>JALMGF010000022.1:10635000-13035000 GCA_023333645.1 Sceloporus occidentalis | reverse complement strand
ATCAAATTATAATCTACCATGGAAGCATCAGGGCATTAGATAAAGCCAGTATAATACAAATATATATTAACACGTAGTCTTTGACATATAATTCACACAGGTTAACAAATCCTGTTTGAGGCAACGCAGAGCTGCTTTACAGTAACACACAATTTGCCACCCAATAAAAGCTTTTTAAATGGTCTCTGTTCGAGTGAGGAGAAACTATAAAAGGAACATGAGCGACAAGGTAATTAGCCTTTGTTTAGATGTTAGTTATCATCCCTTCCATTGCTGGCTTGTTGGCTGTTACAGAACCAATGAGTTGTGTGCTGGGGACTTATTGACCAGAAACAAGTAATGTGTGAGTCTGCATTTGCGTGATCTGAATTAGTTGGCTTTATACAACATCTCCTCAAAGCCAAAACATCACAAGTGAAAAAATATAAATATATGCATTTCTCTATATCCTTCGCTATTCTTCTATACTGAAATCCTGTGTGGATGATTTGGTGCTACTTTATAATACTCTCTTTGTGGCACCTTCAAGCCAACTATTAGAATTATGTGCTTGGCCTATAAATTGTAGTCTTAAACTATCCCAACTCCTTGGAGCACCATCTAGAAGCATTTCATGCAAAGTCAGTTCAAGTCATTGACGGGCCATATGCAATGCAGGATGTATTAATACTATTAACTGATTTATTTTAATGCACATGCAATAACCCAGAAGTATCAAAGCTCACATCAAGAAATCCCATGAGTCCCCTGTTTCTCCAGTATTGTGCTAAATTTGTTTTATGTTTCATCTAGGTATATGTATACTGTCTATATATCATTGTTTTATTTTCCTTTTACCTGGACTCACCATGACTCTTTGAGTAACACAAGGATGTATGGATCAGCAAATAATACAAAGTTATAACTTTACCTTGGTCAAATTGAGGGAAGTGTACTGAATAAAAACAGGGGCTACCGATAAGAAAGGGATAAGCAAACGAGAGAGAGTGGGTTAAAACTGAAAAAAAGAAAAAAAAATGGAGTACAAGGTTAAAAATCAGTGCTAGTGAGTTAGTAACAGTGGGTTAAAAAAGGCAGGTGATTGAATTAAAAATATGAAATAGAAAAGAGAATGAAAAGAGTAGGATTTCAAAAAAGGAGTTAGATAAGAGGTTTACAATGAGGAAGAGACTGCAAAGGTGAGAGAGAGAATGATGTTAAAATGTAGAAAGAAAGACGAGGGGTGAACAAATGCTGTACTGTTTCTCATATAGTAGCTGTGTGCTCAGAGCTTGTCACGAACAGTTGGTGTCTACACATGCACAGGCACAGTAAGCACTCATAAATACCCTTGCCGTGCAATCCCATTCCATCAGAGTACATAAGTACCCCCCCTTGGATGTAGTCCCTGCATGCCCCTACAGTCTATTACCACGCAACTACACTATAAAAATGTAATGCAGACACAGTCTAGCATTACATCACTACAATATAACCTCCATAGTTCATGATCTAGCTCACAATGTTACAAAACTGTTAGATCCTTGGGGGAAAGATCACTAGATTCTGGGCTTTAAATAACGAACGTGCTATAAACTAGCTTTTGAGATTCTACCAATAAAAGAAAATATGGTGACATCCCTGATACGCCTTTTTTCTTTCTTTTTCCCCTACTCTCGCTCTCTTTCAAAACTTTCCCCGCTCTTTTTCTTTCCACGCTTTCGTCTCTCTCCTTCTTTCTTTCTTTCTTTTCTAAGACTCATATCTCCATTTCATTTTTTCTTCTCTCCCTTTCTTTTTTCTCCTCTGAACCCATTTTTCTGTCTCTCCTTTTTCTCCCTCTCATCTACCTCTAATCTCCCTCTTTTTCTCTCTCTCCCTCTCGTTATAATCTTATCCCCACTCTCTGCTCTTTCTTCTCTCACACTCTGTCCCTGCTCTTTCTTGTCTCTCTTTCTCCCTTTTCTCCCTCACTTTCTCATCTTTTCCCTTTTGTTCCCTTTCTCTCATTCTTTTTTCCTTTCTCGTTCTTTTTCTTTCCTTTCTCTCTGCCTTTTCCTCTCTCACTTTCTAATCTTTCCCACCTCTCCTCTTTCATTTTCTCACTCCACTCTCACTCCCCATCTCTCTCGCTTCTCCCTATTGTTCGTCCCTATTGCTTTCTCCTTTTCTCTCTCGCTCTTTCTTACTCTATCTTCTTCCCCTCTCTTTATGATCTTCATCCATATCGCTATTCAATCTCTCAATTTCTTCTTTACTCCTTATTCTCATTTCATTCTCTTTCCCCCTCTGTCTTTTCTCCCATGTCTGGGAGTCTGCTTATTTACAGAGTGTGCAGTAGTGTGAAGGCTACTAATTCACAACATACACAGCACACACTGTGGAGGTGCTGTGTAGGCAGCATGGAATCCCCTTTTCCCCAAATATATCCTATTTCCAACACACACTACTATTCTGCAGCCCCAACCTACTCCTTCATGAGCATAAACCATGAATAATAAGCGTCCCACAAACCAACATGCTTATTAACACAATGTGAGCGACAGGGGTGGGTTATGGTGCAGAAGGCTGCTCATTAACAATGTGTGTGGAAGCTGCCTTCTTCCTCCATCTGACATTTCTTGCCACTGATTGGCTGCTTGAAGTGCCTGAAACCAATGGGAGGACTTTACACATGACCTGCATGCAGCTTTCAGTGCTCGAGCTGACGTGGGGTGAATAAATCACGTGTAGGGAGCTGTATTCGGCTGAACACCTCTCCTGCAAGGGATTTAGCTGGGGGTTAGGAAGGGGGAAAATGCATTTGGGGTATTTTGCAGAATCCCCCATGCATTTGCAAAAAGGACCACTCAAAAATGTTAGCGAAGGCTGGGGTGTCCCTTTAACCCCTTCGTGACAAAGGCTGATTTTACTTTTTGTACCCTTCGTGACAATGGCCGTTTTAACATTTCTGCGCTGCTCGTGTTTAGCTGTAATTTTCTTCTTTCCCGTTTACTGAACCCACACACATTATATATTGGTTTTTTTCAGGACAAGAAGGGCTTGATGACATTGTTTTGATTGTATCATATTATTTACTATTAAAAAAAGTTGAAATAAAAATATTTTTTATATATATATTTTTTTTTTTTGCCTTTTTAAAAAAAAAAATTACAAATTTTTTTCAACTTGAAGGTTCCCCTGATAGTGACATCAGTGGGAAATTATTTTTACATTTTACTGTTTTTTTTACTATTTTTTTCTAATTATTTATTTTATTTTATTTTTTAATTTATTTTTACTAATCAAACTGTGATTAGAAAGCTGGGCTCCATTGACTTGCATGGTTGAATGCAGTACCTCTATTCAACCTGCAAGTGGAGCCAGAGTTCTCTAGAGGGTCTGGAGACCGTCTAGCGAACTTTTTCATCTTTATTATTTTTTTTCCCGGGCCGATCACCGGCCGATCACCGGTAGCGGCAGCTGTGACCGCTCTCCGGAGCGGTCACAGCCCATCCAAAGGTAAGTGTTTGGTGTCGCTGGATGCCTCCTGATCGAGGCATTCCAGCGACACCATTTAAGTTTAGGAGGTGATCGTTGATCGCCTCCTAAACGCTTTTAACACGGGCGTCTGCCCCGGGGAGCCGATCGTGGCGTTGCTGAATGCCTCGAGGTCGAGGCATTACAGCAACGCCGTTTGGGTGCAGAAAGCGAACGTAGATCGCTTTCTGCACCCGTTTAAAGACGTGCCGGTTCTGGCACGTCATTTGTCATAATCGACTTGTTTTCCCGTGCCGTGCCAGAACCGGCAATTGTCATTAAGGGGTTAAAGAACAGCATTTACCAGGTCTCTGTTGTTTAGATATGCTCTGCAGACTAGGTTTAATTTTTCTATAGTGTATTTAAGGAAGATAATGTCAATAAATATACATTTTATTTACAACTGTGCAGCAGTAATGATATTTTTACCTGTAAAGAATGATACAGGGAAAAACACAGAAAAAAACACGCTATTCATGGAATTATTTGTTTGGATTAATGGAAGGTTGCAGTTTTCAATTCTATCTACCATGAGCATGAAATGCACTCAAAAGCATTTTATTATTTAATGGAAACCACTCTTTATGCCATTACTTTTAGTATTTTTTCAGAGCTGATGGCAGGAAGAGATTTTTTAATATGTTGAAAGCTGGTAGATAGCTTTGAAAAAGGAGTGGGAAATTAATGTAGGGATAGCAGCTGTGAAATAATGAGAACATTTTGTTTTCTTTGTTTTTTATTTTTTATTTATTGGATGGATTAATTAGCTTCTGTTTGGTTAACGAGCTCGCTTGCGCCAGAAATGTCACATTGGTTTGTTTTTTATAATTTGTCTTTCGAAATGTTACTTTGGTCCTTTTCTTCAGCTGTGTGGGACCTCAACATTTTTTAATTAAAATACTATACATAAGGCTTATTATAAAATGAGAATTGATTGATATATTGGTTAAATTATGTCATTGAGAGCAAGAGCAGATCAGTGATGGGGAAAGCATTCACTGGCTTCTTGTCAATTTAGATGGTAGACAATGATAATTTGTATTCTAACTACCCCAAATAATCATTATAGTATATTAGAAGTAGTCATATATGATGTAGTAAGCGCAATTATAGGACATTATTATAGATTTGCAAAGAATACACAATAAAAGCTATATAAACCGATGGTGAGACATTCTTCTTTATATCTGAGTTGCAGTGCTCCATTTAAAAAAAACTGAAGGCTGTGTCCTATGCAGCAGAAGGAGACAAACCACAATGGAGTCCCAATCTTTTTCCCGAGCCTTCCACGGTCAAAGGGCCTGTGGGAAATGGAAAGGGCTTTGGCTTCCCTTGCTAGCAGTACTTCTGGGCCCAAAAATTCACACCTCCCTGACAGAAGGCCAACAGGAGGCTTGGCTTTACCCTGGGGACCCCAAGGCTTTACTGTCCTTTCTCTGGAGAGGGACGGCACAGAAGTGGTACAGGGTGGTGGTGGCCAAGTCCAACCATCCTCAGCAAAAAAAGGCTTTGTCTGGTGGCATGCACCTACATTTCCAGTGACAAGAAAATGTGAAAAATAAATAAATAAATAAATAAATAGAAAACTAAATGACCATTACGGCCCAGCCCTCAGACTGGCAAAAGAAATCCTGCCCTATGAGCCATAAGGCGAGAGCAGGGGAAGTATGTGTGTCGTTGTAAAAATTCTTCCATGCTACAGCACTATGCATTGCGCCACACTGAAGAGACAAGCACCTTGGGGTCCATGTAAGCCTCAGACCAGAGGATCAATGGCATTGGTGATAAAATATTGGAAGGCATGGAAACCTGGCTCCATGCTTTGTCCATCCCTATGTATTTGGTATAGAGATACTTGGGACAAGGGAGGATTAGGAGGAGCAGGAATAGTGGCAACATGATTGTTTTGATATTATTACAAATCAGAAGGACCCTCCTCTCTTATGCGCCATTTATCTTTGCAAGTCTTCTGAAATGCTATTTTGGCGGAATGGGCATAAATTTCCACAGACACACTCCAAAATCTTTCAAGAAGAGTAGAGGTTGTTACATCTGCAAAGGGGGTGGGGGGATCAACAAGCTCATATAAGCGAGATGGCCAGGTGCCCACATACTTTAGGTTGATAGTTCATTCAATAGTCACTGCTTAGTGCTAAGAAATCAACCTATATCCTCTTATCGGGCATTCAACCAGCTACCTGTCTAAGACATAGTTTAAACTCATGAAGTTAAAATAGTGAGCATTTGCCACTGCTGTGATCGATTGGTATCGCAGGCTAAAATGTCAACCTGAGGTCAAGTAGTGTCACTGTATAATAACCTTTAAACACAATTCAAACTTACAGTGACATCACATTTTTTGACAGTATTTGCAGATAACTACTGGGTGATCAGCCCCAAAACAATATATTTGGTCATTGTGTGTTGTTATAATCCCAGATCCTCAAATACTAAAAACAACTGGGGCATCATCTCTCATGTTTTATAAACTGTTGTATCCAACACGAAGCAAAGATCACCTCTGCATATCCTAGATATATTCTAAAAATAATATAGTAGGGATTTTTCATACAGTGATACAGCATGGAGAACAGGTATATAAATTACAAACCAAGGTCACGTTTCAAATGTTCTAGCCATTTCTTTTGGACTTTCTTAAATGTTTACATAATTAATACTAAGTGTTGCTTTGGGGGGTAATATAGTTCTTAAGAAATTATGTAATTTAACACAATTGTTGGGAATATATTAGATAACAAAGTGAAAGCATTATAATTAATTATGAGGCACAAAATTGGAGATATATGAAAGCCCAGTGGCTCCCATACCAAGCAGTAATAATGTAAGATTTGTCAAATTATCTCACGGCAGTAAGTCTTAGCAGCTATGGTGAAGCCTGCATCAATTTTACAAGGAGCAAAACAGGGACGCTGGATGAATATGAATACGCTTAGAAAAGTAGTTATCGTTATGTAACCTATACAATAACTTAAACAACGGAGATGGTTAATGGAAACACAGGGTAAGGCTTCTTCTTTATGATGGGCTAATATTCATCATGATTTGCTTCATTCATTAAATTCACTGAACAATTTACTAATGCCACAGATTGGTCAACGTGTACTATTGAATTAAAACCCCTAATGAACAGTAAAGAGATCTATGCCAAAAAAGACACCAACCTAGTGCCCCTTTACACCAAATAACGTGCATTGCTTCCACCCAACAGTGACCCCAGAAAAGATTGAGGGAACCCGTCACAACATACATGCATGCTATTGCCTGAAAAACCTTATAACATCTATCCCCAACCCTGGTTTTCTACAGGAGAAAATATGTTATTGCACTGGTTCTTTTTGGTCTGTGATATATTTTAGCTTAACATTTGGCACATTTGTTTAGAATAAAGGAAGCCAACAAATATATAGGTATATATATATATATATATATATATATATATATATATATATATATATATAAGACTAACATATGGGTAAATCTCCATAGACTTCAATATAAAATACTACGTTTTGGGACACTTGGCCTAGCCCAATATATTTATAAGGTACGATAGTGGTTAATATAATTTCCAGCATGACAATGGCTATCAGTCAGATTTGACACATTATTACAAGAATATTTGTAAACATATTATTTATAAAATATAACAAATAATGTTGTTTTATAACATTCAATAAGGATCATAATACCATTTTTTCAGCTATCTCTCATTATTGCTCTTGCTAACAAATGGACAATTATTCCTTAGTCCTGGCCTCAGATGCCTTCTGTCTTTTTTCACCCTCAATGTATTTATATCTCGGGTATCCTTACACTGCTGTTAAATCTGACAAAGAGACCCCTGAGGCCTCTAAATTCTACATATTGCAGTTATATACACTAAATAAACACACGCAACTGTGCTTTAATTAAAACAAGCAATATTTGAATCCCATAGGTAAAGGTACCTTAGCTTCCTTTTCTCAGATCAGCATGACTATTCCTTCTCATTACCTTATCTCTGCCTAGATGATTGTTTGTTAATTGGTTCAGGCAGCTTTTATAATAGAGGGTGAAGAGAAGGGAGAAAACGTAAGAACAGGAAATTGATTAGATGATGCTGGTCCTGCCACTTGGAGACACAGATTTAAGCTTTCATGAGGTCCACGTTAAAACGAAATATCTCCAAACCAATTACGCTGGCTTCCAAACAAAAAGCTACAGGTATTTTTAATATTATTTACCGTATTCTAAAAGCCGTGTCAATCAACAAGTTTCCAAATACATATATTGCCCCTTAAAGTGTAGTAAATCACTGATAACACCCATGTCACATACAACATAGCTCTTATAGTTCTTCTATTTGAGATGTTATTATCCACCACTAAAGAAGCTGCTAAGGGTAAAACTTACCTTGATGTTACTTTAAAACACTACCATTAACCTACAACTAATTTTGGTTTACCATAAATTTAGGGTTGCAAAAAATCAATTATTTTCATAATGGATTAGTTGGCAGGTTATTTATTTTTTTCAATTAATCAGATTAATTAATATGCAATTTTTTATTTTATTTAAAATAATGTAATAAAAAAAATGGAGGGTGGGGGGGGGTTAATGGTGGGAAGAGGGGAGTTAATGATGGGAACTGGGGACAAGGAGGGTGTGAAGGAGGGACAGAGTTTATTTTATTTGCAGACCAGACGGTCGGAGGGGATTAATAAGCAGAACGGGGGAAGTAATGATGGGAACATAAATTGACTGTCAACAAAGACGATGTGCAATACAAATGACCCTCCTGACATTCTTTTAAAGTAATACATGCATAGTACTCAGTGCAGTGCAGGATAAATCTCTGCACGCATATCAGTCTAGAACCGAAATGCCTCCGTACTAGGGAACCAACTACACATCATGGGCATCTCAGACTCTCCTGGGCTTCGTCAGTTCTTATACCTCACATTTAGCAAGGAGGTCCATATCCAGACTCAACTTTACACTTTGGGAGACCTCCAAGAGATTCCCAAGGGAAAATGTGCATACCCAAAAGGATGAGACTATCTGAGCCAAAACTGGAGAGCACCCTGCGTAAATTCCACTTATGTTGTTTTTTGGGAAAAAAGCTGCCATTGGGGCTGCTGGTCCGCAGGACACAAGGGGCTGGGGGGGGGGTGCATTTGGCTTGGCCTGCCCCCACCAGACCAGAAGGTGTCAGCCCTCATCTTTTGACTCAATTATAACTATACTTTTATGACAGTATTATTATTATTGTAGCTAACATTTTCATACTACCTGGCATTTAAACCAAGGAAGGACTTGCCTATCTTCAAAAACGCCCAATCTATAAGCTCAGCGCAGTGCAAAGTATTTTGCATGCAAGTACTGTAGCCTCTCCGGTTGAGACATGGGCCTGTTTAACTAACTGGCACAATGAGGACAGAGAGTGAAGTTGTTTTAAAATGTATTGTTTAAGCATAAGTCATGGTGTCTGCACCTGAGAAAATCTGAAACACAGCAGGATCCAGAGCGGGGAAGAGTGACAGATAAGCTGTCAGGCAGAATCCTCTCTCTCGTTCTGTCTGATTTTTCCCTCTCTATTGCAGTAAGTGTGCCTTAGAAATGCTGCAATCCTTTTTATACCAGCGGCATTGTCACATAACAGTAGACTCTCCCACGTCCTCACACGAAGCCCATTCATTCAGGTGAAAGCAGTGAAGCCAGGTTCCCACACATGCTGAGCTGGGGGTGAGAGGGGAAAGGGGATTACATATACATAGATGGTTCTCACAATAGCCATTTTAAGCAGCCAAGGGGCTTGAAAGGGAAAACGGGGGGGCGGGGGGAATGTTTCAGCTCTATAAGCGTACATTAGGGTTTGTTTGCTGTCGCTGTACACCAAAGGAGCTATGTATTGTGCAGTCAATCAGGAATTTTATCTGGCTTATCTTTGTTTCCAGCAAAGCAAAATTGATTGCAAGCTCTTAACACCACACATTGATTGGAAAGAGCTCTATACATCATGGTTGGAAAAAAGCCAGGTGCTAAATGACTGCGATGCCTGGAAATTATCATGTGGTCCTTCAGATCTGCACAAGATATGAGAGCTGCTGTCCACGTGAAAATGTCCAAAGCACTGCAGTTTGCAACAGCCTCTGCCCAAAGAATAGGATTGGGGAGGGGGACTTCTCCAGCCAGCTGGACATAATTGTGTTAGGTGCGCCCTGTTACAAAATTGAGTTTTTATTATTAAGAGTGCGTCTATCATACAACACATTGCAACATTTAGCTGTAAAACATTCTACAACCACACTGCTGATATGACCTGCATCTCAATACTAGTACAACAAACATTGCACATCTCTGTTATTCTGAGGGTCCACAAGGGTATCGGATCGTCAACCACCCTGCGTAAAAACTACATCATAAATAACAGAAAATAATTATACGGAGGAGGAAAATGTCATATCTGTACTTTCTTATTTCCTTCCCATAATATGATCTTTCGCATTCTTCCGCTTCTGTATGAATATATCATCAGCTTTCAATTTACCTTACATGTACCTCATTATTTATCCCATTTGTCCAAGTATAATTAACTTGCCCTCAAATCATTGACCGTCTTATTCCGTCATGTAATTCTCTTTCCAGTTCACTATATGCTTATACCTCCCATTTCTCATATTATCCTTCTTTAAACCCTCCTTTACAAATATCCTTACCATCCCTATTTTCTTCAGAACCCCATCCGCTGCTGCATGTATGTTTTTTTCTTCATTCACTCGACTGTATCAGCAAGAATGCCATATATTAGTTATACAAGGAGCTTCTCTGTCCACCTCAATGAAATCACCATGCTAAGGTCCTGCCTAGTAATATTCTTATCTTAACTGAGTCTATAACTCATTTGTGGTTAATAGAAAGTGCTACCACATCCAGGGGAACATAGTCATAAAACACTCTTCTATTGTTTCCAACACTGCTGATAAACATATATTCTGGAACACTGAGCCAAAGGGAGAGAACATCAAGATAGAATTTAACTATTTGAAAAATAGGTGTCTATATGGGAAAAAAATATTGCAGAATATAGAGCTGTGGATAAAAATTATTATTGCACATCGCATTTCCCCTTCCAATACGGAAAGATTTCTTCTATGCAATATGCTATGTGGATGATATATTAAATGTTATTATTGTGCATTCTGGGAAGAATATTTTGGGATATCCTAGGTAGTGCACTTATATACCGAGTACAACACAACAGACAAATAATTTAACTGAAGCAAACCTACATTAACAAATGTAGATGACAGATCAGATTTTTTAAGCACTATATTTTAGGATTTATGGCTCATATAATGCAGGTAAAGCCAAAGGAAGGATCGGCAGCTGTTGTGGAATTACAATTCCCACGACAGCCACATGATGATCCGCTGAAGAGCTACCTGTTGGCTTCCTCTGTTATAATAAGCTAAATATCAGTTCTACGTCACAGTTATCAATGGCCTCACTCTTGTAAGCTACCAGTCTTATTAATAAGTATGACAGCTTGGTTCCCTTGCCAGCACAGCAACCAATCTTTACCTTCACGTGGGTTACCAAGTCTCTTTAAATTCACTTAAAAAGTAAACATTGTTATTTGACATTGTTCTATTTATAATTCTACTTAAGCAGTATAATTTTTGAACAGTTAAAAGCACAGCCAGTTTCAAAAGATACTGTTTCGAATAGTAAATTTATCCAATACATCACAATATAAAGATAGAACCATATGATTATGAGTCTAGGCCAGGCATGTCCAAAGTCCTGCCCCAGGGCCAATTGTGGCCCGCATTCTGGACTGATAAGGCCCCACAGATAAGTTGCCCAAATATAGATCTGTTATTTTGATATTAAAGGCAGAGGGATTTAACACCTGTTTAGATTTGTCATCCAAGTCACAAAATGAAAAGTATGCCGTTTTCAATAAACTTTGCATAAAATAGTTAATTTGCATTTAATTGTAATGGTTCAAAGAATGTCGGGCAAAATGGTCAGCCCTGCACATGTTCACTTCATCAAATCCGGCACTCTTCCAAAAAAGTTTGGACATGCCTGGTCTAGGCACTTATGCTAGCCACATACAAAAGAAGGTTAGTCCAGCTTAACTGAGGACAATCAATGCTTAAATATGCCTCCTTCCAGTAAAAAACAAATTGGAAGGGCTTCAAGTCATAGCTCACTTGTGCCATAACAAAGGATACATCTCCGTGAGCATATCAGTCAACAACCAAGTACCCATTATGAGGATTTTAGACTCTCCTGGACCTCATCAGTACTTATACCTCTAGGCACAGTTAGCAAGGAGGTCCATCTCCAGACTCAACCTTACGCTTGGGGAGACCTCCAAGAGATTCCCAAGGTAAAAATATGCATACACAAAGGGATGAGACTATCTGAGCCTAAACTGGAGAGCACTTAAATAGCCTACCTTGCGCTTGGCAGAGTCTCACTTATGCTGGCTGTTTAGAAGAAACAGATGAAACAGATAGATGACTGCCATGACAGCCCGGGAGACACAAGGGGCTTATGACTGACTTATTATTATAGTTTTATTACAGTATTATTATGGTAGCTAACATTTCATATTATCTGGCATTTAAACAAAGGAAGCACTTGCCTATCTTCAAATTCTACTGAATAAGTAGTAGCAAAAATGAGCACACATTTATAAGGGGTGTCTAATCCTCACTCTGGCAGCAGAACGAAAGGTAAAAATATGACTATACTGCAGCTTGCCCAGGGATTCAAAATATCATTAGCTATGCCAGGAATTTGATTTGAGTTCCACAAGACTCATTCATGGCCAGCTACATGAGCGCAGCTAGTCCTTTGTCAATTCACGCTAGGCAAGCCCACTAGGCACCTCAGGTCCAGACAGCGTAAATAAAGCAGACGGAACAAGTGTGATGCTAGCCAAAAACAACAAAACAAAAAGCAAACTGTAAAAGAAAAGAGGAGTCTCTCTAAATTGCCCTCTAAAATGGGTATTTGGACACATTCCAGTTATGTTTCTCAGCTTTGTTAATGGAAAAAAACTCAATGTTATTCTTGAACTGCTATTCATTTTAGGTGGTGAACAAGAGTCATAAATATATGAGATATTTTAGCTCTCCAACGTCATAGCATCAAAAACTCTTGATCTCAAATAGATAATATAATCTAATAATAGGCGTAATCATTCGCAATAGATACACACCACGTGAAAATCCACGTATTCTAAAGGAATGGAAAAATACATACAGACCCACCTCTAATACAACCAATCATTTTTTAACTTGTGATCATAGCATGTTATGAAACAACATTACATCTGTACCAATAGTGAACTGGGAGCACGCGTATACTGGGCAAATACACATGAAAACACCTAGAATTGTCAGTCGGTGAATGGTGAATTAATTGTCTAATGATGAAAGGCTGCTCATATTGCTGGCGTAACTTCCATGGAGCAAGTGCCCCAGGCGCTGCAAGGTAAAGCAGGCACTTGTGCTATCCTGTGGCAATTATACCTCGTCCCTTTTCCCTTCCAAATGCAGATTTCACTTTAAGGTGTGATAGCACCTATTATTCTCCCACAGACACCAAGATCCCTAGTTACAACTCTGACGCAATGCAGATAATAACTCAGTCCACTCAGATGTCTGAGTCCTTCTTCACTCTACTATACCAGATATTTATGCGGTAATGAGGCACCGGGTTGCAGATTGACCTAATTTCTCCCATGTAGTGAATTATTATTCGTTAGTTACTTTAGTTAACATAAGTAAAGTCCTAGAGGATTCAGCAAGTCCCAAACTGCACATGTACGCTATTCTAATTCTGTATTCTGTCGCTAAGCTCAAAATGTTATTTTAAAAGTAGAACTCTTAACAGCTTACTTGGTAAATAAGACAGGTTTTTTGGTTACCTATTTATTTACCAAGCTGGACTTGTTTTTAATTGAGTAGAAAATTCATTGATGAGTCGGGCTCTTCTTAATTTTGTCTGGCAGTTACCAACTGTCAACCGAATTTAGCTGATAGCTATGTGACCTTTAATAAATTAAGCCATTGGTTTGTTTGTATGGAGCCGGCATTAAAGTAAGTATGTCTTCCAAAGATAACATGGTTTCTGTAGGCCAATGGTATTTAAGCTCTGGTCTGTTGATCACCAGTGGTCCTGAGGATACTTCCAAATACTCTACGACTACCTGACATGTAAAATAAAATATGACTGCATGATAGATTTATATAGGTCAAATAAATGGTAAACCCACTATATCAACAAGTACAGTTATCATACTCATGTATCTTGATGTCATTATCTCATATAAAACTCTGTTTTTTTCTTTCTTTACACTTTTGTTTGTAATCATAAGAATTCAAAAATAAATTTTATGTTTAGAAAAATGACAGTACATTAATTTGGAATCAAGGATATGAAGGGATAGTTTCCTAACTAGAACTTTTAGGTTTTCTAAGTGAATTAAATTTAAATTCATTTATTTTCTTTTTATAATAATAATTTGCGTCCCTGTTCCTCTAAACAATGCATTTGAGAAAAAATCTACAACTTTATATATAATACGATTTCCTATTATTAGTAAACTGGTTTAAAATCCTTTCAAACAAATCAACAATTGACCTTCTATGAAATGGTCATGTTAACAATGTCTCAGGACAAGAAGGTGAATCTAATAGTCAAGAGTCAAGAATGCAGCTCTAGAGAGGAGGACATAACATGTGTCCCATTCTCATTTGTGATAGGAAATAAGCGCAATCTCGTAGTTTGCTGCAAGAACAAAACTACGGAAAATTTTAGATCCACTTTTGTTTTTGGCAGACATTATCTATCCAGTATAGTTTATTGTGCTTGAGTTTATTGTTCTCACGTTTTGTTGTTTTTTTAAATTAATTCATTTTATTTCTGAACTTTTTCCCCCCCAATTATTCAAAGGCAGTGGGTTTAGCTTAATTGATTCACTAATAAGTAGCATATAACTCACAACTGCAAGTGTTTATAAATTATTATAACATGCAGTGCTAGTAATTGAGGGCAATGTGGTATCTTGCATGTTCTTCATCAAAGCAGCAGCTCCCTTCTTTTCAGAACTATGTCGGAGAAGCTTCATAGTTCTTGTGATTATTATGTATCATTGGCTTATTCCAGCAGTCCCAAGTTACCCAGAGTAGGGTAGAAATCTGCTTCAGTAAAATAGCATCATATGAAACGTACTGGATCACAAATTAGGTCCTACTCCACATATCATTATGCAGCGTCAATCAGCCAAAGATACAGTGATCATTGGAGCTGTCCAGGACCTGAAAGGCTGATCTGCCGGCACCCAATATTTTCTTTTGTAATATAGTCCCGATGAAGACCACTAAGGTTAAAACGTTGGCGCACATATAAAATAAAAGTATTTTAAAAAAAGTATTAAAGATAAATCTATTCGATATTGTATGTATTGAGTTTTAGGATGAACCCTTACCGTTTGAAGATCTGCTTTAGTACCAAAAGCTGTTCATGACTTAGGTTTTGTATATTTGTAACAGTACATGGATCACGGAACGATGCTGGTGCGAGGCAGCTACAAAAATAGCAGGCCTGGCATGGGGTAACCGGGGCAAGGAGTGATGATCGCTGTATTCTGGGCAGTAAGCCAACGGAAGAGATGGGCTTGAGAGTAATTATTTCTGATGGCTTAAAGGTAAGCAGCCAATGCAATAAAGCATAGCAAAAAGCAAACATGGTGCTGGGTTGTATAGCTAGAGGCATTAGTAGCAGAATGAGAGAAGTGGTTCTGCCACTTTACAGATCTCTGGTATTGTATTGTTCTGGAGACTCCATTTCCAGAAGAATATAGACATTTTGAAGAGGTTTCAGAAGAGGGCTACCAAAATGGTGGATGGTTTGCAGGATAAAAAATATTATGAAAGACTCAATATGTATAGCTTGGAGGAGAGAAGAGAAAGAGGAGATGTGATAGAAACATGTAAGTAGTTAAACTAGAGGGTCAGAAGCATTGATGTAATGTAAGGAATTTTTACTTTACTGAGAGGATGGTTAATATAGTATAGGAATTTAAACATGCATGGGATAGGCACAAAGCTATCCCGAAGACAAGACTGGATATGCCAAATGGTTCTTATGCCCTGTCAAATTCTGTTTCTGTTATGCAAAATGTACACATCTAGGCAACTGCATAAGTGAATAGAAAGGTTATTTTCCCAACTTATGAAATTATAAACAAATGTCCAAACAGACAAATAAAGATATGTAAAAAATATATATTTCCTAAATTGTTTTAAGGCAAGTGTCAGAACTAAATCAACTCTAAATTCATATTTTCTTCCTTTCAAAAAAAAAAACTATAACATTGGTAGTGCCCGTTTACCAACATAATACAAGGCACAAATAAAGCTATAAAGGATCCTGACCAGCTTGGATATAGGTTGCAAGCTCATTTTATTTCATATCCAGCCGTTCAGCACAATAAAGCAAAATATCCAGCAGCTTTTCTAAACATACAATGAAAAGGACAGAACAGCAGGAGGATTGTGAAGTTCTGGTTATACCCACTGTAAAAAAATAGTGATTAACCATTTCCCTGCTTGAACCATAAGCTCCTGCATAGGAACCAACAACAGGGCTTTAAGCGATTCTGAGTTATCTAAAACATGTTATGTGTCTCACATTACTGATATGGCATTTAAATTGCCTCAAGGAATATTTTGGGACTGGGACGGTGGAGATGAGGGAATGTCACTTTAAAAATGGGGAAAGGGTTGCTTGGGGTGGTATTAATAATAACAGGTTGAAGAGTGCCTACTTAGGACCCAAATCTCTCTGTTCCTCTTCTCTTCTCAGATGTTCCTCTCTTCTAGGCGCTCAGAAAGCTTGGTGGCATAGTGCACTTTTGTATAGCGCTAAAAGTGACAATAATATTCATTTGCAAGAAATAATAAAAAAAATTTAAACAGAAAAAAAGTGACAATGATATGAAGGGAAATTGGGAGAAATTATTTCTGAGGGCTTGAAGGCAAGCAATGCAATAAAGTGGCAAAAAAGCAGGGTGCTGGGCTGTATAGCTAGAGGCATTAGTAGTGGAGAAGGTGTTCGGCCACTTTACAGATCTCTGGTCATGTACAATTCTGGAGACCCCATCTCCAGAAGAACAGAGACATTTTGGAGAAGGTTCAGAAGAGGGCTACCAAAATAGTGGATGGTTTGCAGGATAAAAAAAATATTCTGAATGACTCAAGATGTATAGCTTGGAGGAGAGAAGAGAAATAGCAGATGTGATAGAAACATTTAAATACTTAACAGGATCTAACAAAGTACAGGAGGGAAGTTTATTTCAAAGCAGAATAAATGTTAGAACTAGAGATTATAATCTAAAACTAGATCGTCAGAGGCTTAGATATAATGTAAGGAAGTTTTAAAAATTGGTAAAAACCAGGGTTCTGAGTTGTAGCTAGAGACATTAGTAGCAGAAGACGGGAATTGGTTGTGGCACTTCTGGAGACCCCATCTCTAGAAGAATAGATAGTAAATAGTAAATGGTTTGCACCAAAGGAAATTATCAGGAAAGACTAATAACTCAATATGTATAGTTTGGAGGGGAGAAGTGTTAGAGGAGGAGTGAAAGAGGAATTTAAAAAAGTACATGAGGGAAGTTTATGTCAAAGATAAAGTAAGCTAGGGCACAGAGTCAATAATCTAAAACTAGAGATTCAGGGCCTTAGATGTAATGTTGGGAAGTTGTACTTTACAGAGAGGGTGGAAGACTCTCCCAGCAGAAGTAGGAGAGGCTAATACAATGGTGGAAGTGAAACATATGTAGGCATATGGCGATCATCGACAAAATACAAAACCAAGGACCGATTAAAGTCTAAGTCTATACAGTAGAGATAATAGGCAGATTAGATGGGCCAACTGGTTCTTATGTTTCCATGTTTCTAAATAGCAGTCAATTGGTCACAAAATCACATAAAGCCATGCCAATAGCCACACTCTGTAAAACAAAAGTGTCCCCCTTTGATTATTTTAATCATCTGGAGATATGCAAAGCTAACCCACTGTAAACTGCATGGGTGACTGTGATGTAAAATTCTCTGCTTAGCTAAAAGGGATTTCAGCATGGCAAATCTTAAAATAATTGTCTGTAACCCAATCTCGACTCTCTTTTTTAACCCATTTGCCAACAGAAAGGCATGCAGCATATAATGTATAGCCATGGGCGTAGGAACCGGGGGGGACGGGCGGGACAGATCCCCAGTAACTCATGCGGGGGGGGGCGATAATGAAGAAATCCCCCCCAGGGCCGTAGGCCCCCCCCCCAATAGAAACACCGCAAATCCAGCCTGCGAGACCTCGAGGTGTGGCCCGCGTAAGATCGGCAGCCAGGGCAACCGATCTTACGCGGTCCGCACCTCGAGCCCTGCTACAACAAGAGCCCTGCTACTTACCTGTGTGAGGGTCTTCTGTACTGCACAGAGGAAGAGGAACCCAGCAGAGTTCACGTGACATCACATCACATCCTGCTTCCTCTGTGCAGTACCAGAGAACGCAGAGGGAGGCCATGAAGTCTGTGAGTGGCATCGAGGAGCTGCAGTGCAGGTAAGAGGGTGGGGAGGGTGTTTGAATGAGTATGCATGATTGAGGGAATGAATCTGAATGAATGAGTATATGAATGAATGAGTGTGTGTGTGATAGCATGGATGTGTAAGTGCTGGAACCTAGGCATGATGGGACTGTGATTGCTGTTAGCAATCACACTCCTATAATGCCAAGTCAGCCAGTACATGCTGAAACCTAGCTGCCCCTCTTGTCTGTTGATGCTGCCAGCTGTATGGGGTCTGCACATCACTTACAGCCACCCTGTACCAGCATGTACTGGCTGACTTGGCATGATAGGAGTGTGATTGCTAACAGCAATCACAGTCCCATCATGCCTAGGTTCCAGCATTTACTGGTTGGATGTGTAAGTGCTGGAACCTAGGCATGATGGGACTGTGATTGCTGTTAGCAATCACACTCCTATCATGCCAAGTCAGCCAGTGCCTGCTGAAACCTAGCTAGAAACCCCCTTGTGTATTGATGCTGCCAGCAATATGGGGTCTGCACATCACTTACAGACACCCTGTACCAGTGTGTACTGGCTGCCTGGGTATGATAGGAGTGTGATTGCTGTTAGCAATCACACTCCTATCATGCCAAGTCATATTGCTATTTTTTTTTGTCCAATTGTGGTGTGTTACCTACTTTTATTAAAAATGTGAGTTTTTATTGTTATTTTTAAAGGTGGGGGGGTCATTTTTGGTTTTGGCTAAGTGAACCGTGAATGTTTTGGTCCAGAATTTTCGTTTTGGTGCATCCCTAGAATAAATAGAACTATTTCATTTTTAATTATCCTGAGTCCTGAATTTGTAGTCACAAAACTTTCTAGGCCCAGAAATCAGTGAGAGGAAAAGTAAAGGTTTTGTGTCATTTACCTTATTTTAATCTGCATATTTTATCAAAGGCCATATTTTCTCACAGTGAAAAATGAGTGCGGCCCACGCACGTATACAATTCTGATGAAGTGGCCCACTGCAGAAAAAACTTGGACACCCCTGGGGTAGACAGTGAGAAGGGGGGTAGGGAGAGGGTAGCTAGTGAGAAGGGGGTAGGGAGAAGGTAGCTAGTGAGAACGGGGGGTAGGGAGAGGGTAGCTAGTGAGGAGGGGGGTAGGGAGAGGGTAGCTAGTGAGAAGGGGGTAGGAAGAGGGTAGCTAGTGAGAAGGGGGGTAGGGAGAGGGTAGCTGGTGAGAATGGGGGTAGGGAGAGGGTAGCTAGTGAGAAGGGGGTGGTAGGGAGAGGGTAGCTAGTGAGAAGGGGCAATAGGGAGAGGGTAGCTAGTGAGAAGGGGGGTAGGGAGAGGGTAGATAGTCTGAGAAGGGAGGGTAGGGAGGGGGTAGATAGTAAGAAAGTGTGAGAGGGGGAGAGGGGGTAGATAGTGTGAGAAGGGGGAGAGGGGATAGATAGTGTGAGAGATGGGGAGAAAGTGGGGATCTGATGGGGGAAAATCCTGTCCCCCCAAGATTTTTAGGGGTTCCTACGCCCATCTGTATAGCAGATGCCTACAGGCAACAATAAGCCTGAATTAGCAGCAGGCATGAATTACAAGACACAAAGGGTCATAAAGCTTGCTAAACAAAGTCTGGTATAAGCGTGTATCTTCATAACCTGCAAGGTATTATAAAATCATATTTTAACTTGACTAAACATAGCCAGACACAGGCGATCTCTCCCATTCCGGCTGCCATGGACTATATCTCGCAAGACGCTCAGGAAGCCAGCAGCGTACAGCTGCTGGAATTCTCGAGCGCGAGGCTTAATGTAGATGATAACGTAAGATCACACTAACATCACAGGCTTGCTAAAACGATGTTGTGTCAGGGTACTGTCCATATAGCTCATGTCACATGTGAGTAGGCAAAAGTCTGCTGGCCCATTGAGTTTCCACTGAAAATTTGGGATCGCAATATATGATTACGGCTAAAGACATATATATATATATATATATATATATATATATATGCATATAGATAGATAGATATATATACCCGAATACTGAAGCAGTAACAGCAGTAACCATCTGAGATTCACAACCATATTGTTAGCTATACCTTGAAGAAAGCACATATACATAATATTTCAGCCTAGATCTGATGGCCAATATCTAAACACACTGAAAGAACATGCATCAATGCAATGTGATTGTTAAGCACAAAGGCATGCTGGGTATGTGTACCCTGCCGTGACATCATGAACACAGAAAGAGTGGTCAGAACTTAGCACAACTGTAAGGAAGTATATGCCATTTCTACGATAGAAAAGGGCTTGTACTATTTAATCCCTGCACGTCAGACTCCTTACTGCTATAACAGTTTCTATTACTTATGTTTCCTGTCTCACAATACAACACAAAATGGAACTTTTATTTCAAATGCAGCAACATAACGCATGGAACATAAAAAACGTTTCATAAACCTGGTTCTCCATTCTGCAAAATGGGCCCATTTTTAAAACAAAAGTACTTGATGTGCGCATCAAAAACAGATTGCTAACCACTTCAATTTTAATTTTAAAGAGAATTAAGGATGTTCTTAAAACAGCTGACCTTCTTGCTAACCTGTCACTTTAGATCAGTTGTCAATGACCCAGATTAACCGTGGCTAAAATATGAGTGTACTATGATGTAATTCCGCTGATGGCAGGTCTTATATTGAACCCAATCCATTTAAAGCCAAAATATTCAATGGTTATTTCCAACTATGGATTTTTTAGAGGAAGTAATACCATGAAAAATAAAGCGCAAAAATACAGAATTTTGTCTTTCTAAATATTCTACAAACTTTAATTAGTTGTATAGAATTTTGGACCCATTATGTGCTTATACAGGGAATGGTATTTAATGTCATTATTTTAAACAAATAGCAAGGAAGCAGGGTTTAAATTGAACCAAAAATGTACATTGTGTGAAACGGGTATATTCACCACGTGGTACAAATAACACTTACTTAGCAAATAAGTGAGGCAGCAAATGTAATCATGTTCCACATTGTTTGCACACTAAGCTCAGTATATTCACATACTTTTGATTTTTAATTTTTTTTTAACATTTTTGGGGATCCAAAAGCTGATTCTGAAAAACTTTTATAATATAAATATGGATAAATCAGATAAATAAAAAATGCATGCTCTACTTAATAGCATTTATATATTTTTTTCCATAATCTGCATGGTAGTTACTGCCTAATGTCAAATTTCTGCCAGGGTCTGAATTTGCTTGCAATATAACACAATTACCCCCAGTGCCCTTATCCTAATCATTTAGTCTTTACTGTGAAAAGAACTTCCCTTTTGTCCGCAGCAATTATCTGAAAGTTTCTTTAGCAGAACATGACTTCAAATAAATGTCTTTCTCCGCCATAGAATTTTACTGATTTGGTTGAAAGACCTTGAATGGATAAAAGCGTCTATTAATTAGCTGTGCCAGGGGGACCTACGGGAAGATTATAAGAGAATAAGTGGAAACATGTCCCAACCATTTTTTCGTACTAAGCTATGGAGGTCTGAACCAGTGCATAAGTGAGGTGTCACCTGATGGTATTCCCAGAATCACCAGAGTGCACCACAGGTAATTCTCATAAGAAGGACCGAGATGAAATGGAAAAATCTACATAATGCATCAAATTGGCAGATCATAGGAGAGCTAGATATATACCGTAGAAAGAAAGATAGATAGATGTGACATGTTAGACAGAAAATAAATATGCTTCCGTTTTATATAAACGGGAGATGGTAATACGTGATGTCTGTATAATCAATAGACAATTACAAATATAATGGGGAGGACTCATCTGTTTATACTGGAGAGACAGAAAGAAGATTTATAGAGAAATGACACAATACATTGATGTCATAATGATAGATCTATAGATAGCTAGATATATAGATAGAGTCACAGCACATGCTGGTCACTGTAAAAACACTAGTGCTATATGGTGGATGGTGCGCTCTGAGCCCGACTAGATACAGTTCCCTGCATCAGGGATGTGCAGAGAAAGCCAAGTGTTATCTGATTTTTCCAGATGAGAGATAAAATATAAGCAAAATCTGCATTCCTCCCTCATGGTAAGGAGCTGTTGTGAAAATGGGCAGAATGAGAAGAATGTAAAACATGCTGGAGAAGACTGAGATGGTCTACATATCCAAGAATATACCACACAGCTTTGGTTCAACCTTACAGATATGTAGATACGTGATAATGGTGTAAATATAGGCAAGAAGCATCTCATTTGTAGTCTAGTGACATGAGATGCTATACATTATTACCCAGTTTAGCCTTTACTGAGGAAAAACAGGTACCAGCCAAGAGACCTTGTATGTAGAGGAGAACTCCCAATAAACCCATTTCACAGTAACACAGGACAATAGTTAACTTGAAACCTGGGATAATAAGACTTATACGGTTATAGATTTTACTGACACACACAGAGTATATAATGTTTTTATTTGTGGTGGTGTGCTCCCCTCAGACCAAAAAACACTGAAAGGAGTTATGTTGGGAGCCCGCACTCATATAAAAAAAACCTGGACCCAACCTGCACTGACCAGTCAGTCCAACATATGTGACTACAATAACTACACAGACTGAAGCACACTCTTTATTTAATAAGGGTCAATATTAGCTATATTGTATCAGCCCAAAACTAAAGCTAGTGAGTAGTCACAGAGTAACAACTCCAACTCAAAGCTAGTGACTAGTCATATAATAACAGCCCTGACCAAACGCTAGTCACTTGTGATATAATAACAGCCCAGTCTCAAAGCTAGTAACTGTCATATAAAAGCCCAGATCCAAAGCTAGTGACCACTCATATAACAACCCAGACCTAATGCCAGTGACTAGTTACACAAAAGGCCAGATCCAAAGCTAGTCACTAGTCATATAATAACAGCCAGGACCTAAAGCTAGTGACTAGTTACACAAAAGGCCAGATCCAAAGCTAGTGATCAGTCACTAGCCCAGACCTACAGCTAGCAACTAGTCACATAATAGCCTAGACCTAAAGCTAGTGACTAGTCATATAACAGCCCAGACCTAAACCTAGTGACTAGTCATATAAAAACACAGCCAAATAACACTGAATATTATATCAGCTCATACCAAATCTCACTCAGTGAATTAAATAAACCCAAACACCTTTAGCTTTTCCATTGAACCCACATCAATCCCTAGTGACCTACTAAGTGTGTCATACCCCGCACTCTGCAGACATATTTGATAAAATTGCAGACTGCACTCCACTGACTAAAGTAACATTATAACTGCCCAGCTTAAACCCCAAATAGCCATCTGACGGTAATAGCCCAAACCAAATGCTGCTGGTGTGAGACATACGATGCAATCCCATCACAAAACATTTTCATTTTAGAATAGCCATGGTCGTTCCCACTGACCAGGGCACCTCAATGACAATATATGTGGAGCAGGGATGAGGTGTCCTGCTCCTAAAGAAGGTGGTTACAATTAGATGCGTTTATTAATGCAATATACTGCAGATACATTGACGTTACAAGCAGAACACAATCTATAAATAATGTCTGTTAGTAAGTGCCACAATATATATGTGTATATTTACATATATATATATATATATATATATATATATATACTCTTTAAAGAAAACACATTTGTGACATACTGATTGCCACTGAGTGACACCTATCGGTCTCTCGGTCTCTCACCTGGTCTCTGTTAGCAGTACTTTAGGAGGTGGGAGGCTGTGTCCTGCTGCCTGGTATGTCCCATGATGGGGTGGCTTTCACGAATTTTATCCTTCTTAATAAAGCTTGCCTCGCATTTCCTAGGATAAGTTTATTCTTGCGGGATCCAGCATCCAGTGCGTGATGTGTCGGTCTAAGATCTAAAGAATGTGTGTGCGTGCAAACTGTCTATCCCTTATGTGTATAGCTCTAAAATGTGCTCTCGCTGGCAGAACGTATATAGATATGTACATTAAGTCTTTGAAGCTCGTAAGTGTGACTACATAAACTGCCTGCGTTTGCCTTAAATGCGATTTTCTAATGATGAATGTGTAGGTTGGGCACAACAATATGATTTAAAGCGTGTGTATCTTGTGTTTTCCTACTGTGACGGATGTGTACCTAATGCGCTTTAACATTATTAAATAAAGCACGGTATATCTAATGTGCATCCATGTCGTTCTTGTTTGTAACGTATGCGTGTAGCGTGTGTTCACTTGAGTTGTGCAGATGTCATGTGTTTGTGTGGGTGTGTAGCTAATGTATATACATATGATGTGATGATGTGTAACCAACCCGTGCAAATCTAATTAAATAGATTGTATAATCTACTTAATAGATCGTAATATCTCAAGAGCCGGGCCCTCTTCTACTTCCGTACCAGTACGCTTTAACGTGTGTTAATCTTATCGTCAGTTTTAATGATATCGTTAATTTCGGCTGTGCCCCTGTTGTAATAGCTCTACGGAATCTGTTGGCATTCTATAATAATTCTATAAATGCATGTGATGTTTAATGTATGGGTTGCTGGGGTTTGTAGCTAATATGTGCACATGCTTAGCAGGTACTTCTCGCTGGCGCGCGTGGAGCTACACATGTATGTGCTGTGGGTGCCCACCTGTGTGTACTCGGGCGTTGGGTTTATGTACCTGCTATCAGTCTGTGTGTACCTGTGGTCCTGACTTAGGTGGGAAGTTTATGCCTAGTGATGGCTGCACCTGCAGAAATGTGACTATTACCAGGAACTCAAGTCTGTTGGTTTGTCTAATGAGGTGGGTGGCAAATGTTTGCGGTAAGTTTGACAATGTGCCTGAGTGTGACTAATGTCACTGGAGTTGGTGGCACTGGTGTGTGTGTGTGCTAAATGCTAATACAATTGGTGCGGGTACTGGAGTCAGCAAGCCCAAGGCGGGGGGGGGGGGGGACACGTTACTCAGTAGGTGTCCATGCAGTCAGTGCGACCCGGTGGTCCGAGGGCCCCCTGCGCCGGACGCTGTCAGCGTGGGGACACGGTTCCGTTGCCCAGCGCAGCCAGTCTCCGTGTTTTCGCTCCCAATGTGCCCAAATTCCAGTTACCCGCCTGCCGGTGTCCGGCTCTGTTTGCCCGCCTCAACGCTCACGGTACTTCGGATCTGGTACGGAGTCCGGGATTCCGATGGCCGGTGCCGGTTCTGGATAAAGAGAAGGGAGTCAGGCCCGGTGTGTCCAGCAGCAGCAGTGCCAGCTCTGCCCCTCTCTCCGGTGTCTGTGTGTCTGCCCCCCTCTCTCCTCCTCTGTATCCCTCCCACTCTCTCTGTACCAAGCTCAGTCTATCTTCTCCTCCATCTCTGCGCTCTGCACACTCTGCTCTCTATCCCTCCTCCCTCCCCATCTCCTCTCTCTCTCTCTCTCTCTCTCTCCCCCCCCCACGCACCTCCTCTCTGCTACCACCCTCTCTCATCCAGCATTTTTCTCTCACTTCCATTTCTCGTGGGTTTTCTTCTCACTTTGCTTTCTCCCCCTTTCCAGTCCATGACTTATTGAACCCTCGCAATGTATCCACATTGCTCCCCATTTGCCCCCTTTTCCCAGCCCTCATCCCCCACATCTTTTTAATGCCCCCACTAGACTTTGACTCTTCCAAACCAATCTCACAAAACAGCCTGTCACTGAGATAAAAGGGGGTCTGTCTGACGGAGAGAACAGAGCAGGCAGTGGACATTGCGCGTCTTTAATTATGTGCAACAAATTCACACTTCGCATGTTGCCGTTCCAATTAATTATCACAGGTAGTTGGCAAAATGCAAACTGTATTAAAGATTGAGAACCTACTTTCCATTTGCATCGAGTCTACCCATTAACTCGCAACCATTCTTCTTCTTGAAAACTAAATGTGAATTGTTCACAGTACCCGACTGTTACTAAATGATGTCATATAACCATGCAGTGATTGTATGCGTGACACCATCCCTTGCTCAGCATCCAACGACTAACCGGACATTCACCATATGGTGGCCTATAGGTGGCCTATGTGGAGTTGTTCCCCTTGCACAGCGCTTTGGAATATGATGGCACTTCATCAAAGGCACAATGTCTACAACGTGTTTGTCACACCATGCACCTGTCTCTGATGTCAGATATTTATTACAGGTGCTGTTCCATTTCGACAAAATACCGTGTCAAGCAGACCTGTAATTTTATGATGTCCTCTTTGACCACATCAGTACAACAGTGTATTACAGTCTACAGCAACAGTCTGCTGTTGTGTCACATGGTAATTTAGTATTCCTGGCACAATTAAGAATGAATTTACATGGTTTATTTCTAAAAATAAAAAAGGTTTGGGCATTCAACAGTACAGGGAATTGGGTTTCTAGTGCTGTATTTACTAATAGATTGCAGGAATATGGATCTCTTCTTCTTCTGTCCATAGTATGCTATGTGTTTTCTTCATGTTGTTAAGTCTATATTCTCCCTTCATTGCAATAAAACACAGAAGCTGTCGGGGCTTTGTAAATAAACTTTAATGTAAGTTTGACAGAATAGATAGCACAGCACCTCTAAACATGTATACAGAAGCATTTTCGAGCCTAGGCAAAGCAAGCAAGTCTAGGGTCAGCTCAGTTAAAATAAGACCCTATACCAACGTGGCCGGGGTGTAAACGGTCGAAGATCATTTGTCCGATATCTTACCATCTATATTGCTCCCTTTTTGGTCGCGTTAAAAAAATGTTCCTGAATCTACTGATGTCATTATTTCTTCTTTGCTTGTGAAGGGCCCGCTCATTTGTATGGTAATGCACCATTGTGATTGAAAGTTTAATAAAAACAAATGGCGATATCGACATGTCTAAGACATGCATATATGAACTGAACGTAGGTGACATTTTTGACTCCCTACCAATCGTAGTAAAGAAGGTTTTACATCAAAACACATTTTGATTTATGCAGTTCAAAAAGAAGACATTATAAAATGCTTCTATATAAGTTACGTTTTAGGTCTAGGGTTGCCACATTAATCATTTTGTTCTACAGCACATATATACGTACCTGGGGAATCCTGGTTCTCCAGGTGTCCAGGGCAGTTGCTTGTTTTTACAGGGAGGGGAACGGCTTGTGGACATGCCCGCTACTTGCTCATGTTCCACAAAGGACCTCCAGCAGAAGAGATAGATCACTGTAGACTACCCTAGGAAGTTCCCATATATATATATATATATACACATATACAATGCACATTTTAGTAGTCATCCCGTTAAGTGCTGCCTAGCAGTATTTAGGGTAGACAAAGTTACAAAATGGAATCAGTAACTGGGTTATACTTTATGCATTTTCCAGAGGAGCACTTTACAAGCTTTAATGTATCTCTGATCTTCATGGTTGTCTACTGGTCCACACCATGCAATTCTGTGCACACCTAATGGCATGTTAACACATGACCATCCACCTGCACTACAGGGATTTAGTTGCTCGCATGTTTGCAAATATGACTTGTAATTGCAACCCATGCAGTTCCTAAGTAATGCAGCTCATCTCACCTGCCCTCAAGGAGGGTTTGTAGATTAACTCCCACCATATTGGATATTTATAACCCGTGCTTTGCACCACCTGAGCCTGACTAGTAAATTGCTCCAGAAATTTCTAGCTAATAAATTGTAATTTTATATATTGATTTTTTTGGATGGTTAGTTTCTTGCAGGAAGATCCGCTTTGGATGGGCTCTGGATAATGCTATAATTCATCACGTATCACAGCCGGTTAATTCATCCTGGGAATGGTAAATCCTTAATTTTTGTTTCTACTCTGGAACCAGCGCTCCTAGAGGAGTTTTCTCCGAAAGCGCCACAGATTTTCCAGTGACAGGTGACAACGTCACATTAGCAAGATGAATAATGTGTCACATTTGTTTCGGAAACTGTTACGCTGACATGACATTTTGTAGCATTCCGATAACAATGTTATCTTAGCATTGGGGTCCCAGGGGGGGTCATGCCTCATTATGTCTCTTATAAGTAAATAGGTGGTCCCTGTCCTATAGTAAGAATGACAAGAGGCGATTCTTACAGGTCTCAAACAAGTACTTATCTGCAAAAAAAGGGAGCCTTCAATGGCTGCGATACACACAGGCAAGCAACCACTTGTATGCCTGCTGCTATAGACTTCACAGTCTGGAAAAGTCAATTATGTAGGTGGCTGAGAATCATGGGAGTTCTAGTCCAGCACTGCTGTAATGTCGGTTTGCCTGTACCTTGTGATAATGTACCCATCACAGAAGCAGATATTGTTCCAAGAAAAGGCTGGCTTTGGTTTATGGGAGTTGAGATCCACCGCATCCACTGTAGGTGGGAAAAAAAAGAACGTGCTGCATTTAGAAATACTAAATGTACGACGACTGCATCGTTATTTAATGAGCAGGGAATCCCTGTTATTTCATCATCTTAATTGCTCCCTTGTTGGTCTTATGTCATATTCCAGCAAGTAGGCTTTTTGGTAAAATTATTAAAGGTGCTGTTCCACCTGGCCTGCAGAATTTTACATTTTTTTCCTAACTAGAAACACTATTCCCACTACTAGTAAAACATCTAGCCTCATCTAGGTTGTTATAGAAACTGAAAAAAAGCTGCTTACTTTTTTTTTGGGTTTGTATTGTTTTTATGAGATTAAACATTCTGAGGGAAGAATACAATGGCAGATCTATTAAGATTCATTTGCTTAACATGCTAGAGAGTGCAATTAATGTTTTGTCTACGTGGAAGAGTGTCTTTAAATAAGACAGCTTAATAAGCCACGGAGAGATTCTTTTAAACTTCTGTTCACTAAAGGGTGAATGAGCTTTCCGATGCCACCTTCGGCGCACGCTTTTTCATTTGTTCGCAGTTCTGGTATGCACTAACCCTAAATGGTTTTATTTTTCCTCCCCTGGAGTGTTAGTCTAATTCCATTACAGCAGCTTGTGAAATGTCATTAAAATTTCCGTTGACCTATCAAATCCATTATATTGACTAATGACTAAAAAACATAATTCAACTGCATATTGGTTTGGGAAATTCGGCAAGATAATTGGACAAATAGAGATTGACGAATACAATGTTAATCCTTTGGAAAGCCCTGTAACCAGTGCCCCACATAAGTAAGCTAATTGAATATGATTAAAATATTAGAGTCTTAATAAAAAAAGCTGAACGGGGCAGCTTTAAAGCAAACAAACAAAGGGCGGAAAGAACTGGTAGGTAGGTAGGGTATATGATTTTATCTATATGCTCTGCTAATTCTATTGCTAGAAAACAATATATGATTACCAAGGGGTCCTATTTATGAATTTTGGTGTTTATATGGAATATTTAACAAGAACATCCCAGTGGTTTCTATGGCGATTGTTCCACATTTAGAACTTTGACGCAGAATTGCTCTTTAGAAACAGGGAAAGGGTATCATCATTGTGAAGCGAGGGATGGCACAAAGTCGTTTTATTTGGAAAATCATTGGAAAGAGGTTATGATGTTCCAGTGTTTAACAAAGTGGCCCCACAGAATGTCACTTGTTGACCTCCCCTGGCCTAATTTTTATAGTCGAATCAATACGTAGAAATCTGCTCCAAACTCAGCTTAGTCAATAAACAGAATTTTAACATTTAGCTGGACGCAAACCAGTAAATTGTGTTATTATAGAGATAACATCCTCCCAGCAAGTCAATTAATACGAAATGTTTCTTCGGGAAATATGTTCATACGCCCACTGTATAGAATTGGCATCTCGATTGTTCCTCCAACTCGATGCTTCCTGCCTATTAGTCGTCTTCTGTAGCGTAACTCTTTACTTTATAGGGTTAAATTCTGACACTAGTGTAACACGTTACCTTGGTTACATAGAACAAGTTATTTGCTAGCTTTTCTACCTGTTTCAAGGTTTTTTTTGGTGCTAACACAAATCTCTTGTATATTTACTGAATAAGGTATAGAGGCATTAATCAGAGACACTATAGTTTCACACACAATAAACAGAAACTCTTGTCTCAAGAGCTAACGGTTTAATATCTTTTTATATTTCAGGGTTGTGAGATATGAAAATGCCCTAACCTTAAAGGGAGACTCCAGCCATCATATACACTTTAATAACTATAATAGCCCTACATGGCCCTTTAAAATTTTGGTGGTGTCCTTTTTGCAAATTCATGGGGACATTCTGCTGAATCCCCCCATATGCATTTGCCCCTTCACCCAGCCTCAGCTATTTGAGCGAAGACATCTCTCCCTGTACATGATAAACTCACCTCCAGTCCACTCCCAGAGAGTGGGAGTCTGTACAGACCCCCATGCGCAGAAAATCGCATTGATTTTTGTTGGCTACTGCAGCTACTACATTAGATCAGTGGGGGGTTTTTCATGTTGAATGAATGCATTTGAAGGGACAGCCTAACATCCCTGACACCACTACTGTAGAAGAATATACCGGTATATACTAAAGTACTCACATTTATCTAAAATATAATAAAAATAAAAAAATAATAATAATAAATAAATCCTAATGCAGGAGTTGCAGTCCTCCTGAAAAAGATGCCCTCTTGATCTGACTTTTTTGGTCACTTATTGGCTGCTTGAAGCTATCAATCACTGGCAGGAAAGTGTTCTCATTCAAATCAATGAGAGGACTTTTCACATATGTGTAGACCCCTGCACATAGAGTTCAGGAGACCCTGCAACGGACTTAACTGAAGTTGAGAACATCATACAAGGAAATGTGTTTACTTGAACACAACTCTTGCAGGGCATTTAGCTGCGGGGTGAGGAATGGGGCAAATGCATTTTCAAAATGGACCACATGCACATTAAAGAGCATATGATGGCTGGAATAGCCCTTTAAAGTACTCACAGCATACTTTAATATGCATTCTTCTTTAGAGGGGGAGTCAGGGACATTGAACACATTGCCATGTCATGAATTCACGAAGCGCAATGCTGGGCCAAATTGCTATAGCAACCAGTAAAGTGTTTCTATTGATTTTCTCTTTTCAACTTTTCAGAATTGATGTTCTGTGGTCATCAAAGCCTAGTAAAGTAAAGATTTTTTGGATATTGGTATTTAAGTATCTTGTCAATTAAATAAATTATGAACTGTTTTTCCTGCCCTCAACCAGGATATATATAGTATTTAGAACATATGAATTATTGTGTTTTTATTGTATAAAGAATGTCATTGATATATAGGACAGTATTGTGTACATATGCGTTTTGTTGCTTTCCAAACCTCTTGTCCTAGGTGTGCAAGTACAATTCCTGTGATGCTGCTCTCCTCTGTTCATTTTTTCTGCGCTCCAATATATATATATATATATATATATATATATATATGTATATATATATATATATATACATGTATATATGTGCAACCATGCCGATGTATTATTGAAGAATAATTCTGGGGCAAAGGTCTAGATGTGGAGTGATCCCTATGGAATTCAATGGAACATTATTGCTCACGTGTATGAGCATATGCATATATAGCTTATAGTCTTAACAGAGCTACCTGATTAGATGTAGTTTCAATAACAAGACAAGACGCAGAGAACATTGGAAGAGCAGTTCTTCATTTCAATAAACTATTACATTAGCTCAATACTAAAATGAATTCATCTCCTGGAATTCTCTGCTGGGGCATTGTATTGTCAGACTAGCTATCTTTATTTTAAGATATATAGTGCATGTTTTATTTATGTGTATTTTATTTATATAGTTCCAGCAATACACTCACTGATTTTACATGAGCGTTGTACTTGGTAAAGCACAGACTAGGGAGTAATAGCAGTTACGGGGTGTGCTGTGCATGCTTATATGTATATTTATATAGTAAATATATATAAGTATGTGTTTTATTTACATAGTGCTAGTTATCTATAAAATCATTTACTGTTTAAACAAACTAATAACAGAATGAGAAGATTGTAATACAACACAACAACAGAAGTTTATTGTATCTCAGGACCTGAAATCTAAATGATATATAGCATTAATATTTATGTAGTGCCCTAAAGTTAGTCTCCCACGTTTTATTTTTGCAGATATTTTTTCGCAAGATATTGTTCTAGTAAAAAGCATCCCCTCCTATATTTAACATAGAAACGAAAGATAACTATTTTATTTGTGATAGAAGAAGGGATGATTTGCTCAATAGTTTTTTCTAGTTTCCAAGATAAGTAATAAACACACAAGATAACCCTTCCATTTTGCAAGATAAATATGGTATCCCTGAAACTCATTTTCACTCAAATTCATACAAAATTGCACAAAACAGTTCATGCTGCTCCACCATAAAGATTACACACAGAGAAATACATGAAGGGTACACAACCACGAAAACAGGTGTTTAGGAAACACAAGACTCAGCACTGCTTCTGCAGTCAGAGCCAAGTGGAAACCAAGGTACTTGGCTCAGTGAACTGGCATCGATATTTTCTTTTAAAAGAGTCATCAGAGGAGAGTGATGTTTTTGGTTCATGGCAGAGGTTTTTGAAATCTATGTAGATTATTGGGTTTTTCAAAAAAAAGAACAGAAAAAATCCTTTTAAGGTTTCGACCCCATGATGACATGAAAAAAGTGAAAGTATTATCATAAAACTGTACATTGATGGGAATTAACTTCAAAATAAAGGCAATTTTTTATTGGCATTATACTTTAGCATTCTTTTTCCATTGCTTCCCCAATGTGTGGTCTGTGATCCCTGTTTCGTCTAAAATTGCATCATCTACCCAAATGCATTTACTTCATATCTTAATAAGCTGAATTTGTGTTTAATGTAATAAGGGGTGTTTGTCATAGTGTATACCAGGCAAATGCCCAGTTGGCCACTGGACCATATTTTAAATTGCAGAGAGCGTGTAATCATATAATTCATAGGCTGTGTTTTCAATGCCAGGCCCTGTTTTTTTGGCCCCAGTCAGACCCTGGTGTTCATAAATGTCTCTCTGTTACATTGGAGTATTAAGGATTCTTTGCAGTCACTGAAATACTCCCAAGTCTTTTAATATAATTGCCCAAATTGCTACATGAGCCTTTTATTTTCATTTTAGATAGAGTGGAGTCTGTCTTGGTTTGAGAAAATGCAATTTATTTAATGGTTCTGAATAACCAGGTCAACCTTAACTTCTGAGTAAACTGCTACCACATCTGACTCCAAGTGAACCCTGGGTCCTAATGAAAATGCAAAATCTCCAGCTCAACACACCGATCAGCTTCAGACAAGTACTATTCCACCACAATATCACTGTCTTCTGGGGCTAGAATGCCACTCAACATTAACATTTGAATTTACAACACTGCATGCCTACATGTGCACAGTTGCGTATTATGGCCTTGGCTAAATAGGCCAAGGGTGGCACATCTGTCTATTGGTTAAGATCAGAGATCTCCATTGTAATTGACCCCTAAACACTACGGCATTAGGGCTCAGCATAAAAGTATCAGGCCATGACAGTTGGTGGTGGGGATGGCTGTGGCAGTGCCCTGGGTTAGGCCAAAGCCAGCACTCAGCAAAGATACATCATTGGATATGCACATATAACATTCTTACAGTGCCTCACTGGGTCTTTGCCTAATTGTCAGTCCTGGCCTGTTGACATTTTATATGTTAAAATAATATAATTTATTCCCGTATTACTTAGTTATTCACATTAAAATATTTGGATTCTAATGGTCGCTCGTATGGACCTTTAACTCTTGGAGCGGGAAGACCATGGTCTCCCCAGGCCAAGTTCCGCCTCCAGATGTTAAAGGTCCGTGCGAGCGACTCTATTGGTCACCTGCAGGGGTCTCCTCTGGCATCAACCAATTGGTTGATGCTAGAGGAGGCCCCTGCCGGAGACCAATAGAGTCGCTCTTATGGACATTTTACTCCTGACGGCGAATCTACGGATTTCCTCTCCCGCTAACCCCGTGATGCTGCGTAGATAAGGTAGGCTAGATGGGGAAGGGACCAGGGAGATTAGTATATGTTTTTCCGCCGCCATGTTCTTTTCATCGGTATTCGGGCTGAACAACGAAATTGCACCCTTCGTGTTCGTTTTCATGTTCGCCTGAATACAAATGCACAAGTCTAATGTCTACTACTTGAGACAAAAAATTTTGAATTAACCAAAACTGAAGACTCAAAGGAGTTTCCATTCATACTGAGATCCATATTTAGCGCTGTAAGTCAGGTGAGTTTAGGGCAATGGACCATTGAAATAGGGCAGGCACCAGCAATGGTAAGTGAGCTTATATGGATAAAGGGACAGAAGCATTTATAAAATAGAGCTTTTTAGTAAACAGATTAAGCAGCTGCATACAGTACCATCTCTGTGGGACAAAATTAGAGAATGATCTAAAGAAACTTGTGCTGCTGTGATGCTATATGTAAGCTATAATAATAATATTATGTTATAGATCAAACCCTTTTTATGTTGTAGCTAAAAGTTTGACGAATATACCAAATGGCAAGCAAAAATAATACAAATATCCAGATTTTGGAAACAGAGCACTGATGTGGTGAATCATTAGAGGAAACATTTTATTTCAGTGCATTCTATTTACCTTTATGATATAATATTACATTTTTTTTCATTTCTCATTATTTTCCTCTGCATTGTCTTTTTAGTACATCTATTCATTTTGATATGGCATAGGGTGAATCAGATAAAGTCAAGTTTAATTTTAAAACCCCATATTTTGTGATTGTACACCTACTTGACAAGGAATACTAACTTTATGCCACTCACTCAACCAAATTGTTGTAGGGCAAACACTATTGCTACTTTGAACTCAAATATCTTATCTGGCCTTGCAGCTTGATCCATGTGCCAGCAGTTATTGGAACAGCGATCCTTGTGACAAATGGATGCGAGGAGATAGAGTGACCTTTCTGTGTGTTGGCCATAATGGAAACACACAACTTGCTACGAAAGCGGGCAGAAAGCAAGCTGTAACTTTCATAAAATGAATTTCTGTCTGCTTCATCTTTCAAATCAAATGATATTTTCATGTAGAATGTAATAAGTAATCACCGGACATCTATAAACATCACAGCTAACTCTATTTAGCTTTCTGGATACTGATTCAGTTATCTTTTATGCAATGTATTATACAATCTTTCTACGAGTAATGATAGAATCATCTAAGGATTTGGTTGCTTAGATTTTCAATAAATGACCAGATCTGTAGGCGTCATAGGTATAGATTTATCCAACATGATACTTCAGCGCCTATTATCAGAAGAAGCTTTGTGTTCTGGGAGAGGATGATAATGGCCTTCCCTGACCTGTCCGAGCCATCACTGTCTGTCTCTAGCTCCAACTGGGGAAATGGTGATAAAATGTCCTTTAGTCCAGCCGTATATTAAACAAAGAGGAATAAAAAAGAAGCACTTTCAAACATAAGCATGCAATTCCTGTCTTCTCTTCACATATTGGCTTTCTAATATTGTTTACTTGTTTATTTTTACACTTATATACTGCCAGTAGGCCTCCTACTATTATACATAAAAATAGCAGTCCAGTTATAGTTTCCATATTATTTACCCTAAAAACCATTTGGTTTTGCTGTCTGCCTGTGGTATACTACGGCGGTAGCAACCACATATCTGAATGATTCACCAATTATGGCTTTTCATCAGGTGTTGCTGTCACCAGGTTATATATTCACTTATTACCCCATTACCTATATACTTTAGTAGGATGCTCACAATACATTGTTTCTATAATGAGTGTCCTGAGCTCCTTGCTGTCTGCAGCTTTGTATTTTCTCCATTGGGGCTTATCACCAGTGGTTATCTTTAGCTATGTTACCCTCTTTATTTTTCTCCAGGGGGCATTTATATTTGGGAATCTACCATATATATACACAGTAGTCATTCGCTACACAGAACTCAGAACAGATGTCATTTTTGGAGTTTTTTTTAAATGGCAGATCATTTTGAACATATCGCCAAACAAAATATATTTCCAATATATAAGCCCCCCTGAGTTAAAAGGTTTGTACGCCTTGTCAGCTGTACATTATCAGCATGATAATGATAATGCTAAAACCTGGATGTATATGAAAGTCTGCCCTTCGCAATATGGCAAGGTTTGGATGCACCACATGCTTGAAGAACTGTATAGAAAAAGGTTTAATTCCCTACCATCTGTCCCAGGGAGACACTAAATGACCGAATCCTTTGCAGACTTTCTGTATTCAAAGAAACACGAGATGTGACAGCTTGTAAACTAGATTTTTTTGTTTTTCTCTACATAGAAGACGCATGCATCTATCACAACCACAACTGTTGCATTAAACATTGGCACCTAAAAATGCTGCTAATTCCTTTTTTTGCCAACTTAAATTAAGTCCTGCACATTTTTGGGAACAAGCAAGTAGAAAGAATGTATGTGCCCTTGAAATGATTACATTTCCAAAAGGAAACGGGGACTGATCACCCAGCTCCCATTGTTAAGACTGATTGTAAAATTGTATTTTGGGATGTCAAGCCAATAGTGGCGAATATTTGTCCATCCATTATCAAAGTGTTGGCATGTCTATAAAAGTAGTTCAACAATAATATTCACCTATGATAGCGGGTTCACAGGAAAGCCCGTGATTTATAACTCTGCCAAGTTAAACCAAGTGCCTTTGCCAAATGAATCCACCTTTGTCAATGACTCTTTTTACGGAACAGGCTAATTGTTTGTGGGGAAATAAGATTCAACTCCATCCATGGCTCTTCACTGAAATCATCAAGCAATGCCGCTGAAGGCTTTCAGCAGAAAGAGGATTTACATATTTCCTGGCATCTTTGACTGTTTTCTTTAAGCAAGAATCCACTCCATCCGAATATAAAATGGATTGTTTCTCTTAATCCTGCCAACTGACAAAATGTCCTTGTTTCATGAAGTCAGCATTTCTGTCTCGGTAATGAAATATTCCACTTCGCTTGTTGTTTATGCTTTTCATGTATGATTTCTTGACAATTTTAGATTTCATCTTTTAAACAATGTCTACAAGAGATTAGCTGAGATACCCTGTATTCTCTGAAAATCGATATAATCACATCTCAATCTGTGCTTACACAACAAGCAATAACATTAGAGGAACCCAGTGTTGTTAGCTTAACAGAACACATCATTTTGATGTCACCTTAATGCCCATGTAATGCATATTATATAAACAGCATTCAAGTGCTTCATATTCTAGGTAAAGCTAAACATTTTATCTTACCCACTGAAGTATACATTGTGAAGAGAAGGGACCTGGTCTGGTCTGGACCTGAGCAATGAGATTAAATTAGGAAAATCCGCACATGGGGGGTGCACTGCAGCCCTGAAGCTCCAACTTCTCTTAACGGTAAATATTTTTCTTTTTTTAATGGTAAATGTGAATAAATGCAAATTAAAGGGACATTTTAGTGCTTTATGCAGCCTCACCAACAAATAATTCTTATTTAAAATATTGTAAGTGCTTTAATATGCATTCTTCAACCTGGTAAAAAATGACATACCTTAAGGAATAGCCGCTCTATAGCTGAAGCACAAATCCCCCCTTCGGGGTTCCATTTTTTCATCACTGATTTGCTTAAAGCAGCCAATCAGCGGCAAGAAAGCCTTTAATTTCATGATACCCCCTACATCTCTTGCTAAAGCCAGCACTGAAGCTACCCGGTATATATATATATATATATATATATATATATGTATATACCAGTTTAAAATCAGTTTGATGTTTCCTTATTTTCCACTTCAAGTTATTCATTTTCAACCAATTATTCTTCTTATTTAATTTTACCATCAGTAGTATGTTCTTTTAATTTAGACCAACAGAGTTTTTAAGACTGCTATTTGCCTCTGCATGTCTTTAAATTGACCTGGGTAGGGGTGGAAGTTCCACCTCTAGCAAGTTGTCCATGACTGTATAGCATTAATAAGGCCTATGTGCCCCATCAGGTCATGTTGTCTTTTGGGTCTCTTGCTTCTGTAGACTATAACTACAGCCATGCCAGTCCACGTGCTCTAGATTACTGGATCCACATCAGTGCCATGTTGTTTCTAGCTACCTAGCAACAGTGGAAGGCTGCCAATCCCAAAGATTGCTTGCTTCTAGTTCCCCTAATACCTAGTAGTTTGCCTCAAACTACCCAGCTGTCTATGGCTAGGATCTCACCATGCTTACATTATGATGGATTTCCAGTCTGCAGCAGCTGGGTGGCAGATGTTGCCTATCATTTTTAAAAATCTTTTTTTTTTTCAGCAGTGTATTACAAGATGCTTTATTTAAATAATCATAGAAATAACAGGTTTGCTGGTGTGGATTTGTATGGGTAAAGCTCTGTGAGTGAGCATGTGGCACTCTGTTGGAAGTACAGCGAGTTGTAAACCCGAGGTGTATCCTTGCCTAAGCTGACTAGGCATCTGTACCCTGTGCCAATACTCATCAGACCAGGTACAAGAAATATCTCTGATCTTCTCAGCCAGCACATTTAAAGTGGATGGCTGGGACACTGGCCAAGAACAGGCCTAGGGCAGTGCCTGACATAATACACTACTGCTTAAAACACATATACTTTATAATCAGGGCCATTATCAGAAATCTTGCTCAATGCCTAGGACATCAGCCTGCCCCATGTCCACCCCAGAGTCCCACCCACTGTTTCACCCATCACTCCAACTTAAGATCCTCCCCTAAGCATGTTTACATATTTAAACATATTTACTTACAGTTACACACACAACCTACGTTTGTTGGCTCAGGAGGGGGAAGGCTGTTGAGCCTGCGGTCTACAAGTGCTGGCCTAGCGTATGTCCGGAGGGGTTGAGGGAGCTGGCGCTAGGGGGACATCCTGACCAGTTGTACTCCCTGATTGTGCCCCTCCATGTAATGTCCTGATTTTGTCAAGACAGTTCTGACTTATGTGTTGCAATCTAGAGCTTTATAGGAGACAGGAGGGATGTTGCTGAGATAAGGCAAGAAGGCTATAGATAGGAATAGAAACATATGGCAAAGGTTATGTACATTTAAAAACATTAAGCACATTGATTTTTTTAATCTGTTGAGTTGGCAGGTATAATCAAACCTGGGAACGTCTTAAGGTAGGCCACATGGAGCATTCCCTCTTCTGGGGTAGTGACTCAACAGGTATTGTAGGTAGGGTAGACCCAGACAGGTATTGTAGGTAGGGTAGACCCAGACAGGTATTGTGGGTAGGGTAGACCCAGACAGGTATTGTAGGCAGGGTAGACCCAGAAAGTCTCAAGTAGTATGGGAAGAGGATATGGCTTAACCTTGCTCACTGTATACGCACAATTTTTACAGCTAAGCATGGACAATGTGGATGGGACAGGAAATTACAAAAGCAGAACTTAATGTCTTGTCAAAATGCCACCAAGCATTCTCAACAATATCACAGGATCACCCACTTGTGACATTACATTTTGTTTGAGATCAGGAGCGACACAAACATAGTATTTTTTTCCAAAACATAGTACCATGCTTTGCGTATACATCTGCTAACACAATGGGCCCTTGTATACATGTAATTATCAGTTTTGTACTTGATAAAGCAGGCTTACAATAATTCTATACATTTAATTCACTCATTTATTTTTGCCCTCAAAATGAACATCGCCAAGGTTCATTAACATTACTTAGACAAAATAACTGTGTACAATGCACTGTATCAAATAAATCAGAGTATACGCCTGACATTTTGAGCTTTTCTGGTGGTTATTAAGGCATTAACCTCCCGGCGTACCGTATATGAACTAGAGCTTATACGTCTGTGTCTTTCATCCCCTGCTCCCCCTTTTTTTGGACTCTATCCCAGATTTTGGCCTATTATGTCCTTTGTGGTTGTTTTTTTTCTACGCTTTCAAATGAAAGAAGAATTTCAAAAGAAACAGTGTTTCTGAACGTTGGGCTTAATTGGTAATTTAAAAAATGAAAGATCTCAAATTAAAAGCAGGTAGCAAAAGAAAAAAAACAGGTTGAGTTTTTTCCCCCTCTACTTCAGCTTCCAATCCACCCCCCTTGTTTTCTATCAGGAGGGGTGAGAGCAGCGTTTTAGGTGGCTGGAAAATAAATAAATAAATCCCGGTTTTCGTCATTCTATCCATGGTTTCGAATGCTTTGCCAATGCAGTATCTGTTTCCAAAGGCATGTGCACAGAGGCAGCACAGAATACTAATGAGACAGAGAGACAGGCAAGGATGGGCCAAACATTTCATAGATGACAACCATGATTTAATGGCCTCTGTCCCCGAGAAATCCCTTAAACTGTTTCTGAAAGGTGTTAAGAAGGAAATGTTACACTTTACAATGTCCTTCTTTCTCCTTGTTCTTCCTGATCTGCGTTTACTTAGAGCCAGTGTTTATAAAAAAAAAAAGTCGGTTTTTTTGTGTCACTGAGCAAGAATTCAAGTTTTACACCTACGAGATGCTGGTACTGTGCTGTCTGACAAGGCAGTCTTGGAACACATTTCTAGATGTTCAATGAGTGAAAATGAGGCAAACGGATATTAAAATATTAGACTAGCTACCAGGGAAGGGCTGACACCTTCTGGCCCAGAGAGCAAGTAAATCCTAGTTGCCCCATTTACTTACACTTACACACTCTCATACTTAACACACATTAACATATCACACTTACACACAGATAGTTACACACACTCATGCTAACAAACAGACATTTACACACTCCCTCTCACACACACACACACACACTAACACACTAACACATATACATTCATACGCACACTCTGCAGATAAGAGTTACTTGCCCATTTTTCCAGCTATAAAAACTCAAAACGTAATCAGTTGTTGGTCTTCTCTTAGATTCAGGCTAGCCATATACCTATCCCATTCGTGTTTATATTCTTTCACTGTATTAATCTCTACCACTTATTTGAGGGGACAGTTACACTTATCTACCACCTTATCAGTAAATAAACAGTGCTGTGAAGGACCAGATTTTGTCAGACCAACAAGCTTGGTTGCTGGACCCACAAATACTAACATAAATACTCATATACTTACAGTCTTACACTCACACAAATACACACTCACATGCTTATAGACACATTCACACAAACATATACACTTATACATACACACTGTCACATACAAACGCACACTAACCCTCACCTAAACACATATACACTAATACACACTTACACACTCACATATACATTCACACTAACATACTCACATACATTCAGCAAAGTCTGAAAAATTTGTAAAAATAAAGGTGCCCTCCCAATGGATTCTATAACCAGGTCAGTCAATGTAGATAAACATAAATGCTTATTAGACATTGTTGATTTTGATGAACCGTTCATTGGGAAGTTCACTCATCATTTTTCATTTTTGTCACGTTTCACCATGCGCTAGCTGGACTTGTTCAAACTTTGTTTTTCCATTTTCATTTGCCGACCACTAGTGGCCGCCCTGGCCATTCTGGACCTCTCTGACTAATTATCAGGTCCAGCTGCAGGGGCTTACCTGATCAAGTCAGCCTTGATAAACCTGCCCAGCCCTGCAGTCTGGGCCTTGACATTGAAGTTGGAGGACTACCTGTTTGGTTCCTGCCTTGTTCCGGTACCTGCCTTGTTCCGGTACCTGCCTTGTTCCGGTACCTGCCTTGTTCCGGTACCTGCCTTGTTCCGGTACCTGCCTTGTTCCCGTACCTGCCTTGTTCCCGTACCTGCCTTGTTCCCGTACCTGCCTTGTTCCCGTACCTGCCTTGTTCCCGTACCTGCCTTGTTCCCGTACCTGCCTTGTTCCCGTACCTGCCTTGTTCCAGTACCTGCCTTGTTCCAGTACCTGCCTTGTTCCAGTACCTGCCTTGTTCCAGTACCTGCCGTGTTCCTGAGTTGCGGCCAGCGCCCCACTAAGTGGACTCCCAATAGGAGTGCCCTGCATCGCGACTCCCAGGATGACTGCCCACTAGCGGACTACCCTGGTTGAGTGCCCTGCAAGTGGGCAACCTGCTGTGTGCCCTGCAAGTGGGCAACCTGCCATGTGCCCTGGAAGAGGGCTACAAGCCGTGTGCCCCGCAAGTGGGCTTATCTGCCATGTGCCTTGTTCCAGTACCTGCCTTGTTCCAGTACCTGCCTTGTTCCAGTACCTGCCGTGTTCCTGAGTTGCGGCCTGCGCCCCACTAAGTGGACTCCCAAGAGGAGTGCCCTGCATCGCGACTCCCAGGATGACTGCCCACTAGCGGACTACCCTGGTTGAGTGCCCTGCAAGTGGGCAATCTGCCGTGTGCCCTGCAAGTGGGCAACCTGCCGTGTGCCCTGGAAGAGGGCTTCAAGTCGTGTGCCCCGCAAGTGGGCTTATCTGCCGTGTGCCCCGCAAGTGGGCTTATCTGCCGTGTGCCCCGCAAGTGGGCTTATCTGCCGTGTGCCCCGCAAGTGGACTTATCTGCCGTGTGCCCCGCAAGTGAGCTTATCTGCCGTGTGCCCCGCAAGTGGGCTTATCTGCCGTGTGCCCCGCAAGTGGGCTTCCAGCCGTGTGCCCCGCAAGTGGGCTTCCAGCCGTGTGCCCCGCAAGTGGGCTTCCTGCCAAGTCGAGTGACTCTTTGTATATATTGTTGTACCACCGCATTCAATACAACTCTTAATCCAGATCTGTTGTCTGGGGTTTATTCCTGCGCCTGTCTGTAACAACCCCAGACCATAATGCATCGTGGGGTACAGACAGAGCCCCTCGTATCCCCTGCACCTGGGCTCCTTATCAACCTGTGTCCTCGGTTCGTGACAGAATGTCAAGGCCAATACAAGGAGTTCGCGGGGATACCTGCAGTACGGGAATCGGTGGTGAACACGAAGACCCAGACACAAAGAGACCACAGGTCCGCAAGCATCCGGAGGCTGCTCCTTGCAGTGGGGGTATGTCACGTTTCACCATGCGCTAGCTGGACTTGTTCAAACTTTGTTTTTCCATTTTAATTTGCCGACCACTAGTGGCCGCCCTGGCCATTCTGGACCTCTCTGACTAATTATCAGGTCCAGCTGCAGGGGCTTACCTGATCAAGTCAGCCTTGATAAACCTGCCCAGCCCTGCAGTCTGGGCCTTGACATTGAAGTTGGAGGACTACCTGCCTTGTTCCCGTACCTGCCTTGTTCCCGTACCTGCCTTGTTCCCGTACCTGCCTTGTTCCCGTACCTGCCTTGTTCCCGTACCTGCCTTGTTCCAGTACCTGCCGTGTTCCTGAGTTGCGGCCAGCGCCCCACTAAGTGGACTCCCAATAGGAGTGCCCTGCATCGCGACTCCCAGGATGACTGCCCACTAGCGGACTACCCTGGTTGAGTGCCCTGCAAGTGGGCAACCTGCCGTGTGCCCTGCAAGTGGGCAACCTGCCATGTGCCCTGGAAGAGGGCTACAAGCCGTGTGCCCCGCAAGTGGGCTTATCTGCCATGTGCCTTGTTCCAGTACCTGCCTTGTTCCAGTACCTGCCGTGTTCCTGAGTTGCGGCCTGCGCCCCACTAAGTGGACTCCCAAGAGGAGTGCCCTGCATCGCGACTCCCAGGATGACTGCCCACTAGCGGACTACCCTGGTTGAGTGCCCTGCAAGTGGGCAACCTGCCGTGTGCCCTGGAAGAGGGCTTCAAGTCATGTGCCCCGCAAGTGGGCTTATCTGCCGTGTGCCCCGCAAGTGGGCTTATCTGCCGTGTGCCCCGCAAGTGGGCTTATCTGCCGTGTGCCCCGCAAGTGGACTTATCTGCCGTGTGCCCCGCAAGTGAGCTTATCTGCCGTGTGCCCCGCAAGTGGGCTTATCTGCCGTGTGCCCCGCAAGTGGGCTTCCAGCCGTGTGCCCCGCAAGTGGGCTTCCTGCCAAGTCGAGTGACTCTTTGTATATATTGTTGTACCACCGCATTCAATACAACTCTTAATCCAGATCTGTTGTCTGGGGTTTATTCCTGCGCCTGTCTGTAACAACCCCAGACCATAATGCATCGTGGGGTACAGACAGAGCCCCTCGTATCCCCTGCACCTGGGCTCCTTATCAACCTGTGTCCTCGGTTCGTGACAATTTTTGTGAGTTTGCTGCATTTATGATGAAGGAATACCATCTTTAGTCACACATCTATATGCAAGCTACCGTTACTGTATACGGGTGAAGTATGAGTTATTTGCTTCTGTCTTGCTGGACACTTTCTATTGATACTGACATACTTGCTCATACACATTCACATACACAATAACGCTAATGTACCCTCATACTAATGGGTATTCATACACTTACCCATACACACTCAGATACATACACAGTTACACATACGCACCCACACACTTAAACACTTGCACACATACACACACTTACGCTAATGCACACTTATACATAAAAAGGCTACCAGACTCACACTAATGCACACACACATAGTCACATACTTAAACCTACACACTCGCATGAGCACACTCACATATCTGCACATGCATTTACACACACATATTCACTTAGACATACACGTATCCACACTAAGATACACTCACCACAGCACCACAGCCTTACCTTGTCTATACTTTATTGAGCAGCCGCAGTTTTACTGCAGATGATGTAACATCACATTATTTTACCCCACTGTCCACTGTTTAAAGAATTTTGGACTGGCCTTGCCCTGCCACCGCTGTCTACTCTGCAGGTTTGCACAGGCTGCAAATGAGTTTGAATCAAAATTATTGGATTTCATACTATAGATATAATAAATATATTTATCACCGGCATTACAGAGTGAACCCCATAAATCTTTTAACTTAGGGCTCCTAAAGAACCAGAAGCAGTTGTAGCTGTGGCTTCTTCTAGTTTAGGTACAATAACATGCATTTTTTTCTGTAAAATAAATGAGTGATTCCTGGTATTTATACATTCATTCGCCAAAAGCTTTTAAGGTCTCAATTTTATTTTAAACATTAAGAATAATCATGAAGATAAAAGCAACAACAACAGAGTTGGACATTTACCAAGTTGGGTTAATGTACCTACAAAATATGAAATATGCTACTTGATTAATTATCTAATTAATAATCAAATCCCTGCAGTCATTGATTGCTTTTACACATTATCTGCTGCTCAGTCAGGGAATATGAACTTGTTACGAATTTCTATCCTCCAGAATGATCTGAGTTATCAATCAACTTAAAAATACATATCTTCCATTAACACTTGTACGTATATATTTTCCTTCTTTTATGTAAAATCTCATTATGCTAAAATCCCAGTTCTGGTTTGTGTTTTCTTCTGGGCACAGAATTTCAGATGGCAATTTATAACACACCGAATTAGATTCATTGACTGAATAATTTACCCCCACTATTTCTGTATACCTTGAAATCTTGCTGAAACACAACTTTATCTTCCACCGCTATTTTCTGTCATTCTTTCCATGTCATAGAAGGTAAGAAAGATCATTATAGATTGAATGCCTTTCAAGTATTAAAAGCATATCATTGCTACCAGCTTAAGTTAAAATTCCAAGCAATCTCCTTGCAGAAAACATATATAGTCTTGAGCTAATTGAAAATTATCTTTTTAAACATCTCATTATCATAATGCTCTGCATCTGAATTGCTTTGTGTTATTTTAACATTGAGGAAACTCTCACTCTTTCGAAGGTTACATGTACCTGTAATGTAATCAATATTAAATAATGTATGAACAGTCACTGAGCTTTAAAACTGATTCTCTAGCAGACCACAAACAATAAATTTGGGTGTCACTAATGTGAAAGCCCTTGGGGTCGATTCATTAAGCAGAGAGTTGACAGAAGTGTTTGCAGGAAAGTTGTGTTTCAGCTTAACTTCACTATACATTATGAAGAGCCAACCCAGTAAGCTTCTACTGCACGGAGGGCTTGGCTGCTCCTACATAATCCATATTAAAATCCAGTGACCTGTGTGAAAATTGCCCGGGACCTCCAACTTCACTAAGCAACATGTGCCACCTTTGCCCCCAAACCGCTTGTGAGTGCGATCTTTGCCCCTAAACAGCTTGTGAGTGCCACCTCTGCCCTCAAACAGTTTATTAGTGTCATCCTAACCCCCAAACAGCTTGTCTGTTCCATCATTGTCTCTCCCCCCTCCAACATGCACTCTGGCACACATATGGAGACACACTTACACACATTTGCACATGCTAACACACATGTACACACTCATTTTCAACACACACTCCCTCTCACACCATTCATACTAACACACACTCCATCTCACACCACTTACACATACATGCTTACACACACTTACACATTCATGCTCACACACAACCACACATATACATACATGATCACACACATACACTTACACAAACACATTCATGCTCAAACACACTTATATGTAGACATTCATGCTCACATACACAATGTGCTAGCAGCCTCGGCTTCATGGTGGGGGCACATGACATAACATAATGTGAACTCACTGTGTTCCTGTCTCCCCATGCTGGTTGAAAACTCAAAAGGGTTTTTTCGTAATAATTTTAAATCGGTATGAAGAGACAGGAAGTAGGAAGTTGTCACAGCTTGCAACCCCTATAGTTATGCCACTGCCTTGGACGATAGTTCCTTCTGCAGCAAAACAGGGGACAGGTCACCTTCTTGGGTGACTTAGCCCCCTCTCCCCATGTGCTGCTGCTCAAAGGGTTGGTCACAATTGCGATGTTTCCCCTACCAAGTTGGCACAGTTCCTACAGATTGCATTAAAAGGAGATACGTGCTTTTAAGTCATTAGGTAGTAGTGAAGATGGCAGCTGCAGAGGCAGCAGCTGGGTGAAGCCTAGTGCAGCTCCAAAGGTAAATATACCACTGGTTAAATCAGTGAGGTTTCTTCTGACCCTATGATTAATACATTGTGCAGTGTCAGTTCAGCCCTTCTTGTTGGATAGATTTGCTAAGATGGCCCTCTATAATGAATAGTAAGTTGAGCCAGTTAACCCCCCCAAAAAATTATCCTACAAAGTCTACTGACAGCTCTCCCTTTAGCGAATAGGCTCCTTTGAGTCCATAGCTAAGCAATTTATTATTAACACTTTCCTTCCACATTGCTATCCATTTCCCAACAATTTCATCCTAAAAGCAATTAAGTAACATTCACAGCCACAGTTATTGTACAGAGCAGTTCTCTGATTGCCTGCCAGGAAATTATTTTATCGCTCTAAAGTCTATTTATAAATCCAAGTATTTTAAGGGGTACTCTGAGCAATGTTTTCAGCCAGTATCAGCCGACTGTGAGAAGTATCATATGCATTGCTTGATGGAAATAGTAGAGGATGGAATTCAGTGTTAAAAATCCTAAAATATAGAGCAGGATAGATTCATGAAGAAATAAGGTGCCAGACTGATTTATTTGGTAACCAGGAAGGGATGCAAGATCAATATCAGATAGCAAATAATTAGGTGCCAGCAGTAATAGTTTAGGAGCCATAGGCAGTTAGTGCACTTTAACCCAATTCACCAAAGTGCATAAAAGACAAAGAATAAATTAACTTGCTAGAACCACAAGTCTCTGAAGGCAAAGAAATCAGTATTTAGGGGTAAACGCATAATAAGAGGAGGGTTACCACTTTTCCCGGATTACCCGGGATAGTCCCGCAATGGGACTTTAAGTCCTGGGTCCCGGGCAGCCTCAATCAGGGACAATGCATTGTCCTGGAATTGAAACACCGTCCTTTTTTTTTTTACGCAGAAGAGAGGGGCACCGTCGCTCAAGAAATAAGTTTTTAGCAACCGCTCGGGCGCCCTTCACTCTCTTTCTTCACTTCTAGCACGGTCACGGACGTCATATACCGGTGCTCTACAGTGAAGCAGCGCGCGCGGGGGCAGAGAAGCGAGACAGAGGCCTCGCGCTTCCACTGCTTTACCTCTACAAGGTAAGTGAACTTCAAAGGGGGAGAGGGTAGCTAGTGAGAACAGGAGAGGGCGTAGATAGTGACAAGGGAGGGAGAGGGGGTAGATAGTGAGGGGGGAGAGGGGGTAGATAGTGAGAGGGGGGAGAGGATGTAGATAGTGAGAAGGGGAGAGGGAGTATATAGTGAGTAGGGAGGGAGAGGGGGTAGATAGTGATAGATAGCTGGTTTTGGGTTGTGCAACCTGTGATTTATACCAGTAATTTAGGGGAGTTTATCTATACCTTTAATGCTGAGTTTATATGTAATTTCCAGTTGATCTATACATGCAAAGCTGGGTTTTTGTGTTATTCTGTTGATCCATATCTGCTATACTATGTTTCCATTAATACAGCGTTTGTATGTCTTATTCAGTTGATCAATACCTCGAGTGCTGTTTCCATGTGTTGTTTATTTGATCTATACCCTCAGTGCTAAGTTTATATGTGATTTCCAGTTGATCTATACCTACAATGCTGTGTTTGTGTGTTCTGTTGATCTATACCAGCAATGCTATGTTCCCATACATTATTATTGTATACCTGCAAATACAGAGGTGGTAAAAGAATGTTTTAACAGCACTGGAATTAAGATTTGATGCAAGGGCTGCATGATGGTGCCTGGAATGACCCTTCAATAAATGTAGCCAGCTATTAGTGTTAAGGCAGTACACATTACAGTATAGCTAACTAGGCTTCAATAAAAGTCTGTATCAGTGCACAGTAGGATCGATAGTGTTGGGGGCAGTTTAGGTAAGCTGGGCTTGTGAGCTTTGAACAGGCTAGTAAACTAGAATTCATTGACATACCATGTCATAGGTTCAGGATAGGCGTGTTTGAGCTCCAGAGTTTAGATAGCAAACTAGTATTCACTATTATGAATACATATCCCTTCATGGGATGTTATAAAAGGGAGAGCTTCACTGACTTGGATAATTATATTTTTGTTTGTGTCAGGTTAAGATGATCAGCGCTGGTAGGTTATCACTGAGGGCTGGCATCAATGCGGAACTCAGCTGTTATATGGCTAATTTAGGTGGCATGAGCATGCATAGCTAAGTGCAGGACTCACCATCGTCAGGATCTCTGGTGGGTAGTAATCAATCATTGTGGCCACCGTGATGGGGATATTATGCCAGTGGCTATGCCAATAGTCTTAGGTACCCCAGCCAGTCATCTGTTTAAGATATCACATTTGATCAGTTGCTTCATATATTTTAGTACAGTTTGTTTGCCTTAAAATAAATTGCAACAGTGTTCAATAAAAGTGAGGCCCTTTATTTTTTAATGCCTCGATGTATACATTTATTTTAATATAATGACCATATTGAGATTGCAGCCATCAGGAATTGAAAAAATGCTTAGGGTAGGAAATAAACAGTTAGTCAAGGGTTAAATAGGCCTGGCATATACGAAATTAGATTACTGGATGGGCCTTTCAGATTTTTCACTGCATTTCTATTCAATGTTTCCACATTATTTATTAATGCCATTTAGTGTATGAAATATGCTCATTCTCAGTTTTACAGACACAAACATGCACCATTGCCTCGGTCTGCTGTTCTGTATCAATGCATAACCACTTTGAAACCCAATTATATACACTGGGTTACACAGATCCCTGCTCTGCAGGCTAGGGTATTATTTCCACATCATCTAGGACTTTTCTTCTCCTGTGCTAGGCTGTGTTAGGTTCCTGATTTGGTTGCAGTTTTATGCTTTTTTTTTCTTCTAACTTATTTATTTTTCAAATGCTTTAAATAGGGTAGTAGGCCACCCGGATCAGGACAGCTAAAATAAACAGCTTGCTGAGACTTCATCCAAAGCGATAGCCTTAAATCATGTAGAAAATTGTTTTTGGTGTATGAATATGTTTTCGTTAGATACTCACTTTGAAAAATTCAGAAGAGTTTATGCTTTTTACGTCTCCTCTGCCAAAGTGAGAAATTGAAATAATCATGAGAACAGTACAAAGAAATAAGGTGTTTGTGGTGGAAATATTTAAGGAATAATATTAAGAATATTAGTCATTAACATCATGATGTTTTTCGGAGATGGAGATACACTGTGAATTACAGCATGTGAGAGACAGAAAAAAATGAGAACATAATGATATCTGATAATGTCTGTGGTTTGAAGCTGAACCAGAAAACAGTACCTTTATGGTCTATTAAATGGTAATTCAGTCTGCCAGAGTAGATTGCTCTTCCTATAACCAATACAGCCTCACATCCACTTAAATGGAATAACAAACAGTGATCTATGAGACTTATGTATAACCTAAACAAAATGTAACAGTATCAATACATGATACTGGAAAGTACAGTATATATCTATATATATATATATATATATATATATATATATATATATATTATATTATATACACCTGGGAACTTCTGGGCTTCGGCTACCCGGAGCCTTCCCATGCGGGACGTGGCCAGGACTGCAGACTGACATCAGCAGGAGGTCCCGTTGATGTCGATGGGCGGTCCCGCTGACATCAGGGGAGTAAGCAGCGGGAAACACCCCCATTTAAAGGAAAATGGGCAGGGATTCGGGTCTTGACTCGGAGAAGCAGTGCTCACCCGGCAATCTATGGGTCAAACCCGGAGAGTTCCCAGGTATGTATGTATATATATATATATATATATATATATATATATATAGTTTGATATTTCATATAATATCCAAAGAAATGTGGCATGTGTTGTGAATTTGACTGATAAGCTTTTAATAGCTGGGAAAATTCCACAAAGCCTGTGGTATAATAGGTGCTAAAAGGCAACGACTGAAGTAGGGGAGATATAGTGGGAATTATGTATTAAAATGAACAAGGCTACCATCACATGGCCCCCTTCCTCAGATGACCCCGCTCCACACACAAGGATTTTCTCTTCTACTCATCTTTTTGGTGGCAAAGATGGTACTGGCAAGTCGTTTGCATGTAATGATGGCACAGGCAAGTGGTTTGGGGCACTTACAATCCATTTGGGTGCAAAGATCGCACAGAGAAGATATTTGGGCACAGGGATGGTGCAGACAACTAGTTTGGCTACAAAGATGGCACAGACAAGAAATATAGGTGAAAAGATAGAACAGACAAGCTCTTTAAGCGCACAGACAAGCTGTTTAGGGGCACTGACCCTTTCGTATATTTATATCTCACATACACACTGATTCACTTATGCACATACACATAAAATACACCATATATTATATACATTATTAGGAAGCCTTGGGAACCATGCTTATTTTAAATTTAATAATATATTTATATTATAATATAGATACAGTCATTACAAGACATCAGTAGTCTCAGACAATTAACAACCTCCATTACCAGACATGAGCAATCTTAGACAATTAAGCCCTTTAGATTACCAGACATGGGCAGTATCAGACATCTAATCCCTTCATTACAAGACATGAACAGTCCCGTACAATGAACCCCTCCATTACCAGACATGTGGAGTCTCAGACATTTAACCCCTCCATTACCAGACATGAGCAGTCTCAGACAACTGGTGCAATTAAGACGCTTTTGAGCCTCAGACACCATAATTTCTTGCCATATTATGCTGCAAATTATGGGTAGGGCCCTACCTTATGGCTACCCTTGATCTATACTTTGAATAGCACATTTCTTGCAATTTATAGATAAGGTTCAGCGCGCTATATATCTGCCCCAAATACTGTGAGTTTAGATGAGAATCTGGCATAAGATGACTTGGTCTGTACTTTCAGAGAAATTTTACTGATATGTTATTTTGATAAGTTTGCTAGGTGCCTGTTTGATGTGACTGGCAGCTGATCAGAAGCCTGTGCTATCTTTTGAAGAGACAGAAGGAACAGAAAAACCTGTTCTCCAATTGGATCCTCTTCCCCCCTGTAAGATATAATGAGAAAGAAGAAAAGATTTAGTCAAGTACATTGTTAATTCCTTTTAAGTTAAGCATGAAGTCATCTTCAAAATAATCACTGTGTGTAAACCCTAGGAAAAGCACTCGCTTGAACGATCTCTTACTCTTTCTCGAGTTAAACAAGGTGTAAGAGATGTGAAGCAGATCGGAACAGTTTGGAAAACATTGGAGTAGTGAGGACCATGAAAGGTGTGTGATCAGGCTCTGAAGACACGACTCATAATAAAGCAAATTTTGGTATATCGGATGTTTAAAGAAACATCTAGCATGGTTGTCAAGTGTGATGGGAAATGTGGTCTACAGCAGATTGAATATCAGAAGATTCCTCCTATTGAGCAACAGTGTTTTTACCAGCGCTGGTGGTCCTCACACTTAAATCAGATTAGATTCCATAAATTGGTTACATAAACTGAAATTATCCAAATTGAGTCTTACACAGAAATAAATTAGGGTTATGTCCCTGACCTAAAATGACAGAGTTTAATTATTTTAACATTATTACAGATATGGAGTACACTGGAAAGTAGTGTACAGCCGTCTAAAGTGTGCTGCTTTACATAAAGCTGTTAAAAATAAATTGGGCATTTTACAGAGCATATCGATAATAACACAGCATAGTGAGGCTGTTTAAATGAAAGGGAAAATAGGGCAGGATTACATTATGTGCACAAAAACTGCAATAATATGAATGTGATATAATGCCATTCTGAGTCGCTAAGGGCTGTTTGCATTCTTGCTTAGAATTGGGAGCACCCTAAAGTCCCTAAATAATAGCACTAAAGTTGTATTTTGGAAAACATTACTATAGTATTAACATCAACCTCTTAGGTACCAGTACCAGTCACTATCAATGTATATGACCATAACAATCTGGACATTAAAGGGTTATTTCAGCACTGAATATTACATCTGCTACTGATAAGTTACTAGCACTTTCTGGTATATGGTCCCATGGCTGCATAGGCCTCCATTGGTCCACTTGTGGTTAAGCAACTAAACTCTTAAATCCCAAAGAATCACACACTTCTAGAATTTCCTAACATGTCCCGGAGTCACCTTGGTCACTCACGCACTACAATACCCAATCTGCAGCTACAAGGGTGAGTATGTGGTGTTGTGTGCCATACGGTTGTTTTGCAACTTATATCAACTCGACTGTGTAGTAGCGCTGTGCTAGTAGAAGTTCCTATGAGGTTAAGTAATCAATAATAAATATGTGGGTTAGACAAACTCACCTCAACTACCAACTTAAAGGGACACTGGAGGGAGCCCCTTAAAAAACACTGCATATGAAAGTGACTTTTTTGTCGAATCCTGGCCAGCAGTGCTCGTTGAGCCAGAGCTGGATCTGACTGGTAGTAAGTATATTATGTGCAGGAAAATGTGTTTAGACAGACATATCTCCTACACTGATAATAGCCCTTTTGCGAAAGTGTTCCAGGAGGCCTGGTTCACGGAGAAGAAGTCTACGAAGACTGAAGAAAGTAGAACAGGAATAGGCAAGTGAAGAAGGGGAGCTGCGAGAAAGGAGACAGAGACATGGAAGCGGTCAGCAGAGAACGTAGAAAGAGACATTGAAAGAGAGAGGCAATTTACAGTAGACTTGATCCAGTGTGGCACCCCCTGATGCGTGGCCCCAGGTTGGACTCCCGTGGCCCTCGGACTGTATTGAAATTGCACTTGAGTTGTAGCATGCTACTGCGTGCAAGCAGTATAAAGTTTAGTTAGCCCAAATGACAGCTTGAGTTTTAGTGAAGCAACTCAATAGACTTAATTATGAATCCTGAAAGGCCAATTCTGCCAAGTTCCTCTTTTTAGTATGGGTTCAGTAAGTGGGATGACTTTAAAAACATCTCAAAGACTCAATTCTTGATTAAACAGGCCCATCCCAGCTCTTTTTTTGTAGCAAAAAGCTGACTGTGGTTGGCTTTTTATGAAACATATTAAAGTCAAATAATATTGCAAGTCTAGTGCAAACTGCAGCTATACCGAATAAACCCCTAAATACTCCAACATTGCTCTTCTTATTCAATGTATGTGTCTCAGTTACAACTCCTGAAAACTGTAGCATCTTCGCTGCAAGCAAGTGATGACTAACAGCAGGATCTGATCAGTATCTGACCCACATCTCACAAGCCTGGAGAGGTAATCCCTTGTAAAATGAAATGTAAGCCCACTTTATTTATGCAGATGTTTTCATATAGTTCCAGATATTCCAAATGTTTGGAGCAGTGGCAGCCTTAAGTGTTAGTTTCTTAGACGGAAATTAGTGCTTTTATTGTTCATGAGGATTTACTACACCTTTAAAGCCCTGTTGCATCCTTGTTTAGCAGTACATGAATCTCTGTAAGCACATTCTATATTCAAATTTCTGTTTGCCCCGCACCGGCATTGAGATGTATTAATGGATTGCACACCTTGTTTATTTACTACAAATAGTATGATCTATTTAGGTCACAGGAGCATCTTTGTAAAATAAAATAAAGTGAGACAAGACACATATCATATTGACATAAGATACACAATTATGGACCCCCCACTGACTTATATACTTGTCTCTGTACAGGAGACTACATAGTACCTGGAAATAAACACCAAGTGCGTACTGGTATCCTGCTGGGTAGGATTGAATTAACTTGATTAGCTTAGAAATTTTCAACATATTTGTCCTCATGCTAATCAATTTTCATCAATCCACCGTAGAAAATTAATTGAAATACTACTGAAATGGCTGTGTCTCTCCTAGATAAATGGCTAGAACACGGTTTCCCTGTATCACTGTATTCAGGCCAGCAGAGCCTCGAAAATATAATTATGTGTGCGTAAAGAATAAACATTCTATTGAGAGTTATTTTTGAAATATACAGCTGCAGATTTGGCATTTGTACTGCTCTGTAACTATCCTGTACAAGAAACGTGTCTTCCACTGATGTCTGATATCTGATTCAAAGGGTTTCATGCTTCGGACCTGTGTCTCTGCAATAATTTACCAATAAGAACCTACATTGGGTGAATACTTTGTAAAATAGTGGTGTTGTTTGAATGACTGCACAATATTTCATACCGAATGTTACGTAGGTAAAATTATGGAAATTCATGCATCAAGCGCAATTCTGGGATCTACACAGGGATTATTTCAGCAAGTAATAGTGTTAATAATTAGTATTACCATATTATATAGGCTCCTGTGCAACAGTCTGTTGGAAAGAAGTTAAAATGGACAAGATGTATCATTTCAATACCCACCAACAAGCAATATTTCACTGACACAGAGTTTGGGTTTAGGCAAGACAATATAATTAATTCATAATAAAGCCATAAATAATATTTAAAAAAACTAAACCCAGATGGACAGTTCTTTCAAAATCTTGACTTGTGCAATGCTTACAAAAGGACTTTCCATAGCTGTTATTAGAAGGCATATGAAAACAAGGCATGGGGGTCAGAGAAGCCTCATCCAACCTGGACAATGTGAAAAAGGGTGGGTTTCTTGTTTTAAGTGGTTTAAACCTTAGCGTGCCAACTATATATGTAATGACAGTCCACTATGTAACACATACGTGGTACTCTACTAGATCCCCCTTTGGTTTGTGAGAACAACTCCTAAAATGACTCTTGCTAGGGTAAAAGATATCTCATATTGTGTTTTACCGGGTGCTGCAACATCCAAGGAATGTCTCAATTCCATAGTGTAGAATCCAAACAACCATGGAAAATGTCAGCCACTGTGAATACAAATAGTTCAAATGCCAGAATAGTATAAAACCAAACCAATTACAAAAAGATGCAATATACCTGCGTGTTAATATAATTACTTATCACCGTAATGCATGCTGAAGAATAATGTCTGCGACTTCCATATAAATGTCTTCAGACCCTAGCTCAATGAAGTACATAGATAGTGTTCACTGTGTTACTATAAATATATAAAGCAGTTCATATTATATAATCCAATATTCATGGAAACAATCTCAGGTCTCCCATACTTCCCCTGGGGAGACAAAGGTTATAGTGACCAAATATGTCAACTATAAACACCAGTAGAGGCATCTCCGTGTTTGTCAATAGTTGTCAATAGCAACAAGTATACATCACTGTAGACGAAAATTTTAGTAACCAATTATGGCTGATATATGCCCAGTTATGCGGAAATCTGTTTTCTTAGCTAAAACTCTTATCCAACTCTAAATAAGAATAAGAAAAAAAAAATAGATCTTATAAATATGTCATAGTTAAAAACACAAACATGTTAAGGGAAAAAAAGACTTTCCTGTAAATACATGTAAAATATGAACTAGATATGAACTAGATATTTTGGTGTATCGGCAGGAACATAGAATAAGCAGAGATGACTAATAACCGTAAACTGTTGCTATAAAAATTAGATGAAAAAAAGGGAGAGACTCCCCTATGGATGTATAAGAAAGCACAGAGTTACTTGAATAGATTGTTGTGAATTATACATTACAGAAAAAAATACATATATATTGTATCCCAAAGGCCAATGTAAAATATATTCATAAGTTATAGATACCTTTTCGTGAAACGCATAGATTCAAATTAACACAGAAAACATAACCATAGAATATTAACAATATAGAGAGATTAGTTATTATAAGTATCTCCCTATCTATTATTCATAAAACTAACCTAAATGGGGACTCATAGTGTATCAAATTAGCTACATATACATATACACTGAGTTATTTATCTTATTTTAACTTTAGATAGTACCCTATATAAAGAATTCCTCAACTATGTATAGTGTAAATAGCAGGTAACCTTCCAGATGTATAGTGCCTACGACAAAAATCCAGAACACTTCTCGTTGAGTAAGGATGTTACCCCCTTGCTCGGATTTTTTTATATATTTTAATTTCTATAACACAAAAATGTTTTTGTATATTACATCCATTACAAAAATGGTTACCAATAGGAGAGGAATTGCACATACTGTATAACATTTATGGATTCACAGTTTATATATTGTTTTATTTTAAATGTTCTGTGGTTTTCAGTTGAAACAACATTATCAGTTTGTAAAACATAAGAGCAACACTTACACATTCTTGCATCACAAGGATACATACCCAAACTCTTTAACCAGTTTTTATTCTTTTGGATGATAGGGTGACTAGGCGAGACTTTTTGTTCCTATTGTATTTACCTGTCTTACCACAAAACCCAAGCCATTCTCAATTACCTTTCAGGATATGTAAATGTTTTTTTATAATTGACTTGATCTTGTTAAATTCTATGCTATATGGAGTAGAAAAAATGACTTTGTTATTACCACTGTCAAACTTTTTCAGTTGACTACCTTTATTACTTAATAAAGAGTCTCTTGGTATGGTTGTGGCTTTACAATAAGCTGCATCTATATCATTAATTTTATATCCTCTCTGTTGAAATTTCAGTCCAAACTCTTTTGCTTGTTCCTCAAATGTTTTCGGATCTGAGGAAATTCTTTTCAGTCGTATAAACTGACCCACTGGTACTGCCTTTATAGTATATCTTGAGTGACAGCTCTTCACATAGAGCACCATATTGCCCATTATTCTCTGAGTCTGCCTCTAGTGTCAAGTCCAGAAACCCTATACTAGCATGAGTTTGTGAAGTAAAATTCAGATTGAGCGTTCTCATTAGAAAACTTCTAAAAGTGTATGCATCCTTAGACCCTCTCCAGATGAACAACCAGTCGTCAATGTGTCACCCATACCAGGCACACACATTGACAAAATGGGTACAACAGCTGCTTACTTCATGCTATCAAATTATGTGTTTTGCTAGAAGGGTGTCACAATTACTGTCTTTTCATGTTCAAAGAACAGGAAAACAGATAAAATATGTTATCCCTTCATCAAATTAGCTAATAAAGCTAAACTTTCACCACCCCCCCTCTGTGTGTAAGACTAATGAGTGGGGGTATAATTCCCTTACCCAGAGAGGGGGGAGGTAATTATGTTACCAACTATGGCACCACATTCTGATAGACCAATCATCATGACATCAGTGATAATGTACCAGCATTGCCAGATGGTTATATCAACTAACTAAATACTTTATGATTTGGAGTGCACCTGAACCTAGATGTATACTTGCTATCTTAAATATACTCGTGCACAACTCGTCTCAGGTCACCTCTTCACCATACCTGGGGGTCTCTGGGTATACCTCTAGGGATTAAATCTGATAAACTGGCCTCAATATTTTATTCTAAGGGTGTGTGTCATGACTGTTGTTTCCCAGGAGCACACACTGCAGGAGTTTTTTACCCTGATACACCTAACAAGGGTTAAAACCCAATATAAGGAGGCAGGGTCTTTGATGATCCCAAAAGTGTGGAGTCTCGGTATAGGCAGATATATATATATATACAGTATCTCACAAAAGTGAGTACACCCCTTATATATATATACAGTATCTCACAAAAGTGAGTACACCCCTTACATTTTTGTAAATATTTTATTATATCTGTACAGCCTGTGTACAGTGTAAATTTGCTGAGGGTAAAGGTGATGGACTGGCCAAGCATGTCTCCAGACCTAAACACTATTGAGCATCTGTGAGGCATCCTCAAACGGAAAGTGATGCTCCGTGATGTCGTCATGGAGGATTGGAAGAGGACTCCAGTGGCAGTGAAAGCTCTGGTGAACTCCATGTCCAAAAGGGTTAAGGCAGTGCTTGAAAATAATTATTGCCACACAAAATATTGACACTTTGGGCCCAATTTGAACATTTCCACTTAGGGGTGTACTCATTTTTGTTGCCAAGGTGTTAGACATTAATGGCTGTGCGTTGAGTTATTTTTAAGTTATACAGGCTGTACTCTCACTACGTTACATTGTAGCAGAGTGTTATTTCTGCAGTGTTGTCACATGAAAAGATATAATAAAATATTTACAAAAATGTGAGGGGTGTACTCACTTTTGTGAGATACTGTATATCTATCTCTATATATCTATATCTATATATTTATATATATAAATACAGTATACAGGCACTACGTATGGGTAGCAAAGCACAGCAGGAGTTGCCGGATACCTGTATAGTTAGTCCTACAGGTAGATGCCAGGTGCGAGGAACAGGTAGTCAGCCAAAAGCCAGGTTTGGTTCACTAAATGGGTAGTCAGACAAAGCCAAGGTCGGTACACAGGTAGTCAGGATAGCCAGGTATGGTACACACATCAGGTCAGCAAGGTGCAAAACCAATAGTCAGAGAATAATCAGAAAAGTATGAAGTCCAAACAGAACTCTCAGCAACCTATTTGCCAACTAGGTAAAGCAGGACCACACTAGGATGCCTCAAAAGAGGCAAAAAAACAGTTCTGGGTTTTTAAATCTGGCACCGAGGCATGTTCATGATCTCTGCTCACACTACTCTTCTTGTGCCTTATTGACTTGCTTTCAGGTAAAATCGCTCATGTTGCCTGACATTAGTAGAATATTTGTCATTAAAGTTATTTCACTGCCACCAGGCGTATGCTTCAAAAAACTTTTTGTCCTCTTACCCTTGTTTTTTTAGAGTTAATAGGTATTCAGAGTATAAACCAACCTATTTTCCTGTACATTAGTTAAAGAAAAAGTTATTGTGCCCAGGGGCTAAGCAACACCAGGAGGTATTTTTGAGTTTTACAGAAAATCTTCAGGAATCAAAAAATAGAATATTATTTTTCATTATATTCGTCATTGCTCCTAGACACTGTTTAGTTTTAACATCTTACAACATAATTTAAAACTCTTTAAGGAATGAACTGCTTTAGCTGGTACAAGGACTGTATCCCTATAGTGAGTCACAATAGCTCTTCCAATATTGCCTGTAAATTGCACTTGATGTCACCCTTAGGTGTTTTTTTATACTATTCATCTCAATATAGCATCTGATAAAAAAATAATCTGCATTTTTTCAACGAATTGTTAGTTTGACTGATTTGAATATCAAACAGCTAAATCTCATAAAAAAAAAATAACTGGTTCCCAAGGAGGAACTTCTTTTAAGGCTAAACTATGGAATTTTAAATTAATTCCATAGTGTCTTGTGAAAAATAAGGTTAAATTTACATTGCAAGTGCCCTAGACACAAACATTGTGCTTCTTATCCTAAAGTACTACATCTAAAAACTTAAAGGGGCAGTGGAATAACTAAGACATTCTGCACTCTTGCCAGACTACCCATACACAACTATAAAGCTTAATTGAACACTTTCGTCGTACATAACTCCCGATAGTTTCCCAAAATATAGCAGAAAGTTCTAAAACCTACTTACTCTCATCCTATTAACATGTATAAGCTAAAAAGAAGACACTTATACATAAGTAATATACATTAGTTGTATTATAATGGGCCAACCCCAGTGAGCTTCTGCTTTAAGACTGAATTGGCCCTGTATAATGCAGTTAAACTGTGAGAGCTCTAGTACGTCTCCTCAATTATTAAACTATGCAATATATATATATATATATATATATATATATATATATATATATACAAGGCCAGATCAGCTGACTAGGACGTAGTCCTTTAAAATAAAATTTTGAGTCAGGTTGCTGAAACTGCAACTCTCCTACAAACCCCTGCTTTCGATGAATAGACAAACTGTTTGTTTGTTAGATGTTATCAAATTATGTGTTTCACCGGAAGGGTGTCACAATTAGTGTCTTCTTATGTTCACAGCACAGATAAACAAAGACATATTGTTCCGTTAAAAAAAAACCTAATGCCATTAAGCATTGCACGTAGTTTAAATTCATGACATGATCCTATCATAAAAATCAGTTAATGTTGGATAAATAAAGGAAAAAGAGCCCTCTTTATCATCTTGGTGGCTGAGCCGGATCTTGGCCATTGTTCTGAAATGTCATTGATTTTCCTGTGATGATGTAAAAATCTACCGTTGCTCCATTGATTTTGCTATATGTACTGGTTATAATGTGTTTTTCTTTATATACCAATTTGCTGCTTTTGGTCTCTGGATGTATGGTCTGCTCTTCTGAATAATTCCATGTGGTATTTAAAGATTATTTTTCCGCTATGACCTTATTGGAACAATGTCACATAATAAAGACTATAAAATGGAGACATCAAAAGGCTTAATGCTCCTCTCAGTTGGATAGTCCTTTGGCCCATCATTTCCTTCAGAGATTGTAAATATAAGTTTCTTTTTGATGGCTTCTTGATGACCTTACTTGTTGGAACAACCAGCTTTATGATTACCAGAAGATTTCGGTTTGAGCAACAGGCACACCCCGCTTTAAAGGACATTCACTTTAAGGATATTCACGTGGATATTACGTTCACTTTGTGAGAAAGGACACATAACAGCTTGATGCCAGCATGCCAGTTCTTCTTTCAAGCGTCCTATGGGCTTTCATGTTTTGTGGTGGAAATGACCTAAAGACTGCAGGGCAGTACATGAATTGGTAATTGAAAAAAGGTAGTGCTTAAGTACATTTTCATTTTACATACATACCCAGAACCCCATTGTGTACGTTAATGTAGGAAATGCTTGTAAATTAATTTATGGATGTGCTCTTCTTGAACACAATTCAAATAGATAAGATGGGATAGAAACTTTAAGTAAACTATCCATGATCCTCTATTAGATTAACGTTACAGAGATTCACACAAAAGTACCAGTGGCAGAATAAAGAGGCTACATATCCAGGGCTAGCTGAAACATATAGGCAAAACGCATAAGACACTGAGCTGGTAGGGGACATTGACATGAGGTGCTCGTATAAATCAACACTTTCATCACTGACCCACAGTATGTTCACAAGAGAATAACTTTTTTTCCTGCCCCTACTATACCTTTCTTCTTTTAAAAAAACAAACCCTTTGCTTCACTTAATGCTATTTCCCAATGTCAAAACACGCAGTTCCATGTAATTTGCATCCATAACACATCCTTGTGTTTTCCCTGTTTTTGCAGTTAATGCGCTTACTGTGAAATCTTCTCCCTTGAGTTCCTTATTAGCTCTACCAGACCCAGTCTTATCCATCTTACTGGTGAACTTATTTTTCCTTCAGTTAACTGTGCTGAGGAATAGAAATGTTCACAGCTATACCATTTATTGTAGCAAGTACTGTTTGGAGACCTAAATGAAAAGACTTGCTATTCAATCAGATGTGGTATTTTGCTTTTTGTCTCTTTCTCAGACAAAACTGCTGTCCTAACCATGGTATTAGTGCCAACGTGACAAAAGAGAGGAGTTTTTAAAGATGTCAATATTGCATTTGCCTTTTATTTTCAGCCAACTTTATAAGGCGAGAAGCTGCGGCGTAATAGGGATTTATCTTTCCATAAATGTAACATTTATGCTAGCCGATAAGAAAAATGATACGTTTGATAAATGTGGATCTGCATCAGTAATACTGGTTTGGGCATGTTGTGTTCATCTGACTGAGCATTCAGAGATAATCTCTAGAAAATACTAAAGTGGAAAAGCATCCAATAAATTTCATCTCACGGAGTTTTGCTAGAGAGAGCTAAAGGTCACTGACACCGTTCAGTTACTCATCCTTTTCATGTTCTTAGAACTTGCAAAAAGCTTGGACATTCATGGAATCTGTCTGATGTAGAAATGCAGAAAGTGTGAGCAAACGAAGAGACAGAACTTTCATTGCCTGAGGAGCTGCAAAGCTTGAACACCCAAAGGCCAGCTTCTGTGAACGTCTACTGTGCATCATAGGTTACCTCTTACGGGATATTTTGTATATCACACCAATGCCACATGTTTTGCAGTTGCTTTTTGATAACTGTAATAAAATAATAAAGCTCATATTCTCAGATGTCTTGTGTTCTTGAAAGGCTTCTAATGTGGCACTCTAATGACTATGGACTAGGCCCCTTGGAATTAGCATAGCTTAATGAACAGGGCACATGTATGAGTGTGAGTGAGTGCTGTGTGATTGGTTGTTGTATGTTGGGGGGGGGGTTCTCCGTGGGTGCTTGGCACCCTTTTGGAGACCTTTGATCAGTGACGCTTTTGTAAACCAGCTAGCAAAGTAAACATCATATATACAGTTTTTTGTCAAATAATAAATGTAATGTAAAGTGTAAATGTATTGATGTCTTGATGTTACAAGTCTGCAAGGAATCAAGTTTTCTGTGCACTATTACTTCTCTTACATTACAGATGCATCTCTAGGTACAATAAAAATTTCAACCAGCTGAAAAAGAGCAAAACATGTATATTTATATATATATAATGTACCAGGCTGTGGAAACATTTTCATATAAACAGGAACAACCTGTATTTTAGCAATAGTTCGCTATAATGTTTGTGAAAGTTGTTATGAGGACACCCCTCCTTTTTTTCTCTCCTCCAAACTAAAACATCGCACTTTCTGCAGTAAAGTCACAGATTGGAATAATTTAGCAATACTGATTTTAGCCTGATTTGGGACAGACTGCAGAAATAATAAACAGATGCTTGTCCCTATATTTGACATGTCCTGTCTTACTTTGAATTTTTTACCCAGAACATGTTTATTGCAGTTATTATAGGCACAATCATCTCCTAATGTTCTGCACTTTAACTTGCAGCCAAAATTACAATCCAAAATCATTTCTCTCTGCTTTCATGGGCTCTATATTTACTTTCTCACTCGGGCCGTCATGTCAGTTTGTGGGAGGCATTAACTATTTTATGCAAATTAGACTGTGCAAATGCCCAACATTTAACAAAGAGTTTCATGGATTTCATTAGCTTATACTATTAAAAGACTGTAGGCTGCTCATCAACAGGGCACAAAGGACAGATAAAAATTAGATTAAAATAAGCTCTGTCTCGTTGCCGACCAGAAAGCTTTGATACGTTCTCGTAAGTTAGCTTGTCAATAAAGTAAAGGACAGGAAATATGTTTCAGTACTAATAACAGGTGTTTGTGGTGGGCAGGTGGTAGGCTCTGGTTAAACAGGAGAGAGTTCTGCTGTTAATAGTAAGTAGATGGAGTCTTAGTTGAATTTTAATATCTTTTATTGGGCCAACATACAAAAAAGATGCAGCGTTCCAAAATCTTTCGGGACAGCAATTGTCCATTCTTCAGATGGAATTAAAATGATTCCATGTGATGAAGAGGCTTTTGATGCACTAAACAATTTTTCTACCTTTGTCCAATGAAAGTTATCAACTTCAACCAAAGACTCCATCTTTCTTATGGTTATATCCATTCTCCTTACTCAGTATATATGGCTTCTGTGGGTAGGTAGCAGAGTAAAGGAACATATAAAGGATCATGCATTTTCGGGATAAATACCAGATCCGCTTTGCAGGATGCAGTCGGTAGTGTCGTAGCTTTTGGAACCAGATAAGGTGACATCTACATATATAAAATTGGAAAGCTTATTAGCTCTAGGTTAACATTACTGCTTTTTGGAATTTAGTTTCATAAATTAATTGAATCACAGTCGTAGGGTCAGATGAATTGAGAATAAGGTAAACACTGAATGTCTGTTTGCTAATGAGCTACTCATCTAGATTTCTAAAATCCTCTATTCTTTCATTGTTAATGTGCCAGACATTAAATATGTAGTCTATGGTGTCAGCTACCATGTTAGGTAGATAGAAACACAACCATAAATCAGCTGAAACATGAAAGAGTTAAGTTCTTACACAGCTCAGCTTCATACTACCTTGAGATTACATGGGACCCTATCTTTACAAAGACTTTTTCAAATTATTTGCACTTTTAATGGGCCTTTATCAATGGGATTGGTGATATTCTATACACCAGTTTGTATTTGCAATAGATTATAAGTGCCATTATCATTCATCACTACTACTTGAAAAAATTATTTCCATTTAACATTGACATGTCAATATAAATACTCTACACGGTTTAGTTTTTGATTAAATTGCTAAAGGTAATAATATTTTATTCAGTATCTAAATTTTGTTTACAATGCCTGTAGTACATATACTCAGCTTGATGCTTTCAGAAATAAGGTTTGTGCGATTAGAAGGGAACCTGCTAAAAAGAATTAACAAAAGGTAACTCATGGATAGATTTTCCATTCGGCAGTTGTTATGTTTTTTTCACTTATGTGTCATGTGTTAGCACAGTAAAATTACACACTATGCTTACCTGCATATTAAAGCGTCCATTCTGAAGTTATATATAAAACAAGTTGTCTCCAGAGCGTAAAATGTGGCAATTATGTAGTATCTATCATTTTCTCTTGTGGCTTTCTTCAGTTGGCAAAATATCGGAATCTAACAGTGTTAAATTAAAAAGAGTTCAATAAATCTGTATTTTTAAGTTGTGGTATAACTCATTGCTGCTCTTAAGGTGCCGAATGGTCCCTATAGGAGCAGACAATGCAGCGCTAAAATCTTACTTAATATTTTTTCCATATATCTTTCCTATTGAAAATGGGAAAGCTGGTCACGTCAATATTGTATTATGTTAGCCACAATAGTCTCTTTCTTACAATACCCACAATAATGCCAAAACAGTTAAGCTATATAGGCTACTGCAAAAACATCTGCTGCACATGTTAATGTCTGATAGATCTTAAACATGGAAACGACCCCTTCTTATTATATACCGTGCAAATATTTTGGGCAGGTATGAAAAAAATACTGTAAAGTAAGAATGCATTCAAAAATAGACATGTTAATAGTTTATTTTTTCAGTTAACAAAATGCAAAGTGAGTGAACATAAGAAAAATCGAAATCAATATTTGGTGTGACCTAACTTTGCCTTCAAAACAGCACCAATTGGTCTGGGTACACGTGCACAAAGTCAGTGATTTTGTAGGCATATCATTAGGTGTCAGTCAGCCACCTCTTATGCCTTTTTTTAAGTTGGTGGGAAGCCTCCTACATCTTTGGACATATAAATGCCTTTAGCTATATTATCGTTATATAGATGACCACATATTTATTTAGCGGTGGGACTAGAATCAATTAGTTCAGTTTGTTGATTTTTTTTTAACTTGAATTTGATTTAAGATATACATTTAGTTTTCATAAAACAACTATTAATTACTTAGATCTCATTCTGATCAGGAATGAGGCAGATGGCAGGTAAATCATATTTTAAACCCCACTCTGGCCATACTGTGATACATGCTACATCATGTCATCCACAGCATTTGCAGAAAGGCATACCTAAAGGGGAAATTCATACACCTAAAAACAAATTGTTCAATTGATGCCAAATATCAGACTCGGGCTAAACCACTTCAAAGTGGTTTGCAAAAATTAACAGGTGCTCCCCAGTTTTATGGAAAAATAATTCTTTAATTTATTGTGATATACAAAAAGTGTTGGTCACTGTTTTGTCTAACCCATTACAGCCTTTATATATATACACTACTTATCATAGGGTTTTTTGCCATTTTCACTATATGTTGGTTTAAGTAGGATTCCTCTTTTCTGTGTTTGACAAATTATGTAATCCTTTTTTCAGAAAAAAGTGCTTTTGTTTGAAACCATACAAACTAGCTTAGACTTTATACATGGTAGGTGCAACTGATGAACAATGACCCAATTTATGTTCGACAACATTCACTGATTACAGACATAACCCACATACTTTTATTTTATGTTGTAGAGGGCCACATTCATCCTTTGCGTAGTACCCTATAGGGTAGTTTAAAAAAAATAAAATTCTAAGTTAAGGGGTTTAGGGGTAGTAAAGAGGGGGTTAAACGTTAACATGTAGTGCTAGGAAAATGGGATGTCAGGGCATATTTAATTTATTTTTTATTATTATTCATTTTTTGCACTGTTATCAGTGCAGTATGGATAGAGAGGCTTTTAGGGATCTCTCTCATATGTCATGCATGCCAGTGATGTTGCTGATCTTATTGTATTGCTTATTTATTTGTTTTATTTTAAGTTATTTTATTTAAACCCCAAAAGTTTTTTAATTTTTCCCTTTGACGGAAGAAGAAGAAACGTCCTCCCATCTACCTTGCACTGATCACACTGCTGATCGCAATGCATACAATCAGCCAGCAGGGGAGCAATCGGAGATCCCAAGAACCTGTCTAATGTCCACCATTCTTCTAGAAGAGACCTTCTAGTGGGTGTCAGCAGTGAGGCCTACAGGAAGAGAATGCACAGTTAGGCATTCCTTATATAATGGCATACATACAATCGGTCGGCGATTGTAACCCCCTATATGCCAATAGATGAGGGAGATGTCCCTGCCACTGCAACAGTCAGGACATACAAGTACGTCCTAATACAGTTTTTAAAGACGTACCAGTATGTATTAAGGGGCTCAAAGAGGTTAAGTAACCCTACACACAACTGACAAAAACAACTTTATCTGGGTGCATCATCTGGCCAAAATAAATAGAGCAAAAAAGCTAGAAGTTGGATGTACCAGCATTTATGTATACATTTGTCTTAACATATGATCTTTATCTAAGTTTCAATAAAGAACAAACACAATATGTCCTTGTCCATATTGAATACAAGTGAACTCATACACTAATCACTTCAACAAAAGCTAATTGGAGTCAGGAGTTAGCAAACCTGGAGGCCAATCAATGAAACTGGATTGGAAGTTTGTTTTAGAGCTATGTTGACATAAAAACAGTCAAATAGTTTGCTGGTCTCAAGAAGCATTTGCTCACAAAAAAAGAAATCTCACAAGACCTACACTCAACAATTGCTGATTTATGTAAAGCTGGAAATGGTTACAATGTAATCTCAAGGAGTTTAAATATTCTTTAGTCTACAAACTATATACAAATTGAGATGATTTAGGGCACAACACAGAATGCTCAATCAAGTAAAAAAAGAACACTAGGGAAACTGCAAACAAGTTGAATGAATCATTGGAACTGGGTAACATCTACGTTCATGAGTCTACTATATGCAAAACATTAAACAGGAATGGAGTCCATGGCAGGACACTACGGAGGAAGCCACTGCCGTAAATAAAAGGGGTAGAAAAAAGGACCCCCTTTTCATATCTCTTAATGCCAATACAAAATTGTTTAGAAATGGCCCTTCCAACCTGGACCTGTCAGGTGCAGGTAGACAGGTGCAGCGGAGTCCAGAATGCAGGACACAGGAACCAGCACGAGGCACTTAGCAGGCAAGGTCCAAAAGAGGAGTCAGGTCACTAGCCAAAGTCGATACATGATAGGTTCAAGGAGGTAGCGAAGTCCAGAGACAATAGCCATGGTCGGTACACGAGAATCAAGAGAGCCGTTTAGTCGCCAAGGTCAGGGGCACAGGAGGTCAGCAAGGTCCAAGGAATAGCCGGTTCGGTACACAGCAATCAAGAATATAATAAAGCACTAACGATAGGAACAGTAGGGAAGCACAATGCTCAGTTTTAAACTTGCTGCTCGGGAGGCGCTCCGTCTCCACTCGGGGATGCATAAAGCTGTGTGAGGGCGCCAACGTTTAGACATTAGTGGCTGTGTGTTGATTTATATTTGAGGGGGCAGCAAATTTACACTGTTTTACAGGCTGTACACTCACTCCTTTACATTGTAGGAGAGTGTCATTTCTTCACTGTTGTCACATGAAAAGATATAATAAAATATTTAGAAAAATGTGAGATACTGTATATATATATATATATATATTTATATATATATATATATTTATATATATATATATATATATATATATATATATATATATTTATCCATATATATATATTTATCCATAACCCTTACCAGTGTGGTGGAAGACCACACATTACTTAATGAGCATGGCCTTTTAAAAGAAGTACATTTCTCCAATCCTATAACGAATGTATTCACAGCCTCTCTGAATAGACAGGAAGGAGGAAAATGAGAAAAAAGTCTAATTTTCTAACTCAAGGTTAAAACTATTTAACACTCTAGAGTACTGGAGGGAGCATTTAATGCCACTGATTCCAAATTACTTTAGCTTTAACAGTGTTTTCTTATTTATTTTATAAGATAAGGTCTCCCATGTCAACACAAAATAAATCCGTAATCAAATATTGTGTTGCTTTATGCTAAGTTAGGCAAGTTGAATGAAGTTAACCGAGTAGGCTGGCAATTTATCTGTGTATTTTCCTTTCTATTCTAACAGATCAACCATAAACTAAAAAGCTTATGATAACTCCTAGTCCACAATGTAAAGGTCAAGAGGTTATAGATTTTCAAAGGAACATTAAAGAACTTGGCTTCAGTCATATTTATCATTCAGCAAATTGATATGGTGCTCCTTGAGGAAAAAAAAAAGAAATCTCATCAAGTGCCCGGAGGCTGAAATTCTCAAACAACGCTTTGCTCTCTTGTAGATGCATTTACTGAGTCTGGTGAAAGAGGTATGCATTTTTAAACAAAACACACTAAATGTGCACTTAATAACGCTTGAACCCACCAATGTAAGCCAAAGGAATGTAAAAATAACTTTTTACTAAGATCCACATCCTACCAGTACAATACAGTGGGGCAAAAAGTTACAAAGATGAGAGAGGCCTGTAATTTTCACCATAGGTACACTTCAACTATGAGAGACAGAATGAGACAACAAAGTCCATAAATCACATTGTCTGATTTTTAAAGAATTTATTTGCAAATTATGGTGGAAAATAAGTATTTGGTCAATAACAAAGTTCATATCAATACTTTGTTATATACCCTTTGTTGGCAATGACAGAGGTCAAACATTTTCTGTAAGTCTTCACAAGGTTTTCACATACTGTTGCTGGTATTTTGGACCATTCCTCCATGCAGATCTCCTCTAGAGCAGTGATGTTTTGGGGCTGTCGCTGGGCAACACAGACTTTCAACTCCCTCCAAAGGTTTTCTATGGGGTTGAGATCTGGAGACTGGGTAGGCCACTCCAGGGCCTTGAAATGCTTCTTACGAAGCCACTCGGGCGGTGTGTTTGGGATCATTGTCATGCTGAGAGACCCAGCCACGTTTCATCTTCAATGGCCTTGCTGATGGAAGGAGGTTTTCACTGAAAATCTCACGATACATGGCCCCATTCATTCTTTCCTTTACATGGATCAGTCGTTTTGGTCCCTTTGCAGAAAAACAGCCCCATGCTTCACCGTTGGTATGGTGTTCTCAGCATTCTTTCTCCTCCAAACACGACGAGTTGAGTTTCTACCAAAAAGTTCTACCTTGGTTTCATCTGACCATATGACATTCGCCCAATCCTCTTCTGGATCATCCAAATGCTCTCTAGCAACCTTCAGACTGGCCCAGACATGTACTGGCTTAAGCAGGGGGACACGTTTGGCACGGCATAATTTGAGTCCCTGGTGGCGTAGTGTGTTACTGATGGTAGCCTTTGTTACTTTGGTCCCAGCTCTCTGCAGGTCATTCACTAGGTCCACCGTGTGGTTCTGGGATTTTTGCTCACCGTTCTTGTGATCATTTTGACACCACGGGGTGAGATCCTGCGTGGAGCCCCAGAACGAGGGAGATTATCAGTGGTCGTGTATGTCTTCCGTTTTCGAATAATTGCTCCCACAGTTGATTTCTTCACACCAAGCTGCTTGCCTATTGCAAATTCAGTCTTCCCAGCCTGGTGCAGTTCTACAATTTTGTTTCTGGTGTCCTTCGACAGCTCTTTGGTCTTGGCCATAGTGGGGTTTGGAGTGTGACCGTTTGAGGTTGTGGACAGGTGTCTTTTATACTGATAACAAGTTCAAACAGGTGCCATTAATACAGGTAACGAGTGGAGGACAGAGGAGACTCTTAAAGAAGATGTTACAGGTCTGTAAGAGCCAGATATCTTGCTTGTATGTAGGTGACCAAATACTTATTTTACCGAGGAATTTACCAATGAATTCATTAGAAATCCTACAATGTGATTTCCTGTATCCTTTCCCCCCATTCTGTCTCTCATAGTTGAAGTGTACCTATGGTAAAAATTACAGGCCCCTCTCATCTTTTTAAGTGGGAGAATTGCACAATTGGTGGCTGACTAAATACTTTTTTGCCCCACTGTATATTTGCAGACCATAGCCAGACCTATTAATACTTACTTGTACTGTGAACAAAAATTAAATTAATCACAAAACCATGGAACAAAACTATATCATTAGGTTACATGTTTGTAATGGTTCAGTAGCTTTAAGATATTTTTAGTAAACTTGATCACAGCTGCCACATTGCACATTAAACTCATAGCATATGAGGCCCTCATCTACAGTGGCAGAGCACCATTGTAGGGTGCCGCCTGCTGGATTGATGTCCAGCACAACCTTGTATGTTCAGGACAGAGCATAATACCCTGTTTTCTAGTTTGTGGTAGCAGAGAGATCATCCTTTCACTGCTCCATTGTGCAGTGAATGGTTATCAAAACCATAGCTCAAGAGAAATCTTGAGCGGAAGGTTTTATGTGTTCCAGAAATAGATATCATCCATCTATATTCCTACAGATCATGTTGGAGGAATATGCGTATACCTGTACTCAACTCTTTAATTAGGAATTACAATGTTTAGATCTAAACATCTTCTGATGTACACCCTTACTACCAAGTTATAGATAGTTGAAGCAGATCCCATCTCTGGATTATATATTAGTTATGTATATTCTGATATTTGTATTTCTTCGTTATTTTAGATGGGCTTTCTGGAAGTGATTAAAATACTGGAACAACTTTTGTACCATTTCTAAAACCAAGCGTCTCCTGTGTCCATGGACTACTGACCCAAAGTAAGTTGTACTGTCTTGAAAGGACAGTCCTCTGCACCATTTCATGTATCCATGTGCAAGCAGACAATTTTTAATGGAATATCTTTTCGAGTTATGAACTATTTTTGTTGTGCCATTCAGGACTAAGTGGTTTGGGGTTATTACTAAGTGATGCCACTTTCCAATAATTAAGTCTGCCTCCAGGAAGATGTTGAAAATATTACCCCCATTTCTCAAAGAATATTTTTGCTTGGAGAGGTTCTATTGAGGATTTTGCTGTAGTTTGCAGGAGCTCAATTAAAATAAAGCAGTTTGGTTCAATGAAATGCAAATATCAATCTCCTTATTTCCAGTGTCATTTATTAAACACTCATCAATCTGTATCTCTCTTTTCCAAGTGACTTATCTTCCATTTAGCTGTATGCCACAAAGATTCATACACGTTCCTTGACTGAGAATTGCTTAAAATGACTGAGCGCTATTATTACGTATATGAATTCATGTATATTCATCTATTTTTAATATTCAGCGTGAAAATATACAATTTGTAGCTTTACATGTCAAATCTCTGGTGATATACAGTATACTGTATACTGCTTAAAGGGACACTCCAATATCCCATGGAGCCCTTTGAAAAACAACTGCATATGAAAGTACTATAAAAGCACTTCATATGCATTAATTGAACCTGCAAAAAAAAGGAAACATAACATATAACGTAAGTAGTAAAGAAGTTACAGCTCTATAGCTGCAGAGAAACCTTCTTCTGTGGTATGTTGTTATGTCCATCACCCTCCATTGTTTCCTTCAAACCTGTACCTGCATACAGTGAAATATCTGTTTTCAATCACACAACAAAAATGTCTCTTCTTACAATAAAGGTTAATTCCTCCTTAATTGCAAATTCATTTTGCTCATTCACTTTGAGTAGAGTCAAATGATCGCATTCCTCTGCTCAACAGAGTTCATAAAACCTGGTGTTATATTAATGTTTAAATTACCATTAATATGCATGAGTGGTATGGACAGATATTCTTACATCCTGGGGCCAGGCATCCCATCTACTCTCCTGTTCCAGCAATAAGAGAAAATTATATATTTTTCCATAGAGATAAAGAACAATAAATCCAAAGTGTTTTATTTTACAATCTAAGAAGCACCTGTACTAAAACTCTGTTGGGGACATATATTCTAATCTGTCATGTCTGATGTACAGAATAAATTAGAGGTAAGTAAAATGTATGTCTGTGCAAAATGCTAATATACCATATTTGCTTGATTCTAAGACAAGGTTTTTTTTCAGAAAAATAACCATCGTCTTATATTCGAGGTCATCTTCTAATCAGACCTCAAATAGAAATCTGATTACCAGCGCTGCAGGGGACCTGGATCCTTCTCTCTAGCAGCTGGTGGGCGTCTGCAACCTCCGCTGCTGCCGGGGCATCTATGACGTCATATGACCTTCCGGTACTCATTCATTTGAAGTGCCATCTGTGCACATCGTGCCCCCACTACACACCAAGTAATCTGAAGCACCGGGGAGAAGTCTATGGAAGCACTGGTAAGTCGGGGGAGTATAAGGGCTTTCTAGAGGCAGAGTGACATATAGGGGGTTAAAAAGAATATCAGGGAGACAGAGTGGCATAGAGGGGGTTAAAAGGAATATCAGGGAGGCAGAGTGGCATATAGGGGGTTAAAAGGAATGTCAGAGAGGCAGAGTGGCATATAGGGGGTTAAAGGGAATATCAGGGAGGCAGAGTGGCATATAGGGGGTTAAAGGGAATATCAGGGAGGCAGAGTGGCATATAGGGGTAAAGGGAAATCTGGGGGGCAGATGTGCCTAACTGGGGGGCAGGTTGGCAAATAAAAGGAAATAAAAACAAAAAAAAACATTTTTCTCAATCATTGTTTTTATTATATAAGAAAAAATAGTTTACATGTGATTTAAAATTCACTAGTAAAACTTTTTTCTTCTTGGGTTGTCTTATATTCAGGCTTTCTTTTTTACCTAAATAATATTCAAATTTTGGCGGGATCGTTGTCTTATAATCGAGCAAATACGGTAGTACCTTTGACAGCTTGCCTCTGTTGCCTCTGCTGGTGGGAGGTGGAATTACACCTCAGTCATTTGTGTTAACTAGAAGATTTAAACTTTCTACTGGAACGTAAGAGATTTAACAAAGAATGGTCATGAGAAAACATCTTATTTTTATACTAAAGCAAGTTACTTAGAGACTAGTATTGCCAGTGTAGAATGTCCTTGTCACATCACATGAATAGCAGTCAGAACAATAGATAAAGATATTACAAGATAGTATTCTTTTCCATATAACTAAAGTGTTAAATTACATGCAATTTATAAGTGACATTCACAAATTTGAACAAGATGTGACTTGTGTACCTAACAAATTTATACCCAATGGTACCTAGGCCTATTTGTCATACATTAGCTATGTTTACATTGGGACGCAGATGTAAAATTGACGCTGTTAATTTAAACCCGGTGGCCAGTAGATCACAATCATGTGGCTATGCTATTACGCTGGCTGTCTGAGTGACCTTGACAGTGGACGAGAGGGGTCATTGAACATTTTCCTTGGGTGCCCAATGGTCCGAGTTACATTGTTATATATGTCTGTTGATCCAGAAAAAGTCCTGCCCATGATATCCCAAATATTGAGATGAAAAATCAGCTATGCTTGATAAAAGGACAATTCTGATGTTTTTCTTGCAAGAAAGGCATTGTTTACTATTATTAATGCATGGTTAATTATGTGAGCTTACATCCTCCTTCCTACTGCAGCTCATTCACATTTCTCAATTAAGGTAAAAAAACCCCTCTTTTATACAGATTTTTTATTATCTATTGTGGGTTAGTTAAAGATCAGATCAAAATGAATGACCTTATATACAGAAATCCAGGTAATTCCAAAGGGTTCACATACTTTTTCCTGAAAAAGTACTGTTGTAAAGTAAGAATGATTTCAAAAATATACATGTTAATAGCTTATTTTTATAATTTAGCAGAATGAGTGAACAGAAGAAAAATCTGAATCAAATTAACATTTGGTGTGGCCATCCTTTGAATTCTGCAATTTGTAGTCATATAGTTAGGTGTATGATTGAACAATAATACCAAACAGATGCTAATGATCATCAATTTAATATGTAGGTTGAACCGAATGGGCAAGGAACAAAATGAATGGACCAGAAATGAACCGAAAAATAGTTTTTGGCCTATTTGCACATGTTCATTAAGAGTCGTCTTCAGCGTAGAGAAGAAGGAAAATGGAACAAGGAGCAATGGAAGTGATGGTTTGGCCCCCCACTGACCACAGAGCCCTGATATAAACATCAAGTCTGTCTGGGATTACATGACCTTAGTATCGTCAACTTCGGCCCCATTCCCCAATAAGACAAATAGACATCGTATGTAATCAAAATTGCTTTATTTATTCGATTTGGATAAATTTGGCCACGGTCAAAAATCCAGTATTATCCCCAACCGTGACACTCATTATATCATATTTCTTAAACGTGTTTATTATAAATCACAATTAACCAACGCCATCCGTATAACACAGTAGATCAATAAGGCTGGTAAGGGCATAACTAATCCACGTCACCTGTAGAGGCTGCCAGCGTCCAAAGCCCAGCAACCACACGTCAACCAACGTATCACCTGAGCAACGTGCCCAGGGAGTGTTCTGCACTCATAACATAAACACCAACCGCCACATACAGCAATGGACCATAATTAAAAAGAGGGAAGGGAGGGTGGGAATTTCGCCTACTTAAAAAACCTACAAGCTCATCTGTGAGTAGGTTCCCAAATTTATTTAGCTGATGACACCCAGTTCCCTCCTCTTCTTCCTGTTGCTGAACATTCAGAATGGGGGGCAAAAGTTCACACAGGGGCCAAGCGGTCACAGAGGATGTATGTATCTAACAAACATTTAACCCCTTGTTAGGTCATGGGGTGCTCCTTGTTGCTTCCCTGGTCATGGTGCCCCTACACCTATTTCTTGCTCCGGGGCTGGTCTTAACCAGAGAAGCAACGGAGGCCGCCTAAATCCACAGAAAAACTGTGGTGAGTTCTCCTAGATGTTTGGAACAACCTACCTGATGAGTGTGCAAGTGTACCTAGAAGAATTGATGCAAAAGGTGGTAACACAAAATATTGAATTAATTTAGATTTTTCTTCTGTTCAAAAACCATGCATTATTTTATATAATAAAAATAAAATATTAAAATGTCGATTTTTGAAAGCATTCTTACTGCATTTTTTAACACCTGTCTAAAACTTTTGCATCATACTGTATATCAAAGGCTATTGCAAAAACATGACAGAGGTCTGAGAGCTTTAATGGGTAGTTTCATTGTTAGCCAACCTGAAGCCTATTAAATTTGTCAAGCATATATATTTTCATCCACAAACACCATGGAAGGCATTATACAGCAGCCAGATAACTCAAAGTTGGACAGCATCAGCGGTAATGTGTGCCATAGGCTGCATGTGCATTGGCACCTTTCCATTACATCCTGGCCAGATATATATCTCATTCCTTTAAAAACAAAATGACTTAAGAGGGCAAAAAGGTTAACTTTACTATGTATGACAAATATAGTTCTTAAAAAAGCATCTAGAATCAAAATTTGGTATTTTATTGAATAAAAACAGGAAATTATAGGTATGTATCTGGTGGAAGTCAGGGGCGTTGCTGGGTCTTCAAAAAATCCAAGGCAAGAGCCCACAACAGATTTGACAACAGTGCAGGGGCGTACGTAGAGTATTTGGCACCTGGGGTAGATCCTGTATGTGGCACCCCTCCCAACAAAAAAATGAATGTTAGCAAGAATATTTGCCCATATTTCCTCGCATTATAAAACAAGGTTTTTTCAGAACAAATGCTCTGAAAAATACCCCTCGTCTTATATTCAAGGTCATTTTATAATCAGACCTCAAATAGAGGTCTGACTACAAGACTAAGATCCAGGTTCCCCGCATCGCTACAGGGGACCTGGATCCTCCTCTCTGGCAGCCGGTGAACGTTTGTGCAATGCGGGCAGACAACCTCCACTGCCACTTCTGCTGGGACTTATATGACAGAGCACCGGTGTGACGTGACGTGGGGGCAGATTGGCAAATAGGGGGGATAAGGCATATCTGTGGGCGGAGTGGTAAATAGGGGGGTATAAGGCATACCTGGGGGGCAGAGTGCTATATAGGGATATACGGCATATGGGGGGGCAGAGTGGCATATAGGGGGGCAAAGTGGCATATCAGGGAGGCAAATAATAATAATATAAATAAATAAATAAATAATAAGATAAGGCAAATCTGAGGGGGCAGAGTGGCATATAGGCTATATAAGGCATACCAGGGGGGCAGAGTGGCATGTCAGGAAGGCAGAGTGGGCATATATACCCATAGGATTTGACCATTTTTCACTGTCTCTTCCATTTCTCTTTATCTCATCTCTCCTGCTTTTTCCCTTTATCTCTCAATTTTATCTCTATCTCTCCCATTTCTTTTTATCACTCCCCTATTTTATCTCCATCCTTTCTTCTTATATCTCCTCCTTCTCTTTGATCACACCAACACACATGCACACATACTCATCAGAATGCACTTATACATACACAACCATGGTTACACACACTTACACATACATGCTCACACATCCTTACACATACAGATCCATGCTAACACACTTATGCTCTCAAATATATACCTATGCTGATACGCACCCATTCTCACACACACAGATACACATCTGCACTCACACCACACATCCATGCTCTCACACTTTCACATATATGCTCACATACAAACACACATACATGTTCACACAAGCATACATACATGCTCACAAACATTTGCACACTTTCCCTTCCCCTCTCTCTACTTCCCTCACTCACCCCCCAGCTGTAGAATTCCTTCACTGCACGCATAGTGTGCAAGGAGCCTCACTTTAGCTGCTGGGTCATATGACCTTCCGTTCCGTGACCTCGCTCTGTTCCTGCTTCCCTGTGTCACGGCTAGAGGACCAGCAATGCAGGAACTTGGTATCATCCACCGGTTACAGGAGCAAAGAAGGATATAGGTAGCAATAGGCAAAAGAGTAGTCGTTACACGGAGCCGAGGTCAGGAGTAGGTGAGGACAGGATAATCAAAACAATCCGGGTCAAATGCAGGAGATAGGCAGGAACGTCAAAAGACAAGCCAAGGTCAAAGTCAACATCACGATGTAAGAAATGTAATAAGCACAGCCAACATGCAGAAGGCACTATCACAGGCACTGATCTAATGCAACAGCCAGGTTTAAATAGACATACTAATTGAATTTCCCAGCCCACATGAAACGGAGGCTTGGAACACATAAGTGAGGTCCCTATAAGAGGCCACACGGTGGCACGTGTGTGTCAACAGAGACCATGCGGTCGACATTGAGGAAACCTACCAGCCGCTACAGACGTCGAGGGACTTCAGTGGAACGGCGGTTCGGGCGGAAGGTAAGTACCCCGTAGTTACACCCTGGGCCAATCCAAACTTGTTCACAAAGAGCTGGTCCAACATGGACTGTCTCGGGACCAGCCCAGGTGGGCAATATTGAGAGACCCCCAGTGAGTGACACCCAGGCAGAGGCCTACATATGCTACTGGATGCTAAGTGCCAGGATATGGCATCATAAACCAACGCTCTGCACTAATTTGGAGCCGTTTAGAAGGAGATTTAGGATCTCCCAAGCCGGCTCATTGCCTCAAATGGAGTCTCTGGGGCTAAGCTATGCTTTAACCCCAGAGGCTCCCCTTGGGTCTATGAAGTTGAGATTCAGCCACAGTAGCCCCCATAGCAACTCCTCTGGTGGAAGGGTTTTTTCTAAGGCATATAACTAGCGCATAACCCTTTTAGAACTCCACAGCTTAAAAGGGTTACATGCAAAAAAGGTATCCCCACATTTTTGCAGATAGGAGAGAAGATAGGAGAGAGGAAGAAAGAGAACAAGAAGATGCAGAGCAAAAATACGCGAGACATGGAAGGGGAGCTGCAAGACACAGTATCAGAAGTGGTAGGCAGGTAGGGAGACATTCAGCAGAACCAAACTAAAATGAGAGTGTGAGAGAGTGGGTCAGAGTAAATGTCAGACAAAGAATTTAGTTCCTGAAATTAAAATGGGCCCCGTTTTCATCAGAAACAAATTGGCAAGAAAAATAATTTGTTGTCAAAAACACACTGAAAAATGTGTCAGTATCATTTTTTACCTATTTGCACAGCTAAAACTTTCAGGTCACTAAATATAAATGTTTGCGTAACTTTTATAACTTTTAGGATGAACACTAGCCCCTCATCACCCTAGATATGTTGTGGTAATATGTGTAGACAGAGCCTTTGATAGGCCTGAAAGATCCTGCACATATGAAAAGAAGGAAAAACTTTATATGTGTTATGTTGATTAACAATATCTGCTGTTTGATGTTTAATGACTTCCAGGTCACTGACGACTTTTAGAAGCCATCATCATGGTTAATTACATATTCTAAATCAATCTTTATTCAGAGTTGGAAAAAACCCGAAAACAATTAAATAAATATTTTAAACAAAGTATTAATTTAGGATTATATTAACTTTCCTTTTTTCCTAATAATTTCCCATATGTAATTTTTCCTTACCATATTGGTTACCATTGTGGAGTTGGCAATCATGTTTGTTTCATAAGTCATTGGACCTTTTGGTGACATTTTCATGACTGCAGAGAGGACAACTCTTTCATGCTGTTGCCTACACTGTCCACATTCTTGGAACACTTGACTAAAGTACCTTATAGATACACAGGCACTGTACATAAGTGCACTAGAGATGTCAAAGTCAAGCATATAGGGCTATGGCTCTTCCGATGAGAAAGCTTTGGAATAAATAATCTTTAAATGCCTCTTTAAAAAGGTCTCTGGGGTTAATCAGCTCAAAATTATTAATAGGTAGATAGGCAGTAATAAAGACAGCTTTAAAATATGATATGCTGTTACACTGGTCAACTGGATATAGTTTTGGGTCTGTTGAGTAAATTGGATTTCATTTACTTGACAAACTTGCAGCAAAGGTGAAAGCCACCTATGAAAGAAAAGCTTGATAGCTTCTCAGTAGCCATGTGTATCATATGCTGCATCTATTGTTGCTAGTTAGATGAATTGTTACCAAGTGAGTATTGTCAAGAGATTTGTTTTGTTCCAGCAACCCCCAGCATTTTTCCTGGTGCCATGGAAAAGAAAATAACATTATATACACATGAAAGCCTTTTGTTTTACATTACAAAGATCTATAGAAGAGAGAGGTAGAGATGCATGTGTAGCATGCCGATATATAAATTGTTTTAACATAAAGAGGAATGTATGGTATAAATGGTGCCTAATTAGCAAATTAATCAGTAGGCTGTCACAAGAAACAGTAGTGGCAGGAAAGCTAATGTGATGCATAAGTGTGCCTTTTGCGATGTTTGAAAACTGAATGTGTGTTTGCATGTGAATTCTCTCCTTATTACACTATCCCGCTGGGACCTTAGAGGTGAAATATCAGAGTCTGATTAAAGCCCTATTGATCTGCTAACTGAAGCACAGTTGATGGCCTTCTCTTTATTTACCTTATTAAAAGAAAAATACACCCTTCAAAAACCTGATGTCATCCATCTCTAAATCCCATATAAATGGCACTAAACAATCTCTCTATGTGTTTCAGAGAATTGATGGAGGTTCTTTAAAATAACAGATTATTTTTCTTTGACTAGAAGATGAATCAAAGATACTGTTTTCTTTACTCATTTATCACTAAATCCAGGCTGTCGTATATTATTGCTGAGAAAAAAATAGTATAGTGCATTACTCTTCCCTATTATTATATTCAATATGATATCATATCACTAAGCTTCACCTATTAGGGTGTGCCCTTTAGATACAGAATGCTAGGAGTTACACCACTATCCCAACATGCGTGCCTTACTATACACTGTTTCTAATACAATGTTCAGGTCTATTCACCTCTATTTTTCCACATAGATTATTGCTTTCCCTGGGCAGGAAAGAGAGTTTTCTCACACTATGTGTGAGCACCACAGTGATAAGCTGTGGGCTTACATTAGGGATGCGTAGCTCGGTTGGAAAAGAGAAATCTGAAGGTGAGGTAAGGGGATCTGGGAGGGAGAATGAATGAGTGAGTGAGTGAATGAATGTATAACTGTTTGGGGGCAGAAATTGCACAGGCAGGCTGGTAAGGAACAGAGGCGGCCACAGGCAGGCTGTTTAGGGGTCAGCTATGGCACAGACATGTTTTGAGAGTCAGTTGGCAAAGACAAGCTATTTGGGGGGAAAAGGTGGTAGACTTGTACATTCAGATTCATAGGAATTGCAAATGTGCCAAATTTTTGTAAATTTGGCGACTCATACAATGCCCCGAAAAGGAAGCCAAACACCCCCACAAATTAGATGAAAACTAAGCAAAAATTTCAGAATTTTTGTCCTTAATTTGTGGGACCACATTCACTTACACTCTCTCATTCTTGTGCACTTTTTCTATCACGCTCTCTAAATACCTTCTCTGCCAACCATTTCCACTTCTGTTGACCACCTCTGCTTCCGCATCTTCTATATTTTAACTTCTCCCTTCAATGGACATAACCCAGTGGGAACTTACGCCAAAATGGTGGTGCTTCTGCCGACGTCCACTCCCCGATCATCCAGGTAGAGGGGGTCACTGAAAGCACCATCATTTTCCCCTTACTTGAACTCATGGCAATTTGGTGGCACATCCAGTGGTATCCTCTCCCTGATCCTCTAATCTGAGGAGAGGACATAATCAAAAGCACTGTCATTTGGTCCGGTAACATCTTTTCACTGATCCTCGAATCTGGGGAAAGGAAGTCATCAAAGTGTGACAGAGTAAGAGTGGATGTGGGCACCGGGCAATACATTTTGTTCCCAAATGAATGCCTCCGAAATGAATAGGCGGGAAAGGAAATTTGTAGCCTGAAAACTAATGGGCCCAAAACCACCTGAACAATTAGTCCGAAATGTTTTTTGTTGCTTGTTAAGTTGGTGTGCCCTAAGGCAATTTTCAGACTGGGCCCTTGCAATAAAATATATGGGGGAGATGTCCAAATATTTTTAGGGCTGCTTTTGAGTCCCAGCCCGGCCCTGCCCGGACTCTCCCATTTCATTAGGGTGACCATATCAGCCATTTCTTTCAATTTCTAATGTACTGCATAGCTGCACTTTCTAAATGGCCGTAGGTAATATAGTTTTGGAGATGCTCTGACCCAGCATCACAATTTGGCCCTTGTCAAAGTTGCTCAGATCCTTACGCTTTGTCCTGCTTCTAACACATCAAATTTGAGGACCAAATATTCACTAATGCTGCCTAATATATTCCACCCACTGACAGATGCCATGATAAGATTAACAGTGTTATTCACTTCACCTGTCAGGGGTCATAATTTTATGGCTGATCGGTTATGTGTCTTGGAAAGAATGGCATGGTGATGAGGTCATCATGTCTCAAACAAAATTCTTGTTAAATTCTGGATTGTCCACAGTGAAGATTTGTAATTAAAATGTTTTTTACAGCTGATATGAATTTAGTCAAAATCTTATATATTTGGCAGTGCAGTTGTATGGCTTTGTAGGACTAGGTAAAACATGCAAAAAGTTTCACAACAAAACACTCTATTTCTACAGTAATATTTGTAGTATAAAAATAAGTGATGCTTCCCCTTTAAAGACACCACACTATCACCAATCATCATTAGTCCTTCAACACACAAATAGTACGTGTCATTTGTTTTTGGAAGCAACAAACACACAGTACCTATTTTCCAGCTCATTAGATTGTGGGTGTTCCAACTAGGGAACTTGGTTTCCAGAAGGAAGTGATCTGTACAAATGATCAAAAACCATACATGCATCCACAATGTTTATCCAAAACAGAGATGGCATGTGTCACTATGTTTACATAGTTGCATTCTGGCAAATATTATTCCAATACTGTTTATACATGTGCACAATCACACGTTTCCTTGTTTTTTTTCCTATTTTTTTCCTATTTTTTTCCCCCATATAATATATTACAGATCACTCCTCATGTATTTTAAACAAATGGAGTATAGCATACAACACAAGATTAGTAAGAGGATATAGCCAAGGGAATAATGCCTAAAATATGGCTAGATTCTTATTGCAACTGTAATTTACTGTTTTAATAAATAGCATTCTAATGGAAATTATATACTCCTTGGGATTTCTATATGTGTGCGATTGTATAAAAAAGGAAATATATAGGAAAATACAATTTAATATCATTGCAATGAACGTGCCTTATAATTTATATGGGCTCTAGGAAATAAGTGCCATAAAGGTATGCAAAATTCTGCACTGGGAATTGTAGCTCACTACTCTGGCAACTGCAGGGCTAATTGAAATGTTCTGGACATTAACCCTCAATACTCATACTACGTGTCATTGGCAAGAGTGGTTTTCTAACACAGCAACATCCAGAGACTCAATGCAAGGCTTTCCAGCTATGAATCAAGTAAGATTCATGCCTCAGTCTCATAGCAGTCATAAAGGCCTACAAATTATAGCAAAACTAGTCAACCCCACTGGATTTTTTAGGCTACTGACAAGCGCTAACAGCAGTGATGCTTACTAGCTTAGGTGACCACATCAGCCATTTTTCATCAGCCATTTTTCATCAGCCATACACTCATTTATTTCATATGTTGCTGACCAGGGCATGTAAATTGCTGCCATGTAGTGTGTCAACATGGGATGTATAATTGTGTAAGTGAATTAATGTAATAATGCTGTAAATCAGCTAGATACAAGTAATCGACACTACACCTGCACTTACATTATAGTAAAGGTGGTTAATGCAAAAGTGTAGTATAAGGACAACCCAATACTGTATAGGAATAAGTATATTTTATCTAGTTTGTAGTAGGGTGGAAGCCTTTTTTGCGCACCATAAGCATACCAAATGTTTTTATAGAGTTTTTTGCGGACAGCATTCCTAGGAATTCTGGTTCTACAGGTCGCCACCGGAAAGCTCTGGGTCGCAGGAGTAGTGTTCTAACAAGCCCGACTCTCCACCAATTTCCCATCAGTTACTGCCCACGACATCAGCCAGACCACCCGCAGTGTCAGCGGGACTGCCCTCTGGAAATGTCCTCTTGTATATGTTTTGTTGGTAACTCTGGAAATCAAACTCGAGAACTCTGTGGCATTTCTCTTCTACCACTGTACTCTGTATAGACTTTTTCAGGAACTTACACCATGATTGCCACTGAACAAGCCTGGGGTTTAATATTTTATGTTAAGAACACAAAATGGACTGCTAGGTACTGCCTGATCCTGAGGATGGAACAGTTCACTGTGCCAGAGTGTTGCTGGCTGAAACTCAACTTACATAATTGACCGTCTTGAGGTGGAAGATGAATTCTCAGCCCCTTGCCTGCTACTCAGACCTTGGATTTTTGTTGTAATTATTTCTCCTACCCAAACTTAAACCTGCCAATATCACATTTTAGATTTTACTGTTTTACTGTTAAAACACGGTTATTATTGCCACTATACACTATGTCTTGTGTCAATGAATGCTTGATTATTGGTGCTGTGCTGTATTACAGTACAGAGGTATGCTTTAGTATTGACTTACACATTATGCCGGCATATATTTGGTTAAGCTGTGGACGGTGTTGTCCTATGGTACGTAGCAGTACGGTTTGTATATAATATGTATGATCTGTTTTGGAATACACAAGTGGTTTTCCCAGAATGCTTGGTTGTATAGGGAGAGGTATTAGCAATAGAAAGAGGGAAGTGCTCATGCCGTTGTACAGAGTAGGGTGATCACATTTTATTTCTGCCATTCAGGGATACACTATGAAGCGCATGAGATTACACAAACCGGTATATATATATATATATATATATATATATATATATCAGGGGCGGGCTGGGCCGGGGGGCAATTGCCTCCCAGGCCGCCCTGAATCCGGGCCGGCGGGCTGGCCAGCAGACGAACATTCATGGCAGCCACAAAGTTAAAAACTAAGGGGCTGCCACCGGGACTGGCCGCAGTGCCGGTAGCGTACCTGGTGGGGGGCGGCCTGGAGTGCCACTCACTGAGAGGTGCCGGCACGCCTCCAAAAACGATGCGCGCGGCAACTGTGGCTGTGCGTCGGGACTTGATGTCAACACTGAAGCCACGCCCACCGTCTTCCGCGCTCAGTGTACCGGAAGGACGAGACACAGAAGAGGAAGAAGAAGAGGAAGAATGAAGAGGAGGAGGAAAAGTGACAGTGCCAGAGGAAAGGTAGGAAAATATTAGTAAGTGTGTGAGAGTGATGGGTGTTATGCTGTAGTTTATGATGAATGTTTGTGAATGAGGGTTTCAGATTGCATGGAAGTGTGGGGGGATAGCATGGCATAGGGAGGCTGTCTAGGCATGATAGGAGTGTGATTGCTGTTATCAATTTTTTTTTTGTCCAACTGTGGTGTGTTAACAACACTTTTATTAAAAGTAAATTACATACCAAACTTGGACAGAAAAATTCAATAACAGTATTAATAGATATATATGATTGCAAACAGCAATCACACGCCTATTATGCTAAGTCAGCCAGTACATGCTAGAACCTGGGCATGATAGGATTGTGATTGCTGTTAATTATATATATGTATATATATGTATATATATATTAATATTGTTATTGATTTTTTTTTTGTCTAATTTTGGTGTGTTACTTTTAATAAAGTATTTTAAAAGTTGTTTTTTTTCCGGTTTTGGCCAAATGAATGCTGAATTTTCAGTTTCGGTCCAGAATTTTCATTTCGGTCCAGAATTTTCATTTCGGTGCATCCCTACTATGTACTAAGCCAGTCACTGAAGTGTTAGGCCTACACCACATCAATGTTTGGCTTAGTATATAGTGATAGGGGTTGTAGTGCAGTATTGTCAGTGTCTGGCTCAAAGTATAGGCACACACTGACGGTGGTACAGCGTAATCCCTAAGTATATAATGTTAGCAGTTATGCTGTACCACCGTCAATGTGTGCCTCAGTATATAATGATAGCAATTTTGCTGTACCCCTGCCAATGTTTGCCTAACCATAGAAACTATGCAGTTTTAAAGTGTGTGTGGGGGGGGTGCCACATACAGGATCTGCCACAGGTGCCAAATACTCTAGGTACGCCCTTGCATCGTGCGGCAGTCAGGCCCAATGGCCATTCCTCAGCTCTTCGTACCACGTCTTAAAAGGGGTGGGATAAAGAGCTGAGGCACGGCTATTGGGCGGCGCGGTGCGTGCACGCCGGACGCTTTAATTTCATTAGGTGTCGGTGGAGTGACTGCCGCAGGACGGCCGCTTTCAATGTCGCTTGCAGCCGCTTTGGTGGCGCAATGGGCCACTTGACTAGACTTGCCCCCCAGGCCTTAGGCTGCCAGCCCTCCCCTGGTATGAATCCAGGGTGTGTACTTCCACAGTTTTTCCCAACAGCAAGGCTGGTGACGCTGGTATACCACAGGGGAGCACAAGGCCTTTAGCTAAGGATCTTCTCTCTCTAGTTAGTAATCAAGCCTGGCTTTGATTGCCTTACTCTATTCTGACCCTATAACTCTTGTTATTCCAGCTAAAATTATCATATTCACAAATAAACATGTTACTCCTCTTAGCTTCCTGTCTTCTGTTGACCTGTGTTCTAGGTATAAACCTGATAACATGATCTGGTCATGCAGATGTTAACCTTTCCGTTCATTCTCAATTTTCACTTGGGACAACTGGACCCTTAGAGTCTGTTGCCTGCATTACCTGGAGTATGTAACAAGAATCCAGCAGAACAGCTGTACGTATTCCACAGAAATGGCCCTTTAGCCTTGTCCTTCACTTCTGTGGTTCCTACACATTGAGTGGGCCTTTTCATCAGCATAGCCTCCCATTGTAAAAAAAGAAAGAAAGAAGCTTTGTGTAAGGCAGAGGCCAGAAATAATTTCTTCAGGAATGTTTAGCCTACTGATGGATGATTTTAGTAGTCCGGACCTGTCAATAGGTTGACCTGGAGATGCAAGATTTCCCCTCTATATATACATGTTTCTCCCCAGGCATAAACAGATCTCTTCTGTGGTCCTATGATCAGCTATTCCTTGGGGGAGTTTTGCTGTGCAAGCCAATACAGATTCACTCGTCGATTCTTTAAAGCCCTCTGCTAATTGAGATCTTCCAAGAAATGTAGAAAATGTGAGTGAGACCAAAGGAAACACTGGATGGTCTGGATTGAAAGGTCATATTGGAAGCTATGTCCAGGTATTAATCTGTATATTATTTAGAACATGTTTAGAAGACGATGATGAGATGGTACATTTCAAACACACATACATCAATACATATATTAATGTATACATACATGTAGTATATCAAATAAATAGTGCTGCCTTTGACCTATCTAGGTTCTGTTTTTGGTACAAGGGTAAAATATGCTTATATGTGGTGGTTTTGCCAACACTGGATAAGTCATTTAGTGTTATAAGCCCTGAGTAAACCAGTGGTCCATGAGTCATCCTCCTTTCAAAGCCTCTGGATTCTCTCACATGCCACAAAAGCAAACTGTTGGCCAAAATCACTTTGGCAGCCGGGGCAGCTTGGGCAGAGATGTGGATTCATTTGAATCCACCGTCCAATTTCAAAAGTACCTTTTCAACCTTAATATAAAAAAATAACTAGTCAACCAGATGTCTGTTTCTTTAAAAAAAATATGGACTATGTGGATATAAAATCCTATGTAATAATACTCCCTTTGCTTTTTTCTGTCCTTCATTTTCCATGTTTAAACTGAATTAAAAAGTGCCGCTATTTGCATTTAGGTTTTATATATCATTAAGAGGTTGATATAAATGTAAAAAATATTTATGTTTTGCACTACTGCCCTAGGTCTGCCTTCCCTCACTAACTGGTTATAATGGTGGAGGAGAATTCTAATCTTTATGTGACAAGACTTTCGTAACTATGTAAGTAAACCGACAATCACACAGGGGCATGGAACATGAAACTGTTTCCTCTAAAAATATCAAATAAATAAAAATCTCATACAAAGTATTTTTCTTCCTTTTTTTATTGTTCAATCAAAAAGCATTTTTTTCTCATCCATTTATCTTGAATGCAACAAGAAGACGTGTGAATATGTGCTTGTATTGTTTCTGTATTTTTTTTATTTCTTTCTTTAATTACTGATTAGTCTTGTCACCATGTAGCACTCCATTTATGTTCACTGTACTCTATGCAGCAGTTTGCATTATTTCCTGGCTTCAGTCCCTTCAGATTTCACATCTGAAGAAGGGAGTTTGATTTCTTTGTTCAGCGTAAATCAGCGTTGCAGACTTTAGGCTTTCAATTACAGTTCTGGCATTGTTTATAAATCAAAATGATACCAGTTAAGAGAAAGTGGTCTCTGGGGACACATATTGCCCTGGCTGAGATTGAAGGAAATGGCTGGTTTTGCTGTGAGGAAAAACAGAGCTTGAGATAGCAGTGTTAAAGAAAGAGGAGGAGACCAATGATAGGGCAGAGCGGGAGATACTGCAAAATTTACACTAATGGACTCCTGTTAATTATGAGTCTGTAGAGGTCAATTAAACCAGTTATTTTGTAGCTGCCTTGCTTTGTACAAGTCAGCTTTCAAGGATAATGGAAGGAGTTAATAAACACATTAAGGGAGTATAATATTACACCAGGTTCCCATTAATAGAATATATATATATATATATATATATATATATATATATATATATATATATATATATATATATATGGAAAACAATTCATGCTGTTTGTCTTGGAACTTCTATATGGTATAACACAGTGTTTGGGTGTTATATCGTGCCTTCCAAGTATCCCTGGAGGAGTAATCCCTCTTCTGGACCCAAATTAATCTGTGCAGAATGTGTGCTTGGTATTCGTGTTTCACACCAGAAAATATGTTCAGAATTTTAACTGGGTGAATAAATGCCTTAGTTTCATAAATAGCTATCACTCTCAAAGTCACATAAAAAGACTAAGTAAAACCCTTTACACTAGCCATGTATCTAACCACATAACCCCAAAACACATGGCCTTCTTTGGCCACTTGGAATGTTGAGAGGTATGGTTACATAAAACACCTTCAAAGCAAGACCGTAGCTAACCTTGGCTTAACTTTGGAGTAGCTGGCAAGCATATTTCTTGGTTTGTGTTACTCCGGATGTATCATGATTTCTTCCGTTTTTGCCCACATATTTGCTACAAATTTGGAGTGGATATTTACTGGAGAAAAAATAATAAATTGTCACATTGGGTATTCATTAATGATCAATTCAGGTTACCGTTAAAAGAACTGTTTAAGTATATAAGCCTTATTTGAATGCTTGATGTTTCCTAGGCCCTCCTGTGCCAGCCAGAGTATTATAGCATCCCATCTAGCAAGTTCATGTACTTATGGCATGTATAGGATGCCACTGAGGTCATAACAATATCCACCAACAAAGGCAAAGGGTAATGGCAGCCTGTGAATGTATGCTTCTGACAAAAACATTCAATTACACACACTGATATACAAATACAGCAGCTAATCATGCCCTATAATCAGGGCCGGCCTTAGGGGTGTGCGACCTGTGCGGCTGCACAGGGCGCCATGGCAACAGGGGCGCCTGCCCTGGACTTAAATCAGGGCTTGACAAATTTGTTGTGAATCTAGGCGCCAGCTAAAAAAGTTAGGAGCCAGGATTTTTTTTTAAACTAACAGTTGGTTAGGAGTGATCTGATCATCATCAGCCCACTTACTAAACTCACAGCATTTGACCTGGAAGCACCCTGGACTTTCAGGTCAGTGCTGGTTTTTTTATTATTATTTTTTTTATATATATATATATATATTTTTTTTTTTTAACGCTTTCAATGCTGATGCTCCATTGGAGCACAGCATTGACTGATATTTAGTCCCCACAAGCTTGTGGGGACAAATGTTAACCCCTGCAATGCCACGAATGTGTTAACCCCTTCAATTCCACAATTGTGTATAACGCTGCACTGTCGCTCTCATGGAGCGATCAGGCAGCAGGGGGGTGTTGGGGCTGGTCTCCACACTCATGTGGAGACCAAAGAACCCTCTCCCCTGTCCCTGAAGATGCCTCTGGCAGCTGGGAAGCAATTGCTGGTCTATAGACCAGCCATTGCAGGGGGGAGTCTGATGACTGCTGTAGGCTTCCATGCCTATAGGAATCATCAAAGGGCTTGTGGGGGCTCGTTTTTGCTGTTGCTGGTCTGCCTGGGCTTCCAGGCAGACCACCAGCAGCAGAGCCCCATACAAAACGGGAATTAACCCCTAAAATGCCGCAATCGCGGCATTGAAAGGGTTAACGATGCCCTGTCGCTCTCATGGAGCGATCAGGCAGCAGGGGGATGTTGTGTCAGGTCCCCACACTTGTGTGGGGACCCAATCAACACTGAACCCCCTTTCCTGAAACTGCCTGTGGCAGCTGAAAACGCTATTGCAGGTTTTCCTGCAATCGCATTTTCAGTCTACAGAATCACTCCGTGGGCGTGATCTCAGGCTCGGGGGCGGGCTCTGAGTGGCTGTGCTGTCTGCCAGACTTCTGGGTAGACAGCAGCAGCAGCGCCCCCGCGTGGTGACGCTGGGGCATTTTTTTTGTGGATGTAAGAGGCTGACAAACTCCTAGGCGCCATTTTGTCGAGCCCGGACTTAAATTAAAGCATCGTTTTTTTGTTTTGTTTTTTTTTAAGTTTATTTAACATCCTCCATATTAAATGAAGTTGTTTTAACTTTATTTAACATGGAGGATGTTAAATAAAGTTAAAACAAACAAAAAAACCGATGTTTCAATTTAAGTCCCGGGCAGGGGCGCCGAGCAGTCGCTCGTGAAGTTTTCAGCAAACGCTCGACGCCCCTCACTCTCTCGCGGATTATTCGGGCGCTCAGCTGTGAAGCGCGCACCGCAGCAGATCAGGAAGACGGACGCCTCCCACTCCCACCGCAGGACTCCGGCAATGAGGTAAGTAAGCATAGGGAGAAGGGGCAAAGGGAAGGGGCAGTGAGAAGGGGCAGTAAGAAGGGGCAGGGGGGAGGCAGTGAGAGAGGGGGCGGGGGGGCAGTGAGAAGGGGATAGTGGGGGCGCCAGAGGTGTACTCCGCACAGGGCGCCAGAACACTTATTGCCGGCTCTGCCTATAATAACCAATAATATCCCTGTATAATTCTTTTGGGGGGGGGGAATCATCCAGGTCATAAAGGCATCTATAGAAGTTGATAGCAACTTCTGTGGGTACTGAATAACACATATGTATTGCTCTTAGTCTAAGTAACTCTTTTTACTGCCTTAAGCAAAGACTCATTTCTTCAAGTCTGAATGGATGACCAGGGCCGGCTTTAGGTGTTCAGGCACCCTGTGCGGACTACTCCTCTGGTGCCAACCTGCCCCCCCGCCCCACAAAAAAGAAAGGAAAAAAATCTTGTAATAAACAACTAGTTTTAATTAGAGATTATTTATGTGCAAGTGCAAATAAGTACAATAATATATAACTGGAAACACTGGTAATAATAATGTACATTAAATACATTAAATATAGGGGGGACGGACGGCTAATCTTTGTAACAAAAACATTTTTTTAAATATTGAAGCCAGCTTTGTATGTATAGATAAATTGAAAATCATATGTTAACTCAGCATTGAAGGTATAGATCAAATAAACAAGATCAGACATAAAAATCTGACATAAAAATCCTGTATTTGCAGGTATACAATAATAATATATGGAAACATAGCATAGCAGGTATAGTTCAACAGAATAACACACAAACTCAGCTTTGCAGGTATAGATCAACTGGAAATCACATATAAACTCAGCACTGCATGTATAAATCAACTAAATAAGACATACAAACAAACCCTGTATTTGCAGGTATACACAAATAATGTATGGAAACAAAGCATAACAGATACAGATCCACAGAATAACACACAAACCCAGCTTTGCAGGTATAAATCAATTGGAAATCACATATTAACTCAGCATTAAATGTATAGACCACAGGTTGCACACTCCAAAGGCCAGCCCTGACGTCCACATTGCCCACATGACCAGCACCCAGATTACACACACAGTTTACAGCCCAGCCTGAGCCAACATTGTCCCCAAACAGCCCTGCGTAAGATATCTTTGTCCCCAAGCAGCCCACCCTGTGCCATCTTTGTCACATAAATGCACTGCTTGTGCCATCTTTGCCCTTAGCACTTAAACATCCATGATACACACAAAAATATAAAAAGTATAGTCACTCACTCATTCTTTTTCATTCATACAATTCATTCACACAATAATTAATTCTCTCGCTCAGTCAAACAAATCATTTACACATATTCATTAATGCATTCTCACAAATCATTGAAGCAATTCATCCACACATTAATTCATTCTCTTACTCATTCACACAATTCATCCACACATTAATCCGTTTACTCTCTCACTCATTCTCACTCTTTATTTATTTCAACATTCTTAATATTCTTACTACCCCCTTTTCACTATCTTTCCCCTTTCTCACGATCTACCCCTCTCCCATTCTCACTATCTACCCCCTCTCCACTATCTACCCCCTCTCCCCCTTTTCACTATCTACCCCCTCTGTCCTTCTCACTATCTACCCCCTCTCCCCCTTCATACTATCTATCTACCCCCTCTCCCACTTCTCACCGTCTACCCCGTCTCACGATGTACCCCATCTCCCACTTCTCACCCTTCTCATTGTCTACCCCCTCTACTTCTTCTCACTATCTACTCCCTCAACCCTTTTCACTATGTACCCTCTCTCCCCCTTTTCACTATCTACCCATATCTATCCCCTCACCCCTTCTCATTATCTACCCCCTCTCCCCCTTCTCACTATGTACCCCCTTTATCTATTCTCACTATATACCCCCTCTCCTTCTTCTCACTATCAACCCCCTCTGCCGCCCGGTTGGAGAGAGAGACTCAGATACTCGTTAGAGAAATCCTAAATGTGAGTATACCGCACTTTATTTTTAAACATTAAACGTTTGTATACCTTACCCTCTGCCTCTTCATCTCGTACCCTTCGTTCCGTAACATTACCGTGTGGACGGACAAATCGTTCGGGAAAGAGATCTGGAGGAAATCATTTAGAACATACTCGACATGTGCAAACGGAGTTGAAATCCCCTATCGTATAGCTGAAAAAGTCAGAGCAAACTTTACCTTTTTAGGGACAGCACTTGCCACATATTTATTGAACTCATGGAAAGCACTATGTTTTTTTATTTTTTGTCTTTCTTTTTCACATGTTGATATGTTGGATGGAGATCCAAATTGACAACTGAGAAGAAATATAAGTATCATTTAGTTTTCTTTATACACTGTTTTATACACTGTTTTATGACACACTTTATATTGTTGGTGATATTATTGATAATCACTTTAGAATTTCAAAACTTTGTTTTTGCGCAACACTATATTATTTTAATTTTATAACATTGAGGAGGGCCCTGCTCAAAGGAGCTTACAATCTAGGGAGTAATACCATTTTCACTTAAATTCAAATACTAAATGTTCATACATTTTTAATTACAATATTGGTTATCCTGCCACAAATGCTACCAATACAGCACACAGGCACCAATAAGATACATTTTACATAAAGATGAGGGTTCTGTTTCTTGCCCATACATATATTATATCAATAGTTTATGCTTGCTGTGTTAAGTCATGTTGCTGTTGTAACTGTGAATTATTATGCATTTCAGGGCTAGATCAGCCACTGGAGGAGTTAAGGGCTGGCCCCTAATACATGGTAATGTAGGAGAGTTTAAATGCTCAACGATCCTGAATGCTCCGGGGCTATATACTGTACATCTTCAGTTTGCAAACAGGACCATTTTGTATCTTAAGCAAGCCTAAACCATATGGGAAAGGCAGTCTGTAGTCATGTCATCAGTCCTTCTTCAAAATATGCAAAACATTCCATGCTCTAATTATGTCATTGCAGGTAGGAAAACAACAGTGTGTGTATGGCCACACTCGTTTCATTTTATGTAGATGGCAATGAACATTTTTATTGGGTAATTTCATCCTAAACAATTTTGGCTGGTATTTAGCAAAACTGATGTTTTTTACCAGCATGGGGCTGTGAAATAGCTTTGGCTTTCTATGCATGTGTTGCCTACAAAAGCAACTGTGGCTTTTACTAGCTATCCTAAGCGTTTGTGTTACTGGCACGTACAATGTGGTTTCTATGTCTAGGTCTGCTAAAGTCACTATGCTTTAAACACGGTGGATTAATAAATATGATATTTACTAGGGGGACCACATGGCGTTTTTTTCCAGAACACATATATATTTCACATGTTGCTTACCAACACGTGTAAAGTGCTGCCCTGCAGTGTGTGGGATGTATAAACTAACAGAAGGAAATCAATTGGAATAAATGGCCCATGTTGTCACCCTAGGCTATAACAACAAGAAACATTGACTGCCTTTTGCATTTATTTTACGGGGATACTTAAAATACACTGTACATTCTATTTACATAGTGTTAGATCACTGTCGCATAGGACACAAATGATCTGGAGATTGGTACTAGAAGTGGAAACTAATGGTCAATGGAGCACTGAGGTATCACATGGACATGTCTCAAAAACGCAGTGAGCATAAGATGGAAGGTTTGAGTGGGAAACAACCACTTTCCATAAAAATAAGCTTCTTTAAAGCGGTCACCAATCAATACAACTTATATAACCAATGGTTTAGACAACGTGAAAAACTAAATAAAGTTCCCATTTCCACTCCTGACTTGCTTATACTGAAGGGTTGCTACCCTACAAACTGCATAGTCCCCCTCCACTGGGTATATATGACTCTTATGAGATGATTGTTGAAGAATCATTTTGTAAGATTGACTATAATTTGATTTTAAATAATTCAGAACATGTTGCATTGCTTAATTTATGTATAAAGTGCATCACTTGTACTAAAGCAGGAGCCTTTTTTGCTGAGGATTACATGAAAGTGACAAAGAAGTAGAAAAAGTATGGGATATGTGACAGGGAAAGTAGAGTCAAAGAGTCAGGATGAGGAAAAAAAGAAGAGGGAGAGATACCTCTGCTGTGCAGATGAAGAGGGGCGAGGGAAATGCACGGGTATTAATAACATTACAAATCGGCTTTGATCACTAGAAGGACAGGGATTCTAACTAATGATAACATGTAAAAGTATAAATTAGATGGAATGTTCTTGTTGCCTATTAGACTGCTGAAAACACAGCTAAACCTAATTCAAATACATTTTAGTGATAAAATGATATTGACTCCAAGTAATTAAAATCATTTCCATATTCAAATAGGGGCTGATTGAGGAGAAATTACCTTCCTTAATTGCTTGAAAGGGAATTATCAAGACTCCATGTTAGCAAAAGAGCAAACAAAACCGTTCTTGACCGGTTTACAACATGAAATGAAAGAGCAGACGGCCTCTAGGCATGAGTGGGGGGGTTAGTAAAGCCAGAAGCTTAGAACACGGAATAAAATTGTGAGCAGAGAGACATGCAGGGGTGCTAGGCAGCACTCAACACATGGAATACTTGCTTATTCAGAAACAGAACAAAGTAGATAATATCTTCAATTCAGGTTACCTTCGCAAAAAAATGGAATAAAATGTATGAGACTCATAGGTTTTTTACCACTATGTTGTTTCCCTAAATGTTGTAGATGAGAGTCTGAGGCACCCTTATGATTCTGATTTCTGATCTTTTGTGGAATAATATCTAGTGAGAATTTACTAGTAAAAGGGCTAAATTCGCCCTTTTTTTTGCATAAATTGATACACAGTCTTAAACAGCACATTTTGGAGGGATTGAATTTGTGTAAAGTATAGTATTGGAAACCTTGCTCGCAGCTAGATTGTAGACAGCCATGCTTGCCAAGGCCAGGATGGGAATTGTTGTAAATGAGATGTCATGTTCTCTAGCAGCTTTCGAGCTTAAACTACTGCTGGTTTGTCACTCCCAGGTATGCTATCAAGCACAAAGTAATGCAGCTTCCTCACAGAGGTCACAGGGGCAGATAATATGGCTGCCTGAATCAGACTACAGTTTTGTGAACACTGTGGATGATTTCTTAGCTTATTGTTGATTCAAGAAGTAAATATTTTTTGTCACATATTGTCTTTTGCTACACAAAGAGCCTGTCATATTTTTCTTTATGTCCTGTCCAAGTCATTAGGGAGGGCTGGCAATGGGTCAGGGGGTCAATTGCCCCCTGACTTGCTTGTTGTTTCCTTGCTCAACTAGGGTATCTAGTGGCATCCTTTCACAGTGGCATGACAGTGCCACTTAAAAGGGACTGCACTCTGTCTTCAGTATGCCCCATTCTACTGCCAATGTTTGTCTATCAAGATGGAATGTCTAAGTGCTTGATTTTATACACCTGTTAGCAATGGGTACAGATACCTCCAGTGGCCGGCAGGGTGTCTGTCATACAGCTCTCTCCAGAAGTGACTGGACTGCCTACTGCTGGAGGAATAGGGATATGTGCTGGTGACTGATGCTGAGTGCCAAGATATGATGTCATATTCCAGCACTCTGCACTGAATCCACACACACCGTGAGGGAGCCCTGACACAGAGGTCTGTAGGAACTGACCTTGGAATCCCCACACAGGAATTAAAAAGGACAATGGGCGGTCCCTAATTTTGAGCCTGTACATGTACGGGCTTTGTCATTAAGGGGTTAAGGAGACAAAGAAAAGGAGAAGGAGAAAGGTAAGGGATTGGGAGAAAGAGGGGGATAACGAGAGAGATAAAGAGAATGGGATGCGATAAATAGAAAATGTGTAAGGGCAAGCGTGAATGTGTGTGTTTGAGCAGGCATTTGCATGTGTGTCTGGCAAGCCCAGATTAAGGATCTTTGGACCTCTTGTTGTCTTCTCTTCTGTTCTATTCTTTCCTCACTCTTTGACAATTTCTTTTGCCCAGTCTTCTTTTTGCACTTCACTTGTTGACATCTTTTTCTCCTTTCTTGTCTTTTACATTTTTCATTCTCTTTCTTATTTCTTCTCCCCCTTCACCACACATACACATACATATATATACATAAATGTAATAGATAGATAGATGAACACATATACATATACACACATAAATTCAAATACTTATACATATCTACACACACATACATATATATATATAATATTATGTGTATATATATATATATATATATATATATATATATATATATATATATATATAAACATCCTTCACTTCTCTCCTGTATGTTTCTTGTGGACTGTGGCTCTCTTGCGCTGAGTTGTAATTCGATTGGGTCCCGCAACGTGCAGCAATCATCTTCCATCACTGACACTGCGCCCTGAGAAGGGATGTTATTTCAGTGATCGGATCACCGTTTTGTGGAACAGGTGAGTGCCGCTATCCTAGATCAGTCAGAATGCCAGGGTCCTGGAGCAATTGCTGCAGGGCCCCTCAGAATGCTGGAGTCATGGAGCAATTACTCTGCGATTAATCTGGCCCTGGTGTCTGGGTATGTTAGTGTGAGAAGAGGGGACTTGGAAGCTGTAGATGGGTAACCTGGGGCTGTGAAGGAGTGACATGGAAGGTGTGAAAATGTGGTAGCTGTGGGGACATTTGTTTGTATTACTTTCTCTTCCATGTGGGAATAATTAATAAAAGGCAGTAAGAAGTATTTTTCTTGCACGTTCTGCATTGAGCAGAGTTCCATAACCATTACCCTCCCATAAAAAGCATGTCCATCCATGCTGTGGATAATGAGCATTATTTTTTGTAATAACTGCTTGATACTTTCTCGTTGTCATTGTGATATCAAATAATTACAAGGTTACTAGGTACAGAACTGGCCTGTTTATAAAAGACAGAATCCTGGCTGATCTTGTGGAGAATTCTCAACATTACTTTGATTCACCCAAGCCGGCTTTGAAGATGTGCTCATCGTACAAAAGGCTTGTCACCAGCCATTCACAGCCTTTGCAATTTGTCCTGATTGATATGTAAATATTTCAAACTGTAGCTAATAACTTCACACCTTTAGGGCTATTTCACAGAGCTTGTAATTACAGACCACACTGCCTTCTGCAGGTGTTTATCTTGACAGGAGGAAAAAGGATGTATACTTAAAAAAATACAGTGTGTTGGCACATCATTTTTTAAAGAAAAAAACTAATATATATATATTTAATTAGCTCCTGGTGGTGACTAGTTTGTCTTCTTTCTTTCTTGCCTTGTTTTCATCCTCTCTCTCAAAAGGAAATAGAAAATAGAACATTTCTTCACAATGCAGCACAAATAAGAAGTGTTCTAGAAACCAGAACACCAAAGGGTGTAAACAAGAATGTCATTATTCACAACAATGGGGAGAGTTTAAAACAAAATACCATATAGAGAAATGTGGAACTGTTCATTACGATATTGTGGTTGTGGTTGACAAAGCCCAAGTGGGTAGCACACTGGCATTAGCTCATCAGAACCACAGATGCATGCTTCAACATGAGAGCCTTACGCATGGAGCCACCAGCTTACCAATGTAATTACCATGTCAGTGACGGCTGATTACCAAAAGCTGCTCAAGAAAGGATTTAACAAAGAAGAACCTGGCTTCCTCAAGCTGCACTTTATGTTTACTGGGAATGCAAAACTGCTCAGCTCAGGGAAATACAAAGAAAGAAAATGCACTGTCAATAGGAATAAGTATGTATTTAAATCCATAATCTGGAGATTCAGCACTGTACAAAAGGGAACCATGTATAAAAAAGAATACTACTAAAATAAATGTTCATACTCTGAAGGTGGAAGATTGCATGCTCAGGAGAAAAATCTTTTTTTTAAAGTTTTAAAGGTTGGTTTGTGGCAGACATACCAATGACTAAATGAGGTGTGCCACATTATAAAATTTACCTTTGTCCACAACAATGGGTATTGCAATATTGGAAGAAAATCACTGCATAATCTTTCAAGGCCTCCCTCTCTGTAGTTGTAGTATCTGAAGAGGACATCTTCTTCAGCTCTTCATTCTATGAATAAGATTGCCAACTTAAAGGTATCACAAGCCTCTAAAGACCCAGTTCTCTGACCCAAGCTGGAAACATTAATTGTATATTCTAGCACTCCTATGCAGTGGGGTATTGAAGCATATTACACGAAGTGGATAATTCCATCATCATGTCTAATGAAATCTGCAGATATTTAAAAAATGTCTTAACTATATACTGTAGAAATTTTACATATATATATATATATATATATATATATATATTACAATGTTACAAAATCCTGTTTCATATAGGAATGTGAGATTCTTGATCTCAATAATTGCCTTTGAAATAATAAATGTGGTGTAAAGTTTCCTCTAAGATGTGTGCAACCAGCGCACAACAGAAATTTATGTGCACACAAAATGTTACTAACACATTTCTCCCCTCACAACCCCATCCTCAGCCTTTGAGTCTGGTTGGATGAGTTTGGTGCGGAAGAACTTGACACTGGCCCGCACAAAGCCCTGACCTCAACCCCATCAAACATTTTTGGGATGAATTGGAATGGAGATTGGGAGCCAACCAACATCAGAGCCCGATCACACAAATGCTCTACTTAATGAATGGATGCTGGTGTAATGGTCAGGTGCCACAATACTTATAGTGTGCTAAGGGAAGGGTATGAAGATGATCAGAACTAATGTTGGGTAGGTATAGAGATGATAAGAAATTATGTTAGGGCACATGAAGATTTAGGGGGATGATTATGATGTCATATAGGGTGATGATAGTAGGGGATGGACATTTTATTGGTTGAGGGATACTGATTGTGATGGGTGCTGTAAATTAATTAGAATGTGGGGTATGATGATGGTCAGGGGGCAGCTCTACATTTGCACATGCAAACATATACATAAGCCCTCTCTAACATCTTCCACATACAGTACATACACACACAGCCACTCTAACACCATACACTTACCTATACATACATACATACATAGGTACATACCTACACTCACTATAACACCTTACACACACACACAACATACACTTACATATACAAGCATATATATACACACACACACACACACAGACTCTAATGCTTAACTCCCACTCTAAACAAATCTTAGCTAAATACGTAACTTCATGGACTTTTATTATATTTGTATTACGGTATATACAGTTTTTTTAGCCATGAGAGAGAAGCTGTGCCAAAATAATTTCAAAACAATTTAAATTTACAGGTTTGCATTTGCACAAGCATTCAGAGCACACATACTTTTATATCAGGAAAAAAAATTGCACCTCATAAGATTTCTGCGCACACCAACCACTAAAAATTAGAGGGGACATTGTTCATGTGTGTGTATAGCACAATGCTCTGTTCAACCTTCCAGCATTGGACGATTAAATATTTTAGGAGCTTTGCAGGAATTGCTTTCTGGCTGCTGTAGTGTGTCCAAAGATAATATGTTTTGATATGTTTTGTTAGTTATGTAATTTGATTAACTGATTTCATATTCAATGTTAAACATTACTGGAGTTTACACACCATTCATGTGAATAGTCCCTTGAGAAGCAATAAACCTTTGACACAGATTATATGAACTCAGACCTCTGTAGGACTGATTTAAAATGAATACTTGGTATTACCACTATGATATAGCAAATCCTATTTGTTTGAAGTGGGATAAATGGCAGGTTGATTCTCTAAATATAGACTGTTTTATACTGAAAGCATATTTTGAATGATAGAATTACACTGACAATATAAGCAGATATGTACGGTTAATCAGAATCTCCCATAAATAAATAAAAACAATACGACCGATACATTGCTCTCATTGAAATCTCTAGGATTTAGTATCTAGACTTTTCATGAATATGTATATTTAGTTTTTTTTTTTTTTATAACTGAATATTTATTGAGATCCGACATAAAAGAGAACATATACAGCATCAGTGTGTCATGGATGAATAACATAAGTGCGCATTACCGTTGGACAGCACAGTAAACATACCGTCGTACAGTGTGTAAAGACAAAAATCATAATCAATACATCGGTATAATGTACACACAATATGTCATACAGATCTCAGTTTTTATTTATTTAAACCGGGAGGCGGATGGGATGGGGAGAGAAAAGAGGAAGAAAAAAAAAGGGGAACAAGAAAAAGTCAGAAGTAGAAAAAGGTCCATCAGGTTGCTAGAGTCGCCTTCCGATACCAGATGGTCCGCAAATCTTTCAGGATCTCGTCCCAGGCAGCCCAGGTATCATGGAAAATATGTGGAGTATTAGAGGCTGAGTGCGCCATCTGTTCGTAGGTACGGGTTGTGGTAAGCGCATATAAGACGTCCTGGATCGTGGGAGGGAGAGGGTCTTTCCACTTACGCGCAATGCAAACCTTGGCTGCGATCAAAACATGACCCAACAACTTCCTTAGCGGGGAGGTTAGTGATTGAGGAAACATATCCAACAAAGCTATTTCCACCTCAGCTACGATAGGATTATCTAGTAATTCCACTATAAGGTGGAAAATCGCTGTCCAGTAGGGTTTGAGCTTAGGGCAACTCCACCATACGTGGAGCATGGTACCCACTTCTTCACACTGTCTCCAACACAGGGGGGAAGAGGATGGGAACATCTTAGCGAGTCTGGAGGGAACATAATACCACCTAAAGAGAACCTTCCGGTTAGTTTCGAAGTGAGTAGCGTTTTTAGAGACCCCTTGGAACGAGGAGAGGGCATGGTACCAAGTTTGAACGTCGTATGCCTTACCAAGTTCCCATTCCCATTGTAACATAAATGGAAGTTTGTCATCAGACCCATGACCCAGCAGGGCCGTATAGCAGACCGAGATAGCACTTGGAACACAAGGAGCAGTCAGGCAGAGCCGGACAATCGGAGTAGTAGGGCAGGAGGAGGGAAGGGCCCTCAGATGGCGCGACAGAGCGTGACGTAGCTGGAGATATTTAAAGAAGTCTCGACTAGGCAAGGAGTGCGCTGCAGTTCTTGAAAAGAACGTAGGCGACCACTGGAGAGTAAGTGGGAAATAGAGGTAATACCACTATGTATCCAATTATCTAGATGGACATGAAGGAGGAGAGGTTTCAGAGAAGATAATGGGGCGTGCTCAGTGAGGTGGGCAGGAAACCGCAACGTGGATGTATATTTGTCCCACAAAGCTAACGAGAGTGATGTCGTGGGCAGAACGTTCGGCATGGGAGGTCTACAAGCCTTAGGAAGCCACAGAAGATCCCTTAACGTAAATGGAGCGGTAAACAAGGATTCATGGTCCACCCATGCCACACTAGACGGATCTGAGAAGAGAAGAAGGGTCTGGGCCAAGTTAGACACTAGATAATAAAGTTTGAGATTCAGAATACCCAGGCCTCCAAGTAGTTTAGAGCGTTGCAAAACCCGGTATGGGAGGCGGGGCCTTTTGTGGAGCCAAAAAAATTTAGACAGTCTAGATTGCATCGTGCGAAAAAATCCAGAGGGCAGAGCTATGGGCAGAGTCCGATAAAGATATAGCAATTTAGGGAGCGAATTAATTTTGAAGGAAACAATACGGCCAAGCCAAGAAATCTCCATTTTTGACCATCTGTTCAAGTCATCGCAAATTTTATTCCAAAGCGGTAGGAAATTGGACTTAAATAAGGAACTGGCCGATTTAGTAATGCGGACCCCAAATATGTAATAAAGTATGTGCGCCAGGAATAGTGAAAATTACCGGACAAGGCATCGATCACAGAGGGCTCATAGCCTATGTTAAGGGCCTGAGTTTTGTGCCAATTGACTTTATAATACGAGAGATTGCCAAAGGAAGTCAGTAATGCGTGTAAATTCGAGAGAGAGATTGTCGGGTTAGTAAGTGTCAAAAGGACATCGTCCGCGTACAGACAAATCTTAGATTCAATTGAGCCCGTAATGTCGGGGTGATCTCTGATGGCGATCGCCAGTGGTTCCATGGCCAGAGCAAATAAGAGCGGCGAAAGTGGGCACCCCTGGCGAGTACCGTTACTAATAGTGAAGGGTTCTGAAAGAAAGCCAGAGGCACAGACTCGTGTTTGGGGCTGGTCGTAGAGGACCGCGACTGCATCAACAAATTTGTTAGGTAAGCCAAAAGCCCTCAACGTAGAGAGCAAGTACCTCCAATGAAGGCGGTCGAATGCTTTCTCCGCGTCCAGAGAAAGCAGCACACATGGCTTATTATTCGACTTTGCAAGATGTGTTATATTGATGATGCGCCTCGTGTTGTCCGATGGGTGCCGACCGAGGATAAAACCCACCTGATCGTTTCGGATCAGAGCAGGAAGCATGGTGTTCAGACGATTGGCAAGTAATTTGGAGTAAAGTTTAATATCTGTGTTCAACAGAGATATAGGTCTATAATTTACATAATCAGAAGGGGATTTGCCAGGTTTAGGAACGGTGACTACATAGGCCTCTGACATTTCCCCGGGGAGGGGGGTAGAATCAATAAGACCCGAAAAAAGATCACTTAAGCGGGGGGCTAAAATAGATTTACATTTTTTATAATAAAGATTAGAAAAGCCGCCTGGACCCGGGGCTTTGTGAGATTTTAAGATGGCAATAGTACGCTCTACTTCATCAGGTGATGGTGGTGCCACCAAAGCCTCCCATTGATCCACTGGAAGCCGAGGGATGAAAAGGGATCTCTGTAGCACTTGGTTGCGGTAAATCTGTCTGCTGACGGAGATTATATAAAGAGGTATAGTATTTCGCGAACGTGTCAGCAATCTCTTTTGGATTATACACCCTCACACCTTGAGGAGTTTGTAAGTAGTGGGTAGTACAAGAAGATGTCTGGAGCCGGAGTTTACGAGCTAACAGGTAATCAGCTCGATTCCCCTTCGCATAATACTGCAGATGAAGCCGACGCAACGCGAGTTCTGTGTAATGGAGCTGTAATTTGTGTAATTCGTCTTTAATCTCTCTAATCTGATTTTGAGTATCTTTGGACCAAGAAACTTTATTAGAAAGCTCCAAGGACACTAGGCGGTCAGTAAATTCAGAAATCGTGCGTAATCTCTGCTTCTTTTGGGCAGACGCAATTTTAATAAAATGACCCCTTATGACTGCCTTATGGGTGGAGGGTGAAATCTCCGGAGTGGCATTGGTTTGAAAATACTCGGTGAGGGCGTCTGCAATTTCCACGCTGACTTCCGACTGTTGCAGGAGACTTTCATTAAGGCGCCACCGGGCTGACGGTGACGAGGTGGGACCATTGACCAGGGAAATCCACACAGGAACGTGGTCTGACCACGATATATGTCCTATCTCTGCTTGTTTAACCATTTGCAGGACCTCACCATCTACATAGAGTAAATCTTGGAATTTTTTACCCTGATCTGTCACCGTCTTCAAGTATTTAAAAGACAATTGTGCAGAGGAATCCAAGGAAGGAGTAGATACGAGATTAAAATCTCCTCCAACAATCACTTTACCCTGTTGCAGCCGGTGAAGTTTAGTGAATACATGGTCACAAAAAGCGGTCTGACCGATGTTAGGGGCATAAAGATTAAGAATAGTATAGGGTGTACAGTCAATGCATCCACGGACAATAAGGTAGCGGCCCCTCGGGTCACAGGTCTGAGACGTTAGCTGAAATTGAACTTGTCTACTAATAAGTATTTAATCCCAGAGCGTTAATAGAGAGGAAGGTAATTTGCATCTTGGCAGGATATCAGTTGCAATCGGACAGTGACCCAAGTCGACCCAAGAGAGAGGGAATTAGAAAAAAGAAGAAAGAAGAGAAGAAAAGGGGGAGAAAAAAAAAAGGAGAGGAGAGGGGGGGCAGGAAGGGGAATGACAAGGGAATTAATGAGAGTTGCAAAAGCACTTCAAGAAACACACAATCCGTGCGCAAACCTAACGATCATACAGAACAATGTGTTCAAGAAATAGATTGAACCGTATGGGGGGACAAAAAAACCAGCAGTAGCTAGGACTTGCTGGCACACAGGCGAGACAAATATAGTGAACTGAGAAATCCCCGGACACAGGGAGGATAGAACAGCTGAATCAAATAGAGACCCCCGAGTAACAATAGCCATAAAAAAAAACAAAAAAACCCCAATGTAAGTAACCGCATTTATGGATTCGTTAAGGAGATGGGTGGGCACAAAACTTAGCCCTGTGGAAGAGTTTGCATATGAACAATACATAAACATGTAATGCAATCCCATAACAACAAAGTAGTTAGTTGAGTTTGTCATGAATATTTGAGTATACAGTGCACCAACGTCACAAATATAGAACATATGTAGGGCATACAATAGAGCCCATATGTAGCAGGCAGGGCAATATTTAAAAACAAACAAAAAAAAACCAAAACGACACTTTAGCATCCCATATAGAGCATGCAGAACACATGAAGCTGTCTGTAAACGGAAACACGTATAAATGTAGTGCGGAATATTTGTAGTGGGATAAATATTAAAGCTTGAAGCCCACAAGGGGCGAGTAAGGCAATATGTAAGAATGAGAGAAAAAAAAAAAAAAAAAGGGAAAATATTTGGAAATAAAATAACACGATAACTGTGAGTAGAACAGACAGTAGAATCAAATGTGTACATATCTAAGTCACAGTGCCCCATATAGATATATGTGATTATAATCACATTAGATATGGGAAAATATCCGTAACTGTGAACATGTGTGTATGTAGTGCAGAATCGACGCAGAGGTAAACCATTTGTGGAACAAATAGTAAGGCCCAGACGAGGCAGGTAGTGCAACATGGAGAAGCAACAAAAAAAAAAAGGGGAACCAAGTGCTGACACAGCGACACTTTAGCATCCCATTTAGAGCATGCAGAACACATGAAGCTGTCTGTAAATGGAAACACGTGTGAATTTAGTGTGTAATCATAGTAGATGTATACTCCTATGTGAGGCAAATAGTAAAGCCCCGAGTAGAGCAATATGTATGAATAAAATAAACATTAACTAATCGTGATAGCCGGGAATAGAAACAGGTAGTAACACCAAATGTATACGGAACGATATCCCAATGCCCTTCAGAGAGCATATTAGGTATAAGAGATTTGTCTGGAAATGGAAACGTGTGTATGCGGTGCACGAATGCCTCAGCTATATATTTGTAGTGAGACAAATACCGTATTTGCTCGATTATAAGACGACCCTGATTATAAGAAGACCCCCCCAAAATCTGAATATTAACTTAGGAAAAAAAGAAAAAGCCTGAATATAAGACGACCCTAAAGGAAAAAAGTTTTACCAGTAAATGTTAATTCATGTAAACTATTTTTGTAAAATAAAAGCTATGATTGAGAAAAATATTTTTTTTGTTTTTATTTCCTTGTATTTTCCAACCTGTCCCCCAGTTACGCACATCTGCCCCCAGGCTTGCCACACCAATATGGCACTGTGGCCCATGATATGCCTTTTAACCCTCTATATGCCACTGTGCCCCATGGTATGCCTTTTGACCCCCTATGTGCCACTCTGCCTCCAGAAATGCCTTATACCCCTATATGCCACTCTGGCATTTAGGGGGTTAAAAGGCATATTATGGGGCAGAGTGGCATATAGGGAGGTATAAGGCCTTTCAGGAGGCAGAGTGCTCTATTAAATGCCCCTTTAACGCCACTCTGCCTCCTGAAATGCCTTATACCTCCCTATATGCCACTCTGCCCCATAATATGCCTTTTAACCCCCTAAGTGCCAGAGTGGCATATAGGGGTATAAGGCATTCCAGAAATGCCCTATGCCCCCATTTAACACACACACACTCTTACCGGTGCTTCCAATTTCCTGCTGTATTGCCGGGGCAGCGGGTTTACGTCTCCTTCCGCTGCAGCCGGAAGGAGGTGGAGTTGGCAGCGGGGGTTTGTCTGCGTCCGTCGCGGATACCTTCCCCGGCTGTCAGAGATCAGAGTTCCCCGCACCGGCGCGGGGAACTCTGATCTCTGACAGTCGGGGAAGGTATCCGCGATGGACGCAGACAACCCCCGCTGCTAGCCACACCTCCTTCCGGCTGCAGCGGACGTTGTCTACGCGCATGGCGTAGACGTCAACCCGCTGCCCCGGCAATACAGCAGGAAGCACTGGTAAGTGTGTGTGTGGGGGGGGGGGAGACAGGAGGATCCAGGTCCCCTGCAGCGGTGCGGGGGATCTGGATCTTAGTCTCATAATCAGACCTCTATTTGAGGTCTGATTAGAAGACGACCCCGATTAGAAGACGAGGGGTATTTTTCAGAGCATTTGCTCTGAAAAAAACCTTGTCTTATAATCGAGGAAATACGGTATTAAAGCTCGAAGCCCCCAAGGGGCGAGTAGGGCAATATGTAAGAATGAAAAAAAAAGAGAAAAAAAAGGAAAATCTACTGAGTTTCCTCCGCTCAAAAAGGCCGAGATATATTAATCAATAAGTCGTGAGACCATGTGGTGCAGAAATGAATAAGTGGCAAAAATGTAGGAATACTTCGTGTGCATGTGTGTATGAGTGGTGAAATGCGGGGTCTAGAGGGGGAAAAAAAACCCTCGCAGCACCCCCACAACAGTTGAAGTGAGTAACCAATAAACATATCAATAGCCCCAAATCATTAAAACTGTAGTTATGCAACAAGACCAAGGAAGGGGCTTCAATTATCAACAGAAAAAGTCAAAGGAGACCAAAGCGAAGCAAAAACATAGGGCTTATCTGAGAGTCATGTAGACACAGGAGAAAGCCTTGAGGGTGAAATGGACGACACTGAAGCAGACTTCGCATGTGATCGGGAATGGTGTTGCTTCGTTGTCCGCTTTCTGCTGGGTCTCGCTATGTCTTCATCTGTGGGTGAACGTCGAGGAACAGGCATGGAGTCCAGTTGGTCTATGGCTGTGATGTCTTCGTGGACTAGGTGCCACTGTTGTAGGAGATAAAGACCCTCCATAGGTGTGCAGGCAACATGAAGAGATCCGTTTCTGGTGATGAGGAGCTTTGTGGGAAAGTCCCATCTATAAGAAATGTGGTTTTTCCTCAGGGCTAATGTAATCGGGATAAAAGTACGGCGTTTAGCAAGTGTGGCAGAGGAAAGGTGTAGGTGAATGTATGGTGCAGGAAAAGAGGGATGTTGACGGGCCCGTTGCATAATAGCCTCTTTAGCCGAGAAGTAATGGAGGCGTAAAATCACATCCCTGGGAACCGTGGATGGCAGGGATTTCGGTTTCGGCACTCTATGAGCCCGATCAAGCCGTAGGTCCGATTCCTGGATGTCTGGTAGGAGCACAAGGAAAAAGGAGCGAAGGTATGTATGCAGGGCCTCAACTGTCACCTCTTCAGGGATGCCTCTAATCCGTAAATTGTTGCGCCGAGAGCGATCTTCTATATCAGCCATTTTAGTAAGCAACGCAGCATAATTATCTTCCAATGCATTGTGTCTGTCAACTAATTCATTGAAGGTGGATGAAAAGTCAGACAATTTATGCTCCATGTGTTCTGTACGTGCCCCCAAATGCGCCAGGTCTTGCTTTAAATCTGAAAGCATACCTTTAATGGCATCTGTTATAGAGGATTGCATGGTATCCAGCATGTGTCTCAAGATTCCTGGGGTCACGGGAGCCTCTGGATCAAGATCCACTTCACCATCTGCGTGATCAGGCTGCGATGGCGGGAAAGAAGACTCGTCGCCATCTTGATCTTCACCACCCGTCTTTGTACGCTTGGGAAAGTAGTGCTGTAACTTGCTCGGGGTCTTCTTTACATGTTTTGTAGACATCTCCTCCACTTCAGGGATCTAGACGCTACTCGGAGAAGACACTGTCCGTTAAAAATACTGTTTGTAGCCACGGTATAGCTCGTGTGCAGCTCTCACACGTCCATGCAGCTCCGTTGCCAGGCCACGCCCTCCTATATTTAGTTTTTTAATAAAAAATGGTCCATATAATTTGCATTTGTTTTTGCGTAAAAAGTGATTGTACGGCAAAGTTCTAAAAATTATTCAATCACAAAGAGGCCATATTAGCAGGATTTTTTATTTTGATGCTATGTTGATATGGTTTTAAACATTACTGTTCATTATGTCATACCCATAGCCCCTTGTTTACCTGTGCTAGATGGCTAGAATATAAAAGTCACTGGAGTCCTTTAAAGCCAGGGAATCAATGCTCTTTCAATGATCCTTTTTTTGTGGCAAAGACAACCCATTAGGCATAAGGTGTAGTTTTGTAGGTTTAAATAAGTAAAATTATGTATGTGTATACTTTTTTTGAGACACCTTGTAATAATACATCCAGAAGACAATACAAAGCTGGTTCTTAGGTGGAGGTGAACTTTCACCCTAGTCTCGGAACAGGTGAAAAACAGGGAATAGTGATAGTCATTAATCTGCTCCAAGAATAGGAATACCTCAAAAATGTACCTTGTGAGGCTTTTATGTTTTTTCTCTCAACTAAGATTAGGCATGACTGGAGGAGGGCCTACCTGGCAGCCCCCCTTTTTCCCCTCCTCCCATAACCACAATAAAGACATACACCAAATGTAATTTTAACAAATTGACTTTATTTATTTAACAATGTCAATAAAAGTCAGATATGGATTAATATGTCCACGGTGCAATCCAACTTGCATCTCCGCACCGTGACACTAACACAATTAATGTGTCAAGGGTTAAGTACCATTAACCCTTTGTAAACTTTACACCAATGTGTTGGGCGCTTAACGAACGCCCCTTTTAACAATTAACTAAACACCATCAAACTGAAACAGTAACCAGTGAAACCGTCAATGAATAAACACCATCTGGCATAGGCGTGTAAACCATATACCCGCTGTGACTGACGGCGTCCCTTGCCCGTCAGCCCGTGGCACCAATAGGAATCGCAAGGGCCCTTAGCCCAAGGAGTGTCTTGCACTTAAGCCCGAAGGCTTGTGCACCACGAGCCAACCACCCCTAAAGGTGAGTAGCTCTAGCACCATGCCAGCATAAAACCTACACCATAGAAACAAACACAAAAAAAGGGGAGGGTGGGAGGGAATATTTTCAGGCAAACGGCAGTAAGGAATAATGCCCTACCCTGTAGGGAGCCAAATTTATAGCCCATATCATGGGGGGGGGGCACCAGGGGGCTGCTGACCAACCCCGAGTGACCCCCTAATCTGCAGATTTACATATAGCTGGGCAATTAGTAACTTTATACAGTTCAAAAGGTGAAAGTGGAGGAGGAGAGGAAGGGCAGCCCAGGCCCCCCCAGTCATGGGCCCCTGCGTCCATTTCTCTCCCTCCAGGGCTGTGCTTGACTGGAGGAGGGCCTACCTGGCAGCCCCCCTTTTTCCCCTCCTCCCATAACCACAATAAAGACATACACCAAATGTAATTTTAACAAATTGACTTTATTTATTTAACAATGTCAATAAAAGTCAGATATGGATTAATATGTCCACGGTGCAATCCAACTTGCATCTCCGCACCGTGACACTAACACAATTAATGTGTCAAGGGTTAAGTACCATTAACCCTTTGTAAACTTTACACCAATGTGTTGGGCGCTTAACGAACGCCCCTTTTAACAATTAACTAAACACCATCAAACTGAAACAGTAACCAGTGAAACCGTCAATGAATAAACACCATCTGGCATAGGCGTGTAAACCATATACCCGCTGTGACTGACGGCGTCCCTTGCCCGTCAGCCCGTGGCACCAATAGGAATCGCAAGGGCCCTTAGCCCAAGGAGTGTCTTGCACTTAAGCCCGAAGGCTTGTGCACCACGAGCCAACCACCCCTAAAGGTGAGTAGCTCTAGCACCATGCCAGCATAAAACCTACACCATAGAAACAAACACAAAAAAAGGGGAGGGTGGGAGGGAATATTTTCAGGCAAACGGCAGTAAGGAATAATGCCCTACCCTGTAGGGAGCCAAATTTATAGCCCATATCATGGGGGGGGGGCACCAGGGGGCTGCTGACCAACCCCGAGTGACCCCCTAATCTGCAGATTTACATATAGCTGGGCAATTAGTAACTTTATACAGTTCAAAAGGTGAAAGTGGAGGAGGAGAGGAAGGGCAGCCCAGGCCCCCCCAGTCATGGGCCCCTGCGTCCATTTCTCTCCCTCCAGGGCTGTGCTGGAAAGGTAGAGTATCTTTAGCCTCAGGACTGTGGGAACTCCTGTCTCATTTTCTATCTAGGTCATTATCTGTTATCAGCAGTTGATGCTTCAATCTCCAGGCTTTACCCGGGTCAACGGTCACTCTCCTCTTCCTCTGGGGCAGGGGAGTGGTTTTAACTATGTCCGCCCCTGCTGCCACAGGCACTATGCTGCAGCGCTTTCGTTACGCGCAAATAGCGCGTTATGTCCGGTCAGTACCGGGCAGCCAGGGCAACCGATCTTACGCGGGCCGCACCTCGAGCCCTGCTACTTACTTGTGGGAGGGTCTTCTGTACTGCATAGAGGAAGCGGAACCTAGCAGAGTTCACGTGACATCACATGACTCTGCTCCAGTCCTGCTTCCTCTGTGCAGTACCCAGGGCCGGCCCGACAATGGAGCCGAGTGGGGCAACTGCTCCAGGCGGCACTTTTGCCGCCCCAAGCCCTTTTTTTTTTTTAAAGCGAAAGAGAGAGAAAGGGGCGCCGAGTGGTTTTCGCTTACCAAGCTGTCAGTACCCGCTCGGCGCAGTACTCCTCTCTCCTCTGCGGTGAGTCTCCCTGTTCGGTCTCGGCTTGTAATGCTGAGTGCCGAACAGGGAGACTCGCTGCAGGACTGCTGAAAGCAAGGTAAGTTCAAGTGGGGGGGGGAGAGGAAGGGTAGATAACGGGGGGGGGGCAGCGGCAGGGATGGAGGGAGAGGAAGGGTAGATAAGGGGGGGGGGCGTCAATTTAAAATTCGCCCCAGGCGGCATTTTGCCTTGGGCCGGCCCTGGCAGCACCAGAGAACGCAGAGGGAGGCCGCGCCCTCTGCTGAAGTCTGTGAGCGGGACCGAGAAGCTGCAGTGCAGGTAAGGGGGTGGGGAGGGTGTTTGAATGAGTATGCGTGATTGAGGGAATTAATCTGTGAATGAATGAGTATATGAATGAATGAGTGTGTGTGTGATAGCATGGATGTGTAAGTGCTGGAACCTAGGCATGATGGGACTGTGATTGCTGTTAACAATCACGCTCCTATCATGCCAAGTCAGCCAGTACATGCTGAAACCTAGCTAGCTGCCCCCCTTGTGTATTAATGCTGCCAGCAGTATGGGGTCTGCACATCACTTACAGCCACCCTGTACCAGCATGTACTGGCTGACTTGGCATGATAGGAGTGTGATTGCTAACAGCAATCACAGTGCCATCATGCCTAGGTTCCAGCATTTACTGGTTGGATGTGTAAGTGCTGGAACCTAGGCATGATGGGACTTTGATTGCTGTTAGTAATTACACGCCTATCATGCCAAGTCAGCCAGTACAAACCTAGCTAGCTGCCCCCTTGTGTATTGATGCTGCCAGCAGTATGGGGTCTACACATCACTTACAGCCACCCTGTACCACCATGTACTGGCTGACTTGGCATGATAGGAGTGTGATTGCTAACAGCAAGCACAGTCCCATCATGCCTAGGTACCAGCATTTACTGGTTGCCTGGGTATGATAGGAGTGTGATTGCTGTTAGCAATCACACTCCTATCACGCCAAGTCATATTGCTAATTTTTTGTCCAATTGTGGTGTATTTCCTACTTTTATTAAAAATGTTTTTATTATTTATAAAGGTGGGGGGTCATTTTTGGTTTTGGCTAAGTGAAATGTGAATGTTTTGGTCCAGAATTTTCATTTTGGTGCATCCCTAGAATAAATAGAAGTATTTCATTTTTAATTATCCTGAATTTGTAGTCACAAACCTTTCTAGGCACAGAAATCAGTGAGAGGAAAAGTAAAGGTTTTGTGTCATTTACTTCTGCATATTTTATTAAAGGCCATATTTTCTAACAGTGAAAAATGAGTGCGGCCCTCGTACGTATACAATTCTGATGAAGTGGCCCACTGCAGAAAAAACTTGGACACCCCTGACATAGAGAATAGACAACATATATATAATTAATTCCTGTTTGTGAAAGCTACTCCATTATAAATCAATGTGTAGTAACACCCATCTGCTTTTTTGTCAATATTGCATCTGTAACTTCAGCATGATTTAGCCAAGCATTGTATAAAGTACACACAGTATAATTATAGCGTCTCACATCATGGACTTTTCCGGGGAGCTTGCTTGTCTCACAGCACTGTAAGGGGATTTGTGGTGGTGGAGCATGCAGATCTGCACTGCTTTTAAATAAAGCAACTATTATTGCCTGAATCTTCTTTTGCAAAGGAAAAAAATAAATTGTAAGCAAGAAGCAATGTTTCCATAATCCTTAACATATACCACTGCATTACAAAGAGCGAACACGGCCGTAAAGGGGAATTGGGACGAATCTGACTAATGGTGAAAAGCAATGACAGGAAATCACGAAGAGTATCCTATTGTCTGCGTGAGGATATTTTCACATTTGTCTAGGGATACCCGGCCACGCTTCATTGCCCTTTAAATAGATTATAAATTGTTCTCCTTTTTTGTTCCATTGATTTTATTTTTCACAGAACAATCTAAAGTTTTCATATCAAACTATTCTGCAGGCTGGGGGGGGGTATTAGAAGGTTTCAGACCCACAGAGAACTAAAACAAAAGAGCTCCCCACACAAGCAAAAACAGAGACATGGTCCCTAGGAAGCTGACGTTGCTACGCTTCATCTAGACCTTCTCATGTTCAGTATTATCACACAATGTGTGTCTGCAAACAGTCATCCCCCCAAGCTGCTTGTCATAATCTATTATTTACCACTTCTTTCTTCGTCTTTCTCTACCTCCTGCTCGATCTGTCTGTCTTCAGTATTCTCACGCTTCTATTTCCGTCCACAGGGGGTGACGTTTTCAATAGCTTTCTAGAATCAAATATATATATATACTGAATTAACATAGCAAAGTTATCCAAGAAAATCAAACTAAGCAATGATAAAATTGATGGAAAAGCCTACTGCAAATGTATGAATAAAAAGTTGTTAAATTTTTTGTTAAATTCAGAAAGCCTCAGAAGAGAAGTGGGCCAGGGACAAAATGAGGAGTTATGGCAGGTTCCATGGTTCCTTCATCTTCTCATTTGCTTTCTCATCTTAACTGCCTTTCCTTTACACACTTTTCTTTCCTTCACTCACCTTTCTCCTGTGCTCCTTTCCTCTTCCCTCTTACTCTTGTCTCCTTGAACCCCTCTTTCTCATTATTCCCTTCACTGGTCTTATTTCACAGGTCTCATTTCTTTTGAAGCCGTTCCTGTTCTTACTTTGTGATTTATTTTTCCTCTCTCTCTTCTCTTTTTTTACTGACCCATTCAGTCCCATTCTCTGTTAAGTTTTTGTCCCCTTGTAGTTGTACTCGCCCCAATAAGGTTGTTGTCTTGCCTTCGGAGCAGTTTTATCTTAATTATTTCAGTTCTTTTTCTTTTTGTATTACTTTTTTCTCAACACCCCTGCAGCTCCCACCTAAACCTCTCATATTTTTCTTAACCAACTCTTTATGTTTGCACCACACCAGTCTCCTTTTGGAGCAGTTCCTTTACTGATCATCGAAACCGTGGGGCTCTTTCACCCTCAGTAGTACGTTGTTAAGTTCTTTGAATTGCAAACCATATGTCTTGTTAGGAAAATGAATTGACAGCTTAATCCATCTCAGACTTACTGTTCTCCTGACCTATTCTGCAGGAAACATGTGGCGCAAGAGGAAAAACATCCTGTAATTCAGTAATCATCAAGTCTAGGAAAGCTTATGAATTATGCAATGCAGGTGACAAATTAATGTTTAACACCAAAATCATTCTGTCTGGATCCTCGTGGTGCCAAAATCATTATTTTCTTCAGGCAGGAGCCTTGTCTTCTATTTAGTGAGTTGTGCTGGCCCTCAATCTCCTACAGGGTTAAGGAAAACCAAAACGCAGAGGCTGAGATTAAGAAGGGATAAAAGGGGCTGTGGGAGGGATGCATTGGCGGGTCAAATGGTCCTTATGTCCCATCCATTTCTCACATTAGCAGTACCTCTCAAGAAGTGAACGCAGGAGATTAAATTATGGTGTATGGATCGTCCATTTAATCCTTCATTTCAGAACAATACTTTTGTGGTGCAATTTCTGCAGCATGTGATTGCTGCCCTGGGAGTATCGTAAGCACTGAGTTGTTACATGTGGGTTTAATAGCCAAGTAACATTAAATAATCCTCCTTAATGGATACGGAATCGGGCATTTTATTCTCAGTTCTGTCTCCTGGGAAAAGTGAATATTCTGCAGTGTAATGCATGGGTAGATAGCAGAGAAAACCTGAATTGTGTAATATATACACTGAGATTACAAGCTGTCACATACAGCATTGTGTATTTGGGGATACATGCAATGTCAGGAAATGTTTAGATTTCCCATGATAACAAAAAATATCAAGAACATCAAAGGAATTTCAGTTAAAAAGGAACCTTGAACCTTAAATGCTCCTAAAACATGCTAATCATTTCTGTCAGGTAATTACTATTTCTAGGTTCCCTTTGTCAAATAAACAAATATATGTAATATTATAATAATAAATAAATGTCTGTTAATAAATAAAAGTCTGTTATTACATGTTTGGCGCTAGAAATTCAGGGCCACCTTCAAGGGGTACACCCCTGCTGAGCGTTGTGCTGAGGCACGAGTATCGGGTGCGAAAGTTGCCCTGGGGCTCCCCATTTTCACCAAGCAACTGTAAGGACGACTACAAGGGGAGTCCGGTATGCAGAAAAAGGCAGACTGACCTAGAAACAGCCGAAAATCCAGAGAGCACTGCTTAGGCGATCATCCCCGAAATCCAGGAAACAAGCCAATGTCAGGGTCACCAGAAAAGTAGCAAAGTCCGTTAACAAGCCGAGGTCAGGATCTCCAGAAGAGTAGCAAAGTCTGTTTAAACAAGCCGAGGTAATAATCAGGAAATAGGAACTCACAAAACTGGAACTGCAGAGAAAATACATCAAGCAACGAGCAGTAGCGAAGATGGAGTTTAAATGTTCCCGGGTCGATGACACTATCGGGAGCGCGAACAGCTGACATCCTCCCGGCAACGGGAAAAAGGGGTCTGACAGCAACATATCCCACACCTTGCTCCCCAACAGCTTATGAGTGCCACCTTTGCCCTTAAGCAGCATATCAGTGCCATTCAAACACTCTGCCCGTGCCATAATTGCTCCCAAATAGTTTCCTGCATATCCCCTTAAGAAAGGTAGGTGTTCACCTGGTCTAGTCCAGCAGTCCACCACCATTTTACTCATGGGTTATTTGAAATCATAGAACAATCAAATTTATAATTATAAAATTATAATTATATAATAATTAATATAATTAATATATTATATAAAATTATACAATTTTTATAATAAAAAAATCCTATATGTTATCATTTTTTGAAGACACATGTGCTCTCTGTTATTGTCCTAACACCCAGAAGACCACCTTGAAGTGTTGTGGATACTATAGATTGTCCAAAGACCACCATTTAAATACCTCTGGTATAGCTCAATGATGTAGTTTTCAGTGCTTAGTGGCAAATAAAAACAGTCTGTTTGGGGTCCACAGCTTCCTATACAATGGCAGCAGCCATAACCCAAAGCCTCACCTATACACCGGCCTGAACACATGTACTTAACGTTATTTAAAAACTGTTAATTTATTTACTGTAGGATTATAAGTACGATTCAATTACTATGCAAATGTAACTCGATCTATTGTGTGAGATTTAACATGCTTAGATGTAACTCGCAAAATGACCTTGGAATTTTGTTTAATTGGCAAGTTAGAAAATAAAATAGAGTGCATTTTGTTCACATAATCTACAAGTACAAAATGTGAAGTGATTCAGTTTGCAGGCATGTTTAAGTCAGCGGGCCCTGCATAAGATTTAACTGTATGTGGTATAGCACAGAAGCATTTGTTTCCCAATTATGAAATTCTGTTTGAAGAAGATTGGATGAAATCTTCATTACACCGATATGAAGGGGTGAAGAGAGGAGAGCATGCTTCAATCAGCACTATGAGAAGAGACACGTTTGTACATTGCACAATCTGTTCAGAACTCCCAATAAAATATGTTGGATTCTGTGCAAGACAGCTGGTCAAGGGACCAAATTAAATAGTATGCCTGGAGGTCACAAGGCAGAGAAACTAGGGTTCTTAAAGGGACAGTATAGAGTCACGGACACCCCACTTTAGATAAATGCACATTAAACTACCGTGAGTACTTTAATATGTATTCTTCCAAAAAGGAGGAAAAATCACTTATCTGACGCAAAAGAGGCTGTCCTGCTGCAGAGGTTGCCCTCTTCCTCCATGGTCCAATTTGTCTTGTCACTTATTGAAGCCGTCAATTATTGGCAGAAAAGTACAGACCTCAACCAATTTTCCTCAGTGGGCCCACCAGGGAAAAGCTTAAGGAAATGTAAAGACTGTGCTGCAGAAAACGTGATGGTTGGCAGCTATATGATAGAAGTATTAATAATGACCTGTTTTTCCATCACATAAAGTAGGCAACTTCCTAAACACAGAAACATAAAATATAACAACTGATGAGAATCACTTGGCCATTTACCCTTTCAGTGTTTAACCTGTTGCAACACTGGGCTCACTTGGCCCTTTCTTATGTTCAGGGCCACCATATGCCTATCTCATCATGCTGAGATTCCCTCTATATTAACCTCTGGCACTTTAACTGAGATCCGTGGTACAGAACAGAAGGGCACTTTGATCAGATGCCTATCACAAAGCCCATGTTTAATTCCCAGAGCTAGCATACAGTAGCATAATTACTGGGGGACAGGCTGATCTTGCATGGCTTGTCTTTTTCTAGGGATACAGAACTCCAGGTTATGACAACAGGAGCCCATCTTTTAGGGCCACACAGTTAAACAGCTTTATCAAACAAAAGATTTTGTTTAACATGCACTGTTAACGCTAACAAATATTGACTCTGTCAAAATTCTGAGTTATGAAGTAAAAACTATCCTAAAAGCCAAAAAATAATTGGCCATTAATTTATAAACACAGAGTGGTTGCTTTCAAACAGTTAAAATGAGTATTAAAGTGATTTTAGACTAATAAAAAACGTATACCTGGCATATCCTATCAGTTGCATAATGTAGGATTTAAATATAAAACATAATAGGTACATTGGTAAGGTATATGGTATCACCCCCTGCCCACCCCATCACCTCCAGAGACCCTTTGTCCCCTACTGCTCTGTAACACATCTCTCTTCCACCCTCATGTAGCACAGGTATAGATCAAATAAACAACACATGGATAGAACAGTGAAGGTATGGAGCAATTGAATAACACACAAATCCACCCTTGCAGGTATAGAACTGAAAAATCTGATACAAACTTTGATTTGAATGTATAGATCAAGTCAGGCTCTCGCGCATCCGCGCTCTCTGGAGTCTGAGTGCTGGGAGGTCACATGACCCAGACCAGAGATAGGCTGGATAGCTGCTGAACTCAGAATTTAATTTTTTTATTTAAAACAATACTAAGTTGTCCCCCGAGTTCTAATGTGTTAGAATGAATCATTCTATACCATTTTGGCTTTATCTGTAATGGATAGACTGCCAAAATACTTGCATATACACATATACATATGCCTGCCCATCATACCTAGGAACTCTTCAGGTTTCGCCTGTTGAAATCACTAATCGGAAACCCTGGGTCGCTGGAGCGGCTTTGCAGGACTCCCCAATCCCTGCCTTTGTCCCCTTTAAAAATCACGTGTGTCCCACTAACTTACAGACACTTTAAAAATAAAAAGACACTCTCTCATTACTCCCCTTTATTTCTCTACTTTCTGTTTATCTCTCCACCTTCTCTTTGACCACCCTTCTCATTTAAGAGAAGTCTCTTATCTCCTCACCCAAAGGTCGCACACACCAAAGGCTGGCCTTGTATATTCCATGATTGGTATAAACCCCTTTATACAGAATAAACAGAGCACCAAACCTCCTCTTTTCTTTTTTTTTGTACTAATGCCTCTAGCTGTGCAATCCAGCACCCTGTTGCTTTTGCCTATGCCTTACTGAATTGCCTGCTCAGTTCTCAGAAATATTTAACAGCCAAATCCCTCTCTTCTGTTATAATAAAGAATGCCATTACATACATGTGTAACAAGTTCTGACATGATTTATCTTTGTCTCATTCTTTAAAATCACAAGAACCTGGCATTTTAACAGGGGTGTGTAGACTTTTTATATTCACTGAACTTTATTTCAACTGCTTCATATTGTGTCAAAATAGATGCCACAATTGGAAAAGATGTAGGCCATTTTGAATTATGTTTTACACTGTATTGATATGGATGATTTATTATACTTTCCTTTTTTATCAAACTGACATTAAAATGAATTAAGCATTAACTATCGGGTGTGCCATGCTGCAGATCCCCATCTGAGATAACACCATAATGAAGGATAAAGACCATCTATTTTGAAACACAACATAAAGTGTTAATTTTTATTTTGCTTCTTTTTAGTTAGATTTTTCACGATAGCTCATCACTGAAGAAGGTTAATCCTTCGAGAACCTGTATCCTTTTTTTTTTTGCACGCTTTCGATTATTCTGATTGGCATTGCCTTTGTATAATAAGGCATCTAATTGCGACATTTGTAATGAAATGTTTATACAGCATCAAGTCGGGAGTGACATGCATCAACACTTTTTAATAACCATACATCTGATCCGCCCTTTTGATAACCTCCTTTCACATATGTGAGAAGCACGTGTTTACATGGATGTCTCATGGAGACAGACCAAGTCCAGTCTCAGATAACAGAATAGGATTGTGATGTTCAACTCCCACACACCAACTGTAGTATCTTGTGTGTGGGAGTGGTAGAGATAGAAAGACAAAGGACAGAGGAGTTTTTCAGTTGAAAAAAAATATCAGCATGTGTATAATCAAGTGCTACCCACTCCCCACAATTCTCTCTTAACAAATCTGTGTACTGGCACCTTCTGTTGGAAGGCTGCTCCACAGGTCCACTGGTTCCAATATAAAGTGTGCAGTATGTATGGCAGTGTGATAATCACCATCATTACAATTGAATGCACGAGATAATGTATGTCAAAGTGATTATGAACCATGAACTATAAATATTGAAGTTTACTTCATATCCAACACAAATGGGATTTATATTAAAAATGAATGTATCTATGGCCTCCTTAGAATTATTACCAAAGTAACTTGATTAACTTATTTGTAATCATTCATATAATAAAGTGTATTAGTCACTGTATAACTTTTATGGATCCTATTTTAACATAGACAATGTAAGTTATCTACCGTTTGTACTAAAGTCCCATAGATCACTTTTCAGATGCAAAGGGTTATTTCAGACCAAACACATAATCTCACTTTCCACAAGGAGTTAATTGGGTCATGTATATAAAAGCCTGGGATCTTCTTAGGTCCAGTTCCATCTACTCTGCTGAATTTAACAACTTTAAAGCTAAATGTATAATTGAGGACATCATTCATTGTACTGTTGAATGCCCAAATAATTATCTAATCAAGTAAAATTCTGCCTTATTCATTTTTTTGCCGGGAACACTTAATTGGCATGTACCACAAAAGCATACAAGGATAGGTTGTTGCCATAGAAACTGAAAAGCCTTCTTGCAACTTCCTGAGTTATTGTTAAGTGATTAGTCCTTCAGAAATAATAAAATGCTAAGATTTATTTGCTTAACATCATTCAGAATGCAATATCTGTTTTCTCTAAATGGAACAGCACCTTTAAAGAAAGTAAATTCGGCTGGATATCCCACTTATGTGTGCTCAGCGATGCCGTTGTTTTTCCTTACTGTAAATGCCTTGATGATATACCATGCAAGCTTATGTATTTTGGCCAAACCACTAAAGATTAATTAATGTACCTGTTAAAAGGTTATCTACTACTGGCTGCCAATTAACAGGCATGCACCAATCTTTTTTCTCATAACAGAGTTTATTGGTAGGTGTCTACATGTAAAGTGGTTAGGCACATAATTAACATATGACACAGTGCTTACAAGAAAATTTCTATACACTAATTTCTTAGTTAATCATGTCTGCAGAACACTGGACTTATCGTCATGCAAGCTCAGCTATCACTTTCTCCCCAACAAATTAACATTACTCTATCTCAAATCAATTGTACTACATAAAGTTAGCTAGCATTCCTATGTTTCTCATAGAATGTACCAACCCAAATGTGTCTTTTTAAGGAGATCTCACCCAACTGGTTCTATCCCACCATACACACACATACTAACACACAAGCACTTACACATAGGCACTCATGGTAACACACCCCCTCTAACACACACATAGACAATAACACATACACACTCACTCTACCTAACATACACAGGGGCAGGGATTTACTTAGACAATTTCTGTGTCTTTGTGACCTGTTGAGAGCTATTTTTTAGGATACATGTTATGTATGCACATTTCGTGCTGTTTTATGTCTCTTATGTATCATTTTGACTTTTAGAGATAGAGAACACTAATACCCACCAAACATTCTGAGCTCCTAGAAAAGAGGGGCATTGGAGAAAGAAAGAACAGAAGATGGATCTGGGTCTTAAAGAGGAATTGTCCCTCATAATCTCCATACCTGGGACATATACGTGTGTAGTACAATTTCCAAACATGAAATTTTGCCAGACTGGTTTGAAACATTTAATTTGGCCAAAGCAATTAACCCCTACAAAACTGCCACGCTGCATACAGTACTATTGCTATTGTAGAATGTATGCAAATAGCACAAACATATATGTAGTTGCCTCTCTATATAGTGTGAATTCCCTATGTAAACAGGTACCTCATGTGTGTAATTCTGTAATTTTAGGAATCCATTTTGTTAATCCAGTGCCAATATGTGCTGATTTCACAAGTGCTGTTTTTTCCATGGCGAATGGAAGGTATCCCCACAATAGTGTTAAGAAACAAGAAAAATTGACCATCTTAGCTTATCCCTGTCAATTGTTTTCTTTGAAATTCATTATAATGTCAGGAGTTGGAGAATTATATGTATATAAAAATGAATTTCTTGAAATGTAGAGCAGTTGTTAAAGTGGCCTAAAAATATCTATTTTTAAATCAGTTCAAATTATTACCATTCTCCATAAAGCAGTGCATACAATACCATGTTTGAACATTGCATCCAGTTTGTCAGAAACAGCTAATGGTTGGGTAGGGATGAGATGTCTAGGATAGGCAAGAGTTGCTGAAAACTTTACTATGTTTAGCATTACCTCTTCTACGCAGACATCATTGCCAATCAATCATCGACACTGTCTAAGATACTTTTTTTTGCTGTGTGGCTCTGCTCATAGAAACATAGAATTTAGTGGCAGATGAGAACCATTCGGTCCATTTTTATAGATATGAAGACTCAGGTCTTAATCAGTCCTTTATTTTGTCAAAGATTTAGGATAGCTGTATGACTATTAAATGCTTGTTTTTTCCTTAGTTTATTAGCATCTACTACTTATTACTTACAGTACATCTGACCCTCTGGTTTCAAACTATGAATCCAGAAAGAGAAGCAGTGAGTATTGCAAAATGTAACTCCCCAGCCCCTATTTTAATCCTTCATCAAGTTTTTGGCAGGGAGGATCATACCGGCTGTTGTTAAACAAACAACTCGGCTCCTTAGTACTTAATTAAAAAAGAGAGAGTCACTTCTTAAGTCATATTAACAAAGAATTTTAGAGAATTACTTTAAGTGGAAAAAGTGCAGTCTCACAGATAATCAGCTTGCCAGGGATGAGGACAATTTTTGTTCGATTTAGGTGACAATAGAAGCAGTTTTTACTTCACCAAGGGAACCAAGGTTTTTTTTTTTTTTTTACTATTAATAGATAACTAGTTTAAAGGTGCTGTTCCACATAGAAATTTCCAGCAACTTTTCTAGATATGTTGTATAAAAGTATGGACCTTACAATAACATATCGTTTTACTGTATTCTTGGAAACATTTTGACGGGGCCTCTTAATCCTGTCAGTCTTCACCGCTTAGCCTGCCCATCTCTGACATCACACAAGGCATGGGGACTTTAACGGCTTGTAGTTGAAATGGGACCAAACTGCATGTTCACAAAAAGTGTAGTAGAACACAGCACAGAAAAGGTATATTGCCAATTCCCCAAGCTGCCTCCATACTTTTTAAAACCATTTAAATAAGTAGCATGGAATAGCAGAGGATGTGGGCACACATTTACCCCTTCATTGCCAGCTGGGCACTGAAGGGGTTAATGTGTGTCTTGTAGCCCCTGGTCACCAACTTTAGCCCATGAATAGCAGGGGCTGTGGGCACACAGTAACCCTTCCAGTGCATTGAGGGGATTAATTCCTCAAGTATCGGGTCAGCCCTGAAGGGGTTAACGTGTGCCCACAGCCTCTGCCCTCCACCTGCATGCTGTTTGTAACTTCAGTCCGCTGCTGTCAGAAGCAGAAGATGCATGGTCAGACATATCACTGGCCAGCCTGATCTTGGAGGCATATGAGGGGAATGGCAGGCTAAAGTGGGCAGCGGTTGCTGGCACATGTTTAACCCCTTTGTGATGGGAACGACCTGTACCCTGACTGGGTACTCCCGCCAATCGTTGTTGCTTCCTCCTGGAACCGCAAGAGTTAACTGCTTCCAGCGCTAGACTATACTAGCGAGGAAGGGATCAGGGACCAGCTCAGTATCCTCGATGGAATAGCACCGTAGCCCACCGAGGCGTAGCCGAATCCAGTGCTGTAACTGTCCTGAAAAGGACAGTGAGTGATCCAGTGAGCCCCTGAAGCATTAGACAAGACTATTGTCAGGGAAGTAACACACACGTTAATGGGAAAACACACAGGCTTATATACAGTTCCAGAGGGGAGAAGGCCATAAATCACATCCCCATATCCCTGCCCTGCCCAGACAGTCCGCTGCCATGCTTAGGCCACCGAGCCCTGCAATGTCCGTATCAGTTTAGCCGTCAGGGTGCTGATGGATCAATTCAGGTGTCCTGACTCCAGAAATACCTGATTTATCTAGAATTTCCATACTTTTCCAGCACTTAGGGAGCATACTATAAGGTGTACATTAGAATTTTACATTAGGTATGATGGGATTGCAACTCCAATTTTAAACAAATAAACCAAAAATACCCACAAAAGTATATAATTATGTAAAGCAGACAGCCCAGACTGTCATATCAGGGGTATTTGGGCACTCTTCACGCAGCTATTTGGCCACCAATCACTGTCAAAGGTGGCCACAGAAATTATTTCCTGTAGTTTTTTTCGCCAACACTTCTGTGTTGCTAAGATTCTTTTTGCACAGGGTTTGTGTTACGGCAGAGGGTATGTGTTACGGCAGAGAAACACAGCCAAAACTGTTAAGCTACATCTCCTGATTACGGAGATATCTTTCTAGAGGGCCATATCCATCCCTTACATATAGTACCCTATAGGGTAGTATTTTTTATACTTATGGGTTTATGGGTTGTGAACGCGGAGGTTATACTTTTTAGATGTTGTGTTAGGGCAACGGAATGTAAGGGTTTTTTTTTTCTTTTTTTATTATTATCTTTTTTATATATTTGTATTTTTTAAATGAGTGCAGTATGGTTAGAGGTCCTCTAAGGGACCTCTTGAACATGTCTTGAACAATGACATCACTTAGCTCACTTTATTGCTTTTTTAAATTATTTATTGTATTATTTTAGTGGGATGTATAGACTTATGGAAGAGAATTGACAGACCGATACACTAGGTGGAGAGAGCCCTGCTCGCAAGCTTACAATCTTGAGTGAATAGTGAGGTGGTTGTATCAATGACAAGGAAGTTCTAGCAGCTAAGATGGTATGCTTCTCTGAAGAAGTGAGTTTTGAGATGTTTCTTGAATGTTGGAAGGGAGGGTGAATGCTGAAGGTTCAGTGGAAGTAGATTCTAGAGCTATGGGGCAGCCCCAGTGAAATCTTGTAGACGGGAAAAGGAAGAGGTGATCAGTGAGGAGGAGAGCCTTAGCCCATGGGAAGAACGTAAGGATCAAGTTGGAGAGTATTTGGTTATGACGGCAGAAATGTATGGAGGAGCAGAGTTATGGATGGCCTTATATGTTAGTACCAGGATTTTAAATTTAATTCTAACGGTAATAGGGAGCCAGTGGAGGATTTCACAGAGTGGGGAAGCAGAAGGAAGTATGCAAGGAAGATAAGCGTAGCAGCATTTAGGACAGACTGCAGAGTAGAGAGTCAAGACAGTGGAATGCCAACCAGAAGAGTGTTGCAGTAGTCAAGACGGGAAATGATAGTGAATGAACCAGAGTTTTTGTGGATTCTTGGGTGAGGAATGGGCGGATGCGAGAGATGTTTTTTAGGTGCAAGCGGCAGGATCTGGCGAGGGACTGAATGTGAGGGATGAAGGAGATGTTTGAATCAAGGATGACCCCAAGGCATCGGGCCTGGTTAGTAGGAGAGAGAGTTGTGTTGTTAATGGTGATAGAGAATTCAGGTAGTGGAGTGGAGATGGAAGGAGGGAAGATAACGAGTTCAGTTTTAGAAAGATTACGTTTCAGGTAGTGTTGTGACATCCATGAAGAAATAGCAGACAATCAGATCCATGATCCCCATTGCCCGCAAAAGGGTAACAATTGAGCAGCTAAGTGAGAAAAGAGCACAGTTATTGAAAATCTGCACTGTCCTGTCAAAACAAACCTGGGAGGTATGGAGTAAATGCACAGTAGTAAACAGCCCATGATAATAGTGGCTCTTGTGCAGTCTGTTAAATCAATACAGGGAAGAATCAGGGAAAATGTTTTGGTTGAGGGAAAGATTCCAATGCAACCTTTAATAAGGGAAAATTGCATTAAATGGGATTGGTATCAGAGTCGCCAGACCAGCCATTTAAAACCGAACCCCTATGAATTCTACATGCTGCTAAGCAGCCTAGAAGTATGTTGAATCTACACACTGACATAATTAATTCATGCAGTGGATGAATTTTAGATACTGATAGGCTCTGAATGTCAAAGCTTGTCTTGCAACATTTAGGATAACAATACCCAATGGCTGTACTGTTGGCAAAACTGACAAATCTAAATCCGTATTACGTAAAAATGAAACATTAGATAGCAAATATAAATAACTATACTTGGGAACCCATTGACAAATCCACTGCCCTAGAAGTGGGAGAGTTTGGGTTATACTACTCTGAAAAGTTCCCAGGTATTAACATCATACATAATCTCTTTTATTAAACAAAAGAGAAAAAAATCAATTTCCTAATATTCCGTATTTGCTCGATTATAAGACAAGGTTTTTTTCAGAGCAAATGCTCTAAAAAATACCCCTCGTCTTATAATCAGACCTCAAATAGGTCTGACTATGAGACGACTAAGATCCAGATCCCCTGCAGCTGCAGGGGACCTGGATCCTCCTGTCCCCCCCCCCCCCCCCGCCCCACTTACCGGTGCTTCTGAGTCCCCGCTGCTAGCCTCACCTCCTTGTTAAATGGGGGGCATAAGACATTTCTGGAGGCAGAGTGTTCTATGAAATGCCTTTTAACCCCCTTAATGCCACTCTGCTTCCAGAAATGCCTTTTTAACTCTCTATATGCCACTCTGCCTCCTGAAATGCCTTAAACCTCCCTATATGCCACTCTGCCCCATAATATGCCTTTTAGGGGGTCAAAAGGCATATCATGGGGCACAGTGGCATATAGGGTTAAAAGGCATATCATGGGGCACAGTGGCATATAGGGGGTATAAGGCATTTCTGGGGCAGATGTGCATAACTGGGGGGGCAGGTTAGAAAATAGAAGGAAATAAAACCAACATATTTTTCTCAATCATAGCTTTTATAAAAAAAAAATAGTTTACATGAATTAACATTTACTGGTAAAACTTTTTTCCTATAGGGTCGTCTTATATTCAGGCCTTTTCTTTTTTTCCTAAATTAATATTCAGATTTTGGGGGTCGTCTTATAATCAGGGTCGTCTTATAATCGAGCAAATACGGTATGTATGTGTATATACCGTTATACCGTATATATACGATTTTCATTGTATTTAATGGCCCCCAGGCAACTTGTCTGTTTTCTATTTTATGTGTATTATTAAACATTAATACCAAAAAAAATAATCAAGCTATTTACATTTAAATACATTTAAATAGCCTTAAAGTCTGAAACATATCTTATCATATACAACAGATAGGAGAAGCATAATGGGTTAGTTAGTGTAATGCTACAGATCTGTGATCCATGATTTAAAGGTATTTATTTTAATCTTTGAAGTAGATGTTGTCTATAAAATTAGAGCTTCATATACAGTATATAGGCATGCCAAATAAGAAAATGCTGCTTTAACATAGGAAGCTCAAATTAATCTTTAAAATATGGGTCTCTGGGGATCAGGCAGTTACAACAAATGATGTGTATTCATACAATGAAAAATGAAAGTTAACATCTTTTGAAAGCTTAAGATTACTTCATTTTACAGTTTTCAGCAGGGCAAAATGGGCAGCTACACTGGGCACATGCTTTTGTTGTTGTGTGCTTGCATGATGTCAGCGTGTTGCATCATGACAGAAGGATCAATATGCGTCACAGCGCCACAGGCTGGTGAAGAAAAAAAAAAACTGAACTGTGGTCCAGTTAAGGAAGCTTGACCAGGGCCCCATCAGCATTCAAATTGGTGCTGGTTTCCAGTAATGAAAGGCCTGCGTCTATATGTAGTATTAAATTAATTGAAGTCCATTTAACTGTGTAAAAAAACCACACACACAAAGAGGTTAAAAAGCATTTTTGTATTGTTATTTAAAGCATAGAAATGTAGCCCACAGAGAGTGGAAAGGAGAGGTAGATAATGGCTCTGCAAGAGAGCTGAAGTCAGTGTGTACTTTAATTTTAAAAGCTTTTCCTCTCAGCACTAAACCTATCCTCCACCCACTGGCTTTTTGAGACCCTGTTACTGTATGAGAACCTTGTAAGGTGTGATATTACCATATAAATACACAGGGGCAAGAATACCAGCAAGTTCAATTATTTCACACTCAATCTCCCTGAGATTGGACCTCTCAGAATCCATTTCTTAAACCTTTCTATCAGCCGGAGATGCATCTGAGCTTGTCCATCGGCCCCCTGAAGGGTAAACCCTCATATGGAAATGAGGCCATGATAACACAGGATTTTTCAAACACAAGCACAAATAGGTCGTATTTCTGGTGGCACTTTAAGAATATCAAAATGATTTTGAGGGGAATGAATGTTAAACATAGAGATTACTTTTGCAGGACTGAAATCACTACTTTATGTCTAGGAATGCTGCTTTGTGGTTATTCTCGCCATTTTAGGGGAGAAGTGTATCATATTTGTTCTTCAAATTAATATTTTTCTGCTTATTGTGTTACTTCAGATTTTGCTGATACAATATATTATGATGTGTCTGTAGGCAACTCTGTAAGGCTTTTTTAAGTTCTTGGTAGCGTTTAGTGGACCATGAAGACCTCATAGTTTCTTTCTTTAAATGTAATGAAAGTGTCCCATTTAAGGTATTGAACTCTTAAGTGAATATATAAAGGTTTCACAAACATCTGAAAGTGACCAAGAGCTCTTTTATCATGGATTTATATGGCGTAGCTCTAGCCATATATAGTGGGCAGGGAGTAGTAGGGAAGCGTGCAGAGAGTGGTAGGAAAATGGGCAGGGAGGAGGCCAAAACCCAATGAGTTCCCATAAATGCCTATATAGTAATATCCATATTTGTGTGAGCAGGTTGCTGGCAGCATACCTGGGAAATAGGTTCTACCATTGATCATCATAGAACATCTTCCTTCTTCATTGCTAATCAAGCTTCTGTAATTACCTAGGAGAACACTCCTACTTAGAACTTTGACCAAGAACTGGGTCAGTTTTGCCTTGGCGTCGGTGAGCTTTGGATGACTGTGCCTTTTTTGTCCTTATCTTGAGCTTTCCTGCAACCTTCCTCTACAGGCTCATTCATATGCCTATAATTTTTTCATCCGCTTCTTTACATGATTCTCATGATTTATATATTTTACGTGGTGCTATTTTGCCATTCAGCATATTTTGTGATTGGTTTCTCATCTTTCTCTGCTCAAAAATCTCTAATAAATTAGGCACAAAAACATACAAAACCAAATTAATAAATGAAGTGTTTTTTACCTTACTGCAGAATATGCAGTATTATATGTCATAACTGTTCAGTTGCCGAAGGCATCTGAGCGCCAAATAGTCTGCCATAAATCAGAGAATCTTTTAACAAAGGATATGACTTCCTAAGTAACTCTGACTAAATGAACATAATTCCTCCTCCTCCTTCCCATAGTCCGTGTGCAGAATATTCATTGCAATATTCACATAAGAGCTCACACCTACTTCTTCCATTTTTCCGCTTTAGCATCTAAGTAGGCCATAGATCCCTCTTGTAGACAATTTCAATGAGATCCCTAGGGAAGTCGTTCCATGTTAAACTGCAATTAAAGATATGATTACTTGCGTTTGGTCGTTAAACATTTCTATTTTGAGATATTTATATAAGACTTGTGCATTCGGAATCGTACAGACTCTCGTTAGAATCTCTGAAAACTAGGGCGATCCTTCTATACTTTAAGACTTGATTACATTAACTAAAAGTAGACGTCTTAGGACTTCAAGGTTCTTCTGGTGGGAGACTGTTCCACATATCCACCAAACTCTTATTAAACTTTATTACATTAAATAAAAGTAAAAATCTCAGGAGGAGTATAATATATATGCAAAAACAATTAACCATTTCAGTGTCTGTAAGGAAAGCTGTGTATTAATTTATCTCTACAGACAAGCAAGGATTATATTATAATTTAGAGGAGCTTCTATTACAGGCACTGCGTGTGTGCACTACACACCCCTCCCCTTCCCCTGTGGTTTTTTTTGCTAAGCAGCAGGACAATGTCTCACATACTGACCCCCCCTCCTCCTCCGTGCTCCCTTTCAGCATGGTCTCTGCATCTGCCAAGAAATCATGGATATAAGGAAACAGCTGGAGAAGGTAAGTGAGCAGGTGGGGGAGGGGCATATACAAGGCGGGGGAAGGTGTTCAAAACAATTTTAGACCTCATGAACAAATCTAAATTTATACATACCGTATTGGCTCAAATATAGGCCTCACCGGAATATAGGCCGCAGCCTTAAAGTTTGGTGCTATTTTAAAGAAAAAAAATATTGTTGAAACGGTAAAAAAGTATTTTATCTAATGAACAGAAATACATGTATTTTAACATTTTTGGTATCTATTATACAGTTTGTCAGCATATGTTATATACAAACAGAAAACCAACAGCCATTTTAAGGCCCCCCCTTAATTCATAATGCACCTTACTTATAGATATGCCCCTATGCCCCCTGATATGCCACTCTGCTCCTGTACTTCATTGGTTGATGACAGACGAGCCCCCTGCTGGCGACCAATAGGGTTGCTCGTACAGACTTTTAAAATCCTGGCCCAGCAACTTGGCCAGCAGAGACTCCTGGTCTCCCTGCTACAACAGTTAAAAGTCCGTATGAACGACCACTTAAAGTCGCTTGTACAGACCTTTAGCTGTTATAGCAGGGGGACCAGTGGTCTCTGCTGGCCAAGTTAATCCCTGACGGTGAACCTACGGATTTCCGCTCCCGTGCATCGCAGGGGATAACGGGAGCAGAAATCCGTAGGTTCGCTATCAGAAGTTGGTCGCGTAGAGGGAGTAGTAGAGCGATGTCTGAAGTGACAGACCTCACACTCCCTAATGTTGAGCCGACTAGAGGGAGATTTTGATCTCCCAACTAGTCCTGCAGGCTGCAGCTGCTAATCGGTGGCTGTGAGCCCCCTCGCAGCTGCACCGAGCTGAGCACCGGTCTTGCCTCACGCTTCCTCCGCCCCTGCAAAGCGGGACAGTGGTAGGGATAAGTGGGACAGCAGGACAGAGTCCCAAAATCAGGACTATCCCGATCAACTTTTAAGCATAGCATACTACAGTACCAGTGGCCCACTGGGCATTTTCATCAATGTGCCCTATGGCCAGGGCAGCGCTGTGTAACAGCTATCCAGAATATAAAACATCCACCTTGCATTGCCTGAGGATTTGCTGTCAGTATAATGTAGACAAAGAGGATACAGATCTCACATCACCTTTTATTCTTGTTGTTCTGCTTTTCTTGTCACAGTCTAGAGATTGGTATCTGTTGTAATCACGGTACCTGTCCCTTATCTCCAGATCAAAGCCTTCTCTAGCACCCCTAAAATGAGCACATAGATAAAATGGGCATGTCAAAAACATATCTATCTACTAAATGTTATTTCACCCGGTGACTACAATAACACTGATGGAGATGAAAAGGAAGGAACTAATCGAAGTGGAGAGGGCTCAGACTCCACAGATCAATATTGCATCAGGCTGATTGACATTTCTGCTTCTCTGCTGTTCCAGGCACTGTTAGGATTATTGTGTTTGACCTCTGCCCTCCACTCAGAAAACCTAGAAGGATTGCTCTCTTGAGATGAGATCTAGATGGGTAAGGGAGATGGTGGGTGGTAACTGTGCAGTTAATCAGAGGTCATCAGGTTACTTGGGTATATCAGGTGTGATACACCAAACATTTTCTTTATACATTTTCTTTTTCCTCATAATATATTGCTGCTGGAATAAATATTATCACAAATAATTATTCAAATTATTACTAATATTACTATTATTTCATATTTGATGTGCACTACACATGGAGTTCAGTCAATATATGGACAAAGGTATTGGGACACCTGATCATTACACCAACAGAGACTTTTATGACATAGCATTCTAAATACTGTACATAGACATTAATGTGTAGTTGGTCACCCCCGTTTGCATCTATAACAGCTTCCACTCTTCTGGAAGATTTTGGAGTGTTTCTGTGGGAATTTTTGCCCATGCAACCAGTAGAGCATTTGCTACTTGTCTGCTTTTGCCCATGCAACCAGTGGAGCATTTGCTACTTGTCTTTTTTTAACAACATTTTTTGTAACATGAGTATTCAATAGGTGAAAGAATGCATTTATTCTAGAATATATATATATATATATATATATATATATATATATATATATATATATATATATATATATAAGCACCACACTGCTGTGCCAATACATTAAAGTGAGGTGTGAGTTCTCCTTTAAAATTATTGTGTAAGTATTAGTAATTATATCATAAAGAGTGAGGTTATGGAGGCATGTTGTAAGATAATTACCGATTACTGCTTGGAAATTCTCTACAACACATCTGAGGTTCTCATAGAGCTTCACCATTCACCCATCTGTCCCCACCTGAATCTGTTGATGTGTCTGTAGATTTTGTGACCCCGCCTATAGTTGAATTTGATTTATTGTTGTTGGTGGAAAAGAGATGACTACACCCTTCAACTATGTGCAGCGTTTTGGAAGAAATGGGAATTAAGTTTTTTTGCTTATTGTACAAAAATAGCCCTAGCATTTCATGAGGTACTACATCTACACTTGAATCTACATTTATAAGCTTCAGCCTAATTCAAGTAGTAGCTATTGCCTCTTAATAAGGAAAAAAGAAAAGGGCCTTCTTTCAAGCTCCACATGATGGCTTTCCTCTGCTGAGTGATTATGGATGACTCTTTGGATGTCTTTCCAGTCTGGTTGATAGAAAAAAACACCAACCAAAGTGTTGCCTATCTAGAAACTTCAAAGTATTAAGGTGAATTACCATAATAAATGTAAATGTATATACATATATATACTGCATATCTGGCCTGTAATCCACGCCCTTACCCAGCAATTGGCTTTGTTGGCAAATACAAACCAGAAGACCACCAACCAGCTCTCCAATCACAAGGTAGAAGCTATCTTGCCTCCCTTACCACCCCCTGCGTGGCTGCAACCACCATATATACAAGACATGCATGATCACATACATTAATACATAGACATCCATGCTCACATACACTTATACATAGACATGCATGATCACATACACTTGTAGCTAGACATCCATGCGCACATGCACTTATACATAGACATTCATGCCCACGTACACTTACACATAGACATTTTAATACTCAGATACACCTATACACAGACATCCATGCTCACACAGACTTATACATATGCATACCCACTTGCATACAAACATATATACCTCCTTCCTCCTGCCTGCACCTTTCGACCTCTACTGCAGATTTCTGTTTCATCGCAGGGTTACATGACATAATTTGACCCAGCTGCGTGCCTGTCTCTCTTCGTGCCATTCAAAATTGTTTTTGTTTAGAAAGGACCCTTTCTGAACAATTTTCATGCCGTATGGAAAGAGACAGGAACAAGTGGTTGCAAGAGTTGTAACACCTGTAGTTACGCCACTGACCACAGCCATTACCGTTCGTTCATCACCTCCTGTGAGTTGCATTTGGTTCTTAAGCCTCGTACCTATGCTACAGACTTTGTCAAGGTGTTATCTCTTTGCTGTCCAGAGGTTCTATGACCTGGGCTCATCATCTCTTACACACCAACCATCTTGCACTTGACTCTTGGGCTTTCTTTTGACAAGTGATGGATGTGTTGTATGATGGCCCACACAAAACTCCCACTAGTCCTGTATCAGTACCCTGAAACAAGGCCGTAATCCTGTTAAAAAATACATTACAGATTTCAGGAGGTAAACTGTAGAGACCAGATTGAATGAACCAGCTCTGCTTCATCAGTTTCATTTGTGTTTATCCAAAACCCTCAAAGATGAACTGTCTTGTGTAGAAGTACCAGGATCCCTGGAGGCATTAATTCATCTAGTAACTCAAATGCATTGGAGGCTTTAGGAGTGTAGGTTTGGCTCTTCATACCAAACAAAGCCATTTTATTGGGTCACAGAGGTCACAAAGAGTCCCTACAGCTGGCACAAGGGTATTTCTGGTGGCCTGGTATTAGAGAGTGTAACAATTGGATGAGGAGGCCCCCGGATGGCGGAGTGAGCCAGGCAAACAGGAACCAGAAGTAGCAAGGAGAGCTGGAACTGAGAATCAGGTCTGTAACCGGTAAAGCAGGAAGCCGAATCAAATCCAGAAGAGTAGTCAAACAAGCCGAGTCAATACCAACAATCAGAGAACAGGAGCCAAATCAGAAAACAGGAGCAAACTCAGCAAGCAGGGTCAAACGAAGAAATAGTCACAGCAATTCGCACAGGAAAACCACAGAATACACCAACCAAGGGTGACCCAGAAGAGGAAGTCCAGGTTTAAATAGGGACAGGTGGAGGTGTGTCCTGCATTAAGGAGGTCACCCGAGGTTATAAGAACACGTTACAGATGTAACGTGTAATATTATGTTTTGACCACACGGTGGCGCTGTGCTACCGACCGGGTAGCGGTGGTACTCGCTGCCCGGGAAGCCAGCCGAGGAGGAAGCGTCGCGGGACCGGCCATGGCGCGGGAACGGAGCGGCAGGTAAGTCCTTACAGAGAGGAGATATTTCACTACATACACTTCTGTGACACACGTGCTTGTACCAAGTGTAACACCCCCAGGCATGCAGGACTCTTACAGCCATTACCAGTTTCACAACAATCATAGGAATACATCGTAGTCGACTTCATAGTTGACCTATGACACAATACCATCATGGTGCTTGTTGATTGTCAATGCAAGATGGCTCACTTCATCCCAGCTCTTTGCCTACCCTCACCAGCCGAAACAGCAGGACTATTCATGAAACATGTATTCCAACCCCATAACTTGCCTCGCTCTATTGTGTCTGCCCGAGGGGTCCAATTTACATCTAGGTTTTGATCAGCTTTCTGTCGCAGACTCAAGATTACATGCCTTCTATCCTTGGCATATCATCCACAAACCAACGGCCAGACAGAGACGGTAAACCAGATTTTGGAAAAGTATCTCCACTGTTATGTCACTCACCTCCAGGACAATTGGCTTCAACTTCTACCTCTTGCGGAATTCACCTATAACAATCAAATGCAACGATCAATCTGTATCCAACTATGGCTTCAACCCTTCCTTTCCGGGTCTCCCCAGAACTCAATAAGTACCTCCAGTAGCTGATTGCCTTTGCCTCATAGTTCAAGGATTCACCACCTTCTGAAGTACTCTCACCAAAGCTCAGCATGATTACAGACAACAAGCTGATCAGCAACATGTAGCAAAACCAATGTTCCAGGATGGTGACCAAGTATGGCTATCATCAGCTCACATCAAGCTTGCCGGACCAAGCTGCCTGTCTGTTAGGCACCAAGACTCATCCACCTAACTCATGCTGCTTCATCCTCCACACTGCTCGTTGCTTGATTGTTACCAAGCTGTGGTGTCTGTTACTGTACAGTGAACATTCCCCTTGTGTCCTTGCTACAGCTGATTACCCTACTTGAACCTGCTTAATCTCCCAGCTTTTGACCTGATTAGCCTGAATATCTCCTGCTCCACAACCTCGACTTGTTAACCATTTGTGATCCTGTGCTGCCTAGCCTTTACCCTCCGAAATGCATATTACCTTTTTCTTGATTTGGACGATGAGGGCATACATAACTTATAAACACTAAAGAGCAGGGACCTCCTTTTCTTATGCGCTATATAACTGCACTTATTGTACCACTCCTTTTATTATTCTGTAATCTGTAAAGCTCTATGTAAATCAACCAGGACTTAAATAAAATAAACATACAAGCATATTTTAGGATAGAGAATCAAACCATTAGTATATCCTTGGGGGCCCGGTCGGGAGACAAAGCCTCCCCCAGTTTTTTTCTGAACAAGCAAAAAACATGGTCGGCAGCTCCGTCAAGCTTGAGATTCCCAATTAGAGGGGTCTGAAAGAGCCCTCACTGGCAGAGGCGTGTCCTTAATGACACCTGCCTGCTGGGACTGGATTTGATTTTCTGATGTGATCCAAGAGCAGCAGTGAGGTGGTTAAAAAAATAAATACATATTTGCCCGCAAACACCTTGTCAGTGCACCTGTGCAGCCTATGAGCCTATACCATATTTGTCCTCAAGCAGCTTGTCTGTGCCATCTTTGTCTCCCAACAGCTTGTCAGTGTCCACAAACAGATGACCTGTACTTTATTTGGCACAAAACAGCTTGTGTCATATTTGGTCATCTGTGGTCACTAAAACATAAAGAGACATACAGAGTGTACTTCAAAAGATGAGAAGGAGATAAAGAATGGGATTTGTTGGCAGACATTGAAAGGTGTAGCTGGGGGAGAGGACAATTCCAACACCACCTCCCTGCCTGTCTCCAGGTCTAGGTATGCGGCTATAGTGTAAACCACCGTAAGAGAGCAGCAGGAGAGGTGGTGTCAAAGGGTGTTAACCATGTTTCAGTAAGTGCAAGGAGACTGAGTTGGTTAGAGATAAAAAAGAGGTAACGGACAGCAACAAGTTTGTTGCACACAAAGCGTGCATTCCAGAATGTGCAGGAGAAAGGGGTGCTGGGGTTACAGTGGACTGATTTGAGATTGGAGGGATTGTGGTTGTTTGCACAGAAGGTGTAGGTTGAAATGGTGGGTCCAGTGTTGGAATTGACATCCCCTGAGCACAGAAGGAGGAAGATACAGACCTACAAGTGGGATTGATATTTATAGTAATGGGTTACCTTCACCTGTATTAGTTATTGGTATTTAAGTACCAGGGATGGGTGGATGGATTACCCAGTGTAACTCCTATCATGTGTCAATTTATGAAATGTCCACTTGGGTTGCCAGTGTAGATACATTTCCAAGCAAAAGGACACACAGATTTCCTCTCACACCACTCATGCTTACACACACTCCATCTCACACCACATACACATCTATGCAATGTGATAACCCTCCCTCTAAATATAAGGATCCTTATAATAAAAACATAGTGTCCATGACTTCATCCAGTTAACAATTTAATAAAATTCAGGCTGTATTAAAAAAAGAAAACACCTGTTTTGAAAGAAGACAATTGTTGAGATTGTCCAAAAAGGTATTACATTTGTGTTCAAATGACCTTGTTTACTAGGCAACAAAATGTCTCCCAGCATGTTACACCATCCCATATTGAGGGGCAATTGGCTGGAAATAGTTGGTATGTTCACTTGTGGACATAACGTCTAAAAATTACTATAAATGGTATGGATTTGCATATTAGGACTTATATCAATTGCTTCACTGAAAATGTGTTTTACCTGTTAATGTTGGGAGACATTTGTTGGCCTGCAATAATGGTAATGTGAGATTCTTTTCATTTCTGAGTAGAGAGGTTTTGTAGCTCTCCCAGAGGTGGTGGTGAATTAACACGCCTTAGTCAATGTGAGATATTTTGGATTTTTAGTTCAGCCACACATATCCATCAGGGACTCGATTCTCTATATGATAAATTTGTCCTGTGTCAACCAATATAATTTATGTCATATTATATTGGTTGACACAAGATATGTCCCATGGGCCATGTCCTAATTGGATAGCTTTTTAGATTGTTTGTGTCAACATTCTGTATTACATTTAGTTATATCTACAATAACTGGAACATTTATTTCTTTGTGTTCTATTTTAAGTCTTCACAAAGATGAGTACTTATGCATTGATATAACTTGCACATAATACTGAGAATCCATACATTACGTAGGGTAACTATGTGGTTTGTTCAAACAGTATTTTCTCTTGATTGTTTTATATTTGTTTATTTGAGTAACATCATTATTATTTTTTGTTTGCTTCATATAGTATGTAATTTTGATTATACAGAGCTTGTTTAATTCTTGTTTGTGATATTATGTCTATTAGGTCTGTGGACGGGGCAATTACAGGGTTATACCTGCATACCTTCCAACAGCTCCGAATTTCCCAGGACAGTCCAATTTTTGTGTAGAATTTGGGTCTGTCCCAGTATACTGCCTATATCTAAGACACACAGCATACACGCCTGTAAATGAGAACCAAACTACCCAGTATCTGTACTGGGTAGCCTAGAGCTCAATGCTGCAGGGTCACGCAGAGTGTGTGGCCCCCCCTTGGTCTCAGGATCCAGGAAGGAAATAATGGTGAGTACATGTGTTTTAGGTGTGTTTTTCCACCTATTGATGTTCTCTGTTGCCTCCCAACATGGTATTTTCAGCTATGTTTTAATTATTATGTTTTCACCTGTAGCTTACCACTCTCTTTATAAGAGGCATGGCTGTCTTATTATTCAGGCTGCTTTGGAATAAGTATGTTTAGTGTCTGGTCCTATCATGTACACCTTTTGTTCTTGTATTTACTGTCCAAGGTCATGAATACAGACTCTCTATTTGGGAGTTCCAGCAGGCATTTTTGTATTTTGCTTTATGTGATCTTGAAGTGGGACTTGGCACGCTGTAGCGCCCAGAAAGAGGTGACTAGCAGCACTATGATTGTGCTTCAATTTACAATGACTTGAGCTACCCTCGTCTATGTGTTTTCCCGAAACTAGAGATGTCCTGTCCTACTTCCTAAATATACATAAAACAGGCAGAATTTAGAGGATGAGGCAAGACTGGGCACATGCCTGCTTAGAATGTTTCCAAAGCTTTTTTTCCTGTCTGTAAAACGGCATGGCTCAGCTTTTATACTTCTCTGCGGGCCTTGTTCCTTATCTCTGGCCTATTTCCTTCTGTTCCCATTGTCTCTCTAAGCATTGTCTGTCTACCTCCCCTGCCCACCTAAATGGTCAAAAAAGCAAACAAGTATTTCTTTGTATCACATTTAACTTCCCTAATTCCTAAATCCAGCACATTGGAATTGAGAGCCTGTATTGAGGTTTACATAGGTGATATGGCATGCTGTTTAGTAAGTCTTATCATATTTACTAACAGTGACTTGATTGTATTTATTGCATATTTAAAAGTCATCGGCAGCCTTATATTAATCCTGCTTAATGAGCTTATTATTATGCATGTAGATGAGCAGTTTTGTCTTCATACATAAATTCTGGAAATGAGTTGCCTGAGTAACTCCATGATGCATGTACTAAGCGGTGATGTGTGAAATTAGTGTCACTGCTGTTGCCTAGAGAAAGCTGTCAAGACTGTCTTACTGTCTATGAAAATACTGGTATTAAAAGCATTATGTACGCATGCGCACAGAAACACACAAATATATATACTGTGTATATGATAATCAGTTTTACTAAACTATGTCACAGAGGCCAAAATCAGTCCATCCAACCAACAGCCAATGACATCTGCGCTATATATAAATACTGCCATCTGTCTAGACAATTTGTCAATTTTAGAACAAAAAAACTATAATGTGAGAAAGACCACCAAAAGTAATCTTGTGCTAGGGAGACCACCTTTCCTTTATTGGGTACATGAGTCTCCAGATCATGCTCCCTTTCAGACTTCTCCATCTACCCGTTCCCATCTACCCGTTCTGACCACCACCTTCTATCCTTTTCTCCAGTGCTAACCCCTAACAAGACAAACTTACAGCGTTCACCTCATACTTGTAGGCCATTACCAGACAATACCATTACCCAACTGTCAGCCTCACTTGAACCTCTCTTACCTTCCATGTTAACCCTTTCCTGCCCAGACACAGCAGCCTCTTTTTATAACAACACACTTGCTTCATCCCTCGACACCATAGCTCCAATTACTACAAGTTACCCCCGACAATTTAAACGCCAACCATGGCATACCAAAACCACACGGTTTCTTCAGAAGTGCTGCCGCACGGCTGAGCGTTATTTCAGAAAATCCAAATCCAGCGAAGACTTTACTCATTATAAATTCATGCTCCACACCTACAACTCTGCCCTCTCTCTCACCAAACAGCTCTACTTCTCCACTCTCATATCCTCTCTTTCTTCCAACCCACGACGCCTTTTTTCTACTTTCAACTCCCTTCTCTGTCCCTCCACACCCACACCACAAACCTCTCTCACTGCCCAAGATCTTGCTGCCCACTTCAAAGAGAAGATCGAGACTATTAGAAAAGACCTCTCTTCCTTACAACTCCCTCCTACACCACTCAACACCACTCTCTCCACTCCTACTATACTAACTGCCTTTTCCCCTACAACCGAAGAAGAGATAGCCACTCTTCTTTCTTCCTCTCACCCAACAACCTGTCCCCTTGACCCCATCCCTTCACACCTTACAAAGTCTCTATATCCATCCCTTGGTCCATCACTTACCCACCTATTTAATCTTTCTCTATCATCTGGAACTGTACCATCTGCCTTCAAGCATGCGCTAATCACACCAATTCTAAAGAATCCTTCCTCAGATCCCATCTGTTTGTCTAACTACCGCCCTATCTCTCTGCTTCCTTTTACCTCTAAGCTGCTTGAACGGATTGTGTACAACCGCCTCATTAACTTCCTCTCCTCTAATTCCCTCCTTGACCCTCTACAGTCTGGTTTCAAACCCCTTCACTCTACTGAAACAGCTCTAACAAAAGTCTCCAATGACTTGCTCTCTGCCAAAGCAAAAGGTCACTACTCTATTCTAATTCTACTGGATCTCTCTGCTGCTTTCGATACTGTTGATCACCACCTTCTTCTAGACTCACTTGCTTCTATAGGCATTCGAGATACAGCTCTCTCCTGGATCTCCTCATATCTGTCTAACCGTTCCTTCTCTGTCAACTTCTCTGGCAAGACATCATCGCCCCTTCCACTTTCGGTTGGTGTCCCCCAAGGTTCAGTCCTTGGCCCTCTGCTGTTCTCTCTTTATACTTCATCTCTTGGCAAACTAATCAACTCATTTGGCCTCCAGTATCACCTATATGCAGATGATACCCAAATCTACCTGTCTTCTCCTGATCTCTCTCCATCTCTCCTGTCCCGTATTACCAATTGCTTGTCTGTTATTTCTTCATGGATGTCACAACACTACCTGAAACTTAATCTTTCTAAAACTGAACTCATTATCTTCCCTCCCTCCATCTCCACTCCACTACCTGAATTCTCTATCACCATTAACAACACGACTATCTCTCCTACTAACCAGGCCCGATGCCTTGGGGTCATCCTTGACTCAAACCTCTCCTTCATCCCTCACATTCAGTCCCTCGCCAGATCCTGCCGCTTGCACCTAAAAAACATCTCTCATATCCGCCCATTCCTCACCCAAGAATCCACAAAAACCCTGGTTCATTCCCTTATCATTTCCCGTCTTGACTACTGCAACACTCTTCTGGTTGGCACTCCACTGTCTCGACTCTCTCCTCTACAGTCTATCCTTAATGCGGCTGCTAGGCTCATCTTCCTTGCACGTCGCTCCTCTTCTGCTTCCCCCCTCTGTGAAACCCTCCACTGGCTCCCAATTACCTTTAGAATTAAATTTAAGATCCTGGTACTGACATATAAGGCCATCCATAATACTGCTCCTCCGTACATTTCTGACCTCATTAGCAAATACTCTCCTACTCGATCCCTACGTTCCTCCCATGGGCTAAGGCTCTCCTCCTCACTCATCACCTCTTCCTTTTCCCGTCTACAAGATTTCACTCGAGCTGCCCCATATCTCTGGAATCTTCTCCCAAGGAACCTTCAGCATTCTCCCTCCCTCCCAACATTCAAGAAACATCTAAAAACCCACTTCTTCAGAGAAGCATACCATCTTAGCTGCTAGAACATCCTTGTCATCGATACAACCCCCACAATACCTCTCACCCTTTCTCTATGCCTTATGTTTGTCACCCCATTTCCCTCTAGATTGTAAGCTTGCGAGCAGGGCTCTCTCCACCAAATGTATCGGTTTGTCTTAGTCTGTCAATTCTTGTCTTGTCATATCCCTTGAATTTATGTATTGTATTAAGCGCTGCGTAAACTGTTGGCGCTATATAAATAAAGGATAATAATAATAATAATAAAATAATGTAGGTACTTGTCCCGCATCCAATGCAATATGGTTCCATTGCAATGGAAGAAAGCTTTGCTGATCAAGATTTACAGGAGCAAAGATTCCTATCACAGCATAACATCACTAATCCACTCAAAGACCATTCAGCATTGTTTAATGACACTTGACCAGCGCCGCACAAAACTCAGTGTTTCTAGCTCAAAGTTCAGCTGCATGTGTGGCCCAGAATTTCTTTGCTCTCACACACCAGTCTTCTTCTCATATAAGGCTGAAATGAAAGCACATGCTCATGCCTAAAATGAAATTTTGATTTCAGGCTCTCAAGCAGAGGTGAGCAGCCACATATGTGTGCTGAACAAAGCATGGGAAAAAGACTGCTGTGTGCTCGGTGTTGGTCTAGTGCTGTTAAGCAATGCTGAATGGTCTTCAAGTAGATTGGTGATGTGACTCTTGTTAGTTCACACTGTTGACATATGCTGCCATATCAGTACTATAATGATTTATTATTTATTGCAATCATATTGCTTAAGCTTATCACAAATACCGGTACTTGTGCAACTTGCTGTGCACGGCAACTCAGTGTCCTCATAAAGATTTAAAAGTTAAATACCAGGGGACAGTTGCCCTCTGCTCCACAACTCACCAACTAAAAGGACTGATAGCTCCCCTTGCAAGATGTCCAGAGCTGACCCTGCATAATGTATATTATAACACTATTTTTTAATAATCAATACTGGCTTGGTGAAACCATGCCCCTACCAAAGCCACACACCAAACAAAGCCACACCCTTGCCCCAGAAGGACAATACAAAAAATATTATCACCTTATCTTATACCAGAGGTAATGAGGCATCCAGTGGGGCCAAAATGACTGCAATACCACAATGTTTGAGAAGCCATATTGTGATCTATCTTAAAACAAGAGTTTTCACTCTCTAAAGGTGCTCCTAATCGCAGCTTGTTACCTGTATAAAAGACACCTGTCCACAGAAGCAATCAATCAGATTCCAAACTCTCCACCATGGCCAAAACCCAAGAGCTGTCCAATGATGTCAGGGACATGATTGTAGACCTACACAAGGCTGGAATGGGATACAAGACCATCGCCAAGCAGCTTGGTAAGAAGGTGACAACAGTTGGTGCGATTATTTGCAAATGGAAAAAACACAAAATAACTGTCAATCTCCCTCGGTCTGGGGCTCCATGCAAGATCTCCCCTCGTGGAGTTTCAATGATCATGAGAATGGTGAGGAATCAGCCCAGAACTACACAGGAGGATCTTGTCAATGATCTCAAGGCAAATGGGACCATAGTCACCATTGGTAGCACACATGAAGGACTGAAATCCTGCAGCGCCCACAAGGTCCCCCTGCTCAAGAAAGCACATGTACAGTCCGGTCTGAAGTTTGCCAATGAACATATGAATGATTGGAGCTGAAGGTTCAAGTTGCCAAACGTCAGCCTCGAAACCTTAATGACTTGGAGAGGACCTGTAAAGAGGAGTGGGACAAAATCTCCTAAAATGTGTGCAAACCTGGTGGCCAACTACAAGAAACGTCTGACCTCTTTAAATGTCAACAAGGGTTTTGCCACCAAGTACTAAGTCATGTTTTGCAAAGGGGTCAAATACTTATTTCAATGCAAATCAATTTATAACTTATTTGAAATGCGTTATTCTAGATTTTGTTGTTGTTATTCTTTCTTTCACTCAAATAAACCTACCATTAAAATTATAGACTGATCATGACTTTGTCAGTGGGCAAACGTACAAAATCAGCAGGGGATCAAATAATTATTTCCTTCACTGTACATACATCATGTAAATTTGACTTGACTTGCTTAGACTTGTGACTGCTGCTTACGCAAGCATAAATAATCCTTGGTCATATATAATGCTATATTGGGTACATTCCTTTTCTTGGTTCTCTCACCTTTTAATAAAGCTAACAAAAATCTCAACAAAAGATCCACTTGGAAGAAATTTAGTTTATTAAGGTTTCCACACATATACGTGCCTTCCCAGAAGATGGGAAGTGCCTCAGACCCTTATAGTTATTCCTGTGTTTCCACTGCAGTCTATACAGTATATCACCAGCCATGGAAATGACTGGATGGCCTCCAAAACTGAAGGACCACTTTCTTTTTTTCCTTCTCAGGGATTACTCTACAGTGACTAATTAGACTGGTTTTGTCAAAGATAGCCCCATAACAACCTAGTGAATTATAACCCCAAGGAACCTAAAGGTCCCCACTTTCAGGGAAAAAAATAAAATCAATTGCTTTGCTATTCAAATATACTGACACAGAATAGATGATTAATCTGCTGTTTAAATGAACAATTAGGCTGTAAATCATTTGGCATGATTGTATGCTAAAACTGCATACATTAGTAAAAAGATTGCATTCTTCAAATATGCTCTAAATGTATTCCTGTTGCTATTTTCATTCATTCAAAGGGTTATATAATTTGATTAGTAATTAAATTTGATGGTCATTCAAATTCAGCAGCCACGTTTATTAATTGATTGGCAACATTAATTAAAAGGGGCAGTTATTTCAATGCCCTGCACTGTTGCTTGCACATTATTTATATATTTTTGTGCGGTTTGTTTTAGTATGTACATTTGAAACTCATTTTCAAGGTCAATGTTCACCAGATGACTATTTCTACTTTTACATTCTAAACAGAGGTCCTCAGCTTTCCAGAAGTTCTCTATACATGCAAGAACTTGGAATCAAATCTATTCATAAATGTATTTCTTTTGGCATTTCCTGTCTGGGGCTGCAGGTGTAATTGTTTCTGTAATGCCATGTGCACGGATCATCCACATTAACTTGGCCGCAGGCAGCATAGCCCACAAGGTAAATAGCTACAAAATAAAAATTACATTAGGTTTTACTAGCACAATATCCTGTAGAGCTGAAAAATTACAAAAGTCTAACTATTGCTTTATGTAAAGAGGAACACACAAAAAAACACCTCAGAACTAAACAAAAATATCTTAAAACTGAACAACACCCCAACATAACTAATAAAATGAAAACATTTGCAGGAATAATTTATAAACTTAAGTGAATGTGAATTTTTTTAAAAAATGAAAAAATATGCAAAAGTAGAAAAAATATTTAAAATATTGATTTTATTACACAATTACAGAAAAGAGCATTGCGCAGACAACCTCCGCTGCTGCTGGCACTTCCGCCGGGGCTTCTATGAAGGAGCACTGGAAGGTCATGTCACGCTGGCGCTCCATCATAGAAGCCCAAGAGGAAGTGGATCTGGATCTTAGTCTTATAGTCTTATAGTCAGACCTCCATTTGCGGTATAAGAGGTATATTTTTCAGAGCAAATACGGTACTCTCATGATACAATCCTTCTAATATTGTGAAGTGTTTTCTACTGACTCATGAGTGTACATGTTGCAGGGAAATTATTATTAACTGTACTGCACTTGTGTTTCAAGACAAATACACGGAGATAATAGAATTAAATCTTATTTTATTAATAAACTACGTTATTAAAATCTAACAAAGTATTATAGGGGGCATAAATGAAAGTATCACCCTTGCTCATGATACAGATACTTGCCCCTTAGCCTTTTTTTCTTCTGAGGAATGCCAATAATTCTGCAATGGAAAAAAGGATCTAGAATATTTTGTGAAAACTGAAAGACAAGAAGCAAATGGAGAACAAGTAGCTAAATGCTATTGGTGTTAAATATAGATAGGTCTGCTTTTTTAAATATTTTGTAATAAAATTATACCTGGCACCTACAGAATTTCTTATAAACTAGTTTTGAAATACCCATAGAGGGGACCTAAAACCAAATATATTTTGTGTACGTTCATGCCCTTGATCTGTCCATCCCATATATTACATCCTTTTACTTACTTCAGCTCCTCCGTCTTTTTTGCCTTCTTAAGCTGATGAGTTTTATTGGCCAGCTAGTTCTTGTCCTTGAAGACAGCTTTGGGCTCCATGATCTTCTTCAGATTGTTTTTACTCAGCATGTGCCTCAGGTCTGTTGTGTATTGCACCTGTTTTTTTCTGGATCTTTCTCCAGCACTTTCTTTAACCTGCCATGGAGAGAAGTAATTATGAGGTACTGCAGCAGCACAGATGCTGGCTATCTGAATCTTGGCCCTACCATTGCTACCATCGATCATGAGGCATCCAGCGACACCAAACACTTACCTTTGGATGGGCTGTGACCGCTCCGGAGAGCGGTCACAGCCGCAGCTGCCGGTGATCTTCGCCATCAACAAGATGGCGGCGACCCGGGAAAAAGAATAATAAAAAAGAAAGAGTTCGCTAGATGGTCTCCTGACCCTCTAGAGAACTCTGGCTCCACTTGCAGGTTGAATACAGGTACTGCATTCAACCAAGCAAGTCAATGGAACCCAGCATTCTAATCACTATGTGATTAGTAAAATATAAAAAAAAAAATGGGAAAAAAAAAATGTGCTAACATTTAAAAATAATTATGCAGTGATGTCACTTGATGAACCATCCAGTACCAGCAAAATGTGTAAAAAAATATTAAAAAAATAAAATAAAGTTTATTATTTTGAGCAAGTGCTAAAATTTCTCAAAAATATCAACAAAGAGTTAAAATAAAAGCACTTCAAATACCCAATGGGGGTCTAATATATAAAAAAAATGGCTGATGGGGTAAATTGGAGTGGCCGAGCTCAAAGATAGGGCATAGGTACAGACTGAACAAAATGGAGAAAAAAGCGCACTTCCCAAATGTGGCATTTTAAATCTCAAACAACCCGACAAACCCATGCATGTCGGGTATCACTGCACTCAGGAGATGTTCCTGAACACACATTGGGGGGTTGTTTGACAGTGACATATACCAGAACCTGTATATCTATAACTAAAGTACAATTTGTGTGAAAAAAAAAATAAAAAAAATTACTATTACAAAGTTTGACAAAGTGTAGTTCTATAATTGGTGCATGGAAAGGGTTAAAATAACAGCATTTGGAATACCCTGGGGTGTCTAGTTTTCAAAAATATATGGTTTGACAGGGTTAAATTGAGTTAACCGGCTTCAAAGATGTTCCAAAGAGGAGACTGACCAGATTTGTTAAAAAAGATTTGGAAATCATAAAACGCTGCTTGTACTTATTGCCCTATAACTTACAAAAAACAGCAAAAAAACATAAAAACATTGGGTATTTCTAAACTCAGGACAAGTAGTAGAATCTATTTAGCTAGTTTTTTTTACTTGCTTTTTTAGGTGAGTAAAATTTTTCTAAAGTCATAAAATGTGGGTTTTTTTCAATTTTTCACCATGTTTTTTTTATTTTTTTTATAGTAAATAAGATGATCTGAAGAAAGCCCATCTTGTCCTGAAAAAAACAATATATAACTTATGTGGATACACTAAATGGGTGATGAGAAAATTACAGCTGAACACAAGCACCACAAAAGTGTCAAAACAGCCTCGGTCCCACAGGGTACAAAACAAAAAATGAGCCCGGTCCTTAAGGGGTTAAGGAATGGGTAATGAGGGTTGAGAATGTGCGGGCTTTGGAGGAGTTGGTGGCCTGTTCTGATCATCTTGGTGAGCGGCACCGGTGGACCTGGTTCTATTGGTCCCGATTCTTAACTGATCCCTCTACTCAAATGCTATTGGCCTAATTGGTGTGATTGTGTAGATTGTTGGCGCTATATTTTTTCCATGGCAGTGTTTTCCTGCTTGGTGCTGCTATAATGTAGACTGCCCTGCTGCATCAGGGTTTTGCAATTTACTTGTGTATCCATTGGCTGTCCTCTCTTTGTTTTTCCCTTCCCCCTTTGTTCCCACTGTGTGTTTCTATGTTGTGATAAAAACCAATAAACTTTGATTTACAAAAAAAAAAGAAAATTGCCTTATAACCATTCCCAGATTAATGGGCAGCATCAATTGCTTCTCTAAAATCATTGCAGATGTCTTTCATCCTTGGCATTGTGCTAACACACCTGAATGCTCCAGATCAGTAAACAGTTAAAACTTCAGTTTTTATAGAGGTGGTCACACTTGCTGATGATCAATTAATCAAGTGCATTTTATTAGCACCACCTGCTACTTAGCATCCTAATTCCTATGGAAGCAGCAAGGGTGTACTTAGTTTTTCAAATGTGGCTTCTCCATTTTGGATTTATTTTTATTGAATAAATCATGCCCCTGTGTAATATGTGATGTGTTGTTGTTCATCTGAAGCTGTATTTACCTAAATTTTAGACCTGCTAAGGAACAGATGATTGTTATTATGTCGTGATACGTAAAGCCACAAATTTTTTGGTGTCTTTTCTTTTCATGATGTTGTTTGACACATTCAAGTGGGGTTAGCGAAAAGGAAGGTCAATAAAGAAACGGCAGACTCAAAAAGGAGGGCTTGTAATTAATGCACACTTTTTTTTTTTTTTTATAAAACAATATTATCACACCAACGTTATTATGAGTATCTCTTGAAACACCAACCTTGTTGAGGACCCGTCCCTTTTTCCAACTTGGTAGCTCTTCATGCCTGCTGCTGGGTTTCCACCTCTGTCCTAGTTAGTGTCTCAGCATGTCCATTCTATCCATCGTCTACTCTTTCTCATTTGAGAGAGACTAATGAAAAGTAACATCGAAAATATTTCAGGTGGAAGCTAACACCAAAAAGCATGTAACATACAAAGTTTTTTATAATTATAGCATACTGTAACATCATGTTTATTGTCTGATTTTTGCTTATTTGTCTGATGCATGATTCACTTATCAAACACTTTTTTTAATTAAAAAAAACTTTTTTTTCTTATTAGAATGTGTTATGACACTCCTTTTGTTATTGAAATATACTTTTGATATATATTTATGGATTGCTTCTCTCCAGGGTTTTCCTGTAACTTCCTACTGTTTCAGCATCTACTACCTTTGCTGCAAAGACATTTAATAAATCTGACACTTTTTTTGTGTGTTTGTTCTCAATAGTAGGTGCCTTGTAGCCTCCCCCATCATAGATGTAAAACATAAAACAAACTGTTATTTGCTCTATCTCTCGCTTGCCGAGCTGCTTAACGAATGCCATTGAATTCCTTGGTCATGATTATTACGGATGCTCCTATCAAATCCTTCAAGAGAACCCTGGAAAAACAGGTGCAAAAATGACAACTATATTAGGTTCTATGGCAAAAGGTGCCCCATAGTGATACATATTTAATATCAAGTTTCAGGTCAGCCCAGTCTCAACATGGGTGATGGTTTTAATCAAACGATAATTCATTTAATTCCAGAGCTTGGAATTTACAAAGAATCCTCCAGTAGGTTTCTTCCCTGTGGGCCCTGGAGGCTGCTGACAATACTGTTTGTCTGTAGCTTCTATTTATCTTCCCAAGGATTGGCATTTTTAAGTGCCTGCTTATGTGAAAACAGAAAAAGTATATTTAATTGTGTGTGTGTGATCCATTGTATTCTCCCCTGTGGGGGATCTCAAAAATAATCAAAATGCTTGTTTACAATGGCTATTTTTATCCCCTCTGAAAACCTCTGCATGGCTTTTTAACTTTGCATGTTAAGCTGAACCCAATCGTCTGATCTGGTGCTTGCCAATAATTCCTTGCCAGTAACATTTATAGGCAATCCTTTTGGGGCCTCTGAAATAAACCTTCAGAAGGGGTCAGAAGAAAGGCACCCAACATCATTAGGGTATATGGCAACAAGACACTGTTAATGTTCAGTTTTCATTTAAACAGTCTCCCCTTAAATAAAATATTTTTTGATGAACATGGATGTATTAAATACTAGATTGCTAGTTCAGTGTATTTATTTCACCCTCATCAATTCACTTAAGGCAACTTACAAGGATTTTGTTTGGTTGGTCACCATTTGGTTGGTCACTGCCTTGTGGGCTATGAAGGCTGCCTTTCACCCAGGACACCCCCCCCCCCTAACAATGAGGCTTTCATTTTTGGATTTTGCTCAAACACAAGGAGAGACGTTGCAGCAATAAATAGGTAACAAAGTCCTGATTAAGCCTTCTAAAGTCTTCCTTTGTGGTACAGTCAGATTTCCCACACAGTATATATTTTATTATTTGGTCGATGCATTCCTGATGCAGCTGTCACGGTATCTGCTCTCAGCTCCAGAAAAAATAGGTGTTTTGACGTCACTAGCTGGGTTCTTGGAGACAGTGACATAACAGAATGTCAAACATGCAGCTACAATAATAATCTCCGTAACCCAACATTTCAATTGTCACATTGGTAACCAGTTGGTAAACAGGAAGTGTCTGTCTTATCCAAACGTGGTTCCAAAGGCTGTAGGGGTCAGCAATGATGGGCCATTCACAATAACCTAAAAACTATGAGTTGCAACTCAAGCTTCGAGCATTCAAAAAAACTACAAAAATAAATCTACAGTATCTATTCTGTACCCATTGATATATTTGAATATTTTATATCAAAACATTTGATACTTCCCCTTTAAGTGATAATGAAAATCAGTTCCGTTGCCATTAATCTGGTACACTGCATTCTTCTATCTCTGTGTTTGATCTCTGGTTCACTCTTCCAAATGGGGTGCACATCCATTTGGGTAAAAAAATATTTTGGACAGAAAATAGTGTGACTCAGTATGAAATAAAGGCTTAGCAGTAGAACAAATTGGTAATGCACTTACATTTCCAAGGACATAAAACAGCTTGTCATGAAAAAGTATTTAATTCTTCATAACCAGAATAATTAAAAAAACATAGCAACAATGGCACAGTATCACTCAATATAGTAGATAAGGTAAAGCACTTACAACAAATGAAATGTTCGAAAGTGTGTAGAAAATAATCATCACAAAACGTGGCTACCGCCCAGCGGTAGGACCTTCCCAGTGTATGCCTCTTTCTCAACCCATTTCGCCGGACAACCGGCTTCCTCAGGAGATAAGTCCATATACTTCCTGATGTTGCAAAGAATAGGTTGCCCATTTTCCCAGTATTTTTTGGTTTCTATATGAACAATGTACAAAGTTATAGAATATGTTTGTGCTTCAAAGATACTTACATGCTCAATGAGTGTATGTACATATAATTAAAATAACACAAAAATATATTAGTGCTTAAACGTAAGGTATTCGATATTCATATTGTTTCAATCCTTAAAACATCAGTGAAAAAAATGGAGCACTTAAACCACAACCATAATTTAGTGCAGATTATTTTGAGTACGAGTGTTATTAATATTAAGAAAGGTCTTGCTCAGGTTAAAGAGCTTGCATCAGTATCCTGTATATTAGGTGGAGTCATGGAGTTAAACAATGTGATACAGAAGGAATATTTTGTGAAGAGAAAATGAATCTATATGTTTTAAAGGTAATTCTCACAAATAAAAACATACCTTTTCTATTACCGTGAACATACATACACACATTATTTCGCCTTCTAAATATTAGAAATGTAACTCAAAATTAGTTTTAAACCTTTGGTGATATAGTGTGTGTGTATAAAAGCTTTGTGTTTATAAGGCAAACTATTGCATTAGAGTTTTATTTAATTTACATATTTGTTAAGTAAAGCGGCAATGCATGCTGTATCTTAGACAAAATTATGTGCTTTTCCAGTGCTTATGGTTTGTTGGAGACGTGCATGTTCCTCATTGTAGAACACCTGGAGAAAAGCAAAATACATTTGAGGTACATAAAACATTTGAGAGTTGAGAAAAAAGATTGGGCAATAGAGAGACAAAAATGAGAAATGTGAGACGAGGGGGCATAACAAACCTAGGGGGAAAAGGGCTAAAGACACTATAAAGGGGCAATAATTATAGTGGTGGCAGAAAGAGGATAAAGTAAACTTAGAACAACAATATCACTTAATAGAGAAAGGATCTGGTGCTGGGGTTTGTAATTAGTGTTCTTAGTCTCGGGGCTTTTTCCACCAGACCTAGGATAAATGCGGTATTGCTAAGCTTCTCTGTATGACAGATCCAGGGCATTACATGCTATACATATACCGTATTTATCGGCATATAACACACACTTTTTTAACTAAAATATGAAGCTAAAACCCTACCTGCGTGTTGTAAACCGATAAATCCTAGAGCTGTACAATCTTCCCCTGCACAGCTCTCTCGTGCGCCCTCTCTGATGCTGGGAGCCGGGTGATGACGTTACTCCGGCCCCGGCATCAGCACAAAAAGTAAAACACTGGAAGATAGAGGACCCATACCAGATCTCGCAAAAGGTAGGTAGTCTGGATTGGCAATATATAAAATTAATGTGTGTGTCTGTCTTTTTTTATTATTTAAACTTTTTTACTCAAATTTCCTTGTTACACACCAGTGCGTGTTATACGACGATAAATACGGTAAGTAGGGCTGCCATTAGAAATATTGACGCCCAGTACAGACTTAAAGCCTGGGCTCTCATGCTCGACCCATCAGCTCGCCCCATCTTCATTCCATTATCCCACCCATTGCCTATTATGCTCATGTCCCACCCATCACCCCATATTATGAGAGCAAGGGCATAAAGAGTTTTCTACTAATCAATTACTCTTTTAACTTTGTATTAGTCAACACAACACCTTGTTTGAACACAGGAGTGATGGTTGCTCTGTATTCCTATGAAGATATTTGATTCCAAATCAGCTGTTTTCAGCTAAAATAGTCATTTACAAAATTAACACTGTTTACATTGTATTTCTGATCAATTTGATGTTATTTTGATAGACAATATTTCTAAGTGATCCCAAACATTTGAACAGTAGTGTGTGTATGTTTGTATTTGAAACCAATCTTCTGTGTAGGGAAATATTGATCTCCTATTCTCATGCACGATGGGCGTGATTAGTCCTCCTCATTATGTTATATCTGCCTTATTGTTAAGTCATTGGTCATTTCTATATCATTCTATATTCTCCTTAAAGAGCATTATTTTTATGGGAAACTTCCATAGTGTTTTTGTTTATTCCAATCAGTTTCTGAGCATGGGATATGGATTTAACCTTTCCAACTTTTTTTCCTTCCTGGGCATGTATTTTAATGATTGTGCTTTTTTTGCGTGCAAAAAATGTTGAGGTTTTTGCTGTGGGCACCTTTGCTCTATTCTGATGAGCTGCTCTTTGAACTCTTCTGCCTACATTTCTTCGCAAGCCCCAGAGTCACATACAAAAAACCAGACTCTTTTCTAAATATAAGAATTGTAACTCAAAACTAGTTTAGTTTCTTGGGTAGTAGACTCATTAGAACTTTCTGTTTGCTTACAATAATTAGCAGAATATTTGTTTTCAAGAGGAGTATTATTTCTGTATATGTTTACCTATGGGATGACACATGCGTTTTCACTATGTTTTTGAAGTGGGTGGTGTCAGAGAGCCAGGTCATCCTTGCTTTTATACTATTTTTATGATTTAATGTTTGTGGGTTGGGCAGTGAGGACTTTAGGTGCATGCTGGATGTCCTCAGGGAGATGGCTCAGGACTTCGTACAGCCTTGTCTTTTCTATGCAATTGTCTTCTGTCTTCCTCAAGAAAATACCTACTCATTACATTATGGTCTCAAAGCAGGACCTGCAGATATAGAAAACATTTTTGGCCCAGTACAATATGCATATATGTAGAGTGCTGCAATTCGAAGCTTGAACTATCAGGAACAAGTTGACATATGACTAATAAGGCTTAACATTTCAATTGTGATTGTTGTCACCGTGAAGGCACCTTTTACTCCCAGAACTCTGTTGAATTCCTCCAGGCTATCGATACAAATTTATTGTTGCCCCTACCAAGACGGCAGCCTGATTTACTCATTTGTATGGGAGAACTTGGCTTCCCACAGGATCAATTGCATATATGCTGGCGTGGCTTCCAGGGTTTACAGTGGGAAAAGGTATATCACAAGTGTTATGCTCTTAGGTTTGTACTGTCTTCCATTGTTTTGATTATTCACGATGGAGGTAACAACTTGGGCAAAATGCATAAGGGGATCTTATTCATTTTGTCCAGTTGGATCTGGCTAAGTGTTATGCACTGTTTTGGCAAGTTACTTTGGTGTGGTCAGAGGTGGTTCCTCAGCCAGCATGAAGAAATATGTCCAAACAGAAGGCATTGGAGTGGTGCCGTAGGGAGTTTAATGTTGCTATTAGAAGTGGTTAAAGTTATGTGTAGTGAAGGGGTTCATTTGAATAGTATAGGCTTGGATATCTTCAACTCAGGATTGCAATCAGGTATTGACAGAGTGCTATCTGCAAGGGGAGGCCCGCTACAGGGTCTAAGGTGGTAGTGGGCTTGGGGAGGCATGTCCTGAAGACGGCTTATGGCTTATGTGGGATCTGTGTCTTCTCAGGATGTAAGCATAAGCAGTCCTGATTGGAATTGAAAATGACCCCTGCCTAGGCAAGCCTGGGCTTTCTGTAGGACCTCTTCTTGTCACATACACATTAGAATTCCTGTAACAGCCACAGCATCAAACACGATGTGTACTATTTGTACCGGTATTTATAATTTCACATGAACAGGTGTTATTGGTACTTTACAATTCTCCTTACAATATTTAGTATTATACAGACATATTGTAATTGTATATATACAGATGTCATTAGAGGAAGTATTACTAGTAGATAGACACTCTAAATAATACAGGTCATTGCTTGCACTGTCCGCTAGAGAATCTCTACTCTGTAAATGTGTCAGGTGCTGAATACAGGGGCTATGCTAAGGCAGGTTCAATTGGTGCATGCCACCCACTCAACCAAGTGGCCTAACAGGATGGACCACATGGAAAGTGCGTGCTGCCATGACGACAGGGCACCATGCGGGGTAAGAGGGAGAGCTATGTGAGCTGCATGGATGATTAGAACGATTAATTGTGTGTATGTAGGTGTTTGATGTTATAGTGAGTGCATATAGTAATGTGGGCATAGTGCTAGTATGTGTGTGAGTATATTGCATTAGCATGTGTTTTAGAGTATGTGCGTATGTTACTAAATAGGGTTAGCATGAGTGTATGAGCTTTAGTGGTGACTCCACTCCAGGTTTACTCATTTGTATGGGAGGAACCTTGGCTTGTAGTAGCGGCATCTACCCTTGACCGTGATCACGGTAGCACGGTAGGCCAAAACCATTGCCTAAAGTGGAGGGGATGTCCATGCCTGTGGAGGGGATGTAACACCTGTAATTCCCATCAACTATCCACCAATAAAGGCCACATACAGAACTAATGAACCAGGTGCTATGGATTCACCCCTGCCTGGTAACCAATCCAGTAAGGAGCTTGTTCAGCAGAGGGGAGGAGTAGATACTATAAAAACCCCTCCAACTATGAACACTTTAGTCCAGTGTTCCAGAACTTTGGTTCCTGTATGTATGTATGTGGACTTCAGCTTCCTGTTCTCCTCTGCTCGCTCTGCTACAGACCCTCTATTGGATTACGCCCTGACCTATTGAATTGTTTGCTGACACCGCTTTAGACTATCCTCTGCTTTTATGCTCCCAGTCCAATCCTGACAGAGTTTTTTTATGTGTAAGTGTATGGTATTAGTGGGTTCTAAAGCTTGTTTACATGTTAGTATGTGTGTTTTAGTTATGGGAGGGAGGAATTTTTTACCCTGGCGTTACTAACCCTAGGCTCACCCCTGGCTGCATAGTTATCTCTTGCTACACTTTTCGATGTTCTTTCTGTTTACTTACTTTCATCTTCACATAAGAAATGGGTGTCATTTACTGTCCTCATATAATACTAGAGGACGAAATCACAAAGTGGCAGATACAGACTGAGCTGCAAAACAATCCCTCCCTGTAGTGTCTATGTACTGACTCTTTACAACATTCTTGGCAGAAATAAAGTGCGCAACATGGATAAAATTAGTCTGGAGAAGCAGAACTCCAGTGGGACAAAAATCCAGTGTATCTGTGATGGAAAGGTTAATTCAGAACTGTGTCTTTCACTCGCTTAATGTCAGGACTATCTCAAGCGTACGGAAATACCCCAAAATCACTGACTTCTGGTTTCTTTGCTTCAAGTGAGAATGCTTCCAGCTGTGCGCCAATAATAACTTTTCACTTAAACTGCTCATGGATTTTTTTTGTCAGATTGGTTGTATAGATTGGGGGATAAAGGGCCTTAAATTACATTGGTGTACAGTGAAAATAAAGAATTTAGACTTTCTAAATATTTCCTCCTCTCAAACCTTATATTTTAGGGTGTGATAAAGGTCAAGGGCCAATGTAACGATCAAAGAAACATTTAGAAGACTAGAAAGTATAGTGTATTTTTGTTATGGTATAACTTTTATTTTTGAATAAAAGTTTTCTATGTAATTATAAATAAATTGAGATGTTGTTATCCTATGAAACTACAGGTTTACCTAGTCACAGGTTTAAATTGCTCTCGGTTCACAAAGATTCTCTATTAAAATTAGGTTATCTGTAAAATTTAGGTGGTTAAGTATGTAGGCCTTGCTGTTTCTTGCCCCACCCAAACTTAATGAATCATCGGTGGCATACTTAATTACTGGATTTTACTAAAACATGACGTAAAGTCATGATTTTATGAAAGACACGGAGGCTCATATTGTGCATTAACCCTTTCTTTACTCCAAACAGCAGCAAAGAAAAATAACATTGATGAAAGCAAAAATCCAATAAACATGAGAGAATACATGCCCCTCCAACATATTAATCATAATAATAACAATATAAAAGGACTAGCACAGCCCCTAATCTTCCTCTTTCTTTGACTGGAACACGAAACAGCCCAGCAGATCAGGAGAAACAAAGGAAACCGATCCTGAACAAATTCCAGAAAACTGCAAAACCACCATCTCCGGAAATACGAAAACTCTGCTACGGAAGTGCAACGAAGACGGAGAAATTGGCATCAGTCTCAACCTAAAAAACATAAATGGACAAGGATGTAGAATCGATTAGCCCAAAGACACCGACACCGAGGATAAAGCAGAGCACCCATTTCAGACATGAACAACCTCCACAGAACAAGACTAAAACACAGAATGAGGGAAAAATCACAACACCAAACCTGGAAACTGGGAATCCATCGAAAACCACGAGAAACAAGCCTGGAAAAAAGGGAAGGGAAAATATTTTTTTCGAAAAGTAAATAACAGGAAAGATTGTTGAAGTGGTGGGACAATATTCGCCTCTGTGTCTTTCATAAAATCATGACTTTACATCATGTTTTAGTAAAATCCAGTAATTTTATTTCAAGACACGGAGGCTCATATTGTGCAAGTTCAAGCTGCGAAACCACAGAAGAAAAAACATGGTCAATAGGTCTAAAATAAAACTCTCGAAAAGTGGACTCCCGGGACCAATCCGCCGAACGGAGGATATCTTCCAGATGACCACCTAAAGCCAAGGTTTTGGATGCTGCCGCACTTCTAGTGGAATGAGCCCCGAACCTGGATATGTTCAGGCCAGCAAGACCCATAACCCATTTGACCCAACGGGACAGCGTAGGCGAAGAAATAGGTAGATGAGGATGCCTGAAAGATAAGAACAATTGCGGAGCATCCTCGCTTCTGAATCGGGAGGTTCGAGCTTCATATTCCTTGAGGCAAAGAACTGGACACAACGCCGGGTTAGTCGGGAAAGCAGGATAGACGACAAACTTAATAGCAGTCTTGGTGCGTCTAGAAATATCAAACTGAACGCCCTCTGGAACGAAAAACCTGGCATTCCAATCCAAAGCACGGACGTCAGACACCCGCTTGCAAATTAGGCAAAACAACATGACCAGTTTGGCCGACAGATGACGCAAAGAAAGATCAGAGTTAGAAGGCCACGAGAGAAACAGGTTCAGCACCACGTCAACATCCCAGGTGCAAGAGTATCTCGGTTTGGGAGGTCGCGAAAGACGGACTCCTTTAAGCAGGCGACAGATTATCGGATGCTTACCTACGGGGACACCGTCATACCCCAAATGCGCAGCAGAGATGGCAGACCGATAGAGGTTGATGGTCTTGTAAGCACGTCCCTCATCAAAGAGGGAAGAAAGGAAAAGAATAACTGAAGTCACAGGCGCTGAAAAGGGATCCAAATCCCGCTCCAAGCACCACGAAGCCCAAGCCTTCCAGGCTGCACGGTAAGATCTGTGAGTGCCTGGTGCCCAAGCTCCTGCCAGGAGACGCTGAGCTGAGACCGAAACACCAGGGATCCCGGAAACCAAACATGCCAGGAGTGAAAGGCTGCCATCCAGAATCAGAGGATGAGGAGATCCGGAAGGGTCCAGGAGCAGGGGAGATTGAGAGTGGAGCAACCGAGGGACTTCCACAATCAGATCCAGAAGGCTGGGGAACCATGGCTGAGAGGGCCAAAAGGGCAACACAAGCACTATGGTCGCCCTCTGTCGACGAACCTGAAGGAGCGTCCTGGAAATCATCGCAAAGGGGAGGAAAAGCGTAATGGCGACCGTCCAATCTTGAAGGAAAGTCTACTGCGAGGGCGTCTGGATCTGGCCTCCAACTGTAAAAGATGGGGAGACAGGAATTGAGCCGAGAGGCGAACAAGTCGATGTGGATAGGACCCCAAATCTCTATAATAGATCAACTGAGGTGGCCAGAGTCCAGTCGCTGGCGTCCGACAGGTAGCGAGAATTCCAATCCGCCACCGTGTTGGAAAGTCCAGGTATGTATTCCGCCTGGACCATGATGTTGCGGTCCAGACAAAACGACCAGAGGTCCTTGGCCAGATCCACTAAGACTGCCGATTGGGTGCCCCCCAAGTGGTTGATGTAACGTACTGCAGAGACATTGTCCATGTGCAACCTGATACAGGAATTTATGCACATCTTGGAAAAACTCCTGATGGCGAACGATCCCGCGAGAAGCTCCAGGCAATTGATATGGAGACTTGCCTCTGTCTGAGACCAAGGGCCCCCCGTGGATGTCTCTCCGCATCTTGCGCCCCAACCATGTAGGCTGGCATCCGACTCGATGGACAGTTCGGGTTGGAGACCAAAGATTGCTCTGCCGTTCCATGCCGACATGTTGGCTAACCACCAGCGCAGTTCGTCTGCAGTTTGTGAATCCAGGGCGACGAAATCCGCATAGGACGCTCCCTGGCGCAGATGGCTGATCTTGAGGTGTTGAAGCGCCCTGTAATGAAGCGGAGCAGGAAAAAATGCCTGGATGGAAGCAGACAACAGCCCAATTATCCTGGCTAGCTGACGGATCGAAATCGAACGTAAGTGCAGGACTCTGCGAATCTCCTTCTTGATAGAATGGATCTTGGACGGTGGAATCTATGACGAAACCCAGGAACTCCAACCGTCTGGTCGGCGTGAGATGGGATTTTTCCCCGTTGATTAAGAATCCGAGGTTCTGAAGAAGGTCTAGAGTCCACCGGGTACGAATCCGCATTAAGTCCTTGTCCTGAGCCATGATGAGCATGTCGTCTAAGTAGATAATCAGACGAACTCCGCAGGAACGTAGAAGGGCAACAACCGGTTTGAGCAATTTGGTGAAACACCAGGGGGCCGAAGAAAGACCGAAAGGAAGTAAAACGCCAGGACACATTGCGCCAACGGAAGTGGAGAAGATTCCTGGATTCTTCCGCCACTGGAACAGTGAGATATGCATCCATGAGATCTATCTTGATCAACCAATCGTTTAGTAGGAGGAGATCTCTGAGTAGATGGATGCCCTCCATTTTGAAATGCCGGTAACACACATGGCAATTGAGAAGGCGGAGGTTGATAACGGGGCGTAGACCACCTGCCTTTTTGTGCACCAGGAAAATGTTGCTGGTGAAACCTGGAGTATGCGAAGGAACGCGTTCTATTGCACGTTTGTTCATCAAATTGGATAGTTCCTGATCTACTAGTTTTACATTCTGTACAGAGAACAGGAAAGGCTGCGGAGGGGAGTTTAGAGGGGGCCGCCCAACCAATTCGATGACGTAACCCTGAACCGTCTGTAAAATCCAGCTGTCGGAGGTTATGGACTGCCAGACCTGCAAAAAATGAGTCTGCCCCCTACAGGACATGGGGAAGAAAGGGAAACATAAAGTTGGCTTACCGGTAGGTCTGCGTGTGAATTGCGATCCGCGTTGGCCTCTAGCCCTCCAAGGAAGTCCTTGATGTGGGAAGAACGGGGATCTCGTACCGTACGAATCTTGATATGCTGGACGTTGAGAGGAGTAGTACGAGAAAGAGCCTCGGCCCGTGCGGGAGGAGCCTTGGGAAAAACGGCCGGACAGACGACCCCCGAATCTGCCGGCCCTGGGAGAGACCCGTTGGTGGAATACTTTGCGCATGGAAGTTTGCGCTTTATCAAGAGCAGTAAAGGCCCCAACATAGAGACCTAAGTCTTTAATGAAGGAGTCCCCAAAGAGTAAACCTTGGGCATCGCTACCCATCTCCGTTAAGGCAAGATTGGCCAATTTGGGTTCTATCTTCGATGGAGAGGGACGTGTTGGTATTCCCTGCCCTCTGTATCCACCCTCGAAGCACAATAGGATCCGGAGGTAAACCGGATTCCACCCAATCTTCGTTCAACTGAAACATCTTGGTCAAAGGACCAAAGATGTCCAAATGCTTGTCCTGCGTAGCCCGAAGTGTGGATTCTAGCCCCTTGCGCGGGGTTCCATCCTGATTTTGATAGGAATTGGATCACTTTGGGATCCACAGTAGGTGTCTCGCACACTTTACGCGGGACAATGGGCCGGGGGCACTCCGCGCGCAGTTAACTGTGTGAACTCTTGCTAAGAGGTTTGCGGACTCTAGCCTGTAAGTAACGGGCCACATGTTCAGAAGGCAGCCACTCGGACCACAAGGACCAAAGATTCTGAGGTCTTAGAAGTGGGAGTAACCTGAAGGCCCTCCGCTTGTGCCGAGGGCTCAGGAGGGTGAGCCGAATCGTCGGCGGAATCAGGCGAATCCCAAGCCTCCTCTAGGGACCCCACTTCAGAATCAGACGCACTGGAAGACTGCGTCTTAGCACTTTTCCATTTCCTCGCCCGTTCTGCCCGGCGAGTAAGGGCTCTTTTGCGTTTCATTTTAACGCTTTCGTGGATGGGATTGTCACCATCAATCATAGTGGTTCTGGAGGCTGTTAAGCGCACATGGTGCGATTTACAAGTCGCTTTCCTTCCCACGGATGTCTTAGGGACAGAGCCAGAAGGGAGGTCATGACCAGGCATGGTATTAGGGATAGACTTGTTTATGGCCTGAGCTAGAGACACTGACAAAGCAGATGTCATGGAGTTCATAGCAGAGGCAATAGCCTGAGTGACCAAATTATTCAACTTCTTAATAGGGTCAAAGTCATGGTATTTAGATCTCCTATCCCCACTAACAGTGGGTTCCTGGTCTGAAAGCTCCATAGGGGGAGATTGATGTTCAGACATGAAAACAAAAGGTGTATGAATAGGGATATGCCCCTGAGATACACCAGACAAACTAAATGTGGAAAAAACGGAAGAGACACAAAAAACGAAAATAATTTGTATGAATAAAAGGTAAGTGGCACAGTAAGGGTTAAAATGGAGGGGACCGGAGGATCGATAAAATATGTGATTAACCAACAGAGAAGCACCTGTTATTCCCAAGGCTCTACTCCTTTCGAGCAACAGAGACGAAATGGCGTTCTGCAACGCGAGTAGGAGGAGCTGAAGGAGAAAAGCCCGCGAACACACTAACGTCTGCGTGAGACGAGAAGAGAGACGCGGCAACGGACAGAAGCGATGAAGGGAAATGAAGCCGCAAAGCCGGCGTCTCGGAAGAATGAGGAGAGCCGACCAAAATATAGGTGAGAAAAGCGGAGAGTGGAAGCAACCGCCGAAAGAGAAAACGAAAATAAGAACTCCCGCAAACGTGAGACAAAACGTTGGGACGGGAGCCGGGTCAGGGGTGGTAATGAGGGAACAAAGAATACGGGAAACTATTACTGAGAGGATAGGGTTAGACACATAAGCAAAAGTACATACAGGAAAAAAACAAAATCATAAACACATAGGAAAACAATAAATCCTACCCCCGAAGGGGAGGAAGAAAAAACACCACACAATATCTTATCAAACAAATCACAATAAAATCAAATCAAATACTAGGCAATGAGATGAATTGAGAAAAAATATACTTATCTGCTGTCTGGAGCAGCAAAGAAAGAGGAAGATTAGGGGCTGTGCTAGTCCTTTTATATTGTTATTATAATGATTAATATGTGGGAGGGGCATGCATTCTCTCATGTTTATTGGATTTTTGCTTTCATCAATGTTATTTTTCTTTGCTGCTGTTTGGAGTAAAGAAAGGGTTAATGCACAATATGAGCCTCCGTGTCTTGAAATTTCGCCTCATTTTGACTTACTATAACTCAATATATACCATCAATATACTCTCCCACCCTCCAGTTTTTGACAAAAGTAGGTTTTTAAAGGGCCCAAAGTAAAATGATTTAGTAGGGCACCAAATGGAAATTAAATTAAGCAATACATTATATGTTCACAAATATGATGGCTTAATTAAATATATATACAGTTAAAGGGATTTATAGGAAATGCTTTAAGTAGCACTACCTATACCTTTTTCACATTAATTCTCTAGTGTAAACACACAATATTTTTTCTACTATTAATAAATGTGTTTACCAGCAAGTTTTTCTATCCTAAACATTTCCAGCTGCTGTTTCACAAACACCACTCTTCTATATCACTCATTCCCTTACCATACACATCCTATTATATCCCTCACTATTTCATCATTTGTTTTCTGTTATATCATTCTTTTACTCTTCGCACCCTATTATAACTCTCATTTCCTCAGTCATTTATATTTATGCATAAATTTGCTTGCCTCTTGACCATGTAGTAGATAAGTAATTTTGTCACAATTCTTTTACTGTCTATAAAATCACCATTTCTTTCTTTTAATATTCCCGTAAGCATGTAGGGGCACTTGTCCAACCTCCCCTTGATTCACTAATCGCTTCCACCACTAGACAGTTAATGTGTTCCCTTACAATCCTCTAAGCTATGTGTATTCACTCATGTTTTCATCCACATGCTTTATCACTAATGTATTCTTTCATAATCCCTTCTCATTCATTCCCTTTCTCGCTGTTTCCTCTCACTTTTTCTCTCTAGTGTGCTGTAGGCATTCAGCTTTGAGCCCTTGGGTCTGTGCTGCATTCCTCATGTTATCCATGTGAAATTTCATCAGCTGCATTGATCCAGGTGAAAAACAGATTTTCTCCCACTAACATCTTTTATTATACCAATAAAATATGATCCATTGATATTGCCACAGACTCTTCAGTCACTACAAAATAAGATTTCCCCATTGCTTATTTCCTGGTTAAAGATTTTTGGAAAGCGTTCTATCAGATACTGTTGCCTTGCAGCTTTTAGGTTGACATGCAGATAATTTTTATGGCCCAAAAACCTGTTAATATGCAGTCGTTCATGGCTATATAAATTGATATTTGAAAGATATAGAGTGAATAATAATATGCTTCAAACCTTCTTGTCACTAATGCCAAACTTTGACCACGTGTCCCTGATTGCCCAGATCCCCGGCAGCCTCAGTCTCCTTCGCGAGGCTTCTAACTCCGTCGCGGTGCCAGCATCTCATGTTGAGCGCTGAAATATGACGTCATATTTCGACGCTCAGCAGTGAAGCAGCGCAGCGGCAGAGCAGGAAGCAGCGGCAGAGCAGGAAGACTGAGGCGTCGTGCTCCCACTGCAGGACTTCTGAATGGTAAATCCAAAACCTTTAACTAGAAAGGGAGAGGGGGTAGATAGTCAATGTTTGGCTTAGTATATAGTGATAGGTGTTATGCTGCACTATTATCAATGTCTGGCTCAATGTATAGTGATAGGGATTACGCTGTACCACCATCAATGTCTGCCTCCGTATATAGTGATAGGTGTAATGCTGCACCACCTTCAATGTCTACACCAGTATATAACGATAGAAGCTATGCAGTTTTAAAGTGTTTGTGTGTGTGTGGGGGGGGTGCCACATACAGGATCCGCCCCAGGTGCCAAATACTCTAGGTACGCCCCTGACACACAGCAAGGCTCAACATTAACTGTTTGATTTACTACCCACCTGACCTCCCCCACTTTGGCCACCCAGTCCTGCAAGTTCCCTCTCTTTTCTGATATCAGAATTGGCTTATTCACGCATTAAAATTACCAATGTAATCAAAATTTGGACTGGGCCCTTTGGCTAAAATGAGTTACATGAGATATACAAATTACCTTTGTGAACAACACTGAGTTGGGTTTTGTCACAGTATTAGATGTGTAAATTACTATACCAATGGATTGAGATGATTTGCAGTATCTGGCATGCAAATTATAGGTGTGATGCACATAGATCCAGGAAAATTTAAAAATGTACTACTCATACTATAATGTACTCATACTATTGAAATTATTTGTATAGCAAATGTATTGAAAATTTTTTTTTACCTTATCATAAATTATATATTGTATAGTTTCAAAATAACAAAACACTTGCTGAAGTGAATATAAAGCATATATGTGTAAATAAAAACTGTGTAAACAGTAATAATCTGTTAATATTTTAACAAATATAATCTAATCCTGTAGTGGCTCAAGCCCAGGGTGGCCACATGGTACACCAAGCAAATACCCGGTGGGCTGCTGGCCGACGGAGCCCATACTTCTCAATCAACAAATCCAGCATCTGTCCCAATTTGCTACACCGCTGGGTCTTTTCCAGGGCTGAGTGTAGGCTCACTGACACCTGGGTGCTAGGTTTTTTTTGGCTCCCCAAGTAATTGCGGCTATATTGATAATTCCACATTGTAATTCAGGTATGAATTTAGAGCTCCTGGTATAAGTCACTGCCAAACATACCAATATGTGTACAGCAAAATCAGGTTGTTTTGGGGCTAAAAGGTCGCATTTGGGACATGCACATTTCAGTTTTTCAACTGACATCTAATCATCTTGCCCATCTCCTATTTGGAACATCTTTAACCCCTTAGTGACAAAGCCCATACATGTACGGGCTCAAAATTCATTGTTTTCAATGGGTTTAGGGACCGCTCATTGTCCTTAAGGGGTTAAAGCTAGCCAATTCAATTTGCTCCCATCAAACCATATATTTTTGAAAAGTAGACAGCCCAGGGTAATACAAATTGTAGTATATATAATACTTTCTATGCACTGTTTCTACCACCAACATTTGTCAGTTTGTGGTAGTAATAAAAAATAAAAAAATACCATTGCAAACTTTGACAAAACCTGGTGGATATCGGGGAATTTCAACAACACTTTTCAGTGGCAGGGCGCGGCTATATTGAAAGACATAGCGTCTTTCATCAAAGAGAATGTAATCTCTCCAGACAGCAATCACACAGCGCTCCTATATATTTTTTTGGTGTTGTTGAATGCCTTAATATTGATTGGTTTTCCATGGCGTGCCTGGCACGTCAATTGTCATTAAGGGGTTAATGATCTTAGAACGCCAGAGAATTAGAAAGTAATTTAAAACAAAGTTCCCCTGAACCCAGTGATTTATTTACATTTTGTGCTGGTTGGGATGTGAGCAAGTATTTTGCATGAGCTTAATGGGACATTATGGATAATGGGACAGTAAAGTTACCTTTTTAAAGGTTGTGTAATATAACCCTCGTTATGCATGTTCAGTCATGATATGATACAGTGCACCTCATGGTAAGCATATGTAAACAGTGAGCCTGACATATTTGGTACGGCATAAATCCTATCATATATATTGAACCAGACAATTAAAAATGCACAGCATAAGGTCTATCATTACATAGCAAGACAGACTCTAACATGAAATTATAAGACAGCCATTGAATGTGGTACAGCATAACTTCCATCGTATACTGTGCCTGACCATGGTACAGTATAACTTTCATCAATATATACTGAGCCTAACAGTGGTACACCACAACTCATTATATGGTGACCCAGTGGTACAGCATGACTTCTATCATTATATAGCAAGAAAGACATTGACGGTGCTTCTGTGTCCCTGTCGCCTTTCCCGCAGCCCTGCTGCTTATCTTGCCTCTTTGTCTTAATTCTTCATCTCCTTCTCCCCGGTAGCAGCTCCCTTGACTAGGCCTTCCGGACCACATCCCCATAAGGGAGGAGCTGATACTAGGGAGAAGCAGACAAAGAAGAAGACAAAAAACAAGAAGAGGCAAGAGAAAAGGGGGAACAGAAATGCGGAAGTGGTCAGTGGAGAAGGTAGGGTGACTCAGCCAGCACAGATTTCACTCGTCGCACTGTGCTCCCTGTCCAATGTGCCCTTGCTATTTAGAGTGCCTGGGTGTGGTACATCCTATGCACCTGCCTAGGTGTGGCTCTGGTCTCTTCCGTCCGTTTAGTGGATGAACTCTGTGGGTCTTTTAAAAAAGGTGCATGTTAATATAATTATAAATAATGATTTTTCATGCTCTGCAAATATTATTAATGGTAATACTCAACAGGATGAATGTAACATGTGTTTGGTATAAGTTTCATTGAGTGTGATTTGATTTTTCATCTGCTGTTTGTTTGGAGGGTCAGACTATTATTATGGTATGTCTTGGAGATCTCTTGTGTCATAAAACAAACAAACTGTAGTTATTTGTTGGAGTTGTCTATTGCTGGAGGGCCTGTCACACATCAGAGAACCTACCAAATTGTTCATGTGTCTCCAGGGAAAACATGATATATGTTATTGAGAAAACCTCTGTATCTTCCTCTATATTCATAAAACAGCTGCAATTATACAATAATAACACTGTTACCGATCATGTTCATCCCTGCAGGGTATTTTAAATGTACCAGAAAGTCAGGTAAACAGTGACAGGGTTTCTACCCCATTTGTAACTGTACCTTACGAGCCACTAAGAAAGATGAGATTTCAATTTTCTTTTTTTGCCTTAAATGGCAACTTTATTTAAACTAAACTATCTCTGAGGTCAATGAAAAAAACCAAAACAATATTAAATAACATATCTGAGCTTTTCCTTACTGACTTATCTGTTGCAGTGGTTAACTGGTTCTAGTTGATTTTTTTCCCTCAGACTCTGCTAAAACTACGATATCTTAGGATATGCCATGATATACAGAGAGATATAACACTGATGTAATATCCCTGCACTCAGATCTAAAGGATATGTGCCACATCCCATTAGATTGATCACATATATATTTTTTTTTTTCAAAAACATATGGATCTATAGTGCTTGTGAGTTTGCAACAATAAACTTGCATTAATTGGACACAATTATAACTCACAAATTCAGTAGTAGCATTTAAGTAGCATTTACTCACAGCTTGCTTACACTCACCTACAGGAGTTGAGGAAATGCAAACAAATGACAGATTCATTAACATGTGAATTGCAAATTGAAGTTGGGACTAAGTTTCAACTCATGAAATCACCATCCCCAGTTTAAAAGAAAAACAAACAATACATATAATAATAAAACAAATATTGTTGGGCAGGGGTAATTAAATTAACCTAAGGGGAATACACTGAGCAAGTTTTCCTCCCCTCATACTAGTTCCCTGCTCAAGGAAGGGGGTTTACAAATTCATAAAAATATCCTATGTGAGACATGGAGTTCAAAGACAGGAACGTATGTCTCCAAGGTTTAACAATCCAAACAAGTGTTAGTTCATCAATATTTGAGCTGTCAGTATAATCAGGACAATAGATTGATACATTTAACATTCAATTTGTTATTGGGTTGGTGAAATGTTTAAACACTGATCTAACTTCCCATTCTAGATTTCCCATTCTAGAGTAACTCAGAAAGTCAGGGGTAATGAATCAGCAAGCAATATACAACAATAAATAAATAAAATCCACCATGTGAACTGTCTATTAAGATGGCCAATGTTGTCTCTCCTAACAAAAAAGACATATTGAGACTGCCTCTTCATAATGCATAGTTCATGTTGTTTCATGAAACATTTGATCACTGTTTACTTAATCAACTCCATGGTGAGAATTAATTAGGATTTAGATTATTAGGCTGAGTAGTAGGAAGGCGCTGTGAATTGTGCCTTTAAAGCAAAATTCTAAAACAAAAATCAATTTATTTAAATTAGTTTAGTTTATGTGCAATACAACATATTGATATTTGTACAGAAGCTCCCTGGGAGTTGCTTTGTTATTTTTTAACTCAGATCTACAGCTGGAGCAGCCAGCAGTAATAAGAGTATATCCGTTTGCGATACTAGGTCACAGGGGCATACTCTGCTGAACATTTATGAAAAGAACAAGTGGGGCTCTTCAACCCTATGCACAATCCTCCAGGGGTATTTTATGATACAACAAGCCGCTATAGTGAAACAGGTGGATTGCAGGATCATGCAGCTTCCACACGTATTTGATTTCATTGTTCATAGCTCACTAGCTGAAATAGATTTTATATTTCCCTTTAACTAATGGGTAATTCTATAGGTTACACATTTTACCATGTGAAAAGCTAAGACTAAGAAAAGCTAGTCTTTGCTTTAGTGAGTTGAGGAAAGAGTCTAGGCAATTAAAGCCATGCCTAGAAAATGGGGGGGCTTTCTAGGACTAAGTGTTCTGTTTAATTTAGAATCCCCCCTGCATATCTTAAACACATTTGAAAGCATTTATTGTAAAGCTTCACTGTTCCTTTAGATTGTTTTCGAACCATTGAAAACCCACATGAGTGAGCTTGGGAGCGGGCACCGGTGAGAGGCGAGTACTGGCGCATGCACATTGCTGGGCAGCCAAAGGCATCTCCTATATAGCAAAGACCTCGGAGCCGAGGTAAAATGCCAGATGAATAGAGAGCATCCCTCTATTTATTTCGCAACAAAAAAAGCTAAAGTATAAGGTGACACTCAGCTCTTATATACACTAAAGTACATATGATGGTGTGAGTGTTCCTTTAAATATGAAAGTATATGCCTATGACTCATTATGTATGCTTGTTCTCTCTCTGTGATGCCCTGTAGGTCTGTGTTTACATGTTTATGGAAAATAATAAATACGATAAAAAAAATATATGAAAGTCTAAAACGTAACCATTATCTTGTAAGAAGGTACCGTATTTGCTCGATTATAAGACTAGTTTTTTTTTCAGAGCAAATGCTATAATTGGGGTCGTCTTATAATCAGACCTCAAATAGGTCTAACTATGAGACAAAGATCCAGATCAGGGTCGTCTTATAGCGAATACGTTATTTTACTATTATATAATTACGTTACAGGGAAATGCTGTAATATATGATATGTAAAACAGGTAGAAAATATAATTCCATGTATTAGTGTTTACTGTTTAGAAATTTAAGAAATACAAATGCACTTGAAACCCATTTGTAGCTATATTCAGTTTTCAGATTCTGTATAATTCATACCCAGAGTCACTGGTTTTTAACTGGTTCTGTCAGCCTTTGTAAAAGTGTGATGAGGAGTAGGTAGATTTTCCTTAAAAGGAATTTTTTAGCAATAAATGCCAGTATTATGCAGTTGATGGCCCTACTTGCAAGTTCATAAGAGTGAATCTCAATCTTTATATATGCCCCATATTTTATGAACCTCTTCTGTAATGTCTGTTTCCCACACTAAACACTAAATGCAAATTAACTGCTATACAAAGTGATGATCTATTTATTATATAGCATACTACCTGTCCTACAAACCTATCTGAAAAGTTATTCCGTTGTTAAAATTGCTTTTTACTGTCCTTTATTTTCATTGTGAAATCATCCGGTACATTCCAATTACATAGAGATATTGATTTAAAAAAACAATAATCACTGCCTTTTAGAACCAGCGAGTATTAGTATTCTGCAAAAAAATTGCTTTGTAACTCACTCTGTTAGGTAAGTTAATTCAACATTCATGTCCTATCCAGAAGATTTTACTGAGCATTAAAAACAAACAAAATTACAAATTGCATTTTAAATAGACTGTTACATCGCAGTGCTTTAGATATCAAAGGTCCCTATTAAACCCTGCCTGCATAAAAAATAAAATGGGCATAATTAAAGGGTTTGTGTGCAACCTTCTGTGTGACTGATCACCATAATAATATTGAATAATGGTACAAAGCAAATGAGACATTCCCATGTACACTAAATCAAATATTACAATACTGCCTGTGCCACAAATGGAGCAAAACATTTATGTGTGCCATCAGTGAAAGGCACGCTAGATGTACGTGTATTATTGAGGGCGGCCAGATTTCACATCAAACCAGAAGAAGGCTGTGTTGTGTGCTGGTGTGGGGGTTAATTAAATGGACATAGTGGCTATATTCCCCAGGTATAACCCCAGTCCTTTACTCTGTGGGATGGGAGATGTAACTTTTTTTTACATTTTACATTATTTTACATTATTAAGATAATCCTAAAGTGTCTTAACATTTTTCAACATGAGCATAAAATACAGTTCTGTATACAGAAATGTAGGCTGGCACTGACAAATACCTGTCTTTATTTCATGTTATTGCAATAAAGTTCCTTTATCTGCATACTGGATGCTGCCGTGATTGTCAGCCATGTGATATTGTGGGTGACTTTTACTGCACGACCACCACAATGAGCTGACACTTGCTATGTGCAGTGCTATGAAGTCTGTTCCTACATAGAGTTAGATTAGTCAGTGTCCATCTGGATTATTGACATTGAGTTATTGTATTGCTTGTCTAGTATTGTCTAGTAGATTGTGCCAACATAACAGTTAGAAGAGAGTTAGAACAAGTGGCTAATATGTAGCAGCACATGACTGAGGTAGCGCCAATGCGTCACCCTCTTTTACCCCCCTTCCCCAAAATGAATACACGAACACAAAATAAATAATATAATGTTTTATTATCAGTCAACTATGGAAAAATAAGGCCACGGTGCAGTCCACTTTACGCCTTCCACACCGTGACACAGGAATAAATAACTTTATTCATAGTAAAATGAACTTTATTTGTAAACACAACATAAACATAATATATAATATAGCGATGCGCGTGCCGCTCCACCCGACTTACTTGTGACACGTGCAAGACTTAAATATAACAATTGTAAACCAAATCTCAAGGCTACAAACCGTAACCCTAAATTGTAAACAACGACTGAAAAGTACCGACCTTGCTGGCACAGGCGTAAAACCGTAGAGACCACCGGCGTCCCCTGCACGGCAGCCATTGTCACGGCTAGGATTCACCAAGGCACAAGCCCAAGGAGTGTCCTGCACTTAGGCCGAGGGCCTGTGCACCACGGGTCAAACCACACCTAAGGTGGTTAACCCTTGCTCTATGCCAGCTTGATAACCAACAGACAAGGAACAAAAAAGAGGGGTGGGAGGGAGGGAAAGCTTTCCAGGTCAATTGAAAAAGTGACCTAAACGGGGTGGGCTCCCATATATATATACCGTATTTGATCGATTATAAGACGAGGTTTTTTTCAGAGCAAATGCTCTGAAAAATACCCCTCGTCTTCTAATCGGGGTCGTCTTCTAATCAGACCTCAAATAGAGTCTGATTAGGAGACTAAGATCCAGATCCCCCGCACCGCTGCAGGGGACCTGGATCCTCCTGTCTCACCCCCCCCATCATAAACACTTACCGGTGCTTCCTGCTGTATTGCCGGGGCAGCGGGTTGACGTCTACGCGATCCGCGTAGACAACGTCCGCTGCAGCCGGAAGGAGGTGTGGCTAGCAGCGGGGGTTGTCTGCGTCCGTCGCGTAGACCTTCCCCGACTGTCAGAGATCTCTGATCTCTGACAGCCGGGGAAAGTATACGCGACGGACGCATACAAACCCCCGCTGCCAACTCCACCTCCTTCCGGCTGCAGCAGAAGGCGACGTCAACCCGCTGCCCCGGCTGGAAGCACCGGTAAGAGAGGGCTGAGAGGGGAGAGAGGAGAGAGGAGAGGAGAGGGGAGGGGAGGGGGGGGAGAGAGTGTGTGTGTGTTAGTTAAATGGGGGCATAGGGCATTTCTGGAGTGGCGTTAAGGGGGCATTTAATAGAGCACTCTGCCTCCTGAAATGCCTTATACCTCCCTATATGCCACTCTGCCCCATAATATGCCTTTTAACCCCCTAAATGCCAGAGTGGCATATAGGGGTATAAGGCATTTCTGGAGGCAGAGTGCTCTATACAATGCCTTTTAACTCCCTTAATGCCACTCTGCCTCCTGAAATGCCTTATACCTCCCTATATGCCACTCTGCCCCATAATATGCATTTTAACCCCCTAAATGCCAGAATGGGATATAGGGGTATAAGGCATTTCTGGAGGCAGAGTGGCATATAGGGGGTCAAAAGGCATACCATGGGGCACAGTGGCATATAGAGGGTTAAAAGGCATATCATGGGCCACAGTGCCATATTGGTGTGGCAAGCCTGGGGGCAGATGTGCGTAACTGGGGGACAGGCTGGAAAATACAAGAAATAAAAACAAAAAAAATATTTTTCTCAATCATAGCTTTTATTAAAAAAAATAGTTTACATGAATTAACATTTACTGGTAAAACTTTTTTCCTTTAGGGTCGTCTTATATTCAGGCTTTTTCTTTTTTCCTAAGTTAATATTCAGATTTTGGGGGGTCGTCTTATAATCAGGGTCGTCTTATAATCGAGCAAATACGGTATATATATATATATATATATATATATATATATATATATATATTATATTAGTGACACCCACACCTAAGCACAGTAGGATGATGCCCACCTATCATTGTCATCTCAGGGCCGTCCGTCAACATTGACTGACAGCCCCCCGAGCATGACTCAGCAGATTTTCTGCAAAACAAGAAAAAGGGAGGGGGAGAGGGCTGCCTGACGTTCCCTCAGTCATGCGCCCCTCTTGCTCCATGCTCTCGCCTGGGGCTTACTGTTTTTTGAAAACATATTTTAAATATGATACTGATAAACACAATATGCTGGGGCTTCCCTTTAATGACTCAAGGTCTGGAGTTAGGCCAATGGATCGGTGTGCTGACAAAGATTGATGGCGTGTCTATCTATGTACATATGCATCTATTTACCTGCCCTGTATTACCAGGGCTAGACACATATATTTTTTTATTCTTTGGAAGGTCCAGACTGCTAAGGAATAGTGACGCATAAATCCAGCACTGGACTTGCCCCTTTGAGGTTGGCTTTGCCACAGCCAAAAAGAGTTACGTGTTCTCTCATTCCTTTCCATTGATCTATATATACACAAATCCACAAGAGCAGCTTGATTAAATAATTAAGTCATTAAATAATGTAAAAATGTAATTTATATTTAACTAATACTGTAAATGAATGCATACAGTTATTAATAGTTACTGGGGATAATACTGACACTTATTGTGTTGAGTGCCTCTCTGTGTACTTTTTCTGCAGCTTATAATGCATTAAGACTCAACGTATGCTGAGTGTAACATATCGGAAATCTCCTGGTTTGCGGAAGATAACTATGTACAGTGTGTAAATGTTCACTACCGTGTTGACATGTGAAGCTTAAAAAAGGAAAGAAACACTGGACTTAATGTGGATGTATCACATTTTGAGGTAGAAATATAGTAAGAATGAACATGTAATTAGCAAATTAATAATCTCTGGTTAAAAGAGATTTAATGGTTTTAGAGCTGACACATCAACATTGTTTTGCCAACTCTTGACAACTTGCTGCTGGTGAAATTATAAGCAGAGAAATGGGACTGCAAGAATTTCGAGAGAGGAGATCAAGAAAGAGAGATAGAGAAAGAAAGAGAGAAAAAAATAGAGCCACGCGTACACAAGAACAAGATAAGTGTTTTTGTTCTTAAATAGAATGCTGCACCTGAACGGAATCTAAATTAATATCAGTTAAAGCTTGGGTACAGGCTGCTCTGAACAAGCTATTTAATCTGTAATCAGTGTTAATATTCTCCAAAAAAGAATGCTTCGCATTCCAGCCAAGGGAACACACAGCTGTACAGAAGAGATAGAAGACTAGATGTGTGGGAGATGTTATTTGGATGGAGATGTGTGTGTTTTTCTGTTATTAGCATAACTGTAAAATTACAGGAGTTCTAATGAGGGCGATTTGTGGGGGCTAACAACTCTTCAGATATTTAAATGGAAATTGATTTGTGGGAAAAAAAATACAAGCTCAGAATGTGACAACAGATAAGACTCTTGTCACTTCAGCTTTGCCCTTTTTTTATTCTGTGAAAACTGTAATCCTGCTTGATCTTTGATTTCCTAATCTAGGAGCCCAATGGTGCTGTACACAGTTTGCTACAATAGTGACCGTCACAACAGTATGCCCTACCCTTTTGCAAATCTTAACCAGGATAGAAGTATGACAAAACACAAATCTTTTCTGATGTTCCTCTAGAGGCAGAATTCCCAAGAACTCATCTCAACTAGATTTCCTTCAATATTTTCTCCTCCTCCATCCGTATATACAGATTCTGTTCTTCTTCTTCCCTCTCTTCTGCTCAGTAGCTGAGTGCTGAGGACACCTGTAGATCTTGTGGCTTATGCGGAAATCAGACTCTTTTCCCTCAGGTAGGCTGTCAGTCCCCCTCCACATTAATGATGAACATAGTAAATTCAATTTTACAGTAATCTGCAAAATTACAATCTGCAATTTTACAAAGACTGCAATAGTAAACACACTGGCACAAACGGCAACCCACTAAATATATTTGACAACTGCACAGTTGTCAAAGGAGACAGTAAGGTTAGAACATCCTCTGTAGACTTTACCTGGGTCTGTCAACATTCATGTATTGCCCTCCTCATGTAGGTTTCAGGCTTTCAAGGCCTCAAGTCCCTCTTGTATTGTGGCTATCACTTTCAAGGATTTCTGGACGAGTAGTTTTGTTGGAAAGCCCCAGTGATTTATGTTATGTTGTGAAAGGATCGACATTTAACGAAATTTAGGCAGAGAGGTCTACAAAAATTGAGAGCTAGCTGTAGGCCTCTAGTAGGGTTCCTTGATTCTTGCAGCTGTCATAATTATTTCTTTGGCCTGGCAAAAATGAAGCCTCTTGATGACATCTCTAGGACTCAGATTTTTAGGCTTAGGGAGTTTGTGTGTTCTATCATGTATTAGATCATGGTTTGAATGCTCCAGTACTAGCACACAAAATAATTATTTCAGGTACACAGATAGCTGGTGCTCTTGAATCAATTTGTCAATTCCTCTAATCCTGATATTATTGCGTCGCATTCTATTTTCACTTTGCTAGTGAGCTTAAACTTAAATTGTTCATAATCCTCATCAAGTGCTTTATATCTGTCGTCCAGATCGTTATAAGCATCGCCAAACTCCTCCAAGTTTTAAAACTCTCTAATGCAGGTTAAGATTATAGGTGTTGGTCAGCAACATGTAAAGATGTGTGTCCTAGAAAACATGACTGGTATGTCATTGTAGGTAAGCTTGTGTGCTAAAGCCTTGCATTTAATTAATGTACACTATATTGGCAAGTATTGGCACACCTGAGCATTACACCAACAGGGACTTTGCATTCTAAATACATAGATATTAATATGTTGTTGTTCCCCCTTTGTAGCTATAACAGCTTCCACTCTTTGGGGGAAAGGTATGGAGTGTTTCTGTGGGATGCAGCTGAACAATATAAGATGGATTTCCTTGCCATAACATATACCCTGTGCCAAAATTCCTCAGCAACACAGAAGTATTGGTGAAAAAAGCACAGAAAATTATTGCTACAGGCAATCCATGTGGGGGTTTTCCGTAATCTGGAGATGTGGCTAAACAAGTTAGGCTAGATATCTTTTATAACACATACCCTGTGCCAAAAATCCTAAGCAACACACAAGGGTTGGTGAAAAAGTGAGGGAAATTATTGCTACGTGCAACTTTGGCATTGATTGGTGGCCAAATGGTTGCATGAAAATTGTCCAAATGCTGCAATTCCATCATACCAAATGTAAAAATTCAACAGTTTTGAATTTATTCTCTAGACTTGTGCATTTAGATTTGTATGAATTGCAAATTTCCCCATGAAGTGGATGAAAAGAAGCAAAAAATTGTCCGAAATTCGTGACTCTGAATATTTCCCTACGTTCTCTGCTTACTGCTTACGCCGACCACTTCCGTACCTTCTTGATTTTCTATCTTTTCTCTTCTCTGTTTTACCTTCTATCTTTCCTTTAGCCGGGGGGGGGGGGGGATTCTGCCACAATAGCACCAAAAGTGCTTCGATTTGGGCGGAAGTTCACCTTTTGTTGATGTCCTCTCCGCCGATCCTCCAATTGGGGGAGAGGACGTAAATTTGCAGTGTTTCTGTGCCATTTTTTGTTCGTTTATAGATCTTTATTCAATTTTCAGTAAAAATTGGCAATACAAAACAATGCTTTATAAATCAAATCCTTATTCCATATTATTTCCTTTCATTTACAAATTATGAATACAGTATTTTCATTCACTCATTTTTTTCTATTGTTTTTATTATTATTTATCCCTCAGATATTGTTTCCTTCCCTATGTTCAGCCATCCTTCCCATATCTTCTGAGGTTTGCATCTTCCGCTTTTTATAATAGAATCCTCTCTCCATGTTCATTTGAAAATGTACTTGGATAAGTATTTCCCGCCATTGGGGGGCTTCTTCTAACCCCCATTTCCTTTATTGCTGAGCTTATTTGTACGAATACACCTTTCTGCCCAAGTTGTGAGATTTAAATAAAAGAGGAACACTTGGGGAGTGATGGAAGTATCAAATGGAAGGAGGGAATTCATAACTCTCTGAAACTTTGCCTTCAATGGGTCTAATTTCTCACATTCCCACCAAACATGTTTGATCGTCCCTGTCTCCTTGAAGCATCTCCAACATGTTGGGGTTTGCAGGGTTTATCTTGTTTAATTTAACTGGGACCATATACCATCTGAACATAATTGTGTAATTTTGTTCTATCAGGTAGACACAGTGGACGTTGCTTTTCAACTCGAAGGTCATGGTCAGCTCTTCTTCCCATTTTATTATTATGTGTTCTAATTCCTGTATCTATCTGATTGAGCGGGCCACTTGTTTGGCCACCCTATGTTCTTCCAGAAAATCCATGGAAGTGCCGCCATTTAGACAAAAGCTCGTAAAAGGTTATGTCCGCTGAGATGCGGACAAAAATAGAAGGTAGAAGAGAGAAGACGAAGAACAAGAACACTATATGGTTTACATGGGTGCACCATTCTCAGGAAATGGGAATGAGTCAGAGCAAGTGAGACCAGATACACTGACTTTAGTTCTGTCACATAGTTATGCGTACTTCCCTATTACAGTACACCGTACATCAGCTATAGATCTGTCCATCTCTAATAACTTGTTGCATAGCCGTGTATACCTCTGTTATAGTCTCACACAACTGTATATCTATGATGTTTACACAATTCACAGGGTTTATTCTCTAAAGTAGAATTTTTATTTTATTGTGTTCATTATGCATTACTGAGGTAGCGCAATGTTGGTGCCTCTTACAAATGACACACACACTAAATATGTATTTAAAATAATTATTTATTAATGTAAACTATGGACAATTATTGGCCACGGTGCAGTCAAATGTCAATGTTACTTTAAATACCATGTCAGTAACTAAATAACACGCTTATTAAATACCGTATTTGCTCGATTATAAGACGACCCTGATTATAAGACGACCCCCCAAAATCTAAATATTAATTTAGGAAAAAAACAAAGCCTGAATATAAGACTACCCTATAGGAAAAAAAGTTTTACTAGTAAATATTAATTCATGTAAACAATTTTTTCATATTTAATAAAAGCTATGATTGAGAAATATATATTTTTTATTTCCTTTTATTTGCCAACCTGCCCCCCCGAGTTATGCACATCTGCCCCCAGGGTTGCCACTCTGTCCCCAGAAATGCCTTATACCCCCTATTTGCCACTCTGCCCCATGATGTGCCTTTTAACCCTCTATATGCCACTCTGCCTCCAGAAATGTCTTATACCCTCCTATATGCCACTCTGCCCCATGATATGTCTTTTAACCCCCTATATGCCAGAGTGGCATATAGAGTGGTTAAAAGGCATATCATGGGGCAGAGTGGCATATAGGGGGTTAAAAGGCATTTCTGGAGGTATATATATATATATATATATAACTGCTAACAGCAATCACACGCCTATCAAGCCAAGGCAACCAGTACATGCTGGAGCCTGGGGATGATAGGAGTGTGAGTACAGCCTCCCTATGCCATGCTACCACCACCACCCCCCTTACACACCCATGCTATCACACACACACTCATTCACAAACATTTAAATACTCATTCATTCCATTAATCACACATACTTGCTCAAAAGCTCTCCCTCACCCCCTTACCTGAACTGCAGATCTCTCACTCGAAGACTTCTGCAGGGGCCCGGCTGTGCGAGCAACTTCTCTGGCCCCGCCCCCAGAGGAAGGAGGCATAATTACGTGACACTCTGCTAGCTTCCTGTTCTCCTGCTGCTAGTAGAAGAGACGCTGCTGGCGACCAAAGCACCGGTAAGCAGCCTGGCCCCAGCGGACATTTTTTTGAGGTCTGATTAGAAGACGACCTTGATTATAAGACAAGGGGTATTTTTCAGAGCATTTGCTCTGAAAAAAACTCGTCTTATAATCGAGCAAATACGGTACATTAAACACACAATGCACATGTGATAATGCATGTGACACCACCATGTGGCCTACACTTGGAGACACATGCAAAACTTGTGCTAACTGTTAACATGTTATAATCATACCTGGGAACTCTCTTGGTTTAACCCGGAGATTGCCGGGTGAAGCACCGCTTCACCGATTTGAAGCGTCAGACATATGTATACACATCTAAACACTACAGACACCCACATACATACATATTAGTCTACTCATACTATAACTCCATACACACACCTACATATACAACACATAAACCCACCTACGCATTAGATACACACATACTTCCTCTTAATATTGGGACAATGTGCACAGTCTACAGCTCCAGTATATAAATAATGAACATCTGAAGGTACTGCAAAAAGTCATATCCATTTCGCCATATAAATTGATGTGGTATTGCATTTCATGTTAACTGAAAAATAACTATAGTGGTTTTTTTTCCACTGTGATAATGTCAAACCTTACTTGGTCCATGTCTAGTCCTACATTCATTGACTATAATCCATAAAACTATCATATGTATATTTCAGTTCCCTAGCTGTATTTCCCTCACTTCTGCTAGGTTTTTTCCACCTCTTTACCACTCTTTCTCATGTAAGAAATCCGATATCTAGTAGACAATTGAACATGAAATATGGTTAGTCTTTCCATATATTGTTTGGTTGCTACCCAATTAGCCATAGGCCATATGTATATACCATCTGTCTTCATTTATAGACCTGCGGCCATACATTATTTTCTTAGGCAGATATAGAAACTCTACTGTCATACTCTGTATTTTAGAAAGGAGATCATAATTGAAAGTAGCCACCAACCTGATTCTCTCTTGAGCTGCTAAATATTAAAAAATAAGTAATTTTAAGGCAAGACAGGAGGCTTCCTATTTTGCATATCTTCCTTTACTTCTCACCAATAGCAGCAAAGAAAGAAATACTGATAAAGAAAAAACAACCAATAAACATCCTTCAGAAGGTATATAAACCCTAGCCAGTCCTTCCACTTCCTCTTTCTTTGCTGCTCACCGATAGCAACAGGTCAGATTTTTTCCATTACAGGTTTCCTGTGATATTGCTGCATAATTGTTCTTCTTATTTTCATTGCAAATATATATATACACACATTCTTCGGCTTATAGGTGCATTGTCCCCGGCATTGCTGCCCTTTTACTTTCTCCCCTTGGTCTTCTGTTTTTTCCCTTCCATCTCACCCCCCCCCTTATTTTCCTCATATATATATTCTCCTTTTAACCCTCCGGATTGCCGCGGCCAGTTCCGCTCCCTCCTTACCCGCTTTTCGTTCTTCTACCGGCGTTTCTGTGTGCCGGCGTTTTCTCTGTGCCGGCGTCTCCCTTGCCGGCGTTTTTTTGGGTTTCGCGGGCTTTCCGGAGTTCTCCTCCCTTGTTGCCACTCGGCGGCCATTATGGTTTGGCGGTGAGGTGTCGCTTCGCGAGATTTCGCCGCCATCTTTGTTTTTTCGCGGTTTTATTGTGGCGGCGGCCATCTTGGTCTCCCTATATATACATTGCTGCCGTTTTCGGCGGCCATGCTGTTTGGGGCGTCCGGATCTCGCGTTTTCGGGATTTGGACGCCATTGTGTCTTGTTTTCCGATTTTTACTGTTGTCACCTAGTTTTTCCTTACAGAACCTTCGTTTTTTTCTTGCAGGTCTCAATCAGGCTGAGCCCCTGAATTTGTGTGTACATTTCTGCTGTGTGCCTCAGACAGGCTGAGTCCCTGTCATATCTATACAGGCTGAGCCCCTGCTATTCACACAATTTATACTTGAGGGCCATTATCATTATTGGCTTTCGGCAGGCTGAGTCCCTGTCTTATATACACACATATATATATATTTCTCAGGCTGAGCCCCTGTTGGTAATATCATGTCTCAGGACAACGCCCCTAGCCAGGATGCCTTTATGGCATGGCTGGATTCTAAATTCTCCTCCTCAGTTGAGTCATTCATAGCTAGAATGTCAGCCTCCATGCCCCAGTCGGCCCAGCCTCCACTACCAGCCCCGGTGGCCCCTTCTAATGTTATCTCAGACTCAGGTTCTGAGAAGCCAGAGTAGGAGATTAGATCTACTAAACGCCCCTGGAAGAGCAACAGTGCCTCGGCGGGCAAGGGCAAGGCTCCTGCAAAACGTGCTAAAACTTCTGCCCCATCCCTCCTCTCCGGGCGTCATACCGCTGGGGATCTCCTTCTCTCCATCATAGACGAATGGCAGGCAGAGGGTTCCAATAATTCTGAGACTTTAATTAACCTGTCCTCGTCCAGGACTTTGGACTCACGATACATATGTGAGTGTTTGGTGGAGGAACCCCACCTGAATGAACCCCATCACTCCGGAGGCCCCTCGGTTACCCCCCACTCTGCCTCTACTTCTACTGACCTCCCGGTCGTAGACCCCTCCGGCACTGCCCTATTTGATCCCACCACAATGCGCCACCCCAGGGCTATTGAATGGGCTCCTCCAGAGCACATTGCATTGTATATTCATAAATGGCTGCTCAAACCTTTACCTAAGGAGGTGAGCAATAAGCTCCGGGCAGAATATCCTCGTCCCTGCATTCCCGACAAGGTGGCGCTCAGACCTGAGCTTGACCCTAATATTGTCGCCCTGTTGTCCGCTAGGCGCGATCCTAGGAAGGGTTTGGAGCAGGGTCTTAAATCCGCCCAGGATAAAATCCTGGATCTCGTAGGTCCCATTACCCAGATTCTGTCTCTAGCGGATAGGGCTTACCTCAAGGCTTCTCCCCTGGATCCCAAACTTGTCCGGGATTGGGCTCTCCGGACTGTTTGCCTTCTGGGAAACGCTAACGTCGCCGTGGCCACGGAACGGCGTAAGGCGGCCCTGCTCCGTATGGATCCTCGGCTTGCGGAACTGGGCTCCAAGGACTTGGGAGCAGCTGCCAACGGAATGCTTTTTGGCGACGCCTTTGTCAAAGAGCTTAATCGGCATGTTTCCCTCCTGTCTTCGTGGAATAAAGCCAAGCTCTCCATGAGGAAGGTATTCCAGCCAGCCCCTTGTTTTTCCGCCAGGGCTGGACGACCGCGGGGCCGGGTCGCCAGCCGTTCCTCCTACCAAGGCTCCAGATACCCCCAGCAGACTCAACTGTCCTACTGCTGGGCTTTTCAACAGCGACCATTTCCACAGCGAGGAGGCAGCAGAGGCAGAGCTTCTACCGGTTTCCCTAGAGGACGCTCAGGGTTCGGGGAGTACACATGTTTCTTGTCTCTCTTCCCATCCACAGGTTGCTGGCAGGATCTCCCGTTTTTTCCGCAACTGGGTGCGGATTACGTCAGACCCTTGGATCCTCCAAACTGTTCGCGGCTATCTGATAGATTTTGTGTCTCCCCCCTTCCAGGTAAGCAGGCCTCCTCCGGCGGTCAGATCCGTGTCCGACCAATGTTTGATAGAGTCAGAACTCCGGGCATTACGGGCCAAGGGGGCTATCGAACGGTCCAGGGGTCCCGTCTCTTTCCTCAGTTCCATGTTCCTAGTTCAGAAACGCTCCGGAGAATTTCACCCTGTGATAAATCTCAGGTCCCTCAACGCGTTTGTGGCTTATAGCCACTTCAAGATGGAGGGTATTCACCTTTTACGGGACCTTATGTCCGAAGGGGATTGGTTCACAAGATTAGACCTCAAGGACGCCTACCTTTCCGCCCCTATCCACCTGGAACACAGACAGTTCCTTCAGTTCCTCTGGGGCGATCAACTTTGGCAATTCAGATCTCTCCTGTTCGGCCTCAGTTCGGCCCCCTGGTGCTTTACCAAGCTCCTCAAGCCGGTGATGGCTTTCTTCCGCTCTCGGGGGATTACTTGTATTATTTACCTCAACGACATTCTTCTTTTCTCCAGGTGTCGGAATCTCCTCCAGGGACAGACGGATTTTGTGGTCCAGACGCTACATCATGCTCAAGTCCGAGTTGGTTCCACGTTAACGGATTCAGTTCCTGGGGTTCATCATAGATTCAAAGGCGGCCATGCTTCGTCTACCAAGATCCAAGATGGTGACGATTCGGAAGGAGATCCGTGTCCTTTTGCGGAAGGAGGTTTGCTCACTTCGCATGCTGGCTCGAGTGGTGGGTCTGCTTTCAGCATCCATTCAGGCCATTTTTCCAGCTCCATTGCATTACCGGGCTCTCCAGCGCTTGAAGGCGCAACACCTTCGCTCTCTTCCTTCCTACGATCAGCCGGTCCGGCTCAATCAAGAAGCTCGTCAGGAGTTGAGTTGGTGGCTTCGTCATATGGAAGCCTGGAACGGCCGGGCCATTTTCAGGTGGCAACGGGAGGCTCTTGGTCGCTGGAGGAACGGTCACTCCATATCAACTGTCTGGAGCTGATTTCGGGGTCGGTCGCTATCCGCAGCTTGGCAAGGGGCCGATCCGATTGCTGCCTCCTTCTCCGAATGGACAATATCTCAGCGGTGCGGTACATCAACCGCCTAGGAGGTACGCGTTCCAAGCTCCTTACAGAGTTGACGAAAGGCATCTTCGATTTTTCTCTCTCGCAACATCACTCTGCAAGCGGAATACCTTCCGGGTCCGGAGAACCTGTTAGCAGACTGGTTCTCGAGACATTGGAGAGATGCAAGCGACTGGAGGCTTCACCCGCGGGTTTTCCAGGACATCCTGCGTCTCCGAGGGCCTCTACACCTAGACCTCTTCGCGTCGCGGACGAACCGCCAGCTAAGGGAGTTCTTCAGCTGGCTTACAGATCCGGAGGCCTTGGCGACGGACGCCTTCACCCAGATTTGGCCAGTGTCCGACGCTTATGCTTTTCCCCCCTTCGCCCTAATTCCTCGGGTCGTCTACTTTCTTCGGCGCGCAGGAGGCTCCTTGGTTCTGGTGACTCCGCTCTGGCATGCGCAGCCCTGGTTCCCTGCTCTGCTGGAAATGTCTATTCGGGATCCGTTGGCCCTTCCGGTTTTTCCGTCGCTTCTGACGGACCCGGGGGGCCAGTTTCACCCTCTTCTCCAAGAGGGACGCCTATCTCTGGTGCTGTGGACGATCTCGGGGGACCCCAGTCAGTCCAGGGACTATCGGAGGTCGCTCAGTCCCTGCTCAGGGAGTCTTGGGCTCCGGGCACCCGGAAGTCTTACCGGTCAGCTTGGGGACGATGGGCTTCTTGGTGTTTGGGACAACAGATGGATCCCCATTCGGCCCCTCTAGAGGGTGTTCTTAATTTTCTGGCCGGCTTGTTTCGGGAGGGTAGGTCTTATCGGACTATTAATCTTTTTCGTTCGGCTGTTTCGGCTGGCCATGTGGATTTTTCAGGTGAGCCTGTGGGCAAGGCTCCTTTGGTGTGCCGCTTGCTGCGTGGCATTAGATTGTCCAGGCCTCCGGCCCCTCGGTATGAATCCCTGTGGGATGTGGCGCTGGTCCTGGACTTCCTTCGGGCCTGGCCCGATAACCATTCTCTGTCTTTACGTCAGTTGTTGGCCAAACTTACCTTACTCTTGTGTCTTTTGTCTTTTCGCAGGGTCTCTGATGTTCGGGCTTTTGATACCTATCTCCTTTTCGCCTGATGGTATTCGTTTCTCCATTCACAGGAGGACCAAGTCCCTGTCCTCTTCGGTTGCCTACCCTTACCTGTCGGACGATCCTAAACGTTGCGTTGCCAGATGTGTTCAGTCCTACCTGGCGCGTACGTCGGCCATTCGCCCTCCTTCATCCTCTCAGTTGCTTATCTCGTATGTTAAGCCATTTCAGCCGGTCTCGAGTCCTACTTTAGCCAGGTGGGTTCGTTGGTTACTCTCCCTGGCTGGTGTAGCGACCTCTTTTGGGGCCCACTCGGTCAGTAGAGCGGCGGCCTCGGGTGCCCTTCGGGCCGGAGGGGCCTTGAGTGATATTTTGTCGGCGGCGGACTGGTCTCGTGCTTCTACCTTTCGCACCTTTTATTTCCGTCCGTTATCCTCTGCAGTTTCCGCGTTGGTGTCGGGCGTTAAAACTGCAAAATAGGAAGCCTCCTGTCTTGCCTTAAAATTGGAAATTATTCTAGCCTTGGTGCCCGAATAATTATAATTTTAATAAAGACAAGAGGCGAGTATTTTCCCTCCCTTCCCTCCCGTTTAGCGTCAGGATCCTTGGTGAGGTAATTTTCATTTGTGGGGTCTTTTACCCCTGTTTGTTGAAATTGGTGCATTTCTCTGTATTGATTTATCATTTTGGTTTTTGCCTCTGCATGTCGCAGCCTCTATGTACCTTTGTTCTCCCTTAACCTATCATCTGGCACTTTTCAGCTTGATGCCCTCTCTGGGTGTTTGTGGTGGTACTCCTCCTGGTCGGGATACTTCGTTGCCTGCTGTTGAGGCTCTTCTCCTGAGGATTCCATTGTTCCTGTTTGAAGCCTGCCATGGTTCCGGTTTTTCTTGTCGCCTGAGGTTGGAAGCTGTTCTTCGCCTCGGTTCGAGCTCCAGTTCGTGTCCGGTGTCTGTGGCCGGTGTTTGGATGTTCTTCGTCGGTTTCGGTTCTCAGCGGTCAAAAGAGGAAGTGGAAGGACTGGCTAGGGTTTATATACTTTCTGAAGGATGTTTATTGGTTGTTTTTTCTTTATCAGTATTTCTTTCTTTGCTGCTATTGGTGAGAAGTAAAGGAAGATATGCAAAATACTCGCCTCCTGTCTTTATTAAAATTATAATTATTCGGGCACCAAGGCTAGAATAATTTCCAATTTTTGTTCACTTTCAATTCCAATGACTACTGAAATAGCTCTTCTTCCCCCTCCCTATCATGCACAAGACTATCCTTTAAATATCCCCATTTAAATGCAGATTTCTGGCCTCAGCTGCAATAATTTTTTTTCTTTCTTGTGGAGAAAAGTAAGGGAATGACAAGTTTAAAAAAAGGAGAGCTTGAAGGGAAGAAAGTGAAAAATGAGTGCTCAAGTAACAATGTTATAGTAGTAGTAATTTATGGAGGGGATAAGTGGAATAAATGTAGAGTATTGGTAGAGGTTATCAGGCATCCTAAAACAGAGGGTTATATGAAGAAATACAATGATCTAGAGGTAGTGGTGAAGTGGATCAACAATGTTTTTTGGAGAAAAACTACAATATACACAAAAAAGGGTAAAGGAAGTAGTTAAAGGAATAGCTCACTTACATGCAATAAGGAGAGAATATTGTATATGGAGTATGCAAGAAGGATATACAGCTTTGATTTTTCAGGGTCAAAAATTTGATTTCTTCTAGGGTATGACTACAAAGTAAAGGACGTTTCTGGTCTATTGATTAATATATGCTCTTCAGAATATATAAAACATATTCGTGTGCATGGGGCATATTTTGGATTACCAAAATCAATATTGATTAGTTTGTATCTGAAGAGGTTATATGGGATATTGGGTGCAGCTATAACAAAGGTTATAAGAATGTTGTGGGGGTTGTAGTGTATACCTTGTGTCAGAAAGATGGTGAGGTTAAGTCTTTAGGGAACATTAGCATGACAAAATATATAAACAGTATAAACTATATACTTGTGCATTCGTATTCGGGCGAACATGAAAACGCACGCTGTTCAGCCCGAACATACGAACATGGCGGCGGCAAAACATATACGAAGACACCCAACACGAAGAATCTTAGTGTTCGTCTTGGTTTACTAATCTCCCTGGTCCCTTCCCCATAGAGCCCACGTTATCTACGCAGAATCACAGGGGTTAACTTGGCCTGTCTCCCTGCTCCAAGAGTTAAAGGTCTTTAACTCCTGACGGCGAACCTACGGATTTCCACTCCTGTTAACCCCTGCGATGCTGTGTAGATAACGGGAGTGGAAATCCGTAGGTTCGCCGTCAGGAGTTAAAGAGTCGCCTGCAGGGGCCTCCTTAGGCATCCACCAATTGGCGATTCTATTGGTCGTTCGTACGGACCTTTAACTCTTGGAGTGGGGAGACCAGAGGCCAAGTTGTGGCACCAGGATTTAAAAAGTCTGTACTAGCGACTCTATTGGTTGCCAGCAGGGGGCTCGTCTGCCATCAACCAATGAAGTACAGGTGCACTTCATTGGTTGATGCCAGAGGAGGCCCCTGCTGGTGACCAATAGAGTTGCTCGTACAGACATTTAAAATCCTGGCGCCAAAGCTGCTGCGTAGTGCGTACCTCGTTAACCCCGTATTAACCCCTTCTACAAAAAACGACCAAAAATGAAGAAAAAAAATGAACACGAAGAATGTACACGACTATTCGCCCAAACCGAACACAGGAAGGGGTGAATATTCGTGAAATATGAAGAGTTTTCCCCCACGAAGACGAACATGAAGACAAACACGAAGAGTTGGCCGGCGCCCAAGTCTAGTATAAACCAATATGTGCCATGCATAAAATGATAATGTATTCAAAGTGATGTTAAAACGCTGAGTCACACACCTTGAGACATTTCTACAATTTTCACCCATGGAGTTAGGCCATCAAAGTTTACAAAACCTTCCAACAGCCGAAGTTTGCAAGCTTCCCACACTGCCGAGGATAGTCTGGAAGGTACAAGATGTTCCAAAAAATCTGTGTGGTACATTCTCCTACTCCCGGCCGGCTGCAGACCTTCCTAACAACAATATGCCTTTTTGTTTCCTTCTGTAGGAAAGATTGAGTTGGAAATCTCTAAGCTGTTGGGATAAATACCAGGTATATGTATTTGTAATTAATATGTGCTTGATTACATTTCTGTGCGTATGTAGGTGTGATAGCTGCAAGTCACTTAGGGGGGAAGTCAATAAAGCCACAGAATGGGGCCTTGGGCAGAACATTGATAATGGGAAAGACAGCTGTAAGAAGATAATATCACACCTACATGCTATTTAGGGAAGGAAGGAAATGCATCACCTGGAGATATTCGATAGATGGGATGTTTGTGATGAATGATTGTCATCTGTATATCATTATAATTCTGTTTTTTCTCCACACATCAATTGGCGGTATTGGTTTGAGAGAGGAGAAGTATATGCAACAATGAGATAAATAAAAAGAGGAGATATAATGAGAAAGGGGGATCAAAGGAAAGGGGGGAGAGATAAAAAAGAAAAGGGAGAGGTAACGTGTGATCTGGGTGCTCTGGCAAATCTTGTGGATGCAATCCAGGTGCTGGGGGCAACTCATAGGTTGCTAAAAATTAAGAAATCAGAATTTTGTTAATTTTGAAATGTTTTAGAACATTTGTGTGTGTATCTATATGCAGTGCGCACAGTGACCACTCCCAAAGCAGACTACACTGCTATCAAATCTGCTGTGGGCTCTAGTCCTGGATCTTTTGGAGACCTAGCAACGCCCCTGGTCATGTCAATAAAAATCTAAATCCTTAAGGAACATAAGAAATGGATATTAAAGTACTCTGCAAGTGCTTTAATATGCATTCTTATGAATGGAAAAAAACGGAGGTTATTTAATGACCGGTGTGTCACTCACAATGATGCGTTTAATTGTTCTGTAATTTGTTAACCAATCCATAATGAAGCCAGTGACATGGCAGATCCTTGTGTACTGCGTGAAGCATTGCGGCCCCTGGACCAGTAAAATCTGCAAGAGGTAAGGGAGTGTGGGAGAGTGAATGAATGGGTAAATTAATGAGTGAGTGTTTAGGGGCAGAGGTGGCACAGGAAGACTGTTAAAGGGGCAATGGTGGCAGATGCAGGGTGCTAAAGGGGCAGAGATGGCACATGCAGGTTGTTTAAGGGGCAGAGGTGGCACAGGCAGGTTGATAAAGGGGCACAGTTGGCACTGGCAGGCTGTTTGAGGGCCAGAGTTGTCACAGAGAGGCTGTTTCAGGGGCAGAGGTAGCACAGGTAGGCTGTTTGAGGGCCAGCATTGGCACAGGCAGGCTGTTTCAGGGGAAGAGGTGGCACAGGTGGGCTTTTTCAAGGGCAGAGGTGGCACAGGCAGGCAGCCAAAGGGGGAGAGGTGGCACAGACTGTCTGATAAAGGGGCAGTGGTGACACAGGCAGGCTGTTTTAGGGGCATAGGTCTACAAAATCTGGTTCAGTGTATAGTGATGGGAATTATGCTGTATCATATCTGTTCAGTAAGTGTTATTTTTTCAAAATTATTTAACGACCAATGATAGGCCAGGCACGTCACGCAAAAACGATCAGTTAATGACCAATGACGTACCTGGCATCTCATGGCATTAAGCAAGCTTAGAAAGCGATTTACAAGTTTCCAAGAGGGTCTCTCGAGGACCCTCCTGATAAGTGTTAACATTTAAAAATAATTATGCAGTGATGTCACCATCAGGGGAACCATCCAGTTCCAGCAAAATGTAAAAAAAAAGTCCAAAAATAGTAAAATAAATAAATAAAGTTATTATTATGAGCAAGTGCTAAAATTTGCGCTGTACCATCCCAAAAATCATGATATGGAAAGAGTTAAAATACTAGCATTTCAAATACCCAAGGCGTGTCTACTTTAAAAAAAAATGAATGGTTTGATGGGGTAAATTCGTGTGTCCGGGTTCAAAGATAGGGCAAAAACCGATGCATGGGTGGTATCACTGTACTCAAGAGATGTTGCTGAACACATATTGGGGTGTTGTTTGACAGTGACATATACCAGGAGTGGTAAACCTATACCTGAAGTACGTGTGTGAAAAAAAACACACAGAAAATACCACCGCAAATTTTGACAAAGGCTGGTGGTAAAATTAGTGCGTGGAAAGGGTTAAAATACTACCATTTGAAATACCCTTGGCTGTGTAGTTTTCAAAAATATATGATTTGATGAGGTAAATTGAACTGACCCACTTCAAATATGTCCCACGTAGGACACGGCGGGAGAAGGACCACATGTCAAAGCTCCAATTTAAAAAAAATTGCACTTTTGGCGCAAAATGTGGCGTTTTACCTCCCAAACAACCTGACAAACCCATGCATGGGGTTATCACTGTACTCGAGAGATGTTGCTGAACACATATTGGTGTGTTGTTTGGCTGTGACATATACCAGGAGCTGTACATCCATACCTAAAGTACAATTTGTGTGATAAAAAACACAAAATAAATTACTACCACAAAGTTTGACAAAGGGTGGTAGTAGAATTAGTGGCAGCAGGGGCGCCACGCGGCTGTCCCATCACCAAGGCCAGGACCGTGCCGAGGCGGGTGCATGGGGTGCACAGCACCCAGGTAGCAGGGAGAGGAGGAGAGAGAGGTACACAGAGTGAGAATGCATTAATGAATATGTGTAAATGATTTGTGTGAATAAGTGAGAAAATGAATAATTGTGTGAAGGAATTATGTGAATGACAGAGTGAATGAGTGAGTGACTGCATAAGTGTTTTGTGTGTATCATAGATGTATAAGTGATTTGGGGAAAGGCAAAGATGGCACAAGCAGGGTGTTTGAGCATTGGGGACCAAGATGGCACAGGCAGGGTGTTTATGGGACAAAGATGGCACAGGCAGGGTGTTATGGGACAAAGATGGCACAGGGCGGGCTGTTTGGGGACAAAGATGTCTTATGCTGGGCTGTTTGGGGACAAAAATGGTTCATACTGGGCTGTTTGGGGACAAAGATGGCTCAGGCTGGGCTGTAATTTGTGTGTGTTATCTGGGTGCTGGTCAAGTTCTATGTGGACACCAGGGCTGGCCTTTGGGTGTGCAACCTGTGATCTATGCCTGTAATTTAGGTTTTTTTTAATCTATACCTTTAATGCTGAGTTTATATGTGATTTCCAGTTGATCTATACCTGCAAAGCCGGATTTGTGTGTTACTCTGTTGATCTATATCTGCAATGCTTTTTTCATACATTATTTATGTATACATGCAAATACAGGGTTTGTATATCCTATTTAGTTGATCTATACCTGCAGTGCTGTTTCCATGTGTTGTTCATTTGACATATACCTTCAGTGCTCAGTGCTGTGATCCCCAGTTGATCTATACCTGCAAATGTGGGTTTGGGTGTTATTCTGTTGGACTATAACTGCAATGCTATACACGCAAGTGTTTACATGTGTTGTTTATTTGATCTATACCTGAACTACAGGGAGGAAGGAAAAGAGAGGTGTGACTTAGTGAATGAGGGGACAAAGGGACTCTGGGGAAGAGTATGGGAGAGAGGACCTTTCAAAGTCACGGTAGGGCCAGAAGGAGGGAAGACTGCTCTGACTTTTACAGTCTTCCTCTAATCTGCAGTCAGTGTGGCAAATATATATATATTTTATTGGTGTGGAAGCGGAGGGAGAGATTGCATGCTAGGGTGCATGGAGGGGGTGCAAAGGAAATAATGCATATATACTGTGACCAGGAAGAAAAGTGTAGACATGTCTGCGGTGATCTCGGTTTTTAAATACTTTTTTGATGTTTTTCAAGAACAATGAATATGGTACATTATATGGATACCTGACCATTACACCAACAAAGACTTTTATGACGTCGCATTCTAAATACATACACATTAATATGTAGTTGGTCCCACAATATTTGGAGTGTTTCTGTGGGGATTTTGGCCCATTCATCTAGTAGAGCATCAGGCACTGATGTTGGACCTGAAGGCATGGCTCGCAATCTTGCTGTTCATCCTAAAGGTGTTGGATGGGGTTGAGGTCAGGGCTCTGTGCGGGCCAGTCAAGTTCTTCCACACCAAACTCATCCAACCATGTCTTTATTGACCTTGAATATTGAGCTGGGGCACAGTCTTGCTGGAATAGAACATGGTCTTTTCTAAACTGTTCCCACAAAGTTGGAAGTATAGCGTTGTCCAATAATGTCTTGGTTTGGTGAAGCATTAAGATTTCCTTTCACTGGTATTAAGTTCCAGTTACCATTATCCCTCCTCCACCAAACTTGGCAGAATGCAGTCAGACAGATAACATTCTCCTGGCGTCAGCCAAACGCAGACTGCCAAACAGAGAAGAGTGATTGATCACTCCACAGAACCCGTTTCCACTGCTCCAGAGTCCAGTGGCAACGTGCTTGACGCCATTTTGTCTGACGCTTGGCATTGTACTTAGTAATGAGGGGCTTGCATGTAGCTGCTCGGCCATGGAAACCCATTCCCTGAAGCTCTGTCGCACAGTTGTTGTGCTGATATTAGTGCAATGGGAATTTTGAAACTCTTCAGCTATGGAATTTAAGCTCCATGTGCCTCAATACTCTATGACCCCACTCTGTGACTTTACATGGCCTTCTGCTGCTCTTGCTAAAGACTTCCACTTTCCAATAATACCACTTACATTTGACCGTGGAATGTCTATAATGGACGAAATTTCACAAACTGACATATTGCAAAAGTGGCAACATATGACCACGCTTGAATTCACTGAACTCTTCCGAACGACCCATTTTTTTCACAAATATTTCTTAAAGGGGACTGCATGGCTAGGTGCTTGATTTGATATACCTGTGGCAACGGGTCTGATTAAAATCTGAATCCAATAGTTAAGAGGTGTGTCGAAATACATTTTGTTCATATAGTGTATGAATACAATGAAAACAAAATATTTCTTATAAGTATGATGAATATGATTTTATAAAGAAAAGTTCATATATTGCTGTGCTTGTTCCCTCAAATTGACACAAGTAAGAGTACTATTGTGCTATGTTGGTCTTCAAAGTACAGTGAGTGCCTATTTTGTTGTAATTTAAATGAGTCAAACATTTAAGTAGTGTAGATGTAGAGTAGTTCATTTATGCTTGTAATATTAGGTAATGATATAACATGTCAGTGCTGTCTACCTAGTTGATCCACTCTGTACAAGAGAGCATGGATAAAGATGTCATCGAAGACCATAGGCAAAAAGATGAGTGAAATGAGGAAGAATGCATGTACCAACTTGAATTTCATAAAATTCATTATCCATGAGAAATTACTCTAACATGCATTAAAAAAATAAAAGTACAATTTTAGGAGAATAAACTGTTCCTTTAAAGATCATATTATTCCAGATATAAATTAATGAACATTTCCCTAAAAGCTATTTCTATAATGCCAGATTTCTAAAATAATTTTCAGAGGTAGGATGTAAATAGTATAGTGAGATCATACAAGATCCATATTATGAGCAGTGAATGTGTGCTTTCTAATTTTTTTTTCTAAAATGGTATACATTCTAAATCCAATAGCCTGCTAACATTATTGCAATGAAAGACCAGGCGTAATTATTTGTGACTTGCCAGGGGTTAAGGACGCATACATATAGCACAGGAATTGGGTATTAGAAGTGAATAAAAGATTTTGGCACAAGGGCAAATTAGAACCACCTTGAAACTCTTTACTTTGCACCCTGTACTTCCTTCCTTTCTAGATAAACTCTACCACAACCTGTGTCACTGATTTAATTGCTGCATTATTAAGGAAAATTTAATCTCTGAGTATTTTAATTGAATTAAATTATGTTACAGTGGGAATTGTCTCTAATTTATTGAAATTCATTTATATCATGAAAGGTATTGGGAGGATTTTACAATATCTCTAATAATTATAATATATTGAAGTGGGTCTTTGTAAAAGATAAAATGGCCATCCATAAAGAAGGTTCCAGAACCTGAGGCAAATTGTTTTAGGTAACATATAAAAATGTATGCATATGATTCGCCTGTAATCGGCAAAACAGGGGTAAAATTACAGAGGACAGTTCTTGAGTGGCAAGGATAACTAAGAGTTTGGGTCAACACTATTGGTGATCTTCCCTGTAACTAGTGATGCTGGTGACTAGGGATAGTCACCCATCCCTCACAACTAGTACTGCAGTCAACAGTCACTATCCCATAGATCAGGCTACATGAACAGTTGACATTCTGGTCAGGCATCCACCTTGCTGCCCAAAATTAGCACTATAGTTACACTATTAATACATTCTTTGTGGAAATAAAATTGAGATTTTTTGTTTGTTTTTTGCCTTTTCCTGTCATATGGTGGTGTACTTAGGGGGTGGGGCGGCTGTCTGCCCCGATTGTCACTCATCAGGGGGTGTCACACTGGCACAGAGAGGTCCCAAGTACCCAGTAAATTTCCCATCTCTTAGTGTCTAACTACCTTCTTCGCCACTGTCTCCTTTCCCATAGCTCTGTTTTTCTTATCGCCTCTTCGTCTTCTTTCTTCATCTGCTTCTCCTTGTTATCAGCTGCATTAACCAGCCCTCCTAGAGTACCTCTGCAAAAGGGCGGAACCATAGAGCCCACCATATGGTTGTACATGGAAGCTCCACCCTTTTAAGGAAGAGCTCCGTGAAGGCTGGTCAGGAAGGAAGACAGGGGCACAGAAGCTGATGGTGGAGAGAGACAGTGGGAGAGAGTGAGTGTGTGAAAGGGCGTGCATAAGAGTAAGTGAGAGTGTGGGTGTTTTTACATTTTAAAGTGGGAGAAATATAGGATCTGCCCCAGGTGCCAAGTACCCTAGGTACGCCCCTGCTGTGAAAGGGTCTTTTGTCTTATAATGAGGTTATTTGGTTTAATTACTAATAGATGTCAATATTGGCTTTAAGAAACACTGGTTATCCAAATCTTAATGTGTTCTAATGACTTTATGTATTGAGAAGTAATTTGGTAAATGTTCTGTTATCTGTGCTGTGTAGATCCTCTGAATCATAGCATTACCTGGACATTGCACTTGACGTGTTTTATTTTCACAGAGTTATGCTAATGTGTAAGGTTCCCAATAGCAACATTTATAATACTCAATTGGGAACTGGTTTAAGGTTTATTACTCTGTAACTAATTGACAGTATAAATGATTTTTGACTAGTTTCCAATGTGTTTCATTGGGAAGATGGAGGAGGAAAATGTTGCTTTTTCCTGCAAGATCAATTGATCAGTTTAGCACCAGATCAATTGACAGATGTGCTTACTTAGACATCTTCTAGTTTGTAATTTCTTTCCTTTGTCTCTTTAGTAAGTGTAACTGCAGGGAACTTAGGAAAAAGAAGTTGATGTCAGTATTCTGGACTTTGATTGAATTACTTGGCATCATGCTTGATTTATTGCCTTATCTCTAATAATGAGCTCTAAGCATTTGGTATGTATTGGCATGCAATTTTGTGAGGAGATTATCCAACATTTCTTTCTCCTCAACATGTCTCTGGTTAGTTCTCCCATTAAAATGTCAATGCTTGCATATTTATCCAATTAGCAGACTGGAATTATTTTTAGTTTTTCATCTCATCTATGTTATTTTTTACATCAGTACCAAATGTGCATAAACTAACTCAAATAACTTGTATTTAATATATTTGTATTGGTAAGATGGAGTCATTTTTCTTGTAGTTATCAACAGTGGCGTCGGCAGGGGGGGCCAGAGGGGGCCATGGCCCCCCCTAAATCATGCTGTGCCCCCCGGTGTGCCCCCCCAATTGAAACGCCGTCTTTTTTTTTTTTTTTTTAATAGACCTGGAGGAGAGAGAGAGAGGCGCCGAGCGGTCGCTGAGGAATAAGTTCTCAGCGACCGTTCGGCGCCTCTCACTCTTTTCCGCGACCGCGAGGCCTCTGCCTTGGTCGCAGTGCCGGCATTTCAAGCCGAGCGCCGGTATATGATGTCATATCCGGCGCTCAGCAATGAAGCTGCGCACACTGCGGCAGAACCAGGAAGACAGAGACCTCGCAATCCCGCCGCTGGACTTCTACAAGCCCAAGGTAAGTGAACTTCAAAGGGGGGGGGAGGAGGGTAGAAAGTTAGGAGGGGGTTAGAGAGTGAAAAGAGGTAGATAGGAAGTGAGAAGAGGTAGATAGGGATACATTGGGAGGGAGAGAGGGGGTAGATAGGATAGATTGGGAGGGAGAGGGGGTAGTTAGGATAGATTGGGAGGGAGAGGGGGTAGTTAGGATAGATTGGGAGGGAGAGGGGGTAGTTAGGATAGAGAGGGAGATATTAACATATATTGGCAGCAGGGGCTAATATTAATATTAATTGGCAGCAGGGTCTAGTATTTATATTCATATTGGCAGCAGGGTCTAGTATTTATGTATATATCGGCAGCAGGGGCTAATATTAATATATATTGGCTGCAGGGGCTAAGTTTATATATATATTGGCTGCAGGGACTAATAATATATATTGGCAGTAGGGGCTAATATTAATATATACTGGTAGCAGGGTCAAATATTAATATATATCGGCAGCAGGGTATAATTTTTATGTATATCGGCAGCAGGGTATAATATAAGTATATATCCGCAGCAGGGGCTAATATCAATATATATCCGCAGCAGGGGTTAATATTAATATATATCAGAAGCAGGGTGTAATATTTCTATATATTGTCATCAGCAGGGGCTAATATTAAAGAATGAGATGTGTGTGTATATGTGTGTATATATATATATATATATATATATATATATAGTGTATATGTACCGTTTTATAATTGGCCCCCATACTTTGGTTCCTGGCCCCCCATGTGCCCCCCCTAAATATGAAAGCTGGAGACGCCACTGGTTATCAATAGTGACTGGTGAAATGTCAATATGTTCATTAAATTATATTAAGAGAAAGAAACAGACACAGAGGTGTGGAGATAAAAGGCTACAGTGTTATTGAACAAGGTGACAATTTACTTTAAGGCAAATTGTAATAAAATCTGTAAATTAACTGACCAAACTTGTTAGCTTAAACTTGACAACTGATGCAATCTTGATGACTCGCTGGGGTCATTTTGATTACTGACAGAGGCACAGCCATTTGAGTTACATCCCCTGTACAGTTGGTTCCCCCACTAGGCTTGCAAAAGGACATGTTGCACCCATATGCACCAAATCTGTAGAAGAAAAGTAAAATTAATGTGAATTAGTTTGCTTTCTCAAAATACAAACAACTAATAAAATGTAGAAAAACCACTCTTCGTGTGCGACCCTTTAAATACCACGATGCATATGTGAAAGGCACAAGTGCACCAACGGAAAGTGCAATTCGTGAAAAGAAATAAGTGTCCAGCCATTTCCGCGAGGCCGAAAATATTCACACACATGCCCATAAGGGTCTTGGAGTGAAGGGTGCTTCATCTGTAGCATTGGCCTTCAGTGTTCCTCTTGCTCACACATTTCACAACAATAAGTGCAGGATTGTGTACGTGACCCAGAATTTCTCTGGGGCTCAAGTGTACACCTCGGGCTCCATGCTACCTCGGCCTTAAGGCCAGAGGATCAAGCTTTTCCCCCCTACCACTAGGGTACTACACTTGATCTTAGCGAAAAGGCAGAGAAATCTCATGGCCTTTTGGCTAAGATCTCACGGTGCTGCCACAACCACAAGGGATTCTGGGTGATACTGGCTTAATACCTGAGGCTTGGGGGTAGCCAAGAAATACCATTACGTACCGGAACCCTGAAGCGCTTTACGGCACCTTTCCGGACGTGCCCAATACCTGTTGGAGGTGCATGATGGGGGTGGGTACGCTACTGCATATTTAGTGGGAGTGCCCGAGGAGAGTTCCCTTCTGGCGAAAGATTCATGTGCTCCTGCCGAGATTCACGGACTGCTCCATACCTTTTTCCCCTGCAACCTTCCTTCTACACAACACCACCAGTTCGATCTCAAGTTATAGGAAGTCGGTAGTGCCTCATCTTTTTAACGCTGCAAAAGCCTTAATACCCCTTCATTGGAAGGACCCCGTACCTCCTTCCTTCAAGGAGTGGATTGTGAAAGTGGAAAGTATTAGAACACTGGAGGAACTAACTATGTCCTCTGATGATCAGAGTGAGAAATATAGTAGAATGTGGTACTATTGGATAGAGTATGTTGCAAGCCCTGATGCTCGGTCCATACTGGGACTCTAGGTGTGGGCATGGCGCTTGAGGTGCTGTTAAAGAGGCTTTTCCTACCCCCCCTTCTTCCCCCCTTTTTTTTTCTCCTTTCTCCTCCCTTTTCTCTCTCTACCTTCCCTACCGTTACTCCATACTACCCTGTTTCCCTGTTCCTTTCCCCTTCCCGTAGCCCCTTGTCTTGTCTTTTTTGTTCCTTGTTTGTGATGTAATTTATGCTACAAAACAAACTCTTTGTATTTAAGTTTATTATACAAACTGATTATGATAAAACAGACATCAACCTGTTTTAGCAGGAGTACAAAAATCGGTAATATCGGTACAGAGTACAGATAGACGATAAGCAGTACTGCGACGCAGCGCAGGGCAATACACGTTACAGTACGACTTCAGTTACGGAAAGCTCAGTAGAAGAAGTGTACAATTACATTTACAGACATGGCACATATGGTTAGCACTTTAGTGGAACATAACCTGGGGAAATGGGGGGGGGGGGAAGGGGGCCGAGGAGAATGGGGCTAGTCTTCAGCCTCTAGACTGTCCTTGAGAGAGTAGTCTCTCAGCAGGCTGTGGATAAGCCTGCGGCAGTCACGGACTGTGACCTGCTCCCTCCTCAGCACCAGGCGGTTCCTGGCAAACCATAGAGCGTCCTTTACACAGCACATGAGACGCCAAGCATCCTCAATGGCGCTCTCCGTGTGTGTTCCTGGAAAAAGTCCGTAAAGTACCGAATGGTAGGACAGGTACTTTCTCTCGATAGAGTCCTTGAGATCCAGCTCCAGGGCTCTGAACAAAGCCTGTGCAAACGGGCACTGCCAGAACAAGTGAAGGGAAGTCTCCTCCTCCACAATGCACTGTGGGCAGTGTCTATATCTGCACAGCCCCCTGGCATGCATAAATGTCCTTAGGGGGAGGCCTCCCTGAATGGCCATCCATGCCATGTCTTTATGCCTGTTGGTTAGCCTGCTCGACGACACGTTAGCACAGACAGTGCATGAATTTACACCATAGTCACAGCAGAATCTGACAAAAAAGTAATTACCTTAACTGCTGATTAGTATGGTGATGAAGCTACCTACCTTCCTTCTGTTCCTTCTGTACCCTGCCCCCTCTAATTTCCTAAAACCTCATGCCCAAGATGATATCATGCTAAAAAGACATACATGCAAATAACAAACCATAACGAGAGCCTCAGCAGACCTTACCAATTTTAACAAAAATGCCAAATGACCTGCAGGACTGCCAACATTTAAGACTAAATTGTATATGTCATGAATGCTGGGCAAGACTGGGAATGAAAAGCAGCCCCATACATTTTATTTTGTGGGTGAGTTCATGTGCCCACATGCCACACAAAAAGCCCCACAGTGCCACCTTTCCCCCCCAAATAGCTTGCCTGTGCCATCTTTGCCTCCAGGTAGCTTGTCTGTGCTATCTGTTTCCCCAAACAGCATGTCTGTCCCATATATGCCCCCAAGTAGTTTGTCAGTGTCCCCATTTAGCCTGCCTGTCCCATCTCTGCCCCTAAACAGCCTGACTGTGCCCTCTCTGCCCATAGACAGCCTTTGTGTCATTATTGCCACTAAACAGCCTGCTTGTGCCACCTTTGCCCCTTAAACAGCACAACCCAGCATTCTCTTCCAGTAAATGTCATGTAAATGTTGTGGGATGGAGTATCTTAGAATGAGTGTGTTCATGTATGTTAGGGAGTATGAGTAAGTGTATGTATAACCATGTGTATGTTTGTTAGCATGTGCAAATTTGTGCAAGTATGTTAACATATGTGTGCCAGAGTGCATGTTGCAAGGGAGAATGGTGGCACAGACATGCTGTTTCAGGGCAATGATGTCAATAACAGATTGTTTTGATGGCACTGGTAAGTTGCTTGGGTGCAAAAGTGGTACTCATAAGCTGTTTAGGGACAAAGCAGGCGCAGTGGGACATGTTGCTTGGTGAAAATAGGGGGCCCCCAGGGGACCTTCTGCACCAGGGCCCTGTGGTTTCCAGTTACATCCCTGATCTACATGTATAAACCTGCCATGTGTATACCACTAAAACCAAGAAATGCCAAAACGCACACATAACTGCCACATGAAATCACTACAGATGTGCATTAAGCCAAGCCAAATACTAATATGAGTATATACAGTATATACCTCTGTACACAAATGTAATCAACATTATTATATACCCCCTTACAGCAACAGTATACAAGTTAAATATTAGCAGCAGTAACTGCAGGGAACTAGATAATAGGCTTGGATAATTGCTGTGTGGTTGTTACAACCTGTTTATAAACTCACGACAAACGCGTGTGGCAGATTTATCCAAAGATGTTAGTGAAGATCTACCTTTTTTTTACACCTTCCATGATCCTTGCTAGAACATCTCTCCTAAAAATATAAATAAATTTAATCTGCCAGTACACATCTGCAGCCTGGACATTGTGTATGTTATATATTTCATGTCAATTCAAGCAGCACCTTATTAATGCTGAATGTTGGTCTGTGATCTTAAACTCTAGAGCCGGAACACCACTATCCTGAACCTACGACTCTGGATCTTAATGACTTTTCGTGCACTCAAGCCCTGTTAATGCTAAACACACTAACCAGCAAGCTCTAAGCTCATCCAACCTAAGCTGCACCCTACATTGTCTATCTTTCTGTCCACTGATACAGACTTTTATGGAAGCTTACTAGTAAGATATACTGTAATGCGTATTGTCCTAAATTAACCCCTTCATGACTGTTTTGTTTTTTTTATCAGCCGTTTTTGTATTTATGCTATGTCATTCTTCAACTGTAATTTCTCTCTTTCTAAATTGGTGCACCCACACAAATCATATATTGTTTTTTTCAGCACAAGTAGGGCTTTCTTTTGAAGTAATTAAATAAAAAATGAACTATCATTTAGTATGAAAAATATCTGAAAATCTGGGAGAAATTAGGAAAAAAAGGAAATATTTTCAGTTTCACCCATAAAAACTACATATAACCAGTGCAAATGGAAAAAAAAACTCCAAAAGTGTATTTAGGTATTTGTCCTGTTTTTGAAAACACCTCATATGCCTGGTGTTTTCATTTATTTTGGCACTTACAGGATTAAACATGAATGACGCGCATCGCTGTTTCTAAACAAGATTTTTTTAAATGTGGTATGCTGGGAGTTGCTCCCCAATAGTGGCCAGAAAAAGAAAAGTATATATTTTTTGAAAGATGACATCCCATTTACTTGGGTCATTTTAACCCTTTTGATTTAACCATTTTAGCGCCAGTCTGTCCTAAACATTGCAGTAAAATTTCATTTGTTTTAATTTTTAACAAACCCATTCTATCCAAACACAGTATTTCAGTATTTCCCCCCCTGGGTACATGAAATTATTGAAACAACTTGTGATTTGTATTTAAAAATACCCCCCCCGAGTACAGGAATACCCCATATGCACTGCAGGTTCAAATCTGAAAATGCACATTACAGTTTTCAAACATTGCATTTTGACAGATCAGTTTGCTGGGTCCAGGTCTCATCTGAGACATCTCATATTTAATTTAGCCTCCTAAAACTATATATTTCCAAAAACTAGACAGCTCAAGGAATCTAGTTAGGGGCATATTGGCCTGTCCCATGCAGCTGATTCCACCCTGGCGCCTTCCAAATTTAGTCTAACAAAAAAAAGAAAACATTTTTCACTTCCACTTTGCAATGTCATGTTTATTTGTGAAAGAACAAAATAGGTCATGATTTGTGTTCAGTAACACCCCCCGAGTACATCGATAGGCCACATGCATTAATAACTCACGTTTCTCAGATATTGTGGAGTCAAAACTGGAACGTGCGCATTTCAATTTTTAAACTTTTTTTAATATATCTTTTTATCAGACCACTTGTAAGTGACATCAATCATCGATTATGTTTTTTTTTCATAATTACGCTAGATTACCCCTCTCTCTTTCTAGGGCAGGGTCAGGGGCTGCCATAATGATCAGATCCTATTGGCCAGGAGTAATCTGATCATCATCAGTCCACTTTTGATCAGTCAGTGCTGTTACTTTTTAAATGATTAGTTTTTTCATTATTTTTTTTAACTCTTTCAATGCTGATGCTCCAATAGAGCACAACATTGACTGATATGTAGTCCCCACAAGCTTGTGGGGACAAATATTCACCCCTGCAATGCTACGATAGTGAAGGGGTTAATACTTAATTGAACAATTGGGCAGCAGGGGAGGGTTGGGGCTGGTCTCCACACTCATGTGCCTCCGGAACTCCAGGCACAAACCTGGGTAGGTCCATGGGGACCATATATTATTGTGTTATATGATGACCCTTGAATTTTACCTGCACTCTCTGACAGTAAGAGGCGATAAATCATTAGCCACAAATAGTGACTCAAAGCTACTTATCTCATTCAGTCCTCTATGTTTTGTGACAGTAGCAGTAATATAATATTTGATCTGAAAGTGGCATAGTTTGACAAAGAAGGAGTGGGCCTGGTTAGGTATCAACTTCTCTAAGCCTTTAATAGCTTGTCCTTGGCAAACATGCCGAAGTCTGACAATGTCAGTACCTTCTGGCATGAATTTAGTCATTGCCGTCATCTCTAAACCTGGGGGAAGTCTGCATGTTTGTGTCAGCCACAATAAAATACTCATTTGGTCATGTTGTCCTCTCAGACTGTAGTGCTAGGTGGGAAAGTTGGGTGCTTTTTTGGTAGCCAGGACATCACCCAAGACCCAGCCAACATATATCTTTGCTCCAGAGGCTTCCTTTCCAGCCAAATATATATTGTAAACATTCTATGGCAGGTCTTGCGAAGCCTAATAGGTGGCGACTAGAGCAAATACAGAATTTATTCTGTGGACCTCATCACCCAACAACATAATCCTGCTCCAGCAAGTGATGGCGTACTATCTACCCTTAATATGAGCAACAAACTGCAAGACTGCTTTATTTAAAAAAGAGCAGGCTAGATGGGCCAAATTGTTTTATCTGCTATCAAATTCTATGTAATGCAAGTATTATTAATAGCAACAGTGCTATATGCCAAACGCACACGAAACTAAACAATTGCCCAAGTACTTTATTGCTAAATCAGGCTGCACAACTGCTGGAAACCAGACTCTGAATCTAATCCAGACAAGAAATTTCCTCTGCTTTTTCCCCTAGAGGCGGAGACTGAAAACGGTAATTAATGAGAAAGAAAATCAACAACAGAATTGGCAAAGCCAAGGATATGTGCTCGAATTCTACAATTCAACTGCGAACACCAAGTGCCTTAAACAACAGGACTACAGGAGGTGAGGAGGAAGACAATTAGCAATAGTCGACACCACCCCTATATTAACCCATTAACAGAATCTGCAAGATCTTTCAGCCAGCAAGACAGCACATTATACACATGTAAAAATGTTCCCATGGTTCTTCCTGTGTTGCATGTTCACCTGCACAAAATAGTGCAGTACCCATGACACACAGTAAAGGGTTAATATAGAAAAGACATGATAGAAAGAGGCAGCTACAGAGTAGTGGAAATTGGTCAAAATAACATAACAAGGGAAGGCTGCCTAGGGTATTGCAAATACATCTGTACAAGGATACATTTGGAATGGTAAACATCTGCAAATAATTAAGGTCTAGAGTCCCTGTGGGTCGTTTTCCAATTTTTGTTACATGTCATTGCATTTAGTTTTTATTTTCTTTCCTTTCTTCCTTCCTTTTCCTTCCTCTATTTTAGCTTTTTTTTTTTGAAGGGCGAGGCAGAAAATTGACGCATCAATGTCTGAGATTTTACACTTTAACTTTGTATACTTTAGTGGTCACAGGAGAGTATAGGTGATAAGCATACCTGGGAATTTGACCCGGAAATTGCCGGGTGAAGCACCGCTTCTCCGGTTCAAGACCCGGATCCTCCCGGTCGCGGGAGCGAGGTCTTGACACGCCCCACACCCTGCCCATTTTTTCCTTGAATTAGGGGTGTTTCCAGCTGTAAAAGATTCTAATACATTTTTTAACCTCAATTAAGAAATGGACCATATATAATTATTGGTATAGGCAATAGTCAAAGATATGTAATCATTTTTCATAAATAAATGATTATTAAGATATATTAATATGTTTCAATGATAGGCTTCAAGGTTTCCTTGACCTTAAAATATGGAATGAAGGATTTGCTGAACAGGCATTCTATAGATAGGATAGAAGCTTGCTAATGCATGGTATAGTTGTAACTCTAAAAGGGCATTACAGTATGCGTACAGCCACCACCTAAAATAGGGTTTCGACGTGTAAAGATCTTAGTGAGCATGTTTATCCAATTAGGTGAAGACCAATAGACTGACAAGACTGACATCATTATTCAAACCGTGTATATAAGTTAAGGCCTTGGAGAAGCATAGGAGGAGAGGTAGAGGGGAGATGTACTTGCCATCCACGGACTCTTCTCGTCCCAACACTCCCTCCCTCCATCCTCAGGAATGCATAGGACAGATGTCATGAACTAAATTCCTCTCCAAGTTTTGGAAGACTTGTTTCGTATTTTTGTTATCTACTTTTTATATTCTTCGTCTATTTTTGTTCGTATTAAATGTTTCACCTTTGTTTGCATCTAAGTGACTCTGCCTATTTTTGACGCACATACATTTATATGTGATCCAATTATTTGAAGTTTGTATTGGCCCTATATATTTTATTACACCAGCAGACGTCAGCGGGACCTTACTTCAGCGGGACCTCCCCCAACGTCAGCGGGACCGCCCACCAACGTTAGTGGGCGGTCCTGGCCGCGTCCTGCAAGGGAAGGCTCCGGGTAGCCGGAGGCCAAAAGTTCCCAAGTATGGTGATAAGATACAGTTCAAAAGTTAGTTCTTGGGGAAACCACCCTTTTTTTGGTGTTTCTCATGCATCATTGTTCCTTCATGAACAGTACTTTTTGCAATATGCATATATACTGTATATATATATATATATATATATGTCCTGACTGCTTATCTAAGAAAAATTTTTTCGTTTTCACAATGCAAATGCCACTAAGACCATTTGTAAGTTAAAATAATACATAACAAAGAACAGTGACCTTAATCATTGTTCTGTAAAAGGCAATCTCATGTTCATATAAAAGATTGCCCATGACACTAAAGATTATTGAGTGATTTTTATACAAAACCTGTGTTGACTAATAAGGCTTTGAATGGAAATTACATAGATAGATACAAAAAAAAAGAATGTTTGTGTCATGCCCCATCTAGGCTGCGGAGCTGCATATCTCTGGTTTTCCCTTTTTCGCTGCAATACGTTCCTGGATTTCCTTGTGCTGTGTTCTGTGCTTCTGATTCCTTGATTCCAGTTCTGCTCTTTGCTTTAGCTCTGTTCCATTTATAAGGTGTGCCCCACCCGTTTGTCTCAGTCTGCAGTCTACAGGTATGTCTTCCTGATATGCGTTTAGCTTCAATGTTCAGTTTATTAGTACTTCAGTAGGCAGGATTTAGCGTTAGGACCCACCGAATATTGGAGTACTGTGGCATAGTGGTGGCTAAGCATACTATGGTCATATGATGTGACAGAATCTCCGATTTGTTATCTTATAGTCCTAGGCTAGTTCCTGTATTCATGTTTGTCTGTCTCTTATGTGCCTTTGCCCTCTATGCCCTGAATCTTTTGAGGATCTTGGTTCCTCTCTCCTTTCCCCGTGTCCAACGTTTAGATTACCTATCCTTGCTTAAAAGAGAAGTGTCTGAGGATCTCGGCTCCTTACTCCACCCCCTGTGTTCCTTGCCTTGCTACCTGTCCTTTGTTGTGTCCTGTATCAAGTATATCTTGTCTGGCTATGTCCCTTGCTCGCTCTGTCCCTGTCCCTTGCTCGCTCTGCTCCCCTTGCTTGCTTTGTTTCAGCTTTTACTCTGCTTAGCTTCCCTGCTCCCAGTGTGCAGCATCCTGCCCATTTCTATGTTCTGTTATGTTCATGCCTGCTCCAGGGTGCCTGCAGAATATCACTTTGTTTTGGACAACTTCTGCTGCTATGTACTGGCCATGGTAAGTGGCCACACAATCCTGATGGCCCAACACACAGGGAAGTGTGGTTACTCTGCATCTGTTTCTGTGTCTCCGCTCTTGCACGGTGACTCCTGCAATACCATCATCGGGCGCTCTGGGTCATTACAGTCGTCTGTATCAACCCAGTACGTGACAGTAAGAGATTCATTGCTTGTTCTCTGGGCTCTGCATGTGCTTCACAGTTATCCTGTTTGTTCTGGTTCTGACCTCGGCTATGTCTCATGGCTATCCTGACTTCACCAATCCTCGACCTCAGCTACGTCTCACGGCTATCCTGTCTTCACCAATCCTCGACCTCAGCTACGTCTCACGGCTATCCTGACTTCTCCAATCCTTGACCTCGGCTTCGTTTGTGGACTGCTGTAGCCTTGTCCTAGACGCCTGTTCTGGTTCGGGTCTGGGTTCTGCACTGTGGATCCTCAGCTACTGATCCTGACCATTCCTGGCTGTTACAATTTGGACCAGGGGCATGTATGTTGTAGAATATTGAATATTGTTTTAAATCTGTCTCCAGTTCTTACAAACCTGCCTTGCTCGCAAAGACATGCTCACTTTAAATCCTGCAAAGACAATCAGCTTGGATTTTAGTTAAAACTTACCAGTCTTTAGATAACAGAAAACTAAAATATAAAGCAAGGTCCTTCAGGAATTAGCTTTTTTTAAAGAAAATTTTAATTAAACCAAACCTTAATTAGAAAAATTGAGTCTGTACTTTTTATACATTTGTATATCCACCTATTACCGATATTTTCTGTGTTAGATTTTTAAAAAAATCCTACAGTACCCAACCAGTACAAGTACTCTTAAACCATATTTAAAATAAATGACTTCTGTGTCTAAGCAAGGCTCAATGCAAGTTAAAAGTGTGAAGTATGATGTTGGATTGAGAAGTGAGGTGTCATGGTCTAAGGTGTAATAAAATGAGCATATTTGTATAAATTTGGATGTTTATGTCTTCTGTTTTAGAGCGTTGTATGTGCAGAATTTTGAATCTAAAATTGTTCAGCTATAAATAGAAGAACTAGAAGAATAGCACAGAACTAATGTTTGATGTGTTTAGATATCTTTGTATGTGGATTACAACAAATCTCTGGTAATTCATATGGTACAGAACAAGTCCACATTACATTTTCAAAAATGTTGCAAAGTAAATAATATCAGAGGCAATAATCATGTTTTAAAGATGTGTAAAATTAGTCATGTTTATTTACCGTATTTGCTTGATTATGAGTCAAGGTTTTTTCAGAGCAACTGCTCTGAAAAATACCCCTTGTCTTATAATCAAGGTTGTCAAATAGAGGTCTGACTATGAGACTAAGATCCAGATCCCCAGCAGCGCAGCAAGGGACCTAGATCCTCCTGCCGGGTAACCTCAGCTGCTGCTGGCACTTCCACCGGCCGCCTATCACTGAGTGCTGGCGAAAGCGCGGGCAGCAGCGGAGGTTGTCTTCATGTGTACCTAGCGTACCCTCAGCATGGGGGGCATGCTCCTCCGTACTGGGATAGCCCACCCACTGCCGGGGAAGCAGAGCCGGTTGGGGAGATCATTGATCTCTCTTTGACAGGCGGAGCTCAAGAAGCAAGACCGGTCCGTCCATGGGACCCCGGCGGCACTGTGCCACCCCAAAGTCATAGGCGGATCCGGTAGACTTACCTCTTTAATTTTCTGGAGGAGGCGGGGCCTAGTGGGGGCACACAGCGTCATTGCGTAATCCCGTGAGAGTCGCTGTAAGCGCCTGCTGAAGCATCACAGTGAGTAAAGTGCCTTAGTTGCTTGAGTGCATGGCTTGGTTTGGAAGTATGTCTGAGTGGGCATATTAGTGTCTGGGTATGTACGTGTCAGAGTGGTTATGTTACTGTCTGGGTAGGTAAATGTCAGAGTGGGTATGTAAGTGTCTGGGTAAGTGTCCCCCTATATGCCACTCTGTCCCATGATATGCCTTTTAACCCACTATATGCCAGGGGAATTTCTGGAGGCAGAGTGGCATATAGGGGGTTAAAAGGTATATCATAGGACAGAGTGGCATATAGGAGGGTAAAAGGCATATCCGGGAGGCAGAGTGGCATTTAGTGGGTTAAGGCATTTCTGGAGGCAGAGTGGCAAGCCTGGGGGCAGAAGTGCATAACTGGGGACAGATGTGCATACAGGGGCAGGTTGGCAAATAAAAGGAAATAAAAAAATATATATATTTTTTTTTTCTCAATCATAGCTTTTATTAAATATGAAAAAATAGTTTACATGATTTAACATTTACTAGTAAAACTTTTGTCCTATAGGGTCATCCTCTAATCAAGATTTTTCTTTTTTTCCTAAATTAATATTCAGATTTTGGGGGGTGGTCTTATAGTCAGGGTTGTTTTATAATCAAGCAAATACGGTAATTAATATGACATCCTTGATGGACTTTGGTCTTTTTTCAACCTTATGAACTATGTTACTATGTTACTATGTATCCTTCACACCAAAAAATCCCACAAAGTTTTTTGATTAAAAAAACACATTTAAATCTTGCATTTATGAATTAATAACGCGGCATCTCTACCATTCATAAGACACACATATGTTAAATTAGTTTTACCTGAAAACACAGCTGAACCCAGTTTTATTTAGATTTCCCAGTTAACCATTACATTTTGATTCAATTTAGATTTTGTGAGAGACAGTATTTATATACAAATAGTGTGCATGTCAGTTTGTCTGAGAGATGGTGTGTGGCTACTGGCTAGCGTGATTATGAAATAAATGTTTTCAGTTTGCATTAGTATGGCGAAGAGCGGACATATGAGTATGCGTGAGTGGGTTAGTCTCTTAGCCTTGGGAAACATATTCCCATTTGTAAACTAAAAGAGAAATTCACCAGGGGCTCCCCCGCTCACTTTAAAATGTAAAAACACCCACACTCACACTCTCACTCTCTCATGGTCTCTCGCTCAGTATCTCCCTACCTTCTCTTCTTTCTTTGTCTGCTTCTCTGTGAACCAGGCCTCCCGGAAGACTTCCAGAAAAGGCCAGAGCATTCGGTCACATCCTCTTCCCGATTGAAGGAACAGAGGGAGAGACTGTCCCATTGGCTCTGCCTTTTGCAAAAGTACTCAGCTAGACCAGAGTAATGAAGACAGTGTTGCGGAATAAGAGTTTCTGCACCTCTCTTTCTCTGCATTATAACGGCCTTAGAGTATTTGTGAAAAAAGGGCAGCCTCTCCCCCATTCCTCCATTTGCGGAGAGGGTGTGCACAGAGGTGGCAAAAGTGCTCCTGGAGGCCTGGTTCACAGAGAAACAGCAAATAAAGATAACATGGGGAGAAGTAAAAAGAAGAAGCAAGAAAGTAGACATGGCCACAGAAGTGGTTGGTGGAGAAGGTAGGGAGACATTGAGACAGAGAACATTTCCGGCAGACTTAAGACTTCTGTTTCCCAGTGGGGGTATCCTCCTGAGGAGTGGCACCTGGGAAGGGGGCTAAGTACTTCACTGGTACAGGTGGTTAAGATGTTCATACTGATAACCATTACTAACCATTTTGATTCTCTAATAAAAGTACTCCTTTATTACACCCTTTCGTGATCTATAATATTTTTATTCTGCAATACAATTTTTTCAGTAATTTTTTTAATTTTTATTGATGCAAATACATGCTCCGCCAAACATTTGAGGTTTCCAAATTGGACATCTGTGTTGGGATGTGTTTCAAAGGGTGTGTTCGGTCGACCAAGGTGATGGGATAGGAGGCAAGAAAAAGCCCAAACAGGGATGATGTGGGAGCTGCAAAGGAGATCTATGCTCCTTCTCTATTGCTTTTTCACCTCCCTGGCCCCATGAGTGCTAGTCCATGCTCCTCACTACCCACAAAAACTGGAGTGTGAGGCAGCTAGCCAGGAGTATCTCAAAAAAATGGTACTGCTAGGAAGTATGCAAATAAGCACAAGACAAGGTGGTCCATCTTAAACAACTACCCCAGGGCCCCAAACTCTTTAATCTGGCCTTGGTTTTGGGCAGCAGAATAGGCATCAGTGTGATATGTTTTTGAACAGGAAAATTACTATTATATGTGTTTGTCCATAAGAATGACAGAGAATGAGTTTAACATTTGTAGGATGAGGATCCCTCCCACAGCGTCTGTTTTGTTTTATCACCCATAAGCCCAGGAGTGACATATTTAAGGACTCAATTACATGTTATCCCTTTACAACCATGCAGCACTAGAAACAATATAATATATTTATAGACTGGTTATCTAGTCCACATTCACACAATGACCATAACATTAAAAAAGCGCATGTTATCACAAAGCGAAAATATATATATATATATATATACATATTTCATTTTCCCCTATATAAGGTTGTAAAGAAAGGTTAAAATCCCAGTATTTTGTGAACGTATATACCACACAAGTGCAATATCAATGCATTAACCATCTTATTCTGGTCTATTTCCCTTTTCCTTTATGATTTATTTATCCAAACAACTTACTGTAGTATGTGTTTATATTCCATCAGTCCCAAAATGCCCATCACATATCCACAAGAAAAAACATGTATTACTTATACATGAGAAGAGCTGTATTGTAGCTGCCTTAGCTTGTCCTAGATAGCTGAGCAGAGTATATTTCCTTTTTCTCTTCTCTTTGTCAAAAATATTATTACACATGGCCAGTTTTCCAGTAAGATTTCCCCAAGCTCCCATTTAGAGTGCTAGAAACAGTTGCTTAATCTAACTTGAATATTTGCGGCTAATATTTTTTAATATAGATGGATCGCCCTGTGGAACAATTTTCAGTTTTTCTATTTATAATATATAATATTCCAACCTCTTCACCTTGCTCATGTATTTGGGCTACTTTTTATAGAGGAGGGTATTGAGTTAGCCATATACTTAAAATAGCTTTGATGATAACTGATTCTAAAATATCAGGAATCTTTACAGATTTAGGCCAAGGGTATAGTCTTGGACAGGTAAATACCTTATTCCAATAATTTTATAGGGTAATCATTAGTATTTTAAAAACTGTACATAGCTACAGGAGTTATAACTCCACATTTGTTTGACACTTAAGGAGGTGATTAAACTGCTTAGGCCTGGAGCCTAAACATATTACCCCTACCCAAACTCCATAAATAAAGACAGACAGCAATAGGTGGGCAGGACATTGGCCACAGCTTTATGGTCCCATGTCAGCATTAACAACAGAAACATAACATTAACAAACAACCCGCCAGCTGCAGGGACTAGCCCTGAAGGCAGTTCTCACCACAACTTGCCAAGAGTCCTTTTTGGGTGCCTCTTCAGGTAACACAACTTCCATGCTGGCCAACGGGGAACTCTTCTGCTCCTGTCACTACAAATAATGAAAGAAGAAGAAAACAGGTTATGAGTATGATACACTCATACGACTCTGCCCAATGGCTGTATGCGAAGAGGGTTGCAAAATAGTTTTTGCCTAGGATGACAAAAGTATTTGCACCAGCCCTGCTTCCCTGACAACTTTAGGCAGGTCTTGTGTGTATGATATATATGTGTGTGCACTCACGCTCTATCACATAGATCACCCTCAACCTCACTGACACTACTATTAGCCTCAGATACCCCTCTCAGCCTCACAAAACACACATGCGCCACTCATGACTACACAGATCACAATTTACTACATACCACAACATTCTTTGGCCACACCGATCACCCAGAGCCACTCACATCCCAGGCAGCCACACAGCTGCAACTCTATTGCACATGATTTAAATAATGGGCAAACATACTCAAGTAATCCATGTCCCTATTTTTTAATATTTATTATTTTTTGGACCAAAAGATGGCAACCCTATTTCTAGCATGTTTTCATAAAGACCATTATTAGAACAAATTGGTTGCCACTATTAGCAACTCCCTATATTAGAATCATTTATTTGTAATAATTACCAGAGTATAGATTTGCTGAAGACCAAACATTCTAAATAGTCATTTTCCTTCATAAAATTTCACTCTAGAGTTGTGTGCTTTTACAATCGTTTGCTTTATTAAACCAGAAAACCCGCATTATTTGCCTGGGGATAGAAGGTGCAAATAAATATTTACACTGTACTCTGCCGCAAACTAGGATTTTATTTTTCCATTTTATATGCTTTATGAAATGCTCAAGTTGTTAAAAAAAACAACAAATTTAAACATTAATTCAAACGATTGTTCGAGTCCAGACAGTAGAAGACTCTGTAAAGAATCCTGCAGCCTCTGGACTTTCAGTTCCATGATGGCTAAGGCAGATTGTGAAGGACAGAACTGAATATTTTTTGGCTTGAGGAAAAAAATGAGAAGTATAAAAAGAGGGTTTCTACTTATTTTTAAAAAAATGTGAGTAACTTCGGGCTATGGCTTCTCAACAAAAGAATTAGCGCACTAAAGAAAGAGCTGAACTAGATTTCAGTAGTTGCATACACCAGTTGCCTAACCTTTTAAAGTAAAAAAAATCTGGTAAAGTATATAGTTGAGACATACATGAGGCAGAGAACAGGTGGAAAACTAGAGTACTGGGGTCTAGTTAGTAACGCACGCTTCATGCAAATGCATATTGTTATTTATACTAGTATTGGCTCTCATAGGTGATTAGTAAGGCCCTTTTTGGGACTACTTCCATCCAATAAGGCAAGCAGGGACGGACTAGCATTGAAAAATGCCAGCGGGTGCACACTACAGCATCCAATCTGAGGTTTGAGTGTGTGGCTCTGGGCCTCAATGCAAGCCTAACCACTGCCTAAAACATTTTTTAAAAAAACAACTCAATGTCAAGGTAAAAAAGGATATTAAAGGAAGGGTATATGGCAGGGGCGTCCAACAGGCGGCCCGCGGGACCTCGAGGTGCGACCCGCGTGAGATCGGCAGCCAGGATCACAAGAGCCTTGCTGCTTAGTTGTGGGAGGGTCTATTGTCCTGCACAGAGGAAGCAGGAGGCCACGCCCCCTGCTGAAGTCTGTGAGCGGCATCGAGAGCTGTAGTGCAGGTAAGGGGGTGGGGGAGTTTGCTTGAATGAGTATACGTGATTGAGGGAATGAATCTGTGAATGAATTCATTTGTGTGTGTGATAGCATGGATGTGTAAGTGCTGGAACCTAGGCATGATGGGACTGTGATTGCTGTTAGCAATCACACTCCTATCATGCCAAGTCAGCCAGTACATGCTGAAACCTGGCTAGCTGCCCCCTTGTGTATTGATGCTGCCAGCAGTATGGGGTCTGCACTTACAGCCACCCTGTACCAGCATGTACTGCCTGACTTGGGATGATAGGAGTGTGATTGCTAACAGCAATCTGCTAACAGCAATCACAGTCCCATCATGCCTAGGTTCCAGCATTTACTGGTTGTCTGGGTATAAAAAGAGTGTGTTTGCTGTTAGCAATCACACTCCTATCATGCCAAGTCATATTGTTGATTTTTTTTTGTCCAATTGTGGTGTGTTAACGCACTAAAATTGGACAAAAAATACAATAACTATTAATTTATATATGATTTTTTACACCACTCCTATCATGCCCAGCCAACCAGTACATGGTGGAATCTGGGTATTGCTGTTAACAATCATAATATATAATTTTTTTGTACAATTTTGGTGTGTAACTTACTTTTATTAAAAGTGTGGGATTTTTTTTATTATTTTTAAAGGTGGAGGGGGGTAATTTTCGGTTTCGTTTAAGTGAACCCTGAATTTTCGGTTTTGGCCCAGAATTTACATTTTAGTGCATCCATAAAATAAATAGAACTATTTCATTTTTATTTATCCAGAATCCTGAATTTGTAGTCACAAAACTTTGTAGGCCCAGAAATCAGTGAGAGGAAAAGTAAAGGGTTTGTGTTATTTACTTTATTTTAATCTGCATATCTTATTAAAGGCCATATTTTCTCACAGTGAAAAATGAGTGCGGCCCTCGCACGTATACAATTCTGATTAAGTGGCCCACTGCAGAAAAAACTTGGACACCCCTGGTATATGGTGATGCAAAAACGTTATATTGCCTGGAATATTCAAATTTTCTACTTAACCCCTTGATGACAATTGCCGGTCCGGGCACGTCACGGAAGAACATGTCGTTAACGACAAATGACGTGCCAGGACCGTCATTTGTTAAAACGGGTGAAAAAATCGATCCGTGATCGATTTTTTTCACTCAAACGGTGTTGCTCTAATGCCTCGACATTGCCTCGAGGCATTGAGCAACACCAAAAAAAACATTCTGCCCCCCCCACGATCGCTCCTAGGGGCGAATAAAAAAGCATGTTTGAAAGACTGCAAGTCTTTCAAACATGGCGGCGCCCGCCGCCGAAAAACGGGTTTAGGAAGCGATCGCGAGTCGCTTCCTTTGCTTAGCTAGTGTTGCTAAGATGCCTCAGTAGCGAGGCATCTTTGCAACACCTGTTTAGCAAAGGAAGCGACTCGCGATCGCTTCCTAAATGCTTAACTTACCTTCCCGGTACCGGCGTCTTCGAAACACACGAGGTGTTTCAAGATGGCGGCGCCCATCAAGCCGGGGGGCGGAGCCTGCTGTCATCATCGGGGGGGTGTTGCTGGATGTCATGGACATCCAGTGAATAACACCCCTAGTGGTCAGATCACTCATAAGAGTGATCATGATTTGATAAATCAAAGGCAATGTTTTCTAAACATTGCCTTTGACCAGTATTGGATCTGCCTCCCTCCTTCACTTGCTTCTAGTGAGGGAGAGAGACAGATCGGTGTGTTTTCTGGTATTTCAGGTATTCTGAATAAAATAAAATATATATATTGATCCAAAGGCTCTTATAAGAGCCACCCATTCAATATTAACTCCTTCATTGCCATTGATCACTGCATAAACAGTGATCTTGCATAGTGGCAATTGTTTTTGGTGTTCTTTTTTTTTTTACATTTTTTTTTTCTTTTTTTTAGGTTTTTTTTATTTTTATTAGAGCCATTAACCCTTTCCTTCCCCACTATTTTTGCTGCAATTGTAACCATGCAGCGCAGGTATACGGCTGAGGAGGCGTATGCCTTTTTGGCCACAGATTCTGAGGCCACTGATACAGCGTCAGATTTTGACGTTGGTCAGTTCACAGATACATCTAGTGATGTATCTGTGGCTGTTAGGAGACCTGCCACACGTAGTCGTGGCAGTGCACCAGAGGCATGGGTAGCGCCTAATAGGTACAAGCCAGCTATCCCTCCTTTTTCTGGAATTCCTGGCATCAATATTGATGTTACAGGATTCACTCCACTGCAATTTGTGCAGGTTTTTTTGGGGAGATGATGTCTTGGGAGACATTGTCACACAAACTAACCTTTATGCCCAGCAGCACCGTGCTGCTAGCCCTAATTCTTTTTGGGCAAAACAGCCATGGACTCCCATTGATGTGCCAGAATTTCTTAAATTCTGGGCACTCAAAATGTTAAGGGGCATTATAAAAAAGCCCTCCATCCGCTTCTACTGGAGCACCAGCCCCATCCTTAGTACCCCCATTTATGCCCAGACTATAACTAGGCAAAGGTATGAAATTATTCTTCATTTCATGCATTTTAATGACAACAGCCTGTGCCCCCCTAAGGAGCACCCCCAGTTTGATAGGCTCTACAAAATCTGCCCCCTGATTAGCCATCTCGCTGCCAGGTTTCCAGAGGTTTATACACCTGGAAAGAATATCTGCGTGGATGAATCCTTGATGAAATATAAAGGAAGGCTGGGATTCAAGCAGTATATTCCTTCCAAGCGTTCTAGGTATGGAGTGAAGGTGTATAAGCTCTGCGAGAGCGAGACAGGGTATACTCATACCTTCCGGGTATACGAGGGTAAGGATAGCTACCTTGACCCTCCAGGTTGCCCAGAACATCTGGGCACCAGTGCCAAGATTGTTTGGGACCTAATATTCCCCCTTATGAACAAAGGCTACCACTTGTATGTAGATAACTTCTATACAAGCGTCCCTTTGTTCAAGCTGCTGTATTGTTTCGATACAGTAGCTTGCGGTACTATAAAAAAGAACCGCTTGGGTTTCCCACAACACCTGGCACGAACCCGGCTAGGAAAGGGGGAGACCTCAGCTCTACGCCAAGAGGAGCTTTTGGCATTGAAGTTCAGGGACAGAAAAGAGGTGTGCATGCTGAGCACCATCCACGATGAGAGAACCGTTTCTGTCCGTGGCAGAGCTGGGGTCACTAGAAAGCCAGTGTGCATCAGGGCCTATAATAAGAACATGGGTGGAGTTGATCTGTCAGATCAACTCCTACAGCCCTACCTCATTATGAGGAAGACAAAGGCCTGGTACAAGAAGGTTGCAATTTACCTAATGCAAATTGCAGCCTATAACGCTTTTTTGTTGCACAAAAAAGCAGACACTGTGCTGAAACTGCAGTTTCAGCTCCAAGTAATTTCAAGTATCTTGTACCGTGATGCACCTGGTCCCCAAGTGGTGATGGGAGCCAGCAGAATTGGGGCTACCCATTTTATTTTTAAAATCCCCCCTACAGCAAAGAAGCAGAATCCCCAAAAGAGATGCAGGGTATGCTACAGCAGGGGGCAAAGAAAGGACACCACATTTTACTGTCCAGATTGCCCTGGAAAACCTGCACTCTGTGTCGGTGACTGCTTCAAGTTGTATCACACAGTTTCCCATTTTTTTTTTGTTCCTGCTCCATTTTTTTATTTATTTTTTTAAAATTTTTGTTACATTTACTGTTTTTTAGCTTTTATTTGCTCCACCATTTTTTAAGCGTTTTTATTTGCACTGTCAAGTGAACCCTGTGTCCATTCCGTGGCATGAGGGACCGCTTAAGATGCTAGATCAAATCCCTTCTTGGAGATAGGCCAGGCTTTCTTGTAACCTGTCCCTACTGATAGTTGGGTACAAGCATTTTTCTTTACCCAGATGTAAAACTTCCTAGTTGAAAAACTGAATTGCTCATGTTCCAAATGTGGCCCTTTTGCCCCCAAACAATCTGACAAACCCATGCATGTGGGGTATCAATGTACTCAGGAGATGTTGCTGAACACATATCGGGGTGTTGTGTGACAGCAACATATACCAGGAGCTGTAATTTCACACCTGAAGTACAAAGTGTGTGAAAAAAACACCAAAAACAATTACTATCACAAACTTTGACAAGGGTTGGTGGTAGGATTAGTGCATGGAAAGGGTTAAACTATCAGCATCTAAAATACCCTGGGGTGTCTAGTTTTCAAAAATATATGGTTTGGTGGGGTAAATTGAATTTGCTGGCTTCAAAGATGCCCCAAATACCACATGGAGACAAAATTACCAGATTCAGAGAAAAATGGTTTTGAATTAGCAAAACGCTACTTGTACTTATTGCCCCATAACGTGTAGACGAAAGCAAAAAAACATAAAAACATTGGGTATTTCTAAACTCGGGACAAATAGTAGAATCTATTTAGCAGGTTTTTTCAGTACTTTTTTATGATGAATAAAAGATTTTTCAAATAAAAGTGAGAAAATTTTTTTGTTTTTTTTTTCGTCATATTTTATTATTTTTATTATAGGAAATTACATCATATGGAAAAAATTATGGTGTCTGAAGAAAGCCCTTCTTGTCCTGAAAAAAACAATATATAACTTGTGTGGGTTCAGTAAATGGGTTAAGAGAAAATTACAGCTAAACACAAACACCGCAGAAACGATAAAACAGCCATTGTCACGAAGGGGTTAAAGCATATCCTCTTGAACCTTTACCTCTTAACAATGCTTTTTTTTCATCATGACCCTTTACCTTTGTCTGACAATAATATGGCTATGTATACAAAGGTGATTCTGGTAAAGAGTTCCAAATGGACTCTTATGATCAGAGCCTTTTGATTAGGCCAGAACCCAAATATTCCCTGGCAGTTTCTAATTTGGGCGCTACCAAGTCCTTATAAATTATTGCCAAAACACACCTGGTAAGACTCGGCTGGGGTGTATTGTCCTTCCTGTTATGCCCCAGTAGACTGCGTTGTTTAAAGCCAACAACACTGTTGACAATGTTTTCTTGTTTTGTGTTTTAAGCTTTTTTGCATCAACCTTCTACAGAGATTTTAATCTGTCGGTGGGGAAACATTTTGTTGCATTAGACCCAAAGCCAGACAACATTTTACCATACCTTTTAGCATTAAAGTGCTTTGATTGAGCAGAATATAAATTGAGCAGTGTTTGGACTGGATAGACTATATAAATACGTCAAAACATTAGTCTTAAAATATATATATATGTATATTTGCTGCCAGGTTCTTACAAACTAATATAACTAACAAAAATATTGTATATCTCTAAAAGTCAATGTACGGTTTGTATTGAATTCGGGCTAGTGATAAATCACCGCTCACAGCCTATCTTTATAACGTGATATCAAGCTGGAATAGCAAAACAGAGACTTAGGGTCCACAAACATTTCTCAATTGAAACTTCACCACCAAATGCTCAAAATGCAAAAATGTGCCATCTAACAAAGTTACCACAATGCTAAAATATAATTCCTGTTGTTAAATTTAAATGAGCAATCATCATTGTACTCATCAGTAAGTATCACCACGAACAGTCATGTGTCTGAAGCATTTCAGTTCTGGAGTTTAGAGCACTTAAATGTTTAAGATAGAAAGAAGGTTAGATTTGATTGATACATAGACCACAAGCAAATACATTGCTCTTTTTATCCAATAGGCAAGGTGACATTTACACACAGACAAATTTCTTAAAAAAGGCAATTACACCGTGTGTGGATTTCAAGATAATTGATAGAAACAGTATATTTGGACCACGATTTGATAAAGAAATGGATATAGCAGTATATTGAATCTTTAGTTCAAGGTGAAATCATTGGGCCAACATAGAAAATGATGTAGTCACAAAAGCTTTCAGGACCACAGAGGACCTGAAGAAGGATTAAGTTTGTTTAAAAACTCAAACTCGAAACCATTTGCAAACTTTCTCTTCAGGGACTACAAGTGTAGGATTTATTGTGGGTCAAGTTTGCTTGATATATTGCAGAATATTTACAGATGAACCCCCAAGTTATTTTCTTCTTCTTACCAATTAATAATTTAGTCAGCGTGATCTAAATCTATGGCATTAATCCAAAAAGCATGCAAAATATATGCTTATATGTTAATTATTGACACATTGTATGACAATTGTTAAATCCTACTACATTATTCATTAATGTTGTTTAACATGTTCTATAACCGGTGCAGGAAATGTAAAGAAGTTTAGATGAGCCACTAAAATACAATTTTTTTTCACAAACCTCTGCATGATTTGTTAAAAGATGTAAAATATAGGTTATGTTTATGCATTGTTGATCAAGTTTATTTTGGTAACAACATCTTTGAGACTAAAGCTCCAGTCTATGATTTGCTAATTATGCAAAGTCTCCCCATCTCACTAATGAATGAGACTAGGTCATAATTTCCCAAGTTATTTCTTGGGGATACTTATAATAGGTTGATGGTATGATTCAGAGCCTTCTTAATTTACAATACTGATTATATTTGATAAAAACTATATTGTATAATCCTTTTGTCTAAAAAGGTTTAGGTTGGGGTACTTGGCTGACAAAATCTGTTCTCTGTGTTGTCACAGTAGAAATGTAGTTACTTGTTTTGTTCACTACTTTGTTCCACTTAGCACCTATGTGTCAGGTGAATAAACACAGATATAATGCCTCAGCTCTTTTTTGTTTTCTCAGCACTAAAATTCTTCAACAGGGCAACATCTTGTATTTGACATGTAATTTCTTGCTTTTTGAAGAAACCCCACAACCAATATTATTCAAATCCCTGCAGTATGTGTGCCCTCTGCTTAATTTTATTTATAAAAAAAAAACAGAAATGTATCACTATTCTACTATACTGTGACATCATTAGTCAACCAGTAAATGCTGATACAATGTTCCTAGCTTTGGAAATACGATTGAGGGGATTCTACATACTTTCAGTCTATTGTCCTGATTATAAGCTGTATTTCATTCCCAAAACCAAACCTCTCTGACATGGGCCTTTACTTGGGGCTTCATATTTTAATATGACAAGAGGATATTACAGATAACATTAGAGTCACCTTCCTATCTTTATTTTCTATTGAAGCGTGACCTTGTGGGCATCCACATTAGAGAAGGAGGGTAAGCCAAACTTCATCTCCCATCCGAGCATAGAAGTGTTCTATTCTGTGTTGGGTTCCCTTCTGCTCCCCTATTGTACAGGTCAATGCCTTCTGATTTCCTTGTCTATTACCCACACACAAATATGAAGCTTTTTACATGGTGCATTGGCTGCTTGCAGGCCAAATTAAATTGTGTGTGTTCTGTGTTCCAATGATTCTGGCTAAAGAATGTAACATAACAATTCAAACACATTTTTGTTTATTTTCTGGTCCATTCATTTTCCTGCCTTTTCAGTTCAGATGAAATCGGAGGGGATTTTGCATGCAGAAACCAAATTTGTTGTCACTCATGCTTATTCACTCTCTCATGCTCTCTCACACTCTCATTCATTCTCTCTCATGCTCTATCTGTATGTCTCCCTGCTTTCTTCCATATCCCTGTCTCCTTGCCACGCAGCTGAGCTTCATCTCTTCCATCTTGTTGTTCTCTTTTCTTCATCGCCTGATCGAAAAAGTCTTTCTTCGTCCTCTTCTCCATGGACAACTAAACATGGCCTACAGGTAAACTTCTAAAAAAGGACTGAGCCTCCAGCCACACCCTCTCCCCTAATTGGCGGGGGTCTCAGAGGATCTGCTTTTTTTCAAAAGTCCACAAGAAGATCAGAATAATATAGATACATTTGCAGAGAAATAGAGGTGCAGAAACACTACTCTTTCTAAGAGCTAAGGAGAAGCCTCCTGGTGAACTTACTTAAAAGGAGCCTCCTGGCGCACCCTTTCCCCTGTTCCTCCGTTTGGGGAAGAGGGTTTGTCCAGAGGGTCAGGCCTTTTGCGGATGTTGAGCCTGTTGCATTGTGTGATTGGTGCTGGTGAACGAGGCTCTACATTAAGTGTCATTACTATGTGTCATTTCTATAATGCTCTTATTAATTCTTTCATACAATTTAAGCCACTGCCACATAATCGTATGAAAGAATTAATGAAAGCGTTATAGTGATGAGCCTTAATAAAAAGCCACCTTCACCAGCACAGATCAAACAATGCAGCAGACAGAGCCTCCGGGTAAACCCTCTCCATCTTCAGAATATTTGAAAAATCTATAGTGTGTGGGTTATAAAATAACATTTTCTAATTATGGATCCTCCACAATAAAAAAGAGTAACACCATTTTAAAGAATTGCAAATATCTGATTTGTTACTGTGTGTGGTCTGTTTTCTGATGTTTGTGGTGGTGACCATAGAGATCTGGGGAACTTTAAAATTTTAAATGGGTACATTTACAAAATATGGAGGAAAGCATGTAGAAACAGAAAAATTCGACCCATTTAATCTGCTAATTTTTCCTGATGTAAAACTCAGGTCTTAGTCAGTCCTTTATCTAGTCTTAGATACAGGAAACCTTATGCATATACCATGCACATTTAAATTCCCTTACTATATTAGCCTCTACTGCTTCTAATGGATCGCTGTTCCATTTATCTATCACCTTTGCAGTAATGTAAAACTTCCCTACATTACATGTAAATCTCAGACTGTTTAGTTTTAGACTATGACCTTTTCTTCTAACATTCTCCTTCTTTCAAATAAACTTGCCTCCTGTATTTGCCCGTCAAGTATCTAGATGTTTCTATTTAATCTCTTCTTTTTCTTCTTTTCTCCAAGCTATACATATTAAGATCCTTTAATCATTCCTGATAATTTCTGTCCTGCAAACCATTTACCATTCTCTGTAATGTGTCAATATTCTTCTGGAGATGGGGTCTCCAGAACTGTATGCAATACTCAAGGTGAGGCCTGACCAGAGATCTGTAAAGTGGCAAAATCACCTCCCTCTAGTAATTTTATTAGATTGCACTGAGCTGACTTTATCACTGTTTTGGGGTTTAAGGATAGTAGTAGTCAATTAAATGAATGATCTTAATTAAATCAAAACTTTAGAGAGTCTTAGACACTGTGAGAAATGGCAACCTGAGGCTTACCAAGTCTCACACAGAAGAATCTCACTCCGTAAAATGCTCAGATGCCGCACAGCAGTGTCACATAAAGCAGTCACAGCAAAATGAACGAATCCCTCTGCTCTTATATAGGGTTTCTTCATTACTAGCTTTTTTTTTCTTTGAAAGATACAGCACAGCCACTGAACAAGCCCTCAGCATGATGTGACAGGAGTGAGCACAAAAATGCATTCGTCCGAAAACGCAAAAAATCTGTCCCATGCCATCCGGCAGATCTGACTCCCTCCCAGATGGAATGACATCACTCCACTTTTTATTTTTCTAGACTTGGGCTCTGGCGGAAAGTACGTGTTCATTTTCAGGGGAAATGTTTTTTGTATTCGATGAAATTTGTCCATCTTCATATTCAACGAAATCTGAATATGAAAACAACATTTTCGTTTTCAGAAATCCCCTTAGTTCTTCTGGTTGCAATAGAAACAACAAATAAACGTGTAGAAGAAGTTCAATAGGGAATTTGAGACCAATGGATTGTAGTAAGAGGGTCGAAATTAACTTAGAGTTATAGGTTTAAGGTTAAGGATAGTTGGGGAGTGGTAGTTAAAGTGTACTGTACTGCACTATTGTTCTTGTTTCTGTTTTTATTTTTAAGATACCTTTACAAGATTTGCTAAACCTGGGATACATTGTTATATTCAGGTTATGTGTTGTTGTTTTTATTAGATTGCACTGAGCTGACTTTATCACTGTTTTGGGGTTTAAGGATAGTAGTAGTCAATTAATTGAATGATCTTAATTAAATCAAAACTTTAGAGAGTCTGTGAGAAATGGCAACCTGAGGCTTACCAAGTCTCACACAGAAGAATCTCACTCCGTAAAATGCTCAGATGCCGCACAGCAGTGTCACATAAAGCAGTCACAGCAAAATGAACGAATCCCTCTGCTCTTATATAGGGTTTCTTCATTACTAGTCTGCTTTTTTTTCTTTGAAAGATACAGCACAGCCACTGAACAAGCCCTCAGCATGATGTGACAGGAGTGAGCACAAAAATGCATTCGTCCGAAAACGCAAAAACTCTGCACCTGTCTCCAAAAGGCCTTTACAAGTGGGCATTGCCAGAGACAGTGGAAGAGGTCCGCAGCTGGCCTGTGGCACTTTGGACACATGTCCGAAAGGGCCCTGGTGACAACGAGCAGGCGAAATGTACGCTCTATGCAATATCTTGCGAAACATCCCCCTATACATCTCCCTATACATTGTGGCAGGAAGAGGGCAATAACACGGAGTTAATCGCAGATTGCAACAACCGCGCGTGAATCACCTGCCACACCGTAACAGTGCTAAACAGTAATGGATTGGCCCGGATATTATGAGGAACTTGTCCTAATGGGGTATGCAGTAAAGCCACCAGGTGCAGTCCCGGGCATCGATTGGTCCAGAGACGGAGAGGTATATCGAGAACCATCCACTAGCCAATCCAAAGATTTTTGTTAGCGTATTTCGTGGACCATATTGTATTTCTTGTATCTAAATCATTGATGTGTTTGCTTTTGTTTACACATTTCAATATGCTGACATGTAGTATGAACAATGGAAATGACATCTCTATATGTCTCTTGCATCTGTAATGCATTTCTATGTTGTATGAGTATGAGAAATAAATAACCATATTGTTTTTTAAAAAGTTGCTTAGTTTCCAGAGTTCCTGGTCTGCTTCCTGCAGGGTGGACCTCTTTCTGGAACATGCTAACACTTGCCTAGAGAACATTTTACAAGAAACATGTTGAATATGAATAATGCTGTACAAATCAGAGTCAGCACTTGTCTGTTCCCTGCTTTTAGAAAAATAATGTCCCTATATTTTTTTGCTGTAAGCTGTCTGACACTAGATATGTTTCAGATGTATGGGAGATTATGCACACAGGCTGTTTTATAATCCATCAAAAAAGACCTGCAAGAAAAAAAAAAAAAGTTATAGAAAAAGAAATAATAAAAAAACTATCCCTATTATCCAACAATGAACAGAGGAGAAATTATGCACCATTATTAATGGCACAGCATCTCTTGGTTACACAACCTGGGTTTCTTGCCTTCCAATCTTCCCACTTCTTCCGCTTCAGTTTCAAGGAGAGAGTGTGCCTATTTACTGCTGTTTGAATCAGTGTGAGTTTGCACATGTAATTGGCAGTGGAATGGAAATGAGCGTGTACAGTTTGAGCAATAAGGCACTGCAGGACTGTTATTGTTTAGCTGCAATCAGACACCACGGTTGTGTGGGGAGGGACCGGCCAAACAAGAGGACTTGTGTGACCACCTGAGAGGAGTAATTATATTGCACACAATACACCTTGAGAATAGAGGTTTTTTTTCACCAGAGAATCAGTCCTCGCATCTGGTAGCTGAATGACAGAGGAAATAATGCACAGAAGCTGAAAGACCCAAACACAGGGACCTGTAGAGTTAGATAGTAATACAACGTGCCAGAATGATGATTTCTAAAACTCCCTGTGATTCATCATACTGTTCTACAACCTGCAAATATCCGGTTACTGTCTTCCCTCCTGCTAATTTCATCAGTGGAATACAGCATCTGTGATAGACCCACTGTGTATAAGTGTATAATGCCCATGGGATGAACACAGTTTATAAATATTTGCACACTGCTAATTCAGGTTCATTTTTTTTGCAGTGATGAGTTTCTCACCCCACTGTTGCGTAAGGGTTAAATGAAGTCACTTCTTATTTATCTACATTTTCAATTTAAACAATTACAACTTTCTCATTCACTCACAAATTACACAACCATCATTGCAGATCAAATGTGGGTGTTAGGTGTATTTAAATATGATTAGTATAGGGTACATTGCAATATCTCAGGCTAAGTGCAAGCAAGGCCACTTGAATGGGAGCAATTTGCCTTTCTCCTCCAGATCAAGTTTGTATCTGTTATCCTCTTTTGCTGGTAAGCTGTTCTGTGATGGTACTACTATATTTATGATACCACAACCACTAGATTGTTGTCTGTGGTTTAATCAGTGTGCTTGCTGTGATTGAAAATCAGATTCATGCAGGTGGATGCAGATTTCAAGTGCCTTTTATCTGAATGACATGCTCCGCAGGGACTCGATATATTTAATAGCTCCAATACTTCACTCCTCTCCCCCCAGGGCTGTACTAATTGCAGGTAATATGGAGCTGCTCTTTGAAATGATGTACACCTCGAAATCCTCATTGATCAGCAAGATGCATATGTGAGCACAGGCGGCTGCTTAAACATAGACATCTATTACAGAGTAATTAAAGTCAATGTGGGGAGAAAACAATAATTACAAGTGGAAGAAAGGGATTTCCTCTTTACTCTTTGCTCTTCCTGGTCATTAACAAAAGTACTCATGGTACACAACAATATAATTTATCTGCAAAGAACTTGCATTTCAGAGGCATTCAATAAAAATGGAGCACAGCACAAATGTGAACTCCACCCATATGTGGCCATATTCTAGCAATATTCAGGCTCCTGCCTGACTGTCGGTGGAAGATATCAGAGGTGGGGGTCTGTTTGAGGCTAATCCCTTTATCTCCCCTATTGTTCCTGGGAGACCTGAACCCCCCAGCTAAAGGGGGCGGTTATGTTACTCAGACTTCTCATTCTGTGTGTTGATGTGATTATGTGGATATATATAGCTGTGTCTGTGTACAATAAAGCGTTCTTAATGTTATACCCTACACTGAGTCTCGGCTAGTGACTGGGAAACCGGGGAAAGTGTGTCCCCCCCAGGCTAAGAGAGCATAAGACATTGGAGTTAGTCGGTCGGACTAGCCAGATCCGTGACAGTGGTGGCAGCGGTGGGATTGCTCCTAGCTAAACGGGACATCAAAACCACTAGCAGGACCAAGAAGCCGAGACGGAGAGCACCCTACGAGTGCATGGACCAGCAGTATGCTAAACTTAAGCAGAATACTTTGAAAGACCTCCTGGAGGCTCATGGAAAGATTGCTAGCAACAAAACCAGGGATACCCTCATTGCGGAACTGATGGCGGACGACCAGGCTCAAGCCGGCCCTGTTACCCCAGCAGACCAGGATGAGTTCCAGAGGGAGGTTCTGTTCCGCCTGTCCTGCTACGGGGCCCATCCACCCGCAGAGATAGTGAACTCCCCTACTCATGATGATGGTCAAACCCTGGACCTTATTTTTTCTAGTATGTGCTCTCTCATTCCCCTTTCTCCCTCTCTGACCACCACTTCTTTTCCTGCTCTCTAAGCTTGCCTCCTACTCGCTCCATTGAACGACAACCTCGCTGTGACGGACCGACCAGAGCGACTTCTCCCTTCAGGACAATAATTCTCCGCAATCCGTAGGCAATATCCCCAAGCAAAGTAAAGGGATATCGATATCCAGTACCCAAATAACCAGGCAAGACTAGTCTTTAGGTACAACAAGAGGAGAACTGATTTATTTTAGACACAGACGGCTGGATATATCCAGCAAAAAACACACATTAACATAAAAGAAGATATTGGGATACAAACCGCCCCCTTGATCTGCATCCCAGAGACAACAGGGGCAGTAAAGGGATTAACAATACAAAAGGATACAGATGCCACTAAAATAAGGAATACACATTGTCTTGATTAGATTATCTCCCAGACCTTAGTGTGCTGTGTGTAAACAGTTAGGAAATAAGGAAATAATAAATAAAAAATGTTATTAATAACACACAAAAGGATAACATGGCACTCTTTACCAGGGCCCATAGTCTGTAGTAAGGAGGCAGGCACTCAGTTCCCTTTCAGGAGCCCATGGCACGGAGGCTTCCGTGACACCCGGCTAACCAGAGACCTTAGCTCTATTAACCTTCAGAACTTCTCAATCAATTTACTCCATCTCCTCTCTCCTATCTCAAACATGTCATGCCCTAACAACGCTACTTCTGTCTATAACTCCCCTCTCACATCTGCTCTTCAGGATATAGCACCAGTTACTATTCGCTCTTCACGACGTTTACATTTCCAACCCTGGCACATGACTGTAACCCGACACCTACGACGTTGTTCCCACACTGCTGAACGTAGTTGGCGTAAGTCTCATTCCATGTCTGACTTTCTGCACTATAAATTAATGCTACGTTTCTACTTCTCTGCTCTCAACCTTGCTAAAGAAACCTACTTCACCTCCCTCATCTCCTCCCTGTCTTACAACCCTAAACGACTCTTTAATACTTTCAATTCCCTTTTTCGACCTATCCCTACTACCCCTTCCACTAACCTTAATGCCTCTGACTTTGCCACATACTTCAATAATAAAATTGAAACTTTCAGACATGACATATCTACACCACCCTGCCCTCACCCTCCCTCTGACTATGCGCCCTCTTACCCACTGACCTCTTCTCCCTTCACTACATTAACTAATTTCTCTGCTGTCACTGAAGAGGATGTACATGCTCTTCTTCTTTCCTCTTGTCCAACCACATGCCCCCTTGACCCGATCCCTTCCCATTTCACCCAGTCTCTTTCATCTACCCTTGTCCCTACTCTAGCTCACATCTTCAACCTCTCCCTCACTACTGGATCTGTCCCATCCTCCTTCAAGCATTCTCCAATTACTCCAATCTTGAAAAAAGCCCTCCCTTGACCCGACTGATCTCTCCAATTACCATCCTATTTCTCTACTTCCTCTAAGCTTCAAGCTTCTTGAAATAATTGTTTATACCCAATTAACAAAGTTTCTTGATTCCAGCTCCCTGCTTGACCCTCTTCAATCTGGTTTTCGCCCTCAACACTCTACTGAGACCGTCCTTACTAAAGTTACTAATGACTTACTCACTTGCTAAATCCAAGGGCCACTATGTCATGCTAATCCTACTGGTCATTTCTGCTGCTTTTGACACTGTGGACCACCCTCTTATCCTTCAAACGCTTCATGATCTTGGTCTCTGTGACACTGCTCTCTACCTCTCTGATTGTACCTTAGTCTCCAGTACCACCTCCCCTCCCTCTCTCAGTTGAGGTACCCCAAGGCTCAGTTCTAGGACCCCTTCTGTTCTCTCTTTATACTTCCTAGCTTCACAAACTAATATCATCCTTTGGTTTTCAATACCACCTGTATGGTGATGACACCCAGATCTATTTATCCTCCCCTGATCTCTCTCCCTCTGTCTTAGATCGTGTAACTAACTGCCTTGCGTCTGTCTCTACCTGGATGTCTGCACGTTTCCTGAAACTCAACCTCTCCAAAACCGAACTTCTCATCTTCCCTGCCTCCAATGCTAAGATTCCCCCATCAATTTCCCTCAATGTTAATGGTGCTATCATCTCCACGCCTCCTCATGCTCTCTGTCTTTGTGTCACCCTTGACTCGGACCTTTCCTTCAACCCCCACATTCAGTCTGTCTCTAAGAACTGTCGTCTCCATCTTAAAAAAAGACACAGCATGCCGCTAAGGCTCTTGTCCATGCTCTTATCATCTCCCGTCTTAGCTGGTCTCCCTCTTAACCGTCTCACCCCTCTACAATCCACCATGAATGCTGCTGCCACTTATCTTCCTCTCCCATCGCTTTACTAACATCTCTCCCCTCTGTCAGTCTCTTCACTGGCTGCCTGTGCGCTTCAGCATTCATTTCAAAATCCTGACTCTTACTTTCAAAGCCCTTCACAGTGGTTCCCCTTCCTACATCACCTCACTCATCTCTAAATACACTCCTAACCAGTCTCTCCGCTCTTCCAATGATCTCCTTCTAGCCTCTCCTCTGATTTCTAGCTCTCATGCATGTTTACAAGATTTCTCTAGGGCTGCCCCTATCCTCTGGAATGCCCTCCCCCGGCCTATCCGTCTCTCACCCTGCCTTCAGTCATTCAAAAAATCCCTCAAAACCCACTTCTTTAAGGACACTTATAAAATTGCACATTAACACCCCCCATATTCCTTTAGCTCACCTCTCCCAGTCCCTATTCTGCAATACTTACACTAGTGTGGCTGATCCATCCCTTACAATGTCATTTTTACATTTTACCTATTGTGTAATACACCCTAAATCCCTCTAAGCTCGCTTGAGCAGGGCCCTCCTCACCTGTTGTCTCTGTAAGTCATGTTACATACTACTTGTTATGTCCTGTCTACCCATTGTACAGCGCTACAGAATTTGATAGCGCTATATAAACAATAAATAATATCAATTCATAGTTTCCTCTCTTTTTCTGCTGCAACCAAAAGTATTTGTCTTCAAACAAATCAAGAGGTTAATGTTTTTTTATTCTCATGTGCTATACAAATTGTAAATATTAAATCCAATTTAATATTTACAAACAGCCAATTATTCAGACAGCTCAAAACAATGCTGGTATGTATAATGGGGTATAGAGAATACTGGGGAAAGAACAACATAACGGGAAAGAAAAATGCTGCAAAGCATTTTTCACAGTTTCAATGTTCTATTGATGCAAAGTTGGTTTGGGTAATATATGGTTTTGTGGACCTTTGTAAGTGTCCATGAGTTACACAAGCTAAAACAAGATGTTTTAAAATATCTGACACATAGAGGCTGATAGGACAAGGCCTCTTAATTAAACATATTGCTTTTCAGTAAAAGCTGAAAGTAAAAACCCCTTCACTACTTCTCTGTGTTCATAGTGTGATTCGGCCCCAGCCCAGCAAACTGCCAGGCGTGGCCGCCCCTTTAAGAGGTCTGCCTGGAGTTGAACTCCTCTCCACAGCTTGCTGTCTTGTTTATTTGTGTCTGTACTTTATGTACCTTTGCCCTGTTTTCCTTATACATCTGAGGATCTCAGCTCCTCACTCCATCCCCTATGCTCCTTGCCTTGTTGTCTGTCCTTTGTGGCGTCCTGTACCATGTATGTCTTGTCTGGCTATGTATATAAATCCATGTCCTGTGTATGTATGTTCAGCTGTGTTTGGTTATGCTATATCTATGCCTCCCTCACCTGAAGCCTATGCCATTACCACACCTGACCAAACCAACAGGCTTTATTATCCTGCCTCCCTCACCTGAAGCCTATGCCATTCACACTTGACCTAATGGACAGGTTTTATATCCCTGCCTCCCAGTAACAGAGTTGTGAGTTCATTAAGTTACTTTGGAGCAATAGTTCATGCCCGACTCTGGATCTGTATCTTGGATTTACCTTTTTGACCTGGACTGCCTATTGGATTTCCCCTTTTGCTTGCTACCCATCCCAGACGCTTTTGGATTCTTACCTGGACTATTCTACCTTCATACTCCCCAGCAGTCTGTATACATGATACCATAAGTAGCCTCCTACTCTGCTACTTATGGTGAGATGTATCTGCTTTGTTTAATATACCTATATCCAAACATTCAGCTTTTGTTTCATTTGTGAAGTGTGTGTCTATCACTGTGTGCATTCTTACACTCCTGTGCTCTGGACTCCAACATCCAGTAAGGGCTGAGATATGATGAGCCTGACAATATGTTTTGAAGCCTATTGAGCAGTCAGGATTGTCAACATATGGGTGGGTAGAGACACGGTTCAGCCTAAAACTTGGGTGTTAAGTAGACTTGTGCATCAGCCAACTCTTCATGTTCGTCTTCGTGTTAGTTTTTTTTCTTAGTTTTTTGCCATTTTTTGTAGAAGGGGTTAATACTGGGTTAACACGGTACACACTACGCAGCAGCTTTGGCTCCAGGATTTTAAAGGTCCGTAACAAGCAACTCTATTGGTCGCTGGCAGGGGCCTCCTCTGCCATCAACCAATGGCATATGCGGTACAATTCTGGGCACCGGTCCTTAAAAAGGACATTATGGAATTAGAAAAAGTGCAAAGAAGGGCTACAAAATTAATAAGGGGATTGGGAGATATTAGTTATGAAGAGAGACTAAAAATTTTTTTTCAACCTTATGGATTATGTAACTATGTAACTATGAACCTATAGATTTCTGCTCCTGCTAACCCCTGCGATGCCGCGTAGATGTGGTAGGCTAGATGGGGAGGGACCAAGGAGATTATTAAATGAAGACGAACACGAAGATTCTTTGTGTTGTGTGTCTTTGTGTCTTCGTATGCGTTTTGCCGCCACCATGTTCGTATGTTCGGTATTTGGGCTGAACAACGAAAACACATGCTCAAGTCTAGTGTAAAGTGAGAATGCATTGGATACATGCTAATTTTTTGCAAGAAGACAGGAAGCAGTCGCCAGGAAAATGAAACGGTGCTAATTTTGCTTAAAGCTATCAGAGTTAGAATCATACTTTTTATGATATTGGTTGTTACAGATTTAAGTATGCTTCAATTTTCTCAGATATCACACTGTGTTGTCTAATATTTTTTTAATAAAGGTTTGAAATTATCTTTAAATATAACACCTGTTTTTCCTACTAAAATCCTTGAAAAGGGAGCATATTTTAATTTTCTTTAAGTCCAGGGCAATCTATATTAATCGGATACTGATTGTTCTAGGTTATCTGCTCATGCTAATGAGAACTATTCATTTACTAAGAACAAAAGCAATAAACTGAAGATTAAAAGTATCATTTGTACGCACAAATAGCTTTATCATAAGCTTAATATGCTTACTCTGTAAAATGATGGCAAAGTGTCTGGCATACATTAATGTGTTTTAAAAATGAAGTATTAATGCTATTATTCTGGTATGCCACAAATGGAGTTTTTGCAACATTAAATGTGTCACCCATATAAGAACATTCTGATCACTGGATGCCCAGATATGAAAGCATGGTTGTGTAATGTAACTAAAGTAAGTCATTTAACCAAAATAATAAAACAGGTAGTAATCAACCGTACGTATGCGATTAACATAAGTACAATGTAGTTCTAGGCAGATTGGCTTATTAACTACTTCATTGTCAATGGAGCACTTTGTAACTATGTAGGAAAAACCTAATAACCCCATGAATGTTATCTGTAAATTGTGCATTTATACACAAAAGAACATGTCATAAAAAATGTGTCTTCAATACGTCAGAGGTCCCTTCTTGAGTTTTTCTATGAATGCTGACCTACTAATGGATATAACAAAGTGGACAAGGAAACATGCTTGGCAAATTCACCAAGCTTATTTCAGCCCCCACAAGCAGATGCCAATCGAGCAGCCTATGGAAATACTTGATTTGAATACATTTTAATGTTTTTTAAAAGGGTCTGAGTTAGAATGTGACCTGCTGGATTTCTGCAAGGTCTAAGCTGAGTTTTAGATTTTTTTTATTATGGGGATATTCTTACGCCAGCTCTTCCTAACAGTCAGTCGGAACAACCTCACCAATTGAAGACATTTGTTAATAGCAGAAGCAATATGTGAAGCTATCCCAAGCCTAATTTAAAGTCTCCAGACCAAACATATTAACAGATGCTTACTACAGGAATTGTGTTTGTTTCTGTGTTAATGCTAATAAATATAGTTTAACATTTTATGTAGCACTTACATTTCATAATGACTAAAATTGTTTTATGGAATATATGAGCCATGTATACTTCAAAGAAAATGTTACAATGATTTTCCCCGTAAAAACGCAACTGACATTGCATTTCTACATGAGATACACTACAGATATAATAAAAATGTAAGAAAACGTAAAACATATCTATACCCCAGTAGAAATGTTACTTTTTTCCCATAGGAACATAAATTGTTACAGTAAATATCAGGCAAGTGACCATCTAACACAGCCATTTTAAAACCTCATGCTTATTTGTCAGGTTAGTTTTATGCACATGCGAAGTGTCCATGAATTTTTACTGTGAGTTTTTACAGCTTCCACTATAAGATCCAGCATAAGGAATCCAGCATCCTTTCTTAACACATCCCGTAGTTACACATTACCTTGTAATGTTCCAAGCTTAAATTCCAAAGCATGCCATCTTAAAGGTGAACTCCTATAAATTGTTTTATTGCTAATATCTGCATTAAGATAAGTTTTCAAAAGTGTTGAGCTGTTTTCATTTTGGAAACCATTCTAGTTTTTTGCATCATACAGTGTTTTGGACAGATGCATATTCCACCTGTATGTGTTTTTGCTTTGCTATCTACTGAGACCCTTACTCCATATCATAATACCTTCTGGTAAACAATAGAATAGCTCAGTCCTCAGTACCCATACACCAACACTATAACTAATAAAAGGGTATGGATGAAAAGATTTTGTTGGACAGTATTTTCAATTGATCTTCCTATTGCATCTTCAAAAATAGCTGTTACACTTTGCCATTAGCCAACAGGTTTTCTACAAAACTCAATTTTTTAATCTTTTGTTCCATAAACAAATTCATAAGTGATTTGTCCTTTCCCCTGGTATGATTACAGTCAATTATTTTCTAATACATTTTTTGCTTTATTCCCACAATAGAACTGCAGGTTAACTGGATATCAGAATATCCCAGGACCTCTGTCTAGAGATGGCTAACCCTCTCCTTCATATGCACCTTTGTGGTGTAGGATAGGAGACCTCTAGTACAGCCATTATTCCATGGTCTCATATTTCTTCCCTTCTTCTAGTATTCCCACAATGTGTTCCTTCCTTCTCTATCCACTGTTTCCTAAGGCCTTTTTCTAAAAATCCTCTTGGTACTAGTCTACAATCAACTATTCTCAATTGCTATGTTTACTAGTTGTTGACCTTTTCCATTAATAAACATACAACTTAATCATCTCTTATTACATCTCCCAGTACGACTGGATTTGTTTAAAACAACCTCCTTAATTAAGCCACTAATTAATTCCACACTCTTTTTTATTTTTCATTTCACACTCACTTCCATTGATAAAATAATTACAAGAACAGATATATGTTTATAGTTTAACATTTATTATGGTAACATCACATAACAGAGTCTCTGTGTAAGAGAGATGGAATCCAGAGACCAAGCTTTAACCTGGTGTTTTTGGGTCAGCTAGACCAAAATGGGGTCTACCGTGTCATAAACAAAAAGGGTCATCTTTCAGCACTTAATAAAGAATGTATGTGGCTTTAAAGACTGCCATTTCATCTACAGTGACGGAAAACATTATTTGATCCCCTGCTGATTTTGTACGTTTTCCCACTGACAAAGACATGATCAGTCTTTATTAGGACTACCTGCTAAGGTTGGTGGGTGTTCCCGCTGATGTTGCATGTGTTCCCCCTGATATTGATTTTGCAACACACACCTACATTTAATAGGGAAATGGGTGGGAGTGGGGCATGTCAAAACTCTACTTCCGCGACCCAGAGAACCGGCAAAGTGAGCCTTCTCCCGGTGAAACCTGGAGAGTTCCTAGGTATGTCTCCATCTCCGATCCCTAACCTCACATTAACCCCATCCTTCACTTGCACAATCCCACTAGTCACCAAGTAGAACCTTCAAAGATCATTGTCTAAATTTCACATCATTGCTGGCAGACAGCAATTTGGGATTAAGAGCAAACATAATATGTCCCTCTTCTTTACTTACTATGTGAATAGTTTTGTAAATGAAAAAAATTTAAAAATCCCCTCCCAAAAATAAATCTAAAAGAAGTTCTGATTTCATAGGGAGTAGAATTGGGTGGAATATGTTTAGGCTTAGGTAGAGAGAAATAAAGATATATTTTTTAAAAATTAACAATGACGGCACCCTCACCAGAGTAAGGGAAAGCAACATAAGTAGTGGGCCACCGCTACCTTGCTGATTACCAATTCACATTCAACCCAGCGCTTTGGCATCTTACCATGGGAACACTTTATGAGTGTTTCACCCGAGGTGGGTTAATGACACAGTTATCTCCCTCCTTGTACAAGTTCCATGTAACTGTGTGATAGTACTCCATGCTGGCTCTATGGACAATGTGTATCTCGTTACTGTATAGTGCACAACTGTGACAAAGTTTGACACTAAGTACCAATGCTGACCTGTCAGTTCTCCCAAAATGATTTGCTAGTACTCTGACATGTAATTTCTACCTGTACAGCCTAAAGCCCTTTACTGAAATTGTACCACACAACTCGGCAACTGAATCTGCCTGCATAGATCCTCAAGCCTGTTCTACGGAAAAATATTATCCTAAATTACTATCCTAAAGTAACCATGTCAAACCACCAAGAGAAAAAGCTAAAAAAATGCCAGTGAGACGCTTGCCTTTAAAATCCCATTACAGGGTGCGGGATGTAGACACCTTTGTCTCGGATGTTGTGGAATTACTAACTCCAAAACTGGAGAAAATGAAACTTTCAGTAGACTCCATTCTTGCAGAGCTTAAATCTCACTCCAGCAGACTAGAAGAAACAGAACACATACTGTATAACTACCTGTGAATCCAACATATACATTCTCCAGTACACACTAACCTTACTTCCAGAAAACAATGAAACCTTAGAGAATAAGCTTATGGATCTGGAAAACAGGATCTGGAGTCACAGAAATTGTAATTGAATTCCCCAAATTGGTTTTGGGTAAACACCTTTGGTACTTCCTTCAATACACGCTTCCTAATCTTTTATCTCCTAATAAGCCCCTCATAGAAAAGTCCCGCAGAGTAGGCCTGGCCCAGTCCAAGGAAATAGCTAGACCAAGAACGATCATCTTTTTGTCTCCTAAACTACGCAGACAACCAGAAAAGCTCCTCACAAACTACCAAACACAGAGTAACTTCACTTAGAACCAGCCATTAGTTTTCTTCCAAGACTATTTTCCATCCATCACAGCCAGGCACCTGAGTTTTTCGCCCTATACAACAAGAGGATACAAATTGTACTATTTTTCCCCGGAGGATGCCCATAAATTCCTTGACGATCTGCCGAACTGACCACAGTTATTTGGCTGTTATCCTACGTGCTCAATCAGAGATTAGGATGTGCTCTCAGATCAAAACTTGTTACTTAGGTTTTGTTATTGTATATGTTCACAGAAGTCAGTGTATAAAGCGGTCTATGACTTGCACTAGTCTCTAGTTACAAGGTACTATACCTCAGTTGCCTTAGAATGTTAGATGCTGTACCTACCTATGACGTAGGGTGTTTGATAGGCCATACAGCACTCTACCTGGTGAAGGGCCTGTAAAACAGAACTTAAAGTCTCTGTTAGAACTATGTTGTTTTCAGGCATTCGGAATAGCCTATTTTGGTTACTTACATTTTAGGATGATGTTGGGGTGTTTTTTAATGTTTTTTTTCTATTTGGCTCTACAATTCTAGGCTTCTGGTGTCAACCACTAGTAATCTGCATTCTCTTGCAATGGTATCTGGCATCAAAAAGTTTGGGTCAGCTTCCTTGCTGGGAGAAGCAGCCCTATGGTATTAAGGTAACACTTCTTACACATATCATGTACGCATCACTTAGCTTACATCACTAGTAAATAATACACGCCACATTACAACCTTACTCCCAACTTCTGCAATGTAATTTCTTGGAATGTTAACGGCTTGCATAATCCAATTAAAAGACACTTGGTCTTGTCCTACCAAAAAAACAAAACTGAAGCCTAACATCATATTTTTGCAAGCAACCAATTTAACAGACAGTGAACATGCTAAGCTGAGATTGGCATGGGCGAGGGAATCTACTCTTCATTTAATTCTAAAAAAATTCTTATAAAATAGATAGTCTAGAGAAAGATCCTCAGGGTAGATTTTTAATGCTATATTGCAGAATTGAAAACTGACCTATATTATTATGTAACACAAACACATAGTCGAAAGTCTTTCTTCACAAAATCTGTGGTAAAATCGTAAATATGACTCGGTGGACATAATTTGGGGTAGAGATTATAATGCGTGGGTGGATCACAATAAAATTCATTTTATAATTTCAGTCTGTGCTGAATCTGGTTGATAGCTGGGGAATCCTACACCCTACTGAGTACATATTTCACTCTGCTCCTCACAATTAATTTACCATACATGACTACTTCGTTATATGCCTCTCCCTAATGCAACACACTGTGAGAGTGGCTATTGGGGATCAGGTCATATACCCTATTATGATCACTCTACCCCCTACACTCTCATCCTTCAATTGGCATAAGCCACAGTACCTATATTTTAGAACCAATTTAATGGGTGCATGGCTGGAGTTTTAGTCTAAAAATCACCAACACAAGGACTGTACCAGTCAAATAAAAAATACACAAGGCTGGATATATATATAGGCAATAGTCTACACTGGAGTGTGCTGACAGAACAGGTGAAACAAGACTGGTTAACTATCGTGATAAAGCCACAGGCACAAACGCAAATGCACCACGGCAGGATATGGACTTCAGATAACAAACCGTTGAACAGACTGGATACAGACTTCAGATATGGGACCTTGGAACAGAATGGGTACACAGAGCTAGAAAAGTCGGCGGACGAGGCCCTGCGGCTGAATAGCCCACACGGACTGGAACTCGGCTGGAACACCTAGGCAGGGCACATAACAGGAAAACAGCTGGGAGCAGCAGGTCACTGAACTCACGGCAGGGAGCCCTATAAGGTTGGGCACACGTAGTCAGGCCAGCCAGGTCGACATCAGGAGATCACAGGAACAAGAGCCAAATCAGAAGCCGAGAGGACGGTCAGGACGAGATGGGCCAAATGAGTAGAATTGAACAGAACACTGCTTGAAGCAGCATAGGTCAGGAAGCAGAGAAACAGCAGCACGGTATACAAAGTGAATGAAAAGGCCCAGACTGAAGGGCAGAGCAGGTATGTAAAGGCAGGGCTAACATCCAGGTAACGTGGGTCAGCTGCCCAGTAATGGGTGCTCCTGAAAGGGAAGGGTGGCCATTAGGACTGCAGGTAGGCATGATTATAAAAATCGTTATGTTAAGGATATCACGGAGTCATCAAACCAAGACGCCACTAGTTTCCAACTCCCTACACTCATGGAAGATCATAACAGAACAGGAAATTTCCTCCACAATCCACCATCTCCAGATGGACTGCTCTCCATCACAAACAGGTTTTGTCGTTAGCCAACACTCCCTTACCTATATTTGCAATATCTTGGCCTTATAAATTAAAGTTGACTTCCCACAAAATCAAACCATGTTGGTAAACCTAGACGATGACAAAGTGTTTCACGGAGTTGTCTGGTCCTTTCCAGTCAAAAAGTTATCTAAAATTATATTTATTTGAATTATTGCTCGCCACAGGCAGCCATCACCACTAACAACTGCCCGCTATTCCACCTCTCAATGTGCACCAGACAGAGATGCCCTCTGTCACCAACACTTTTGATAATACCCTTGAATCATCTTATTAGATACTGTTATAGCATCAATTTATTTAAAAGGCATGTATAGTGTAGAAATTAAGTGTGTTGCCTTCCCAGACAACCTGATTTTTTTTCTTTCTAAGAGAACCACCAACTTCCACTATTATAGCTCCAATAAGTATTTGGCCTACAAATGAATTTCATTAAGTTGGAAGCTCTTCTTCTAAATGTATCAAAGCAATCAGGACAACGCCACTTCGGTGGTCGACAAATGCATTCACGCACCTGGGCATCACACTAACTAGTGATCTATCTAAACTTCTTGACTTAAATTGTAACCTGATACTCCAGAACATCAGATAGCTTCTAACTATAAATAAATTTAGTGAAAATGATTGAATTCCAACATCTCTTGTATAGAATCCACATACTTCCATTTCACATCCCAAATCATTCCAAATCATCCCAAATCGGGTGATACGCTGTAGAGAACTATCACAGTTTGAGGAATGAGTATAGGGTATATAAAAAAGACATGGTTTCAGATTTTTACCTGGAATCCGAATTACAAGCGGAGCCTTGTGTTATAGTAAGCAACCAGAATGCCAGAAGAGACTAGCACTTGATAAAAGGATTAGGATGGCAGAGATACAGTTGAGTTCTTCTATCATCATCCACACAAATATTACAAGGGGCATGTACCAAATTTGTACAGGATTAGTTCCTCATATGTGATTATAACAAGGTGATCAATGCCCTTAAATATATTAGTAATTTTTATTTCAGTTCACAGAAATAAAATATTTACACATACGAGCAAGGAGCAGTAAGTAACATTGTTTTCAAATTGTATAACAATATATTCTCTACAAGTTCTAAATCATTAGAATCAGCTAATTTGTCAACTGGTTTTGTCAGGATAAGACTTTTTTAAGGCTTTACTTAAGCAATTTAGATAGGGAAAATTACCAAGCCTTCTTGGCTACAAAAACATTATGCCCATCTAGTCAGCCTATTGTTTCTTTCTGTAAAGACTCATAGTTGATTTATGGCATCTTAGTCATTTGCCATTTGGCTTGGCCGCACCAGAAATGTCTGCCTTGTCTTGGACTCTTATATATTTGTAACTGCAAAAAGACATACCTTACATTTGTGATATTGGTAATTAAAGTATTAAGGAGTATGGAGTCCTGTGCCTTTCCTTGCTGTACCTCGCTAGTAACAATACCATCTTCCTGTCACTCAACCATTGCCTTATTCATTGAACTATTACGGAAGTCTTACTTATTTCAGAAATGCATTAAGTATAATCTTTCTTATTCAAAGAGCTAAACATGTGCAAATGGACCAAAATTTATTCAGACTCATTTTTCAGTTTGTTTTTGCCCCATTCATTTTCAGACAACAAATTTTGTGTCATGCCCATGTCCTTTGTGAGGAAAATCAGAGGGCTTTTTAAATTCAGAAACTAAATTTGTTGTCTAATGCCCACACTAACTCGTTAACTCTCTCTCACAGTCTCTGAATGTCTCCCTACCTTCTCTATGGACCACTTCCTCTTCCTGTTCTCACAGCTACGCTTCTTCTCTAGCATCCTCTTCATCTTCTTGTGCTTCATCTTCTTGCACTTCTCTCTTCTGTCTTCCTTCTTTTTTCATCTGCATCTACAAGGATATAGCCTCCCTATGACCTTTCAAAAGTATTGTGGCCCCTCTAATCAAGGGAGAGGATGTCACTGGAAGCTCCACCATTATTGCAAAAGTTTAACAAGAAGATGCTAAAGAAGAAGCAGAGCTGAAAGCAGTCAGCAGAGGAGGTAGGGAGCATGAGAAAGAGTGAATGAAAATATTTTTGCTTTGTTTTTATTAGTTTCATGGGGAGTTGTCTCCAATTGATGACATATGCCAATTTCCTTAAATTTGCAATTCATACAAATCCGAATGCACAAGCCTACCAGCTACTTTTGACAAGTTCCAATAGATGAAAAAGCTATTTTGATAAGATAGATTTCAGATAAAAATTAAAATAATGCCTTACAAGTTGTTTATATGTGAAACATTTTAACTGCCCGTGGATATGTTGAACTTCATGGGCTTAGTGCTCAATGTTTTTACTTTACTTAATTTATTTTTATTTAATTTAGTTTTATTTTATGTTGATTTTGGCCATACAGATTACTCACTTACAGGCTTAGATACATAGATATATACTTGTACATAGTAACTCAAGTGGACAGTGGCAGTTACATATTTAAAAATCCCCCCCAGTGCCTTGTCATCAGTGCCTTTTTAAAATGGATTTGTGCATCACTGAGTAGTCATGCCCTATAAGGTATTAACCTATTAAGCATGATGTTTTGATTAAATAATCAGTCAAAATTACATTTTGGCAAACTTTGTATTTCCTTGAATATGACAATGAATAAACTTGAAAAAGCTGTGTGATCCATGGTAAGGATTATTGTGGCAATTACTGATTTTTTTGTTTTACTCTTCCACACCACACACATGTTTTTTTTCCTCACAAGGACAAACTGTGCACATCATTTTAGTTGCTGATTTCAGACACATTTTGTATTTTTTGCAGAATCAATAGACAAATAGGAACAGCTGATGAAAGGAGGATTTGTCTCCCGAAACATTGTATCTGTCCTATTGATCCATGGGCACTGTGATGTTTCGCTAAGTTTATTCTCTGAAAAGCTATATGCTACTTGTCTTCCAGGAAGAAAACATTGCTTTCTTGACACATCTAAAATGACATCTGCACATTTTTTAGAAGATGTCCAGACACAAAACCTGTACCTTCTCTGCTATTAACACAAGAAACCGGCAAAAGAAAAGTAACTTATATCCAAGAGTGAAACCAATGCAGTTTCAAACAAGGCATCATTGGTTTTAAAGTTTTACCTGTAACCAGTGGTGTCTCCAGCTTTCATATTTAGGGGGGGCACATGGGGGGACAGGGACCAAAGTAGGGGGGGGCAAATATAAAATGCTACATATACATGTGTGTGTGTGTGTATATATATATATATATATATATATATATATACCGTATTTGCTCGATTATAAGACAAGGTTTTTTCCAGAGCAAATGCTCTGAAAAATACCCCTCGTCTTATAATCGGGGTTGTCTTATAATCAGACCTCAACTAGGTCTGACTATGAGACTAAGATCTAGATCCCCCGCAGTGATGCAGGGGACCTTGATCCTCCTGTCTCCCCCCCTCCCAACTTACCGGTACTTCTGAGTCCCCGGTGGTTAGTCCGGGCAACGTGTAGAGCTCTACTCGGTTCGTGTAGAGCTCTACACGCTGCCCGGACTAACCACCGGGCAGTGTGTAGAGCTCTAAGCGATTCGCGTAGACAACTTCCACTGCAGCCGGGAGGAGGTGCGGTTAGTAGCGTGGGGTTGTCTGCGTCCATCGGGCAGACAACCCCCGCTGCTAACCGCACCTCCTCCCGGCTGCAGCGGAAGTTGTCTACGCGGATCGCGTAGAGCTCTACACGCTGCCCGGACTACGCAACGGGTACTCAGAAGCTCCGGTAAGTTTGGAGGAGGGTGGGGGAGAGAGTTTTAAATGGGGGGCATAAGGCATTTATGGAGGCAGAGTGCTCTGTGAAATGCCTTTTAACCCCCTTAATGCCACTCTGCCTCCAGAAATGCCTTTTAACCCTCTATACGCCACTCCGCCTCCTGAAATGCCTTATACCTCCCTATATGCCACTCTTCCCCATAATATGCCTTTTAACCCCCTAAATGCCAGAGTGGCATTATCATGGGGCACGGTGGCATATAGGGGGTATAAGGCATTTCTGGGGCAGAGTGGCAAGCCAGGGGGGAGATGTGCATAACTGGGGGGGCAGGTTGAAAAAAAAAGGAAATAAAAACAAAATATTTTTCTCAATCATAGATTTTATGAAAAAAAAAATGTTCACATAGTTTACATGAATTAACATTTACTGGTAAAACTTTTTTCCTATAGGGTCGTCTTAAATTCAGGCATTTTCTTTTTTTTTTATAAATTAATATTCAGATTTTGGGGGGTCGTCTTATAATCAGGGTCGTCTTATAATCGAGCAAATACGGTATATATACTTTGAAGCAAAGACCGTGATTGAAATATGAGTTCAAAATAACAGCTGAACTGGCAGTAAGTTTTCATTCTTTAATATTAGCCCCTGCTGCCGATATATATATATAATAATATTACACCCTTCTGCTGATATATATATATATATAAATATTAGCCCCTGGTGCCTATATATATTAATATTAGACCCTGTTGCCGATATATATATTAATATTAGACCCTGCTGCCAATATATATTATATTGAAAAAATTGGACCCAGGAAAGCATTTCCTTGGGCCCTGCTCCATGCTCCCTAGCATGCAATCACTCCTTCCGTTACCACACCAAAAAAAACAATATTTGCCACACTGACTAGATTAGGGGAAGACTATAAGAGTCAGTGCAGTCTTCCCACCTTCTTACCCTACCGTGACATTAGGAGGTCCTCTCCTCCGTAATCACCCCCAGACTCCCTTGTCCCCTCATTCACTAAGCAACACCTCTCTTTTACTTACTCCCTGTAGTTCAGGTATAGATCAAATAAACAACACATTTCAACAGCACTGCATGTATAGATCAACTGAATAAGACATACAAACTCTGTATTTGTAGGTATACATAAATAATGTATAGAAATAGCATTGCAGGTATAGATCAACAGAACGCACAAAAACCCAGCTTTACAGGTATAGATCAATTGGAATTCACATAAAAACTCAGAATTAAAGGTATAGATAAAACCCCCTAAATAACAGGCATAGATCACAGGTTGCACACCTCAAAGGCATTCACACTGCCTACATAGAACCTGACTAGCACCCAAGTTACACACATAGGACGTGCCATCTCTGTCCCCAAACAGCCCAGCATAAGTCAACTACGGAATTTGACAGCACTATATAAAACAATAAATAATCATCTTTGTCCCATAAACACGCTACCTGTGCCATCTTTGTCCCATACACACCCTGCCTGTGCCATCTTGGGTCCCAAGGCTTAAACACCCTGCTTGTGCCTTTTCCACTAATTCACACAATTCATTCACACAATCAATTATGTTCTCACTCTTTCACACATATTATTTATACATATTAATTAATGCATCCTCACAAATTCATTAATTATCTCACTCATTCACAGAATTCATCCACACATTAATTCATTCTTTCACTCATTCACAGAATTCATGCACACATTAATTAATTCATTCTCTCACTCATCCCTGAATCTACACCCCTTATCACTATGTACCACTAACTCCCTCCTTCTCACTATCTACCCCTCTCCCCCCTTTGTAGTTTACTTACCTTGTAGAAGTCCTGTGGTGGGAGCGGGAGGCCTCTGTCTTGTTGCTCTGCCATGGTGTGCGCTGCTTAGCTGCTTTGCGCCAGAATATGATGTCATATTCCGGCTCTCAGCATGAAATACGGACACCGCGACCTGAAGACAGGGGCCTCGTGGAGGAGAGTGAGGGGGCGCCGAGCAGTTGCTTCTGGACCTGTACCGATGCCATCGGAGGATGCCCTAACATAGTGCTTCACAATTCTTTGGGCCTTGCCAGGGAAAACAAGGGTCCAGCAAGATGTCAGTGGGCAGAAGCAAAAAGAGTCTTGCTGCTCTGCTCATAACGAGCTGGTGGACCTTCATAATTTATTGTAAAAGGAACTTAGCTCTATCTTGCTAAAAATGGCAGACCTGGAGGATCACTCCAGATGCAAAAACATCCAAATAAGGAGCATCCCAGAAAACATACAATCACGCTTACTGCCCCACTTTATTACTGATTGCGTCTCCGGTTTAGTAAACGCCTATACAGGATTTGCTCATCGACAGAGCATATCAAATTCCTGAACCACAGTGTCCACTTTTACCATGTTAAAGGAGCCATTGTTAAAGTGGTCCAAGCACAACAATCTCCTGAAGGAGCTTGTACCTCATTTGCCCTAAACAGCTTGTGAGTGCCACCTTTGCCCACAAATAGCCTGCATGTGGCATTTTTACTCCCAAAAGAGGTGGTCTTTGCCATCTTTGCCCCTTGCCCCCCCTCCAACATACACTATGGTACACATATGTAAACATGCTTAGACAAAGTTACATATATTAACACACACACTTACACATACTCACCGTAACACACGTACACACTCATTCTTATTAGACTTGCGCATTAATTTTTGTAGGAATGGGTTTCCATGCCAATTTTACAGGTTCATCCAATTGAGTGAGCTGATCCTTGTTTGTTCAATCAGCTTACTCTTGAGGGCTTGTCCAATAGCTATGCTGTGTTATTCAAAGAAAAAAAGCAGACTAGTAATGAAGAGAGCCTATATATGAGCAGAGCAGGCAGATGATTCTTTAATTTCACTGTGACTGCTTTATGTAACTCCTGTGCTGTATCTGAGCATTTTACAGAGTGGGATTCTTCTGTGTGAGACTTGGTAAGCCTCAGCCTGCCATTTCTCACAGTGTCTAAGACTCTCTAAAGTTTCATTTTTAATAAGATTATGAATTTAATTAAGATCATTTAGCCAGTCCACTACTATCCTTAACCCTATAACTCCCCTAACCCTATATAATAACCCTATAACTATGCTAATGTTGATCCTCTTTCTTCCATCCATTGGTCTCAACTTCCCTTTTAACTTCTTCTATTCGTTTATTTCTTGTTTCCATGGCAACTGGACGAACAAATAGGTTTTCACGAAAATGAAAATGTTGGGCAAATTTAGTTTGTACCGAAGATGGAGACGGACAAATTTCATCTAATACGAAGGAATTCACCCCCAACCAAAAAAAAAAATATAACACAAATTTTCTGCCGGAGCCCAAGTCTTATTCTAATCTAACACACGCTCCCTTTCACACAACTCTTGCATACACTCCATCTCACACCACTTACACGCACATGCTCACACACACATTTACACATCTATCCACACACACTTATACATATACATCCGTGCTCATACACACCTATACATTATGCGTGGTCACATAACCTATACATAGACATGTATACTCACATACACTTATATATACACATCACATTCATAGTACACTTATACATAGACATCCATGCTCACATGCATACAAAATACATACCTCCTCCCTCCTGCCTGTACCTCCTTACTTGTCCTGTAGCTTTCAGTCCGCTGCTCGAATACTGCGCGAGCAGCCTCAGTTTCACTACAGGTTCACGTGACATAATATTACCCAACTGCATGCCTGTCTCTCTCCGTGCCAGTTCAAAATTTCTTAAAAAGGGCCCTTCTGTGGAAGTTCAAGTTGGAAGAGCCCTTTCTATGCAATTATAAAGTGGTTCGAACAGACAGGAAAAAGTGGTTGCGAGTAGAGAGGCGGGCCCCAACGCAATTGTAACCGCTGTGACCCCTGAAGTTTTGCCACTGGGCAGATGTTAATACAGTGAATGAGTTCAAGCATACGTGGGGTAGGTATAAGGCTACCCTAGATAATAGATAAGGCCAGGGGCTAAGGAAAGTCCATCTGATCTTCCCAACTTTTGAAGACTTTCCTTAGCCCCTGGTTTTATCTTATATCTATCCCATGTATGTTCTATAAAGTTCAAAGCAGATGTTGCTATGCTCCTACTATGTTGCTGCCAAGGTGGCCCATTTAGTCTCAATATAGCCTATGGGGTGCTGTGGCTACTATATTCCATATATGGTTGGAATGTCCACTCCTTCAGGGATTCTGGGGCCAGATTTTGTCTCTTCCCAACAAGGTCTTCCCTGTCCCAGTGCAAAGTGACTGATTGCCAGAAACTGAAAAACGCCTAAGATTCCTACGATGGGTCAAGTTGTGTCACTCATAGAGGTACAGGAGGGGTATGAGCATACAGCCCATCTGGCTTCTAATTCACTGGCCAACCATCTAAAGATTGGGAACTTGCGGCACCTGTATGCGAGACAGATGGTGCATGGGGGCAGAGGATAGCATAGGGAGATGATCCCCATCCAGCAGTGAGGACTTTTCATCTCCTAGTAATAAATAGGTCATAGAAGGGTCAACTGTTCTCACCAACGTCCCCTCAGGGTACACAGACATTTAAAGAAGCTTGCAGATATGATTATATGTATAGCATGCATGGAAATAACTGACACCAAATCGGTTGTTGCTGTTTGTTTTTGCTTATCTTTATTTGTATGTGAAATGATCAAGGTCTATTTCAAGATACTGGAGAGAAAATATGTAACCTTGTATTTATTCGGTTTCGGAGGAGCTTGCTGCAACAAGTTAATCTGCATGTGATTGATGTTAAGCTGAAAAGAAAAATAAAGATCAAAGTTAAAAAAAGAAAGAGAATAAAAAACCAAGAAAAATTAAATTAACAAAACTGTGCTTTACTAGAATAAAAATTGTTGTTAACTTACCCATAGCTCCTTAGACATTAACTGTGTTTTGCTTAACCCCTAAAGTCCCGGGAGTTTTCATAACCAAAGGACCAAAATATTTTTTTTAATTTTTACCATATGTGTCTTAAAACATGATTCCCTTTTTCCATATTTGATGAACCCACACAAATTATACATCATTGTGTTCAGAGGATGAAGGGCCTTCCTTTAAAATAAATAGAAATACACAAAACATAATAATTACTCGTGAATATGGATAAAACTAACCCTATACTAAAACAGGAAAAAAATCACCTTTTTGGAATTTTGCCTAAATTTCCTTCTGTACTGTAAGCGCCACAGCTGAACAATGAACCCAATTTATGTTAGCTACATCTGCTGATTACCGTCATACTCCACTTACATATTTTATTTTTATGTTCCAAGGCCACGTTCAAGCTTTACATATTACACCATATTACAAATTTTTAAGAATATTGACTTGGGGATTGGGGTAGTGATTTTATATATATATATATATATATATATATATATATATATATATATATATTTGGAAGGGCTAAGGGGCACTTTTTATTCAGAAAACATTTTTTTTTATTATTTTCATTTTCTTGCACTGTTCCCAGTGCAGTATGGTCTGAAATCCCTTTGGGGATCTCTCATGCATTTTTATGCCAGTGATGTCGTTACACACTTGTCCTGCTTTGTCCTCTATAACCTGCACTTACACAGTTAGATACCTCTGGCATTTCCTCATTTGTACTTTGTCATTTACTGATTCAGACTGATACTACATGTCTTGGCTGATTGATTAAATTGTTGTTGTTTTTTCAAAATGATAACTTTAGCATTCTTCCTCCCAATATGTAAAACTTGGAGGAAAAAAAGAGGGGAGATGTGATAGAAACATTTAAATGCATAATGAGATTTAAGAAAGTACAAGCGGGAAATGTATTTCAAAGAAGGAGACGTGTTAGAATAAGAGGTCTAATCTAAAACTAGAGGGTCAGAGGCTTACTAGAAATGTAATGGAGGTTTTACTTTAACAAAAGATTGGTAGTGAAACAACCTCCAAGCAGAATTGGTAAAGGCTAATACAGTGAGAGAATTTAAACACGCATGGCATATGCATAAAACTACCTAAATGTGAGATGAAACAAAGGACCGATTCAGGTCTAAGGTCTAAGGTCTTTACATGTGGAAATATGGACAGACTAGATGAGCTAATTGAGTCTACCATCTACCATCAAATTCTATGTTTCATGTGTATAGATTTGCTTCTTGTTGGTAGCACACATTTTTCATAGTAATCCTTTAAACTGCACAGTTTTCTGAATGTTCCTTAAACCCTGTCCTAGCTCTCGAGTCCAGGACTTGCTGACCCTAATAATTCTAATAATTATCATTTTTCTATGTAATTTCCTATATACAGTATCTCACAAAAGTGAGTACACCCCTCACATTTTTGTAAATATTTTATTATATCTTTTCATGTGACAACACTGCGGAAATGACACCCTGCTACAATGTAAAGTAAGAACTCTCTGAGGATCTGAAAAAAATAATTCCTCTACATTAAGATGTCCTAGGCTATAAGAAGATTGCCAAGACCCTGAAACAGAGCTGCAGCACGGTGGGAAAGACCATACAGCAGTTTCACAGGACAGGTTCCACTTAGAACAGGCCTTGCCATGGTCAACCAAAGAAGTTGAGTGCACGTGCTCAGCATCATATCCACCATTGCTGCATAGTTTGAAGGGGTGGGGGTCAGCCTGTCAGTGCTCAGACCATACGCCGCATAATGCATCAAATTGGTCTGCATGGCTGTCGTCCCAGAAGGAAGCCTCTTCTAAAGGTGATGCACAAGAAAGCCCATAAACAGTTTGCTGAAGACAAGCAGACTAAGGACATGGATTACTGGAACCATGTCCTGTGGTCCGATGAGACCAAGATTTGGTTCAGATGGTGTTAAGCATGTGTGGCGGCAACCAGGTAAAGAGTACAAACACAAGTGTGTCTTGCCTACAATCAAGCATGGTGGTGGGAGTGTCATGGTCTGGGCCTGCATGAGTGCAGCCGGGAATGGGGAGCTACAGTTCATTGAGGGAACCATGAATGCCAACATCTACTGTGACAAACAGAAGCAGAGCATGATCCTCAACCTTCAGAGACTGGGCTGCAAGGAAGTATTCCAACATGATAACGACCCTAAACACACCTCCAAGATGACCACTGCCTTGCTAAAGAAGCTGAGGGTAAAGGTGATGGACTGGCCAAGCATGTCTCCAGCCATAAACACTATTGAACATCTTTGGGGCATCCTCAAACAGAGTGGAAGAGGACTCCAGTGGCAACCTGTGACACTCTGGTGAACTCAATGCCCAAGGCAGTGCTGAAAAATATCGGTGGCCACACAAAATATTGACACTTTGGGCCCAATTTGGACAATATAATAAAATATTTACAAAAATGTGAGGGGTGTACCACAACCATTCATAAAAAGTTATTTCATTAAACTCCCCAACCTCTCATATCACTGTTATTTTATTTTGTGAAACTACCAATGTATGAGAAAAAGTCAGCATTACTAAAATTAATAGGCATATAGTGACCTTTCAAGCATGTGGCACTATAGATGAAGGAGCAGTGGCGATTCACACTGGCAGATGTGTGACATTTCAGAACAGCCCACCTTCCATATATTATCAACATGTATAACAGCAGGGGTGAGATGTGTGTCTCTGGCATAATGGCTGCTACATTAAAGTACCTCACAATAATTGTTTCCCATCAATCTCTGCTGGAAGGATCAGTAGAGTGAGGAATGGAAAGAAAGCCAGAGTTAAAAGATATATTTCTGAGTCTGGTGTATGAGAGTCAAGCATGGAATGGATGATTAATACTTCGAGTGCCCAGACAAGCTGCATTGGTATGCAGAAATTGCCCCCGCTATGAGAAAAGTGCCAGCAGCTGGCATTTAACTGCTTTTTACTAAGAAAAGATACTTCACATGTACGACTCATTACCAGATCAAAATAAGATTGTCTTATTTGGATCGATATGCTGTAGTTTGGCCGATTGGACCTCCCGATCCCTTGATTGTTTTTAAGCCGGTTAGAGGGAGATCCTTGATCTCCCCAACCGAGCCTCCCCCGCTAGGTACGCTACTGCCGTGACATTCTCTTCCCCGATTGGAGGAGGACATTTTAAAGTGCTGGTGTGTAGGCCCTACAAAAGGGTGTGCTGTTTGCCACCTTGAAGACTAATTAATCCATTGTGAGGCAAAACAGTTGATAGAGAGTGCAGGGCTCCTACAAATCATGATCTGGATCAGATTTTGGCGGAGGCTCCTCTTGGCAACCAAGTGCAAGCAACCAGCTGCTTCTAATAGCAGGGTGAGGAAACTCTGTGAGTCCAGTTTGTGAGTGAATTCTTGTCCTGACGTGGAAATCAGGAGCAGCACCTAACAGCACGCCTGCCTCCTCCCTGCTGGAGGGACATATTGGGACCGGAACGGAATGTGTCTCGCAAAAGCTGACCCAATTTATGTTCGGCAACATCCCCTGATTACTATAATACCAAGGGGTGAAACCAGAGCCCACAGGGCCATGGTGTGAAAATTTCCCTGGGGCCACCTTTGCCCCAAACAGTTCTGAGTACCACCTTTACTTCAAAGCATGTATGTGCAATATTTGTCCCCAGACATCTTTGCACCAAACAGCACATCTTTGATCCCAAACAAGATGCTTGTGTCATCTTTGCCCCCCAGCTTGTCTGTGCCATCTTTTTCATCAAACAGCATGTTTGTGTCATTTTTGCCCCCAAACAATTGCCTGGGACATCTTTGCCACAACACATCTTCTCAGTTCCCCCAAACAGCCTGTCTGTGCCATATTTGCCCACAAGCAGCATTCCTGTGCCATCTTTATCACTAAATAGCCAGCTTGTTTCATCTTTGCCACCAACAGCTTGGCAATGCCCTAAATAGCTTGCTTGTTCTATCTTTGCCACCAGTCAGACTGTGTATTTAGGTAGGTATTAATTTTTTTATATAATTTTTTTATTTGTAGGTGTAGGGATATTGGAGCGCTCAAAAAAAATTGTTTTATTATTTTCCTGCACCCAGTGGGGTATGGATTGATATCCCTATGGGGAGCTCTCTTATACTTTTTGATGCCAGTGATGTCATGGTGACATCACTGTGCTCACAATAAATGTATTTATTTATTGTATTTTTTTATTTTATTTATGTTTTTAGTATTTTTTGGATTAAGGAGGAACTTTGTTTCTCCTTCTCCTACCTCTGATCTATATAATGGTGCACCAGCACTCATTTACACATGATTGGTCAGTAGGAAGAGTTCAGGATGCCAGTAGGGTGATATTCTTGCTGTTGTAACAAATTCACTGTGTACTGGTACGTCCCAAGCCTATTTAGGACGTACTGGTATGCCCTAAGGGGCACAAAGGAGTTAAGCTTCTTTTTGATGGCCCTTTTCCTTGAGATGAAAATTCAGTCCAAAAAGTCACTGAGCTTGTCAGTAGGACTCCTTCTTCTGCTTGTGTTTGTCTATGGAAATTGCATGCCTATGTGCTTGAATTTATACACCTGTTATCAATGGGTGCGGCTGACACACCTAAACTTAATGTCAGGAACCGGGCAAGCAGGTCAGGTAGGAGCCCAGTAGCATACTTGGGGGGTGCACGGCAGGAAGCCCACTGGCAGGGCGCACGTCAGGAAGCTCACTGGAAGGGCTGACGGCAGGAACAGTACAGGTTCAGGTACAGGGCCAGAGCAAAGCGGTCCTCAAACCTTAATGCCAAGGCCCTGACTGAAGGGCAGGTTTATTTAAGCAGGCTAATCCAGGAAACCAGGCACAGCTGCTAGCAATAATGAGGTCTGGGTGCTCCAGGGCGGCCACTAGTGGTTGCTGATAATCCTTGAGGGTATAGAATCACAGCATGGTCCAGGGTGAGTAGGTTGGTGCCTGACACTTAATCATTTGGAGGAGTGCCATATACTTCATAAAGTGTCGATATACGGCATATTAGACATGTGTTTGAGGAAGAAACTAAATTCTGACATTTTTTTTTTATTTTGTCTTGGCTTATTTGGCTTATTTGCTTCCAGACTGCAAATTTTGTTTCCTGTCCTTTTGGTTTGGAAGAAATTCAGAGGGTTTTTTGTTTGGAAAACAAAATTCATTATTCAAAAACAAATGGATCAACAACAAAACAAAAACTTTTGAATCGTTTTTCGTCAATTTTCGCAAATCACATGTCCTTGCCTAACACTAGCAAAATTATGCCCCCATAAAACTATCAACCAAGTTGTGGAGTAACATCCCCCCCCATCTTCCTCCATCCCATGAGTGATGGGATGTAAAAAAAAAACCTGGGAGGTATATTGCCATGCAATTCCCTCTCACCCCCATCTCCTGTTTAGGGAATTTAGTTAAAACTAGGTATCTTGTGGGAGGCAAGGACCTCAACTGTATCACCCCTACCCCCATAGCCCTTTGGAGGCCTCACTGAGGTCCCTGTCAAATAGGGTATTTGATTTTTTAATGGTGTCCATAATCATGAGTGAAGCCATTCAAGCCAATGGTGGATGCAATGCAGCACCTTAATGTGGGGAGGGAGGGGTTTATATATACATGCTCCTGTGTAAAAAAATTTCCACCTATGTAACTATTTAACTGTGAAAAACACATGTGTCACTCCAAAGGGTATTTCAATAATTGGATATTTGCCTATTCCAAGGTCCCAATCTTTATTTCTCTATAGTAAATACACTCTTACCTATTCTAACAACCCAAGATATTATTGGGAGTGTGGTGAAATGATCATTGCATGATGACAATCAGAAGAATTATAAATTACAAAAAAATATAACATGAAAAGTTGAAAGGATTACTACACAAATACTTTCTCTTTCCCCCTGAGCTAAAGACAAGCTAAAAGTGTGGATGTTTGAGATGTAGAATATAAAATCAAGCACAGATGTAATTCTCCCCAAGCCTCTTCGTGACATTACTGCTCACATGGCTGTTCATTGATAATGTCTGATGTTCCACAGTAGATCCCACAAGGAAAACATTTACAAGTAATTCTGTTTGTGAAGGAGGGAAAGAAAACAAACAGACAAAAGTACAATTGCTCCAGATCTTGTGAAGGAGGGAGAAGAGTCTTGGAGCAGAAGTTCAGCATTTTTATAAAGTCAGGATCTCTCATGTCATGTTCTCTACTGTTTACTCAGACAGAAAAGAGACTTTCTTTGAAATTCAAATGCTTTTTTAGACCTGATCTTTGTCAGCTTCAAGAAAATTTAGCCTTGTGTCTGTACAGCTAATTGACAGAAAAAAAATCATTATCTAGGAGAACAGCATTAAAATTCCTCCCCACAGCCACCTCGTGGAATATGCCTTTCAACTTCTTATACCAGGGATGTTCTGGCAGTGCTATATGAGTTCCTTGAATTAGCTTTTTTCACAGACTAGGAGTGAATCTTCAAATTCTCACGCACAAAATAGGCAAATTAAATCTCAGATAAGGGACAGGTTTCTAAAACTGGCCTTAATTATGGACAGTGACAGTTTAGTTCACAGTGTGATGTATGGGCAGTGCTATTTTAAGGCGCTCAATAAATGGCATTGTAGGTACACTATATGACCAAACATACGTAACACCTGACCATCACACCTATATGAGCTTGTTGGATATCCCATTCCAAAACCGTGGGCATTATTATGAAGCTGGGCCCCCTTTTGAGACTAAAACAGCCTCCATTCTTCAGGGAAGACTTTCTACAAGATTTTGGAATTTTTTTTTTGTCAATGTGGGAAGTTGTGCCCATTCAGCCAATCAGCATTTCAGATTGTGAAGCGTGATTCTTTATTCCAAAATAAAACATGTTTACAGTGGCAGTGTGCTTTACGACACTCCAGCCAATGCTTAGCACTGTGCATAGTGATCTATGGTTTCCGCATAGCTTCCAGGCTATAGATACCCACCTCAGGAAGCTCCCTATTCACAGTACTTTAAGCAGTTTAAAGCTCTGTAGTGAATGATGCTACAGAGAACAGGTGAATTTTACATGTTACAGCACTTGCTGTGCACGGCCTTCCACTTTGTGGCTGAGCTGTTGTTACTCCCAGATGCATCCACTTCCCAATAACATCACTTACAGTGGTCTTGGGCAAATCTACCAGGAGAGAAACTTTAACTGACTTGTAGCAAACGTGGCATCCTATGACAGTGCTGCATTTAAAGTCACTGTACTTCTCAATGTGACCCATTCTACTGTTAATGATTGTGTATGGAGATGGCTGCCTATGTGCCTGAATAATTAGGAGGGTTAGCCACATAGTTTTGATTAGACTTGCGCATTCGTCTTCGGGCGAACATGAAAACGAGCACGAAGAGGCCGTTTTTTTGTTCGTTCCGAAGACACGCCGAAGAGAATACAGTGCCGGCAAAACGTAGGAGAAGACGAAGACTCACAACCACGAAGAATCGAAGATTCTTCGTGATCGTCTTCGTTTTTGCCGCGCAGCCGCCAAAATTTCAAACAGGAGTGAGCTGATCTCGTCTGTCCAATCAGCTCACTCTTGTGACGTCACGCTAAGGGTCTCGTCCAATGCCTGTGCTGCTGTTTTTTGAATTCTGAAGGCGCCTTTATAAGACCAGAGCTTGCCTGAGAGATCCATTCATTTTTCGCTGTGACTGCTTTGGCAACACTGCTGTGCTGCATCCGAGCTTTACAGAGAGAGATTGTTCTGTTCTGTGTGAGACTGGTAAGCCTTAGCCTGCCATTTCTCACAGTGTACTTCATCCTCACTTCAGTGCTACTTAATATAATTAATAATAATAATTTGATTAATTTAATTTTTTTTATTTAATTTGTCATCAACTGTAGTGTAAGTGCTGTTGAGTTGACAGTGCACCCAGTGCCTCAGTGGCACTGGGGTGCCCTTGCCCTGGGCTGGCACTAGTGCCTATTGCCTGTCCTGCTTAAATAAATTAAATAGAATTTATAAATAATAATTTAATAGAATCTATAATTTAATAGTTCATTATTATATATATATATATTTGTCAGTCATATATATATATATATATATATATATATTCTATAGTATACTAGTGTAGAGTGTACTGTAGACATTCATCTACTAGTGTCTAATTTAAAATCAGTAATATTAATTAATATAATTAATAATTGAATTCATTATAAAATTATATATATATTTGTCAGTTATAGTTAGTAATAGTATACTAGTGTAGAGTGTACTGTAGACATTCAAGACATCTACTAGTGTCTAATCTAAAATCAGTAATATCAATAATTCTATAATTCTTTCTTGTCTTAATAGTTAATTAAATTAGCTATAAATAAAAGTAATAATATTAAATAATTACTACTAGCGTATAGTTCAGCTAATCTTATTAGTACTGGTGCTGCAGCTCTATAGTTTGTGCTTTGTTTTAGCAACAGCAAGAGACCAAGTCAATTTTTCTTAATTAATCTTTCATTTTATTTCATTTGTTTTGCTCACCTCAGTCCATCAGTGAAGTGAACTTGTTGGGCTAGTGAGTGCAGCCGCATAAGTGCTGTGTTTTTTTTTGATCAGCAAGCAGTGACGTTAACTGTTTTGCAAAGATTTTCTCATTTATTTTACATTTTATTTCAATTTTATTAAAAGTACCCTTAGTGTTTTGCTCACCTCAGTCCATCAGTGAAGTGAACTTGTTGGGCTAGTGAGTGCAGCCAGCAGTGAAGCTAACTGTTTTGCTGTGACATTTTATTTTATTTCTAATTCTTTTCAAGAAAAATTGACTGTGACGAGCTGTACTAAGCAAAGCTTCAAGCTACTAGCTGTAGTACTAAAATAATTCTAATCTTCTTTAATCTTAATCTATAATATATTATAAATAATATATAACAATATAAATTCTAATTCATAATCTATAATATAAGTAATTCTAATTCTAAATTCTAATTCATAATCTATATTCTTCTATCTATAATACATAATATATAAGTAAATTATTTCTAATCTATTAATATTATATAACTTAATATTAATTAATAAATCATATACTGAATCTGATTTAACCTCACTTTAGCTTAGTGGGTTTGAGAGCGTCTGCCTAGAGGTAGACTTATAGTAAGGAAATATAGCTTTAGGCTAGCATAGTAGTAGGCTAAGCTCTTAGGCCCGTGTAAATTCAAATTAAAAATAAAATACTGCTAGTTATTAAATAGTTAATCTTGAGTTAATAATTTAAATAACTTTAGCACTTTGGCAGATTGCACACAGCACAGTGCAGTAGTGCATAGTTTTACTTTTTAAGCAGTAGCACTGAAGAGAACTTCCTCTAATTTTTTGTCTTTAATTCGTTTTTCCTTTTTTTTTATTTTTATTTTTTTTAATTTTTTTTATAGTTTTTTAAACACTACACTACACTACACACACAACACAAAATTTGAAATGGATCCTCCTTTTGGGACTAAGGAGGGACAAGCTCCATCTACCACCGCCACCACCAGCACCACCACCAGCACCACCACCAGTTCTAAGATGCAGCCTTTGCGTCAGTCTAGTCGGCCAAGTAGGCCAAGCTCTCGCTTATCATTTGGGGAAGCATTGCTTGAAGGATCATCAAGTAAAGGAAAGGCACCAAAAGCAGGCAGTAGTAGTGCGGCTAGGCCCACAAGCTCTATGGTTTTTTACGGAAAGCCTAAAGCACCAGAAGCACGTTCAAAGTTAAAGGGTAGCACAAGTAGTACCAGCCCAGTGACTAAAAAGAAGTGCCTTTTGCCCCAAGCAGCATCTTCCCCATCCACCAGCAGCATGCAAGGTACCAAGCAGAGCCAAATTAGCAGCAAGACTCAGAGGGGTCCCAAACCAAAGCGATCTCATTCCTTTGTAGGGAAAACCACCACCACCACCACCCCCACCTCTACCGCCTCTACCACCACTAGTGCTGCGCCTACTGTTCCCACTGGTACCGCCACGCCATGTCCTCCTAGTACCTCTAGCAAGCCACCAAGTCCTTACAAAATTTTTGTAAAGACAGTTAGAGAGAGGAACTCCACCTAGCGAGGTAGCAGAGGAGCCTGAGACTGAGAGGCCAAGTGCAGAGTCTATTCTTCCTGCTCGCACTACTACTAGTCACGAGTCTCACGACGATATCAGTCTTAGCTCCAGCCTAGCAGGAATTCCATTCGATCTGGCTAATGAAGAGCTAGACTATGAGCCAGAGGAACTAGAGGAGATGAGTGGTCAGGAATCAGATTCCTCAGGGAGCAGTGTCCAAATGACTAGTGCACAATTTTCCCCTGAGCCTCCACCTTCTCCGCTACGATCATCACCACCACCACCACCACCAGCAGCAGCAGCAAAACCTAGCAAATCTAAAGCAATTAGCAGTCCCACTATGGCCAGTACTGTTACCACCAGTCCCACCACCACTAGTTCTGCCTCTGTTCATCCACCCCGAGCAGTAGGAGCAGCACCCAAGGCACACTCCAAGGCTATGCGCGCCCCAATTTGGGAGCACTTTGAAAATGTTGAAGAAGGGCGCTATGGAAAGTGCAAACATTGTGGGAAGCTAATAAGCAGAGGGAAAGTGTCTGGCCATTTTACCAGTGCTAGCATGAAGCATCACCTCAGCACTCAACACAACGCTGTGCTATTGGGGAAAGATGCAGAGGGAAAACTTAGTGCAGGCAGCATAGCTGGTGGCCGTGGAAAAACCCCAACAGCTTCTTCTTCTGAGCCAATAGCAGCAGCAGCAGCAGCAGCAGCAACTAGTGCTGGCAGCCAGAGACCAAGGCAGGTTGGAGCACTGCATGTCCAGCCCACCCTGGAACAATTTGTGGCATTCCAATCCAAAAGGTCAATGCCCAAACAGCAGGCCAATAAAGTAACGCGACTGATTGGTCAGTTCATTGCTGTTGGAGGGGCATCCTTCTCTATGATCGAAGGGGAGCCTTTCAAACAATTGATGGCGGCTGTGGCTCCGCAATATACAGTTCCGTCACGTTCCACTTTCAGCAGGAACATTGTCCCCTCATTGTATCGGTCCTGTGTTGCAGCAGTGAAAGAGGAGCTTTCCAAGGCTGCTGGTCAGTCTGTTCATTTCACTACAGATTTGTGGAGTGCACCTAGCGGCCAGCATGCCTTTCTTTCTTTGACAGCACACTGGTGGCAGCCCGGTGTGTCTAAGGAAGCTGCTGCAGCAGGCTACCGATCTTTCCTTCTCCATGCAGAAGTGATGGATGAAAAGCACACTTCCCAAAACATTCTGCATGCGATGAGGAAAATGTTTAGCCTTTGGGTGGGAGCAGAGGCGGGCACCAATGTTGAAGTTGGTTTTGTGGTAACTGACGGAGGTGCCAATATGGTGAAAGCGCTGCGAGATGGTCATATTGTTGGTGTGCGCTGTGCAGCCCACATCATCCATCTTGTAGTGAAGGCAGCAATGTCAGAAGGAACTAATGTGGCAGCAGTAGTTCTGTCCCGCTGCAGAAAGATCGCTGGGCACTTTCACCATAGTGTTAAGGCTAGCCAACTTTTGAGGGAAGAGCAAGAGAGGTCAGGTCTTCCCGTACACTGCCTACGTCAGGATGTCAGTACACGGTGGAACTCCACGTTAGACATGCTCGAGAGGATTTTGGAGCAGCAGAGGGCAATCCATAATCTTGCCTCAGAGCACAATATTGGGATTACCTCTCCATTGAATAGGGAGGATTGGACAGTGATCGCCCAGCTAGTGGCAGTCCTTAAACCATTCAGGGATGCCACAGAAAATTTAAGCTCAAACACTGCCAGTCTGGCCCAGGTAATCCCAGTGTTCTCCCATCTAGGCAGCAAGATGGATGTGTTCCTTGGAAACCGTGAGGCTGTTCAAGGTGGCACTCTACATCCTGACATAGCAGCCATAGTCAGGAAGCTGAAGGATCTGCTAAAAGTACACCTTCGCAAACGAATGGAAGAGAGTCCCGAAATGATGCTAGCGTGCCTTTGCGATCCAAGAATTAAGGGAAAGCTAGCTTTGAAATTTAATGTTCTCAGTAGCTACCGGGAGCAATTGGTCAACAAGGTGCGTGACTGGCAGCGTAAATGGGAATGCTGTCCGAGGAGGGAGAGGTGCAGGAGGAGGAAGAGATGATGTGGTCTGCTACTCCTAGCAGCAGCATCAGCAGCAGTGCCACAAGCAGCACAACACAGCTGAGTGGAGCAGCTGCGTTTTGGGAAGAGGCACTTGGGAGTATAGTTGGACCATCTGACAGAGCTAGCAGCAGAAAGGAGAGTAGTGCTGCTGAAATGGTCAAACTTTACCTCTGTGAAGTTCCTTCTGCGCCTAATGTTGATCCTCTTAGCTACTGGGATGAAAAGAAGAGTGTGTGGCCTGCACTCTCATGGGTTGCGCAGCAGCTACTATCATGTCCGCCAACCACTGTTCAAAGTGAGCGCGTGTTTTCTATGACTGGAAACATACTGAGTCCACAGCGCTCACGCATGGCACCTCATCTGATGGAGCAGATTGCCTTCCTTAAATTCAATCTGCCCAAGTTGGGTTACCCAGCTCTTAGCTTGGAAAGTTAATTTTTTTTATCTGTAATGTTTAAGGTAGTTTCTCCCCCTGGTTGCACGTGTTTGCGGTGTGGCAACGTCTGCTACCTCCGCCGGTGTAGCCAATTTACGCTAGGGCCTAGTGTCTGAGTTCTGGAAGTCCGCTCCCAAACGCCATGGACTGACAGACTTTCATGCTTTGCCCTGGGGTGAAACAGGTGAGCGGGTCGTCAATTGCCCACTCATTCACCTTTTTCCTTTTCCAACGGTGCTGCTGGTGGTGGTGCCAGCATCTTTTGCCAGTTCGCTTCCTGGCTGAAATCATGCCTCAAATGTCCCTAATGGAGAGGGTAGTTTCTCCCCCTGGTTGCACTTGCTGCGGTGTGGCAATGCCTGCTACCTCCGCCGGTGTAGCCAATTTACGCTAGGGCCTAGTGTCTGAGTTCTGGAAGTCTGCTCCCAAACGCCAAGGACTGACAGTCTTTGGATCTTTGCCCTGGGGTGAAACAGGTGAGCGGGTCGTCAATTGCCCACTCATTCGCCTTTTCCAATGCTGCTGCTGCTGCTGCTGGTGGTGCCAGCGTCTCTTCTCTGCCAGTTCGCTTTCTGGCTAGTGTCATGCCTTAAATGTCCCTAATGGAGAGGGTAGTTTCTCCCCCCCTGGTTGCACTTGCTGCGGTGTGGCAACACCTGCTACCTCCGCCAATGTAGCCAGCTTACGCTAGGGCCTAGTGTCTGAGCTCTGGAAGTCTGCTGCCAAACGTCTAGGACTGACAGTGTTTGGATGCTTTGCTCTGGGGTGGAACAGGTGAGCGGGTCGCCAATTGCCCACTCATTCGCCTTACCCAATTCTGCTGCTGCTGCTGCTGCTGCTGGTGGTGGTGCCAGCGTCTCTTCTCTGCCAGTTCGCTTCCTGGCTAGTGTCATGCCTTAAATGTCCCTAATGGTAAGGGCAGTTTCTCCCCCCTGGCTGCGTCTGTTTGCGGTGTGGCAACGCCTGCTACCTCCGCCGGAGTGGCCAGCTTACGCTAGGGCCTAGTGTCTGAGCTCTGGAAGTCTGCTGCCAAACGTCTAGGACTGACAGTGTTTGGGTGCTTTGCCCTGGGGTGAAACAGGTGAGTGGGTCGCCAATTGCCCACTCATTCGCCTTTCCCAATTCTGCTGCTGCTGCTGCTGGTGGTGGTGCCAGCGTCTCTTCGATGCCAGTTCGCTTCCTGGCTAGTGTCATGCCTCAAATGTCCCTAATGGTAAGGGCAGTTTCTCCCCCCTGGCTGCCTCTGTCTGCGGTGTGGCAACGCCTGCTACCTCCGCCGGAGTGGCCAGCTTACGCTAGGGCCTTGTGTCTGAGCTCTGGAAGTCCGCTGCCAAACGTCTAGGACTGACAGTGTTTGGGTGCTTTGCCCTGGGGTGAAACAGGTGAGTGGGTCGCCAATTGCCCACTCATTCGCCTTTCCCATTTTTCAATGCTGCTGGTGGTGGTGGTGGTGCCAGCATCTCTTCTCTGCCAGTTCGCTTCCTGGCTAGAGTCATGCCTAAAATGTCCCTAGTGGTAAGGGCAGTTTCTCCCCTCTGGCTGCGTCTGTTTGCGGTGTGGCAACGCCTGCTACCTCCGCCGGAGTGGCCAGCTTACGCTAGGGCCTTGTGTCTGAGCTCTGGAAGTCCGCTGCCAAACGTCTAGGACTGACAGTGTTTGGGTGCTTTGCCCTGGGGTGAAACAGGTGAGTGGGTCGCCAATTGCCCACTCATTCGCCTTTCCCAATTCTGCTGCTGCTGCTGGTGGTGGTGCCAGCGTCTCTTCGATGCCAGTTCGCTTCCTGGCTAGTGTCATGCCTCAAATGTCCCTAATGGTAAGGGCAGTTTCTCCCCCCTGGCTGCGTCTGTTTGCGGTGTGGCAACGCCTGCTACCTCCGCCGGAGTGGCCAGCTTACGCTAGGGCCTTGTGTCTGAGCTCTGGAAGTCCGCTGCCAAACGTCTAGGACTGACAGTGTTCGGATGCTTTGCTCTGGGGTGAAACAGGTGAGTGGGTCGCCAATTGCCCACTCATTCGCCTTTCCCATTTCCTTTTCCATTTCCATTTCATTATTTTCCTTCTGATACACAACCAACCAAACATAACACACACAATAACACAAATAACACAGTGACATAACACATAACACACATAACACATATAACACAGTGACAAGTGACAACACACATAACACACATAACACATACACGTACAATGCAAAAATCACAAGGACCTTTCCTCTTGTTATTTGTCCTGGCCTTCATTTCTACACTCACTAGCATTAACGCTATAACTCACACTTCATACTATAACATTTTTCCATCCACATACCTGCCAACAGACCCAACTTTTTCAGGGACAGTCCTGCTTTTTTCCAGTCCTGTCCCATCTAATTTAGCTAAACTAGGTATGCAAATACACGTTGGTAGTTATAGCTCGGTAGGTAGCACTAGTATAAACAATAAATAAATATAATAAAGTACTAAATAATAAATCTAACTTTAAAATACATTTAAATAAACCCCTAATTTTTTTTTAAAACCCATTAAAATTAAATTATTATTTAGACATAATACATCTTTAACCAAAGCAGTGCACTGCTACTAATCTTAAACATAACCGTACATTAACCCTAAGCTATTTTTTAGTTCTTGTCCAACATTTTTCCATCCGCATACCTGCCAACACACCCAAGATTTTGGTGGACAGTCCTGCTTTTTTCCAGTCCTGTCCAGTAAAAGTTGGGTTGTTGCAAAGTATGCCATTGTAAATAGGTAGCAAATGTTAGGCATGTATTACAAGTGGTCCAAAATCAATTTAAAAATGTAAAATAATCCCTATTCTTTTATTAAACATCTATGGATGTGTGATTGTGTATGATAAACGGAGGCCAAGTTCCTTGGAGCATTTGTCTCTAGGTCATTTTGTGTACAGTACACCTCAGTACGTGTGTGCAACTCTATTGGTCGTTTCGGCAGGGGGCTGGCCTGCCATCAACGAATGAAGTGCGTTCTGCAATTCACTAGTTGATGCCAGACCAGCCCCCTGCCGAAACGACCAATAGAGTTGCACACACGTTCCTTCACGGCAGCTGCTGCTGCTCCGATGTGTTGTTAACCCCGTATTAACCCCTGCAAGGCAACCGGGAAGGAAACGAAGATTAAACGAGCACGAAGAATGTCCGCGAATATTCGCCCGAAGAGAAGACAGGAACGGGCGAATATTCGCGGAATACGAAGGTTTTTTCCCCCCCCGAAGACGAGCACGAAGACGAACACGAAGAGCCCCCTGGTGCCCAAGTCTAGTTTTGATCATATTTTGTACGATACAGTTGTATAATTCTCGAAATGCCTTATTTACAATAAAGTGACCAGCTATTTACCACATAGCTTCAACCATTTTGCTGCACAGGTTCTGTCATGATTAACTCATATAACGTAGTGGATGCATGGAAGGGTAACCCAGCAGAGGTGGTTAGTTTATTTGTTTAGGCATTCAATGAGTTAATCTGAGGTTGATTTAATGTGTTTCTTTGTGAATGCCCTCTGTATCTGTTCTGGCTAGAGGTGTCATCTTCCCAAAGGACCCCTGTGGTGATTCATGGCCTAACAGATAAGGATCCTTAGTTATAGGAATTCCATTCCTATCTTAAGTGGAGGGGTTTCCATCACCTTTACCCCACCATAACTTATTGGCACATCAAAGATGGGACCCGATTCTTGGGGATGGTGTCATATAATCAGTCATGTGGTCAGAGGGGCGTTTGCTTGCAAAAGTCTGATTTAGGGACAAAGCAGCGACCTCAAAGCAGAACTCCATGATATACTCTGATCGGAACAACATCGTAAGAAACCATCTGGACTTAAGGAGTTCCCACAGGCCTACTTATTGGAGAAACTCGTGAGTGAGGGTCCTGTGTTTAAGTCCTATTGTTTTTAAGAACTGTTTGCTGTTTTACTTTTATTTTGTATGTCTTGTTTTTGTAATTCTGGCACTGTGTAATCTTTGTCTTTTTGTTATTAAAATATTCATAATCCAAGTCTGTCTTTGGGCTCTAGTATCGATATCCACAAACCCTAAGAGAGGATAACACGTTACCATATTGTTATTAAGTTTTACAGGATATATATATATATATGTTAGTTGCCCGGGGTGGGTTGATATATATATAGAGATAAAGGTTCTAATTCGGATTTCTCACGAATCCGGTATCAAAATCGTGAGTGGTGGCAGACTACCTGGGGGGATACAGGCAGGATTTGGGGGTTAATTTGGTATAGCTTATGCCTTGTTAAGGGGTCAAGTTAGTAAATCCAGAGGCCTGGTGCTATTAACCCCTTCATGCCCACGCCCTCCACACAGTCACGGCTTGGCAAGTAGTCCTGACCGTGACAGGTTCCTAAACCAATGATGATACTGCTCAGTAGAAGCTGACCACATCTATCCATTGGTATGAAAATAAAAGCCTGCAAAAAAAGAGGAAATCTACTAAAACCATTAAATGTAGTATTAGGCAAATTAGTCACAGATTGCCACAATGGATTCCTTAAACACAAAGAAAACAGATTCACCTTACTTGCAATGAAAGTGTTGCCATAACTCAAGTTTGCACATTTTCTTTTACTAAGAAAAATGCCAGGCTAATCACACCAGCACTGCTACTTTGGGTGGAACTGCTTTGATCTTGGCTGCTAGCTAATGAGAAACCACGGAGGAGGGAATTATAGACACAGTAATCGAATGTCTCAAAAATCCTAGGGATGACTCTGGTGCTGAATAAAATTAAGTCCCTGCCACCTTTGGGTCCTCAAAAATTATAATGCTCTAGATAATGCCTAATTTCCCTAAAGGGAAATCCAATCCTTGAGCTACACCTTGAACCATGTTAGTAGTGGTCATAACTGCCTGTGTCTTAAAGTTGCAGACCCAGGCGACCCCTGCGACCATTTTGTCACGGACCTGCAGCTTACCTCTGTGTGACACCCCCTTCTAATAGCTGTATGTGCCGTCATTGCCCCCAAACAACTTTTCTGTGCCTTGCCCCCTTCCAACATACACTCTGGCACATATATGCAGACATGCTTACACAAATTACACACACTTACTCATACTCATTAACGCATACATTCACACACACACAATTACACATGCATGCTCACAAACACACTTAGACATCCTTGCTTACACACACACACGCACAAATAAACACAATTAGACATCCATACTCAGCCACACACACAATTACACATCCATGCTCACACACACACAATTACATATCCATGCTCACACATCGGTATGAGGAGACACGAACAAGGGGTCACAGCAGGCCTCCTAGAGGTCCCTCACTGGTGCCTTATGCCTGTGGTGACAAAGGTCAATTCACTTGTCCTGGAGTTGCCCCTAGTTTATAACAGTATGATCTGTAATGCAAATTAATCAGATATGAACCTGCAAAATTCAGTGTTTAGTCTGCAAGAATTAAGATTACCTGAATTTTCCCATCAAGTTTAATGCAAGTCAGAGAGGAATTCATTTTAGGAACTGATCATATTAGGCAAATTATGAAAACTGAAATTGCATAAGCTGAACTTGAAAAAGTATAAGATTTTATACTGCAATATTGGTCACTTTGTGACATACCAAAGTGCACTTTGGTGCTGTTTGGTTGGAGAAACTATCTAAATGTACTTTCACAGGATGTGTATAAGTATTCCTTCCTTTTAAGTGACTTCTCCTTTTTATTAAGTTGCTTGTTGGCGGCAGCAGAATTGCTCAGGTTGCAAGGTTTGGGTGAGAAAGGTACTTTATACAAAAGTTCTATAAACTAATTAAACAAACTGAAAAACAAATGCACACATTGTAGGTAGTTTAATAACAAAATTTTGTTACTTTAATAGGTTCAAGTGCCCCATTAAAGTTTAAGACTCTATAATGGTCAGGTGCCCCAATACTTCAATACTTTGGTTCATATAGTGTATATAAGTCCTCCAGACTCCTGGCTCTAGCTCCTCCATTTGTACCAGACAACTGGAGTGGGGACGGCACAAAGGGAGTGGATACAAGGAGTAACAAAGTGAAGTTACACATAAGGTGGCAAAGTTAAGTATGAGTTGTATACTGATCAGCTTGTGGCCTCAGCTGTAGGCTATCCTGCATCAAGGTTAATTGGCAACTCTATTCAGTCCTGCCTTGTACATTCAAAGAATTTAGTTCCTCTACTCTGGGTGGGTTGATTTTGTGAAACAAGTCTTCATAAGTTGTGGTGCAATTACATAAAAATGAAACTTAAACATGCAATCATAGTGTAATATAGTAAGAAAAAATTATAGTGAATGAAATGTTTCTCTATGCCGCTCATCAAAACCAATCCTTTTATTCCTTGATTCTAAAAACAAATAAAAAAATCCCAATGGCACGGTATCATAGCTTATGATCCCATGTGCAAACAGTGCAAAACTAGCAACAAACAGATAAACTGGAATATATGCCAACCATCGGAAGTTCCTCAATACATTTCCCTGGGTTATACCCAGCTTCTTTAAGAGGTAAATATTCAAAACATTCCAAAATCAAAAGTGCTTTTACAAAAAATATTATGCAAAAAGTGCTTGTGCAAAAAGTATCCAGTTCCTGGTATCTGTATGTCTCTCCAACATTCCATTCACTATAATTTTTTTCTTCCCATATTACACTATGATCATGTGTTTATGTTTTATTTTCATGTAGTTGCACCCCGATTTATGAAGACTTGTTTCTGATAAAAGTATTGAAGGAATACTTAAGAGGGGGCTGCATCTACCTGTTAAGAAAAAGGTATTAACACTTTGTAAATCATTTAAGGTGTCACTAACATTTTGTAGGTTGATTTTGTTCCTGATTTCCTGTGAACCAACCATTGGCTTTGCTGTGACTACATGTGCGTCTGTATTCCCATCGGTATACCCATACCTGGGAACTTCTGAGCTCTGGCTGCCTGGAGCCTACCCTTGCGGGACACGACCAGGACTGCCGTCTGACGTCTGAGGGTGGTCCTGCTGATGTCAGTTGGTGGTCCTGTTGACATTGGGGGCATTCCCACCAATGCCAGTGGGCGTTCCCATTGATGTCAGTGGGCATTCCCACTGATGTCAGTCAGCATTATGGGAAACACCCTCATTTAAAGCCAAAATGGGCAGGGAGCAGGGCATGTCAAGACCCCACTCTCGAAACCCAGAAGATTAGGTTGTTGACCCAGAGAACCGTGGTCAAAACCTGGAGAGCTCTCAGGCATGTACATACCTCAGCTTGCCTTTAGACTATGCATTAATCCAGATGCTTTGCTATCCCTTACTATGAACCAGGGCCGGGCTGGGGGTCAATTGCCGTTTTTAATGAGGGGCAAAAGCCTGCAGCAACCACAATCGGAGGGGTTGCTTCTGCGACCGGGCCTGCCACTCTGTGATCACTTCCTCAGGGGCCCTGCTGCTTACCTGTGCAGTGTGTGCGAGCAACGGATGTTACAGACAGACTGTTTGGGGGCAAAAAATCTGGGTGTGTGGCAGATCCTTTGGATGCAATCAGGGGGCCAGGGCTGACATTACACTAAATTACATTAAAGTAGGGCATTAATTCACAATGGGGTGCTGGCTGGGGGCATGACATACTGTACATCAATACTAAAGGTGGGGCTGGATGGTGGGATAAATATACAATGTGGGGCTAGCCTGTCCTGGTGTGTGTGTTTGGGTGTCAGTGTGGCAGGGCCTGTCCTGGTGTATATGTTTGGGTGTTGGTGTGGCAGAACGTGTTCAGGTGTGTGTATTTGGTCATCTGTTTCCTGGTGCTTTACTTTCTGTAGGAATAATTAGAACTATGTATTTTTTACTTATCCAGAGATAAAACATCCTCCTGAATTTGTAGTCACTTCAGAGGACAAAACCTTCTAGGCCCAGAAATTAGTGAGAGGAAAAATAAAGGTTTTGTGTTATTCACTCTATTTCAATCTGCATATTTTATTAAAAAGGATTAGTGGCGTCCCGTGTATGATGACTTTTTTTTTTCAGTATACTGATGTACTCCCAATCCAATCACATCAATATGCATGCATCAATGGGAACGCCCACTGTATCAAGGAACAGATGGGCATGGATGGTGGACTGATTCGGTGGTGACACGGGCCACTTGACTAGACTTGCCTCCCAAGCCTTAGGCTGTCTGCCCTCCCTTGCTATGAACTATGTTTATTCCCTCTGTTTCCTGCACTTTAGTAGATCAGCAAAGTCCATGTGGCCGCATGAACCCTGGGGATCAACCCCTGGGGGGCATATCCCAGTGTTTCTTATAAAGTGCCGAACTAGCCAGCCTGTCCCAAAAAACGAAGCAATCTGCCTGCAAATAGGATTACCATCTTGACATGATCCAGCTCAAAACCGCACTGGTGTCATATTAATTGTATTAAACATTTTTCTAGGAGCCTCCTTAAAAAGGCCAAGATTTAGGTTCCCTGCTTGCTCACTACTACCCCATGCACACTCAAGTCCAGTACCTGCTGAGTAGTACGTATACCTACAGTTGGGTTGCAGAGAAACCAGTAACCAAACAGGAAACCTAAATCTACATACACAAAATCACTTGGGTTGCATGGAACTTAAGACTGAGCTACAGCAAGCGAACTGCTGTGCTACTTCTGCAGAGTCACATCCATATTACTAGACCCCGCTAAGCAAGTGGGCCCTCCTCAATTGGGTATTGAGTCTTCTGTACCAGCATGCCTTAGATGTGTTCATGTTATTTGACAATATACAAAATTAACATGTTTATGTTTTTTTTTTATTTTTTTATAATTTAAATAGTCCTACAGAATCTCCTGCTTCTATATATATACAATGTGATGTAATGTGGTCTATAATATAATTTCCCTCATGTTGAGACTGCACTGTAACACAGAACCTCTTATGAAACCATTTTTCTATTAACCTTTTTCTTCCTTCCTTGCACATCTGTCTATTTTATACCTCAGTAGAGACCTCAACTCAGAGAATAAAATAGCTCTTCCCTACCCTTTTGAGACCCCTTCCTCCCTAAATCTCTTTGACTTTTATTACTGGTGTGCAAGGAGCTTTTAGATGGAATAGAAATCTTAATTTGCCAGGATTTCAGCTGGTACGAAGGGTATAATCCTCATATCCACTTCAAATCTATTAACTTATTTATATAGGAAACGTATTTACTTACCTCATCTTTGCATTTCTGACACATTATGCACTTGCTAAGAAGAAACCATAATTGAATTCATTCTATTATATCACAGGATAACAGTAAATAATCTGTCATTGAATGCTTCATTTCATAAATTCAATTTTCCAGAATTAAACCAGTTGTCTTGCATTCTACACATGGCAACGCCAGATTGTTATACTTTATACTTACATTATTGCAGTCCAGAGCCAGACATACATCAATTTCTTGGTCTTCAAAATCACAAATGTTTTATTCTGTCTTAAAAAAGTCTAAATGAATCTAGTTTACCACATATTCAAGAGGCAGCTTAATGTGCCTGACAAACTAAATAATTCATATTAAAGTACCCTGTGAGTACTTTAACATATTTTCTTTAAAAGCAAAAAAATAATAATAATAAAGGCCAAACCTGTGGTAGAAGCTGCAGCCTCCCTCCTCTGCGGGTTTGACTATTCTTACAACTGATTGGCTGCAGTTGTTTGAACCCCTGCCCACAGTGTTCGCTGAGCCAGCACTGTAGATAAGTGGAGGTAAAATATCATGTGCCAGAACTTGTGTTTTGCCGAGCACATCTCCTGCATAATAAATAGCTGGGGAATGAGGAACAGGGAAACACATATGGAGGATACTCAAAGTCCCTCTATGAACTTGATGCTGTGTATATGACGAGTGGGGGATTTGTGAAGACCTTCTGGGAAAGTAATTTTTCTTAGGCTCTCATTGGGAGTGGTATTTCTAATGTGATATTTTAGTTAAAAAAGAAAGTGTTAAACTCATCAGGGTAGATTCATATTTCAATAAAAATAAACATTTTTAAAATTGTTCTAATTAAAACAAAGACTTCAAGTTGCTATGTTTATGAAATTTAAATACAATTAGATACACTTGCTTCATAGTGAGAAGTGTAATAAATGGTACCAAATTACCATCATTTTTTCTTTAATTACCATTTGTGGTTTACACTATCATAACAGTGCTTAATTTAAAGATCCGAATCTTGCATGTAGGTTGCTTCATAGTAGGTTGCACCCAGCAGTTTAGCAGAGATTAAATCATACCTGACAAGTATGCAAAACTTAGTATGAAACTGCGCCAATCGAAATAATACAAGAAACACTTCTAGATATGAGGAGAGAGTATTCAAGGAAAAGAGGAAACATGGCGAAAATATGGCTGCCCGAGGACAGTTTCCCAATGTCCAAAAAGAGAGGAAGGCAAAAGTGATAGAATCAGCTGGTGTAGGGGCAGACCAAGATAGAAAAGGAAAAAGATCCAGGTGTGCATTAAATATTATTTTTAATATTAATTATTCAAAATTTGTTAAAAGCCCCTCATCCATCCCATATTACATTTCCGAGTCACTCAGTGTCTGGATCTAATGTCATATCCTGGCACTGTGCCAATGGTAAATAAATCACTGCCCGTTAACAATCATGACTGTTTTATGTGGGTCATAGTCCATACAAATCAGCCCATTTTGTTATGAAAATTTAAAAAGCAAATATATTTATGTAAATCAATGTGTCTGTGTATGTTTGCCAGTTGTCTGGTTTTTACAATGATAATTCCTCCCCATTAAGTTACTGATTGTTTCAAGCAGCATTTGTCAGGGTGGGGGGGAGAAAAGGAAGAGAAATTTGAGGGTGGTGGTGCTGGCTCTGCCATGGACTGTCCCTAAGGTTCCTTGGCCTGGAGTGCATCTGAGTTGAGACTTTAAGCCACTGCAGCAGAAAATAAGACTGTCGCGAATCCAGCTCAGTTGGAATAGAGTCTAGTGGTGTCTGCCATTGGTCTGACTTCACCTTTCTCTCATTCATCGGGTCCCTGGCTGAGATAAAGAACATTTGGAATTTAATGGGATGATCACTGATGGAGTTACTGCTATCATTAGTAGAAACAAGCGAAACAATGAATAACATTGTAAACGCCCATAGTCTCAGGTGAGTCCCTGTCAAGAAGAGTCCCTGATCCTGCATCCAGGCTCTTCCTTGACTACCTTGTCAAGATCGTGACACCTACCTTCTCTGCCGACCACTTCCGCTTCCATGTCTCATAGCTCTGCTTCAGTGTCTCACATCTCCTTCTGCTCCATTCTCCTCCCTTGTATCAAAAAGTGATTAAATATCTGATAATTTGTGTTACTATTGTTTTTTAATTCTCGGCAGCTCTTATTATTAATTTCCTTGTTATTTATTTATCTTTATTTCTTCTCATTTGCACTGCAAATGTATGTACCTTATACCTAAGAGGTATGGTAGTGTTGGTTGGAACTTGTTCATATAATGTGTGCCATAACAACTAGCACATTTTTGCTAATTCTGTGGTTTGCGTAGAGTTGGTGGATCTTTGAAGTGTGTGTGGTGCATTTTCAAGTACGTAATTGCTAGCTGTGCTACAAAATGTCCCTGGAAACTTGGCAACTATGGATCAGCATACCGTTTACTATATTCAGCACTTTCAATTGGACCTCTCAGACTTCTGTGTCAAATATGAGATCTCACATTCCTCTAGTCTTTATTCTCAAACAGAGCAATGGAGAAGCATTCAAGTAAACAGGATTTATTACATTTAAGAAAATACCTTACAATTTAAACACAAAAGGGTCACCATGATCGCTGCTCTCAAGTTCTTCAAGCCATCTCTGTATAGAGCACACAGTTCTACAACTTTAGATAGAATGTCTACCTCTTAGCGCTCTCCCACATTATGTGTTCACCTCTTGCAGGCTTCATCTGGTGTGCTCGACTCATGTTCTTCCCTTCTTTAAATAATGGTGATTTTACCACTCACTTCCTGGTCCCAATCTCACTGATGGCATAATGGTGTGAAATTTTCCTCCTGCAGTTCTGTGTGTTACATGATTCCTCAGTTTTCCCAGTGTGTTCCAGCCCCAGTTTTCCAGCCTGAATATTTACCAAGCATAATAAAAATATATTTAAAAAAAAATACATTTTACATGTTTATACAATTCAGATAAAACTGTATAAACTATAATGCACCATCACTATTTTCAGAATTAGTAGAAATCACAAGTTTTATGTCAACGAGGAAATTAAACATTCATGGACATAGATTTAAGGCTATTATGAATATTGTTTTTGTTATGAATTGCAGAAAGCAAAAGAACTGGGATTAAATAATAAATGCCAATAAGCAACTTCTAACTAAAAAGTGTTAATGGTATGCTATGTATTTTTGCAGATGATAAAATATCTGTAACATGGTAGACATTCCTGATGGACCAGTGAAATGACAAATCATTTAGGTAGATTAGAGGGATGGTTGAAAGTATGGTAGTTGCAGCTTAATATTGGTAAATGTAAAATAATGCACTTGGGAAGTAAAACAAAACAAAGCAGATTATAGCAGTGGTGGCATCAGTAACTATAAAATAGAATGAGTAATTGCAGGCAATGCAATAAAGCATAAACAAAGTTGGATTGTATAGTTAGGGGGCTTTAGTAGATGGAAGAGAAATGTGGTTCTGCCACTTTACAGATCTCAGGTCAGACCTCACCTACAGTCAGGCCCGGATTGGGACAAAAAATAGGCCCGGGCATTTCAGACTGAGCAGCCCATTTTTCTGAAAAAACATATACATACATAATACTTGGTCATACACATACATAATACTTGGTCATTCAACATGGAAGCCTGAAGCCACAATTTAGTGCGACTAATCCTTGAAATAAATATTATTTATTGAGTAAATAACACAATACCTTATCTTTTTCAACTAAATGATTTCAGGGCCTTGAATGTTTTGTCCCTTGAAGTCACTACAAATTCAGGAGGGCGTTTTATCTCTGGATAAGTAAAAATGAAATCGTTCCTACTGTAAATTAGGTGCCAGGAAACAGATAACCAAACACACACACCAACACAGACTCTGTCACACCGACACCCAGACACACACACCAGGACAGGCTCTGCCACACCGACACCCAAACACACACCAGGACAGGCTCTGCCACACCAACACCAGACACACACACCAGGATAGTTAAAAAAGAAAAAATGGTTCAGCACTCAACTCCCAGGAAGCTGGGTGCTAGCAGGAAAAAAGGAACAGCATAAAGCCTCTTGAAGTATACGAACACAGAAAAGAATGCCAGCTCTCCAATCAGCTTCCAGTCCTTCGGTTACTTTATTCAGAGAATGCAAAACAAAAAAAGCAATGTTTCGGCCAAACAGGGCCTTTTGAGCTTGACAAAGGCCCTGTTTGGCCGAAACGTTGCTTTTTTGTTTAGCTTTCTCTGAATAAATTAACCTAAGGATTGTAAGCTGATTGGAGTGCTGGAATTCTTGTCTGTGTTCGTACACACACCAGGACAGGCTCTGCCACACCAACAGCCAAACACAAACCCCAGGACAGGCTCTGCCACACTGACACCCGAACACACACTAGGACAGGCTCTGCCACACTGACACCCAGACACACACATCAGGACATGCTCTGCCACATTGACACCCAAACACACACACCAGGACAGGCTCTGGCACACCGACACCCAAACACACACACCAGGACAGGCTCTGCCACACTGACACCCAAACACAAACACCAGGACAGGCTTTGCCACACTGACACCCGCATCCGGAGGGTTTCCACGGACGGTTTCACTTTGGTATTGATTTATGTGATTTTGTCGTAAGGGGAAGCACAGAACAGAGCATATGGGAATCCAGGAAAGGATTACAGCAAAGGGGAAACTCTAGTGAGACAGGGAGAAACTCTAGGGAGGCGGGGGGAACAAGAGAGAAGCAGCTCCGCAGCCTGAATGGAGTCTGACATATCTTGAATCTAAGACAAGACTATGGACTGATTGAGGTCTGCTTTTGTATATGAAAACAATGGGTAGACTAGATGGACTGAATGCTTCTGAATGATTGTCTGCAGTCAAATTCTATGTGAAAATGAAGAAAGCAAAATTTTATAAAACCAAGGATTAAGTCACATTTGGGTACACTAAAAGTGACAAATGGTTCTCATCTCCCAGATACTATGCTTTCATGTTTTCATTCAGCCATAGAGTTGCATTACAGTAGCAATATTACCATAGTGATCTCACAGCTAGAAACCTCTTTTTCTGTATCATGTACCACCTGTTTAAACAGGTAATCTACCCTCCTGGGAGTCCCACTTTGTCAGATTGATCCACAAAGCATGCAAAAATGAAACCAGCTTCCTATAATAATGACTTTTAACTGCACGATTAGCAGAAAAAGGAAGCATAATACAGAGGGTAAAGAGGACAAAGGATGAATCTCTCCAATAAGGGAGGAACAAAATGAGGTCAGTGTTGTACTATGCAGTAATTACAAGGATAAGAATGCATTGTACATTTCCAACTATAGCTTGCTCATATGAATGCAAGCAATAGCACAGCTTACAATAAAACAATGTTCTATGGTGTCATGTATAGTTTTCCGGCTGTATGCTGACCTACATGAAAAGACATGACATACACTGTAACACTATTAGAGAAAGAACAACATGCATACACACTGGTGTGATTTCATTCTTTTTGTTACTGACATAAACCTCCATGCTTTCTTGATCTAAGGCCATCTTTATGTCCATTTTTAATTGGCATCTGTTTGTGTAAGACAAGCCTGCAACGACTACTGATGCACAGTTAAAGAACATGTCAAGTTTTGTTAGACCACTGGTTGTCAAAAGATAACTATTCAGTTGTTGTGGAGCTATGAATTTCATAATGCATAGTAATGGACATACCTGTTTCAGAATGTTGACTAAGCATCTTAGAAGCTATTCTCAAGAACTACTTGTAAGCTACCGTTGTATTCATCTTATATTGTAACACTATACAATAACAAGTGCTGAAATACAATCTAGACCCTGGATGACGAAAGACTAAGGAGTAAAACACACACACACATATATATTTTTATATATATATATATATATATATATATATATATATATATATATATATATATATATGGGATGTTTGAAATGGTGGAGACGGGAGGACTAGTAATTGGTTTTGTCTTAGCATGTCATATGACTAGTTCTGTCTGGCAAGCCACCTGCCCTTGTAATTTAGTGTAAGAGTTTTCACCTCGGGGTGAAGATCGCTGTCAAACTCATCAATTGAACCAAAGTGGAACAGGCTTCTCTCATATGCTTTTTGTGGGCAGGAGCTGTGCTGGGAGCACAAATTCATCTTCTCATCTGTGCTCAGTATGGGGATAAAGTTCTATCTCGTAGAGTCGACTATGAGTGGATTGAAAACTTTTAAAATGGCCATACTGATGTGGCAAATGCAGAGCAGTCCAGCTGTCCAGCTACAGCCATGACCACAGGGAATGAAGAAAGAACCCTGGAACTGATTCACAAAAACAGAAAAATAACAGCTGTAGAGGTTGCAGGAAAGCTAAATGTAAGTGTTGGATCTGCCTATGTCCTGATTCATGACAGCTTTAATTTTAGTGTGTGCCAGGTGGGTATCTAAGGAGCTGACAGAGGAGCATAAGCGCAAGCGCTTAGACATTTGTTCCCGACACATGGCCCGTTATCGTGAAGAAGGTGTTGATTTTCTGCAGAAGATAGTCACTGGTGATAAAACATGGGTCCACCATTACAAGCTTGAGATCAAGTGGCAGTATGCAGTGGAAGCATCCACCATCTCCTGTACCAGAGAAATTTAAGAGGCAACCTTTCCTTTCGACAGGAAAGTTGATATTGACTGTCTTCTGGGAAAATGTTGGTAAGACGTTGGGAAAGTGAAATTATTAGATAATGCTTAACAGCAGAAACTGAGCAAGGTGACTGGGTGCTGGTGCATGGTGTGTAAACGTCGCCAAAGCTCTGCTGATTCCATAGCTGAAGAGTTCCAAACTTCGACTGGCATTAATATCAGTGAAAAAGTTATGCTGTAGGAGCTTCATGGAGCTTCATGTGTTTCCACAGCCGAGCAGCTGCATAGAAGCCTCACATCACCGACCACCACGACAAGCGTCGAATTGAGTGGTATAAAGCATGCTGCTACTGCACTCTAAATCAGTCAAAATGTTTTCTGTGGAGTGAGGAATCACACTTCTCTGTTTGGCAGCCTGATGGGTAAGTCTGGGTTTGGCGGATGCCAGAAGAAAGTTACCTGCCTGACTGCATTGTGCCATCTGTAACGTTTGGGGCTATTTTTCAGAGGTTGGGCTAGGCCCTTTACTTCCAGTGAAGGGGAATCATAACAACTCAGCAAATCAAGACATTTTGGACAATGCTATGCTTCTAACTATGTTGGAACAGTTTAGGTAAGGCCCTTTTCTTTTGCAGCATGACTGTGCCCCAGTTCACAAAAGCATAGTCTGTAAAGGCATGGTTGGATGAGTTTGATGTGGAAGAACTTGACTAGCCGCAGAGAGCCCTCACCTCAACCCTATCGAACAACTTTGTGATGAACTGAAACAGAAATTATGAGCCAGACCTTCTCGTCCAACACTTTTTATGACCATGCATATAGTCAAAGATATAAAAACCCTTTTATAATCAAGTATGGCCCTGTGAAACACACATGCTTTCTGTGATTTATCTCAGTAACCATTATCTTACACAAGTACATGGGAATGCTAGTTTTATCGTATGTGCACAGTGCTGAGCAATGAGTGACAGGTCTCTACAAAATTAATAAGCAGTAATATTCTGGTTCATTATCAGTGCCTCAGTTACTGGCATGTAATTATGTAATGATGATATACTTCTGCTTCTCTCAGGGAGCCTGTGATACAGTCAGTGTTAGCAGTAACATATTGCCAGGCATCCATCTTGGCATTAACTTGAATGCAACAACATGGAATGAACTGCATGAAAACTTAAAACTAAAGATGGCAATTTCACCAATGCTTGGAATCTTAGTAGTTAGACCTTTAAAAAATGCCACAGAGTTAACATTTTATTGTAGTGTAGCTCCCCCCTTTGACACTCAGTAGTCAAAAAAATGCTCCAGATTCTATCATGTAGACTGGCAAATGTTGTTATAGAATCTAGTGGAGATGTGTATCTCGCAAGATTAAGTAACTAGAAAAATGTCACATGGCTTTCTACAACGTTGTCATCTTTGGCCCCAAACAGCTTGTCAGCACCCCCAACATCTTGTCTAAGACATATTTGTCCCAAACAACTGGTCAATGCCCCCAAACAGCTTGTCTGTGCCATCTTTGCCAGCAGCTTGTCAGTGACCCAAAACAGTCTGCCTGTGCCCTCTTTGCCCCAAACACCCTGCCGTGCCATTTTTGCTCCCAACAACTTATCTGTGCCCCTACCCACACCACTTACCTGCAGGAATGATGTGTCTTTCCTCTTAAGTGCAGTGTGCAGACTCATCCAGCATGCAGTAATTAGATGTGATGTCACTTCCTGCACAATTAGACACAGCTTGCAGCAGGGAAAATGCACCTTCTGGCTGGGGCAAGTAAAACTAAATGGGCCCTCCCAAAGCACTGACACACATGTGTACACACACTTACACACTCATGCTAAAATACATACACCTGCTTACACATGCCTACATCTATGCTAACATACAAACATCTATATGCCACCCTTGTCTCTGACCATCTGACCAATCAGATCTTCTAGTTTGCTTTTTTCTGCACCTGATCCAAACAATATGAAGAAAAAGTCATATCATTTCAGAGAAAGGGTTGCTAACATAAGGAAGCTTGCCCTTTTCTAGAATTGAGGTCATGGAAGTAACCTTCTCTTCTCTAACATAAAAATAAACCTCCCAAGATAAGGTCCTCGGGTAACAATCATACACACTAGTACAAATATTTACACAATAAATAAAAGACTAACACACATAAATACAGGACTAGCCTAGGACTATATGATAACAATTGGAGATTTAGTCACATCTTATGGCCATAGTATGCTTAGCCCACCACTACGCCAAAGTACTCCAATATACAGTGGGTTCTAGCGCTAAACCCTGCCTACTGAATTACTAATAAGCTGAAGCTAAACATTGAATCTAAACACAGAACTGTTAGACTGCTGACTGAGACAAACATAACAAACGTGTGGGGCACACCTTATAAAGGAAACAGAAGCTGAAGCTAAGAGCAGGACTGAAACAAAGTATCAGAAGTAAACGGCAGAGCACAAGGAAATGCAGGAATGGATGACAGCTAAGAGGGAACTGTAGCGTGCCAGGTGAACTGTAGCGAGACAGGGGAACTGTAGCGAGACAGGGAAACTGTAGCGAGACAGGGAAACTGTAGCGAGACAGGGATGGGGCCTGACAGTATCCCCCTCTGAATGAGCGGCATCCGGACATGAACAGAAACATCCACAGAATGAAGGCCCACTCTCTGACGGAAGCACTGTTTGAACAAGTCAACCCAGGAACCAGCTTTCTCAGGATTCTGGAATCTCTTCAGAAGGAGTCCTTCAGCAACCAGCATTAAAGCTTAACAGACCTACTTCCTCCAAAGCATGAATCAGCATATCTGACCAGGAATAAGGAAGCCGCCTCTTGCGAACTCTCCTCCGAAAGAAGGATCAGCATATCCGAACGAGAACGAGGAAGCAGTCTAGCGGATGTTCAGGCTCAAGTAAAAGTACTCTCATAGAAGGGCGGTCTAGGCAGACCAGAAGACGAGACCACCGGATGACTGGAACACTGCTTAGCAGACCGACCTCCTCCAACGCAGGAATCAGGTTAACTTAACAGGGATGAGGAAGCCAATTCTTGCAGACTCAGGTCCAGAAACAAGTATGCTTCATAAGTGGCAGGAAGAGCTGACAAACTGAAAGGACACAGAAACCAGCATAACTCAGAAGCAGACTCCGGGCAGGAACAGCAGACGAGCTGAAAGCGCTGCAGTCTCCACTTGCAAACCCCTGGCCAGGGGACTGGGTCCATACAGATGACTGTGTGCTTAGCCCACCACTACGCCAAAGTACTCCAATATTCGGTGGGTCCTAGTGCTAAACCCTGCCTACTGAATTACTAATAAGCTGAAACTAAACATTGAATCTAAACACAGAACCGAGAATGACATACCTTTAGACTGCTGACTGAGACAAACATAACAAATGTGTGGGGCACACCTTGTAAAGGAAACAGAAGCTGAAGCTAAGAGCAGGACTGAAACAAAGTATCAGAAGTAAACGGCAGCGCACAAGGAAATCCAGGAATGGATTACAGCAAAGGGGGAACTGTAGCAAGACAGGGGAACTGTAGTGAAAAAGGAAATAACGGAGATAAGAAGCTCTGCAGCCTGAATGGGACCTGAGAGCTGAACAAACAATGTAGTCAAGAACAGTCCAAATGGTCAAAGTAGTCTGCAATGAGACAAGAATATATCAAGCAGGTGGCAAAGACAAACAGGGCAATTAAGGAGGCAAGCAAGAGACCAAATATCGAGTAATCCAAAGAAGACCTGTAGCACAGCAGGAGGGTAGCTCTGAAGAGTGAAATCCAAGGGCATACAGGGACCAAAGCTGTGAGACACTGGGGAAATGTGGCAGAAGTCTGCGGGGTTGTTATAGTTCTCAGTACAGGTATCAAATCCTCATCCATAGAGGCTCTTATCAGATTGGGTGGCAGAGGGGTTTGTTTCCATAGCACAAATCACTCTGACTGTTTTAGGCTATTTGAGTCCTAGAAATGGTATAAGGCTCTCCTCTTCCTTCACAGGGGAAAACAGCCACCCCTTGCTCAGGAAGGGCATCAGCTGCCACAACAACTTTAGGCCACGGCTTTGGCCTACTCTACGAAAGCTGTGAAGCGGGGGAAAAGAGAAGGGGAACCCTGACTGTGCCAGGTAAGGGCCAGTGAGGCATAACTTACACACTGATGCTGATAAATATACACATAAACCTATGCCAACACACACTTGCTCTAATGCACACTTACACACTCATACTAGCACACACTCATACACTCTAACATACCTACATACATGTATACTCGCTCCCCCTCTAACTAGTGGGGTACCTCAGGGATCGGTACTGGCATCTGTACTATTTCATATTTTTATTAGTAATATTACAGAAGGTCTTAATGGTATGCAATGTCATTTTGCAGATGATACAAAGGTCTGCAACAGAGTATACATTCTGGATGGAACAACTTAAATGGCATATTATTTAAGTAAGTTAAAAGAATGCTTGAGAGTGTGGCAGCTGCAGTTTAGTATTGATAAATTTAAAATAATCCATTTAGGACATAAAAATCCCAAAGCAGAATATATCATTGGGGGCACTGTTCTGTCATGACAATGGAAGATAGGGATTTAGGAGTAATTATTTCAAAAGGTAAGCCGACAATGCAATAAAGCATCTCAAAAAGCAAGCAGGGTGCTGGGTTGCATAATGAGAGGCATTAGTAGCAGGAAGAGGAAGGTGATATGCCACTTACAGATCTCTGGTCAGGCTTTACCTAGAGTATTGTGTACAGATCTGGAGACCATTGGAGAGAGTTCACAGGAAATCTACAAAAAGTGGTTTGCAGTACAGAAATTACCAGGAAAGATTAAAGGATCTTAATATTCATAGAAGAGAGAGAGAGAGGATGCAACAGAAACATTCAAATACCTAAAGAGATTTAAGTACAGGAGGCAAACTTGAACAGGTACGGGTAGACAGGAATGCAGCAGGGTCACATGACATTACATCACGTGACCCTGTGGTGAAACCAAGGGTGCATGCACATTGTAGAGAACAAAAAATGCATGAGAGGTAAGGGGATGCAGGAGGGAGGAGATAGATATGTTTGTATGTATGTGAGCGTGATTGCTTATGTATAAGAGTAAGTGGGCATAGATGTCTATGTATAAGCTTATGTGAGCATGAATGTCAAGTATAAGTGTATGTGAGCATGAATGTCTATGTATAAGTTTGTAAGCATGTATGTGTAAGTGTGTGTGCACATGTATGTGTGTTTGTGTGTAAGCATGTATCTGTAAGTAGTGTGAGATGTAGTGTGTATTAGCATTAGTGGTGTGCATGCCGCCCAACTGTCCCAATTTACGCGGGACAGTCCCGATTTTGGGTCTCTGTCCCACTTTGCATGGGCAGAGGAAGGGTGAGGTGAGATCCGTACTCACCTCAGGTGTAGCTGTGGGGGGGCGCACAGCCGCCTGATCAGCAGCTGCAGCCTACAGACGAGCTGGGAGATCGCAATCTCCCTCTAGTCGGCTCAACATTACGGAAGCGCGAGGTCTGTCACTTCAGACCTCGCTTTACTGCTCCCTAATCACTACCCGCTGGCAAATAATGCCGAGAGCGGGGATATGATGTCATACCTGTGCTCGGCAGCAATAGCCAGCGTGTAGTGATGAGGGAGTAGTAAAGCGAGAACTGAAAGACCTCACGCTCCCACCGCAAGATACAGAATGGAGGTAGAAGGATGGTGGATGCTGAAAGAGGTAAGAGATGGGGAGAAAGGGGTGTAAGGGCAGTGTATGTGTATGTATGTGTTTGTAAGCTTGTGTGTGTATGGGCTGGTGTGTGTAAGAGCAGTATAGATATTTGTTAGCTGGTGTGTAAAGGCAGTGTATGTGTATATATATATATATGTGTGTAAGGGCAGTGTATATGTGTGTGTGTGTAAGGGCAGTGTACATGTGTGTGTGTGTGTGTATAAGGGCAGTGTACATGTATGTGTGTGTGTAAGGGTAGTGTACGTGTATGTGTGTGTAAGGGCAGTGTACATGTATGCGTGTAAGGGCAGTTTATGTGTATATGTGTGTGTGTGTAAGGGCAGTGTATGTGTATATGTGTGTATAAGGGTAGTTGTAGGGTATGCAGGGTTTGGAGCGTAGCACAGTGAGACACCAGATATGCAATAGAGGCAAACAGGCAATATAAGGAATATAAGCATGTTTATTCCACTGAATAGTAAAAGGCATAAACGGTACCGTGTAGAAATCCTGAGGTCAAGGGTAAGAGAAGTATATCAAAGTCCATAAACAAGCCGAGGTCAAGGATAGGAGAAATATATCAAAGTCCCTAAACAAGCCGAGGTCAAAAGTCCAGTAAATCCAAAAAGGGGTATCAGCAAACAGGTTCCAACAGGTATCAGCAAACAGGTTCAAACAGGTATCAGCAAACAGGTATGCAGGGACTTGTCAATCACTACTCGTCCCGCCCCTAGCCTCCCCGCCATCACTCCACGTGTGGCGTTTCTCCTGTGCGGCATTCGCCGCACTGGAGTCGGGGGATGCGGCCTACCGTAGGCCGCATTGGGCCGCGACCGCGAGCCACGCGTACAACGGAGGCGCGTGGTACACGGACGAAGTCCCGGACGTCCCGCGACTCCACCATCGGGTGGAGACCTCTGCTGCCGCCGGGGGATTGAGGTAGGACCCTGATAGGACCCTCCGTATACGCGACCTCCGGGGGCGTTCCGGTGATGGTTTGCTAGGGTGTGTCATATGAAACGCACGCACCCTGGAGGGGGTGTGCACATGTGTAGCAGGTTCCCAGGTACTTTCTTCAGGATTGTATCCTTTCCAGCTCACTAATTCCAACCTTCCGTTCCCTATGCGAGAGTCCAGGATGCTGTCTACCTCGTATTCCTCAGAACCCTGCACGGTGAGTGGAGGCGGAGGAGTCTGTGGACTTCTATGATAGGGATCAGGAACCCTTCGTTTGAGGAGCGACACATGAAAAGTAGGGTGTATGCGCCATGTAGCAAAAGGACCTAAAAACTTAGGGTTGAGTTTCTTTGCGGGCCCCGGGAGTTTAATGTGTGAGGATGAAAGCCACACCTAATCACCCACTTGGTATGTCGGTGCAGGTTTTCTCCTTTTCTCTGCGTGTCGTTTGTAGTCCTGTTGCTCCTTCCGAAAATGACGTTGTAAGGTAAGGAATCCGTGCTGAAGAAGTTGGAGGCGATCAGCGACTGGTGGAACGGTATGGGAACGGGGTAAGTTCACATGAAACAACAGATCATAGCCATAGTTGGCTTCGAAGGGTGACATCCTGATGGAACTGTGTATTTGATTGTTAAAGGCGAATTCTCCCAAAGGTAGCATATGAAACCAATTGTCTTGGTGATGGGATATATAACAACGGAGGTATTGTTCTAGAAGTTGATTAACCCTTTCAGTCTGTCCGTTGGTTTGTGGGTGGTAGGCTGAGGATAATAATCATTGGAGTTGGAGACCGTGGCAAAAGGCGGACCAAAATCTGGAAAATTGGACCCCTCTATCGGATAGAATGGAACGAGGAACTCCATGCAGGGTGAAAAAAACCATACACCTCTAAATTGTATGCTTACTAATGCCAGAAGTCTGACCAATAAAACTGAAGAACTGGAGTTAATAATGTCTGAAGAAAACTATGACATAGTGGGTATAACAGAGACATGGTTGGATGATAGCTATGACTGGGCGGTTAACATACAGGGTTATAGTCTATTCAGGAAGGATCGAAAAAAACGAAAAGGGAGAGGAGTTTGCCTTTATGTAAAGTCCAGCCTAAAGGCCACACTGCGGGAGAATATATGTGAGGGAAATGATAATGTGGAGTCATTATGGGTAGAAATATATGGAAAGAAAAATAATAAAATACTGATCGGGGTTTGCTATAAGCCACCAAATATAATGGAAGCAGCAGAAGATCAATTATTAAAGCAAATAAACAAGGCAGCAAATCACAATGAGGTGGTTATTATGGGGGACTTTAACTATCCCGACATAAACTGGGAAACAGAGACCTGTGAATCTCATAAAGGAAACCGGTTTCTGACTATAAGTAAGGATAATTATCTGTCCCAAATGGTACAGGACCCGACCAGAGGGGGCGCCCTACTGGACTTAATATTGACCAACAGACCTGACAGAGTAACTAATGTGCAGGTCAGGGGGCATCTAGGAAATAGTGATCACAATATGATACATTATAACTTGTCCTTCAATATGGGAACTCTTAGAGGAGCCACAAGAACCATGAACTTTAGGAAGGCAAAGTTTGATCAACTAAGAGAAGCCCTTAACACTGTAAATTGGGAAAATGTCCTCAAAAACAAGAGTACAGACACTCAATGGGAGATTTTTAAGGATATCTTAAATTCTCAATGTGAAAGGTACATACCGTATGGGAATAAAAGAGTCAGGAACAAGAGAAAACCAATATGGATAAATAAAAATGTAAAGGGGGTAATAAATGGCAAAAAAAGGCATTTAAGCTACTAAAACAGGAAGGCAGTGAGGAAGCACTAAAATGCTATCGGGGAAAAAATAAAATATGTAAAAATCAGATAAAAGCAGCAAAAGTGGAGACAGAAAGACTCATTGCCAAAGAGAGTAAGACAAACCCCAAAATGTTCTTTAACTATATAAATAGTAAAAAGGTTAAAAATGAAAGCGTTGGCCCCTTAAAAAGTAATGAGGGAGAAGTTATAGACGGGGATCAGGAAAAAGCTAATCTATTAAATATATTCTTCTCTGCTGTATTCACAGAGGAAAATGAAATGCCAGGTAATATACAGCAGGATGAGATAACTGCCCCAGTACATGTCGCCTGTCTAACCCAGGAAGAAGTGCAGTGCCGCCTAAAAAAAATCAAAATAGACAAATCACCAGGTCCAGATGGCATTCACCCCCGCGTTCTAAGGGAGTTAAGTAATGTAATAGACAGACCCCTATTTCTAATATTCAAGGACTCTATAGTGACAGGGTCTGTTCCCCAGGACTGGCGCATAGCAAATGTTGTGCCAATATTCAAAAAGGGGACAAAAAGTGACCCGGGGAATTATAGGCCTGTTAGTTTAACTTCTGTTGTGTGTAAACTGTTTGAGGGTTTCCTAAGAGATGCTATTTTGGAGTATCTCAATGAAAATAAGTGTATGACTCCATATCAGCATGGGTTTACAAGGGATCGGTCCTGTCAAACTAACCTGATCAGCTTTTATGAGGAGGTGAGCTCAAGACTGGATCGGGGTGAATCGCTGGATGTCGTATATCTTGATTTTTCCAAAGCATTTGATACGGTGCCACATAAAAGGCTGGTACATAAAATGAGAATGCTTGGGCTGGGGGAGAATGTGTGTATGTGGGTAAGTAACTGGCTCAGTGATAGGAAACAGAGGGTGGTTATTAATGGTACATACTCTGAGTGGGTTACTGTTGCTAGTGGGGTACCACAGGGGTCAGTTTTGGGTCCTATTCTTTTTAATATATTTATTAATGACCTTGTAGAGGGATTGTATAGTAAAGTATCAATCTTTGCAGACGATACTAAGCTCTGTAACGTGGTTAACACAATAGAGGACAGTGCACGATTACAAATGGATCTGCATAGGTTGGAGGCTTGGGCTGGGATGTGGCAGATGAGGTTCAACACAGATAAATGTAAGGTTATGCACATGGGGAAGAAAAATCCAGGCTGGGAATATGTATTAAATGAGAAAACACTGGGGACGACTGACATGGAAAAGGACTTAGGAGTTTTAGTTAACAGTAAATTTACCTGTAGCAACCAGTGTCAGGCAGCTGCTGCTAAGGCAAATAAAATCATGGGGTGCATCAAAAGGGGCATAGATGCCCACGACAAGGAAATAATTCTACCACTGTACAAGTCACTAGTCAGACCACACATGGAATACTGTGTACAGTACTGGGCACCAGTGTACAAGAAAGATATAGTGGAGCTGGAGAGGGTTCAAAGACGGGCAACCAGAGTAATAAGGGGAATGGGAGGACTACAGTACCCAGAAAGATTATCAGAATTAGGGTTATTTAGTTTGGAAAAAAGACGGCTTAGGGGGGATTTAATAACTATGTATAAATATATAAGGGGACAGTACAGAGATCACTCCCAGGACCTATTTATACCCAGGACGGTATCTATAACAAGGGGACATCCTCTACGGTTGGAGGAAAGAAGGTTTCTACACCAGCACAGACGGGGGTTCTTTACAGTAAGAGCGGTGAGATTATGGAACTCTCTGCCAGAGGAAGTGGTTATGGCAAACTCAATAAAAGAGTTCAAAAGGAGCCTGGACGTGTTTCTTGAAAGCAATAATATTACAAGTTATGGATATTAGATTAATAGGGACAGAACGTTGATCCAGGGATTTATTCTGATTGCCATATTTGGAGTCGGGAAGGAATTTTCCCCCTGGTATGGGGCAATTGGCATCTGCTTCATAGGGTTTTTTTTGCCTTCCTCTGGATCAACACAGTAGGGACACAATATGTATATAGGTTGAACTTGATGGACTTTGGTCTTTTTTCAACCTTATGAACTATGTTACTATGTTACTATGTTACATGCAGACGAAAAATGTGAGCTATAAACAGGTCAGCTGTCTCAGCAGCTGTGGGTAAGTGGCGGACAGGAACAAAATGGGCCATCTTCGTGAGACGAACAACTACAACCATGATGGTATTGTGTTGGTGTGACAAGGGTAGGTCAACTATAAAGTCCACTGTGATGTCTTCCCATGGCCTTGTAGGTACTGCTAAAGTTTGTAGCAGGCCAGCGGGTCTTATCGTTTGATTTTTTGCCCTGGCACAGGTGTCACAGGAACGAACATAAGTGAGGACATCTTGCTTCATCTTAGGCCACCAGAAGGTTCTGTTAAGCAAAGAAAAGGTCTTTAGTACGCCTCCATGACCGGCCAAGGGATGATCATGAGCTGCATGCAAGACGTCGGCTCTGACTGGCGGAGGGACATAGATCAGGTTGTCCTTATACAGGAGTCCCTTTTCGGAATGTAGAGGGATATTGTTTACCACAGGAGGAAGATAGTTGCTATGTGTTTGGAGATCTTGGAAAAGAGATGTCTGTAGGGAAAGAAAATGGCCTGACGAAAGAATGGTGTCTCCTTCTCCTTTGGTCATTTCGCGATCCTCGTATAGGCGTGACAAGGCATCTGCTTTCCCGTTGCGACCAGGACGGTAGGTTATATGCAACTGGAATCGGATGAAGAAGAGTGCCCAACGAGCCTGTTTGGGACACAGTCTTCGCGCAGTACGAAGGTACGCTAAATTACGGTGATCTGTAAAGACCGTTATAGGGTGTTGGGCTCCTTCCAGCAAGTGACGCCACTCCTCCAGGGCCATCTTAATGGCAAGTAATTCACGATCCCCGACCGAATAGTTGCTCTCTGCGGGACTGAGTCATTTAGAGTAGAAGGAGATGGGGTGTAGTGTTTCCTTTTCCCCGTATCTTTGGCATAGTACAGCACCTACAGCAGTCCCGGAGGCATCTACCTCCAAAAAATAAGCTTTCTCTGGATCAGGTAAGACAAGGACGGGTGCATTAGTGAATCTTTGTTTTAAGAGTTCGAAAGCATGTTGAGTTTGTGGAGTCCAGTGGAACGGTGTTTGTTTTTTGGTCAGTTGGGTTATGGGTTGTATTATCTGTGAAAAACTGTTGATGAATCATCTGTAAAAGTTGGCAAACCCCACAAACCTTTGGACAGCTTTAACAGAGGTAGGTGTTGGCCATTGTAGAATGGCTTCGACCTTTTTGGGATCCATCTCAATCTGACCAGGGGTGATGATGAACCCAAGGTATTCGATCTTGATCTCAAGCATAAGGAAGGACGGCAAAATTTCATACAAAAGTCTGATGAAAAGGACACCGCACCTGTGGCCCAATTGATGTGGGGGTTATGGGTGCGAAGCCAGGGTAATCCCAATATGATAGGGAACATGGGTGATTGTACCAGATTGAAACAAAGGTATTCTCGATGTCCGGTCCCGACCGTGATGGAGATGGGTTTAGTTTCTTTGGTGACCGGTCCTGATTGGATGGGACTTCCATCCACGAGGCGAATGGTTAAAGGTTGCTTCTTGGTTTGCGTAGGGATGTTCAAGGCTTGAGCCAGGGAGAGATCCATGAAGCTTTCACTTGCTCCGGAGTCTATGAAGGCATTATGGTGAATCCTTTTTCCTCCCCACTGTAATGAAACAGGGAGAGACAGGTGAGTGGTCAGGTTTCCTAGGAACACAGAAGATAGACAAGGAGATGGAGGCAGAGTTGGCTTACCTCTGGAGGCTAGCACTGGACAGGTGTAAGCAGTATGACCCGGACCACCACAATAGAGGCATAGGTTAGCGCTCCTCCTTCTCTCTTTGTCAGCGGATGATAAGGGGCCACGAGTAAGTCCGATCTGCATTGGTTCCACAGCGGTATCAGGAACCGGAGCATTGGTGGAGGTAACAGATGGAGTGTAACGAGGTGAAGGACCTGTAGTATTAGAGCGTTCTAGGCGTCGTTCACGGAATCGCCGGTCCACCTGAGTAACCAGGTGAATCAAGTCTTCCATGGTCTCTGGTACGCTTACTCTCGCTAATTCGTCCTTCAGGTGTTCTGACAGACCCAGGCGAAACTGATTAACGAGAGTGGGTTTCTTCCACTGGGTCTCTAAAGCTACTCCTCGAAAATCAGATATATAGTCCTCAACTGGTCTCCTTCCTTGTCTTAAGGACCTTAATGTGGTTTCTGCTGTGGAGGTTCTGTGGGGATCGTCATATAGCGTATTCAAAGCCTGACGAAAATCATTCCAATCATGAAGAGACGGGTGATTCACCTGTAGGAGATGATGAGCCCAGGTCATAGGGGCTTCCGTGAGTAGGGAGATAACAGTCCTTTAATAAAGTCAGTAGCATATGTTCTTGGTTTGAGAACAAACAGTAACTCACATGACGTGATGAAGGTTGTATACTTAGATCGGTCTCCTGAAAAGCGTTCAGGTAAAGGTACTTGGGGTTCAGGTGCTTGGACGGCCATGGCTTCTACCACAGGAGGGGCGACAGCGGGTAGGGGTGGTCCTGCTTGTAAGGCTCGCACTTCAGCCCTTAACGTCTGTTGGTTCTCTTGCATTCCTTTGCACAGTATGAGCCAAGGCGGTTGTGTGAGGGTTAGTATGGCGTCAGTGACTCCTGCAGGCTCCATATTGACTTGACTGTTTTGTAGGGTATGCAGGGTTTGGAGCGTAGCGCAGTGAGATACCAGATATGCAATAGAGGCAAACAGGCAATATAAGGAATATCAGCAAGTTTATTCCACTGAATAGTAAAAGGCATAAACGGTACCGTGTAGCAATCCTGTGGTCCAGGGTAGGAGAAGTATATCAAAGTCCATAAACAAGCCGAGGTCAAAAGTCCAGTAAATGCAAAAAGGGGTATCAGCAAACAGGTTCCAACAGGTATCAGCAAACAGGTTCCAACAGGTATCAGCAAACAGGTATGCAGGGACTTGAACAATCAAGTAATGAGGCATAGATGCTGTGGGTTTAAATAGCCCTCTAGAAATCAGCTCCTCCCCACCAATAACAGAGACCCATTCCTCCTCAATATGTCCAATGGAGTAGTGATTGTCAATCACTACTCGTCCCGCCCCTAGCCAGGACTTTCTCATTATTGGAGGCGCAGGCCACGCCTCCCCGCCATCACTCCACATGGCTCACGGTCGCGTACAACAGAGCCGCGTTGTATGTGGACGAAGTCCCGGACGTCCCGTGACTCCACCATCGGTGGAGACCTCTGCTGCCACCGCGGGATTGAAGTAGGACCCTGACAGTAGTGTACATGTATATGTGTGTGTAAGGGCAGTGTACGTGTATATGTGTATGTCTAAGGGCAGTGTTCGTGTATATGTGTGTCTAGGAGCAGTGTACGCGTATATGTGTGTATGTGTATATATGTGTTTAAGGGCAGTGTAGGTGTGTGTGTGTGTAAGGGCAGTGTACATGTATATGTGTATGTGTAAGGGCAGTGTATGTGTGTGTAAAGGCAGTGTATGTGTATATGTGTGTTTATGGGCAGGTGTGTGTAAGGGCAGTATACATGTATATATATATATATATGTGTAAGGGCAGTGTACATGTATGTGTGTGTGTAAGGGCAGTGTATGTGTATACGTGTGTTTATGTGTAAGGGTCCTGGGAGGGTGGCTAACATTAGCCCTTTTTCATTTAAAAAAATCTCTGCTGCTGTGGACTACTCTTCCAATGATACTCAACCAGTATTATGGTGGACACCTGGCTGTCTGAGAATTATGGGAATTTTTGTTCACAGCTAGCATCTGCAGCTTTACTGTTGCTGCACTTCCCATGAAGCTCAGCCAGCATCATGGAAGTAGTATGTGTTGGTTATTTTTAATATGCATGACTGCTGACAAAAACTAAGTGTGTTTTAAGTGGCGATCCAAGCGCGACATTGTAAAGTGCAATTGTTTGTATCAGTGAGTTCCGCAAGATTTTTTTTAAAAAATGTGTCCCCCTTTCACATTTTCAAATGTTGGGAGGTATGGATGTGAAAGGGAGTGTGTGTGTTAGAGTGGGTGTGTATGTTAGTATGAGTGTGGGTCTCACAAGCTGCTTGGGAGCAAAGGTGGCACATGTTGCTTGGTGAAGTTGGGGGGCCGTGGCAATTTTAGCACCTGTGGTTTCTAGTTACACCCATGAAATCATGTGCTATTTGGAGCCACAATCCAAATATTGGAACTGCAACACTGCAATAAATTTTACACATCTATTTTATTTTCATGTACCTATACTCCTCTACAATATATTCAGTATATAATGTAATATTTCAGTATAAGGAACCAACCATATATTCAAGTCCATGTGTTCTCCTCTAAGTAAAAAAAAAAGGATAGTTTCTAAAATACATATACATATTTCTGAACATTAATTTACCATAATCTGCATCTATATGAAAAAATGTTCCCAAATGTGACTTACATAGAATTTGAAGGTTAAATGGTTAGCTTCTCCTTTATAAAATACTATATATATATATATATATATATATATATATATATATATATATATATTGATATATATATATATATATATATATATATATATATATATATATATAGTTACAATATGTCTATGTAACTTTGTTACAGCTCCAAGCCCAACAGACTCATACTGGGGTTCGTCATAAAGGCCTCAGATTAAACAATGTGTGTAGTCTGTTTCTGTTTGACATCCCATTCTATGTCTGTTGTTTGTCTGTGTGACAATCTCAAGGGAAGTGGCTAACATGTACCTCCTGCGCAGACCTTGATGTACCTTGATGTTGACTACCAGAAAAAAAAACCTTTATAAGGCAGAACTTGCAGGATGGGCTAGCCACCTCTCATAACACTGCCCACCATCTTCTATTAAACTCAGATGTATTCCACTACTAGCAAGCTGTCACGCCTGGCTTGGCTGCTGCTCTGATGTTGTACAGGCTTCAGAAATAGGTGTCAGGGAGATATCAAGCGCTGTTAAAGAAAAAAAAAACAGATCAGAGGGAAGTAAACAACAAGAGAGGTGAAAAACAAAAACAGAGATTGCGCAGAAGGAAGAAGAATGGGCAGGAGTAATAATATGTACAGTATATATATATATAATATTTTATTTTTTTATTTGTGCATTTGTAATTGGGCGAACATGAAAACAAACATTATCTACGCAGCATCGCAGGGGTTAACAGGAACAGAAATCCGTATGACCAGTTGGTTGATGCTAGAGGAGGCCCCTGCCGGTGACAAGTAGGGTCCTCCTATGAACCTTTAACTCCTGTTCCCTCCCCAGGCCAAGGTTCAGCGTCAGGTGCAAGCGACTCTATTGGTCACCAGCAAGGAGCTCCTCTGGCATCAACAAATGAAGAACAGCTGTACTTCATTGGTTGATTGCAGATGAGGCCCATGGCGGCGACCAATAGTGTTGCTCATACAGACCTTTAAAATCCTGGCGCAAAAAGCTGCTGCGTACCGCGTTAACCCCGTATTAACCCCTTCTAAAAAAAAAAAACAAAGAAAAAACCAACAGAGGAACAGGAGAATATGTTTTTCCCCACGAACACGAACACAAAGAGTTGGCCGGCGCCCAAGTCTAATATATATATATATATATATAATGTATACACAGATATGTATAAATAAAAATTTTCACAAGATTTCAAATTAATATTAAATACAAAGGACACAAATTGGGTGCAGATATACATTTTACCTTTTCATTGCTTCTAGAAACACGCTGTAATACTAAACACCTTATGTTTTCACGTACGTTATTCATTTTTTCTAATCTTATAAATTAGTTTGTATGTATATATAGAGAGCGTAAAATAAAAATACTGTACATGGATTTGCATACAATATCAGGAAGTGTTCCTGACTCTCCTCTTCATACTCTGACAGTAATAAACACATTCAAGCCTTGTATGTAAACAGCTATTTCACTTATGACAGCCTGGTTTTAAATCTTCCATTGCTCTTTGATCTATGGTCCCCTATGGCTTTTCTATTCTTATGGACTAATGATAGTTATTAATTTTATAGCTTGCCTTCCCTTTATATTGGTATGTTACAAGTGAAGGGGTCACAAGGTCCCAGTTGTCCTATAATAAGCTGACCCCCATTTTAAAATTAAATACAAAGACATTTTTATGTTCTTTTTATATAGGATTCCAACAAATTACAGGAAGAAAAGCAAGAAGTATATAACATATTTGGTAGAATGAAATATGCATCCAAAATAAAGGAAAAGTAATACAAAATGTTGTGTCTGAGGTAAAAACATAACAAATTATATTATGTTCGGTATAAATATTGCTATTTTTTAGGACAGTATTAAACAAAGTAAATTGCTTGGTAGGGATTTTTATAATCCTGTTGATCATGGGAAATACATTTAACTGACATTAAAGCAAAAATAGTTGCTTTTTATGTTCCATGTGAGAAATCTGGGTGTTGGGACATGTCCTCTGAGCGCAACTTGGGTGCTGGGGCCAGTCCTCTGAGTGCAAGCTAGGTGCTGGGGCAAGTCCTCTGAGCTCAACTTGAGTGCTGGGGCAGGGTCTTTGGATATGATCTGAGTGAAGGTCAAGTCCTTTGAGTACAATCTGGCCCTTACGAAAAAATTACTGCAGTTTTTCTGAAGTAATACTGCATTTTTTTGGACATGAAAAAACTGCAATACTGCACTTTTACTGCAGTATTACTGCACATTTACTGCAGTTTTACTGCATTTGTACTTCACTGTACTGCACTTTTACTGCAGTTATTTTTGTAAGGAAGTACAAATGCAATAAAGCTGCAGTACATTGAAGTACAACTGTAGGTTTGCAATATAAAAAAAAGTGCAGTAAATGTGCAGTAAAACTGCAGTAAAAGTGCACTAAAAGTGCAGTATTGCAGTTTTTTCATGTCCAAAAAACTGCAGTATTACTTCAGAAAAACTGCAGTAATTTTTTGTAAGGGGGGTGCTGAGCAAGTCTCAATGCAATTTGGGTGCTGGGCAAGTCCTATGAGTGCAACCTGGTTACTGACATGTCCTGTATGTGCAATCAGGTTGCTGCATCAGGTTCTGTGCATGCAACCTGGGTGCTGCAGAAAGTCCTATGAGTGGCATCTGGGTGCTGAGCAAGCCTCGTGGATGCAATCTGGGTGCTGAGCAAGCCCCATGTACGCAATCTGCGTACTGGGGTAAGTTCCATGTGAGCAATCTGTGTGTTGGGACATGCCGTATGGGTGCAACTTGGGTGCTTGACAAGTCTTGTGAGTGCAACCTGGGTGCCAGAGCTGGCCTTTGGGTGTGCTACCTGTGATCTGTGCCTGCTATATGGGTCAATGTATAGTAATGTGCATTTTTCTGTTGATCACACTTTCTGTTTGTTTTTTTATTCTAACTTAATCTGTGATTAATCAATGTCCATGTTCTTAACGTGCATTCTGATGGGCCAACATTTCATACTTTTTTCTAGTTCCTTTTATATACTTAAACTGTCCTTTATTAATGTATAATTATTGGACACATGTTTAACCTACAGCAACTTGGTGTACGATATAGGAAAGCTTGCACAAATGGACCAGCACATATAATTTAAAAGTGATATTGATATACTGATGTGATATTGGAAGTTATTCTATATATGTGTACTGAACTCAACAAGTACTAAACCTTCAATACCCTCCAGGAGACAAGCAGAGAGCCAGGCGTGGAACCTGTCACGATCCTTTCTGTATGCAGTTATCATCCGGCATAAGGTGTTCCAGATCCTTCACCTCCATCTATCAAACTTCTCACTCACCAATGCTTATCTACTTCTGGATGTCAGTCTGTGGAGAGGTAAAGACATCCCATTTAGCAGGCATCTTATGCCTGACATTTCTCAGGTTCCTGATAAGGGATCATATATTGTGTTCAGCTCCATATACCCCGTGTGAACATTACAGTTCCTAAAAACAGTTATAACTGAGTGCAAAGTACCGTATTTGCTCGATTATAAGACGACCCTGATTATAAGACGACCCCCAAATCTTAATATTAATTTAGGAAAAAAAGAAAAAGCCTGAATATAAGACGACCCTATAGGAAAAAAGTTTTACCAGTAAATGTTAATTCATTTAAACTATTTTTTTAATAAAAGCTATGATTGAGAAAAATATTTTGGAAATATTTCCTTCTATTTTCCAACCTGCCCCCCAGTTATGCACATCTGCCCCAGAAATGCCTTATACCCCCTATATGCCACTGTGCCCCATGATATGCCTTTTAACCCTCTAAATGCCACTGTGCCCCATGATATGCCTTTTAACCCTATATGCCACTGTGCCCCATGATATGCCTTTTAACCCTATATGCCACTCTGGCACTTAGAGGGTTAAAAGGCATATTATGGGAAAGAGTGGCATATAGGGAGGTTTAAGGCATTTCAGGAGGCAGAGTGGCGTATAGAGGGTTAAAAAGGCATTTCTGGAGGCAGAGTGGCATTAAGGGGGTTAAAAGGCATTTCACAGAGCACCCTGCCTCCAGAAATGCCTTATGCCCCCATTTAACACTCCCCGCCCCACTTACCGGTACTTCTGAGTCTCCTGTCATGTAGCTGGGGCAGCGTGTAGACTCACGCTGCAGCCAGAAGGAGGCGTGGCTAGCAGCGGGGCGGGGAACTCTGATCTTTGACAGCCGGGGGATGTCTGCGCGATGCACGCAGACAACCCCCGCTGCTAGCCACGCCTCCTTCTGGCTGCAGCGTGAGTCTACACGCTGTCCCAGCTACATGACAGCTGCACACCGGGGACTCTGAAGTACCGGTAAGTGGGGCGGGGAGGTTGAGACAGGAGGATCCAGATCCCCTGCAGCTGCGGGGGATCTGGATCTTAGTCGTCTCATAGTCAGACTTTGAGGTCTGATTATAAGACGACCCGATTATAAGACGAGGGGTATTTTTCCGAGCATTTGCTCTGAAAAAAACCTTGTCTTATAATCAAGCAAATACGGTACATGATCACACCCAAAAGCCCTAGAAATTAAAGCTTTACAAATATTACCGAGGGACACTCACTTGACCTGGTTTTCTCCAGATCATGCTCCCTTTCAGACTTCTCCATCTACCCGTTCCCTCTGTCTGACCACCACCTTCTATCCTTTTCTCCAGTGCTAACCCCTAACAAGACATACTTACAGCGCTCAGCTCATACTTGTAGGCCATTACCAGACAATACCATTACCCAACTGTCAGCCTCACTTGAACCTCTCTTACCTTCCATGTTAACCCTTTCCTGCCCAGACACAGCAGCCTCTTTTTATAACAACACACTTGCTTCATCCCTCGACACCATAGCTCCAATTACTACAAGTTACCCCCGACAAGTTAAACGCCAACCATGGCATACCAAAACCACACGGTTTCTTCAGAAGTGCTGCCGCACGGCTGAGCGTTACTTCAGAAAATCCAAATCCAGCGAAGACTTTAATCACTATAAATTCATGCTCCACACCTACAACTCTGCCCTCTCTCTCACCAAACAGCTCTACTTCTCCACTCTCATATCCTCTCTTTCTTCCAACCCACGACGCCTTTTTTCTACTTTCAACTCCCTTCTCTGTCCCTCCACACCCACACCACAAACCTCTCTCACTGCCCAAGATCTTGCTACCCACTTCAAAGAGAAGATCGAGACTATTAGAAAAGACCTCTCCTCCTTACAACTCCCTCCTACACCACTCAACACCACTCTCTCCACTCCTACTATACTAACTGCCTTTTCCCCTACAACCGAAGAAGAGATAGCCACTCTTCTTTCTTCCTCTCACCCAACAACCTGTCCCCTCGACCCCATCCCTTCACACCTCACAAAGTCTCTATATCCATCCCTTGGTCCATCACTTACCCACCTATTTAATCTTTCTCTATCATCTGGAACTGTACCATCTGCCTTCAAGCATGCGCTAATCACACCAATTCTAAAGAATCCTTCCTCAGATCCCGTCTGTTTGACTAACTACCGCCCTATCTCTCTGCTTCCTTTTATCTCTAAGCTGCTTGAACGGATTGTGTACAACCGCCTCATTAACTTCCTCTCCTCTAATTCCCTCCTTGACCCTCTACAGTCTGGTTTCAAACCCCTTCACTCTACTGAAACAGCTCTAACAAAAGTCTCCAATGACTTGCTCTCTGCCAAAGCAAAAGGTCACTTCTCTATTCTAATTCTACTGGATCTCTCTGCTGCTTTCGATACTGTTGATCACCACCTTCTTCTACACTCACTTGCTTCTATAGGCATTCGAGATACAGCTCTCTCCTGGATCTCCTCAAATCTGTCTAACCGTTCCTTCTCTGTCAACTTCTCTGGCAAGACATCATCACCCCTTCCACTTTCGGTTGGTGTCCCCCAAGGTTCAGTCCTTGGCCCTCTGCTGTTCTCTCTTTATACTTTCTCTCTTGGCACACTTATCAACTCATTTGGCCTCCAGTATCACCTATATGCAGATGATACCCAAATCTACCTGTCTTCTCCTGATCTCTCTCCATCTCTCCTGTCCCGTATTACCAATTGCTTGTCTGCTATTTCTTCATGGATGTCACAACACTACCTGAAACTTAATCTTTCTAAAACTGAACTCATTATCTTCCCTCCCTCCATCTCCACTCCACTACCTGAATTCTCTATCACCATTAACAACACGACTATCTCTCCTACTAACCAGGCCCGATGCCTTGGGGTCATCCTTGACTCAAACCTCTCCTTCATCCCTCACATTCAGTCCCTCGCCAAATCCTGCCGCTTGCACCTAAAAAACATCTCTCGTATCCGCCCATTCCTCACCCAAGAATCCACAAAAACACTCGTTCATTCCCTTATCATTTCCCATCTTGACTACTGCAACACTCTTCTGGTTGGCACTCCACTGTCTCGACTCTCTCCTTTACAGTCTATCCTAAATGCCGCTGCTAGGCTCATCTTCCTTGCACGTCGCTCCTCTTCTGCTTCCCCCCTCTGTGAAACCCTCCACTGGCTCCCAATTACCTTTAGAATTAAATTTAAGATCCTGGTACTGACATATAAGGCCATCCATAATACTGCTCCTCCGTACATTTCTGACCTCATTAGCAAATACTCTCCTACTCGATCCCTACGTTCCTCCCATGGGCTAAGGCTCTCCTCCTCACTCATCACCTCTTCCTTTTCCCGTCTACAAGATTTCCCTCGAGCTGCCCCATATCTCTGGAATCTACTCCCAAGGAACCTTCAGCATTCTCCCTCCCTCCCAACTTTCAAGAAACATCTAAAAACCCACTTCTTCAGAGAAGCATACCATCTTAGCTGCTAGAACTTCCTTGTCATCGATACAACCCCCACAATACCTCTCACCCTTTCTCTATGCCTTATGTTTGTCACCCCATTTCCCTCTAGATTGTAAGCTTGCGAGCAGGGCTCTCTCCACCAAATGTATCGGTTTGTCTTAGTCTGTCAATTCTTGTCTTGTCATATCCCTTGAATTTATGTATTGTATTAAGCGCTGCGTAAACTGTTGGCGCTATATAAATAAAGGATAATAATAATAAATAATAATTAACATTTTAACTGCATTCTACGTGGTGACAATTGCAGTAGATTCCCTGGTGGTATGGTCTGTGTTAGAGGACTGCATTGGGACCTGCCAAAAAACTTGCGGACACGGGCGGTCTTGCTGGGGCTGCGGGCGGGAGCGGGCGGTCAGGCACTGTACCTGCGGGTCCCGGTAATCCCGCGCAGTCACACAAGGCTGCCTTCTCGCTGCTCCATTACAGTGTCTCCTATCTTGCTCCGCCCAGGAACAAGGCGGAGTCATGTGATGTGACGTAACTTCCTGTGACTCCGCCTTGTTCCTGGGCGGAGCAAGATAAGAGACGCTGTGAAGGAACAACTCGAGGGCAGCCTTGCGGGACTGCGCGGGAAATCAGGTAAGGAGACGGGCATGATTGGCCACAAATGTGGCGGGAGCGGGCGGGATTGGCCACAAATGTGGCGGGAGTGGGCGGGAGCGGAACACCCACATTGCGGGAGTGGGCGGGAGCGGGATTAAAAACAGTGGGAGCGGGCGGGAGCGGGCGGGAGCGGGCGGGAGCGGGATTAAAAAAGCAGTCCCGCGCAGGGCTCTAGTTTGTGTGTCCAGCAAAGTGGCAAGGTTAAGAGTAGCTAATGCTGTTACAAATGCTGAGGTACACTACTGTTTTATTTGTTTTTGTGTACTTTGAGATTGCAAGAGGTGTTTACACTCATATTGAGAAGTCTCCATGTTTAAGCTTAATCTTCACAGATTCAAAAAAGAAATATTTAAGTGAGTCGTAATCATAAATGTTTTTTCCCGACATGATATATAGATCTTTCCTGTTGCTATTACTTCAAGTTGAAAAGCTGATGCTGCCTACCTCAAAAAAATGCATCTATTTATAGGCATGCTCCTGGAAATGCAAGGACCCAATTGGAGATTGATAAGAAGCATTTAGGACAGTTCTATTCTGACTCTGCTGTCAGTTTATGTTCTCATGTTTAGACTCTATATATACTCTTACTAGACTTGGGCGGCGTTTGTCTTCATGAAAAAAAAACCTTCGCGTTCTTTTCGGGGGGAATATTCAAGTATGTTCTTCATGTTCGTTTTTTTCCCTTGGTTTTCTAGCAGGGGTTAATAATGGGGAGACTAATGACTTTGGCGTCAGGAGTTAAAGGTCCATAAGAGCGACTCTATTGGTCGCCAACAGGGGCCTCCTCTGGCATCAACCAATAAAGGGTAGCTGCTCTAGGAGATTGTTACGAAGACAAAGATGAAGATTCTTAGTGTTGTGTTTCTTCATCTTTGTGTACATTTACCCGCCGCCATATTAGTTTATTCGGTATTCGGTTTGAACAATGAAAACGCAACATTGTGTTCGTTTTCATACTCTCCCGAATATGAATGCACAAGTCTAATTCTTACCAAACAATAACTTCCAAAATAAGTTTTTTTTCTCCCTGGGTTTATAGAAACATCTATGTTTGGGGTGTATTGTTTTTTCGTAAAACCTGATCATGGGGTGTGGTCGATATTTATCAGAATAATAGCTATGCAAATTGAGTGTGTACAGAAGCGAAAGAGAAGTGGGAATGTGACCACCCCATAGAAAAGAAGGGTAGATGTATAGACAGAATAGATGTTGTTTTTAAAAGCAGATAATACCAGTTGAAAAATAATTATGAAATAACTGTCGTGATCAGGTGCAATTGAAGAAAACTAGCAAAAAGAGTCTATTAGAAAAGATCACACAAGATAATAAGGAGGGCACAGTAAAGTTCAGGGGATGGATTTTCTAGGTGAGAAACTACTGTTATTCCACCTTGTGTATTTATAGGCACTAATAGGGCTGCCATGCCCTCTCTTTACTGGCATTACTAAAGCAAGCAGTATTTCAAGCATTTCTGTCCATCTTTCAGTGAGTCAAGTGGTGTTTCACTTAGAAATATAATTTACATTCTTGATGGCTGCTGTCCTCCTCCTAGCACTCAGCACTGGTTGGAGCCACTGGCAGGGGCGTAACTAGACGCCTCAGGGCCCGGGTGCGAGAATCTGTTAAGGGCCCCCCCACCCCCTCACCCCCCCACCCCCCCAAAAAAACATGATTTTTACCCAACAATTTTTTTTCAACTAATTCAACAAATTCAATTTACATATTGAATCATATCTGTAAAAAAATCAAAGAAAAAGGGGCGCATGTACAAAGGGCATAATCCAGGGGTGTCCAAGTTTTTTCTGCAGTGGGCCACTTCATCAGAATTGTATACGTGCGCGGGCCGCACTCATTTTTCACTGTGACAAAAAATATGGCCTTTAATAAAATATGCAGATTAAAATAAAGTAAAATGACACAAAACCTTTACTCTTCCTCTCACTGATTTCTGGGCCTTGAAAGTTTTGCGATTACAAATTCAGGATTCCCTAGATTTATTCTAGGGATGAACTAAAATGAAAATTCTGGACCAAAACATTCAGGGTTCACTTAGCCAAAACTGAAAATGACCCCCACCTTTAAAAATAATAATAAAAACTCACATGTTTAATAAAAGTAGGTAACACACAATTGGACAAAATTAGCAATATGACTTGGCATGATAGGAGTGTGATTGCTAACAGCAATCACACTCCTATCATACCCAGGCAACCAGTAAATGCTGGTACCTAGGCATGGTGGGACTGTGCTCGCTGTGATTGCTGTTAGCAATCACACTCCTATCATGCCAAGTCAGCCAGTACATGCTGGTACAGGGTGGCTGTAAGTGATGTGCAGACCCCATACTGCTGGCAGCATCACTACACAAGGGGGGCAGCTAGCTAGGTTTCAGCATGTACTGGCTGACTTGGCATGATAGGAGTGTGATTGCTAACAGTAGTCACAGTCCCATCATGCCTAGGTTCCAGCACTTACACATCCATCCAGTAAATGCTGGAACCTAGGCATGATGGGACTCTGATTGCTATTAGCAATCACACTCCTATCATGCCAAGTCAGCCAATACACGCTGGTACAGGATGGCTGTAAGTGATGTGCAGACCCCATACTGCTAGCAGCATCAATACACAAGGGGGGCAGCTGGCCAGGTTTCAGCATGTACTGGCTGACTTGGCATGATAGGAGTGTGATTGCTAACAGCAATCACAGTCCCATCATGCCTAGGTTCCAGCACTTACACATCCATGCTATCACACACACACACTCATTTATTCATATAATCATTAATTCACAGATTCATTCCCTCAATCACACACACTCATTCAAACACCCTCCCCACCCCCTTACCTGCACTGCATCTCCCCTCGATGCCGCTCACAGACTTCAGCAGGGGGCGCGGCCTCCCTCTGCCTTCTCTGCTAAAGCACAGAGGAAGTAGGATGTCACGTGAACTCCGCTTCCTCTGTGCTGTCCAGAAGACCCTCCCACAAGTAAGTAGCAGGGCTTGAGGTGCGGCTCGTGTAAGATCGGTTGCCCTGGCTGCCGATCTTACGCGGGCCGCATCTCGAGGTCTCGCGGGCCGCATTTGGCCCGCGGGCCGCATGTTGGACGCCCCTGCCTTATTTAAAAAAAAAACTTAAAAAAGATTTCGGGCGGCCCCTTGGCTTGGGCCCCCCTGCCGCCGGGGCCCGGTCGCAGTCGCGACCCCTGCGACCCCGGTAGATCCGCCACTGGCCACTGGGTTATATATATACAGTACTGTGAAAAAGTTTTAGGCAGGCGTGAAAAAATGCTGTAAAGTAGGAATGCGTTCAAAAATAGACATATGTATAGTTTTTATCATTTAAAAAAATGCCAAGCAAGCGACGAGAAGAAAGATCAAAATCAAATCAATATTTGATGTGGCCACCTTTCAAAACAGAACTACTTCTAGGTACACTTGCACAAAATCAGGCATTTTACACAATACCGTATTTGCTCGATTATAAGACGACCCCCCAAAATCTGAATATTAACTTAGGAAAAAAAAGAAAAAGCCTGAATATAAGACGACCCTAAAGGAAAAAAGTTTTACCAGTAAATGTTAATTCATGTAAACTATTTTTTTAAATAAAAGCTATGATTGAGAAAAATATTTTTTTTGTTTTTATTTCCTTGTATTTCCCAACCTGTCCCCCAGTTACGCACATCTGCCCCCAGGCTTGCCACACCAATATGGCACTGTGGCCCATGATATGCCTTTTAACCCTCTATATGCAACTGTGCCCCATGGTATGCCTTTTGACCCCCTATGTGCCACTCTGCCTCCAGAAATGCCTTATACCCCTATATCCAATTCTGGCATTTAGGGGGTTAAAATGCATATTATGGGGCAGAGTGGCATATAGGGAGGTATAAGGCATTTCAGGAGGCAGAGTGGCATTAAGGGAGTTAAAAGGCATTGTATAGAGCACTCTGCCTCCAGAAATGCCTTATACCCCTATATGCCACTCTGGCATTTAGGGGGTTAAAAGGCATATTATGGGGCAGAGTGGCATATAGGGAGTAATAAGGCATTTCAGGAGGCAGAGTGCTCTATTAAATGCCCCCTTAACGCCACTCTGCCTCCTGAAATGCCTTATACCTCCCTATATGCCACTCTGCCCCATAATATGCCTTTTAACCCCCTAAGTGCCAGAGTGGCATATAGGGGTATAAGGCATTCCAGAAATTCCCTATGCCCCCATTTAACACACACACACACACACTTACCGGTGCTTCCAATTTCCTGCTGTATTGCCGGGGCAGTGGGTTGACGTCTCTTTCCGCTGCAGCCGGAAGGAGGTGGAGTTGGCAGCGTGGGTTTGTCTGCGTCCGTCGCGCATACCTTTCCCGGCTGTCAGAGATCAGAGTTCCCCGCACCGGTGCGGCATCGGTGCGGGGAACTCTGATCTCTGACAGTCAGGGAAGGTATGCGCGACGGACGCAGACAACCCCCGCTGCTAGCCACACCGACTTCTGGCTGCAGCGGACGTTGTCTACGCGCATCGCGTAGACGTCAACCCGCTGCCCCGGCAATACAGCAGGAAGCACCGGTAAGTGTGTGTGGGGGGGTGTTAAATGGGGGGAGACAGGAGGATCCAGGTCCCCTGCAGCAGTGCGGGGGATCTGGATCTTAGTCTCATAATAAGACCTCTATTTGAGGTCTGATTAGAAGACGACCCCGATTAGAAGACGAGAGGTATTTTTCAGAGCATTTGCTCTGCAAAAAACCTCGTCTTATAATCGAGCAAATACGGTAATACCAAACAGGTGCTAAAAAACAATTACCGTATTTGCTCGATTATAAGATAAGGTTTTTTTCAAATGCTCTGAAAAATACCCCTTGTCTTATAATCGAGGTCGTCTTCTAATCAGAACCCAAATGAGGTCTGACTATGAGACTAAGATCCAGATCCCCCGCGGTGCTGCAGGGGACCTGGATCCTCCTGTCTGGTAACCTCAGCTGCTGCTGGCACTTCCATCGGGCGTTTATCACCGAGCGCCGGCAGCAGTGGGGGTTGTCTGCTTCGCTGCGGGGATTTCTCTTCTCTGTCCGCTCGATGAACGCAGACAACCCCTGCTATTGCTTTTACTTCCGCCGTAGCTTCTATGGCGCAGCACCGGCATCACATGACCTTCCGGTGCTCATAGAAGTTCCAGCGGAACACCCGCTGCCCCCACCAGGAAGTCAAAAGCACTGGTAAGTTGGGGGGGGGTTGTATGGGTGGCATAAGGCTTTTCTGGAGGCAGAGTGCCCCATGATATGCATTTTAACCCCCTGTAAGCCACTCTGCCTCCAGAAATGCCCTTTAACCCCTTATATGCCACTCTGTCCCATGATACGCCTTTTAACCCCCTATATGCCACAGTAGCATATAGGGGTATAAGGCATTTCTGGAGCGATGTGCTGGTTTCAGGGAAACCAAAAACGCCATGCAGGCATGACCATAACAAATGTTATGCGAACATGTCCTTGTGCCAACTGATCCAAGTGTGGAGTTTGGTATGAAAATGATCACTAGGACCAGAGAATTATGATGATCCTGGTGTCACAATTATGCCAAGCTCGGCCGGTGTCATATCACATTTTATGATTCCAGACCAAAGTTGAGCAGACGTAACCCCGCCTTCAGAAGGTAATAGTTCTAAAGGGTGGTCTGGGGGGGGGGGATAAAAAGGTGGGCAATTGGTAATGGGGGAGAGCCTGTTTTAACCACCTCTGGGCCGGCTTGGAAGCGTGAATGAACTGGGAAAAACTATTAATTTAATGAGAGGAAATTGGTCAGTGTGCTTACTAATTCTTAGTAAGTTGCCATCTTTCCATGCCGGAGCCCTACGGACAGAAAAACTGTTACTTTACCATTCAAGTGAGTAGTTATGTTTTCTGTAATTTCTCCTTTTTATTTTTATCTGTTTGGCGTAAATAATCTGTTTATGATCTGTTTTTTTGTATGCACTGTGACTATTTTTGTTCATAATAAATATTCCTTTATTAAGTTCTGCCTTTGTATGGTAAAGACTCACGTTACCTGAGTAGACCATTTTATTGTAATTTGTAATCACATAATTATTGTGTTAGAGTATTTCGGTGTGGGTTTTCTTAGTCTCATTCACATGGGAGACCAAGGCACCCCATTTATAAATTGTCTTGGTGGTGGAAGCGTTATTTTGATATTAGTTATATCATTATAGTTAATTGTGAGTGGTATTAAGGGTGGATATTTTTATCACTATTTCCGGTCTAGGGCAGACCGATAGTCGATTTTAACCCTTTTACCACCAGAACCAAGTCACACGCAAGCTTGGAGTAGGGTGCGTTCGTGACATTTAGTATGAGTAATTCATTGAACACTAGAGAAAAAAAGAAAAAAAAACAAGTTTCACACATTTTCTTATGGAAATCCTCACTAAATTTGTTAAATTGACATAAAATACGACGGTAGCGGGAAAAATCCTCTCAACAAAGGCAGTTTCTAAGCCAATAAGATTCACCACCTAGATAAGGGATCCTGCGAAAATAGTTCCTTAATGTTACCAAGGTCCCATAAGAGTTTGTGTCTCTTTCCTGCACTTTTTTCACTTCTCAAAGATGATGTCTCTAGGAATTTTTAACATCAGCTCTAAGAATGTTCAGTTATTTCTAGTTCAGAATTTTTGTACTGCACATACATGTTGAACATGGCAACCTGGGTCAGGTAAACGGCACACATTTTATACCATCCTGACTTGTACCTGATCCTGAATTGTTCCTGCCTTCAGTCCTTCCAGTGGGCTTACTGCCTTCAGCTCTGTCAAGTGGGCTTCCTGCCTTCAGCCCTTCCAGTGGGCCTCCTGCCTTCAGCCCTTCCAGTGGGCCTCCTGCCTTCAGCCCTACCAAGTGGGCTTCATGCCTTCAGCCCTGCTAGTGGGCTTCCTACCTTGTGCCCTTCCCAGTGGACTTCCTACCTTGTGCCCTTCCAAGTGGACTTCCTACCTTGTGCCCTTCCAAGTGGGCTTCCTACCTTTTGCCCTTCCAAGTGAACTTCCTACCTTCAGCCCTGCCAAGTGGGCTTCCTACCTTCAGCCCTTCCAAGTGGGCTTCCTACCTTCAGCCCTTCCAAGTGGGCTTCCTAACTTCAGCCCTTCCAAGTGGGCTTCCTACCTTGTGCCCTGTCCAGTGGGCTTCCTGCCGTGCGCCCCTCCAGAGGGCTTCCTGCCGTCTCCCCTGCCAGTGGGCTTTCTGCCATACGTCAGTTTTCTTGCTAAGAGACTGTTTAACCTGTATTTGCTTGTCCTGCCATAATATACAATACATAGCATACCTGGAATTCTGCCTGTGGTGTATTCCTTTGTGCCTGTCTGTCTTATCCTTCAGTTATCATGCATCACTGTGTGCAGACAGAACCCCAGGTATCCCCTGCAATGAGGCTCCTACCCAACCTGATTACCCGGGCCCTGACAGATACTATTAAAAAGTTAGTTTTAGAGTAATCTGAAGTAGGAATTTTTTTCAGAATAGATACTATACTTTTTTATGCTGTATGTAACCTCTTGCATCCTGGCCTTAATTGTTTCCTGAGTAGTTTGCATTTGGTAATACTTAATAAGCAGCACCAATTTATTGGACACTAAATACCCACTTTGAATCGTAACCCCATTTTCTGTGAATGCTGCCAAAAATACTAATCACAGCTTGTTTAAGCCCGGGTGACCACATGTTAAATACTGGCAAATGTCCCAGAAAATGTGTGAGGGAAAGATGACTCATCTATAACAGGCAAACAAATGAATGAAATTTAAATAGTTTTTTTTTATGGTTTTGCCATTTAATTTGGTTTGTTTCATTTGGTCCATGTCTGTACAAATCCAAATGCAAAAGTCTACTTGTATATCCTGTACTGCTTTCACAAAGTTTGTATAACTGTACACCATACCTTGATCACTTTCATGGGATAAACTGTCTGAAATGCAGTCTGACCTTGAAAGGTGCAAGGGACTATACTTGTGTGATTCATACAAGTTTAAATATCAGCAATTTCAGTATAAGCAATGTACCTCTGGAGCTTCATGAAATGGGTTTCCATGGCCAAGTAGCACAAGGCTAAGATATCTATGTGCAAAGCCATATTGGCTAGAGTGTTACAGCTAGTTTCTTTTAAAATGTTAATAATGTGTTTGGAAAGAAATGTGGTGAAATGTGGTTATCAAGACGCTATGGAGTTATGTACCAGCCACATTTTTCTGTGTTTCAATCAAATTTGTGCATTGCTTTCCTCTGCACATGCCTGTTGATCCTAGGGGCACATGCGTTTTAGATCTTTTTCTCATGTGGCCATATATGAAAGTTTGGTTGAACAGTACAGCATTATCAAGCACGAATCTAGAGATGGCTTTGCACACATAAGTATCATGTATACATAGACCTCTAGGGTGGGAGCCAAATGGTGTTCACATTTATCCGTAGGTTAACAGCTGACCTTTATCTAATAAATTGCTTATGCTACTGACCCTGGCCTTCTTCTAGTCTTGTAAGGACCTTGTTTCTGTAAAAAGTTATAGGGACTCTATAGACAAAGTTCTGGAAAGTGATGTCAAAGATGGGATTTTACAGAAGACCCCATCCCAAGTCACCGGGGAGAGGAGGGTTGTGGGTAGAGCATTTGGCAAGTTAAGGCTTTGACTCTTTTTGAGCTATAATAGTTGATCTGATGAGTATACACACACATAATCATTTTCCTGATCCACCCTTTGTACTTGTCCTCCCCTTCATGATATTTTTAAATTGAGCCCCCAAAATCTGCACTGGGATCGTTTTAATGTCATATTTTGGGGAAGGTCATCATTTTGATTGACCTCATTCCCCCCAATCAAAAAAAAACAAAATCCAAACTTTTTCCCAGCAAAAGAGGTTCCGAAACACATAGAGCAAGGGAGAAATTGGGCATTCCTGTCTGGTGCCACTGGATCTGGATGCATCTGCTATAACATTAACAACCTTCTGCATATTGACTGAAGGCTGACACCTGAGACAAATCATTCTTGGTCTGTATGCAGTAGATTGGGTAAGATAGGAGTGAGCCTGTTTACATAGATTTTTATATCACAATTTAGCAGAAAATTGGCCTCATTTTGGGGCAACGACTATAATGGCCCCCAGATTTTATCTTGGGACTTCCTCCTCCCCATTATAAGGCTAAACAACTGAAATAATTTAGGGCCCAACACCTTTAAAGGTCTTAAAATATAGATTTGACAGACGATCAGGTTTCAATTGCTTGATGGCAAGGCTAATATCAATCAAAGAGAAGCCTCCTTTAAATTGTAGAGAAGTATATAATATTTTGTTAATTGATCAGCAATTTTTGCAGGGTGTAGAACCATATTATCCCTATTGTCTGGAAGATAAGGGGGTTGGGTCTGGGAAGTACAGACTCAAAGTTTTCCTGCAAGTATGGAGTCTGTCTTATTACTCTTGGCATAGTACTGCTGTTTAAGACAGCATACCATGTGTTCTGTTTACTTAATCCAATGTGTTAATTCTGACTTTTTTTGTTTAATTTGCTATAGGGTATCTGCATTGAAGGTTTGCTCATTAAGGTTTTCCAGTGTTTGCCACTTGCTACACAAATCGGAATATCTTTCCTCTTTTTTATGTGTGCTGTCACAGTATTCCATATGCTAGCTGGCGATGCATCTGGTGCAAACCTTGTGTCATCTGATGCCATTATGAAGTAATATGCAGCACCTTCTTGCCAGAGCATGCTAGTTAAGAGGCTATTTTCTCTGGCCCACTAACCACGTCCCTGAAAACCTTTAGGATAAATTGGAACAACAATAGTGAGCCAGACATTCTTGCTCAACATCAAAGTGTGACCTAACAAATGCTCTTTTGGTTGAATGGGCACAAATCCCAAAAGACGCACTCCACAATTCCCAGAGTAGTGGAGGCTAGTATAACTGCAAAGGGAAGGAGGGGGCAACTCTATATTAATGCCTATTATTTTAGAATAGGATGTCCACATACTTCACAGTAGGTGAATATAGTTTACATAGGTGTGATGGTCAGGTGTTCACATACTTATGTCATAAAGTGTAGCTCGGAGGAGAGACGACAGAGAGGTGTAACAGAAACACTTAAAAAAGTACAGGATGGAGGTTTAACTAGTGTTAACTAGTCATATGTTTGTTCCAGGTTGGGTGATTAGAACCCTCCAGGAACAGGGGACTTGTGCCATGGAAATGTTCCTAGAAAATGTGCTGCTGTGAATGGCTGAAGGATTGGTTATTTATATTTTGAAAAATATCAGGATATGATGAAGAGTAAACCTATGGGCTTTGATCATCAAGCTCTTTTCCTCTTGGTGAACTCTATCTTTAATGCACATCTGCAGCTGGAGGTTGTTATATTTGTGCTTCTTACTGTCTGGGTTTGTGTGTGTGTCTGAGTATGTTAGCATGTGTGTCTGTGTATAAAGCTTTGGCTTTATTTTTGTTGAAAAAATCATGACATGGTGTAATATGTCATGTGTTGTTGTTCATCTGAGGTTGTATTTTTGGACCGGCTAAGGAACAGATGATTGTTATTATGTCCTGATATGTAAAACTCAAGAAACTCATCAAATTCAAAGAAGGTGTACTTTATTTTTCACTCGACTGTGTAACATATTTTATACATGGCTCAATCAGTAGTTCTACAGAAAAATACTTTCTTATATATCATTTAAACTCTTCTAACATTTCTGATTTTTAATAATAAATAATATTGCTTTATATAAAGACAAGTAATGTGGAAAAGGCTTGTTTTGTTCAAATGCTAGAATTTGACATTTGCATCAAAACCACTAAGAATATTGTTTCTCATACCATATCGTATCATATATATTGTGATCAAATTCTACAGGGTATCCCTTTAAGTTGTTTTCCTTTATTTGAATAAATATTTATTAAAACAGGGATGTACCATTAGATTATCACATAAAATAAAAATAGATTGATGTGAATCTTTGAAACTGGTAGATTTGGTAGACTTTGGTAGACTTGGGCTAGTTATTTTTAATTTGAACAAATGGTGCAGTTCTACACATGGTATACTTTGAGCTTCATTTTAAAAATATGCTGCTCAGATTAATTGATAAATGTCATCACTGAGCATTACATGCAGCCCATTGAGAGCATCCTTTACAGCAATAAAATAGCAGACAGTTTTTTCTAAAAATATTGTGTAAATGAGATTTCCAGTAAATATTTTCACATAGTATGGATGATATAATCATGCCAAATGTGCAGAAGTTTGCTTTAGAAAAATTGCTTTATATTTTTTTTCTGCAATGGAAAGTGACTTTCGATATTTCTCATCCTTGCATCCAATCCCACTTTACTTTAAATATAATGAAAATGGAGTTTACAAACAATATGTTGCTACTTTTATTTATTATTATTATTTTGTGTATCATGGCCAATAGCATGGTGCTTATAGATTGTTCTTCTGTTTACTAAGGTGTCACATTGATGAGTAGCCCCAAGCCAGTGCCTTTGTCTTTAGAATAGCATGATATGTTTCATTATTATTAACTTTGTTACAAAATGATTGTGTTGGTGGCATTTAACAAAAATATGTCATCAAATTCCATGTTTCTTATTTTTTGGAGTACCTAGTGAAGGAGGCAAAAAAAAATGACACATAGTGATTTCAAATGACCCCAACTGGAGTAAACCCTGATTCAGTCTCCTCAATCAATATATTTTAATTAGTATCTATAACCATGTGTATGGCATCACAAATTATTATATTAAATGAATAGCAACTAAAAAAATCATAAACTGCATCTGCTCTTATGAAGAAACTCTAATGTGCGGGATACTTTATTTATGTTCTATGTTCAATTTCAGTGTTTAAAGGTGCTTTAAATAAGAGACACATCTTGAGTGGACAGGCCGAAGGTTATTGGTGCTCTGGTATCCAGTTTTCTCTTGATTTGACTTGCTATGAGTTTCAACTGAATATGAAATGTTTTTTTTTAAATGTTTTATTAGATTACTTAACAATATAGTAAAATTTGTCTTGAGTTAAAGATATGACTTCCCAGAAGTCATCCTTTGAGACACACATGAGAAGTCGATGGCAGACCAGTTTTAAGAGCTTGGTTGGTTCTGGCTCTTGGCTGGCCCTTATTTTTTTTCTTGAGTAGCAATGTCCTTTCACTAAAGGGAGAGTCACCAGGTGATTTCAGCTTACTCAATTCACTATTCAATAGGAAAGGCAATCCCTAACACATTTCTCTAGCAACAAGAACTGAGCTGACTTAGCATAATGCAATGCTTTAAGAGACTGAATAAATCTAGCTGATTTAACTATACTAGGCCATCTCAGCTCTTCCTGAGCAGGAGCTAACTGGTCTTGGCCTTTCAGTCAAAGACTTGAAACACAGCTCTCCTGTAAACTTCCCTCACAGTTATCCTTTTTCTAGAATAGACTTGTGTGTAAATTCAGATGGGTACTTACTTAGGTAGGCTAATTTCACTTAAAACAATGGAAACTGCAAAAAAAGAATTCCTCTGAAAGCCATTTAAAGAATAAACTGGTGGTTGTTGCATTATGATTGATTTGTTGGTAATAATTGTACTTTGTAGTTTTTGTATGCTGGAAGTTTATAATGTTATTCATCTCTGTGCCTGCTAAACCAAAAATTTCTATTCATATACTTCAAAAATGTTTGATAAAATTGGAGCTAGATTGTTTGGCTGTGAGAACACTCATTTTTGAGTCACTACCGGCCTGTGCTGATTACTTTCCATGTTGCTGTATTGGAAAACCATCTGTTAATCTCACTGTGTCTAATCTACCTTTCCTGTTAAATGTGAAGGATCAGAGATTTAATATTGTACCGTGGATAAGCACTGTATACTAATCAAGTGAAATGTAATATCTCATTATTTCAATCCATGCAATTAATAAGCATAATGAAATTAGATCCAATGCTAAAAAATATAAATCTATCATGGTCATCATTTATAGTATTATATTTAGCTGCAGAGATGAGGCCGGAAAAGAAATGAGATGTGCCTTAACATTGATCTGTCACCTAAATTAGACTTTACGCTATTAAAGAAAGCATTAAAAAAAATCTGTGTTTTGATGATGTACCTTCTTTTTCAAATTACCTTATGTGTGTAGTAGAATCATGATTTAACACAATAAACAGTATGTTTACTTACATGTGCTTCAAAGTCTATTAAAAAAAAGTTTTTTGTTGCTTGTTTTTCTTACTACTTGGCAAATACTAACATGCATCTGGACCTTCATCCTGATCAATCTGTATGACTATCACTATTCCTAACATGATTTACAGTTAATGCCAGAAATCAGAAAACATAGTTGTTTGTTCCCTACATATCCTAAAGCATAAGTGTTTTCTCGCAAAAATTGGTCATTAAAAATATATTTCAAGTAGCATGAGACACCATACGGATAATTTTTCACACTGTGTTTATTAGGATTCGATTTATATCAGGATCCACCTCAAATATACAGCTACATTTTCTTTGTGGCAACCAAGTGCAATGCTTTATCTCCTACCTCATGTCACGGACTGGGTCCAAACAGATGACTGAAAGGACCCAGCGCGCCCAAAGATTGTGTGCAGGAGTCACAGTGCAGTAGTGGAGTTAAACAGGGCCTGGTTGCAGGGCGACCACACTCACCCAGGTGTTGAGCACCTAGGGTTGTGCAGCCAAACACCAGCGCCCTGATATAGCAGCGGATGAAGTCCAGAATGAAACAAAGTGATATCCTGCAGGCACCCTGGAGCAGGCATGAAACATATCACTGGAATCACGTGCAGGATGCTGCATGCTGGGAGTATAGAAGCTAAGCAAAGGATATAGCAGAAACATAACAAGCAAGGGACAGGGAGACCAGGCACGAAACATAACCAGACAAGATATACATGTTACAGGGCACTACAGTGAACCAGACAAGGAATAAACATTACTAGACAAGATATACATAATACAGGGCACAACAAAGCACAGGGAACAAGGCAAGGAACACAGGGGAAGGAGTGAGGAGCCGGAATCCTCGGGCGCTTCTCCTTTAAGCAAGGATAGGCCATATTGACTAGGACAAAGGGAGAGGAGAGAGGAACCAGAATCCTCAGATGATACAAGGAAGAAGGGCAAAGGTACATAAGAGACAGACAAACAAACAAGAATACAGAAACTAGCCTAGAACTATGTGATAACAATTGGAGATTCCGTCACATCATATGGCCATAGTATGCTTAGCCCACCACTAATGACGGTGGGTCCTAACGCTAATCCCTGCTGACAGTGGTACGAAACAAACCAAACATGTAATCAAAACACATAGCACTGAGACATACCTTAGACTGCAGACTGAGACAAACAGAACACACAGGTGGGGCACACCTTATAAAGGAAACAGAGCTGAAGCAAAGAGCTGAAGCAGAAGCAAGGAATGGAAGATCAGAACAGCGCAAAAGGAAATCCAGGAATGGATCGAAGCAAAACAGGGAAACTGAAGCAAGACAGATATGCAGCTCCGCAGCCTGGGCAGAACGTGACACCTCATGAACACAATTCAGATGTGGCTTTCCTCTAAGTGTCATGACATTACATTGATATAAGCAGACAACAAGTTATTGGGGTAATGCCTGTACTGTATACCTACACTGGGTCTCTCTCATCGGTTTCCAAGAGATGAACAAGGGGACCTCATTTGCCGACAACTTTCTGCTACCAGTCCGTCAACTTGTTAAGAGTTTAGCTTCCCTAACACATTTCTCTATTATTATCAACCATTTATCAGAACAAAATTTGTGGCTTTCTCCCAAGCCCCCTCCCAACTCTATCAGGATTTCTTGCTGTGCACTCATGTCCTTGGGCTGTGGCCGGTAATCTAGCAGTCCTGTAATTTCACGGGAGCTGGGTAAAGAATTATCGAGGTCTGTACACCACAAAGGATAAATCAGCAGCTTTCTTATTACTGCCCCCAGCAGAACAGTAGCAACAACTCACATCAGTACACAGAGAACCCAGTGAGACATCATAATACACATAGATGATGACGGTGAATAATGGGTAATATCCATGTATTGTTACACACATGTCATTTGCTGATAAACTGAATTACCAGTGACCCATCTGTCCTCTCTTGAACCTTGAAATTACCTGGAGCTTATGTAGTGTGTTTGCTGGAAAGGGCAGCAACTTTGTGTTTACTTAAATATTATTCAACCATTTCATCAGTCAGATAAGAGCTCTGTCATCCCTGTTCCTTAAAGCCTCCCTCCCCTGCCTTCCCCACATTTCCTTGCCAGAGGTGTTAATCTGTGTTATGAGCGTAAGGAAAATAATCAGGATGTATCTAAATCATAAGCATGCTCCATGCCTCAGTGCCTTGCCAGCAGCCAAAGACAGAAAAGGGTCTATCTAACCAATCCCAATTCCAGAATACTGTTGGAATAATAACACCTCAAGTAAAAGAAAAAAAATCAGTCTAAAATGAATTTATGAAAAGCTGACAACACACTATGGACTACATAAGTAAAAGAGATCCAAACCTCTTAGGTGTTAAGACCTTAATCTTGTATTCCTGGATTCAATTATTGTTGACAGCATTCTATAATTTTAATTCAGGGTAATTCCCTGCATTTCTGCGAAATACAGAGAGCCTAATCTGAAATGTATAATGCGTCTCTTATAGTTCTCAACATCCCAAATCACTACCCCCTCCCAAATTTAGAAATATTTTAATAGCAGTTGAGGAGCAAGCATCATATCTGTTTTATCTTAGTTTTCTACCCTGGAGCACAGAAATATAAAAACCATGTTTGGGATTTGAAACAGAGAAGCTACCCAGGAGACTATGTGATTCATCTAACCGACATCAGGAATGTTTTCCTACCTGACAGTTTTTTCCCATGATCATCTATTAACTTGCACAGGAATGGATCAAAATGTTGCCCTTGTGAGGGTCATGTAGACCCAAAACAATAACAGTATGAAAACTTTGGATTTAATGCAGTGTCATATACTATTACAATGAAATGTTAAAAATATGGTACGCGCAAATGCAAAACACAAAAGAAAATAACATAAAGACATCATACGGTTAAGAAAGTGTGAGACGTCCAAAACTGTTGCAATATGGATTACAAAAAGTGAATGATGCTTGTCTTCAGGCTTTATCAAGGTGGACAACGAAACAAGCGACAATAAACCAAAGATCGGTAACAGAGGTTAGATACCACCAAGTGTCCAGTACTAGAATCACACCTGACCCAAAACAACAGATTTTGTACCCAAATACCTTTAAATAATGATTTTTGATGGATGTGTGAAAGCATCAGCAAAATGTGCATGTGCTTCTGACTGATTTGCAAGTGTTCTATGCATTTTATGATTTTTTGTTTGTTACCAGCGATACCACCAACAGGGCAGCAAATATGGATTACTATATTTAGTAAGCAAAGAAATTAGCAAAAATAGATTAATTAAAGGGATTGCATACATTTAAGTATATAGAATTAATAAATTAAGGTCAATTAAAGCAAGCGAAATTAGGGAATGTAGGAAGGTTAAATAGGAAGATAAGATGGTAAAATAAAAAAGAAGAAGAAAGTCTACAAAAACGTGTATAGGATTCACCGGCTAGGTCAAGTTAGAGGGAAATCCGAAGAATGGAAGAACCAAGAAGGTGAAATGAAATATACTGTAGAGTGAATCCAACATGGGGAAGTTGAGAAAAGGATGATGAATAAAGTCTACTAAAGACTATGCTGTGTTTTTGGTAACTCTTAATCTTATAGATGGTAATTTATTGCTTGCTCAACAAGATGAGATGACCCACACAATGATCAAAGTTTATATATTAGCTCCAGGAGTCTATGTCCTTTGAGGAGAAGCAGCGGAAAGCTATTCAGAGACGAGGGAGAGGGGAGGGGGTGGGAAAAGGAAACAAGGTGCAAAAATAAGAAGCGGAAAAGAGAGAAAGGGGAACACAATGTCATAAGAAGGGGAAAAAATTACTAAAAGATAGTGAATAATCGAGAAAGAGGAGAGAAAAGAATAAGGAGCAACAGAAGGAAACAGAAACGAGAGAAAGCAGAGGAATATTCAAAGGAAAATTATTCAGGTGATGTAAAATGTAAAATAAGCGAAAGGTATGGGGAAAGCAACAAAAAAAGGCATTGTGAAAGGGGTGACAACTGTAGTATAGTCCTGGGTAAAAGTGATAACAATTAAATAATATGGTTATGGCATACAATATTTTCTTCCATACAGTAATGAGGTCTAAAATGATTAGTCACCTCCCTGAGGCCATTAGACAAATCTTCTTACTTCCCTGTTTAAATTGTGCTGTATGAGACGTGGCACTGTTTGTCAGAAACTTGAGATAAAATATCTTTCTTATTTGAACCCCATACCTAATCCCTTTCCCAGACTCTTCTTGTAAGCCATTCACAATCAATTGTGTTTACACCATGAGAGACCCAGCTGTGCGGGATCAGATTGAGGATGAGGAGAGAGAATGTTTAGCATCATTAAGTAGCCAGGGGTATTATTGGGGATATTCAAAACAGAATTTTTCATCAGATGGTACAGGCTCAACATCTGACATCCGTTTGAATAAATTCACCCCTGGGAGATCTGGGCATGTTTTCACTTTTTACCTTCCAGGATTTTTGTACTGCTGGAGAAGACATTCATACTTGCCTCATAATAGGATATTCAGAATCAGAGCAGAAAAAAATGTTTTATGGCATCTGATCATAACCATAAACGAAAAAGGATATAAAAAAGAATGAATGGGCCATCACAACACTTTAAATGCTTGCATTTAACTATCCAGATAAAATCTATAATACTCCTTATCTGCAGGATACATACCTGCCCTTTCAACATTATACAATCTTTCGAAACTTGTGCCCTTCCTCGGGTATAATATAGATACTGATGACTTACTGACTTTATCCTAAACAAGATATGGAAGTCCTTAAGTCATCACAGTGGAAGCCCATTTCTGTTAAATGGGTTTGGATAAAAGACAAATCAATTAATCAAATTTGTCAGTTCATATAGTAAGATACATTTGACCATACAACATAGTATTTGTCAGAATATAGCCACTCAGTCTTAAGTAAAACATTGGAGGTATAGTCGTGAAAGCAAGTCACATAGTTATCTACTTACATATACCAGAAGCTTCTTATATCAAGACTCTAGAAATAGCTTTATTTTGGTCATAACAGAAAGGCTGGACTTACAATCCACACGCTTACAAGACACAAATTGTAAAATCAAATTATATAGGTCTATAATATAGGAACATCTAGGTCAAAAAATGCAGCATCAAACTTGCACAAGTTAATCAATTGTAAACTGCATTAGCACTCACAAAAAGAAAAAAAAACTTGCATGATGGTGGAACTTGCAAATTCGCTAATTTGGAAGTTGCCTGTACTTCCTTTTACAATAAATTTTAAATAAAGGAAACAGGTTAAATGATAATATAATGTAAAATGCCCTTTGAAAGGTACTATCCATGCTATTCCTAGTAGAATGGGGGTGTTAACGTATAAAGAATGCTTGTTGGGGAGCATCTGTGCCCAAACCTCCCTATTGAAGTGACGGGGGGGTAATTATTTTTGGATGGTCCCTTTCCATTGGCCACAAATTGAGGGCTTTGTGGATCATCACTGGATAGGCCCTTCAAAGTGATATGTTCACTCTTTACAGCAGCAAGGTGTCTGGATAGAACTCACCTCCCTATTAGGAAGGCTATGGGTTGGTTTTTTATTTTTTTTAATTTTATTTGACTCAACCTCCATATCAATGGGTAGCGGCAAAGATTGGGGATAACTTAATTACGCCTCAACTGCACACACGGCCGGGAAAGTGAAGGGTAATCATCACCCCCCTCCCCTTTGGTTAATAGGGTGCATGGAGACCTGTTTCCTTTTTTTAAAATGATTTAATTAATTTAATTATATTTAATGTAGAAGGTGGTAGGCGAGACTCACAAGCCTCCTCATAAACCTGTGGGATCCAACTTGCATTTAAATTTCAAGGGTTTTTATTTTTTAATTCGACTGATCACTTAACTTCTTACTAAATAGGCATAGACAATAGGCTACCTACTTTAAAGAAAACTTTTTATGATAAGTGGGAAGCAATCATAATCTAAACATCTCTCAAAATGCTCCACATTAGTTACTTTGTCCCAAAATTGTGATATAAATATATACATATGGCTTAACACTAAACAATCTCCAAATTCTGGGAAAGGTTCTGAAACATATTATATAGATGCATTGTGGATGTTTTAAATGTGATCAAGACACACATTTTTTTAATTCTATATACTGAAAATGTGACTATATTTCTATGCCATGTATTTGGAGTTGTTTTTAATGCTGTACAGACCAAAAGTAATAAATAATAGAGCACTAGCTGGCACTATATTGATGAAGTCATGTGATGTAACATACTTAATAATAAATTACTTATTTTAACTTTCCTACAGTAAATTCATAAAAGAAGGTTGTAAGCTAATTAAATACAATTGTTAAAAGATCTACCCATCCTACACCATTTACTCCAATAAAGGGACTCCACTACTTGTGCCATGCAATACGTTTCATTATTTGTCAGGCTTCTCTCAAGTCATCGTATTAATTTATATTTTTTGCCGCTTCTCTATTGATTACTGCTGTTCCGCTCACAAAACTCCTGCCAATGTGTTTCATCCCTTTCTTGGAGGATTGTGTCACGGTTCAGTCTTTCCCTATGCTTGATTCCCCTGTCACAGTTTCATTGATCTTTGTGCCACTGGTCACCATGCTCTGGATTATCTCTGGGAATGTTGCTATTATAGGTGGCACACTTTGTGCTGTCACACCACTGGGTCCTGGATGTCATATCCTGCTTTCCCAGACTCACATTGATCTTTAAGTCACCCACATGCTGACAATAACTGCACTAAATAATTAAACACTAGGACAATGACATAGCTGTGCTGATTTAACAGAGGGAAACATTATTTACTCACAGAGTTCTCCAATCCATAAATGAGTCCTTAATAACTCAGAAGGGTTAACAGAGCATATGTTCCTAAACAGTATTTTGGAAAAGGGAAATATGCATTCATTACATTTTCTCAGCTGCAGGTTTGCAACAGATCACTTATTTCAAGAACCAATTATTTTGTATTTCAATACTCCCTCCCCCCTTGGTTTTATTTTGGGGTCAAGCTCTGCTGCCAAAAGCATGTGCGTAAATTCAGATGTAGCAATTGCTAATAAAACAAATAGATACCAGTGCATGTATATCTTCAAAATAATTGTGAAATGGATTGGGCAAAGCTAATAGTACAGTCTGTAATGCAGGGAAATTTTGTATTGGGTGGTAAGTCTCTGTGAGTTCTGCTTGGCTTTTGCAGTTGCATTTAGCTTGGACACACAAGCGAATCCTGAGCTGGGGCGAATCTCCTAAGTGACATCTCTAAGTGAGGAGTTACAAGCAAAGAAGGAGTTAAAAAGCAAGAAGGAGGGTAAAGTATAAATCCTTGTGATTCCATATATTTATATATATATATATATATATATATATATATATATATATATATATATATATATATATATATTGCACCTTACTGTCTGTTTTTGCCAGTTATTTGAGCTATCCCCATTGCCAAGATGTCCTCCATGTTTGACAATGCGGTCAGGTGTACATCTTGCTCAATGTATGCAATCCTTGATCAGCGCTTCGAGGGTGCATATTGCTGTGCGAGATGTGTGCAGGTTGCTCATTTGGAAGCACAAATCCTGAGTCTAGAGGAGCAACTGGCAACACTGAGATCTATTGACAACTTGGAGAGGAGTCTGCTGCTCACTGAGCAAGCTCTCTCGGGGGTAGAGGTGGGGGAGGATAGCGGGATGGAGGTACAGGACAGTCAGGCAGCTAGCTGGGTTACAGTTAGAAGGCGGGGTAGGGGGAAAAGCGCCAGGGAGGCTAGTCCTGATCTAGCACACCCCAACAAGTTTGCCCGGTTGGCAGATGAGGGGGATGTTAGTTCAGAGTTAGCAGTACTGCAGCAAGTCACTGCCTCTGACCACCAGAGGGGTGTCTGCTCCAGTAAGGAGGGAAGGAGGAGCGCAGGGCAGGCCAGACAGGTGCTGGTTGTGGGGGACTCAATTATTAGGGGGACAGACAGGGCGATCTGTCACAAAGACCGGGATCGCCGAACAGTGTGTTGTCTGCCTGGCGCTCGCGTTCGGCACATCGCGGATCGGGTTGACAGATTACTGGGGGGGGCTGGAGAAGACCCAGCAGTCATGGTGCACATTGGCACCAATGACAAAGTGAGAGGTAGGCGGAGTTTCCTTAAAAATGATTTCAGGGACTTAGGTAGCAAGCTTAAGGCAAGGACCTCCAAGGTAGTATTTTCTGAAATATTACCTGTACCACGTGCCACACCAGAGAGGCAGCGGGAGATTAGGGAGCTAAACAAGTGGCTCAGAAGCTGGTGTATGAAGGAGGGGTTTGGGTTCATGGAGAACTGGGCCGACTTCTCTGTCGGATACAGGCTCTACGGTAGGGACGGGCTGCACCTCAATGGGGAGGGTGCAGCTGTGCTCGGGGAGAAGATGGCCAGAAGGGTGGAGGAGTGTTTAAACTAGGTAAAGGGGGGGAGGGAAACTACAATATAGAAGGGGAAGATGGTGTAGATAGAAAGCTGGGGCTTATAAATGTACCTGGGGGTGGAGCGGAGGGAGGGGTTAGAATAGTCAATAGGGATAGGCTTCATAGGGAAAAAAACCATACACCTCTAAAGGCCACACTGCGGGAGAATATTTGTGAGGGAAATGATAATGTGGAGTCATTATGGGTAGAAATATATGGAAAGAAAAATAATAAAATACTGATCGGGGTTTGCTATAAGCCACCAAATATAATGGAAGCAGCAGAAGATCAATTATTAAAGCAAATAAACAAGGCAGCAAATCACAATGAGGTGGTTATTATGGGGGACTTTAACTATCCCGACATAAACTGGGAAACAGAGACCTGTGAATCTCATAAAGGAAACCGGTTTCTGACTATAAGTAAGGATAATTATCTGTCCCAAATGGTACAGGACCCGACCAGAGGGGGCGCCCTACTGGACTTAATATTGACCAACAGACCTGACAGAGTAACTAATGTGCAGGTCAGGGGGCATCTAGGAAATAGTGATCACAATATGATACATTATAACTTGTCCTTCAATATGGGAACTCTTAGAGGAGCCACAAGAACCATGAACTTTAGGAAGGCAAAGTTTGATCAACTAAGAGAAGCCCTTAACACTGTAAATTGGGAAAATGTCCTCAAAAACAAGAGTACAGACACTCAATGGGAGATTTTTAAGGATATCTTAAATTCTCAATGTGAAAGGTACCGTATGGGAATAAAAGAGTCAGGAACAAGAGAAAACCAATATGGATAAATAAAAATGTAAAGGGGGTAATAAATGGCAAAAAAAAGGCATTTAAGCTACTAAAACAGGAAGGCAGTGAGGAAGCACTAAAAAGCTATCGGGAAAAAAATAAAATATGTAAAAATCAGATAAAAGCAGCAAAAGTGGAGACAGAAAGACTCATTGCCAAAGAGAGTCAGACAAACCCCAAAATATTCTTTAACTATATAAATAGTAAAAAGGTTAAAAATGAAAGCGTTGGCCCCTTAAAAAGTAATGAGGGAGAAGTTATAGACGGGGATCAGGAAAAAGCTAATCTATTAAATATATTCTTCTCTGCTGTATTCACAGAGGAAAATGAAATGCCAGGTAATATACAGCAGGATGAGATAACTGCCCCAGTACATGTCGCCTGTCTAACCCAGGAAGAAGTGCAGTGCCGCCTAAAAAAAATCAAAATAGACAAATCACCAGGTCCAGATGGCATTCACCCCCGCGTTCTAAGGGAGTTAAGTAATGTAATAGACAGACCCCTATTTCTAATATTCAAGGACTCTATAGTGACAGGGTCTGTTCCCCAGGACTGGCGCATAGCAAATGTTGTGCCAATATTCAAAAAGGGGACAAAAAGTGACCCGGGGAATTATAGGCCTGTTAGTTTAACTTCTGTTGTGTGTAAACTGTTTGAGGGTTTCCTAAGAGATGCTATTTTGGAGTATCTCAATGAAAATAAGTGTATGACTCCATATCAGCATGGGTTTACAAGGGATCGGTCCTGTCAAACTAACCTGATCAGCTTTTATGAGGAGGTGAGCTCAAGACTGGATCGGGGTGAATCGCTGGATGTCGTATCTCTTGATTTTTCCAAAGCATTTGATACGGTGCCACATAAAAGGCTGGTACATAAAATGAGAATGCTTGGGCTGGGGGAGAATGTGTGTATGTGGGTAAGTAACTGGCTCAGTGATAGGAAACAGAGGGTGGTTATTAATGGTACATACTCTGAGTGGGTTACTGTTGCTAGTGGGGTACCACAGGGGTCAGTTTTGGGTCCTATTCTTTTTAATATATTTATTAATGACCTTGTAGAGGGATTGTATAGTAAAGTATCAATCTTTGCAGACGATACTAAGCTCTGTAACGTGGTTAACACAATAGAGGACAGTGCACGATTACAAATGGATCTGCATAGGTTGGAGGCTTGGGCTGGGATGTGGCAGATGAGGTTCAACACAGATAAATGTAAGGTTATGCACATGGGGAAGAAAAATCCAGGCTGGGAATATGTATTAAATGAGAAAACACTGGGGACGACTGACATGGAAAAGGACTTAGGAGTTTTAGTTAACAGTAAATTTACCTGTAGCAACCAGTGTCAGGCAGCTGCTGCTAAGGCAAATAAAATCATGGGGTGCATCAAAAGGGGCATAGATGCCCACGACAAGGAAATAATTCTACCACTGTACAAGTCACTAGTCAGACCACACATGGAATACTGTGTACAGTACTGGGCACCAGTGTACAAGAAAGATATAGTGGAGCTGGAGAGGGTTCAAAGACGGGCAACCAGAGTAATAAGGGGAATGGGAGGACTACAGTACCCAGAAAGATTATCAGAATTAGGGTTATTTAGTTTGGAAAAAAGACGGCTTAGGGGGGATTTAATAACTATGTATAAATATATAAGGGGACAGTACAGAGATCACTCCCAGGACCTATTTATACCCAGGACTGTATCTATAACAAGGGGACATCCTCTACGGTTGGAGGAAAGAAGGTTTCTACACCAGCACAGACGGGGGTTCTTTACAGTAAGAGCGGTGAGATTATGGAACTCTCTGCCAGAGGAAGTGGTTATGGCAAACTCAATAAAAGAGTTCAAAAGGAGCCTGGACGTGTTTCTTGAAAGCAATAATATTACAAGTTATGGATATTAGATTAATAGGGACAGAACGTTGATCCAGGGATTTATTCTGATTGCCATATTTGGAGTCGGGAAGGAATTTTCCCCCTGGTATGGGGCAATTGGCATCTGCTTCATAAGGGTTTTTTTGCCTTCCTCTGGATCAACACAGTAGGGACACAATATGTATATAGGTTGAACTTGATGGACTTTGGTCTTTTTTCAACCTTATGAACTATGTTACTATGTTACCTGTACAAACACATGATAGGGATGTAGCAAGGATAGAAAAGTCCGTAGACCAGCACAAGAATAAGTTGTAAGGAATATTACTTTTCTGAAATGTTTGGAGCTAAATTGACTCACACTGTTCTCTGGCTCACGGCAGCAACATATTCTAGCATGCTACAAAAAAGGGGGCAAATTGCCCTCTTAGGTGAATGGAACCCCCAGTGTGCCACTGCTTAGTGGGCTACGTACAAAAGAGATGATGCAGTTAAAGGCTCTGCCCAGACATCATGTCAGTGAGGGCAATGGATGTGGAGGGGGCAACTTGGGATGTTGCCCTGGGTCAGACCTAAAGCAGCCCACATGTTAAATATATATTGTTGCTTGATGTGACTCCCAGAATCAGAAACAAAACAAAAATGTCATACTAGTAGCTTAAGAGAACCTCTAAGATTTTTACTTTTATTTTTCTTTTCCTCATCTTGCACCACTTTATTATTGCTTGTGTTTTGGTTGAGAATTTTAAACATATTAATTAAAGTTAAGTATAAGAGTGATCGGAGGTAGGATTCTTTTCATTATTATGAGGACATTTGTACTCTGTCCCCCTCAAACACTGTCCTCCCCCCTGCAAAACTCTCTCATCTACTCTCTCTCAATCAAAACTCAATTCTCCCTCCTACAAACCTTACTCATCCATCCTCTATCCTGTCAAATTCCTTCTTCCCCACTCAGACTCCCTCCATTTATCCCCCCCCTGTCCTGTGTCAGTCTTTCTGCATCATCTGTCCTCCTTTGCTGTGTCAGAATTCCTACATCATTTGTCCTCCCTATTCCACGCTGTGCCAGACTTTCTACATCATTTGTCCTTCCTGCTTCATGTTGTATCAGTCTTCCTACATTATTTGCCCTCCCTGTTCCATGCTGTGTCAGTCTACATGAGGGAGAAAAGGCTGTGGAGCAGGGGGGAGATGGGAGGGATGATAAGGGATGGAGTATGGAGCAAGGAGGACAGCGGAGCAGGAAGAAGGGCGTTTGAAGGGATAGAGTAAATAATTTTGATAGAGAGAGGACAGACGAGAGAGTTTTGGAGGAGGGAGGATAGCGTTTAAGGGGATAGAGTACAGATGTCCTAAAACGGACACTGTACCGTATAAAAATATCAGGTATTGCAATGGATAACTGCGGCTTTATTGGTGCTCTGTGTGTAACCTCTGAACGCCTGGCTCTGATTATTTGATGGGTTAACAGGAAGAACTACTTGAAACCTTGCCCAGATTTTCTGGGAACCTTCCCAAGAGCTTTTTAAATATAACAGGCTGGCAATGCTATCAGAAAATGTGAGCGAGAAGGAGTGGCACTCTTTTTCATTTGTTTCATTGACAGTCCTTCCTCCTCTTCAGAGATTCATGTGAATCCATGATTTAGGCAAAATTAATTAAAATGAAAGTTTTATATCTATATTATATTATATATAATATATATTTATATATATATATTAGACATTTCAGGTGGAATAAGCCAACTGCCTAGTGTAAATTAGAAAGTGGCAGCTGCAGTTTATAATTGATAAATATAAAATAATGCACTTGGGATGTAAAAATCCCCCCTCCCCAAAAAAGGCACTATATAGCATTAGAGGTATTGTGCTGTCAGCGACAATTGAAGAGAGAGATTTAGGAGTAACTATTTGAGATAATTAATCTTTTGAGACCTATTCTCCAGAAAAATATTGACATTATAGAAAGAGTTCAGATAAGAGCTACTAAAATGATGACTGGTTTGCAGCATAAGAATTATGAACAGCTAAGGGATCTTGCTACTTATAGCTTGGAAGACAGAAGAAAAGGCATGTTACAGAAACATTTAAATACTTAAAAGGGTCTAAGAAATTACAATAGGAATGTTTATTTCAAAGGATTAGAAACATTAGAACAAGAGGTCATAATCTAAAACTAAAGGCTTAGATGTAACACAAGGAAGGTTTACGTTGCTGAGATGATAGATAAGTAGTAGAAATAATTGGAATAGGCGAATTAAAACATTCATAGGATAGGTATATTTTGACGTGGCTTGAATCTAAGTCTTTAACGCAGGAGAAAACGGGTAGACTAGATAAGCCAAATGGTGGGAATCTATCTATCCAGAAAAGGTTTTGGGCCAATTTGGCTTGACAACAGGGGTTTATTGGAACTTGTTGCCCAGAGTGCTACATCTTATTGGGTTCATCACAATGGAGCACAGCCTACATAGTTTGCTGCAGCCAGTGCTTTAAGTCCTTAAGAGGAGGAGCACTGGGGTATCAAGGTGCTCAGCAGTGAGGACAGTGGCTGCTTAGGGGGATGCAAAACATATAATACACTGACAAAGCTGATCAAACATGTACCTGAACACGAGCACATCATTTGCACATCCAATAGCTCATGGTTGGGGAAAGGGGCAATGAAAGGGAGACACCACATACATTTAAAGGGACCTTCCTGCTATTATATGCATTAAAGTGCTGGAGTCCCCCTTTAATATTTGGCGATTTCCTGATATTATTGAACGTGTTCAAAATAGGTGTGCTATATATTCAATGGGATTTAAAATTCATTTAGCAGTGCAGAGATGTCATGTAGCTTTGGTATAAACGATGCCTAGAGAAGGAAAGTCAGCACTCAGAGTATGCAATATAACATCTTTATGATTGCCATCCTTTATTTTTAAATCCCGAACAAATCATTGTTGTAAAACGAAAAGGTGATTAATTTAACATCCTGAAATTGTAGGATTATAGTATACATTTTATTTACAAAGGGTCAGCATATTTTATAGAGCTTAGGATATGTGAACCATTTTCCGTGTTTCTAGATAGGCACTATTGCAAATGAAATAAAAATTAGGGATGGTTGAAAGATGCAAATAAGGAGAAAAATCCAATTATTTTATGTCACTCTGCTAGTGTGTGCCTCTGCAGGGTACTCTCACAGCAAGACAGGACACAGAAGGTTCAACATAAAGTCCGTTTTATTTCACTCTGCAGCTGCATAAACAGTCTCTTAACAGCAGAGACTCACAGCTTGTTAATAACCAGCAAGTAAAAGAAAAACAATTCTCTTCACACATAGGAGGGTATATAACTCACTTCTGATAATTTTCTATCCAAGTTCAGTTCCCCCAATACAGTCCTCTCTTGTATTGTCCCAATTTTCCATTCTCTTTTCTATAATTTTTCACTTATCTAAGTACAGTTCTCCATACCACTACTACTACTACATACCTCCCAACATTTCAAAATGTGAAAGAGGGACACTTTTTTTTCCTCTTCAAATCTCACGGAACTCACCAATACAAGCAATTGCACTTTAAAATGTCGCGCTTGCATTGCCACTTAAAACACGTTCATTTTTGTCAGCCCAGTCATGCATATTAAAAATAACCAACACATTGAATTGAATTCCCATAAGGCTCAGCTAGACATACTACTTCCATGATGCTGGCTGAGCGTCATGGGAAGTGCAGCAACAGTAAAGCTGCAGATGCTAGTTGTGAACTAAAATGCCTATGGTTCTCAGCCAGCCAGGTGTCCACCATAATGCTGCCTGAGCATCACTGGAAGAGCAGTCCACAGCAGCAGAGATTTTTTTTAATTAAAAAAGTCTGTTAGCCTCCCTCCCAGGACCCCTACACACTGCCTTTACACACACCTGCCCGTAAACACACATATACACATACACTGCCTTTAGACAGCTATGATTGAGAAATGTTTGTTTTTGGTTTTTATTTCCTTTTATTTGCCAACCTGCCCCCCCCCCCCCCAGTTATGCACATCTGCCCCAGGCTTGGCACTCTTCCTCCCTGATATGCCTTATACCCTCCTATATGTCACTCTGCCCCATGATATGCCTTTTAACCCTATATGCCACTCTGCCTCCAGAAATGCCTTATACCCCCTATATGTCACTATGCCTCCAGAAATGCATTATACCCCCTATATGCCACTCTGCTGCCAGAAATGCCTTATACCACTCTGGTATATAGGGGGTTAAAAGGCATATCATGGGACAGAGTGGCATAAAGGGGGGGAATAAGGCATTTCTGGAGCCAGAGTGGCATATAGGGGGTTAATTTCATTAGGCGCCGGAGGCTGGAAGAGGCTTTCAATCCTGCTCGCAGCCGCTGAGCAGCTGTTTTGAATGTTGGCCTGCCAGCCACCCAGCCCACAGACCTGTCGGCCCACCTGCAAGGTGGGACAAAGGAAGGGATAGGCGGTACGGCGGGACAGAGACACAAAATGGGGACTGTCCCGCCTAAATCGGGACTGTTGGGGGGCATGCTACTAATTACAGGTAGTCCCTTAAATATCGCATTACAAATTCTCAGTGGCCCTCATCCTCAGTTACCTTTTTCTGCTTTACAAGGGATCCTGAGCCTCCACTATACGGAAGTGACTGACGGAAAAATGTGATTAAAAATTAAATAACAATATTAATATATATATGATTGCTATCATTGTGATGGTAGCTGTCTGAGACTTGTGGGCATACAAGGGCTAATGTGTATTTTGTATTTTCAAACTGATGTTCCTTCTTTGTATAATCCCTTTATGTTTATTGGTGCTGCTTCCTGTCTGTACTGCCATTATCTTGAGGTGATGGTATTGATCCTTTGTTGTGGTGTGAACTATTGTATTGTATTAATTAAATGCCTGAGGTTATCACAATCATCAATCACACTCCTATCATGCTAAGTCAGCCAGTACATGCTGGAATCTGGGTATGGGTATATATTAATATTGTTATTGATTTTTTTTTCTAATTTTGGTGTGTTACTTTTAATAAAATGTTTGTTTTTTAAAGGGGGGGGGTCATTTTCGATTTTGGCCAAGTGAATGTTGAATTTTCGGTTTCGGTCCAGAATTTTCATTTCAGTGCTTCCCTACTATATACTAAGCCAGACAATTAAGTGGTAGGCCTACACCACATCAATGTTTGGCTTAGTATATAGTGATAGGGGTTATGCTGCATTATTGTCAATGTCTGGCTCAATGTACAGTGATAGGGATTATGCTGTACCACCGTCAATGTGTGCCTCTGTATATAGTGATAGGTGTTATGCTGTACCTCCGTCAATGTTTGCCTCAGTATATAGTGATAGGTGCTATGCTGTACCCCCGGCAATGTTTGCCTCAGTATATAGTGATAGGTGTTATGCTGTACCCCCGGCAATGTCTGCCTATGTATATAGTGATAGGTGTTATGCTGTACCACCATCAGTGCGTGCCTCAGTATATAGTGATAGGTGTTATGCTGTACCACCGTCAATGTGTGCCTCAGTATATAGTGATAGGTGCTATGCCGTACCCCGTCAATGTTTGCCTCAATATATAGTGATAGGTGTTATGCTGTACCCCCGTCAAGGTTTGCCTCAGTATATAGTGATAGGTGTTATGCTGTACCACCGTCAATGTGTGCCTCAGTATATAGTGATAGGTGCTATGCCGTACCCCGTCAATGTTTGCCTCAATATATAGTGATAGGTGTTATGCTGTACCCCCGTCAATGTTTGCCTCAGTATATAGTGATAGGTGTTATGCTGTACCCCCGTCAATGTTTGCCTCAGTATATACCGTAGGGATGCACCGATGTATCGGTGGCCGAAACGTATTGGCCGAAAATAGCATTATCGGCAAAATGCTGAAACAAAAAAAAATACCGAAAATAATCATCCGCAGGGGCCCTGCCACTTCCCTGTATAATTTTGCCCACATCTCTGGACTTGGGTGCCTCTCTAAAAGACCACATAAAAGTTTGTATCATAGTATTTTCTCTGTATGATTAATACAGTAAGAACCCAAATTTACAAGTTTATTGAGAGATTTTTTAGACCTTTCAGTTTGGCCCTTAGTAGATGTACCTGTGCCTCCCAAGTCACTAAGTATTAGATTTATGCAAAAGACTTGGATAAAGCTCAGTTATACAACAAAAAATATTGTCATATCGCCATAACTGTGGTTGACACAAGGTATATTCCAAGTGCCAAGGCCGAGGTCAAATACCAGTAAAACAGGAAACCATTACAGGGTATCAATGATCTATACAGAGGCAGAGTCAAGGTCCAAGCTCTGTAAAATTCAAACATATGGTCAGGAACCAGACACAAAATCTCTTATCTGAAAACCAGGAACATTGGGCAGCATCAATGCTCCAGCAAGGAAAGCTGGGAATAAAAGCCACTGATGACAAAATTGGCCATTGTGTGTCAGGAAGGATAGCAGGGGGATATGAGGAGATACCGGCAACCACAGAGCCATCTTTAATTGGTGACATAGATAGGTGAATGGTCTCCTGAGGCTTCTGACGGATATCTTTTGTGAATATAGAATCTTCATTGGTTTATACAACATATAAACATGTTTGCACAAAACAAGAAGGTGTGGGGACCACGGTTGTTAGAGTTTGCAAATTAAAGGGGAGGTAATTATCCATCCAGATGTAATTTGCCCCTTAATGAACTGACCTCACAGTAAGAATGTTACATAATATGTTTTTTCTATCTTCTTGTTTAATCGTTTAATAAATTCACGTACCTCCAAGTCAGGCATACGTTACACATAATTATTGTTATCTTAATAGCTGTAATTATTTTTGCGTAATGGGTATTTTATTAGCTGGTAATAGCTTTGGCAATACATGTAGCACAACCTTTGCCAATGAAAAAAATCATTTAATTGCATTGAAAGAGGTGAGGGGGTAGAAGCAAGATGTGGAGCTAAAAAATTAAGTGAGGATTTCTTTATACATTGCAACATATTGTGTAAGCATCTGTCTGTTCAGCAGAGGATAACACGATACTGCAGGTCCATAGGTTCTTCTTATATATTAAATCACCAACTCAATTGTGTAAGATTCAGGGCCAGGTTAGTTTTCCTTATTCTATAAAGTAAGTTAACATGTAGCGATAAATAAATATCTGGTGGGACTTCCCCTTTCAACAGCATCAGTAGTGATGTTATCAAGAGTGAGGTTATAAAATAATATAAAATATCATAATGGTAACTACTGTTCACTTCTTCAGCATTGTCTTTCCTCATAGATATGTAATAGACGTTCTTTACCATATATGCAGCGATCTAATACTTAACTGTCTCAATGATTATGTCAGATATTTTGAGGCTGGAAAGCAAGCGTAGTATATTTTTGCATTATACACTCACAAAATGGCGTCAGATCCATCTTCTTTGCTTTAAATCGTATAGACTTTTCTTTCTCTCTATATTGGGAACAGAGAAGCTTTGATGAAGATAGCTGCTTCAGCAAGTGTTTCCTAATTAAATAAATTGTTAGTTTCAGTAGTATGAGAAATTGTACGGAGTAGAAGCTACTTATCTCTACAAATGTACAACGTAGAAATATATGCCTAACTTGGTTATGTCTGTAGATTTGGAGTTTGACTGGTCATTTGGTAGGTTGGAGGTTGGGGTTTGAGACAGCATGGTTGTAGGCAGAGTAAAGAAAACGTTAGGGTTGGGTGGGAGTATGGTTTAAAGGCCAAAATCACCATTTTACTTGGTGTTAGATCCATACTTAATGGACATGCTATTTTTCGTGGTAACTCATGTCTTTGAGGTCTATTCATTAAACTGTAAATTCTTGTGATTTGGAAGAAAATGTGAGCTTGCAGCTGCAAACTGGCACAAGACAAATGTCCAACTGCCAAATTAACTAAAGCCAACTTACATCTCCAGAGGCAGGTGGCCTGTGAGTCCCCACCCCCAAACAAGTATAATACAATTAATAAATTAAAAAAGACACTCTACTAACCAAAGGGGTGCAGATGAAAATCCTCTTCCTATTCCCATTCACAGTGGTGTGTGATTAATAAACCTGGGGAGTATAGCTCCCAATGATACCCCTACTCCCCTCATCATTATAAAAAAACTATTGAATGCACAGACAACACATTTATAACCCTTCTCTCAACTGAGCACTTGCTTTCTTAGTAAACCAGTTAAGTTGTATATGCCTTTGACATCCAGAGAGAAGGGTAAACTTTCATCTGTACCCAGTGGTTTGACCCACATGGGATTATTGTCATCTAGTTTGCAAAATAAAAAAAGTTTGGCCCTAATTCTCTATCCAGAGATTTCCTGTTATCTTTTTTCATTACGTTACAATAATATTAGCAGACAATACAAAAGTGACTGTAAAGGAGAAAAAGAAAAGACACGGAATTGTAGGAATGGTGCAGAATAAGGCAATGCAGTCTACAAAAAGTGTATTTGCGTCAGTGTATTGGTGCTGTCGATCTTTTATGCACAAAACTTCAAAAATAACACTTTACAGTGTATCAACTACATTACACTTTGCAGTTTTATACACTAATGTGTGTAAATATAGAATCCTACCCTTAAAAAAAATTACTGCAGTTTTTCTGAAGTAATACTGCAGTTTTTTGGACATGAAAAAAATGCAATACTACTGCACATTTACTGCACTTTTTTATATATTGCAAACCTACAGTTGTACTTCAATGTACTGCAGCTTTATTGCATTTGTACTTCCTTACAAAAATAACTGCAGTAAAACTGCAGTACAGTGAAGTACAAATGCAGTAAAACTGCAGTAAATGTGCAGTAATATTGCAGTAAAAGTGCAGTATTGCAGTTTTTTCATGTCCAAAAAACTGCAGTATTACTTCAGAAATATTAGTATGTGTTATATGTTGCATATGTTGATATATGTGTGTGTGTTTAGGGTTTTATTTGTGAGAGAGTGAGGTGCTATGTATAAAGAAGTGAGGTGTAAAATGTGATATATGTGAGGGAGTCATGTATGGTATGATATAAGTGTGATATGTGTGAGGTACTGTGGTGTTAAATGTGATGGGTGTGAAGGAGTGTTATATGTTATAATTGTTAGGGAATCATATGTCATAGAAGTGATGTGTGATATGTATGAGGGTGTGACGGGTTATGTGCATACCCATTATCTGATCCCCAGAGCCTTACCTCTTCAGGTAGGCCAATAGCATCGGTAACCTACATTCTTGTTAGACAGGCCCATCTAGTTTGCCCAACCTCTGAATACATGCCTTAGTCCCTGGCCATCTGTTATATCTGTTGATCCCCTTTAAATATTTAAATTTTCCTATTATACTTCCCTGTGTCACGTCTTTCTTCGAGGCTATACATTTTAAGATCCTTTAAGCTTTCCTGGTAAGTGTTATCATGAAATCCCTTTCCTCAGATCTTGAGGTTAGAACATTATCAAATATGTCGTACTCTGCCTTTGGGTTTTTATGCCCTAAGTGCATTATCATGCACTTATACACATTAAACGTCAGTGGCCACAGCGCCTACCATTTTTCCTGTTTACCTAAATCATTTGCCATTCGACTAATCCCTCCAGGAATATCAACCCTGTTGCAAATCTTTGTGTCATCAGCAAAAAGACATACACATCTTACCATCAATGCCGTCTGCAATATCACTAATAAAAATATTAAAGAGAATAGGCCCAAGTACAGATGCCTGAGGTACCCCACTGGTCACAAGACCAGTGCTGCCGGCACTTCTGCGGGGGGGCTTCTATGACAGAGCACCGGAAGGTCATATGATGCCGGCAGCAGCAGAGGTTGTCTGTGCACAGATGTCCACTGGCTTGCAGGAAGGAGGATCCAGTCTATTTGAGGTCTGATTATAAGACAACCTTGACTATAAGACGTGGGGTATTTTTCAGAGCATTTGCTCTGATCGAGCAAATACAGTATATATTGCTGTATATGTGCAGTGGCACGTTTTTATGTTCATGTAGGGTGTGGCTAGGCATATCCAGCCAGAGTGTGTAGCACTGTAGGCAAGCAGCCCAATAGCCATTATCCAGTGTAGGTACAGGGAGATGTCTCTGCTGTAAAACAAATTAGTTACTTTGGAACTTTGTCATGTACTTTTCAGTATGTCTATAACTATTTGATGTTATTTTTGTATTTGGCTTCCTGGAACGATACAAATATCTGGTTGAATTTAAAGGTCTTTTCCAATCCTAATTTCAAAGTGGTAACCTAGCCAAGTTGACACCCAGTAATTCTTTGCTGCCCCCAGAGTAAATAACACATACACTCAGTGTAATAGTATAGACTTTTACATACACCCTCTCTCCCTCCCCACTAACTCTAGGGTCACCCCTATGCTCACATGCACACACTCATGCTAACACCATGCACAAACACACATGCTAACACCATATGCTCAACTATTATTCTCCTTTTCATACCTTCTCTTCCTCTTTTCACACCTTCTCCTCCTCTTCTTCTTTGTCTCTCATCCTCTCCTCCTCTCTCTAAACCGCTCATCCTTTTTTTGTCTCTCTCTCATTTTCACCTCCTCTTCCTCTTCCTCTTCTGTTTTCTCTCATCCTCTTCTTTCGCTCACACCACTTCCCCTCTCCTCCTCTTCCCATCTCTTTCTCTCTCTCATCCACTTTCACTCCTCATCTTTTACCTTATTCTTATCTATCACCCTCTCCTCTTACCCTCTCCTTCTCTCTCCCCCTCCAGTCCAGCTTGCTTGCTCTCCCTCCTTCGTGATTGTGAAAATCTGTCTTTACTGCAGCTCCAACTTGCCTTACAAGCTGACACAACTACTGCAGGGTCACGTTATGCGTGTTACGTGACCCTGCTGGGTGCTTCTGTTCCCAGGGCACCTGGGTGGTGCAGTAGCATTGTGGGATAATTTGTGATGATACCTACTGATGATAAATGCTTAGCTTTTTTTGCTTTCTCTGTGTTAAAGCTACAGCAAAAGTTCCGAGAAGGGTATCCTAGGAGGTGAGATAATCTAGATAAAAGAAAAGAGAATGTTTTGCAATGTTATTATGATACCTGATATTGTGCACGTTGCCGTGGTAACAATGTTATCGCACATATCAGTATCACACAGCTGAAGCATTATTTTAGCATCAGTTATGTTCAATCTGTGCACTTCTGACACATAGCCATAAAACAGAACCTCAGTCTCCTGACTTGGTTACTTATTGTTCACCCATGGGCCCACCATCAATTTCCCCCTCCCCTTTCTCCTGTCACACCACCCTTCCTCCATCGGTGCTTCAGTGACTCAGCCTGAGGTGACAAAAAAGCCAGATGACAGTTTCCTTGGTAACACATAAGTGCAGGTGGCATCTCGCTGCATGCGCTCGTCTCTGTGACTTTTTTGCTACAATATATAGCAATGACCTTACTTAATGAATAGGGTCCAGTACCTTATAACACATAGCACCAAGGTAGGCTGCATGGAACAGGCAGTTTTTCTGTTATTTCTGTCTACGTGTATTAAGTTATAATTTTATCTCCATATAGTTAATCTATGATTAATATATGTTGAATAGGTTAGTTAAAGAGGAGGCAATCTGAGATCTTCCAGGGCCACACACCCGTTCACATAGTGTCCTCTGTTGAAGTAGGCACATGCCATTAAATTGCCTACACTGAGGCTGGTTTGCTCAATACCAAGATGACGTCCTGACTCCGAGCAACTTGCTACAAAGAGAAATGGAAAGATTTCTGAGCATCTGCAAAAATTAAAGTAAGCCCCACCAAGTGACGGATCCAGAGCCTAATCTCGAGATGGCCACTTACACTAACATACACCCAGAAACATACACATACTAACACATCCAGGTATTCACAATTACACACACTAACATACATATCCAAACGCACGTACTATCACAACGAAATACACTAACACACACACCTCACCTTAATACATCCACACACCAACAGTAACATACCCAGATACATGCACACTAATGCACACACTAATATACCCAACACATACAAAGATACCCAGACATGCACACACATATCCTAGCATACCTACACACACAAAACACTTTCTACACCATAAAACTCTTACACAAGCCAAAGATCTAGCTCACTGGCAGTCAGTATAGAAGTCAATCTCATCTTTAGCAAGCCAAGGCACTGGGTAGTGGGGAAGCACAGAGAGGGAATCCGGATGCATCCTTTTAATTGCTTAACCATAACTATGCTGATATGGCTCACTGCAATGAGTGACCAAGTGAAAGTTAGTATATGTGATTTTCAGAAAATTATGTTTCTGTACCTTTTTGTAACCTGTGTGTCCAATACTATTCATTCAATCTTCTTTTACACCTATGCTCACTTTCATCAGTCTCTTTATTGCACTTCCACCCTTTCTTTCACCCTCTGTCTATATCCTCAATCCCTCTCTCTACCACTTACTGCAGAGAAATTATCCAAGAGCAGAAATATGGGAATTTGGCAGTGCTGCAGCATGAGGGAAGTTAAATGACTGTATTTCTAATATCCTGTGAAAATTCTCTCCTTATACCTCCCTCTGATAATTAATTACATGCCACTGTGCATCTTGTGGACAACTGTGATAAGAATGCTTAGAACAGAAATAAAACACACAACAGCTTTCAGGATATCTAGAAATCAGTTTGAAGGTAGCAGAGAGAGAAGGAAGGCAGGAAATGAGAGTGTTTGGGTTAGTGGGGAGACACTGAAGACTGAAGCCACACGCACTGCGAGGAACCACTGAAATAGCGGTCTATAGGAACATAAATTGTACTCCCACCACAATACTTAAGAAGACCGAAAAGGAGGAGGTAAGAGATGGTAATAAAGGGGAGAGATGATAGTGCCAAAGGAAGAAAGAAAAATGATGGTGTCCCTCGCTAAATCCAGCAACTGCGAATTTGTCAACAATGTCCATGCCTATACCTGGCCATGCCAGATCCAAGGGCAGATATGTATGGCAACAGAGCAATTGCCCCCTCCGAGAATCAAGTCTTGGAATAAAAAAGTACGGTAAGTCCTGAGTCTCGAGCTAACCTCTTTATGTCCCTAATTTCCAGACAAGAGAGGGTCACGTAAAGTCACATTGCATGACCCCAGGGAGGAGCGCAGCAGTTAGCACAATCTCCTGGCTGCATTGAAGACAAGCAGAGGCTTCTCCAAGGTATGTATGTGTGCACCTGGGTATGTGTTAGAGACCAGTAACCAAACGGACAGAAAGTGTAAAGTGCAAAACACTTTATTGTAATAATCGAGCAAACAAAGCCAAATCATGATCCAAGAGCATATACCAGAAGAAAAGCTGAGGTCAGGAACGTGGAGATCAGCGAAGTCAGGAACAAGCCAAGGAATCAGGGGCCAAGAGAGACGTCAATAAAAGCCAGCTCATGCACAGGTAAACAGGAACACAGGATAATGCACTTGCAGCGAGAAACATCACAAGGTCAAGGGGGTGAACCTTTGCTGCTTAAGTAGCCTGAATGGCCTGGCTGTGGGCTGGATAATGGTCTGGTCCAAAGGAGAATAGCCGTGGTAATTCTGACAGGCTGTTAATTAGCCTTCAGCTAAGTAACTCTGGTAGCGAGCAGAAAAGCAGCCAGACCATAACTAGTATGCTAGTGTAATCATGTGTTTATGTGTCTGCGTATGTCAGTGTGTGTTTGTGGGTCTGGATCTATTAGTGTGTGTGAGGGTGTCCAGATATGTTATCAAGTATGTGTGTCTGCGTATGTTAGTGTGTGTCTGGGTATCTTAAAGTGCCGGGGCCACCTCGTTAGCCCCAGTCCCGCTCTGGTTGTACTCTTTAAAATAAGGTAGAACACAGGAATAGTAAGGGTTTAATTGTGTATTAACTTCCTGGACTTCCTGTGTTTTTTTAGTATATGCGTGGCATTCAACCACTGTTAAAATGTGTTCTAAAAATGTGTTTTCAGTAGGAAAAATTTAAGCTGTTTATAAACTTGTCACCTAAATTTAACTATTGTAAATTTACTAAAATAAGCCTGACCTAAGTGGGTGAGGGGTTATGTTCCAACCTCTCGTACTAGTTGAGTTTCTCTAAAGACCCAACTACACTAGCAAAAGAAGCATGCTTTACATTTAAATTGAGACATTTTAAATTATCCTTAATCTGTAGCGAGCAGCGTGGTTTAACTAATGCATATAAATGATAGCTACTCATTTATTATGCATATATGTTTACTGGCTTTCTGCTAATGAAATAGTTGCGTTTAGAACAGTCAAATTTGTGCAAAGAAGGCAATTAACTTGTCCGACTATTTACAGAAGGCTGGTTTTTGGATACCTAAGTGGGATTGGATCTTTAAAATAAACTCTTAATTGAATTTCTATCACAACCAATTGCTGGTTTTGAAAAGTTTATTTACAATTTAATTATATACAAATTGTATTTATTATCGCCTCCTGAATTAGACATCTCAGTTAATTCTTTTACCCTTTCACTCCATAGATTGCAGAGTGGAGAAAAGAATAGGGGGTGTTAGTAATGCCTTCTGCTTAGGCTACTCTCTTCCAACTTGCACACAAGGTACTGATTTTAAAATAAGTTCAAATGTGCTTTCATCTATAATTTTCTACTCCAGTTCTATTTGGTTCAGCTGTCAATGTATGAATGCTATTGCAATCAATGCAGAATGCGATACATCATCCACCCACCTGGTTAAAGAAATGGGTTGCATAGGTAGGCTCTATCAAAATGTGTCTGTAAAAAAAAATCACAAAATTATCTATGTCTTGCCAAGGGCTATAATGGCCCCTTTTGTTGGAGGAACTCACTGGCATTGGTCCTTCTTAATACAAATTAAGGGTTATGAGCTGAAAAGTCCTGACTTGCAACCACCTGTCTACAAATTCACATTTTAATACTGGAGGGTATAGGGAGCCTGGTATGGAGCAACTGGGACAGGATGGATTGATGTGGTGAAAGATCGGGAGGTCAGTTAGTAGGGAGGTGTAATAATCCAGATGGAATTCATCATTAGTATTTTGCTTGTTTCTTGTTTTAAGGAAACAACAGATTCAAGTGATTTGGTCAATGGGATATGGGAATGAAGAATCTGGTGATCAACAGTGAAAGCTAAAAGTATAAGCAGGGAGATGTGATGTATTGTTATAGCAGTAAGGAAATCATTAGTCATTTTGATGGGGGATTATTTTTGATGATTGAATTGTGGCCAATATGTCCTTAAGATCATGTCTCACATGTGTCATCCTATAAAGACATAGTTGTAATGAAATTGGCTACCTTAGCTTCTTGCACATCGTATTTTTACATCACATTTTAACACATTTCTTTTTTTGCAGAGATTATGTTTCTGTGTCACGTAAAAGGAAAATTATACCCAAAAGTAAGTGGGACTTAATTGCCTTGAAAAGTGCAATTTTTTTACTGCTACCACGCTTTTTTGTAAAAATTGCTGCAATCTTCCAATACGTGAAACAAATAGATAAAAACAAATCTTACTTTTCTTTCCTAATAACATTGTTTGTAAAGTGTATGTACTGAGAGATCATTGATATGATTTAAAAACTCTGTTTAAGCAGCACTTTTCAAATAATACTTTAACAAAAAAATATTGGATTATATCTCACTTGAGTTGTAATCATCTGTAAAAAGAAAGATGGCTAATCCCACAAATCTTAATTTGCTATTTTCTTTTTATATCCCAAAGGATTACAATTGTTCCCAAGGAATTTCAACAGTATTTGTCAAGAAGACTTGCGTTAAGGGATGTTATACATTTTAATAAGTTTCCAATATGATTTTCGCAAAACACATTAATTTATTGTTACAGCAGTAAACATTTTCCTCTGTGGGGGGTTAAGGTGATCATGCAGTGGGGAAACGGGTAATAAAATCAACCTTTGAAGGTTTAGTCTCTAACTATACTCCCTATCCTCAGTGGGATCTTGTTAATAACTCACCTTTTTTGCCCAAGCTTTTCCTACAATATTTTTTCCTGATTGTTTGGGACATCCTTTTTAATACATTTTCATAGATTGTAAACTCACAAGAACAAGGCCCTATGTTCTTTGTGTACCAGTATGATTTAATGTGTTAATGTTTTCTAAATTGTCAATTTTAATTATTCATTTTTGCCCCATTTTGTAATAGCACTAGCGAAACTGCTAAAAAATAAAATGTAATAAATGTATTCTGACATAATTTAACATTCTCATGGCCTCTGGTAGCCAGTCACCTGCTTAAGCATTATACTGTCAGCCGACATTAGGCTATCTAATATTAAACACTGGACCTACATCTCACACCAGTACTAACTAAGCATCATAACACCTGGAACACTGGTCAGTGATGTTAAAGAGCATTGACAAGTGTGCGTTATACATTCAAAAAAGTTGTTACTTATTTAGGTTTATTTCTGTTGTGGACTGACAAGAGCCGCAGGAGACAGGTTATTATGGACTCCATCAGTGGATAAATGTTAATGTAACCCATTCATTACATCCTTGGTATACTGAAGTTTAGTGTATAATATACTTTTTTCAGGTGCTTACTACTTTCCACCAGGGGCCCTATGGCAGAATAGCCAGTTTGCTGCCAAGGGACTTCAAGGGGCTCACATGGCCTTCCATAATAACATTCTCTTAAGTCATGCAGACACAGGTCATATTAACTAATACCAAAATAGTTGTGTCCAGTGATTTGTACCATGTCTGGACACAAATAAACAGAAATATCTGTGCATTTTACAAAGTTATGTTTTGACAAGGCAAAACACGTTGTGTACTCTGTGTATTTTCACATCTCTTTTGACTAATGTTTAGTTTTCGATGTAAATGAGTAGGTGATTGTTTCATTTTTTAACATACTTTATGCTTTGTGCGTGTTGTGAGAGTAGAAAGTACAACTTTTTATTAACTTTGAAGTGTGGATATGATTCTGGAAGAGTAAAGTGGGAAAGAAACAGAAGAAATATATATCTGTAGAAATGTCTTTTGATAGCTGGCTTGCAGCAGTTTCCAAACATAGAATCACAGGTATTAAGTTTATCTATATCCGTACAAAAAAAGGCAAGAGAATTAAATAAAAGAATAAAGAGATTACAGAGGAAACCCCAGTCACTATTAACACTTTATAGAGGATTTTATAATATAACTATACAAAAGTGGAAAATATTTGACCAATCTCTTAAGAGGGGCATAGCTATGCCAGAGAGGGGGTTATTGTTCTGTAATACCCCTGGAATCATGCAGGTTTCATAATCTTATTTGGAACAAAAAAACACATTGTTTGAATTATTTATTTGAAGCCATTACAAGCAGTTCCTAGATATATGCCTATGTGTATAGCTCAGGAGTCAACTCCAAAAGTTACCATTGAGTTGTACAGGCGGAGTTGTAATAAAACAAGATTTGAAACAACAAGGCTTCCACTTCTCAGTCACCCTGCGTTGAAGCCAATGTACAATAATAATACAATGTTAAAAAATGCACCTTTTTATTCGCTAAAAGGGGAGCTGGAGGCAATGTCTTTACTCACAATGCCTGTGTAGTAGGGCAGGAGGTAGCATGAGGCAAGTAAACTGTCCAGTACAGCTTACTTGGTGTGAATGAAACAGATAAAGCCTGTCCTTATAAATGGGAATAAATACATGTACACGGAAATGGTACCATTTTCCAATCAAGTACCACATGATTCTGTTCTACGTATATTAATCCCTGCCTTACATAGGACTGGAATACTGAGAGGTTGAGCATGGCAATTTTTTTAGAAGGCAAATCTTCCTATCCCTCTCTTCCCCCTCGATGTCCTACTATTCTAGGAGCTCAGAATGTTTGCTAGGTATGAGTGTATCACAGTGTTCCACACCCCTCAAAATCACAATGATGAGTATAACAGAATATGGGTTTATAAATGAAATTGTGTAAATAAAATAAAATAAAAAAATATTCTTATAAATATTATGATATTTATAATATAAATTTATAATATAAATGGTCCTGGTCCAACCTATACTCACACACCCTAAAACAAACATGCCCATCTTTGGCCATATGAAATTTTAGAGTTGTGACACTAAAGTTTCATAACAAACTGAAATTGCATCTCAGATATTCAGCAAATCAATCAGTATAAGGACAAGGGGTCCGTAATTAAACCCAAATGCTGCACCGTGTCCATAGAAAGGCTTAATTCATGTTACAAATGTTAGGTCTTCTAGTGCTGCTCCAATCCTGTGAATCTAGACAGAAGGTTTCCTTCCCAGGCCTCTATTGCTTTGTGTTACTAGTTTAATGACTGTATTAGTTTGCTCATTTCATATTTACGTAATGATGAGACAGTCACAGTTTTTATTTGGATTGATTTATTTGTATCTATTTATTTGTAGGAAACAGCCACTACCCTTTAGTTTTAGAGACCTTGTAACCTGACCTTACACACATTCTTCTGGAATGAAGGCACTCAACAACCTTTAGAAAAGGTCAAGGCTGAACCTTGGGCTCTTGGTGCCTTAGATTAACGCCTTTATTTAATAGTGTTGGTATAGGCCCTGCATTAACAGGATAAATTATGGTAACATTGCAGTGAAAAGGTCAAGGTAGGCAGATTGGATTCAAAGTCTACAATGAGGGTAACCAAAAGTTTAAAGGGAAACAAAAACAACCAAAAGTAAAAAGACAAATATATTTTTTATATTATATTATGTTATATTTAAAGGAGGGGCAAATAAAAACTTTTGTGTGGTTAGGCACTGATGTTGGACGAGAAGGCCTGGCTCACAATCTCCGTCCCAGTTTACCCCATAGGTGTTTGATGGTGTTGAGGATAGGGCTCTGTGCGGGCCAGCCAAGTTTTTCTAGATCAAACTCACCCAATCATGTCTTTATATACTGCTTTGTGCATGCTGGAATAAAAAAGGCCACTTCACAAACCATTCCAACAAAGTTGGAAGTATAGCTTCTGAAACAAACCATGGACAGATTAGACGAGGCGGAGGGGAGAATCTCTACTCTGGAATCCACCTCTATGCAGCTCCAATCCAACATTGGAGATCTCCAAAAAACTATTCGACTATTGGAGGACAAGGTGGACGACATGGAAAATCGCAGTCGCCAAAACAATCTACCTCTTATAGGCCTCTGGGAATCTGTGAATGACAAGGAATTATATGACTTCCTCTCTCACACACTGAATACTCTTCTGTTTCCATGTAGACCTGCCTTCCAAATTGACCTGCCTTCCTGAAAACTAATCCAGGATTACTTTTCAGAAACTGAGGCAACAAAAGTCCAATCGTGGCCTAAACCTTCCTAATATTAAATTGTACAACATTGCGTGTCTCCTTAGGTTTGCGAAAGATTGTATTTCCCACACTGATCATTACACAGATTGAAAACGAGACCAAAACTTCTGCTGTCTCCTGTCGCTCTAACCCTCTTGTAATGGCTACCATACAAGCTTGGCGTAGTGCTCGCAGGCCACTTTTTGGCAACTCTGCCTATTCGCTCTTCTTGCCCCTAACTGGCAACTGCAAATTTCAGGGGCTGACCCCAGACATCAGATTTGAAGGTTGGAGGGTCAGGGGAATCACTATATTGGCAGGCATTTTTAACCCATCTTCCGGGGATTGTCATACATTCCCAGTCCTTAAGGAAAGATACTCCTTGCCCCCTTCACATTTATGGCCATATATGCAAGCTAAACACTATCTACAAGAGACCTTATGTCATATGCACCCTACTCAAAGGAACCATATATTAGATTTACTTCTGAATCCCTCTTTACTCAAGGATGGTCTCGATCTCAACTCTATACAGGGCGATTTTTCATCCCCTAAATAATTCTGATTCTACAATAGGCATTGCCAGATTGTCTCTTCTCCTCCACAATGACTCCCTCACTACACGTGATCTATTACAAGCTTACATTCGTCGACTAAAGAACTTACAAGCCTCCTGGTTCCATGACACCATGCTCAAATTACTTCATAGAGCGTACATATCTCCAAGGCAGTTATCCACCTTCACCCCTCGTACGCCGAGTAACTGTTGCAAATGTGACATGATCTCAGCTAATCTAGATCACTGTTTACTTACCTGCCCCAAACTCCTATCCTTTTGGAGGTCTATGGCCCATATCATAGGCAACATAGTAGGTGGCAATCCTATTACTATATCTATTGATACTCTGCTGGGAATCTACGATTCATTAGAGGTCAGGGGGAAGTACAGGATAGCCTTGCTAGACCACCTACTACTTATAGCAGTCAAAGCTATTCTTGATCACTGGTTAAAACCACTAGCTCCTTCTCTGTCTTATTGGAGGAATAAGTTCACTAAGACCATGCTATTGGAATGGACTATGGTCTTACGAGATAAAGAAGGACGTGGTGCTAAATTTAACGAGATATGGGAACCATATATACTCACACTGTCACCGAGACTACAACAACAAGTTACTCTGGTCTTTACACATACTGTATGGTTTTGTTCCCGGGTATTAACCTCTAACTTACTCATGGCATACCTTCCTAGTTTTCCATCGGCATAAGGCACCAGATGGTTAAATTTTGTTGTAAAATATTGCCTAGTCTCGATACTATAGATTTTATTTCTCAACCTCATGGGCGGGCGAGGCGAGATACCTGATTATACCTCTCCTAGACTCGGTCTCATCTTTTTTTTTATTTTGTTCGTTTATTGTTTTTCTCTTCCTTTTGTTAGTTTTTGTTACACTTTCAAAAAAAGTGTATGGTCTTATCTCCACAACGAGTTACAATGCAAATCGAATTTAATGAACATTCTTTGTATACATGTATGTGATTCTTTGGCCATGTTAACCCAGCATACTCTGTAATTAGAATGCGACACCACCCTGCTGTAACCTTACTGTTATCTGGTATCATTATTTTTCTCTTGATTTTGGTACATTCATACATTTAATCCATGTGGAACTCGAATGTTTACCTCATGTATACACTTTGCTTGAATAAACAGTTTCAAAATAAATAAATAAATACATCTTTATGATATTGGCTTATTAAATAAATTTTGTTTTACAATTATTTACCAATTGTATCAAACAAATAATACAGGTAAATAGGAAAGCAAAATGTATAAGATCAGACATGAAATAAAAAAAATGCTTGTTTTGCATCTTCAAGCTGTTGCCTTTTTGTGTTTTATCTATATCTGAATATGACAGCCCCTGTACCTCCCAGAGAAATCAAAGATTACTTTTTTAATGAAATGGAGAATAGTCTGTAGTCATAGCAGGAAAAATATAGAGCAGTTAACTGTGAGTGTAGTGGACTGTCATATTTGTGTCTGTGTTTTACTATTGTCACTTTTTTAAGGCAAGGGTGGATATTGAGGGGGTACCGAATGTTTGAGATCTATATGGCAGAGCCTGTAATTACACAGTAGGGATGGCTGCAGCTGTGTAGAGCCTCCTTCCTGTGCTCATTGAGGATTCATAGGGTTGTGATGACAGCTGTTGGCTATCTTACCCAGGGCCCTCTGAGGCATTTGGTGAACGTGACAATTCACAATGCTGTTGATAAGTGGGTATTCATTTATTCCTCAACTGAACAACTATTTCAGTCTATAGGGCTACATAAAAAATGCTACACTGTGATGATAATAAATGCTAATTCAGTCAGAGAGCGCTGCAAGTGTTAATTAAGTAATATACACTATATGACCAAAATGATGTGGTCACCTGACCATCACACCTAATATGAGCTTGTTGGACATCTCTTTCTAAAACCATTAATATGGAGTCCCTGGAGCTCCTGAAAACTATGGAGATTGAATACAGTTACTGCATTTAACCATGCAAGTCAAAGGAGCCAAGATTTCTAATCTCAAAGTGATTAGTAAAATATAAGAGAAATAGTAAAATAAATAAATAAATAAAACTTTGGTAACTCTTTGGTAAGTGATGTCACTATAAGGGTAACTATCCAGTTCCAACACAATTTTTTTAAAAAGTACAAAAATATATTTTTTTAAAAATTAATTAATGTTAAGTGGTAAAATTAGCAGTGTATCTTCCCAAAAATCCTGGCATGAAAAGAGTTAAAATACTAGTGTTTCAAATACCCATTGGGTGTTTACTTTAAAAAAAATGTATGGTTTGATGGGGTAAATTGGAGTGGCCAGGTTCAAAGATGTCCCAAATAGGGTACAGGCGCAGACTGACCAGATGTCCAAATTTAAAAAAGAGCACCAGCCAAATGTGGCCTTTTAGTCCCCAAACAACCCAACAAATTCATGGGTCTGATCACTGAACTGACGAGATGATGCTAAATACATACTGGTCTGTTTCACAGTTACTCAAATCAGATGAGAAACCCAGTATGCAGGGATTGCAACAATAGTCACAGGTAATATGCAAAAAGTTCAATAGAATGGTCAGGCAAGCCGGATGTTGGGATCCCCATCCTAGACCACGGGCGGGCTGGGCTGGGGCAGGGTGGCAATTGCCCCCCAGGCCACCTTAAATGTTAATAAAACGGCCGGCCGAGTGGCTGATGCCTTTAATGCGGGACAAAAGCCTGCATTAACCATGATCGCAGGGGTCGCAACCCCGGCGACCACTTCCACACAGGCCCTGCCACCTACCTGTGCATTGCTCGCTGTGCGAGCAGTGTCTCTTGTTCCACCCAGGGCAAGCAGGAAACCACCAGAGTCACGTGACTTTACGTCATGTCACATGACCGCTCTGTTCCTGCTTTCCCAGGGCGGTACAAGAGAAGACCGCAGAGGGATGCAGTGGCTCATCTGTGCACTGACACAGAGTGATCTGCAGTGCGTGATTGAGGAAATGAATGAGTATCTGTAAATGATTAGTATCTGTTAATGAGGAAATGAATATATGAATGAGTGAATGAATTTTTGTGAATAATAAATTAATGAATGAATACGTGTGTGATTGCATGGATGTGTAAGTGGGGGGAAAGCATTGCACAGGGAGGCTGTTTGAGGATACCACAGGCAGGTTGTTTGAGGTCAAAGGTGGGAATGAAATATTTTACTAATCACATTGTGATTAGAAAGCTGGGCTCCATTGACTTGGATGGTTGAATGCAGTACCTGTATTCAACCTGCAAGTGGAGCCAGAGTTCTTTAGAGGGTCTGGAGACCATACAGTGTATGGCGGATGTTGACACCCTGGGGAGGGGCCAGACATGGCCCCTGATGCCGATCTCAGTGTTGCTGAATGCCTCGAGATTGAAGCATTACAGCAACACCGTTTAAGCGAAGAAAGTGATAGTAACTTGTTTAATGAAATGGCCCGTCAATCGACGTTAAGGGGTTAAACACCTTAGACACACCTGAGTAATACCTAAATCCTGAACTGTTAGGTGTACCTTGAGGAGAGGGTTGAGGAGCACTGTGTTAGTGTACAGTGCTGTGTGTCAAAAAACCTTCCAGGAAAGTTTAAAGGATCTTAACATGTATAGCTTGGAAGAAAGACATGACAGGGGGGCTATGATAGAAATGTGGAAATAATAAAGGGAATCAACACAATAAAGGAGAAGAGTATATAAGAAAGAAAACCTACCGCAACATAGTTTTAGGCTAGAGGGACAAATGTTTAAAAGTGATATCAGGAAATATAACTGAACTGAGTGAGTAGTGGGTGCATGGAATAGCCTTCCAGCATAAGGCTATCTTGGATATAAGGAAAGGCCAGAGACTAAAGAAAGCATTCAGAAATTGAGCAGACTGGATAGACCGAATAGCTCTGCCGACACATTCTATAAGGAGTTGTCAGTGTACAGTCTTAAAGTGAGCGTGTAAGGATGTCAGTACATACAGTATTAGTCTGGGTGGAGTGTCAGTGTGTGGTGTTAGACTATGTGTTTGCATATAGTGTGTATGAGCCAGAGAGGTGATGCAGAGAGCAATGCACTGAGCGGTGAAGACCCTGTACAGAGTAGGGGCAGAGGAATAATTTTCAGTAACAACAACCTGGGCCAAATTTCTCACCACCCTGGGTGCTTAACTCTTAATGAGAAGTATTTGGTTGTATATGACTTTGTTGTATATGATGCCCCAAACTATTTTTAAAAAAGACATTGATTATGTCTGCTTTTAGAGCAGTTTCATGTCTTCTCATAGGTCCATGCCCCCCCCCCAGAATGGTACTAGCTCCCACATGAAAAAAGTTGGACATTGCAGGTATAGTGGAATATATAAAGAAGACGTGCAAATGTGCAAAAAATTATTTCGACACATTTTTCAGCTCATTTTTGGGCACAAAGTTAGTTCCCTGCTCATTCAGTTCATACATTTTTAATAGGGCAACTAAATTAATTGCCCAATGTTCACATTCACTCACACTCTCTCACATTCTCATCTTTCACGCTCTCATTCTTGTTCATTCTCTCTCACTCTCTCGAAATGTTTCCCTACCTTCTCTGCCGACCAAGTCTGCTTCTGCTGACCACTACTGTTTCAGCTGCAATCTTTCATCTTCTCTCCTATCCTTAATCTGCTATCTTCAGTCATCTATCTTCGTGTGCATCTCCACGGACATAATCCAGCGGGTGCTTGCGGTGACGTCCTATCCCAGAGCCTCCAATTGGGGAGAAAACATCACTGGATATGCCACAATATTGCCTTCAGTCCAAGTTAGGGCAAAATGACAGAGCGTCCAGTGATGTCCTCTCCTCTGACTGGAGGATCAGGGAGAGGACATCACCACAAGTGCTGCCATTTTCGCAGAAGTTATGGCCGCGAAGATGAGGATGAAGATAGCAGATTGAAGATGGAAGAGAAAGGAGGAGATAAAAAATACAAAATGAAGAAGATGCGGAAGCAGAAGTGGTCGGTAGGAGCAGAAGTACAGAGAAGGCACAGGAACATTTAGAGAGTGTGAGAGAGAGAGTGAACAATAATGAAAGTGTGAGTGAATGTGGGCCCATGTGGGCTTTTTGCTTTGTTTTTGTCAAATTCATGGGGGGGGTCTGGCTTCATTTTTGTGGCTTCGTACAAATTGCGGAATTTACCAAAATTCTGTAAATTTGCAATTAGTATACCAAGTCTAATAAAAATTCTTGAGCTCTACCTTTAACTCATACATTTTGGATGGTATGTCAAATGGCTATATAAATTATCCTGAGCAATATTTGGGGCTAGTAGTATAATCATTTAATGCATTTAAGCTAATACTACTGTAACATTCACCCTTCGCTGTATGGACTTGTTGAAACTTGGTGCTACTCATTTCATGTTTCCAGCCACTAGTGGCCGCCCTTGCCACTCAGAACCACTCAAACTGATTATCAGGTCCAGCAGCAGTTGATTACCTGATCAAGACAGCCTTTATAAACCTGCCCAGCCCTGCAGTCTGGGCCTTGACAATAACGTTTAAGGACTACTTGTTTGGTTCCTGATCTGCTCCTGTTTTGGTTGCTGATCTGCTCCTGCTTTGGTTCGTGATTTGTTCCTGCTTTGGTTCGTGATTTGTTCCTGCTTTGGTTCGTGATTTGTTCCTGCTTTGGTTCGTGATTTGTTCCTGCTTTGGTTCCTGATCTGTTCCTGCTTTGGTTCCTGATTTGTTCCTGAGTTGCAGCCAGCGCCCCACTAAGTGGACTCCCAAGTCGAGTGCCCTGCAAGTGGGCAACCCGCCGTGTCCCCTGCAAGTGGGCAACCTGCCGTGTTCCTGAGTTGCGGCCAGTGCCCCACTAAGTGGACTCCCAAGTCGAGTGCCCTGCAAGTGGGCAACCTGGCGTGTCCCCTGCAAGAGGGCTTCTAGTCGTGTGCCCTGCAAGAGGGCTTCTAGCCGTGCCGTGTGCCCTGGAAGAGGGCTTCTAGTCGTGTGCCCTGCAAGAGGGCTTCTAGCTGTGTGCCCTGCAAGAGGGCTTCCTGCCGTGTATGCCCCATCCCGAGGGCTTCCTGCCGTGTGTGCCCCATACCGAGGGCTTCCTGCCGTGTGTGCCCCATCCCGAGGGCTTCCTGCCGTGTGTGCCCCATCCCGAGGGCTTCCTGCCGTGTGTGCCCCATCCCGAGAGCTTCCTGCCGTGTGTGCCCCTTCAAGAGGGCTTCCTGCCGTGTGTGCCCTTTCTAGAGGTCTTCCTGCCGTGTGTCCCCCAACCAGAGGGCTTCCTGCCAAGTGACTTTCCTTGTTGATATATTGTTGTACCATCATATACAATACAACTCTTAATCGGCATCTTCTGTCTTTGATTTATTTCCTGCGCCTGTCTGTACCAACCCCAAGCCATCATGGATCGTGGGGTACAGACAGAGCCCCTCGTATCCCCTGCACCTGGGCTCCTATCAGACCTGCTCACCCGGTTCGTGACAGAATGTCAAGGCCAATACAAGGAGTCCGCGGGGATACCTGCAGTACTGGAATTGTTGGCGGAATGTGTACTCCACTTATGCAAGTCAGTAAGGATTGTGTTAGAAGCTGATTGCGTGGACACAAAGACTAAGACCCAGACACAAAGAAAGAAGGCTGCTACAAAGAGCATTAAGCGAGAGCCGCTCACCAAAAAAGAAAAACAAAGAAGACAAGAGGACGACTTATGTTTTTACTGCGGAGAGACTGGCCACAGGATAACGTATTGTCCGCACAAACCAGTCAAACCGTCCGCAACCCACCTGGAGAAACCCCATGCCCCGGAACCTGCATATGACGCCAGCAACGTCACAAAGCAGGAGTATAGCCTGTCGCATCCACAGACAAGTGATGCAGGGGTTAACCAGTCCTCAGCACCTGAGTCTCCTACGCCCTCCATCGTGATGTCAGATGACCTCCAGACCTTGTCTGATGCCCCCGAGTGGTCTGATATGGACAGTGCGTCATCTGAGACAGATGTAACGGACACATCCAGGGATATCAACCCCCCAGCTGTTTGTGCGGTAAGGAACACCACTCCTACCACTCACAGGGGTAGGAATAGAACACTCCAAACCGCACGACACTCCCTATGGGTTCCTAGCGACATCCTTGCGTCAGATGCAAATATTGTACATAAAAAAGGGCTTCAACAGTATGAACGACTCCTCCGTGACCAAAGGTCCAGTAAGGGTTCCTCCATCCCACCTGCAACTCAGCCCTGTCTTGGTGCTATTCAGCACCGATCGAAGGAGATCCGTGCACAGGGCGAATGCCTAACCCCTGGTGAATACAGGAGTAGGGATAGGACAAGACAAGCACTTACCAGGACTATCGCATCTGTGTATTCAGTAGCTGAGGTCTATCCAGCCCAACTCAGCACAACAGAACCCCTACCATCAGATCTCGTAGTGACTTCCAATGGAAACGTGTTATGTCGTGCAGGTCTGGAAGGGTTTGAGAAAGCACTACGTGCGAGAAAGAAGTCTCACCACAGATGGTAAGACCATAGGTCTGTGAGCATCCGGAGGCTGCTCCTTGCGGTGGGGGTATGTAACGTTCACCCTTCGCTGTATGGACGTGTTGAAACTTGGTGCTACTCATTTCATGTTTCCAGCCACTAGTGGCCGCCCTTGCCACTCAGAACCACTCAGACTGATTATCAGGTCCAGCTGCAGTTGATCACCTGATCAAGACAGCCTTTATAAACCTGCCCAGCCCTGCAGTCTGGGCCTTGACAATAATTTTTAAGGACTCCTGCTTTGGTCCTGAGTTGCGGCCAGCGCCCCACTAAGTGGACTCCCAAGTCGAGTGCCCTGCAAGTGGTCAACCTGCCGTGTGCCCTGCAAGAGGGCTTCTAGCCGTGCTGTGTGCCCTGGAAGAGGGCTTCTAGTCGTGTGACCTGCAAGAGGGCTTCTAGCCGTGCCGTGTGCCCTTCCCAGAGGGCTTCCTGCCGTGTGTGCCCCTTCCTGCCGTGTGTGCCCCTTCCCAGAGGGCTTCCTGCTAAGTGACTTTCCTTGTTGATATATTGTTGTACCATCATATACAATACAACTCTTAATCGGCATCTTCTGTCTTTGATTTATTTCCTGCGCCTGTCTGTACCAACCCCAAGCCATCATGCATCGTGGGGTACAGACAGAGCCCCTCGTATCCCCTGCACCTGGGCTCCTATCAGACCTGCTCACCCGGTTCGTGACAACTACTGAATACTAATGTCATTTATTTTCTGCTCAGCTCAAGAATAACCTATGCTATATTTAACAGTGGCTGCACAAAAGGCACAAAGATTCAATAGAATCCATGATGGCCTTTTTCTTTTGGATTTCACATGCTGCTTCTAGACAACACTCACTCTTCAACATCTATAACCCAGTGTGGGGTTAACAAAAGTTTTTTCCAGGTGAATTGTAAGTAAAATTTGCCTATTTTGGCAGGACAAAGATGAGGTAATTGATAGAGAGTAATTCTAAACAAAGCGTTCTTCAGCAGTAACTTTTAATGTGCATTTTTAACACAAGAAATTAGATATTCCTTTCTTACACAAAAGCTAAGGGAGGTACATAATGTGCAGGTGTCCACAGACTTTTTGCAAGCTAAATGTGGGTATCCCATTCCTCTTAATTGTATGCCTTCTGTTTTTCAAGTTATTATGGGGTTAGCATGAGTGCATGCATGTTAGTACTTAGTGTTAGCATGTGTATTGGAATGTCAGTGTGTGATGTTATTGTGAGTTTGTGTGTCAGAGTATGGTGTTTGAGTGTGAGGGGTGAGTCTAGGGTTAGTGGTGTCTGGGAGGGAGAGAATAGGATAAGAGAAACAATGTGTGTGTATGGAAGTGTACAGAGGTAGAGTGACTGGGTGGTAAAGCCAGTTTGCATTAGTAAGTATGCATGTTAGTTATAGGGGGGCTTGAAGAAATACTGCACCCAGACGCCAATAACACTAGGCTTACCCCTATTCTCATAAGGTCTACTTAAAGGAGGATCTAAATGAGTGATGGGTGGAGCAATCAGTGGGACATGGAGTTTTTTTTTTATTAACCTCATCTATACCACAGAATAGAGCAGGGGCATCCAACATGCGGCATCGAGGTGCGGCCCGTGTGAGCAGGGCTGGACGGGCCCCTGGGAGATTTCCTGGTGGGCCAGCAGACCATCATACAAAGCGGCCGCCTGGACGCGAAGTTCAAAGCAGCCGTCGTGCAGCCGCGAAATTCAAAGCAGCTGTAAGACCGCCTCCACTGGTGGCCTAATGAAGTTAAAGCGGCCGGCGTGCAGACACCGTGCCGCCCAGTGGCAGCAGTGCCTCAGCTCTTCGTCCTGCCCCCTTTTAAGATGTGACGTTCAAGGGGGGGGGGGCTCACAGAAGAGTTCCTCCTGACATGGAGAGGATCGTCATGTCGGAGGACAGCAGGGGGAAAAAAATACCGTATTTGCTCGATTATAAGACGAGGTTTTTTCCAGAGCAAATGCTCTGAAAAATACCCCTCGTCTTATAATCAGGGTCGTCTTATAATCAGACCTCAAATAGGTCTGATTATGAGACTAAGATCCAGATCCCCCATAGCGATGCAGGGGACCAGGATCCTCCTGTGTTATGCCCCCCCAATTTACCGGTGCTTCTGAGTCCCAGGTGCTTAATCCGGGCTGCGTGTAGAGCTCTACACGCTTCCCGGACTAAGCACTGGGGACTCAGATGCAGGGGACCTGGATCCTCCTGTGTTATGCCCCCCCCCCTCCAACTTACCGGTGCTAAGTCCGGGCAGCGTGTAGAGCTCTACGCGATTCGTGTGGAGCTCTACATGCTGCCCGGACTAAGCACCGGGGACTCAGATGCAGGGGACCTGGATCCTCCTGTGTTATGCGCCCCCCCCAACTCAGAAGCACCGGTAAGTTTGGAGGAGGGAGGGAGTGTTAAATGGGGGGTTAAGGCATTTCTGGAGGCAGAGTGCTCTGTGAAATGCCTTTTAACCCCTTTAATGCCACTCTGCCTCCTGAAATGCCTTTTACCTCCCTATATGCCACTCTGCCCCATAATATGCCTTTTAACCCCCTAAATGCCAGAGTCTTATATAGGGGTATAAGGCATTTCTGGAGGCAGAGTCGCACATAGGGGGTCAAAAGGCATATCATGGGGCACAGTGGCATATAGAGGGTTAAAAGGTGTATCATGGGGCACAGTGGCATTTAGAGGGTTAAAAGGCATATCATGGGGCACAGTGGCATATATGGGGTATAAGGCATTTCTGGGGCAGAGTGGCAAGCCTGGGGGCAGATGTGCATAACTGGGGGGGCAGGTTGGAAAAAAAAAAAGGAAATAAAAACAAAATATTTTTCTCAATCATAGCTTTTTTTAACAAACAATTGTTCACATAGTTTACATGAACTAACATTTACTGGCAAAACTTTTTTCCTATAGGGTCGTCTTATATTCAGGCTTTTTCTTTTTTTCATAAGTTAATATTCAGATTTTGGGGGTTCGTCTTATAATCAGGGTCGTCTTATAATCGAGCAAATACGGTATATATATATATAAGTATTACCAATAAAATAGGGGTTATAGGAAAGCGGACTCATATTCAAGGGGAGGGGGGGAATTCCCTTGGGACAAAAATTAAATAATGCAAAAGGGGGGTGGCTGGGTTGTGGCATTACAAATTCAAGAGGTGCGGTGGCTGGGGTTAATACGCATGGCAGTGGGGGCATCAATAGACAAGAGGTTGGTTGGGCATCACATTAGCCAATACAAAAAGGGTGGGGGCATCAATACACAAGGGAGGGGATTGGCTGGGGCATCACATAAATCAATATACAAGGGTGTGGGGGCATAAATGCACAAAGCGGGGCAAAACACAAGGTTGTGGGGGGACATTAATCAATACTAAAGGGGGCTGGGCTGGGGCATCAATACACAAGGGGACAAAAAATACAAAAGGAGCAGTTAATGACAAAGCAGTGTAGAAAATACATTTTTTATGCTTCAGTGGGGCAGAGCCTGTCCTGGTGTGTGTGTGTGTTTGAGTGTTGGTGTGACAGAGCCTGTCCTGGTGTGTGTGTCTGGGTGTCGGTGTGGCAGAACCTGTCCTAGTGTGTGTGTTTGGGTGTCGGTGTGGCAGAGCCTGTCTTGGTGTGTGTGTCTGGGTGTAAGTGTGGCAGAGCCTGTCCTGATGTGTGTGTGTTCTTGGATGTTGGTGGGACAGAGCCTGTCCTGATGTGTGTGTGTGTGTGCTTGGATGTTGGTGGGACAGAGCCTGTCCTGGTGTGTGTGTGTATTTGGGTGTCAGTGTGACAGAGCCTGTCCTGGTGTGTGTGTGTTTGGGGGTTGGTGTGCCAGCGCATGTCCTGGTTTGTATTTGGTTGTCTGTTTCCTGGCACTTTACTTACTGCAGGAATAAATAGAACTATGTAATTTTTTTAGGCGTCCCCTGTATGATGGCTTTTTCAGTGTACAGATGTACTCCCAGTCCCATCACATAAGATTGTATGCTATGTTATCTGCCGAGCACTGATGTCATCTTTATCCAGTACACATCAATGCAGATGAGTTAAGATTCTGTCTGTTTTATTTATTTCCATGAAATGGCCACCAAAATACTCAGCACCAGGCCCGTTATGCTCTTAATCCGGCCCTGCCTCCAGTGCGCATCAGCCATCTTAAATCCAACTTGTACCCACAGTGTGTGGGGAACAACACAGCCTTGTGTAGTTTTAATTGGCTAAACTTGTTTTAAATGGTTTCTGGACTGACTTTGTTTTACTGTTTAAGTAATTTAGTATTAATAGAATGACATATAAAAGTTGAATAAAAAAAGTTTCCACTGCTTTTTTCCATTATCACCAAATTAACCCTGTATTAATATGCATTATGAAGTTAAAAGGCCATATTTTCTCTCAGTGAAAAATGAGTGCGGCCCACGCACACATACATCTCTGATGAAGTGGCCCACTGCAGAAGAAACTTGGACACCCCTGGCATAGAGGATACCCTTATCCTCAATGTGAACTCCTTACCTATCTAAACATTTAATATCTATTTTAACCTCCTCCATCCCACAACGAGAGAGGAGGTGATCTCTTTTCATTTAAATTTTATCCTTTCTGTCTCATTGTACATGGGATGCAAGGCATGGATGGCATGAGTTGGATGGATTATAGCTTGTGAGGTTGAATAAGTGCACATGAGTCGTATCAGTCGAGTTTTAACTGAACAGATTACTCAGCTCTTGAATAGACCCCACTTATATTGTAGGCACAAATTATTTGGTTAACAAAGTGATTAGTGCAGAATCCCATAACGCAGCTTCTCTTTTTTTATACAACTACTAAAATTGAGACATGCATTTTTTTTTTTTGCGGAAGCAGACAACATTGTTGGCGAAGGCATTTCTTGGCCCAAGTCACCTGAAAAGGTTTTAATCCTTCAACAAGTTAATGCCAGGAGAGGGTGAGTACAAACCGAATGCCTGTTCTTGTAACAATGGTAGTAATTAGCTTTTTTTGAGAAATATCCAGTTTATAAATAATATTCATCTCTACTCTCAGGCCTTCAAATCCTTATTGTTTTAATAAGAATGGTGCACTGTGGTGAGAATTGAGTGTATAATTTGTCATTTAATGTAATTTATAATGTATATAATCAAGGATAATCAGGTAGCATTCTGATGGATACCTGGGGAGGTTGCATTAGAGAAAAAGGATCTGTTTATGACCTCCAGAGGCCACACACAGCAATCCAGAAACATTTGTTAAAAACAGATTATGTTTGTTCTCCTGCTGGGTATTTTACATCTGAATTCTAAGTACAGGAATGGAGCAAGCCCTGGCAGCACTTTGTCCCACTATGGGTATTAACATTAACCTTAAATACAGAATATTCAAACCAAGAGGTGAAATAACACTACATAAGGTATTGTTACCCTAAAGGGGAAGCTACGGTACAGAAAAAATGACAGTGTCCTCTCTTGCCTAAAAACAAGGTGGAAACACAGAGCTAACTTCCCGCATGTTTAATCTTATAGGAGAATTAACCGTAAGCAGGCCAGAACTGGCCAGTGGGCACACAGCGCAAACTCCCAGAGGGCTGCTTGTTTTGGAACTGAAGCATGTAATCACATTGTCTCTAGGCTAGTGGAAAATGGAGACACAAGGAAGAAAACACAAAACTTTAAAATGTTCTTCTTTCAATATACATAAACAGTATTATACATATATACAAAATTAAATTTGATTCTTATTCCTCTTATTAAAATTATACTTGCATTTGATTCTTATTCCGCTTATATACATTTATTCATAGGCCTACATACATTTTTACACAGACATTCATCCTCACGTACAACAAACAGACCCCCTCCCATCTGTCTGTACCGCCTTACCTCTCCTGCAGCCCCTGTCTCACCCTGGGGTCACGAGACGTCCAGGTCGAAAGAGCCCTTTCAGAACAATTTTGAACTGGCAGGAGGAGACAAGAACAAGTGGTCGCAGGGGTAACGCCACACAGTATGTGTGAAAACCAGTTCAGGAAGGATCATTTACTGCAGCTGAAAAACACCATTGTTTTACTGTTAAAGTGCTCTGTAAAGTATTCCAAATGAGTTAAGTATTTGAAAATAAATACACTGATGGTTGGAGCGAGACACAAAGAAATTTGAGGCCCAAATAAGTACCTATTAGTACCTTACACTATCCGGTTATTAATTGAACTATGTTTAGAGGGGCTCTAGTTTGTATATGGCTCTAAGTGGAAAGATTTAAGGAGGGATATTTCTAGTTAACAAATGTTTTCAATATACATTATGGAATTGTATCCATAAGTTCTAATTAGTACGGTTGCTTGTCTTTGTAGAAACCTTATAGCAGAGTGACAGCATCACACCTGCATAGGCATCTCTAATCTGTTGGTCAATGGGTGTATAAAGCAGCCTTTGAAGTTGTTCGTATATGGAGTACTACAATTGCACATGTCTCATGTCTTCTGTTGTTTTGGTAGATGCAATGCATTTATTACACAGGTAGAACCATGCACATGAAATATCAATGCTATGAATTTAAACAGATAACCATAGAATGAATAGTCAATGTTGGTTCCCACCATCAATCAAAATTAGAAATTGCAAACCAGTTTTGACACATTCCTGTCAGGTTCCATTAACAGCTGTGGTTGGTTTAGCAGATACATCCCCGTAAACATCTTGGCGTAGTGTTAAGCCAGTGAGATGCAATCACCTTCTGTGACCTGTACATCGTTTCATATATTATTTACTGCATGTAGAAATCACTGTATATATATATATGGTTATAGTCTGCTACATTGTGTAATTGTGTGTACTTTATCATCCAGGTATGGAGCTATTTCCAAGATTACAAGGAAAATGAAGAGCAACCAACCCATGAAATGCAATAGTTTGTCTTACAGAACATGGAATAAACGTATATGTTAATATAAAAATAGGTTCAGGTAATACACACAAACTTGGTTCCTATGGCTCTAACACATGACTATGTCAGACAGACCATGTGTGCCAAAGGAGGCTCTGTCTATACCCTACAATGCATGATACTGGATGGGAAGGTACATACACACTAAGGGAAAACACACACAAGGTTAGATATTTAGGAAATAGTGTATATTGGAGTGTGCTGGCTGATCAGGTAATACAAACAGGACTGGTTTACATAGCAGACCAAAACTCGGAACAGGATACAGGCTGTAGGCAATACATGGGTTGGAAAGTCTCTCGACAGGGCACTGGAAACACGGATGAAGTCTTTCAAGAACGTTGTGGCTGTATGGCACCTTGGACTCGCATAGGGGACACGCTGCTCAGACTAGGAGACAGGCAGGGCACATGGCAGGTATAAACAGTGTTTTTGCCACTTATCTAGCATATACTAACCATTGTGACTTTCCAGGAGTTACGCGTTTTGCACAAATACTTCCTAAATTATATTGCTATACCTCAGCAAATGAAGTGGAGAGGGGCCCTTTTATGATATCGTGGCTAATGGGGGACTTATCAGCCATCTTGACCACCGGTGATTTTGGTTCAGCAAACTATCCTTAATTTGCATCATTGCAAAGACAAAATGTATGATACATTACTTATGATTATCTAGATTATAACAACATTTTTTATCAGTTCTCCAAAAACAAAATAGCAATCAATATTGCAGATAGAAGAAGAAAGAGTCAAAAGCCCGGAATTCCTCCCCTGTTCCACTCCAACATTGTGATTTGTCTTAAGGCACCCAGTCACTCAGTTCCCAATTATGTTTGTGCCAGCCAAATAAGGGTACAACTATGTACCACTTGCACATTATACTATGGTTGTTATGTAACTTTAGTAAGCTACATTGGAGGCCCTATAGCATTGTGGAAGTACCGCCCAACTCTGGTAGACATATCAGTGAACACATGGAACAAAATATAAAATAATATATCATACTAAGTAATAGTATACCATTTTCTTTCTGGACTACCAAAACTCAGGTCATATGTTTCTGTGGCAACGGTCTAGTCACTTTACTCACAATATTGTGCTTTATCCTCATCCTTTTTAGGTCATGTCTCTTCTGTAATGACATCATCACAATTAGAGTCATATTATCAGCTGTAAGCCTGATAAAATATGTTGAAATCTGCATGAAGACAAATTTAAATACAGTGTAGCAATGAGTAAAATAATAAGGTTAACGGCATCTTCAAACCATTGTGTGTAAATGAGCTTAGGCTTTCTATAAGATGTGATTTTTCCATTAATATTTAATGATGAACACTTAAGAACACATTTACATGTCTCGAAAGACCAGACATTTAAATGAGCACATAAGTAACCTTTATATTAATACACTTCATACAGTGCAAGGTTTGTAATCAGTTCTTTACCTACTGCGTCTTGAAAAATTGCCTTTAGAAATAGTTCTAGGATAAAGTGGAGATGGAGGTTCCGTTTACCTTCCATTAGCTGTAGCACAAAAGTTTTATCTGATTCTTGACTCTGACTTAGTGTTCCCAAGTGCCAGAAGGTAATGCAGTAACCCTAGCAAAATGGACAAATTAAAGGGATATTATAATGTCCCTGACACCACTTATATAGAAGAATGCATATTAACCCTTCATAACAGAGGGGTTTACTCCCTAAGTGACCTGAGCATTTTTGTCATTTTAGTGGAACTATATATTGTTTTTTCAAAGACAGATAGGACTTTCTTGTGATACCTTGTATAGTCTGTCATTTGTAATATCTAATATATAAAAAATGGTAAAACATTTCCTGAGTAGAATAATACCAACATTCATGGGTTTAAGGGAGTAAAATGCTCCCTTACGTTCCAACTATGTTTTTTGAACTTTGAATTAGTGGCAACAAAGTGTATATTGCTAGTGAGAGGGACACACTGTGTTTGGGCACCTATTTTTTTTTTACATTTTTTAACACTTTTATCATTATTATTCTTTATTTTTAACATTTTTTTACTTGAAATCCTCAGGTTTATTATTTTTAAATTTTATTTAGTTTTTACCTTTTTTAAAATATTTTTCTTCCTCTTTTCACTTTGATCTCCCCTGCTGTTGGTCCCAGAGTGACCAACTCTATTGCCCTGCATTGCTGATCATAGTACCTGTGATCAGCCCACAGAGGGGGTTCATCAGAGCTCTCAGGATGGTCAGAACTGACACCGCCGGCAGAACATGGCCGAACTTCCACTCAGGCATTTTCTGATATTTTTATATTATTGGCGCCATATTTGAATTGGTAAGCAGAAAGTGACACTAGCTCCTGCTTACATGGGAGACTGAAGGCCATCTAATGAGAGCCTAAGCTCACATGTACCATCCTAAGGGTCATGAAGGGGTTTAGTTACTTTAATATGCATTCTTCTAAAACAAAAATAAAGCACTTACTTGACAAGAGGCTGTCCTTCTCCATGGTCTGATTATTCTTGCCAATGATTGGTTGTTTAAAGTAGTCAGTCTGTGGGAGTAAATGTGTCACATACATCTGAATATACCCAGGGCTAGAGCTTACTGGAGAAGAGTATCTTGTGTGCAGGAAGATGTGTTCAGCCTAACACATCTCCTAGACTGCATTTAGCTGGGGATGGGGAAAGGGGCAAATGCATTTGGGGTGATTCTGCAGAATCTCCCTGTCCATTTGAAAAAATACCATATGCAAATTTAAAGGGACCAAACGGTTATCATGGGTGTATATAATGCTGGAGTGTCCCTTTAAAATATAATTGAATACACTACCTAGATTACAGAGAACCTTAGTTACATAGATCACCCTTTTATTGTGGTTTATTGCTGAAATTCTATCTACCCAATACTTCAGAGAGCTTGATTTTTTGCAATATTTGTGGATTTTGAGTCAATCTCCCATAATATTTTTATATTACTATTAATATTGTCCCTAGAGGCATACATAGATTCTCACCTCTATAAATGTCCCTGAGGTGATTACTGGACAGATGTGAATAATAACTTACCAGAAATTATTGCTTTGGTAGATGCCTGTGTTATCTTTCATGTGTTTAATGGAATAAAGCATGGAGCAATTTCTTTAATGGACAACCCTAACACGCAAGCATACAGATTGTTTTAACACATTGCATTTCAGACCAGCGTATGGTACACTTTCCAAAATTATGACTTTGTTAAAAGAGAGCTATCACATCTGAAATTAAACCATTCTTGAAGCACTTTGCTTTATATTTTTCTTTCACAAGGTGACTTTGAGGTCTACTCAAGAAACAGCAAGTGCATATGAGTTGGCATTCAATGCAAGTGGGTGGCAGCAACCCCACCAGAGTTAGACTGCAGTCCAACTAGATATTTACTACTAGACTCGCAGAAAGTAGTATTCGACATGCATACATTTGAGTGATCTGGGTTAACTTTGTAGATGAAAACATAATTCATTTTATTTTGGAAGATGTCTACTATAATCAAAATACAAAAAATCCTACTGATCTCACCAAACCAAATTATTAGTATGCCAAGTTCTTAATGCTCTTCTACAAGAGAGAGGTCAGATATGCCTCACCCATATAAAGAATAAGTTAATTTGTTGGAGAATTGATTGATAGTAACTACTGGATGCCTAAACTCCTTCAGGGAGGTATAGCTGTATAACTCTCTATGTAATGATTCAAATACACCCTACCACACCACACATAAAAGAAAGATGAAAGAGGTGATGGTAAAAAGAGAATTCAGGGGACCCTATTCTAACTTTTTAAAACATTTTTTATATATTAAATGTTTTTCTTACTACATTTTGTGAGTTGCAGGTGAGGACATCATTCAACTACTATGACCTAACTTGCAACTGACAAAAAAGTATATTTTTTAAAAAAAATATATACAGTATGTACTAGACTTGGGCACAATTTTACCACCTTCTCCCCCTCCAAATACAAAGAAAACATTGCTTTTCACAGCCTACCAAAAGACAGAAGTGCAATTTCAATTTGCAATTGTATAGGAACATATAATATATATTTCATATAAGACTGTTTTGTATTTTAGCTCTACTTTCATGTTAATCTAATCTGTCCCATACCAACATACCAGCAAATTTCCCCTGGCCGTTTCTCTGTCTTCTATCTATTTATCAAAGAATATTCCAGAGGGTTGTATGTGTATATTGCATTGTGATATTGATGTGCTGTAATCTAATCCTATGTTGGAGGTGTGATATGGTATCTAATATTAGAGAAAAATGTGGGTTCAATTTGGCAGTTGAGAGCAAGTGGTGTAATATCTTGTCAGCTGTAAGACTTAAATATGGTATATAGATCAACTCCTATTTCAGAATCCCTGCCATCGGGTGTGTACTAGATTTTTCTATGTTTTTTTCTCTTTTTTTTCTATTGTTACGATGACCTCTTTGGGACAAAGATAAGCAGTTTCATTTTACCCCACATGGAGGATTTAGATCTAGGGTGGCATGTAGTGTTTTGTTTTATGCATTTGGGCTTTCAATATTTTCACACATTACTCCCTTCAACAGGACACATATGGGGGTGCATGCCTCTCCAAAGGGATTGAATTGGACAAAAACCCTACCCCAATGTATGGGGCTGGAATGCCCCCCCATAAGTTTTTTACAAAGTATTTGTAACTCCTGTGAATCAACAGGATAATGCATCTGTCCATAAAGCTCAAAATCAAGACAATAATGAATTTGTAATAAAAATGGAATATTCTAGTAAAATCCAACTCAAAGCCAAAATTTATTATACAGAACAAAAGTCTCATTAATAAACCAAAAATGCATAGTGATATGTTTAGATCTACAAATAGTAGAATGACACACCTTAACCATCTTGTCAAGGACAACCTGTTCAATCCACTTTAGCAGTGTAAATGTTAACAGCACATGTGAAACATTTACCTTTTTTCCTCTGAGGCACTAGAGTCCGTTGGGCCTATATCATCATTGACAGGAAAAAGGTTTATCATTTATGAATGGCTTCAGAGGTTTTGGCAGTAATACTACATCATTATAGTATATTAAACCTTAGTGGCTGCTGGCCACATTAGTTATCAGAGGAACCTGTGCATTTATGGTAATGGTAACATGTTAACTACAAAAGAACATTCTTAAAAAAAGGCATAGTGGTTAAAAGATATATTTGATTGATCCCCCAATGATAGACAGTCTATTTTTTACGAGGGTTCATTTTTTGTTAAGGATTTTCCATTCCCTTCATAAATATGACAGTGAATTAATGCATGGTTTCTGTGACTGGGTAAGAAAGGCTCAAGGTTCATTGGATTCTGTAGAATACATAATTTAATGTTATTGCTCTCACTTGCAGAGAGAACATCTCAAATATGCTCCTATTGACCACTGTATTCCTTGACCTGCCTCTATGTTTGATGCTTACTTAACATGCTTCAGACACTGTTTGCTGGCCTCTATCCTAATTTAAACAATTTAAGGTCTCACAATTCACTGACTACATCCATTTCTACAATTTGCCAAAAATAAATGTTAAGAGTTTTGTGAAATGAAAGTTGTTATGGGATATATGCAGTTATATAACCTAGATACCTGTGGGTGCAAAACTACAGAGAGTTTTTCCAAATGCCATCAGAAGACATTGGTTAATTTGAGCTCCTGATGCACATCATATGACTCTCTCCCTTCCTGCTTCTTTCGCTTCTGCACCCTTGTCTTGCCTGGGGCTACAGGTAGGAACTAGGGTGCTTTCAAGCAGAATGACAACACAGACCTCAAGCCAGGACTAAGGAATCCATAATGACTCCGGAATGATTAGAGCACAGATACACTGTTACTCAACCTGTTGTGAGAGTTTAAATGGAAGATAGAATAGAATGGAAAAAAATAAGACAGAATGTTAGAGAATGAGGATAAAAATGAGCTATTCTTTAATTAATGTGAGCAAATATGAATTGTCTGTCTACAATTATTTTATTATTTGCTTGGGTATCTGCATCTCTGTCTACTACCACTGTTTATCTATTTTGCCTGCCTAATTTATATGCCCTATGTTTATCCATACCTAATTTATCTAACCTGTCCATGACCATAATCTAGCATAATCTTTCCATTGATCTACTGTATCTATTCACTTACACAATTCTATTTGTAAAAGAAAAGAAATAGAAGTAACAATACAGAAAAAATGTGTCGTAAGAAAAATGAGGATTTGTATCAAAATGTTTCTAAACCCTCATAAAATTGAATGAATAAGTATACCATCTCGCAGAGAACCGCTCATTTGGAGCTCTAGGACGCGAGTAGGCCTCATCCAAGTTTTATTCTTATTACTAATCTTGCTTGCAGAACTGCCAAAGTAGTCCAAATGAGGTTGAATAAACTTTTAGATCTTGCAAGGAGCCTGAATGAAGATTGTGCCTTGCAGAGAGGTTGCAGTGTTTCAGGAATGTTTTTTATATCTTGCAAAGAGCCTAGCTTAAAATGGTGGTTTGCAGAGAGCTTGTGGTGTTTCAAGAAAGCTACACAATAAACTTGTGCATTCAGATTCGTTTAAACTTTATTTTTATAATAATTAAAATTTTGTTAATATTTACTCATTAGTTTGACTGCTATAGCAGTATTCTATCCTTAGCACACATTTTCGGGTACAGTTGCCAGTTTATTAGAAAGTGTTAGATTTGATCACACAGGTTCACACAGGCTAAAAGGAGTTATGATTAGCATTGTTTGCAATGTTTACAGGAAATTTGGGTACATGTTTGAAACTTCCCAGGAAACCAGGAATCAAGGGCAGAATGCTCAAGAATCTTACCTCAGATCACTCTAAAAATAAAAGTTTAATAATATTTTCAAATATTAAGACCAACTTATATTAGATGAGGAAAAGAAAAAAAAATGCAACGGTTCTGTGGACTTCAAGCTACTGCTGTTGAGAGGCTGTTCCACCTTAAATTTAAGAAGGTTTTACTTATGTCAGGTAAGATCTACTTTACTGAGAGGGTGATAAATAGAAAACAACCTTAAAGCAGAAGTGGTAGATGGATTTAAGCATGGATGGAATAGGCATATGAGTCCTGAATTTAAGACCAATTTATGGTTGATCCTTTACAGATAAAACAGAAGGCCTAGATAGACTGAATGGGTCTTTTCTGTAAAATTGTTTTATGTCTCTATACAAAAAAAAGGAAAAATGTTAGAAATCCTAAACATACACTTTATGTACAGGGAAACAAATCTTAATACATCTTAGGTAATTTGTATAACAGAGCAAATGGCAATTAACCTTTTCAGTGCCTATAAGGAAAGTTCTGCATTAATTAACCTCTACAGGTAGGTTCTATTGCAGGCACTGTGTTCACTACATGCTCCTTTCCCTGACATTTTTTTCCTGAGGCTTCACACTCTCACATACTGATGTGCTCCCTCTTTTGCTCCCTTCCTCTTCCATCTCTCCTGTCAATTTTTTCCCTGTTGGTGCACACTCTCTCAGTAAAGTCTCTGCAACTGCACAGAGAGATCAGAGGAGACTAGACAATTGCTGGAGAAGATGAGTAAGCCAATGGGGGCCGATACAAGGCAGGGGTGTGCAGAAAGTCAGACAGGACTGGGAGAGAGGGACTTATTTTGGGGTGACACATTTAGTTTCCATGTAAAAAAACACTCTGAACACTAAATGACCCTTGGACCTTTATAAATATATATCCTTTAAATCAGTATTGGAACCTGGTTGATTAATTCTGTGCCCTTGTATCCTGTGTGGATTCGCATTAACATCCTCTGCCCTATTTGCCTTTATGTTTATTTTTATGATCAATTTAGATATTGTTACCATGTACATATAACACATATCAGGCAGGTATAACTAAAGAGAGTGTCACATTTTGTACATATAATGTTTACATATGAGTTTCCCCTCAGGGAGTACATTGGTGTTTTCAGATGGATATATACTTATTTCTCAACTCCTGAACTAAGTTTTGCTAGGTAGTAGGTTGTGTGTAATAAGTGGAAGGAGGGGTACCTGTTTGTGCATGTATACCATGGAGATTTCTGTATTTGTGTATTTTGTCTTGAGAAAAGCTTTTTATAAGACACCAAAACATGGAGACATATACACTGAAAATGTATACATGTGTTAGTACCGTTATATTTCATTTAGTTTAGTATCGTAGCATATATTTATTATCATATATATATATATATTATTTTTTTTGTGACTGATTTGTTAAATGGTTGATATATATATATATATATATATATATATATATAAATTAATATGATGAAATTCTGGTATCTATTTATTGTATCTTAAAGGTTTTGGCTAATTCAGAATGTATTTTTATGATATTATTTGCCTTCTATGTTATATGTTCAAACTTGGCAATATAGGTTTTTAATTATGATGTTATGTTATTCCACTGTACAAGAGTTACAGAGACGTTACGATTGACTAACATCTTAATGCATTTTGGTAATATCTAATGCTATTTTCTGAAAATGCCAGGGATACCCTCTTGATAAGGTCCTGTTGATTATGAAATATACAGTATGTTTGGTTTTTTTACCTGTGACTCATCTTTATAAAATGTCTGGTTTGTAACCCAGACTGCTTCAGAGTAAGTATGAAAACTGCAAAATGCATCAAGCGTTAAGTCTGGTCCTGTGAGGTTCTCCAGTTTCTTTTTTTTGTATTGTCTAAGGACATAAATAAAAGAACATTTTGATTTTATATGGACAGTGAGTCATTTTCCTCTATTTGGAAGTTGTAGCTGGTGTTTTCAGTTATATTTTCAATTTGTTCTATGGGACTTTGAGGCCTGTCCTAATATGCCTAATATCTAAAAAATATACCGCCAACAATTTTCACACTATATACACTGTATATTTTCAAGGGGTTTGGCAGAACTCGAACTGACAGATTAAGACATGCCGATACATTGGATGTTTTTGTTGAAGTTGTAGCGGGTCAAGAACGGAATTAGAGGAGGAGAGGTTATTTAAGCGATGACACACAATCTTTTCAGTTTGGAGTTAAAAGAAAGGAGAGTAGGGGGAGTAGAGGGAGCAGGTGATAGTTAATCAGACAGGTGGGATATAAGGAAGGATTTTTTAGAATGGGTGTGATTAGAGCACGCTTAAAGGTTGTGGGTACAGCTCTAGAGGAGAGGGAAATGGTAAATAGGTGGATGGACAAAAGTGGAGAGAGACTTTGAAAAGTGTGATGGGTCAACGGGACAAATTGCTGGGTTACAGGAAGAAAGAAGAGTGGCTTTAGTTGTAGGCGAAAAACCAGTTAGAATGGGATGAGTAGGGGGAATGATGGTGGTTGGTTTAGTAGGAGGTTGCACAGAAAAAAAGGTCTCCCCTGATAATTTTGATCTTGTTCTTGAAGTGGGTGACAAGGTCTTGGACAATGAGAGAGGTTTGTGGTGTGGGGTATGGAGGGACAGAGAAGGGTGTGGAAGGTAGAAAAAAGTGGCATGGGTTTGTAGATAGGGAGGATATCCGAGTAGAGAGTTGTTTAGCAAGAGAGCAAATAGCGTTGTAGGAGTGTGCCATTAATTTGTAGTGAGTAAAATCTTTGTTGGTTAGGATCTTACAAAGTAGCATTGCATGCTTTTAGTATGCCATGGTTGATGTTTAGGTTGTTGGGGGTTATGCTAACAAGATATAAGGGGAAACAAAAGGGACTGCTGCACCTGGACAGGTAAAGGTTATAAGGAAGGTAGGACAGGTTCCGGTGAAGCTGATAGTTGGGGAAGGTCATAATCTGGCAATGGACTATGAATAGGAGGAGAACACTGCAACGTTGTATTGTTAGGAGTAAGTATTGGAGAAAAGGTTAGAAGGTGGTGGTCAGAGAAAGGGAAGGGAAAGATAGAGAAATCTGAGTGGAAGCTTTATCTTGTGAAAACATTATCAATTGGGTGTCCCTGAGTGTGTGTGTGTGTGAGAGAATTAGTCCACTAGGAAAGACCAAAGGAGGAGGTTAGGGAGACGAGTTTGGAGCTGGTGTGTTGAGATGTCTAAAGGAATGTTGGAATCAATATTGCATTAAGTTGTTCTGTTTTTCATTAAAAGTCAGTAGTGTGCTAATAAAATACAACTCCCATGTTCTTGTCATTGGTTGGATACCAGTTTTAAAGCACCTTCGTAAGGCCAAATTCCCAGCAATCTGTGTAACAACTGAGACAGCTCTCCAAATGTCTGCAAAATTGAACTGAAAGGCCAAATCCTTCTTAATCATTAACAGTTCAACACACTGTTTTACTGTTAAGGATCTATATCAGCTTCAGTAGGAATACCATTAAATTCTTATATATAAAGACAGACGTTTGCAAAAGACCACTGGCAATAATCAGTCCCAGGTCACCTCAGACAACTGGTTCTGGTTAGAATCATCTAACAGTTGGCAGTAGGACATGCTGAGCCCTCCACCTCGGGCAACAGTAGTGCAGAGCTGTGTTTGGGCACATAATAGCTATATGCATATTAAAATGGCTTCATTTATCTATAACAGGAAAATAGTATTAACTCTCTCTGTCAGAAAAGTAATTATCCATGATACAGACAAAGTAAAGTGATGCTATGTATTACTGGTCCCTCTGGGATTGAAATGGTTATTAGCAGAATAGCAGGCATAAGTATATTCTCAGTCCTTCCTTCATAGACATCAGAATGGGGTATTTTTTCAACTCTGGTCTAATCATGTGGCATACAATGAGAGAGGGACCTAATTAAAAATGAAATTAAGATACCGTCTCATAAAAATATTGAATAAAGTTTATCTGATTTCAATTCATGTGGGGGAGAAAAACTTTATCATCTATCTGGCCTCTGCCAGCTGTGGAAAATACCGAATAAATTACTATATTTTCCCAGTAACACCTAAATATTTTCTTGTGGACATTTCATTAGTCTTCCACATACAGAAAAATAAAGAAAATAAAATTATGCTTGTATGTAATTGAACAAACTGCTTTATTTTAAATTTGTAGGACAAGGCCTGCTGCTGAGTCATAAATGGTGTTTAAATGACATAGGTTTTTTTATTTTATTTATCATATTCCTTGAACATAATAACATTTTATAGGTAGTAAAATCAAATCAGTGGTGTGATTTTGTAGGAAACCCACCTTACTAATTTGACTGTGGTTTGTATTTGAGATTTATTCTTTGAAAGTCGCGTGTTGTAAAATTGGCAAAGGAAACTGATTCACAATCAAGCAAATTGTCCAGCTCATATATTAACCAATATAAAGTTGACTGCACAACTACACTATATGGACAAAGATATTGGGACATCTGACCATTACACTTGCAGGGACTTTTAAGACAGTGTATTCTAAATACATAGATGTTATTATGTAGTTGTTCCCCCCCTTTGCAGCTATAACAGCTTCCACTCTTCTAGCAAGGCTTTCCACAAGATTTTGCAGCGTTTCCCAGGATATATCCCAAGGACTAAAACTGGTGGTATTTGGTTCTGGGCTGATCTCTGCCAAGTTACTTTGTCATTAACCTTCCATTGCTTTTTTTTCTTTGTCAGTGTAAATTACTAACATGACCCTCTGGATATTTAATGTAAGCTAGCTTTATTTTAAAATTACTTATTGTATAATTTTATCTCACTCAAGCCATGTTAATTAATGTTGCATGTGGGGAAGTCTGTAGACAATAACCACTAATAGAGATACTGTAAAGTAACGCTCCCACACCTTCTACCTTCTACGATGCTTCCTGTCAGGACCGAATTGGTTAACCGCTTCCAGCGCTAGCGGACACTAGCGAGGAAGGGCTCAGGAACTGGTCCACTTTCTTTAACTTCGCGGCACTGCAGCTTGCCGAGGCGTAGCCGAATACAGCGCTGTAATTGTCCTAAAAATGACAATGAGTGATCCAGCGAACCCCTGAAGCATTAGACAAGACTAATGTCCAGGGAAGTAACACGCTTTATTGGGGAAATACACAAACTTATATACAAGTTAGGTGAGAAAAAGACCATAAATCATGTCCACATCTTCCTGCCCTGCCCAGACAGTCCGGCGTCTCGCTTAGGCCACCGAGCCCTGCAATGTCTGTAGAACTTTAACCATCATTCTCAGGGTGATCTTGAAGGAGCGGCGGTAATCCCGGGATGCCAATGGATAGCTCTGGGTCCTGAGGGTATCCTGTCCAAAAACCGACACGATCGGCGAAGGGACCCCGAGCGACGACAGTTCAAAATCTCCCGGGACGGACCACAAGATAGCTGGCCTGCGTACGATAACCGCACCGGCTGATCCCGCTCTTCTGTCGGTACCAGCGACCGGGGATCTGTAAGAGGTTCCCTCTCCGAACCACCCCTGGTCCGTACCCCACCACCTGTGGGTTATTTCCATGTATGCACGCTGTGGCAAGGCTCGAGGGGTGTCTGGGCTACAAGGGGCCAAAGTCCGTGGACAGGGCATGTGGCACATGGATAGGGTAGGACGGGAGGGAGAACAAAGCACAGACGATCATTACCACATATATATATATATAGAGAGAGAGAGAGAGAGAGAGGAAATACACAAATCACACATTGATGGATATAAGCACACTTATTAACCCCGGATGGTCATAATAACTACTATCGACGGCACTTATTAACCCCAGGCCGTCACACCTTTGTTCTGGTAGTAATGGTAATGCAGCTAGAGAATATTTGTGTTGGGTAAGGTGGTGATAATATTTGGGTTGATATTATATGCTCATTACTCACTGAACACAATTAGCCTCATACTTGAATCTACATGTTAGGTTCTAGGGTAAACCAAGTATTAGCTTTTGTCCAGAAGGAATGACTACCCATCAAGACATTCCAAGAGGTTTCAACCCCACTGGAGTTTTTTCCTCTCCTGGATTCTAGAGCATATGTCTTTCTGCAATCCAGAGGCATGTTGTGGCCAAGTAGCTAAAATAAATGTAAAACTCTATACAAACATACTTAGTCTCCCATTCGGTTCATATCTTATGTTAAAGTGGTATATCATAATTCCCTATGTTTTATACCTACTTTATTTCAACCAGTACCTCTCCTTATTTTGATCAGTCAGTTTGTCCAAGTGGAAGAATGCTCAGTTCAGCATCAGCAGCCAACCGGTAGGAATATAGATTGTAAGCTCATTTGAGCAGGGCCCTCCTCACCTGCTGTCTCTGTAAGTCAATTTATGTTATATACTACTTGTTATGTCCTGTCTACCCATTGCACAGCGCTACGGAATTTGATGGCGCTATATAAAACAATAAATAATAATATTCAAATACAAGCATCATAGAGTGGAGTGATTATTCCTACCAGCCAACTGCACTCACACTCCTATCATGCCCAGGTTCTAGTACTGGTTGCCTGGGCATGATAGGAGTGTGATTGCTGTTAGCAATCATATATATATATATTGTTGTTGTTTTTTTCTGTCCAGTTTTGGTGTGTTACCTACTTTTAATAAAAGTGTGGTTGGACCAAAATTAGACAAAAAAATCAACAACAAAAAAATCAACCAAACTTCTATCATGCCCAGGCAGCCAGTACATGCTAGAACCTGGGCATGATAGGAATGTGATTACAGCCTCCCTATGCCATGCTCTCACACGCCAGCCCCTTTAACGTCATGAATGCCGGCCTCCACATGCTGCCCCCACCAGACACCAGGGAGTCAGAAACAGTGGTAAGTCTCGGGGGGGGTTGTTATATGGGGGGGCATAAGGCTTTTCTGGAGGCAGAGTGCCCCATGATATGCCTTTTAACCCCCTATATGCCACCGGGAACAGGGCGTGTTAAGACCCCGTTCCCGCGACCTGTAGCATTCGGGTCTTGACTCGGAGAACCGGATGAGCAGCGCTCACCCGGCAATCTCCGGGTGAGAGTTCCCAGGTATGGGTATAAGAGCTTGACTGCAAGATAAACTATTTGGGGCTGGTCTCCAAATGCTTCCAGGGCTGCTTTTCATTCCCAGTCCGGCCCTGTTACTAATCCACTCTCACTGAATATTTGTATTCCTTTTCTCTGCCACTGTCACTTTCCCTCCTCCTCTTGGCTCTTCTTCTGTGTCCTGTCCTTCCGGTGCAGTGAGTGCAGAAGGCGGTGGGCGTGGCTTCAGTGTTGTGCGCCGGGATATGACAGCAAATCTTTGATCTCCCTAAGCGAGCCTGCTCCTCTAGAGATGGACATTACTATCTGGAGGGCTGCCGGCTTGGTGGTACCCCCTGATAAGTTGCACCCGTGGGAGTACCGCCCCCGCCCCCGCCCCCACCCTGGCTAGGTGCGCTACTGGGTCTAGTGTAAGGATACACAAAGTTTGTGCCCTTTCATGCACAAGTTATGCAAAAGGTGTATACCAGTTTAATTAAAATGATCTAAAACACTATTTTATTTATAAAGCACTTGCATGTTCCATACATTATAACTGATTTCTGGAGTTCCCAGGGTATACATTTTGGCACAGTCATGTTAGCATAAGAGTTAGCTGCTTAGGCATTTATTCACAGGACAACGACGGAATATTGCAGGGCCTAAATAAATATAACATATTTTTATATATTTAAATGCAAACATTTTGGTATGTACAGTTAACAGTATAAAGTAACTAGAAATCAAGAGCTGCTGGTGTATACTGCCTATTGATCAATGGATGTTGTTCATTATGATAAGTTTATGTACACTTTGCAATTGTTATTTTTCCATTCTGCTTAATATAAGCCTTTATTACAAATCTCTTTATACTAAAATAGCGTATGAAGTTAACACAAGTTTTAAAGTTGTTTGTTGTACTCCATTGACAAAAGTAAACAAACCCTGAAATCTTCCTGTTTCATGAGGGACACCACAAAATGTTACTTTAACAATCATTCTCGTAAGCAATCTGGAAGAACAGCTCAAGGGGATTAAACGTTTAGAGATGAGTTGGGGGTGGTATCTGAAGATAAAATGCTGACACTGTGATTTTGTCCTTCTATGCATAGTGAGGAAAGCATTACCATTAATGACCTAATTCAGCATCTGGCACCTAACATTTGAAACTAAAAGGCAATTAGGTTACAGTGTCCTTCAGAGTTGGTCGCCCCTCAGGCTATAAATTCTGCAACCCTTTTACAAATACGAAGACTTGCAAGTCTGTTAGGCAAATACAGATTGTGTTCCAGGGTCTATTAGTCACTAGCTTAAAGCAGTTGACTGTAGCAAGACTCCACCTTTCCATCACTCTAAGTGCTCAGCACGGGATTCCCCCTTAACAAATCATGAAGCTTGGCACAGATTGTACTATCATCGTGTAATATGCACTAGGGCTGAAACAACTAATCAATAAAATCGATAATAATCGATAATGAAAATCGTTGTCAACGATTTTCATTATCGATTAATCGAATCGATTTTTATCGATTATAAAAAGAGGTTTTTTTCAGAGCAAATGCTCTGAAAAACTCCTCTCCTTATATAATCCGACCTCAAACAGAGATCGGATTATAATACTAGAATCCAGATCCCCCGCAACGCTGCAGGGGACCTGGATTCCCCTCACTGTCGGCCGGTCTCTCACTTCCGTCTCTCTCCCCCCTCCCATACACCCCTCTGACTCCTCCCCCCTCCCATACATCACTCTGCCTCTCTCCCGACTCGTTACTGACAGGCACTTTCACTGCAGCCTCAGCGTAAGTGAAGGGCAGTAACGGAGGCTGGCTGTGCGCATCGTGCAGACCCCCCACCGGCTGACAGAGAATCATCCTCTCTGTCAGCTGGTGGGGGTCTGCATCGCACAGACAGCCTCCGTTACTCACCTTCACTTACACTGAGGCTTCTATGAAGCTGCAGTGAAAGTGCCTGTCAGTAACGGAGCCGGGTAGAGAAGCAGAGCGGTGTATGGGAGGGGGGAGGAGTCAGAGGGGTGTATGGGGGCCACCCTCCCACACACCACTTTGGCTCCTCCCCCTCCCATACACCACTCTGCCTCTCTACCCGGCTCCCTGGTGTCTTGTGAACCTCTGTTGCTGACAGGAGGCAGAGTGGAGTATGGGAGGGGGGAGGAGGCAGAGTGGAGTATGGGAGGGGGGAGGAGGCAGAGTGGAGTATGGGAGGGGGAGGAGGCAGAGTGGAGTACGGGAGGGGGAGGAGGCAGAGTGGTGTATGGAAGGGGGAGGAGCCAGAGTGGTGTATGGGTGAGTTATAGTGGTGTATGGGGGGTATTATGAATTTCAGGGCATATAGGGGGTATAAGGCATATCAATATTAGGCATATCAGGGGGGCATAAAACATATCTGGGGGTAAAAGGTATATCAGGGGGATCAGTGGCATAGAGGGGGTATAAGGCATTTCGATATTAGGCATATCAGGGGGGCATAAAACAGATCTGGGGTAAAAGGTATATCAGGGGGCTCAGTTGCATATCATTGGCATATAAGGAGTATAAGGCATATCATGGGCACGGTGGCATATCAGGGGGCACAGTGGAATCTGGTATATAAGAGGTATAAGGCATATATGGGGGCAGAGTGGCAAGCTGGGGGTCAGATGTGCATAACCGGGGGAAGTTTGGTAAATAAAAAACATTTAAACAAGGCTTTTTTCTCATAGTTTTTATTAAATATGAAAAATAGTTAACATATGAATTAATATTTACTAATAACTTTGCATTAAAACCTAGTTTGAGAAACAGTGTTTGGGTTCTTGTAGCTTTTATTATTATGTCAGTATAATAAGAAGGTGAATAGAGAGAGAGAGAGGCCATTGCAATAAAGAGATGAAAGTGTACATTGTACGTTTTTTATTACATTATTTTAAATTGAAAAAAAATTGCATTTTTTTATCGGATTAATCGAAAAAATAATCGGCCAACTAATCGATTATTAAAATAATCGTTAGTTGCAGCCCTAATATGCAACCTCCGCTGCTGCCGGCACTTCTCCCGGGGCTTCTATGACGCCCCATCGGCATCACATGACCTTCCGTACTCATTCATATAAGCCCCGGCGGAAGTGCTGGCAGTAGCAGCGGAGGTTGTCTGCAGCACGGAATCTAAAGCACGGGGAGAAAACTAGGGAAGCACTGGTAAGTTGGGGAGGGTAACAGTGGCATATAGGGGTTAAATATAGCGGTTAAAAAGAATATCAGGGAGGCAGGGTGGGATATAGGTGGTTAAAAAGAATATCAGGGAAGCAGAGTGACATATAGGGGGTTAAAAGGAATATCAGGAAGGCAGAGTGGCATATAGGGGGTTAAAAGGGAGGCAAGGTGGCATATAGTGGGTTAAAAGGATTATCAGGGAGGCAGTGTGGCATATAGGAGGTTAAAAGGAATATCAGGGAGGCAGAGTGGCATATGGGGGGGTTAAAAGAAATATCAGGGAGGCAGCGTGGCATATAAGGGGAAAAGGCATATTTTGGGGGCAGAGTGGCAAATAGGGGGTCAAGAGGAATATCTGGTAGGCAGAGTGGCATATAGGGAGTATAAGGCATTTCTGGGGGGCAGAGTGGAAAATAAGGGGATATAAGGCATATCTGGGTGGCAGAGTGCCATATAGGGGGTATAAGGCATTCCTGGGGGGTAGAGTGGCATATAAAGGGGCAGGTTCGTAAATAAAAACAAAACTTTTCTCACTTTTGTTTTTAAATATGAAAAAATAGTTTACATGTGTCACGTACAAGTAGTTGGAGACACCGAGGTCAGGTAGGACTCCAGGACAGAACAAGTTCAAATAAGCCGAGGTCAGGATTCCAGAAAGCAGGATAAAAGATAAACGTAGCCAAGGTCAGGATTCAGGAGATCAACGTAGTCAGGCAAGCAAAGGTCAAAACACGGGAAAACAGTAATGAAAACGCTGGGCACTAGCACAAGGCATAGACAACCATTAGAAGGCAAGGTATGGCTGCACTGAGGAGGTTTAAATAGGAAACCGCAGGGGAAGTTCGAATCTCTCGCCAAACCGTCATGACGTCACTTCCGGTGTCTCCCTTCATACAGACCTACATACAGACCGGGAGTTCGCCACTAGAGGGCGCACGAGCGCTGAAGCAGGACGCCTTGCAGCAGGAGGTCTGCCTCTCCTGCGCGGCACTTCAGAGGACGGCAGCGGAAGTGGCTGTGCGGTGGAGGGGGGTCTCCCTCGTGGCGGCTGCTGCGGAGGTGGCCGTGCGTTGGAGGGGGGTCTCCCTCTCCTTCATGGCGACTGCTGCGGAGGAGACCGTGTGTTGGAGGGGGGGTCTCCCTTTTCTTTGTGGTGGCTGCTGTGGAGGTGGCCGTGCGTTGGAGGGGGGTCTCCCTCATGGTGGATACTGCGAAGGTGGCCGTGCGTTGGAGGGGGGTCTCCCTTTCCTTCATGGCGGCTGCTGTGGAGGTGGCCGTGCGTTGGAGGGGGGTCTCCCTCTCCTACGCGGCCGCTGTTGCCGCAGCGTCGGAACCGAGGACAGGTGAGTAACAACATGTGAATTAATATTTACTAGTAAAACTTTTTTCTTATAGGGTAGTCTTATATTCAGGGGTTTTCTTTTTTTCCTCAATTAATAATCAAATTTGGGGGGTTAGGACTCGATAGGGTGATTATTCCTTTAAAAGAAAAACAGTTTTTTCTAAACAGGTTGCATCCTTTGATTTCCTAGACAACCCCTCCCCTCCCACTGCACACCTGGGGACTTAGAGGTAGAGGGGTGTAGCTTTGCATTATTTTTCTCACTACCTTGTTGTCCTTGTGCAGGGACCCTTTAAGGCCCTGAACCTAGCATAGCACAAATGGAGTCTCTAATTGAAGATAGCTGTCTGCCATCTTAGTTTACCACAAAAGTCAGAACCTCGCTGAAAGTCTAAGTCTTTAGACACAGGCAGGCCCGGACTGGCCATCGGGCACACCGGGCATTTGCCGCGGCAGGGCCGGATTGATTTAGGGGCTGATGGAGCTGCAGCTCCAGGTCCCTACCTTAAAATAGCCCCAGTCAGGACCTTAAGCCCGCCGCAACTGTGACCGGGTCCGCCACTCTAAGGGGCCGGGAAGCCCCCACCAAGGCCGGCCTTAGGGGTCTGCGGCTGCTCCGGGTTTAAATTAAAAGATCGGAGTTTTTTTGTTTACTTTAACATCCTCCTTGTTGAATAAAGTTTTTTGAACTTTATTTAACATGGAAGATGTTAAATAAAGTTAAAAAAAAAACCCCCGATGTCTTAATGTAAGCTCTATGCGGCCGCAGACCCCTTCTCGCCCCCTTAGAGTGGCGGACCCGGTAGCAGTTGCGGCGGGCCTAAGGGGCAGGTGCCCCTTATGCCCTGCGTTAGCCCAGTCAGTCCGGTCCTGACTGGGCCTATGTTAAGGTGGGGGCCTGGAGCTGCAGCTCCATCAGCCTCTAAGTCAATCCGGCCCTGCCGCGGGCCCGGTCGCAGTTGCTGCTTGCTCCGGCAACAAGGTAAGTAGGGTGAGGGAGGGGGGGTGCAGTGAGAAGGGCAGAGGGGGGTTAGATAGTGAGAAATGAAAAAATCCTGATTTCTCCTAAATTGCACTATATGACTGCATTCGTTGGAATATTATTCTTTAGGTATTCATATCATAAAGCCTCTCTATATTGCTGGAACCTTAGCAGATCCGACATTATTTTATTTGAAGGTTTAATCGCATCAAAACAACAGAAGCTTTAAAGAAGCCTATGACAACAGCCTATCAGCTCCTACTTTTTTGTCACACGATTATAAGTGTTCCCAATGAGGTTAACTTTTACACGGTTAAATAAGATTTGCGGGAACGGTTGGAGCAAACGTGTTCATTCTGCAGCGGAGTTGGAAACAGCAAGTTTAAAAGGCAGACATATTAAGAAAAATTCTACAGTACAAATACAGATGGAGGGATTTGTTTAATTATTGACTGATGTACATTCTTGATAATGTGATAATTTTTTTTAGAAAAAGAAAAAAAAAGATAGTGAGAAAGGGGGAGAGGGGATAGATAGTTAGATAGTTAAAATAGTACATATTAAGAAGTGGGGAAGAGGGTACATAGTGAGAAGGGGCAGATAAGAAGGGAAGGGGTAGATGGGGAGAGGGGGTAGTGTGAATACGTATGAGAATGAATAAATGTGTGGATGAATTGTGTGAATGTGTATGACAATTAATGAATTCATGTGTGGATGAATTACTTGAATGATTTGTGAGACTGCATTAATGAATGTGTTCATGATTTGTGTGAATGAGTGAGTAAATACAAAGATGGTACATGAAGGGTGGGCTTTAACAATAAACAAATAAATAAAACTGGGCTGCTCAGGCTTAAATGCCCGGGCCTATTTTTTGTCCCAGTCCGGGCCTGGACACAGGAGACTGTAGGTGGATGTCGACCTGAAAAAGGAGACTAATACACAGCAGTAGAATGTGATGGGATCAAATGGCAGACAGCAGGAGATGGGACATATGTGTAAGAAATTATGACCCTCTTACAGGGTTATTCTTTTAGGGAATGTGTGACAGATAAAGAACAAATACAAGCGTATAGAAAAATGTATATTGAAATTTAATTAGGTCACTGTTATTAAACATATAACATACAAAAAACATTTGTAAATAATACAAAACAAAAGGAATACTTAAGCACATTCTTGGGAAACCTCTCTCAGCTCACAGGCTTCTTCTGGACACCATCTTGCGCAGCTTCTGTTCACTGCGCTCTCTTTTCTTAGACTCTTCTGACCAGAATTCCTTTTACCTCCCAGAAAGTGGTTCACCCAACCGCTCTTTCCAGAGATTTCCTGTATGACCCAATTATGGAGGAGATAGACAGTCTATGTGAAGATACACACATCTATGTTAAAATACATCTCTTGCTTCAGGTGTCTGACCCCTGGGGGTATCCCATCTCTGTTTGAGCTTTTGTTCCAAACCCTTTGTAGTGCATTACTATGCAAATGACCTTACTTTGTAAAACCAGATATCTCACCTTACAGAAACCCAAATCTTCCCAAAAACATTATACATAAAATGTAATGTCACATTTTAAAGGCACCCTTCATTTCTTACATTTGGCAAGCACCAGGGGGAACAGCAGAGATGTTATCAAGGCCAAGCTAGCTGAGGTCATACTCAGAGAGAACCAGAGCACAGTAATTTGGGTCCAGACCAAGGTCAAATACCAAGTGATCAAAAAGGTTGGATATTAATTACTTTGTAATACAATTGGCCAGGATGGAATTTAGACCTTTTTGGCAGTCTAAGGACCTCAGTAGCCATCTGTGGGATCCTCTTCAGGGACCAATATTCCCCAGGAATCCTTGGTCAGATGACCTCCCCCGGCTTAGCCCCCCCCATATTAAGAATTTTAACAAAAGATCATTGCATTTGTTAGATCTTTGTTAGATCGGGTTTGATCAACTGTTTTTTTTTCGTTAGATCTACTCTAAAATAAGCAATTTTAACAATCTAACCCGTAGCCAGCCCCCCTTAACAAAAATTTCAACAAAATGTTACTGATTATGATAGCTCCGCGTTAGATCAGGTTTGATCAGACAAAATTTTTGTTAGATCTAGTCTAATAACTGAGATATTGAATATTTAATGAGGGGGGCTGGCCCTCAACTGAAATTTTGATTTTTTTTATGGATTTTGGTAGATATTCGTTAGATCCGGTAAGATCAACTGGTTTTTTCGTTAGATCTATCACGCATGAGGCGGTATTCACAATCCTATTTTGTGTGTGGGGGATGGCAATAAATACGGGTTGGCCCCCCTCAACTGAAATTTGGAATTTTTTTTAATGGATTTTGGTAGATATTCCTTAGATCCGGTTAGATCAACAGTTTTTTTCGTTAGCTCTATCACGCAGGAGGTGGTATCCACAATCTTATTTTGTATGCGGGGGATGGCAATGCATATGGGTTGGTAGTGGGTGGTGTTACCACTACCACACTTCTCTGTACTGGGGATTATGGCTCATGAAATTAGCTGTATTCTTTGCAGTCTCCACATACAGTAGACTATGACATCTTGTTGTGGGATTTACCCCATAGGGTTTTTTAATATATTACCGTATTTGCTTGATTATAAGACGACCCTGATTATAAGACGACCCCCCCAAAAACAAAAAACAAAAAGCCTGAATATAAGACTACCCTATAGAGAAAAAAGTTTTACTAGTAAATATTAATGCATGTAAACTATTTTTTCATATCTAATAAAAGCTATGATTGAGAAAAATATATATTTTTTTTATTTCCTTTTATTTGCCAACCTCCCCCCCCCCAGTTATGCACATCTGCCCCCAGGGTTGCCACTCTGCCCCCAGAAATGCCTTATACCCCCTATTTGCCACTCTGCCCCGTGATGTGCCTTTTAACCCTCTATATGCCAGAGTGGCATATAGGGGGTTAAAAGGCATATCATGGGGCAGAGTGGCATATAGGGGGTTAAAAGGCATTTCTGGATATATATATATAACTGCTAACAGCAATCACACTCCTATCAAGCCAAGGCAGCCAGTACATGGAACCTGGGGATGATAGGAGTGTGAGTACAGCCTCCCTATGCCATGCTACCACCACCCACCTTACACACCCATGCTATCATACACACACTCATTCACAAACATTTAAATACTCATTCATTCCATTAAGGTAGACTTGTGCATTCAGATTCGTACAAATTGCAAATTTATCAAACTTTGGTAAATGAAGCGATTTGTATGAAGCCCCCACGAATTGGACAAAAAGACAGCAAAAATGTTCTAAATTCATGGGCCCACATTTACTCTCAATCTCTCACACTCTCATTCTCGTTCACTCTTTCTCACACTGTAAATTTCCCAACCTTCTCTGCCAACTAGTTACGCATCTTCTATCTTTTATTTTCACCCTTGTCTTCTATCTTCAATCTGCTATTTTCTATCCATGTCCGCATCTCCAAGGACATAATAATGCAATAATGTCCACTCCTGATTCTTCAATTGGGGAGAGGACATCCCCCCCATATACGGGGTAGATTTGAATTTTGGAGAGGTGCCATGACAGATTCATGGGGAGACTCCTTTCCTGCCTGCCTGCCTTATGTCTAAGTCACCCTGGGCTCATTGGGGCCACAGGGTGACCGGAAAACTCAGTCTGGTCTGCCGTAACCAGACTTCCATGGACTAGCAGGCTATAGGGCTCTACATGGGTGGAAATGCTCAATGCGTCTGACCCGGATAAACACTCTGTGGAACTCCCAATTCTCCGAATCTCGATTTCAGCTGCAACATTCAGTTGGCAGTGTCAGAATTTGACATAAACAACATGAAAGCATGGATCCATCCTTCCTTGTATCAACGGTTTAAGCTAGTGGTGGTGTAATGGTGTGGGGGATATTTTCGTAGTACCTATTGAATGTTTCCAGCCAGTGAGTGTACATGTGTGTTATTGTAAATGGGTGTATTAGACATGTGCAAATGGGCCAAAAAAAAAACAAAAGCAGGAGTGGCAGTGGTCTGCAGAGAATGTAGAGAAACCTTTAGAGAGCATGAGAGAGAGCGAACGAGAATGAGAGCATGAGTGAATGTGGGCCCACAAATTTTCATTAAATCCAAATAAACAAGCCTAGTGTGTTTAATGTGTGTTGCTGGATATGTTCACAAGGGAGATGACAAAGGACCAATGGGGCCATTTGGCTTTGCCTGCACCCTAGGCCAAAAGGTGCCAGCCCTCCAGAGGTTGACATCAAAAGAAAGTGGAAAGAAAGAGGGGAATGGAGGACCCACAAAAGGCGTTACAAGGAAATAAAAACCAGGCTGCAAGAATAAATCTATGTATTATTAAAATTGCATGTTTTAGTAGCAGACAGCATTATGCAAGAGTCTATCTGAACAAGTATAGGACTATTATGTGTAACAATACCTCCATAACATTCTCATGCAGATATGTTATGGGCCCTAACATATGCAATAGTTATTGATATGACATCACTTTGAAATGGGCAAGTTCCAGGGTATAGGTTTCAATTCTGCTGTGTCCCCAGATACATGTAGGCAAATTCAGAATGGAAAAGTATGACAAATGTATCAGCATTCTGTATTTTTTAAATAAATAATTTGTCTTCTTTATCTTTATACATTATATAGATAGTTCTATAGGTATTGTAAAAAAAACTGTGTTTAATAATATAGCCCATCAATGAGGAGAAAGCCCTCTCTTGACTTCTATCGTCCATTACAAGCTGTTTTAATTAGGTACTTTCTCTCCTCTTAATGCAGTAACCTCTATCCTCACATAGTCTTGTATTGATCATTTGCAAATAGCTTCACATCTCAATATGAAATATTGAATCTGCAATTAGCGTTGACTAGGCTCCATGAATCTAAAGAGGGAGGGAAGGACAGAGTATGATGTTGAAGAAAAGCAGTGAAGCTAGGAGACAGAGAAAATAGATTCAACTTTTTACATCAACCCATTGAAATTTTCTGAGGTCCCAACTCCCAAGCTGAACACATTAAAGGGGCAGGCATGTCCAGTTTTTACAAAGATCTTTAAAGCTAACTTTATATGCAACTATAGTTTCTCCCCAGAAAGTCTTTATGCGAAAAGCTGCTTGTTTACCTACCTAACTACTGCGTCGTGATCTCTTGACCTCATAAGATAAGTTTTGGTAGTGTTAGTATTCAAACACTGGCGTTTAAGGATATTTACTTCACAGCCTATAATCAACTAATCTATTATATGTGATAAGAGCAGACCAGAGGCATGCATACACCACTTTTCCTCCCAACCTGGAATTTTTACTGCATATGTCTTATCCAGTGTTGCCTACACATCACCATAATGTATTTTTTGTTGTTGCTTTTCCTAATTTTGTGAGCTTCCTGTTTTGCATTTATGTAAAATACTCATGCTTCTCCAGATCCACATAGATCAGAATTCCAGAAAAGGCACGGTGGTTTCCCATGAAAAAAAGCCGGGTAAACACACCTACTGGGAATTCAGTACAGCAAAGCTTTTGCAAAAACAAAAATTACATTTATCACTTAAATCTTCTAAATCTGCAGTACATTTAAAATTAGAAAACATAAGAAGCAATTTGGAACTCATAGATGAAGTGTAGGTTATCTCAAGGTTTGGATATATGGACAGTGTTACACAATAGCATACCTCCCAACATTTCAAAATGTGAAAGAGGAACACTTTTTTTTTTTTTTAATCTTGCGGAACTCACCGATACAAGCAATTGCACTTTAAAATGTCGCGCTTCCCATGAGGCTCAACCAGACATACTACTTCCATGATGCTGGCTGAGCGTCATGGGAAGTGCAGCAACAGCAGATGCTAGCTGTGAACTAAAATTCCTATGATTCTCAGCCAGCCAGGTGTCCACCATAATGCTAGCTGATCATCATTGGAAGAGTAGTCCACAGCAGCAGAGATTTTTTTTTAATTAAGAAAGGCTAATGTTAGCCTCCATTTTATTCAGTGGAACAAAACTGATCACATTATTCTTCCCGTTATTCTTGTAAGAAACTTTTATTTCTTTATTAATTCATGTAAACAATTTTTTCATATTTAATAAAAGCTATGATTGAGAAATTTTTTTTTTTTTTTTCCTTTTATTTGCCAACCTGCCCCCCCAGATATGCACATCTGCCCCAGGCTTGCCACTCTGACCCCAGAAATGCCTTATACCCTCCTATATGCCGCTCTGCCCCATGATATGCCTTTTAATCCCCTATATGCCACTCTGCCTCCAGAAATGCCTTATACCCCTATATGCCACTTTGGCATATAGGGGTAACATATGCCTTATATCCACTATATGCCACTCTGCCTCCAGAAATGCCTTATATCCCCTATATGCCACTCTGTCTCCAGAAATGCCTTATACCCCTATATGCCACTCTGGCATATACGGGTTAAAAGGCATATCATGGGACAGAGTGGCATATAGGTGGGGTATAAGGCATTTCTGGAGGCAGAGTGGCATATAGGGGGTTAAAAGGCATTTTAGCAGGCAGAGTGGCATAAAGAGAATTGAAAGGCATATCAAGGGGCACTCTGCCTCCAGAAAAGCCTTATGCCCCCCATATAACACTAAACCCCCCCCCCGACTTACCACTGCTTCCTGGAGGCCGGCATTCATGAAGTTAAAGGGGCCAGCGTGCGCGCACTGCGCCGCCCAATGGCCGACTTACCACTGCTTCCTGATGTCTGGTGGGGGCAGCGGGTGGAGGCCGGCATTCATGAAGTTAAAGGGGCCAGCGTGCGCACACTGTGCCGCCCAATGGCCGTGCCTCAGCACTTCGTCCCACGTCTTAAAAGGGGTGGAATGAAGAGCTGAGGCACGGCCATTGGAGCGGTGCGGCGCGTGCACACCAGCCCCTTTAATTTCATGAGACGCCGGCGGCCGGAAGAGGCTTTCAATCCTGATCGTAGCCGCTCAGCGGCAGTTTTGAATGAGCGGCTGCGAACGGGATTGAAAGCATTTTCAGGCCGCCGGTATCCCGGTGGGCCAGCCCGGCCGTGGCCTCACCCTTCCTCTGCCCCTGCAAACCGGGACAGAGGAAGGGAAAGGCGGGACAGAGACCCCAAATCGGGACTGTCCCGCCTAAATCGAGACAGTTGGGGGGCATGCAATAGTTTTAGTGCGAATTGATTGTATTATATCTTCAATTCTTTTTCTTTTAATGCCATTTTTAAGGGTTTTTGTATGCTGTGTACCAGTAGTCTTTTTGTACAGCATTTACTAATGCTAAGACAGCTAGCCCATTCTGAGTTTCTTCAGGAATGCCAGCAATATATTGGCTCATGTTAAACTAATTCTTATTACCTATATTAAAAGTCTCTGGCTTTCAAGGGAGAAATGAATCTACTATCTGGGTGGGTGATGAAAAGAAGCAGAAAAAGGTCCCAAAAGTGAGAAAGGGCCAGTAATGCAAAAGGAACCCTGATTAAAATGATCAGCACTTTATTAAAAATAATTCTGATTTATCACTCCCTCAGCAGGACATAAATCGTACAGAGTAAGAGAAGGAGCTGGTGCTGCGGAGCAAAGTGGAAATCCCATGCCAGCTTTTCCTGCAGAGTGACTAGAGGACTGACCAAGCACTGTCCTTCTGCCTAGAACTCATGGATCCCTGGCTCATCATTTGTGCAAATGTTATTATATTTGTTATTCTGTGCTTAAAACCCCACAGCCCTGTGCTTCAGGGAATAACTGATTAGTGGAAAAAAATTAGATAACATATCTGCAAGATTTGTGAATTAGCTGACCACATACCATTCTAAACATTAACTGTTTAATAGTAATTGGTCAAGATTCTATGTTCTGTGTTCTTTTTGTTCTGGGCAGTAGTAGATGTCAAGTAGTAATCCTGGAGAGTGGTCCTGCTGATTGCTCCACATTTTATGGTAGAACTGCTCATTATACACATGTGTGATGCTGGCAGGTTTGCTCACAAAGTTTCAAGACTGCTTAAGGGCACTCATTTGCTCAACTTGAACACCAGCTCACTTTTATGACTAAAAACATGGAGATCCATGGCCAAATGAAATTTCCTGAATGTGTAAATCAACATTTTTGTTGACAAAAAAAGTATTTCCGACATTCCATGGATTGTGGTTTCCTTCATTTCATACATTTCACTTAAACATTATACACTTTAAAATGTCAAAATGAATAAAAATGGGTTAAAATAATAAATCAACTGGTAATAACATCCAAATCTATACGTGATATACATATTTTCATACATATGTTTGAATTCTGCCCATACTAGTCTATTCTGAATGAATTCGATGCAAAACCATTTACTGTGTACTTTGTGTTTTCCTTTCTTATTTATTTTGCACAGATTTTATTGGCTAAATGCGTGTATTTTATAATAAAATTATCTAGAGAGTGTGAAGTTTGTTTATTTTTTCCCAACTAAGTAATTATTAAATATTAGATGCATTGGTCAAAATGTGCAATCAATTCACTGAACTGCAAACTGAACCCTATCATCTAAAAGTGTATGTGTCATGTTGAATGCTGATTTTGAAAAGCGTGTAGAGCCCATCAAGCTGAAAAGAACAAAATGTAATTAGTTACTTTGAGTTAATTAGCCAGACTGCAGATTAATGTTCTGATTTGAGTTACAGCAGAATACACTCGCACTGCAGGGGTTAATGATGAGGAATTTGATTTATGTATAAAATATATATTGGATTAATATTACGGTAATTGTTATTTTCAAACTTTTCCTGCAACCTGCCAGTTGAACTTGTTCCTTGTCACCAGGTGGTTCGAAGTTCCCAAATCTATGTCCGTTGCCCTGAGTAGATGTACTTGGAAGAAATAAATCATCAGTGGAGTAATGAGAAGTCCCCCTTGAGAACGGCTTCAGACCCGACACCCAATTGAGGTCACAGAAACAGAACTTTGCAACTTTACAGTATTCTTACCAATAAACGGAATATACCAGTAGAGTAACATTCAAGCACATCCTGCTGCCACTCATATTTTGCTCAGTCTGTTAGGCATTCTTACATTTACTGCTATTACAAATACAGTATTGGCTCTAAAGTTAAGACACACTGCTGTCAGCCAACGGGCGTAACTGTTCAGATTACCACAATCAAAACCAAATTAGCATACCACGTCAATCAACAGAACATATAAATAGACCATATGTCATGTTATCTTTTTAACAATTTAATAGTTATTAGATTTTTAATAAATGGTTCCTGCTAAATTCCCTGCACCACTAAAAAACATCTTCCCTGAAACCCCCATTTTGGCCTTCAGACAACCCCCAAACCTGCAACAAAAATTAATTAACCGGAAACTACCCACTGACAGAATGAATAAAGAAAAAGGGACCACACCGTGCAAAAGGCCCCGCTGCAAACTGTGCCAACATATATGCACAGACAACATAGCCACCCACAACAGCAAGACCTACAGTATTAAAGTATCATATACCTGCACATCCAGCAATGTAGTGTATATGATACAATGCACGAAATGTGACCTAGGATGCTACATTGGAGAAACCAGACAGCAATTAAATGGCAGAATGAACATGCACAGACATTCCATTAAACATCACAAGGAAAATTCCTACTGCACCCCTGTGGGACACCACTTCACCCAAAATGACCACTCTATCAAGGACCTAAAAATCAAAGTACTGAAAGGGGACTTCAGTAATACCAAAGAAAGACAAACATTTGAAGTCAGAATGATTCAACTATTCAACAGCAAGAATAGAGGACTCAATGTCGATTTGGGTTTCCTATCCCACTACACAGGTTTTACATAACCCCCCACCTGCTATATGTACTGTATTTTTAAGTGCACCATGTTCATCTATATGTACCTGTATATATGATAAAATGTGTAGACATATACATTCCCATCCCTATATTCATCACTGCACTCCTATTGCCTGTATGTGAGCACTAGCATCTTATGGTATTTTTATTTTTATTTTTTTTATTTTTTTTTTAGTCAATTTATCTTCAGCAGTGCTAACCCCCCCCCCCCCCCTCAAAATTCCCCACTCAGAACATTTATGACCCTCTGGAGGGACACATACTTTTACAACATCTCACCCTCTCTTATCAGATCTGGGTAGTAAGCCCCCCTCCCCTGCCACACAACATTGAATTCTATGTGTCGTTTTGCTCAGAAATGTTTTAGACTTGAGAAAGGGAGAAGAGCTCCCGAAAGCTTGTCATTACAAAATTCTGTTAGTCCAATAAAAAAGGTATTATCACAAGATACTTATTTCATCTGTTTTTTGATATTGACACCACTGGACTAATACGGCTACAACCTCTACTCTACTATATATATATATATATATATATATGTGTGTGTGTGTGTGTATAAAGTCTAACTCTAATACTTTGCATACAAACAACGGTACAATACAAATACATACAGACACAATCTACTTATCCTCTTTGTCGGAAATAGGATATATTTGGGGAAAAAGGGGATTCCAGGTGCCGACACACCTTCGTCTAGGGGTAAATAGCTTCAATCCACATTGAATAACCACAGGAAAATGCTTCTTTGATAGGAAAATGGAGGGTTTAATGCTGTGATGAAGCCTATGAAGGCTAACACACAGGGTTACATTGGGAATGAAGTTGTGAATGCAACAATGATGGAAAGATTGTAACTAACTGCAGCAAGGATGGAAAGATTGTAACAAACTAAGGACATACAGGGAGTTCTTATAGGGTGGGATCAAAGGTACAATAATATTGGTTAACTAATATCAAAAGACAATACTAACACTATCACACAACATACAATTTACAATCCTATGGATAAACTAATCTCAAAAGACATACAATTTACAATCCTATAGATACAATCCTAGGGATACAACATCAATAGACAATACTAACACTATCACACATTATTTACAATCAGACCATACAGACAATGTAATACATGATTTACAATTGCCCTTTGATGTGGGCTTTCGGGGGGCTACATTTGCACTTATTTAAGTCTCCTCCTGTCCTTTCTGTGAGCATGTGAATTCAACTGGCCAAATTTTGTTTAGTTATGTCAGATCACTTTAACTCCTTTTACACCCATAATGACTGGAATTTATATTTTTAATATAATTATGCTCCTATGGTGTCTCACATAGTCTGCATGCTACCTCCACACTCTTACCTAGTTGAGTCTCGTCTCCCATGCAGCTTGCACTCTTCGTGCAAGCTGTCATGTCACTGCCTCTCTACTCAGTGACAGGTGCTGCTAAGCAAATGCCCTTGATTAACTGATGATCGACAGGTGTAACCAGCTCTATAAAAGCAAACATTTTAGTAGTTTGCTTGTCTGGAGCACTCAACTCAATGCCAAGAGAAGAGTGGGTTGCCTAGCTAGGAGATGGCAGTCTAAAAGATCAGTTCTGCAGCATACCCGGGCACAGGGCCGGCCCGACAATGGAGCCGAGTGGGGCAACCGCTCCAGGCGGCACTTTTGAAGAGGCGGCACTTTTTTTTTTAAAGCCGAGAAGAGAGAGAGAGGGGCACCGAGTGGTTTTATCTTACCAAGTTGTCAGTACCCCGCTCGGCGCCCCTCTCTCTCTCCTCTGCGAGCCCTCTAGCTCGGTCTCGGTGCCGGCTTGTAATGCTGATTGCCAGAAGATTACGTCATTTCCGGCACTCAGCATTACAAGCCGGCACCGAGACCGAGCAGGGAGACTAACCGCAGGACTGCTGAAAGGTAAGTACGGGGGGGGGAGGGTAGATAATGGGTGGGGTGGCAGGGAGAGGAAGGGTAGATAATGATGGGGGGGGCGGCATTTTAAACTTCGCCCCAGGCGGCATTTTTTCTTGGGCCGGCCCTGCCCGGGCAACTCTGCATCCATCCTGCTCCCACTGGGAAGATGGGAATTCTGTTGAATATATATATTTTGAGCTCATGGGTAAATGCTGCTCACTGTTTTGATGACTTTTTTCTCAGTTATATGATTTTACATGTTTGCCAGCTGTGAGTGAATCATAGTGTTCTACAGTACTTACAGTCGCAGTTATGTATGAAGACATCAGGAAATTGGATTATTAAACATTGTAAATAAAACCCATTCAAGTATATTTATATGTCATGGAAGCAGAGATACTACTTTGTTCTGGGAACTCTCTGAGTTTCACATTGTGGCACGCCCCACATGGCAAGATTTAAAAAGCAATTTACTCCTGCTGCAGGAGATGGCAAGTGTATCACTCTTAACTTGGGGAAGCACAAAGCCCACCTAGGTCTCTGCCCTCTCTCTACATCCTCTGTTCAGTGGGATGGGAGTTAGACTTTAATACAACATCGGGATGATGTTGTGGTTAAAGTGTGGTTAAGCCTTGGAAAGGCTCAATCATGTCTGTTCCCCACCCCCCATAGTGTGGAATAGAGGAGATTAAGTATGTGAATCATATTTTTATAAAAATCCCTACCTACCCCTGATCTCTAAATGGTCAAGGAGTAGAGGTCCATCATTTGGATGCCAGGAGAGTGGAAAGTTAAAATAAGTATGCAGACAAAGGATTCCACCAATGTTGTGGAATTCCATCCACTCTCCACTCATCCAATGGCAGTGACCCAAAGTGGTTAGAGCAGTGGCGGATCTACCGGGGTCGCAGGGGTCGCGACTGCGACCGGGCCCCGGCGGCAGGGGGGCCCAAGCCAAGGGGCCGCCCGAAATCTTTTTTACGTTTTTGTTTTTTTTTTAAATAAGGCAGGGGCGTCCAACATGAGACCTCGAGGTGCGGCCCGCGTAAGATCGGCAGCCAGGGCAACGAGCCGCACACGAGCCGCACCTCAAGCCCTGCTACTTACTTGTGGGAGGGTCTTCTGGACAGCACAGAGGAAGCGGAGTTCACGTGACATCCTACTTCCTCTGTGCTTTAGCAGAGAAGGCAGAGGGAGGCCGCGCCCCCTGCTGAAGTCTGTGAGCGGCATCGAGGGGAGATGCAGTGCAGGTAAGGGGGTGGGGAGGGTGTTTGAATGAGTGTGTGTGATTGAGGGAATGAATCTGTGAATTAATGATTATATGAATAAATGAGTGTGTGTGTGTGTGTGTGTGATAGCATGGATGTGTAAGTGCTGGAACCTAGGCATGATGGGACTGTGATTGCTGTTAGCAATCACACTCCTATCATGCCAAGTCAGCCAGTACATGCTGAAACCTGGCCAGCTGCCCCCCTTGTGTATTGATGCTGCCAGCAGTATGGGGTCTGCACATCACTTACAGCCATCCTGTACCAGCGTGTATTGGCTGACTTGGCATGATAGGAGTGTGATTGCTAATAGCAATCAGAGTCCCATCATGCCTAGGTTCCAGCATTTACTGGATGGATGTGTAAGTGCTGGAACCTAGGCATGATGGGACTGTGACTACTGTTAGCAATCACACTCCTATCATGCCAAGTCAGCCAGTACATGCTGAAACCTAGCTAGCTGCCCCCCTTGTGTAGTGATGCTGCCAGCAGTATGGGGTCTGCACATCACTTACAGCCACCCTGTACCAGCATGTACTGGCTGACTTGGCATGATAGGAGTGTGATTGCTAACAGCAATCACAGCGAGCACAGTCCCATCATGCCTAGGTACCAGCATTTACTGGTTGCCTGGGTATGATAGGAGTGTGATTGCTGTTAGCAATCACACTCCTATCATGCCAAGTCATATTGCTAATTTTGTCCAATTGTGTGTTACCTACTTTTATTAAACATGTGAGTTTTTATTATTATTTTTAAAGGTGGGGGTCATTTTCAGTTTTGGCTAAGTGAACCCTGAATGTTTTGGTCCAGAATTTTCATTTTAGTTCATCCCTAGAATAAATCTAGGGAATCCTGAATTTGTAGTCGCAAAACTTTCAAGGCCCAGAAATCAGTGAGAGGAAGAGTAAAGGTTTTGTGTCATTTTACTTTATTTTAATCTGCATATTTTATTAAAGGCCATATTTTTTGTCACAGTGAAAAATGAGTGCGGCCCGCGCACGTATACAATTCTGATGAAGTGGCCCACTGCAGAAAAAACTTGGACACCCCTGGATTATGCCCTTTGTACATGCGCCCCTTTTTCTTTGATTTTTTACAGATATGATTCAATATGTAAATTGAATTTGTTGAATTAGTTGAAAAAAAATTGTTGGGTAAAAATCATGTTTGGAAACATTAACAGATTCTCGCACCCGGGCCCTGAGGCGTCTAGTTACGCCCCTGGGTTAGAGTATGCATTGCATTTCATCTTGAAAGGAGGAGGTAAAGTCAAATGTGCTGTCACTGATACATTATTACTATGAAAATTGCAATTCATGATTTCTGTAAGTCGAGTGGTACATTTAAATCACAACATATAGCAGATAACATGGCTTTGTATTTGTGTGTTGTCTAGTTATTGTGCTGTGGTACTACTACTTAAGAGCCTGATTCTTTCCTATTGATCTAAACCAGACTTAATTTCTTGTGACTTTCGTCCGACCTCCAAATTGCAAAAACCCTTCTTCAAAGAACAAGGGAAAATACAGAATTAAAATGAAAGTCCTAAATCCCTTGGAGAACGCTGAATTCTATCTTCTTTAATTTGATGATGGTATATACAACACTGCCCTACGGACAGAGAATAACAAGCAGATAAAACTGAGGCCTGGCTGTAAGAAAACCAGTTTGCCACAAAGGTAGCATACAGCCAGCATACCACCATCAGAAAGTAGAATGAGTCACACCTTTCCATATATGTGTTATACATTTAGGAGAGTTTGGACTTTTTAACACTAAGTACCTGTCAGGAACCACTTTTTCGCTGCTGGAACCATGGCTTTTTCATACCTGTGATATATAAATCTGCTACCACTAGTGGCCACCCTCCGCCCTCTGGAGCACTCAGAACTCAATTACTAGGATCAGGTGTGCCTTGTTACATGGGTTGAGCCCTAGTCAATACATCCAGCTGGGCCTTGTAACCTGGGTTGCTCTGCCTTTATGAACCTGCCCTGCCCTTCAGTCAGGGCCTTTGTATTGAAGTCTGTGGACCTTTCTGCTGTGGCTCTGCATCGGTACCGTTCCTGGTTACCTGCTTTGTGTCCTGATCAAGTGGATTCCCTGCTTTGTGTCCTGTCCAAGTGGGCTGTGTGCCTTTCGTGCCCTTCCAGACGGCCTCTCTGCCTTTCGTGCCCTTCCAGACGGCCTCTCTGCCTTTCGTGCCCTTCCAGGCGGCCTCTCTGCCTTTCGGGCCCTTCCAAGCGGCCTCTCTGCTTTTCGTGCCCTTCCAAGCGGGCTCTCTGCCTTTCGTGCCCTTCCAAGCGGGCTCTCTGCCTTTCGTGCCCTTCCAAGCGGGCTCTCTGCCTTTTGTGCCCTTCCAAGCGGGCTCTCTGCCTTTCGTGCCCTTCCAAGCGGGCTCTCTGCCTTTTGTGCCCTTCCAAGCGGGCTCTCTGGCTTTTGTGCCCTTCCAAGCGGGCTCTCTGCCTTTTGTGCCCTTCCAAGCGGGCTGCCTTTCGTGCCCTTCCAAGCGGGCTCTCTGCCTTTCTTGCCCTTCCAAGCGGGCTCTCTGCCTTTCTTGCCCTTCCAAGCGGGCTCTCTGCCAAAAGACTTATTACCGGTATTTACTTTGCCATATGTCCGGTTTCTTGCTTACAGACTGTATTAACCCCTTAACGACCTTTGCCGGTTCAGGATCGTCATGGAAAAACGGTCACTTAATGACTTTTGACGGTCCTGAACCGTCAAAAAATTAAATAAGCTTAGAAAGTGATAAACAATCACTTTCTTCGCTTAAATGGCATTACTGTAATGCCTTGATGTCGAGGCATTCAGCAAGGCCGAGATCGTCATCGGGGGCCATGTCTGGCCCCTCCCCGGGGCATAAACCGTTTTAAAAGCGTTTAGGAGGCGATCAACGATCGCCTCCTAAACTTAAAAGGTGTCGCTGGAATGCCTTGATCAGGAGGCATCCAGCGACACCAAACACTTACCTCTGGATGGGCTGTGACCGCTCCGGAGAGCGGTCACAGCCGCAGCTGCCAGTGATCTTCGCCATCAGCAAGATGGCAGCGGCCTGGGAAAAAAAAACAATAAAGATGAAAGAGTTCACTAGATGGTCTCCAGACCCTCTAGAGAACTCTGGTTCCACTTGCAGGTTGAATACAGGTACTGCATTCAACCATGCAAGTCAATGGAGCCCAGCTTTTCACAATGTGATTAGTAAAATATTCAAAAAATAATAATAATTAAAAAAAAAAATGTGCTAACATTTAAAAATAATTATGCAGTGATGTCACTAGATGAACCATCCAGTACCAGCAAAATGTGTAAAAAAAAATATAAAAAAAAAGTATTAAAAAATAAAATAAAAAAATAAAGTTTATTATTTTGAGCAAGTGCTAAAATTTCTCAAAAATCTCAACAAAGAGTTAAAATAAAATCACTTCAAATAACCAAGGGGTGTCTAATATAAAAAAAAAATGGCTGATGGGGTAAATTGGAGTGGCCGAGCACTTCCCAAATGTGGCATTTTAAATCTCAAACAACACGACAAACCCAAGCATGTCGGGTATCACTGCACTCAGGAGATGTTTCTGAACACACATTGGGGTGTTGTTTGACAGTGACATATACCAGAACCTGTATATCTATAACTAAAGTACAATTTGTGTGAGAAAAAAAAATAAAACAAATTACTATTACAAAGTTTGACAAAGTGTAGTTGTATAATTGGTGCATGTAAAGGGTTAAAATTACAGCATTTGGAATACCCTGGGGTGTCTAGTTTTCAAAAATATTTGGTTTGACGGGGTTAAATTGAGTTAACCAGATTCAAAGATATTCCAAAGAGGAGAAGGAGGCAGAATGACCAGATGCTAAAAGTCTGGGTTGCCTCAAAAGTAGCCCTTTACCAGCCAAACAATCTAACAAACCCATGCATGTGGGGTATCGCTGTACTCAGGAGATGTTCCTGAACACATATTGGGGGGTTGTTTGACAGTGACATATACCAGGACCTGTATATCTATAACTAAAGTACAATTTGTGTGGGGGAAAAAAAAAAAAAAATTACTATTACAAAGTTTGACAAAGTGTAGTTGTATAATTGGTGCATGGAAAGGGTTAAAATAACAGCATTTGGAATACCCTGGGGTGTCTAGTTTTCAAAAATATATGGTTTGAATGGGTTAAATTGAGTTAACCGGCTTCAAAGATGTTCCAAAGAGGAGATGGAGGCAGACTGACCAGATTTGTTAAAAAAAGGTTTGGAAATCATAAAACGCTGCTTGTACTGTACAGCAAAAAACATAAAAACATTGGATATTTCTAAACTCAGGTAGAGTAGTAGAATCTATTTAGGTAGTTTTTTTACTTGCTTTTTTAGGTGAGTAAAAGATTTTTTCAATTTTTCACCATGTTTTTTTATTTTTTTTATAGTAAATAAGATGATACGATCAAAATAATGGTATCTGAAGAAATCCCATCTTGTCCTGAAAAAAACAAGATATAACTTATGTGGGTACACTAAATGGGTGAGGAGAAAATTACAGCTGAACACAAGCACCACAAAAGTATTAAAACAGCCTCGGTCCCACAGGGTACAAAAAGAAAAAACGAGCCCGGTCCTTAAGGGGTTAGCCTTATTTGCTTGTCTTATTATTTACATACAATACATTGCATTACCTGGATTTCTGCTTGTGGTGTCTCTGTTTTTATAATCATGCACCGTGGGTTACAGACCGAACCCCAAGTATCCCCTGCACATGGGCTCCTACCCGACCTGATTACCCGAGTCCTGACATTACCATAATGCCCCTTATTCTTCTGTTTCCATATATAAACAGTAGAATGCACACTCTTGGTCCATCCACTAGACCAGAGGTTCCCAAACGTATTTAGCTTACCGCCCTCTTTTCAGAAAAAAAATGCCCAGCTCCCTTTGGAAATCTACCTGCATCGTCCCAGCTCCCCTCCAGGGGGTAACGTCGCCCACTTTGGGAAGCACTGATTTATAGATATAACTTGTGTTTTGTGTGTTTATTTGGAAAATAAAGTAATCACTACGATTTTAATTCTGTGTTATATAACAGATAAAAAATGTACAAATGTTTTTTTCTAAATTTTGTTATCGTCTTTCTCTTGCTTCCACTGCCCCCTCATTTTTATTCAATGCCCCCAATTCCAGAGGATACTACCACCCCCTAGATTATTTCAGCAACCTCAGGAAGCGGTATCACCCACTTTGGGAAGCATTGCACTAGACCAGGGGTTCTCAAACTGCGGCCCTCCAGCTGCTGCAGGACTACATCTCCCATAATGCTCCTTCAGCTAAGGGGCTGGCTGAGGAGTATGGGAGATGTAGTCCTGCAGCAGCTGGAGGGCCGCAGTTTGAGAACCCCTGCACTAGACCATCAGACAGGAGACCCCCACCCCTTTTAGATGCTGGTGGGTAGTATAAGGGAGATAGTTAAAAAAAGAATATTGGGAGGCAAAATGTCTGTAGGCAGATTCAACGTATAAGACTTTGTCAGCTGGTAGATGAACCAAAATATTGATTCTCTATGTGTAGCAGAAAAAACAAGCTTATTATGTGTCATTCTGGAAGCAATATAACAAATGCTGCTGCTTTGATGAAATGGATGTGTCCTTTCACGATAAAATAAAAACACAGAATGATTAGTGAGCTCGTTGGGTACATTCACAGAAGAAATAAAGTTTAGCAAGGGATAATGAAATGCAATAGATATGACTATTGAATATAAAGCCAAAAGAATCTTAAGCTGTGCAGGGTACGTTAAAATGCAAATGCAACAAAAGAACTATTTCGTATGTGTTACTACAGTGTGACTAGGACACTGAAAATACATTTCCTATATTTTTATAATTTGTCTGGTATGTTTATAATTTGTCTGGTATGGGTTGAGCACCATTATATGTAGTTATGAGATGAGACCTTGGCTCTTGTACGTATTTTCCAATCTAGCGATACACTTCCTTCCTATTCAATCAGTCCTATGTTAGAGCTGGATGTTATTTCTAGATTCTAGCACTGAAAAACAGGTGTGTACATTAAGAAAAAACTAATCTGACTTGCACTAGGTTTATCAAGTACCTGTCAAATACCTCCTTATAATTGAATCTCAGCTGAGTGTGAACAGGACAGATGGTAGGTAAACAACTACACCATGTGTGTAAGGGGAAACAGGGTAGCACAGTACGTGGGGTCTATGATGTTTACGTTTGTTGCCGGTTGTACCATACAGTCTGTCCTATCTATTAGTGAGCCCAGTGCTCTCAATCAAACATATTATGTTATTAGTACAAATATTGATTCCTGACTAATAGGCATACTGGAAACTTATGGGCTCCGGCTACCCAGAGCCCACCCTTGAAGGACGCGGCCAGGACTGCCCACTGACGTCGATGGGCGGTCCTGCTGTCATTGGGGGCGTTGCAGCTGATGTCTGGGGGCATTCCTGCAGACATCACAGGAAGCACCCCCATTTAAAGGAGAAATGGGTGGGGTGTGTCAGGACCCCACTCCCGTGTCCCAGAGAATTCGAGTGTTGACCCTGGAGAGTTTCCAGATATGCAAATAAGGATAAGGTGCCTTATCCTAGGAATACCAGAGCAGATAACATTTCTAATATTGCAAACAATAAATATCTAGCAGTAAATGTCCCCTGCCCTCAGCTCCTTTGAAGCATCCTTCTAAATATTTTAGGAAGCCAAGACTTTTTTGGTCAGACATGGTCATTAAACAAGTACAGTTTACATTAAAAAAAGAAAATAAAAAAAAAAGAAAAACAAAATCTCTAACACTAACATAACCCAAATGTATCCGTAACACTTTATTCATCTAATGGATTTCAATATTAATCATTTGACTACACTTGTTAGTTTTATATTTCCTATAATCCAAACGACTCTGTCTTTGGCCAAACTCCACACCCAGCTCATAGTTCCGTCCTCATGTACAGTGTCATTTTTAACATTCCTATTTCCTCCGATTTGTAGAAATTGGGGTAAGTAGGAACATTTAATTAGCAGTATTGGTCCCAGAGTGTTTAGCTCAAGGAGATACATTTTATTCATCCAACATAGACAAATATGTCACTTCTTCGCCAACAATAGTCTGCTTGTGTCTTCTTTGAGTCTCTCTATGGGGCTCAAATGTATGTAAGCATGATGAAGTGTATAAGCCCTTCACCTAAACAAGGCATCAAGAGGTTAAAGTCTGTCTTTAAAATCTGTCTTCGTAGCACAGGCAGGGACTGCACAGGAAGATCATGGAGGCTTACAGTATCACTCATAGTACTTACAGTTTCACTTGGATAATGAAAGTGTTGCAGGTTTGAACCTGAGGGAGAGGCAAGTATGAAAAGTCTTCAGGTTGGGGCTGGGTGCTACCTGATGGATTCCCAATAGAACACTTATGGATATGGTAGTGTTTTTCTTTTATTTGCTGGTTGTTAACAAGCTGTGAGTCTCTGCTGTTAACAGACTGTGTTTATTCACCTGCAGGGTGTAATAAATCTATAAATACATTTATTTTGAACCTTCTGTGTCCTGTCCTGCTATGAGAGTATCCTGCAGAGGCGCACATTACCACAGTTAGACACTTACAATGAGCTTATTGGTGACTGCACCAATTACCGTACTGGCTCAATTGTAGGCCGCACCCAATTTTAGGCCACACCCTAAAGAGAAATTTGAAACACCAATAGCCATTTTAAGGTCCCCCCTTAATTCATAATGCACTTTACTTATAGATATGTCTCTCTCCCCCAGATATGCCACTCTGTCCCCCAGATATGCTTTATGCCCCCCTAGAAATGCCACTCTGCCCCCCCAGATATGCCATTCTGCTCCCCCATATATGCCACTCTGCTCCCTAGATATGCCCGTCCCCCAGACTTACCAATGCACCCTCAGACTCCCTCATGTCTAGCGGGGCCAGCCGGTGGACGTTTGCGCAATGACAACCTCCGCTGCCGGCACTTCCGCCGGGGCTTATGGAGTTCTCCTGGTGGGGCAGGATCAACACTCTGAAGGCATATATTGTTCCAAAATGGCTCTATCTATTTCAAATGCTGCCGATAAACATCCCAGATAGTTGGCTGTTAATGATTCAAACAAGCTTTACAAATTTGTTTTACAAAATACAAGACCAAGATTAAGGCAACAGATCATGGCTCAAAACATTGCTAGAAGCGGTTTAGGAGGAGGGCCGGCCTTAGGGGGGTGCGGCAGGGAGAGGAGGAGAGAAAGGGGCTCTGACTGCAGACGCTCAGCGGTGATAGTAAGAAGGGGGAGTAGATAGTAGGATAGGGGGGAGGGAGTAGATAGAAAGAAGGGGGGAGAGGGGATAGATAGTAAGAAGGGGGGAGGGTAGATAGTGAGAAGGGGGTAGATAGTGAGAAGTGAGAGGAGAGGCGGTAGATTGTGTGAATGAGAGTGGATTAATGAATTAATGTGTGGATGAATTGTGTGAATGAATTGTGAGAATGAGTGAGAGAATTAATAATTGTTCGAAGGAATTGTGTAAATGACAGAGTGAATGAGTGACTGTATAAGTGTTTTGTGTGTATCATAGATGTATAAGTGATTTGGGGAAATGCAAAGATGGCACAAACAGGGTGTTTGAGCTTTGGGGACCAAGATGGCACGGGCAAGGTATTTATGGGACAAGGATGGCACAGGACGGGCTGTTTGAGGGCAAATATGTCTTATGCTGGGCTGTTTGGGGACAAAAATGGCTCATGCTGGGCTGTTTGGGGACAAAGATGGCTCAGGCTGGGTAAACTTAATTTTGGAACAGATTATTGATAACTGGAATAAAATAAAGAAAAGTCTTGATATACAAAATGAGGTACTCTATTTCTTGCCTGTTTAGATATTAGAAGCCAATATAGAAGAATTAACTCTGTCTCCCTGGAAACAACAAGGAATCTATATGATCAAACAATTACTTAATGAACAAAAGATCAAGCCTTTTGCCCAGATTCAACAAGAATTTTACCTTTCTAGTAATGGAATATTTAGATATCCTAGGGTTACATTTTTTAGTCTACTGACTAAGCTTTGTTTAATTGAAAAATTGTTCTCATCTGTAGATAAAAGCCTCTCCAAACTTACAGGTTTTAAGGGTTATGTTACATTTTGTAACCCTCGCCTATCTTAATTTTTATTAAAATTGTTGATCTGGTTTCCAAGAGCTGTATATGCACAATTTTCCATAGTAAGACATCACTCTTTCCAGGGAGGTTGCAATTGAAACACTGTTTTCATGTGTAACTTGTTAGTAAAGGTGGAATGAAGACAGATTTGAAAATAAATCATCTATGCAGATAACCTGTCTCCTGTATGCATAAAAAAACAGAAAATTAGACAAGGTTTATGAAGGTCCATTTGTTCCTTATTATGATGTCCATTTACAAATCTTAAATGAAGCTTTATTTTTGGGTACTCACAAGTATTTCAAGGACCCTAATTTGGTATATAGCTGATATAGCTGATGTTAGGTCTGGAAGGCATCACACTATTTACCGTTTAGTAGAACATCTCATCAGAAGTACAATTCACTTTCTGCATCTGTGTTTAATCACCATCTATGAAACTTGCCCTCTGAGGATATCTTGATTGCCACGATTAGTTAACAGGAGGAAGTCATGGACACTGCCATCTTAAAACTCAGTTTGACAGCAAAGTTGCATACCTCTTGTCATTGTTTATCTAAGGGACAGGAGGCTGTGACATTTCACATTCCTGGTTAAGCTGTGTGTCACAGCCTCTGGCCATGCATGTGTGACTTTAAAGTCCCTTTCGAACAACTCAGTCAGCTGGATGTCTGGCATGTGTGTCCTCAGTGCCACAACCAGATGGTGTAAGGCTAGGCCCTGCAGAGTGGCTGCCAACCCTTTTATGAGATGTCCTTGAACTGGTCAGGGTGTTGGATATTGACAGACGGCTGCAGGCAAGACACATGCAGTAGGTTGGGTAATGGAGCCTGAAATGCCAGCAGACATTATTCCAGTAAAATAAGGACATCTTTCATAGATAATCATCAATTCGCTAGTCTTATTTTGCAGACTTTTACGGAATGTATAGTTATGTGAATATAGATCTATACATTAGAATTAAGTTAATAAAGTCTTAATTTTAACTTTTTATACACCGACCGATGGTACAGCATAACTCCCATCTCCTATCATCATCATTTTAATTGTCATTTCATTGCTTTTTCACTCTCATTGACTTACACTCTACCATGCTCTTTTGTTCATTCTTTCTCACACACTCTCACTCTGTCTCTCAATAAGTCCTTACATTGTTCGCCGACCACTTTCGTGTCCTTGTCTTGTTTCCCACAGCTCTGTTTCTTCACTTGCCTATTCTTCTTTCGTCATCTTTCTTCTACCTTCTTTCTCCATCCACTTCTTGCCAGTATCAGCCAGTATCAGCATTAACCAGGCCTTCCTGAGTGCTTCCTGAAAAGGACAGAGCATCCCCACACACTCTCCGATTGCAGGAATACTCTTTGCTGTTTTGCAAGAGTACTCTAAGAAGCCAAAATAATGCAGATGAATTTGCAGAAAAATAGAGGTGTAGTTTATGGCCGATGTCCCCCTACTTTTCAGAGCCTGGAGCGATCCACCCTGTGCACCCGTCTAGGCTTGGCTCTGATCACGGGTGCAGTATTTACCTGACACCCATAACTGCTAATTTCCCAAGACATGAAAGTAATAGGACAAGCTCTTAAATCTCGTGACTGCCCTGGGAAAAATGGGAAAGTGGGTAACTATGTACAGGCAACTCATACAGTGCCAGAGAGCGGCAACCACTGCTCTGGCAATACTCAACACACCAATTAGAAGGAATAACAGAGTAAACCCAATTAACCTGTTTGAGCTCTAGACTTCAAAGTACCTGAGGAAAAGGTTTTTTGAAGTTCCATTTAACCCTTCCAGTGGTAGAATGATTTAACATCACTAACATTTTTATTTCGTAATTCTTTTTTTTTTAACCAAAATACAGTAAATGGGTTTAATCATCTCCCCTTTTTTTAATCTACACCTTTAACTGCTTGTCATTACATACTTGTTAGAATAGTAACAGAAATTGGACTGATGCCCTGACTGTCAATTGTCCAGATGTCTTAATGATCACTAGCACTTAAATTTGTTATTGTGCTTTTAAAAAAAAGGATGAAACCAATGGATAATACTAACATACACAGACCCAGAAACAATAACATTACCAGACACATATACCTATATAAATACACATACTCAGCCAGACACACGCAACTTACTGTCTTCAACTTGTCTTCAATGCAGCTCGCAAACACACAGTGTGAACTGCCGCAATACTACTGCGGGGTCACGCAGCATAATGTTATGTGACCCCCTCCCCACTCAACCTCATCTGCTTCTTGTAATAAGGGTCAGGAAAACCCTGCCCCCCAGTTATGCACATCTGTCCCCAGGCTTGCCACTCTGTACCCAGAAATGCCTTATACCCCCCATATGCCACTCTGCCTCCCTGATATGCCTTATACCCTCCTATATGCCACTCTGTCCCATAATATGCCTTTTAACTCCGTATATGCCACTCTGCCTCCAGAAATGCCTTATACCCCTATATGCCAGGGGCATATCATGGGACATAGTGGCATATAGGGTGTTAAAAGGCACATAATGGGCCAGAGTGGCATATAGGGGGTTAAAAGGCATTTCTAGAGGCAGAGTGGCATATAGGGGGGTTAAAAGGCATTTCTGGAGGCAGAGTGGCATAAAGGTGGCTCACTCTGCCTCCTGAAAAGCCTTATGCCCCGATATAACCCCCCCCCCAAGACTGCTTCTGACTCCCTGGTGTCTGGTGGGGTCAGCAGGTGGAGGCCAGCGTTCATGAAGTTAAAGGGGCCGTGCACGCACTGTGCCGCCCAATGTCCGTGCCTCAGCACTTCGTCCCATGTCTTAAAAGGGGTGGGACAAAGAGCTGAAGCACGGCCATTGGGCGGCGCGGTGTGTGGATGCCGGCCCCTTTAACTTCATTAAGCGCTGGTGGCTGGAGGAGGCGGCCTGGCTGTAGCACGGAAAATTTCCTGGTATCTCGGTGGGCCAGTCCGGCCCTGACGAGCATCCTCTGAGGTTAGAAGAAATTCCTTGTTTAGCAAAGAAGGAATTTTTCTTACCTCTTAGGTCAATATTGGATAAAAGTCATTTATTTTTTTTATTTTATTTTGCCTTCTTCTGAATAAACAGGTATAAATATTTGAAAGGGTTGAACTTAATTGAGTTGTTTTTTTGCATTCTTCTAAATCAACAAGTAAAGCTACTTGATGGACTTTAAGTCCTTTTAAAGGACTCTGATATATATCCATCGTCTTATTTGAGGTCGTCTTCTAATCGGACCTCTAACAGAGGTCTGACTACAAGACTAAGATCCATATCCCCCGCAGCACTGCAGGGGACCTGGATCCTCCTCTCCGGCAGCCGGTGGAGGTCTGTGCGATGTGCGCAGACAAACTCCGCTGCGGCCGGCACTTCCGCAGGGGTGTCTATGACGGAGCGCCAGCATCACATGACCTTCCGGTGCTCATTCATAGAAGGCCCGGCGGAAGTGCTGCCAGCAGGAGCAGAGGTTATCTGTGCGCATAGCGCAGACCTCCACCGGCTGCCCCCACTAGACACCAAGGAATCTGAAGCACGGGGACAAGTCTAGGGAAGCACTGGTAAGTCAGGGGAGGGTAAGAGTGGCATATGTGGGATGTAAGGGCTTTCTGGAGGCAGGGTGGCATATAGGGGGTTAAAAAGAATATCAGGGAGACAGAGTGGCATATAGGAGGTTAAAAGGAATATCAGGGAGGCAGAGTGGCATATAGGGGGTTAAAAGGAATATCAGGGAGGCAGAGAGGCATATAGAGGGTTAAAGGGAATATCAGGGAGGCAGAGTGTTATATAAGGGGTTAAAAGGAATATCAGGGAAGCAGAGTGGTATATAGGGGTGTATAGGGCATATCTGAGGGGCAGATTTTTCATATTTATTAAATATGAAAAATCAGTTTACAAGTGAATTAATATTTACTAGTAAAACTTTTTTCCTATAGGCTAGTCTTATATTCAGGCTTTTTCTTTTCTTCCCTTAATTATTAAAATTGGGGGGGGCATCTTATATCGAGCAAATATGGTAATTGTAACTAGACCTCAAACAAATGAATTTTTAAGTGTATTAAAGAGAAAAAACAACCTTTTCAAGCAAACAGAGCAGTAGAAATCTTTATTTAAACATTTCGATGAGAGCATGGGAAGACTTCACATAAATATTTTGTATTGGATAGCAGACTGTGGTTAATTCACGAAAAAGTTGTCAGCCAAGCTAAAAGTTAACTTCTGTGGCTTAACCTAAACTTCTTGCCAACTTGCATTCAACTGCATCTCACAAATTCATCCCCCCCCCCAAAAAAACTGTTTATGTTTATGGCAAACGCTCTTCCTCCGCCACCCCATGTGACGTAGGGTGGGAACTAATAATTTACTCTTGGGGCGATATAGCTATGCAATTAATTTGACCTTTACTGGTTTGACTCAGGTGAACAGAAATGGCCAATGTCATTGGCTGTGGATCTTTTTGTTTTTCATATTTTTTTGGACATTTTTAGCCTTGGGGCACAAATGAGAATCAATGGCTTTTTTTATTTATTTTGTTTTTCGCATACTACACCTTCCATCTAACAGGACAGTGATGGTCCATTGATAAAGACAGCCTTCAGATTGATGGAGTAAAAATGCCTTTCTACGTTATCTATTACTCCATTAATCCTTACTCAATTAATTTTACAGCACTCTTAAAATCTGGGGAATTTCTATTCTGCTTTTACCAACCATGATGCATACATGATGTTCCTCTTTTCCATCCATTCTTATTATGTCAGGGACAAGAGAAATATCTGTCTATTAATACTCTTTTCTCAACACTGGTATAAGGTATTGGGAAATGCCTTCTTCCTAGGTTTGGTAAATATTTCTCTTTTATACGTATACCTTTATACCTATAGCATCCAGATTGCACCCACAGTGGCCTCCTCTCATAGTCTCAGGTCTCCTCTCATTCATGCCCTTTAGGTCCAAAACAGCAACAGTAATTGAAAGGCTCACAAATACACACATATACGCTACTCTGCCTGCCCATAAACACACATGCCTACCCATACACACAAACATACACACTCACAATTATGCTTGCCCCTACACAAAACCATCCTGGCTTACACTTGTCCAAGCATTCACACAGTTGTTTACCCTTAGACATGCTAAACTTGCTCTAACATAAAAACACTTTAAAGACACACACACACACACTGTCTCTACCCTTTCTTACAATTTCTCCCCTACATCATGTCCCTCCCCTTTCTGTCCATCTCCCTCTTTTCTCACTACCATTCTTTATCTCTGCCCTTTTCTTTGATCTCCCTTTCTCATTAACTCTCCCCTTTCTTTTCACATCTCTTGCTTATCTCTTTATCTTTCCTCCTCTTTCTATGTATATCTCCATTTTCTCCTTATCTCTCACCTTTCTTTTTATCTCTCCTTGTTCTCTTTATTGCCCGGACCCTTCTTTTTATCTCTCATTCTCTTTCTGTTCACCTTTTTTCCATATCTCTTCTTTCCAGTTTCCAGTTCACATTTGCTAATACTTAGTAAGGGAATTAACTGTGGCTTTAAAGGTAATGCCTTCAAGAAGAAAATTTAAATGTTCAACCAACTATTCTTAAAGGAAGCTAGATTAATAATTTTGTCAGTTTTGTGCCTTCTATTCAAGCTGACCATTTGCATGGTCACAACATGGTGACAAAGTAAACAACTTAAATGGACAGTCTAATGTCCCTGACACACCCACTACAGAAGAATGCATATTAAAGTACTTGGCCACAATTGATGTGTCATGCACGTCATGGAAATCATCTTAACCACAATAGACATGTCTGGTACAGTATGGGGTTAAACAAGCTTAGCGAGCAATCAAAGATCGCTTTCTTCTCACAAATGATGTTGCTATAATGGCGAGGCATTCAGCAACACTGTGATCTCTCCCTGGAGTGACAATATGTGCTATATACAATATAGTGGACGCCTGCTTTAAAAGAGCTTAGATCAAGATCATTGATCATCTCCTCAACTCAAATGGTGTTGCTTAAATGCCTTAATTTCAAGGCATCCAGCGACACCAAAATATAAAAAAGTCTGAAAATATAAAAAATAAAAAGTTGATTTTTATGAGCAAGTCCTAAAATTAATGCTGTATCTTACCAAAAATCTTGGCATGGAAAGAGTTAAAATATTAGCATCTGAAATACCATGGGATACCTAGTTTGCAAAAATTTATGGTTCGATGGAGTAAATTGAATTGGCCGGGTTCAAAGATGTCCCAAATAGGACATGGATGCAGACTTACCAGATGTCAAAACAGGTTTGAAGGGGTGAATTAAATTGGCCAGGTTAAATGGAATCGCAAATAACACATGGGGGCAGGATGACCAGATGTCAAAATTCCAACTTGAAAAATGTGCACCTCCCAAATGTGGCCTTAGCCCCACCAAACAACACAACAAACCTAAGCAAGGGTGATATCACTACACGCAGGAGATGTTGCTCAGCACAATATGGGGTGTTGATTGACAGTGACATTATACCAGGAGTTTTAAATTCATACCTAAACTACAATATATGTGAAAACAAAATGGTGTCTAGTTTTTAAACATATTAAAAAAAAAAAAACATGGTTTGATGGGGGTAAATAGAACTGACCGCCTTCAAATATGTCCCAAATAGGACATGGGTGCAGTATGACCATATTAGAACAAGAAATTTTTCAAATACCAATATGCTACTTGTACTAATTGCTCTATAACTTGCATAAAAGCAGAAAAAATGGGTATTTCTAAACTTAGGGCAAGTATTAACATCTATTTAGCAGGTTTTTTCATTTGTAGATGAGTCAAATATTTTTCAAATAAAAGTCAGAAAAAGTACTTAATAACTATATATAATTTGTGTTGTTACACTAAATGGGAGAGAAGAAATTTACAGCTAAACAAAAAATGTTAAAATATTCATTGTCATGAAGGGTACAAAAACAAGAAACAACTCTTTTTAATTCCTTAATGGGTTAATTTGCAATCTTCTAAAATAAAACACCTAGCACAGAACTTTTCTTCTTCTGGAGCTGAAGCTGACCGTAGGAACCAGAGAATTTAGCTGAGGGGACGGAAAAAGAGCAGTTGCATTTGGGGGTTTCTGCAGAATACCCCATGCATTTGCAAAATGGACCTCATGAAAATGTAAAGGGGCCACGCAACTATCATATGCATTAAAGGGCATATGGTGACTGGAGTGTCCCATTAAGGACAATGTATGTCCCAATTTATACATTTTTAATTACACAGTGTATACTTCATATGAATGTACTAGTTCCTATATAAACACTGCTTTAGTGAGTGCACCTTTAAGAACAGCATGTCGGCCACATAGCCTATAGTGAAGAGGTTAAGGAGAGAGTTTTTGATACATTACTTCTCTTTCTAAGGCTTAATCCTCAGACCCCTGGATCTACCATGCCTCCTCTCTGACAGGGTGCATCTGCTTGCTTTCCGCACCGTGCTGTTACCGCTCTAAACTGCAGCACAGTCGGATATGAAATGTGACTTCATTTTCTAGGTAATAATGGTTAAAATGTTTTATACCAGCTGTAATAGCGTAATGCAATGCATACTGACAAGTCACGCTAATTGCCTATGCCTTTGTGTTAAGTGGCCTTCATTTAACTGGTTATTTTAAAGTTTTTTTCTGTCCTCATTAGTGGGTGTAAGACCTGCTCTGTTATTTAATGAGAGCAGAAGCTGCAGGGGTTCACAGTAAAAGGGGAGCAGCGATATTAACCCTTCCTCTACTTACAGGATGGTACATATTAAAATTCTGCAGGTACAGATAATGTAATTCTAATTTTTAAGTTACCAAATGAGAAAAGATGGTTTGGGTAATGCAAATGGCAGCAGAGCTGAGTCCACTCAGATTCTATAAATTTTATTGACCCTCAGAATTAGATTAAATACATTAGTTTGTTTTAACTTGTTAAATATATAACTGGTTGGCAATTTTGCCCGTTCATAGAAAGCGCCTGCCAAATGACCCAGCACCAAGGCTGGATTTTAAATGCATAACATAACACACCATCTTCGCTTTCATCTCCTGATTCATATTAAAAGTTTAAGAATAAAGTTGTACTTATCAACCTAGTACATTATTTGGTTTTACAGAATAAAAAACTGACAATTTATGCAAACTTACATTCTAAATGATTAATTGTATAATAAAGCTATAGGCTAAGAGAAAGTGTGGCTTACATTAAGGTTGAGCTATCCTACCACTGCACCAGAAAATCTAACAGCGGTCAGTGTGTTTTTTTCTTAAATATCGGACTGTATTCTGATCATATTTAATAGCAATTACATTTTTGCAAAAAATGTCTCTTACCCATTGAATGCGTTACTATGTAATATACTGTATTTGCTCGATTATAAGACGAGGTTTTTTTCAGAGCAAATGCTCTGAAAAATACCCCTCGTCTTCTAATCGGGGTCCTGGATCCTCCTGTCTCCCCCCCCCACACACACACACACATACCGGTGCTTCCTGCTGTATTGCCGGGACAGCGGGTTGACGTCTACGCGATCCGCGTAGACAACGTCCGCTGCAGCCGGAAGGAGGTGTGGCTAGCAGCGGGGGTTGTCTGAGTCCGTCGCGGATACCTTCCCCGACTGTCAGAGATCAGAGTTCCCCGCACCGGTGCGGGGAACTCTGATCTCTGACAGGCGTGGAAGGTATCTGCGACGGACGCAGACAAACCCCCGCTGCCAACTCCACCTCCTTCCGGCTGCAGCGGAAGGAGATGTCAACCCGCTGCCCCCGCAATACAGCAGGAAATTGGAAGCACTGGTAAGTGTGTGTGTGTGTGTATTAAATGGGGGCATAGGGCATTTCTGGAATGCCTTATACCCCTATATGCCACTCTGGCACTTAGGGGGTTAAAAGGCATATTATGGGGCAGAGTGGCATATAGGGAGGTATAAGGCATTTCAGGAGGCAGAGTGGCGTTAAGGGGGCATTTAATAGAGCACTCTGCCTCCTGAAATGCCTTATACCTCCCTATATGCCACTCTGTCCCATAATATGCCTTTTAACCCCCTAAATGCCAGAGTGGCATATAGGGGTATAAGGCATTTCTGGAGGCAGAGTGCTCTATACAATGCCTTTTAACTCCCTTAATGCCACTCTGCCTCCTGGAATGCCTTATACCTCCCTATATGCCACTCTGCCCCATAATATGCATTTTAACCCCCTAAATGCCAGAATGGGATATAGGGGTATAAGGCATTTCTGGAGGCAGAGTGGCACATAGGGGGTCAAAAGGCATACCATGGGGCACAGTGGCATATAGAGGGTTAAAAGGCATATCATGGGCCACAGTGCCATATTGGTGTGGCAAGCCTGGGGGCAGATGTGCGTAACTGGGGGACAGGTTGGAAAATACAAGGAAATAAAAACAAAAAAAATATTTTTCTCAATCATAGCTTTTATTTAAAAAAATAGTTTACATGAATTAACATTTACTGGTAAAACTTTTTTCCTTTAGGGTCGTCTTATTTTCAGGCTTTTTCTTTTTTTCCTAAATTAATATTCAGATTTTGGGGGGTCGTCTTATAATCAGAGTCGTCTTATAATCGAGCAAATGCGGTAGTTTCCACGAAATGTAGACATTTACAGCAAGGTCAAGACAACTTATCGCATCCAACACATGCTAGCAATCACCTTTTAAAGGCAATAAGAATACAGACACAGGATCAACCAAGTTGTCTCTGCTGCAGGGCACAGGTGCCATAACTGGAACTGCTGGTGAAGTATATTGGTGGTTAACGCCTTCATTCTCAGAGTCTGTCTTCTTGTGATACTCATCAAGACACTTTAAGGTCAGCTTAGGCCAGAAAAACCTACCACACATCATCCACTGGTTAAGATGCAACTGCAGTTTAGTTTCCACCTTGCATTTCACCATTTAAATGAACATGAACTTGAAGAACTTGTGACATGTAGATGAAGCTAGGAGATGATTGTCAAAAGGCATATTTTCTGTAAATTTTCACTAATAGCTCTAGCACTAATAGCTCTAGTATCCTGGTGCTGACATATAAGGCCATCCATAATACTGCTCCTCCGTACATTTCTGACCTCATTAGCAAATACTCTCCTACTCGATCCCTACGTTCCTCCCATGGGCTAAGGCTCTCCTCCTCACTCATCACCTCTTCCTTTTCCCGTCTACAAGATTTCACTCGAGCTGCCCCATATCTCTGGAATCTACTCCCAAGGAACCTTCAGCATTCTCCCTCCCTCCCAACTTTCAAGAAACATCTAAAAACCCACTTCTTCAGAGAAGCATACCATCTTAGCTGCTAGAACTTCCTTGTCATCGATACAACCCCCACAATACCTCTCACCCTTTCTCTATGCCTTATGTTTGTCACCCCATTTCCCTCTAGATTGTAAGCTTGCGAGCAGGGCTCTCTCCACCAAATGTATCGGTTTGTCTTAGTCTGTCAATTCTTGTCTTGTCATATCCCTTGAATTTATGTATTGTATTAAGCGCTGCGTAAACTGTTGGCGCTATATAAATAAAGGATAATAATAATAATAATAATAGTAAGTTACCCTATGGCTGGTAATTGACAAAACTATTTCTCTAATCATTTCTCACTCTGGTTTATATTTAAATAGGACACTCCTTTAAAAATAAATATAACTTCTACTTTCCCTATTTCAGCCTCTATATTTGACAATATGTTAAAAATTACTGATAGTAAAATCTTTTATCTTTATCTAATTATTAGGTTCCAAACTTACCAGGATAGCTGAAAGTAGTTAAGTGAACAACATGTAAAGATCATAAAGTCAGGTTGTTAGTCAAATTAAAAGGTCACTTTTGTAATGTTATACAGGGCTCTTGGTAAGTAACGCTATATCTAAAATTGGTTAACCTTTACCCATATCAAAAAGCCAATGGATTAAGATTTTTTTTCTTGGGGCAAATTTTTACAAAAAGTACAAAATAACAGCCCTGTGTGGATGATCACAGCATGTATTTGCTTCCCCATTTCCAAGGGTTAGAGGCTGGATGGTTTTAATACTTAAATACTTAAGTATATAATTCATTTAAGGAAAGATGCAGAAGCTGGAAAAAATTCTGGATGTAGCAGGTTGAGGTATGTTATAATCAAATAGAGTAGAAAGGGTAAAAGGCAGACTTTCTGCCCCTTAAGCTAAAGTAATGTAGCCTAAGACAGGGGGAGTGCAGACAACAGTGATAATAAAAGAAAAATGCAAGAATGTTTTAACACTGTCCAATTAGTACTGCTGCTTAATTGCTATGGTTTCTCGCAAAGATGTAGCCTGCTGGCAGAGGAAAGATCCAGATTTTACACCATGCTGGGTGGCAACATGGATAAAATAAACTCTCGTTAACTCTTTACTGCTTGATTACCATGCACATCATGATGCTTCTTAAAAACTCTGTATGTTTGGGTGACCAGACTTTTTCTTTAGAGACTCTAGGGACCTTTATGGAAAATATATACTGCTAAGCTCTATTGAACTCACTGGTGCCCTGAAGGTTTTATAATTAATCTCTCTTAAAGGGCTATCTGATTACCCCTTGTGGATTTGACTGTACAACGCTCTTTACTCAAGATTATTCCATGCATCAACTTTTTGTACAGTAATTCTTCAACATAATATCCTGGGTTTTAGCACTTCTAGCTTCATAGATTCAAAAACAACTCATGTTGTTTTATGGAAATTAATAGAATGAACCACAGTTCATCTATGGTTTAAAATCAACTGCGCTGAGAGTTTATACATAAATACCATAACACATTTTAATGTTGCTTACACATACTGTAGAATATGGGGGGTCTAAATTTCCCAATGCTACCAGGAGAATTCTAGAATGATAACAATCTTTGTTTAATGTCTTAATTTAAAAATCAGTATTAGCACTAATAAGAAAAACAGATCTTTGATTAGTGTCTGCTTCATTTTCCCCGGGTTATTTACAGTAAGTCCATGGTTAAATTATATCATATTATGTTTGCTTTAAGAAATCTGAAAATACATTTCTAGTGCACCCTGAGCAAAGCTAGCACCAACTAATATGCAGAGGGAAGTAAACTTATAGACAAGTATTTTGTAACATCCAGAATGCAAGTAGAGTGTTGTTAGTAGCTAGTAACAATTGTCACTCAAAGCCTAAACATAAGTAATAAATTATATGTTCACAATGGCCAACATTTTCATTCTAGGATTATCTATTTATTTACATAATTTACTTACTTTTGTTTTGTTTTAAGATAATGTTTTGAGATAATTGCAGTTATGCAGTCTTAGACCAAGGCTCCTAGAGTAGACCTGCCCAGTATAACTTAATCTATTCTCCAATTATTACAAGTTTAAGACATTTAAACAAAGTTTAAGACATTTGGTGTATCATTCACAAAAGTACATACAAGGTTCATAAACAGAAATTGTAAAGTACAATGATACAATAGGCATTATCATATTATAAACGAGAAACATTTTGGCCATGTCTTATGAATCATATGTTTCTCCTGAGGAATTCTGTAGAAAGTGTATCTAATAAATGCTAGGTTGGAGTAATTGACACTGAGAACAACAGAAACCAAACTCCTGCTTAACTTTTGTTGCCATTGACAATGACAAAATAATGTTACCTCGCCATATATGGGTATAATTTTTGAACAAAGAAAAAGATTATGATAAGGTATAATAAACAGTGCATAGAAGCTCAGTCAGTTCCAGTGCCAATAATCATTTGAAAAGATGCTGAGGTTATAAAGTTTTCCCATGGGAGCCACTTAAGCTCATTTTGGAATCCCATGCCTCTCACAGACATGATTAAATTCTCCATCTGATCCACTGACTTGCAATACCTTGGGATGATAGTTTTAGCCGCATTTAAGAAATGTATCGTTAATGATTTCTTGTACTTGGAATGTGGGATTGGAGAATGATGTAGTAGCATAAATTCTAGGGATGCCACAAAGTTGGAATGTAGAATATATATATAGTGCATATGTAGCATTTTATAATTGTCCCCTACTTTGGTCCCTGTTCCCCCTAACTATGAAAGCTGGAGGCGCCACGGTGAACAGCTAAAACCAAAGCATACATTTTAGACATAAAATGCGGAGCATCTACAAGTTTGGAGCAGGAGCTCTCAAAAGAGGTTAGCGGTTTGTGGGTTTGGTATTCACGTTTTAGAGTGGATACAAAATGGGAAAGTTGATGGTACAGAAAGTAGTCCTGGATTGAAGGAACTGGATCTTGGGCTAAATCTGTGATTGGTTTATGTTTAGGTCCTGCTGCACTCTTAAGAATGCGAGTCGAATAAGGTGTGAGGGCGGACATATACGCTCAAAAGAGGAGCCAGGTTTAAATTCTGGATTAAAGATCAGTGAGAATAGTGGGCTGGAATAATTTGAGATGAAGCCCACAGTGAGCTGTTTCCTCGAAACCTTCAGCTTGGGAGCTATGGTTGGGTGCCCAGCTATGGTAGAGTGGCGGTGGACCCCAGCAAGCCATGGGATGACAATGGTAGGGTATGGTAAGTACAATTCCTCCATCCAGACCCATTTTTTAGGAGCACCTATGGACCATTCTACAATTCTTTGCAGATGCGAGGCGACCCAATATAGTTCAAGGTCAGGTAAACCCATTCCAGTTTTAATCTCGGTTTAATCAAATGTGAGTAGGGATTTTACTTTTCGAGACGTAATTTGTAATAATTCTGTGGGATTTTTTAAAGAAAATGCAAAGTAAAAAGATAGGCAAGGTCTGAATTATATATATATAGGGAACGGGATAATATATTAATCTTAACTACCCCTATTCTACCGAACCAAGTTATATGAGGAAAGGCCCAGAGGCGGATGTCTATCGACAAGAAAGAAAGCAAAGGGAAAAGGTTTAGGGCAGCTAATTGTGATAGGTCAGCAAGAATTTGAATACCAAAGTATGAGAGACCTCACACAATCTTGGAGGGAAATGTTTCTGAATCTGATGTGATATCTTAGAAGGTAAATTTAACCCCAGTATTTGAGATTTTTGGAGATTATTATTAATCTCCAAAAATAAATAAATAAATAATTTATGAAGATGAAGAAAATGGCAAACAAAACTATTATCCCCTTCTTCTACCCCCCTTTCTGTTATCTACCCCCAGGGGCGGACTGAGACCATCCAAGGCTCCGGGAATAAAAAGACATGAGCCCCCTGTGATAATGCCCTTCCCTTAGCATCTCCCTTGTGGTCCCCCCATATCTATTTTTCAGTATTTTTAGTAATTAAAAAAAGATAACTTTTAAAAAGCTGAATCAACCTGTTGTCCCACAGATCAAGAATACCAAACTCTCTAGGCCCACAGGTAGAATCTACAGGTGCCAGGCACCCAAAATTCTCTGAACAGAAAATATTTAATTAATATGGCTTGGGTCCATTTAGGAACCCCCAAGATCATCCATACAGCTAAAGAAAACCAACCTCATAGAATCATAGGGTGCACCTGACCATCTGGTCCTGAAAGAAGTGATGCAAGAGGGATCTGCAGGGCAAGGGGATCCTGAATTGACATTTCCAGAAGAGCGGGGAACCAGGGTTGTGAGTGCCAGACAGGGGGGCCACTAGGACCAGGGCGGTCTGGGATCTCCGGAGGTAGAGGATAACCCTCGGGATGATGATGGAGGAAACGTATAGGCCCCCGGACGCCGGCCACACCTGAGTGAAAGCATCCATCGCTAGAGCTTCCAGATCTGGGAGCCAGCTGAAGAAGTGCTTCGTCTGGTGATTTGCTCTGGATGCGAATAGGTCCAAGTATAGAGGGCCCCTCTGGCGATGAATTTCCTGAAAAAAGCCCACAGTTGTTTACATCTCTCCAATGTCTCGAAAACCAGTCTGCCATAAGGTTTTCCTCTCCCAGCAAATATTCCGCCTGCAGCGTGATGCTATGGAACCAGCAAAATTCGGGGCGCATGTGTACATAGAAAAAAGAAATAATCTTATAGTGTAATATTGTCAAGAACAATAAGCTATGTAAAAGGTGTGAAATGCACTCACAAACAGTGCCAGCACAACAGGCTCGTCTGAGGTATGAAGACTGTTCTTTATTCTTTAAAATCTCTAAGAGCATAAAATAAAGAAAACAACCATATGGTGCAGTATCTTCCTTAATAGTATATGCGCAAGTTAAAAAAAGCACTTACAGGATGGTTGAATTCAAGTCGCTATTCAAACTAAATGTCCATTGTAGTGGATCAGGAACATGCAGATTAAAAAACTTCTCAACGCGTTTCGCCGCTCACTGGGCTTCCTCAGGAGAAATAAATATCAATTGATGTCATCCGCTATGATAATCCGCAATCGTGGTGAGTAAAAATAGCGTGATGCTATGGTCCAGACAGAAATTGAAAATCTCCTTTGTCATCTCCGTAAGGCGCATGGAGCGTGTGTCCCCTAGACGGTTGATATACCTCACTGCTGACACATTGTCCATCCACAGGAGAAGCCAGCAATCCGTCCAATCCTTCACCAGAATCTTGATAACGCACGATTCAGCAATCAACTCCAAGTAATTTATGTTGATGGAACAGAGCCCCCTGTTGCTTCCGTGAGGGAGGCCGCTTCCCAACCCAGAAGGCTGTAGCAAGAAGTCTGGCTGTGTGCCAAAGACTGCGTGACTGTTCCAGGCTTCCAAGTGGAGAAGCCACCACTTGAGTTCCTGGGGTACCTCATCCATGAACCGAACTGACTGGTTGTACGAAGGGAATCTGCATAGGTGTTGAAACTTGAGACATTGAAGAGCATGATAATACAGGGGGCCCCAGAAACTGCCCATACCTGCCTGCCCCAATGGAATTGAAGGTACTTCTGGTGGTCCGGATGGATCAGGATCACGAGGTTAGCATCCTTGAGGTCCAATCTGTTGAACCAGTGACCCTCTGACATGAGGTCCCGAAGCAGATAAATCTTGAAATGGCGGTAAACCACAAAAGTGATTAGGGCCCACAAGTTGATCACTGGATCGAACTCTCCCATCCGTTTCCTGAGTAGGAAAATAGAGCTGAGGAAATCTATTGGTCCTTTCGATCACTGGATAGACCCTTTGTTCAAGTACTGCATCTTCACGTTTACCAACTCCTGATTGGCTGCCAACCTGAGAACAAAGAGAGGCCTCCTTACTTCTGGGGAGGGGAGACGAATTCTATCAGATAGCCCCGCACAGTTTCGGGGATCCAGGGTCTGATGTAATCCACTCCCAATTGCGGAAAAAAACCGAGATCCGGCCCTCTACCTGTGGAGGGAAAGAAGAACAGGAAACATCAGGCCTTACCGGCACTGGAGCGGCCTCTAGGAAAACTGAAGAAACTCTGCCTCTAGTTCCTCCCCTTGAAGCGAAGGCACTTCGGTGATAGGATCCTCGATAGGACGTCTGAGCCTGCCGGAAGCTGGAGCCTTGGAAAGGCGTACGGCTGGAGACCCAGCCCCGCAGTCATCAGGCCCTGGAGGAAAAACGGGGGGCAGCCTGGAACACCTTCTTCATGGTCAGCTTAGCTTTACTCCAAGAGGTCATCACTGACACATGCCTGTTCAATTCCTTCACGAAGGAATCTCCAAACAGCAATCCGTTGGCCGCTGCCCCTAGGTCTTTGGACCCCAACTCCACCAAATCAAGGGTCCATCCACAGGACAGTAAAGAGTCGCAAGGTGCTCAGCAATGTGAGTAAATCAGTGCAGTTTTATTTCCACGTGAGTGGCAACGTTTCAACCCAATAGGGTTTTTCTCATGTCTTGTGTTGAGGATACATTGTGCAGAGGTGCCACAACAGTAGTGTCTGTTTTAGATGTTGAATTTGAGCTTATATGTTGGCTAGACATGTGGACCTAAATGGTTGTATACAATGGGACACTGTCCAATGTCAGATTTTCTCTATGATTGTGACAGTCAGGCAACAAGTTAATGGTGGTTTGCAGAGTGGGAAGGGCTGGCATCTTCTGGCCCAGTGAGCATTTAAAGCTGAGTATTACACACACATAAACACACTATAACTAACACACATACAAGACACTAAAACACATACTCACTCTAACACACAGATTCACACACATGAACCGTGTCTTCAGAACAGCACTACTATCGTGGGGTCACATAATATTGCATCATGTGACTCTACTGAGCCCCCCCTCTACTGAGAAATGTGGAATTGTTGTTAAATGTTGTACTGTGGGACCATCAAACATAGACAACAGTAATTAATTCAGAGGCATAAGTATGTAATATGTGATTTAAATGAGGTTTATATAAAACGTGATTCTGGTGCAAACAAATTTATATATATATATAGGGATGTGTACAAAGCCCAGTTATTTACTCGGTATCGGCTTTTGGTATATATGCCTGTGGGTCTACACATTTGGTTTGTTGCTGTGTGCGTACTTTTATAACAAAATATATTTTCAGTTTATATAATACACTAATCACAGGTATCCCAACCTGCCAGCACATCACACATTATATCCCTTTGTCTCACTATATTTAATGTTCATTTTTCTGTCACAACTGACTGCTTTCATTCAATTTCCCTTATTCTCTCACTCCCGCTGCTTGCTCTGTAGTTCCCTCTGATTCTGTCTTGCCTCCTGATACTGATCTTTGCCCTCTGCTCGATATGTTTCACTTCACATCTATCCTCTGCCATCTACCACCCATGTGTTCCTGTCTGTGATTCTCCTAATCCATCTTCTTCTCCAGTGTGTCATTCTTTCATTCAACACACCTTCATCTCATATTAATTTTGCATCTCCTTTCCCATGCCAGTCTATTTCTCATTTTGGGGGGGCGTGGTCGGACTCCAACCAACATGGACGTGTGAGTGTCGAGCTCCCGTGCACCCTGCCCGAAATTACGCTTCGGTTGTGCTGTAATCCGCCAACATGGGCAAACATAATAAAATCTCTGCAACACCGAAACCTGCTGGATCGAAAGAGAGAACACTCACCTCGGTACGGGCGTTTTTTCAGGCGTCTTCGGACCAGGACTCTCGGGACTCTCTTTCACGGCCTACTTCACCTCCGGCCAGTCCGGGAAGCGAGGTGGCGGGTGATGATACGCGGGCCTCGTGTGCTGCTGTCTTGGCTCCTCCGGAGCACTCGTGGCGGACGAAGCTGGATTCGCTCCCTACGAAGGAAGACATGTCTGCTATCATTGACCGCGCCACGCAAGGTATCCGCTCAAGTCTTACCGCTATCCAGGCGGACATCCGCCATATTGGCGACCGCGTGGCCGCCTTGGAAGACGAACAGCCGAAAATTAGTCAACATGTGGATGCCCTCTCTACACAGCTGCGGGACCAATCTACTATGCTGTCCCAACTTTCACGAAAGGTTGAGGATCTTGACAACAGGGGTAGGCGTAATAATTTGAGAATTCGAGGCCTCCCGGAATCTCTCTCACATGCTGATCTTATCCCGACCTTGCGAGAGATTTTTAACCAGATTTTACAGCGGCCTCCTGACACCGTCATCGAATTTGACAGGGCCCACAGGGCTTTACGTCAAAAGCCGACGGGTACGGCCCCGCCGAGAGATGTGGTCTGTTGCCTTACCCATTACTCTCAAAAGGAGGATATTCTTCGTCAGTGTCGCGGTAACGTTGCGCTTAAATGGGACTCCCACGATATTGCTATCTTCCAGGACCTCTCACCTGCGACTTTACGGGCCCGACGCTTCCTGCGGCCCGTCACTTTGGCCCTACGGGCGGCGCATATCCCCTACCAGTGGGGTTTTCCCTTCGCGCTAATAGTGCGACGGGGCCCTAACTCACACGTCATTCGGCATCTAAGTGATGTTCAGCCCTTCATCGAGGCGCTGGAGCTTCCGGACTGCACGGTGGAGGATTGGGAACCTACATTTCTCACTCCGGTCCTCGCGGCTGATCCTCCCGGTGATTGGACCCCGAGACCGCAGTGGCGAAAGCGGAATCGACAACGGGACGACGCAAGTACATAGACTGCCACTCCACAACGGCCTTCTCCTAGTGAGGTGTGCTGTATTTCTCACTTCCACGTGTATCCTTCGTGGCTTATGTTCCCACTGAGGGCATTCTCTCTCCCCCCCCTTTTTTTTTTTTTTTTTTTCCGGTTTGTTGGTACCATGCCTCCTGACCGCTCCCAAGGGGACTGCCTTGTTACTTTTGCTGGTGCGTATGGCGCTCAATACTCACCTTGCTCGCTATGGGCCCCGTTGGCTCCTGCGTTTGAGTGCTCCCTGTGGGTTACCTTGACCGCTTCACTCCTCATGCTGCCTGGACGGTACCTGCGCGTGTACTAGGGGACGTGAGTACTTGCCTGGGACCATGGTACCTTCTTACCTTCGTTCGTCAGACCCGCTGCGTGCCGCGTTACAGACGTCCCGGCGGATTTTGGGTTATATGGACACGTTCGTCCCCCCCTTTTTTTTTTTGCGCCGAAGTTTGGGGATATGCACCGGATTTATGTTGTTTGTGACGGGGGGGGGGTTTGTTTATTTTATATCGCTCCGCTGTGGTTGGGGGATTGTCTTAGTAAATTTGCTATCCCTAAACTGGGCTTGTGGTGGTTGCGGATGGGTTACGGAGCGCTGGGTTGGTGGCCTTTCCTCACTACTACGGGTGGGGTGTGCGGCCCCCTGGCATTCACTGTTCGATCCATGTTCATATTATACATTATCTATATTTCTGTGGCACACTTCCGCGTGTCTATAGATTTGCAAATCACCCCCGGAGCCCACTCACTTCCCTCTCTTTGAGGGGTGAAGTTGTAGTTTTCGGACCTCTCCGAGGTCCTTGGCTCATTATTCGATGCCTTGGCATCCAGTGTCCTTCCTTTTGTTTTGTTTACATGTTTTTGATTTTCAGTTGTTTTTGTGCAGATTGTTGTTTCTCCAGGATGGTCTGGGTTGTGGCGAGTTCCTCCGGATGTCCGTTACATGACACCTGATTTGATTCGGGTGACCTCTCTCAATGTTAGAGGCTTGAATAAGCCCCAACACCGTTCTAAAGTCTTGTATACTCTACAGTCCCTTCACACACATATTGCCTTTTTGCAAGAAACACACTTTCTGCATTCCAAGGAATTTAAACTCACTAACAAATACTATACGCTCGCCTTTTTTTCTAGCTCCCCCAACTCCAAAACTAAAGGCGTCGCTATCCTACTCCACAAATCGATTCCCTTTCGCCCCCTGGACATCTGGAGGGATTCGGAGGGACGAGCTATTTTTTTGAAGGGTTATATAGGTAACCAAAAGGTTACACTCGGAAATGTTTACTCACCAAATTGTCACCAAGCTGCCTTTCTGTGTGAGGTGTTGGCCAAGCTAGCTGATTTCCGTGAAGGGTTGACTGTCTTTGGTGGGGATCTTAACATGATGCTTGATCCCGTAAGAGATTCGTCAGCTCGGTCTTCCCACATCCCCTTTTCCAAAATCAAGAAAGTTAGGAAATGGCTACATCTTAACCAGCTTGTGGATGTTTGGAGGTCGCAATACCCGACAGTTAGGGATTATACTTTTTATTCTCACTTACACGATAGATATACCAGGATTGATGCTTTATTCCTCTCACACCATCACTTATTGCATTTACACACCTCGGCCATAGGCATTCAATCGTTAAGTGACCATGCTCCGGTGCACTTCACGTTGAAACTCGCCTCCTCCCCTCCCCGACCGTGGTATTGGCGACTTAATGAAAATATCCTGGACAATCCCTCCTGCTTGTCGGATTTATCGCAGCACATACGTAACTATTTCACAGAAAACATATCGGAGGAAGTTCCGTTTCCCACGGTCTGGGAAGCCCACAAAGCAGTCATCAGGGGTCACCTAATAAAGATGGGTTCCGTACTTAAGAACTTACATCTGGCTGATGCCATTTCGCTGACAAGGCGGATTCATCAGTTGGAACAAGCCCATAAATCCTCTCTGGCCCCGGCAGTACTGGAGCAGCTGCACTCCCTTAGGGAGCAGCTGGCCTCTCTTTTGGACTCCACAACAAAACGCCACTTCTTATTAACCAAGAAGGCGTTTTATGAGATGGGCGATAAACCCGGTAAAATGTTGGCCAGAGCTCTTAGGGCACAACGGGCGGCCACCTATATTCCTAAAGTGAGGGACCAGGCTGGCTCGGTTCACTATGAGTCCAATCAGATTGCTAAGTGTTTTCTCGCCTACTATAAATCCCTGTACAGTCTTCCCCCGCCTGAGCGTGCTACCCCCATGTATCATGCTGCTTTAGAGGCGTATTTAACGAAACACATGCCGCGGCGTCTGGCTCCGGAGGCTAGGGAGACGTTAAATGCTCCTGTCTCTGAGGAGGAAGTTGCGAATGCTCTTAAACTTACCCCAAATGGCAAGTCTCCGGGACCGGACGGCTTCACCGTTGGTTATTATAAGCGCCTGTTGCCTGTTTTGGGTCCACAATTGGTATCACTTTTTAATTCCTTGGCTTCGGCTACGGGACTGGCCCCTCAAACTAATCTGGCCTATATCACGGTCATTCCCAAACCCGGCAAAGATCCGGAACAATGTTCGAGTTACCGACCGATTTCTTTGATTAATTCGGATGTTAAGCTTTTGGCGAAGGTCATGGCCATGCGCCTGCAGATTTACATCCCCTCGTTGATCCATAGGGATCAGGTCGGCTTTGTCCCTGGTAGGGAGGCCAGGGATAATACAATTCGGATCCTTAATTTATTGACGTATGCCCGCAATCATAAACTTCCCTTGGCGCTTGTCTCCATGGACGCCGAAAAGGCGTTTGATAGGGTGGCCTGGCCCTATCTGTTTCGGGTCTTGGAGACTGTGGGCATTGGGGGTAACTTCTTGAACCAAATTAAGGCCCTTTATGCTAATCCCTCAGCCCAGGTCAGGGTGAATGGAATCCTTTCGGAGCCGTTTCGCCTTGAAAACGGTACCCGTCAGGGTTGCCCCCTGTCCCCCCTTCTCTTTATCCTAGCGTTGGAACCGCTTACCAATGCGATCCGGGCCAATGTGGACATCACAGGCTGTGAGGTCTCGCGGGTTACTCATAAACTGGCAGCTTACGCTGACGATTTACTTTGTGTACTCACGAATCCTTTTCACTCCCTCCATCATGTTACAAGGGAGTTGGGGGCTTTTGGTGACCTCTCTAATTTTAAAATAAATATGCAAAAATCAGAAATTTTGGGGGTTAATATACCAGCTCGTTTGAGGGCACTGATTATTGGTGCTTTCCCATTTCGGTGGCAAGCGCAGGCCATTAAATATCTCGGCCTCTGGATTCCTGCGGACCCCTCCAAACTTGCCTTGTTGAATTATGACACACTTTTGTCCTCCGTGACCGCAGATCTTCGACGGTGGGCGATGCCTCATGTCTCATGGTTTGGCCGTGTGGGGGTTCTCAAAATGAATGTTCTCCCTAGGTTCCTCTACCTTTTTCAGTCCTTGCCCATTTTCTTACCACGATCTTATTTTGCCTCCTGTCGCAGACTTTTCACAGCATATGTTTGGGGTGATCGTGCCCCGAGACTTGCTTACCAGCACCTTATCAGGCATAAAAATAGGGGTGGATTGGGCTTACCTAGTCTTGAGGGGTACTGGATGGCTTCCCACCTTCGTAGGGTGGTTGAGTGGTCGATCGGGGCGCCTAAGCAATGGGTGAGCCTTGAGGATTCTTTTTTCCTCTGTCCCATATCGGCGGCCCCTTGGTTGCCTCCCCGTTATGGGAAGTTGTTCGAAGGTGCGCACCCTACTATCTCTGCCACAATGAAGGTTCTGCGCAGGGTGGCCAATAAACAGGTCTTAACTTCTATTCCAGGCCCGCTTTTTCCGTTGTCACATAACCCGGATCTCACTTCCCACATCCCCGCTGCCCTTCTCCAGTCATTGGCGGCTGAGCATTCGGAGATCCTCCGAGTTTGCCGGGTTCTTCAGGGTGCTGTCTTTCGGCCCCTGGATGATTTGGTGACTCCTCTGCAGGGGGCTCACCCCTTTCGGCTGGTTTTTCTATATCATCGTCTTAAGCATTATTTAGCCACTATGTTACCAGATTCGCATCTTGGTAGACCTCTCACTAACTTTGAGCAATTATGTGTTGCTACGTCGGAACCTGCCCACCTTCTCTCTTGGCTCTATGCCCTGCTGATTGATGCCCAAGGTCCAACCAAGCCGTTTTATCTAAGTCTTTGGGAAAGGGATCTAGCCTCGGCTTTTACGGACCCCGAATGGGATAAGATGATATGCCTCGCACATAAAGGTTCTGTTTCCGCCAGGGTACAGGAATGCTCATTTAAATTGCTCTCCCGTTGGTACAAGGTACCAGTGGAGCTACACATTTACCTCCCACAAATCTCGCCGTTGTGCTGGAGGTGCGGGCGGGGTGAGGGCTCTTACCTCCACCTGTGGTGGGAATGTAATGATATTCATGCGTTCTGGCAGACGGTAATTGGGGTGATCAAGGAGACGGTTGAACCGGATTTTGTGGCCTCGCCTGAGGCGCTTTTGCTACATCATTCGCACTCCTCTCTGGGCTCGTACAAAAGGTCGTTGTTGATCCACCTACTCCAGGCGGCGAAAATCATTATCCCAAGGTATTGGAAGAAAGTGGGCCCCCCTCCTATCAGGGCTTGGGTGTCTAGAGTTAACTTTATTGCACAAATGGAAGATTTGGTGGCGTCTTCTAAGGGGCAAGAATATAAAAATGGCCTCAAATGGCTTCCTTGGTCCATGTTTGTGGCTTCTCCTAGATTTTTAGATATTTTCCCCCGCGGGGCCGTTGACGAGCCAGGCTCGGGATAGGTCTTCGCAGTCTCACTAGTCTCTCACTGGGAGGTTTCACTCATCACTCATCGGACTTCACTTACTCATACACACACTGATTTAGCAACACTGACATCCTGGAGTTGTTTGTTCGAGTTATGTATTTTATTTGTTTTTTTTTATTTCTATTTTGTTTCATTGTGCTCATGCCTGTAATCTTATACATGCTCTTCTGTTCCTGTCATACGGTACTGACTCGCATGTGTACAATTTGTTCTGGTTTTTTTTTTCATTTCTCCTTGTTACGCGATGTACACATCTTGTCTTTTGAGTCCTCTGGACCCTGGTGTGCTTCTTCATCATTATTATATGTACACTCTGTAAATTGTCTTTCTGCATACCTTTAATAAACGGAGATTTGAACTATTTCTCATTTTGTACTCATCTTCTTTTGCTTTCTTTCTGTTTTACTATATAAATAATGTATTTCAAGTGTTTCACATATTTCCCACTGTGTATTCCATATCTGACACCACCAGGTTGGTATCCTCAGCCTATGTAATTCTGTATCTGACAATCTATTTATTCTCTCCATGTTTTATCCCTCATCTTTCGCTTTTAATATCTCTTCTCAATCCTATGATCTCTGTGCTCCTCATATCATCCATTCCTTCTCACTCTTGCCCCCACACTCACTCTTAGCTCCCTTTCTCAGTTTCCTCTTTATCTGTCTTCAAACTCTCTCTCCTGCTCTATTTTTTTTTCTCTATATATGTTTTCTGATCTTCCGCACTTACTTTTTTTCTTTTTTTTTTTATCTACTACACCGATGTTTTTGGTACATTTTACCAATGTTACACTTGTCACTTTTTCAATATTTGTATGAAAAGAGACTCCATTTCAAGTGTCATGTCTTTTTGGGAATTCAAATTTAGATCAGCTGTATTGTCATGACTGAATACAATCTTAGCTTGGCCAAATCAGGTATAAAATGAAATAGGGATATTTATTATTGCTGAATTGGTAAATTTTTTTTTAATTGTGATTTTAGAAAACATTACTGTTTTATAATTAGGTCTGGTCACTGTGTACCTCAAGGTACCTAGAATGTACTCACCCATACAACTTGATAACATTGGGTTGATTTAAAATGGCAACCAATGGTGTGCCCCTGCTGACTAATCCATTTAATTGGTTGCTATAGTGACAAGAAAGTCAATTTCTTGCACCAGAATTACTCTTTATCCATAGCTCCATAGCTCCCTGTTAGTATTCCTAAGTATTTAAAGTGCCAATGATAGAAAGGGCCACCTTGTGACTGAAAAAGACTATTGACTAGGAACTAATATGGACAACAACATGCCACCTTAGACAGGACATCTTGGAAGCTATTGGTGAATCTGTAGAATTTTGTTTACTGCCAATTTGGTATAGGACCAGTGGTGGGATTCAGCCGGTTCTTGCCGATTTGCGCAAACCGCGTGATGCACGCAGACAACTTCTGCTGCTGCCGACACTTCCGGGGCTTCTGTGGCGGAGCGGAGCTTGTCTTCAGCAAACTGTTTGCGGGCTTTCTTGTGCAACATCTTTAGAAGAGGCTTCCTTCTGGGACAACAGCCATGCAGACCAATTTAATGTGGTGTATGGTCTGAGCACTGACAGGCTGAGCCCCACCCCTTAAACCTCTGCAGAAATGCTGGCAGCACTCATAGGTCTTTTTCTCAAAGACAACCTCTGGATATGACGCTGAGCACGTGCACACAACTTCTTTGGTTGACCATGGCGAGGCCTGTTCTGAGTGGAACCTGTCCTGTGAAACCGCTGTATGGTCTTGCCCACCGTGCTGCAGCTCAGTTTCAGGGTCTTGGCAGTCTCCTTATAGCCTAGGCCATCTTTATGTAGAGCAACAATTCTTTATTTTAGATCCTCAGAGAGTTATTTGCCATGAGGTGCCATGTTGAACTTCCAGTGACCAGTATGAGAGAGTGTGAGAGTGATAACACCAAATTTAATAAACCTGCTCCCTATTCACACCTGAGACCTAACACTAACGAGTCAGATGATGCCGGGGAGGGGAAATGGCTAATTGGACATTTCCACTTTGAGATGTACTCGCTTTTGTTGCCAAGGTTTAGACATTAATGGCTGTGTGTTGAGTTAATTTGAGGGGACAGTACATTTACACTGTTATACAGTCACTTTTGTGAGATATTATATATATTTGCTAAAGAGCTTGAAATTCTTCAAAGTGCCTTTTTACATTAAATGTTTTATTTATAACACAACTTTTGGGACAGTCTGTGTGTGACTGTCTGAGTCTCTGTGTGTCAGATTGTCTGAGTCTGTGTGTGTGTGTGTGTGAGACTGCCTGAGTCTGTGTGTGTGTGTGTGTGTGTGAGAGACTGCCTGAGTCTGTGTGTGTGTGTGAGAGAGAGACTGCCTGAGTCTATGTGTGTGAGGTTTTTATTTTTTAGTAAGAAAGCCCAGAAGTGGTTACTAAAAAATTTGAATCACCACTACTGTATAGGACATCCAAATGGGATACAGGTGTTTACAAAAATAGAATGATTTACATGCTTTCATGTATAGTTGCAGTCTACATATATCTCAAATGCTAAATAAAATTAACATTTAAAATAATGTTTTGTGTATTGTTTTTAAATAATTATAACAAAAGTACACTTTGCTGCTTGTTGATCTCATGCAAATGACAGTTAACAAATTGCAAGCACCGGATTTAGCCTTATAGAAAAGAACAACAGATAAAACGATTTGTTCTAACACCTAATCTGACCACTTTTGTAGAGTAGTCCCTCTCTCTGATCTCTGGTTTTGGCAGAAGTCTTTCATGACTCTGTTCCCTTTCTATGCTCCATTAAATTCTTCCCTACATTATTGCCAATTCCACCTGCCAGAGCACCCGTCCTGTTCTTGGAGGATAATTTTCCTCCTACAGCACCTCTCCACACATCCTCCTCTTGCTCTTCTGTCTCTGGCTAGAGAGGGAAAATATGTAGAATGAGCTGTCCAAACAGAGCGCACAGGATGAGGACATTTATTTAATATTTCTCTGTGTTCTGCAGGCAGATGGGATGACTGCAGAACATACAAGTGGCAGAGCTGTTAATTCTGGGCGTGTAGGAACAGAGGCAGCAATTTGGCATGGGAACCCTTCTCTGGGGAGAGCTCACAGTGTGTGTGCAGAATAATGGCTGAATTTGAGCTCTATCCAGACGGTGAGGAGTAACCGAGCCAAAGACACCCATGTCCTATTAAATACAAAAATACAGTGCTGCCAACATTAGGTGACAGGCTCCAAAGGAACAAGCTGTCCTTCTACTTTACTATGTGCCTATGAACCTGCAACCAGAGAATCAATTCCTAGGTGGATAACAGCCATTGTTTAGAATTACATTAATATGCATACAGGGTTATAATCAAGCAGAGGAGGGCATATTATATGAGATGGAGAATAAATCCTAGAACCTGAAAAGATAAAGGAACTAGAAATCTAATGCAATGTATCTTTACAGGATCATGGAAATAACACCCATCAGAAATGTTAGAGAACAATAAAGATTACAGATAACTTTCTAAACGTATATTGCAAAGGCAGGCATTGAGAGTTTATAGCAAATATATAAATATTTTCTTAATAGCATATGATTTGTATAACGCAGCCAGCAGTCATGGGATTGTAGTTCATCGAGTCGTAGAACTACAGTGGTCACAACTGCGATAGGGCCCCTCTCTCCAGGAGACCTGGGTGACCCCTGAAACCACTTATTCCTGACTCACGTCCTAGCTAATAACTGTTCAGAAAGGGCCCTTCCAACTTGGACCTGGCCATATGCCAGTGCTTAGCACCAGTGGGACTCTGCCCCGGTGCAACTCACTAGGGGGGTCCGACAATTACCTCCCCAGACAAGTCCAAGATCCAAAGACTGACCTAGTTCAAGCCAGTCCAGGTCAAACCAGCAATTTGTGAATAATTTTGCACTGGACCAGGGCAGAAACAGAGCATGGTCGTGTAACAAAAGGTCATGTGACCCCACGGCTAACGGGAGGCTGCTTGCACACTGTCAGGGGTGAGGGTAAAGGGAAGAAGGGAAAGTGTATAAGAGTTTTTGGATGCATGCATGCCTGTATGTGTGTATATATATATATATATGTATATGTATGTTTGTGTGTGAGCATGTGTGTATAAGTGTATGAGCGTGGATGTGTAAATTTGTGTGAGCATGTATATTTAAGGGTGTGGGACCATGAATGTGTAAGTGCATGTTAGTGAGTTTGTGTGCTGGCGTGAGTGTTAAGTCAATCTGTGTTGTGCCAATTGTGACAATCTAAGTGTGTGTGTAAAAATGTGTTCCACTGCGAACACAGGGAAAAGATGCCAAATATAATAATGAATAAGAGTAGATATATGGTGAAAGGAGAGAAATAAAGAGAAAGATAATGAGTTATACAGAAAGGGAAACGATAGCAATAAAGGGGGATAAAGAGAAGGAGTTATAAAGAGAAAGGGGTCAAAGGGAGACAAAAATAAAGGAAAGAGAAACAGAAAAAGAAGAGATAGAAAGGAGAGATAAAGAGCAAGAGGAGGAGATATAATGAGATGGGGATCAAGGAGAAGGACAAGAGAGAAAGAGAATGCAGAGAGATAAGAAAAAGGGAAGAAATAAAGAGAAATGGAAAGATAAAAAGAAAATTGAGAGATCAAGGGGAAGAGGAGAGGAGATAAAGAGCAAAAGGAGAGCTGAGATAAAGAGAAATGGAATAAATGAGAAAGGGAAGGATCAAGAGGAGACCTGATACTCTGAGAGGAGACCAGCTAGGCAAATCGTGTGGGTCCAATCTGAGTGTTGGGTCAACTCTCGTGGGTGCAATCTGGGTGTTGGTGCAAGTCCTTATATACAATAGAGTGAAATGAGATGTCTAAAGCAGATAGACTGGGTTGCATATTTAAAAAGAGGTTTCTGGGGATAAAGAACTCAGAATTTTGTTTATTTATAAATGTTTTGCAAATATGTGTGTGTATGTATATATGTGCAGTGACCACTCCCAAAGCGGACTCCACTGCTATCCAATCCAATGTGGGCTCTAGCCCCGGATCTTTTGGAGATCTACAAATGCCCCTGTATAAGTATACGTGAGCATGCATGTCTATGTTCAAATGTATGTTAACATGTATCTGCATGTGAAACCATGACTATGTAAGTGGCTGTGTGTTAGCATAGATGTGTGTGAGCTTAGTTGTGTTTGTGTGTGAGCATGTTTGTGTAAATGGTGTGAGATGGAGTGTGTGTGTTAGCATGTGTGTGTCAGGGTTTCTGTCTATCTGTACTGGCTTTCCTCCTCCTCATGGATCTCTGTTAGGCCACACCCCCTTTCTCTTACAACTTTTGTGTCCAAGTTAACCCCTCCTCTTCCTGCAGGCTGTGACTATATTACCCGGCTAGTTCAGTTGCTGTTTGCCCTTTCGTGGTTCCAGACCCGTGAGTGCGTGCTTCCAGTGTTTCATTCTTGTGTATGACCTGGCCTGCCTGACTCCTATTCTGGTGCTGACTCCTGCTTGATTTTGGACTATATGGACTTCTGGACTCCAAACCTTGGCTTGTGTGACTCCCCGTTCTGGCTCCTGACCTTGGCTTGATCCATGACCACCCGCTTGTCTTGTGCTTGTGTTTGTGTTAGCATGGATGTGTATGTGTTGTGTTTGTGTGTAGCATGAATGTGTAGTGTGTGTTAGTGAGTATGAGTAAGTGTATGTGTAAGCATGTGTAAATGTGTGTAATACGCGTGCTAGAGTGTATACTGCAAGGGGCAAAGAAGGTATGGACAAGCTGTTAGTGGAAATTATGGCACAAACAAGCTGTTTGGGGTTAATGCTGGCACAGACCAGCTGTTTGGGACAAATATGTCGCAGGCAGGGTGTTTGGGGGTTAGGGTGGCACTGATAAGCTGTTTGGTGGGGACATTGGTGGCACTTACAAGCTGTTGCACTGTGGGACAGGTTGCTTGGTGAAGTTGATGGGCTCGGTGCAGTTTATTATTTGTATTTACATCATTTTAACCTCCTGTCTAGGATCTGCATGATATTCTTCCCTATTAAGTTGGGTTAGACAGATTGTGTAAAGCAGAAGAGAGAGAACTTAAGGACAGGAAACTGATTGGATAATGCTGGGCACACATAGATACATATCTCAGGTTAAATGAGACAAATCACTCTTGCTTGGTCTGTAATTAAACATTCTGTGCTACAAAGAAAAATAGTTAAATGTTTGTCTTAAATGTACATCATATGGCAGAAATTTCTATTAAGCACATTAACAGTTAGTAACATGGCAGTCTTTACACTAGTCTCATCTTTTGAAAGACTGCATTTTTATCTCCTCTACACAAATGTTTATTTCAGACATAATTAACTTGCAATTACCACACAAATAACTGCAGTGAAGCAATTAAGCAGAGAAGAATTGAAAGTGAGGTCTGACCTCCACTTGCTCTTCAAATGTATGCTTTGTTTGGGCAAAATTTTGTCACACAATCAAGTGTGTGGACATAAATTAAATGAACATAACCATGAACACAAAAAAATGTTTGTGCCTTGACATTTTTTGTAGCATTTAGTCAATTAGTTGCAAGTAATCAGTTTGGGTAGACATCCAGTGGTCGGTAAAGGTTAACTCAACCGAGACTGTATGCTTTGCATGCCAACACTGGCGTCGCTAACAAAATTAGTACCAAGAGACACCCATTTCATAAAAAGGATGAGGAGGAGAGTATTGATCACCGCTTCGTTGAACCACATTTCTGTGTAGGTCATTTCCATTTTTTATCTAATGGTTAATTTCTTGGCTCTATGTTTTGTTTGCTCTGGTCTATGCATGCTCGCCTGGAGAGCTTTCCTTTCATAACAATATCCACCTTAAGATTTGAAATGTTATACTTGTTTATGATAGATGTATTTGACCAAAAAAGATACTTGCTCTTCTGTAACTTATACCTTCTTAAATATATACCGTATGTGCTCGATTATAAGACGATTCTGATTATAAGACGACCCCCCAAAATCTAAAAAAAGTTTTACTAGTAACTATTAATTCATGTAAACAATTTTTTTATATTTAATAAAAGCTATGATTGAGAAAAATATATAATTTTTTATTTCCTTTTATTTGCCAACCTGCCCCCCCCAGTTATGCACATCTGCCCCCAGGGTTGCCACTCTGCCCCCAGAAATGCCTTATACCCCCTATTTGCCACTCTGCCCCATGATGTGCCTTTTAACCCTCTATATGCCACTCTGCCTCCAGAAATGTCTTATACCCTCCTATATGCCACTCTGCCCCATGATATGCCTTTTAACCCCCTATATGCCAGAGTGGCAGTGTGAGTACCTTGTAGAAAATATGCCACGAAGAATGAAGGCATTTCTGAAGGCAAATGGGGGGTCCAACCCGATACTAGCAAGGTGTACCTAATAAAGTGGCCAGTGAGTGTATATATATATATATATATATATATATATATATAGTGTATATGTAGCCTTTTATAACCTCCCTCTACTTTGGTCCCTGTCCCCCCATGTACCCCCCTAAATATGAAACCTAGAAACACAACTGGATGTCATTGAAGTCACCCATTTAGTGTATACACACAAGTTATTTATTGTTTTTTTCAGGACAAGAAGGGCTTTCTTCAGATACCATTTTTTGATCATATCATCTAATTTGCTATGAAAACAAATATGATGAAAAATTGAGGGGAAAAAAACACTTTTTCTCACTTTTATTTAAAAAATCTTTTACAAAAATTGCACTTGCATTTACCGCTCCTGGTATATGTCACTGTCCCCAATATGTGTTCAGCAACATCTCCTGAGATACAGTGATACCACCCATGCATGGGTTTGTCGGGCTTTTTGGGAGGTAAAATGCCACATTTGGGAAGTGCGCTTTTTTCATCTTGGAACTGTAACATTTGGTCCTACTGCCCCGATGTCCTAAGTGGACCATCTTTGAAGCCGGCTTATTTAATTTACCCCATCAAACCATATATTTTTGAAAACTAGACACCCCAGTGTATTTCAGGTGTTAAACCTCTCTTTGCACTAATTTTACCACCAGCCTTTGTCAAAATTTGTGGTAGTAATTTTTTTTTTTATCACACAAATTATACTTCAGGTGTAAAGTTACAGCTCCTGGTAAATGTCACTGTCAAACAGCACCCGTACGTGTTCAGCAACATCTCTTGAGTACAGCGATACCACCCATGCAAGGGTTTGCCTGATTGTTTGGGGGCTAAAAGGCCACATTTGGGATGTGCGCTTTTTTCCATTTTGGTCAGTCTGTGCCTATGCCCTATCTTTGAACCCGGCCACTCCAATTTTATCCCATCAAACCATTCATTTTTTGTTAAAGTAGACACCCCTTGGGTATGTGAAATGCAGAATCTCTCGCATTGGCGGTTGTGACCGTTCTCTGGAGTGGTCACAGCGCATCCTGGGGTGGGTGTTCGGTGTCGCTGAATGTCTCGCTATCGATGCATTTCAGCGACACCATTAAAGTGTAGTTGATCGCCTCCTTAATGCTTTTAAAGCGTGTATGGCGGACGTTGATGCCCGTGAAGGGGCCAGACATGGTCCCTGATGCAGACATTGAGGCATTACAGCATCACCATTTGTTTGTTTGATGCCATGACGTGCCAGCCATGTCATTGGTCATTGACTGATCATTGTTGCATGCCCGTCATAAGTCGTTAAGGGGTTTGAAGAACCTGTCCAGTCTCCCCGCTACATTCAAATTATAAAATGATAAATGAAAAAGCTTAATAATGGTGTAGGAAACGCTGAAACCAGTTGGGATTTTTGGAGTGCCATGCCCATGACAACCTGTATTTTTGTGATGTATGTATAAAATGGAATAGGATAAAAGGTGGATGCCAGCTATGAAATATCTTCTTAGCCAAGCCAAATCAAGATTATTCAGTGGATTTAACTGGCTTAAACAACTCAACACCCAACTAAACTCTTTAAAATAAAATCTTAGACCACCAGTTTTCAATTTGTATCAATTTTCAGTTTCCATTGTATTAAATGTATTAGTAGCTTCTACCATGTCAAAATAATGCTTTCTATGCACGTTATATGCACTGACAGGAACAATCATGTATTCCACTAGAATTTACTGGTATATGCCAATAATTTCAGTATTTACTGGAAGGGTCTTTTTAATAGGTTATATCAACCCCATGACCACTGCCTTCTGGTTAGGAATTAACATATGTTTTAGATTTCTTTTTTATTTTAGAGAGATTTATGACATTTGGGTTACAAATACAAGAAAGGGTCATTTTATAGTACTTTTTGGGATATATTTTTAGAAAAATATATGCTTTTTTTTATTTTAGCAAACATAGGACATAGGTTTGTATTTACCAAAATTGTCACGTAAACTAATAAGCAAAAGCACCTCAAACAGCTATGTCTTCTTCTACATTTGTCATAAAAGTGATTAGGACAAATTCTGTGTTTTATCAGAAAAGCTTTGAAATTTTGATGAGGGGTCAGACAGAGCATGATTTTTCATCAAGCAGGACAAAGGGTATAAGTGATAAACAGTTGTGTGAAAAAGAAAGTCCACCCTCTTTGAATTCTATGGTTCTACATATCAGGACATAATAACAATAATCTGTTCCTTATCAGGTCTAAAACATAGGTAAATACAACCTCATATGAACAACACATGACATATTACAACTTGTCATTATTTATTCAACAAAAATAAAGTCAAAATGGAAACTAAGTAGACCTTATGATTCAATAGCTTGAAGAACCACCTTTAGCAGCAATAACTTGAAGTAATCTATTTCTATATGACTTTATCAGTCTCTCACATTGTTGTGGAGGCCCACTAAAAAATACAGTAATAGTCTACCATATGCAAAACATTAAATAGGCATGAAGTCCATAGCCGGACCCCAAAGTTTGTCAAAGAGAACCTTGAGACTTAACAACACTGCTGGCACCATGTTAAGTGGACTGAAGAAACTAAAGTTAAATTGTTAAGGAATAACACAAAGCACTATGTATGGAGTGAAAGAGGGCACCACATACCCACATAAAAACATTGTCCAAAATGTGATGACTGGTGGAGGAAATATTGTGATTTGGGGCTGCTTTGCTGCCTCAGGGCCTGGACAAGTTTATCAAGGTATCATTGTCACGACATTTTGAACAATGCTATGCTTCCAACTTTGTGGCACCAGTTTGGGGAAGGCCCTTTTCAATCCAAGCATGATTGTGCCCCAGTGAACAAAGAAAGACCCATTAAAACATGGTTGGATGAGTTTGGGGTGGCAGAACTTGACTGTCCTGCACAGAGCCCCAGAGTCCCCATCGAACACCTTTGGGATGAAACGGAGACTGCAAGCTAGGCTGTACTGGATGAATGAACTGATAATCTTGTTATCAGTGGGTGGGATATATTGAGCAACTTTGACAGGGGCCATATTGTGATGGCTAGATAACTGGGTCAGAGCATCTCCAAAAACTGCAGCTCTTGTGGGATGTTCCCTGTCTGTAGTGTTCAGTACCTATCAAAAGTCATCCAAGGAAGGAAAAGCAATGAACCAACTGCCAAGGCTCATTGATGCGCGTGGGGGGTGGAGGCTGACCTGTTTGGTCAAATCCAACAGGTAAAATGGTAGCCTGGTCTAATGAATCACGTTTTCTTTTACATCATGTGGATCGCCAGTTGTGTGTACGTCGCTTACCTGGAGAACACATGGTATCCATGGAGGCCCCACCTCGCAACTTAGTTACAGTTATATAGGCTGAAAAAAGACATGCATCCATCAAGTTCAGCCTTTCCTAAAACTGTTAATTTGTTGCTGTTGATCCAAAAGAAGGCAAATAAACCCTAGTTTGGCTCTTTCCAATTTTGCACTAACCAGGGAAAAAAATTCCTTCTTGACCCCAAAATGAATCAATAAACTGTTACCCCATAATTAAAGATTATATCCCCGAATATTATGTTTTTATTAAGTATTCATCCAGTTGCTGTTTAAACGTCTGTACAGACTCCCATAAAACTACCTCTGCAGGCAGAGAATTCCACATCCTTATTGTCCTTACTGTAAAAAAACCCTTTCCTCTGCCTTAGATTAAATCTCCTTTCTTCCAGTCTAAACGCATGACCACGTGTACTACGCATAGTCCTGTTTATGAACAGATTTCCACACAATGGTTTGTATTGGCCCTGAATATATTTATATAATCATATCCCCTCTAAGGCACCGTTTTTCTAAACTAAACAGATTTAAATTTGTTAACCTTTCTTCATAACTATAGTGCTCCATTTCTTTTATCAATTTTGTAGCCCGTCTCTGCACCCTTTCTAGTGCTATGATATCCTTCTTTAGAATAAGTGCCCAAAATTGCATAGCATATTCATGGTGTGGCCTTACCATTGATTTATACAGGGGCAAAATGATATTTTTATCCCGCGAATTGATGCCCCTTTTTATACACGACAATACCTTACTGGCCTTGGCAACTGCTGACCGACATTGCACATCGTTGCCTAGTTTGTTGTCTATAACAATTCCCAAATCTTTCTCATTTGTCGTTATCCCTTATTCACTAACATTTAGGGTGTAGGTTGCTTGTGCATTCCTTACCGCGAAGTGCATAACTTTACATTTATCTAAATTAAATTTAATCTGCCAATTGTGTGCCCAGTCCCCCAGTCTATCTAAATCCCTCTGCAGAAAAGTAATATCCTGCTCGCACTGTATTACTTTATCTAGTTTAGTGTCATCTGCAAACACAGCAACATGACTTTCAATGCCTATTGCCAGGTCATTTATAAATATGTTGAATAAAATTGGTCCCAGAACAGAACCACTTACCACTTTTGTCCAGCTTGAAAATTTACCATTTATAACAACTCTCTGTACTCTATCACTAAGCCAATGTTCTACCCAAGAACAAGAATTTCCATCTAGACCAATTTCCTTCTGTTTGAATACTAACCTATTGTGTGGAACTTACAGGACTTAAAGTATATGCTGCTAAAGTCCTGGTGCCAGATACCACAGAACACCTTCAGATCTTTAGTGGAGTCCATGCCTTAACAGATCACAGCTGTTTTGGTGACAAAAGGGTGACCTACAAAATATTAGGCACGTGGTCTTAATGTTATGACTGATCAGTGTATTATGCCTGTTCTGGAAAAAAAACTCATGAGCTATAACATCTACTGATTGATTTCAATCTAAACAAAATATAAGGATTTTAGTTGCTCCCTGCATTTTGATATGATATGTATATAAACAGAAAGAAAAAGGGAGTTGCCTAGGTCTTAGGAGGCAGAAGTGTTCCCTTTCATTTTGGCCCTAATTTGCTGTGAGCGTTGCCTGTAATATTTTTTTGTCACACTTACACAATGTATTTGTGGTCCATACTTGGAGAAAAACTGCATTTATTTGCTCCATACTATAAGTACACAGAAGTAAGTACTAATTTCACACATTTAATAAGAAACACAGCCATTTAGGTAAAAGAAACAAAGATACATACAGTAGGGAAGACTCTCCCACACACAAACACATCTTGTGGAGTAGGTTTAGGATTTTGTGTTATGCTACTGCATTAAACAAGCTAGTTCTGGCAGAAAAAGGGTTAACTAGGTAATATAACTGAACAGAGCATGTAAATTGGGGGCAGCAAGCCATAGCTAATGGCCTGTAGCTAATCATGCAGCAGAAATAACGGGACATAAAAAGCCATTAGGAATGCCAGGTGATCTGTAATGTCTTATTATTTCTGGCTAATCAATACACTAATTAAATGATTTCTTAGTGCCAGGGCGGCAGTGACGGGTTTTATGGCCAAGTTATCGGTTACATGACACACTTACAGGTGTGTGTCAATTTTATGTATCTTGGATCTTGTACAGTATAACCACCAAGAAAGAGATGGGAGGTATGAATGGCTACATACTATAGACAGTGATAGTACAGACTTTTGTACAAGAGCACAGTTCTTTGTTTCCTGGAGTTAGTGTGGATCATACACTTACATTTGTGGTTTATTCACTTAAGGAGGAGCTTTCAACACCCCAATATCCCTGCACTTTAACAAGAATAAACCTTACTGAGATACACCAGCAAGAAGGTTTAAGTTGTCCTTGAATAATGCTTAAGTAATGTGGAAGATTTCTTAAAACGCTCCTTACTGATTTATATATACAATATAGAAAAATAATCATATCAGAATGGAAATTGCCTTTGGGAGTACCCAGTACCTGGGTTAATAGTTTGACAGGCACCAGCATTGCAAACAATGGCGTATTTGGGTTTTGTGCTGTCCTAGGCCTGACTAAACTCATCCTCCCTCTCGTCTACCCCTGACCCCTTCCTGGCTCAGACTACCTCTTTTACTGTAAACTTCATCCCTTGCTCTTTTGCTCCCACCCCCTCCTCTTTACTACTTGTATATTTTGTTAGTTTGCGCACCATTTTAAATATTTTATCTTTTATTTTAGGAGATATTGATCTTAACAAAGTAGTGAAGAGTTTAAATTTAACAATTTTCACCTAAATTTGTAATCCATGTCAACTATAGTAGAAAGATAACAGATGATCAAACTGGATGAATTAGCGTATGGTCAGCCAATCTTTGTGCCCAAACATCTTAGGAATCCCAGTAACCAGACAGCTTAACAGTGTCATCTTTGTGTCCAAACAGCTTAACAGTGCCATTTTTTGTCCCTAAAAAGCTTAATAGTCCCCGCATTGTGGCCAAACAGCTTGACTCTGGCATATTTGTTCCTGGACAGCTTAACAGTCATATTTGTGCCCAAACAGCCTAACAGTGTCAATGTTCTCCCCAAACAGCTTAAAAGAATCATATTTCTGCCCAAACAGCTTAACACTGCCAACTTTGTTCCCAAATAGTTTAATAGTGCCATCTTGTGTCCAAGCAGCTCAACAGTGCAATCTGTGTACCCAAACAGCTTGTCTCTGCCATCTTTGTCCCCAGTTTCCCAGTGCCTACCCTGTCCATAGACATCTTGTCTCTGCCATGTGTGTCCCAAACAGCTTAAGAGTGCCACCCTTGAACATACACATACACATTCATGCTAACACACACACATACATAAATGCTCACATACAAAGACGTACACAATGTACATACAGTCATACATGTATACTTCCCCTCTCCCTTCTTACCTCCAGATGTGAGCAGCCTCACGTTTAACCATGGGATCACATTACGTGACGTGACTTCACTATGTTTAGGGGCTGACCGCCCTGGGTGCACTCATCAGGAGGGTGCCACATTAGCACAAAAAGGCAGAGGCAGTCCTTGTGTAGTGAGGCAAAAAATGAATGCATGAAGACTGATGATCAGGGATAGAAAGTCAATTCAAGTAAAGATGGGAAGCTAATATTTTGTTGTTTAGACTTTTCTATTTCTAGGAGGTTCGAGAAATTCTAACATTTTGGAGAGCTGATCAACCTCAACAACAAATAGGACAGCCTTCATAGACACTAAGGAATGGTGACATATAGCTGTTATCTTTAACTACATGCTGTTTTAAGGCATTCTCCAACCCAGGGCCGGCCTTTGGGGTGTGCGACCTGTGCGACCGCACAGGGCGCCACACTCCAGGGGGCGCCGCCAGCAGCGTACCTAGCGGGGGGGGGCGAGCGGCACCCGCTGAGACGGACAGTAATGTCCGCCGCTGGAGGAGCAGGCTCGCAAGGGAGCGGTATCGGAGGTCTTTAACAGACCTCCGGCTCCCTTGAGTGATTTTAAGCCAGTTCAAGGATCTCCGCTGTCCGTGCCCTCTGACCCGGAAGAAGACAGAAGAACTGAAGAAGAAGAACGAAGAGGAGGAAAAGGAGCTGTAAGGAGAAAAGAGGAAAGGTAGGAAAGCATTCAGTGAGAGTGGATTGGTATATGTGTGGATTGGTATGTGTGTGGATTGGTATATATGTGTGGATTAGTGTATATGTGTGGATTGGTATATATGTGTGGATTGGTATATATGTGTGGATTGGTATATATGTGTGGATTGGTATACATGTGTGGATTGGTATACATGTGTGGATTGGTATACATGTGTGGATTGGTATACATGTGTGGATTGGTATACATGTGTGGATTGGTATACGTGTGGATTGGTATACGTGTGGATTGGTATATATGTGTGGATTAGTATATATGTGTGGATTAGTATGTGTGTGGATTGGTAAATATGTGTGGATTAGTATATATGTATGGATTGGTATACGTGTGGATTGGTATACGTGTGGATTGGTATACGTGTGAGAGTGATGGGTGTTATGCTGTACCATTTCCAATGTCTTTTTCATGATCTAATTATGCTCTAAAAGTACATCATAACTCCCATCATTCTATACTGTTCCATACAGTGGCAGAGCTGGGAGGCAGAGGCCTTGCACCCCCACCGCAGGACTCCTGAAAGGTAAGTGAACTTCAAAGAGGGAAAGGGTAGATAGTTAGGAGGGCGTATATAGGGAGAAGGGAGTGAGACAGGGGAAAGGGGGTAGATAGGGAGAAGGGGTAGATACGGCAGAAGAGAGTGAGAAGGGGTAGATAGGGCAATCATACTCCTATCATGCCAAGTCTGCGAGTAAATCCTGGAATCTGGGTATGCCTGGGCATGATAGGAATGTGATTGCTGTTAATCATATATATATATATATGATATATATAGACTTGAAAACCGAAGTTGTTTGTGTGGTTATTTGGAAAGTCCCTGGAGTGTCGGTAACTATTTTTGGACTTTATATATATATATATATATATATATATATATATATATATATAATATTATTTAATTATTTTCTCCTATTTTGGTGTGTTACTTACTTTAAATAAAAGTGTTAGATTGTTTATGGTGTTGGGGGGGTCATATTCGGTTTTGGCCAGGTAAATGCTGCACTTTCGGTTTCAGTCCAGAATTCGTTTCGGTGCATCCCTTCTACTAAGCCAGACAATTAAGTGGTAGGCCTAGACCACATCAATGTTTGGCGTAGTATATAGTGATTTAAGTTTTTATTCCTTTCTTTTTTTGGGATGGGGGGGCGCCAGAGGAGTAGTCCGCACAGGGCGCCAGAACACCTAAGGCCGGCTCTGCTCCAACCCTCCAAGAGTTGGTGCAAATGGATACTTTATGGCTTTTGGGCAGGTCAACAGACCTATGCCATTTAAATAACAACCCCTACCGCTCATCAAATCATACTAATTATAATAATAAAGATATGTAATAATAAGTGGTATTGCAGTTCTGTGCATCTACATTAGCCAGTGCCTTCAGGCCATCCTTTTGTCTCTGGGCTCCTACTCTTTTGCTTCCATGGCTTGGTTGGTAGGGTATCCCTTCTTCCTGCCATCACCACAGCTGCTTTGTTTTACAAGCTCTGCATGCACTTAATTAGTCTCATAATTCTTACAGGGCCATTAAGCACCTGATTAAACCTTAAGTATGCCCCTGATAAAAATAGGGCCGACATAGGGGAGAATTATAACTACCCACTTCCTCATTTTTACCCTTTATATGCTGGAAGGCTCATACTGAGCACAAACATGCTGCTAAATGTTTAAAGTGGGACTTAACTAGAATGAGGAGACCACATTCTACAAAAGGGTCTTTCTTATAAAAAAAAGAATGAGTTAGGGTAACAGGAGTATATTTTTTAACAATGGAATATAGAATGCCTTATGCAAGGGGGGTGTAGGACTATTTGTTCCTTGATGGTCATATTCTCTATAGGTCAGCTAAATTCTGATCAAACACACTGACACAAAATGACAGGCTCAAAGAGGTCTAATTGACATGTAAGTAAACTTATTCATTCTGTATACTAGTGGCATCTGTCCTACATTATTGTGAAAAAATTATAGTTTCAGCACTCGAGAGGGACAGAAGTGGACATCCTTGCTGGGCCTTAACATTACACAGCACTGCTATAGGATTCCCCTCCAGCACACTATTTGCTTCCCTCTATGATACAGAACCCATGTTACTTGGATTATTCATCAATGTGAATTATCTAGCAAAAAGAGATTTGAACAATGAAGGTTTTCAAAATAATAGTGGGGTCCCTGTAGCACACCCCCAGCATGGACACCTGTGTTGGACGAGGAAGCAAGAGGCAGGCAGGGAGGGACAAAGTCTGCCACAGAACAGCCCAGACCTCCATTGATTTTTCATTTCTGAGGCCTCTCTGAGATCAGAGGATCTCCCCGATTGCCCACAAAAGCGTGACCATGGGGAAGCTATCTAGGACAGCATAACAATGCCGAAAATCAGGTACTTCTGGGAGGAAATGGAAAGAGACACTGAAGCCCTCCAAGAAAATAAGACAGTTTGATCTCTTCATTGTCACTGGCACTTAAAAAAGAACACAATAAAATAACTCCTAGATTTTGCAACACATTTCACTAATGCTCAGAATTCCTTGAACTTAAAAGCAATTCAACTGCTACTAATTTCACCCCCAGAGCTTGACTTGATTTCACACCCCAGGTATCAATTTTCTTAAAAAGTTTTTTTTTGTCTCTAAAAAATCTTCTGGCAATTACATGTTTAAATTAGACAATTATCAGCTTCTTTACATTTCTTTCTCATTATTGTCTGATAACTGCTCTGTTCTACTCATGTCAGCACAAGATTGTTCTCCTTCTATTCTGCCACTTTAAAATCATCCTACATAAGAATGCAGAAAAAGATGCACACACACAAAATGTATTTCTTCAACAACATGCACATCACATCAAAGATTATTATAGATTATGATGTAGTACTACATTTGTAACCGCACTTCTGTTGGGCTTTTTCTAGTGGGAAAATGTTCTATAGAAATCAGCATCCTACTCATTTTATTAAAAACATACATAATCCTTTAATTCATGGGAATCTCAGTATAATTTATTTTAAGGTGGCCTAATTTTTAGGGGACATTGAATTTAAACATTCACAAACAGAAGAATGTCATATACATGTACATAGGTTTGGGTTCAACAATAGAATATACTGCAGTATTGTAATTATATGAAAAAAATGTCAATACTGAAGACCACATCAAAAGGCAAATGTACAACTGTAACCAGTGCATTGCATTGTCTGTGAAAGCAGTAATTCTTGTTTGTAAATAACATGTGATAGGATCTGTGAGAAGAAGGCTGAAGCTTTTGTTTAGTGTGAGCCTTTTGATCTCTGTAAACGTGATGTCATTGTCCCTATAAGAATTGTTTGTCTCTCCCAATACCTGGTTACAATCTTTACGTTCTTGCTGCAGTTAGTTACCATACATCTAGTTGCCATACATCTTCATTACCAATGTAAACCTGTGTGGCTTCATCGCAGTATTGAACCCTTTATTTTGTTATCAAAGACTCTTACCCCATTTCCAATACTACTATAGCAGCTCCACAAGCACATTGGGACCCTGATCACCTCACATGCAAATACTACATTTGTGTTACAACTGTCTATGCTAGTATTAAAGAGAAATTTGTTTCTGATGATTTTAGATTTATGTATGTCAGTGGCTTGGGGTCAACTTAAATAGAAACTTAATGCAATAAATGGAGCTGCCAAAGATTTTTCCCAGTATCATCCACCAGATTGTAAAAAGCATCATACAGGTGTAGACCATCATCTGAATGCATGTAGACACAGTACCCGCAAAAATTATCCATGCAACAAGTAAAAAAACATGACAAAGCCTTTGGATCCCAAACCAGTATGCTGAAGTAGCTCCCAGGAAAATCTCTGGAAGAAGAAGCCAAGCCACAGGAACTATACTGCTCAGAATGTTAAAAACCTCAAATAGCCACTGTGCTGCAGAGCCATTCATACAGCAATCTACCATCCATAATAAGACTTTCCACAGAATCCACTCCACCAGAACCACTATCCAATGTAACATATTCCATGTGGCCTCATCCACTATGGTGGCTGTCCAACATACAGTGTCCCACAGCTTTAGATGTATACCCATGGCTAAGTCACTCACATTCCCTTCTCTCCTCTGCAAAGACCTACGTGCATTCATTAGGTTTTGAGAAAATGTTTCTTTTTGTCGATGTGTCCACTTAAATGCTTGGATTCCAGAGGACACTTGAGAAGTTAATTCTTCTGTCCTGAGAAGCAAAAATATTTATGGTGAAAGTTTGCTGTACAGTGACCTTATTTCAGAATTGTTCAGAGATGCTGAAGTATGTCAGGAAAAAAGTACTTTTTTACTAATTTCTACCAAAACCAGTACATACAATTCAAGAGTCAATCCCATGAGCTTTCTGCATGCTTTGTTTCTTAACAAACACGTCAAGTTTCTGAAAAGGCGGTGGTGCAAAGCAGAGAGCATTTAGAGGCATTACTGAAAAACCTCCCCCTTCAAGAACAAACAGCTCCACACAAGTTAATCACGGCTAGCTGCATACACTCTTTTTTTTCTCACAACATTAAAAATGTGCGGTAGAAATCCCAGGGCAAGTTATGCTTCAGCTTTTAATTCTGCTGGTATGAAAGCTCTGCGTGGTTGACGATTGTTCTGAAAGAGGCTGGACAAAAGGATTAAATGAGGCTTGAAACCTGGATATGGGTCCCACAAATTAGAATAAAGCCTAGTAGTGTGAAGAGAGGAAGGCAAATGGGAAATGTCTAACCTTGTTGTGGTGCGGCTTGTGTCGTAATCTGGTAGAAACATTCATCCTTAAATTGCCACTCAACTGTAATATAAGTCCATTTTTATTGCTCAACAGCCATACAACCAGCTTACATGGTTACTTATCACACCTACATAATTATCAACTGATATAACTACCCTGTTTACATCTCATGCCAATAAAAAAGTGGAGGGACATGATAGCATAAAATAAGTATGGGGTTCTAGACATGTTTAAATGGGCCAAAACATTTTGGACAATTTTTTTAGTTCTTTTTTGGCTCATTTGTTTTTACATTTCCTGCCTATTCAGTTCAGACTAAAATCGGAGGCATTTTTAATTTGGGAACAAAATTTGTTGCCTGTTGCCCACACTCACTTTCTCACACACTTACTCTTGTTCACTCTCTCACATTTTCTAAATGTTTCCCTACCTTCTATGCCGACCACTTCTGCTTCCATGTCCGCATCTTCTTGTTCTTTATCTCCTCTCTTTCATCTTCTCTCTTTTATCTTCTATTTTCGTCCCCATCTCCGAGAACACAACCTGGCAAGAACTTCTGCCAAATTTCAGCACTTTCGGTGACGTCCTCTGTCCAGATTGGAGGATCAGGGAGAGGACGTCAATTTTCGAGGAAGTTCACACCAGGTTATGTCCAATCCTCCAACCGGGTGAGGGGATGTCACCGGCAAAATCGCAGCGATATGGTTATGTTCCCCCCCCCCCGATAGGAGGATCAAGGGAGAGTATGTCGACAGAAGTTCGCACCAGGTTATGTCCACAGAGGTGCGAACAAAGACAGAAGATAAAAGACAGAAGATGAATGAAAGAAGAGAGAACATGAAGAACTACAAGATACTGAAGTAGAGGTGAAAGCAGAAGCTTAAGTGCTTGCCAGAGAAGGTAGGGAAACATTTAGATAGAGTGAGAGACAATTAACAAGAATGAGAATGGGAGATAGTTGAGCTTTTTGCTTTGTTTTTGTCCACTTCGTGGGTGTCTGGCCTCATTTTTGGCTTCATACGAATTTTGATTTAGCCAAAATTTGCAATTTGTGCGAATATGAATGCACAAGTCTATTGTGTAGCAGTATATTGTATTTTTCCTTTGTAAAATATATGCATTTGCAAGATTTTCGATAAATGACTAGTGAATAATTCCTGCAGAGACTTAAATAACAGAGAATTCTAGGACAATATACACCTATTTTGTTTTATAGAAATACAGTATGGAAAATAATATTGCTTTAAGCTTTAAGTATGCCCACACTCACTTTCTCACACACTTACTCTTGTTCACTCTCTCACATTTTCTAAATGTTTCCCTACCTTCTATGCCGACCACTTCTGCTTCCATGTCCGCATCTTCTTGTTCTTTATCTCCTCTCTTTCATCTTCTCTCTTTTATCTTCTATTTTCGTCCCCATCTCCGAGAACACAACCTGGCAAGAACTTCTGCCAAATTTCAGCACTTTCGGTGACGTCCTCTGTCCAGATTGGAGGATCAGGGAGAGGACGTCAATTTTCGAGGAAGTTCACACCAGGTTATGTCCAATCCTCCAACCGTGTGAGGGGATGTCACCGGCAAAATCGCAGCCATATGGTTATGTTCTCCCCCCCCCCCCCCGATAGGAGGATCAAGGGAGAGTATGTCGACAGAAGTTCGCACCAGGTTATGTCCACAGAGGTGCGAACAAAGACAGAAGATAAAAGACAGAAGATGAATGAAAGAAGAGAGAACATGAAGAACTACAAGATACTGAAGTAGAGGTGAAAGCAGAAGCTTAAGTGCTTGCCAGAGAAGGTAGGGAAACATTTAGATAGAGTGAGAGACAATTAACAAGAATGAGAATGGGAGATAGTTGAGCTTTTTGCTTTGTTTTTGTCCACTTCATGGGTGTCTGGCCTCATTTTTGGCTTCATACGAATTTTGATTTAGCCAAAATTTGCAATTTGTGCGAATATGAATGCACAAGTCTATTGTGTAGCAGTATATTGTATTTTTCCTTTGTAAAATATATGCATTTGCAAGATTTTCGATAAATGACTAGTGAATAATTCCTGCAGAGACTTAAATAACAGAGAATTCTAGGACAATATACACCTATTTTGTTTTATAGAAATACAGTATGGAAAATAATATTGCTTTAAGCAAAATCTTAGCCATTAAAATACCAGCAAGGTACACTGTTACAGGACTATAATAATTAGCAGCTCATTAATCAACCTTGATGTATAACTTACCCAATAAGGTATTGAGCCACAATCTGCCAATGTATGAAAACTCTCTCCAGTCATGTATACAGCATCTCCAACTAGCATTCAGAATAAGGGTGTGTCACCTGGTTGTCCTGTTACCATCTCTAGATTTCTCCAGTTCTCTATGGATTATATTCTCATTATCACTGTTCAGGCCTTTACTTAACCATGGGCATGCACCTTCTGCGAATCTAATCAGAGCTACTGAAAGGAAGACTTATCATGCTTGTAATGCTGCTCCTTTAATTAGGAATCTGTAATTAGATAGAGTCCGTGTTGAATATCCAATTACTGAGGATTACAGAGATGGGACTCCATCATTTTCACACATGCATACTCTACAAGCTTTAATCATCGATGTTTTATATGCACCTTATACACATGAATAAAAAAAGTGTATTAAGGGATTTAACATACCTGAGAGAAACATGTATAGGTTAACAGAGAACTAGGAATCCTTAATTATTTGAGTTCAGGGTCCCATGTTTAAGAAAATGTACAATAATATAGATGGTAGCAACTAAAGCCACAAGCAAAGTGTCTATAGCTTCAAACTAAAATGTCTATTCTGAATATAAAAGTCAGAGAGATTTTAAAAAGTACTTTACAGAAGGAAGCAAAAGGGCATGTTAATTGAGGCAAAGGGAATTCAAGTCTAAATGTCTATAAATATTCTAGTGAATGCTGCTAATCCTGTAGGTATCCGTATTTCCTAAAATCACTGTCCTAGAGCATGTATCTATATGATTTATAAGGACAGAAATGGTGATTTTCAAAATGTTGCATAATAATATTGGTATAATTGTAGTATCTATTAAACGTATCAACTAAAGAAAGCATTAATGGATTACATCTCAAGGCTTATCAATGAGGTGTAGCAAAGATGAATATTGTTCCCCAGGGATGATATATAAGCAGTATATTATGTAGTAGTATATGTTAGTGTCAAAGGGATAGAAACACATTATATTGAATACAGAAGTAAAAATAATAAGTAAAGGTTTTAACCTTTGTCATGCTCACTCATCTTTGTGTCAATAAGGCTCAGACTGCCCTCCTAGATTACAAGTAAAAACCCTTGAGGCAAAAGGCCTTTGTGCTCCTGGCATGATGTGAAATAAGAAAGACATGAAGAAAATTAACCATTGACTTATAGATCACTCAAAGTAGTCCATCCACTACCAGCCCAATGGACATACCACCTTAGTTTAGTGGGTTTCTATTAGTTTCCCTGATTAGCCATTATACGTAGCAAACATGAACTAGATGATATAAAGGGAAAGATCCTACTGGTAATTCATGACAATGTACCTATTTCTGTTGATGAGTTTTTTTATTTCTCACATAGTTTTTGCACTGCCAGCCAATGACAATTGTTGTAATTTCTGACCTGCATTATAATCTCTGTACTGTAGCCTGTAATTAAAATATATCACAATATATTACATGCCTCTACCTAGCTGTGTGTAATAAAATGCTTTATATAAGATGACTAGCATACATGCAATTTTTTCTTCATTAATTGTTCATTTTGTCTTTCTATCTTTCCCTTTGTTTCTTTCATCTCTCTCCCTCCTCTCTGTCCCATGCTTTCATCTTCCCTCCTGTTTCTCTTTTCACTCCATTCTCTTTTACTTTTTCGCCCTTTTCTTTTCTTTTTTTTTTTCTCCCTTTCTTTGGCTCCCTCTCTCTCTCTTCTCTATCACTTCCTTCCTTCTGTCCATTATTCTCTCTCCCCCTCATTCTTCCTTCTATCACTCCCTCTATTTCTTCTATTCCTCTCTCTAACACCCACTCACTCTAACATTGTACACTTACATACATACACATTCTTTCACTTGCACCTCTTCTTCCACTCCCAGGTGCCATTAACATAATCGTGTGGCCAAGTAGGATGCTCTGGCCTCCCTGCCCGACAGGGCCTGATACACCATTACTGGTGACATCACCAGTAGGGTTTCTCTGTACAGCAGATGAGGCATAGCAAACAGGGGAATTCTATAAGGAGCCTTCTAATTGCTGTCGGCTGCCCCATGACAGTTCCGTCACTTGGGCTGCAGCACAAAGGGACACAGTCTGTCTAATCGGACTGTGGTAGGAGAGTCATAGCAATCATTGCAAGCATCTTTCTTCCTTTAAATGTTTCGTAAAATTGTGAATTAATTTGCTTTTGTGTTGTATCAATGTGTTTAAAATATGTGGCATCAGCAACTGTGTAAAGAGTCTCTGTGTAAAGCTAGTTTTATTTGAGAGCTATAGTGCAGTGTCTTGTGGGGTCAAAGAGTAGCAAGAAGGCCGACACGGAGTCAGAGGAACAGAATACGTAAGAATTGCAAAAACATTGATACCCGCATAGTTTGGACCATCAAAATGGATTACCACAATGGTGCCAACAAAGATTGTACTAGAAAGCTTTATATGGTATGGGTAAGAACCTTCATTTATTGATTAATTTAGAAACAAAACTCTTAAGACAAGGTAAGGTATTGTGGTTTTATATATATATATATATATATATATGCTGCTCAAATAATGTTATTAATAGTCTCTGGATAGTTACAGTCTTCCAGTGTTTCCGGTTTTAATCACTTGCTATGTTTATTTAGTATTGTCATTGTGACCAAGAGTGAGTGATAGAATACAGAATATGCAATAAGGGCTGTCAAAAAACACAACTATAAGAAATTGTATATTGGATTTGGCTATCTGAGGTCACTCACTATATGGGTCAATTGACTTTTACAATAATTGACTAGGCTAAAAAATTGAGGTGAGGGACAGGGTATTATTACTAAAATACAAAAAGAAGATTTGGATCAATAAATTGAACTCAATTGTCCAAAGGTCCATAATATAGAATACCTTTTCTTATATCTCTATATTATGTCAGCCACATATAAACATAATTGTATTTACTACTTATCTTTCTATATTACAAATGTATGTATCATGTCATGTTTTTAACATATTCTTTATTTAACAGTTTGTTTACATTACAGAGACAAATAAGTTAACGCTGGCTCTTTACAGATGACTGCAATGGAACAAAGGAAACAAAGACTGAAGACTAAAAACTGCCCTGCCAAGGGCAGCAGCCAAATACAAAGATGAGATGTGCCAATCCGAGTGGCAATGAAGGTACATGAGATGTGCCATTGGGCACAATGACCAGGTATTCGGAAAAAAAAATTACAGGAAAAAAATATATATAACAAAACATCACAAAAAACAACAAACAAAATGAACAACAAGAAAGTGGGTTCAGAGAGGGCTCCAAAATAAGGAGGAGAGCAACAGGGAGCTGTGAGGTGGGCAGAGGAAGAGGGAGTAAGTAACTGGGATGATGTATGTGCAGTACCTATATATAAATGTATTGTGTTCAAGTGTGTAAAGAAAAAAATATGTGTGTGCATTGGTGTATGGTCTTACAGTAAGTGAGTGTTAGAGCGAGTAGACAGAACCCAACTGTAATGTCGGAAGGAGTACCTGCCAAAGTAGGAGGTCCTGCCGCGGGAGCAGCAAGGAGGGGGCAGGATCGGGATGCCATGGGACGGCGCCAAAGGTAAGTTCTGACTCCTGCCTCAAGGAAGGGCAACTAAGGACTAATCTGTGGTGGTGGGGGGGGGCATAATTGACTCTCCCTTTCTAGGTGCACTGGATACTGCAGAGACATCTGACAAGCTGGTTTTAGTACAGTGCAGCCCTGTTTGAAGTTGTTAAATCTTTTTAACCAAATGAACAACCTGAGTGATAACCATCTCTTAATATATTGCCTTTTTCCTCTAATGGGACTCATCTATATAGCAACCTAATTAATTTTATCTTCTTTACCATTAAGATATTTGCTTGTACTATAAGGTTAGTTAAAGCAACAGTTAAAGGTAAATGTACATTCATGCCTGTATATGCATTGTGCTGAAAATGCCAATAATAATAATAATAATAATAACTATAACATAGTGCCAGCCTTGAATTGTTATTGCTGCAGTGCAAGCTGTAAAGATTCTGATAATAGGATAGAAATGCGATGGTCTGTGTAGAATACATCTGAAGAAAGGATTTCTGAGTACCACCTGTGTGCAAACTGCACTTAATAATCTGCAGTACCTAACGCTCTTATAACTATGCATTACACTGGCCTGCTTGGTTTGCGATCGATTGTTCCACAGAGGGTATTTACATGTAATAAACTTAAGACTCTGGTTTGCACAATAGAGAGAGGGATGGTGCGCGGACAAGCCTGGAATTTGTATGAGTGAATGGATTAAAAGCTCAGTAGGCCTCCACGTCAGAGTCTGCTTGCCTGCAGCTACCACTGGATGTTTTTCTTGAAGTTGTGATCTCGTCACAAAGCTGATTTATGTACATCTTCCTAATTTACAAGACTATACCTTGCTGTCATAAGACCTTGTGTGCCACCCAGAGACACGTGCTATTACTAAGCAATGTAAGGCGTGCATGTTCTATGCATAAAGAACCGTTCTGGTGCAAAATGATAAACGTGCTGAAATCGCCATAGCAACCACTGAAATGTGTATGCTGGTATGCACCAGAAATCTACAACCTCCATGGCGTTTAGATAACATTTTTTTTTGACACAACAGTCTGTTTAGCCCACTTTTTACATTTTATTTTTATGGCCAATTAGAATATTAATTTTATTAGGAGAGATTAACCAATTATATGCCAGATGGTTGGCCATATTACTTTAGCACTGAAGAGCATGCTATTGTTACTTGCTTGAAAATGCAGGAATGCACTAAGGCAGGTATGGCAGGTGCAGAGCATCCAAGCTCCATGGCAGTACCATGGTAGCTCCACCTTAGCACTTCCCTGCATTTTCAAGGAAGCAACAATAGATTGAAAGACAGGGTTCCACACAAAGTAATTGGGAAGAGAAAAGGGGAAGGAAGGGAAAACTAAGAGCTGCAGCGACAAATGTAGTAAGTGAATGGTGTTAAAGTAACTGGGAATGTGGGTGTAAGTGGTTTTCGCTTGTGTGTATGTGTGTCTTAGTGTATGGTGGTAACATGAATGTGTGTATTAGTATTTTATGTCAGCATGTGTGTGAGATTTAAGTGTATGGTGTTAGCATGAGTGTGTGTCAATGTATGGAGTGCCAGGGGTGAGCCTAATGTATGCATGTGTTATATATATATATATATATATATATATATATATCTTGTGACAGAAAGCAGGGGATAATAATGGAAGGAGTGTATATATCCCCTTATATTTTGCAAGGGGTTACCCTCAGTAGTCTTTTACCAGCCCCAGGGAGATGTCTGGCATTATTGATGTCTGTTAATTGTGTATTTTGGGTCCCTGGGGTGGAGCACTTGGAGAGTAGGGCGGGCCAGGGTTCCACTCCACAGTTTGTGAGCAGCTGAAGACCAGCAGGTGGGAATCCAGACTGGAGATTCACGGATACTCTCCTAGTACTCACCTGTTTCCACTAATTAATGGGAGAGGTAGTTTAGTAGCCTCCTGATCTGAGACCAGGGAGAGATCATTTGGCTCCCTGAGAGAGAGAGGGAGATGGAGAGAGCGAGAGCTGCTAAGCTACTGAGTGCTGCCATTATTACACATCATCCAACTGCACTTAGGTTGGAGAACCTTGTTTAGTTAGTGTTCACAAGAGCAATGCTTTTTGTTTTGATTTGTTTATTTTTTCTGTTATGCCTGTCGTGAAAAATAAAAACAGGCCCAGCCTTTTATTTAACCCTCCTCGTGTCTATGCTGTAAGTAAAGATTCCCGGACAGAGTACCAAGTTAAGGAGTATTGTGTCAATATATATATATATCAGAAACATACACAGAAAGAGGAGCACACAGCCTAAAAAGCACTACAGCCACTACATCAAAGCACCCTAAGTTTGGCAAGTCCAATATAATTTTTAATTGCTATATTGCTCACCAAGGAGCTGAATCAGTGGGACTGCACTGAATTTTAACCCAATGAGTCTCTTATGCACTTTAAAGCCTTCTGTGGAGACCTTTAATGAGGCACCTGTGCAGCAGGTGGGGCTGCTCAACCCATACGGAATCCCCAATATTTATTCCTTAGATAGTTGTCTTTCAAAGGTTTTTGCTGAATATGCACTGAAGTCTTGTGTTGTTATGTGTAAAGGTAGGTTGATAAAGTAAATGGATGTTGGGCAAAATTGTAAGCATAGCATTTTCCAAAATGTCTTGGTATGCTATGGTTTTGGACAATTCTATGCTTAAAACTTATGGGAACAATTTGGAGGCGGCTATTTTCTATTCTAGCATGACTGTGCCCCAGTGCACAAAGCAAGGTCCATAAAGACATGGTTGGATGAGTTTGGTGTGGGAGAACTTGATTGGCCAGCACAGAGCCCTGACCTCAACCCCATTGAATACCTTTGGGATGAACTAGAATGGCAATTGTGAGATCTTCTCGTCCAACATCAGTGTCTGTCATGAACCTCATACTCGCCTGCTCTCAGGCTCCCATGGCGGGCAGGCGCATCCCAGCGTCTCCTATCCTCTCTTGCTCGCTGACACAGAAGCGAGCAGGGACTCTATGGCAACGTGCCCCCACCACTGTCGACGGAGGCCAGTGGAGAGGAGGACGCGCCCACAGGTTGCCACGGAGGTGCGTCTCCTCCCCACTGCCGACAGACGCCAGCAGGGAAGGAGACGCGTACAGGCATTGCTATGACGATCCAACATCACCTACGTCAACACAAGTTGTTAAAAGGGTTTCAAGAAAAAAGGCTCTACTGACACTGCTGAAACTTCAAATGGGATCTGGTTCTATGGTAAGAAGAAACCAAAATTAAGCTTTTTGGCAATAAACACCAGAGGTGGGTTTGGCACACACTGAGAAACCATATGGAAAAGTAACTCATGCTCACAGTTTAATATGGTGGTGACTCTTTAATGTTTTGGGGCCCGTTTTTCCGCCAGAAAACCTGGAAATTTTGTTCTGATACAGAGCGTCACGGACTCAACAGATATTTAATGAACACCTGTCTGACTCATACATCAAAATCAATAAAAAATGGTTTGCTGGTCATAAAAACATAGCCATCCTAGTCCTCTGACTTGAACCCCATAGAAAACCTGTAGGGTGAACTGAAGAGGAAAGTCCACCAGCGTCGACCTTGAAATTTGAATATTCTGGAGAGATTCTGTATGGAGGAATGGTCTCAAATCCCTTGCCATTCATTCTCCAACTTCATCAGACGTTATGGGAGATAAATCAGAGCTATTATCTTGGCAAAGAAAGGTAGCATAAAGTATTGACTAAAAGTGTGCCAATAATTGTTGCACATATATTTAACAATTTATTTATCTTTTCTTTTTGGGGGGGATTTTTTGTTGTTGTTGTTGCAAATGTTTGATTTGTATGAGAGCTGAGTATTTTTGTGTACTGTTTGAAGAAAATAATCAAAATCAATAAAAACAATAAGGGTACATATCAAGGGTGCCAATATTTGTTGAGGGCACCGTATGTCAAACAGGAATGTAATTTTATCTTTTTATGGTGGGTATATTCCCAGTCTGTTGATTTTTTTGCTTTAATAACCAGGAGTATAAGTTTGTTTCAATGTTGCATGTGAATGAATCCAGTCAGCATAATTAAACGGTAGTATGGAAATCTGGTCTTTGATATAAAATGCCCCTGGTTGGTTGCCGAAGTTAACATGGCCCATATAATAAAACTAAGACATGCAGCACAGATGTGATAACTTATCATGTCCATACCTTGGAACTCTTGGAGTTTTTGTTGCAATCAGCACTCAGGGTGAAGAGCAGATTCTCAGCGTCGCACAGTCTGGAACCAACTTATTGCTTTTCTACACTACATTGTTCTGATCATGCATAAGACTGCCAATTGGTGTTTTTGCTTCCAGAATGTTATGGTTAATAAACCCGCTTGCAATATCTGGAAATATGTTTTACTGTATGTCATGATTACTGCTGCTTCTTTGTATTCTACATGATTGATAGTTTCAGGTGTACTGTTTATATTATTGACCTATACAAATGGTATGTCTATACATACTTGTATATAGGTTGTGCCATCAAATTCAACACGTTTTTAAATATGGATTTTTTTAGCAAATAATTATATACATTGATATAATTGGTTATAAGGACAGAATCATTTATATCCCGTGTGTGGCCCAGCGGAGCAGCATAGGTCAGACACAAATTTTAAAGTATATGAAGGGATATATTTGATGATGAGACATATGATGTACAGGGGAACATCATTATAATTACATTGAAGGTCAGTAGTGAATTTTTCTTACAGGGCTATAAGACTGGATCTGTCAATATGGACATATTGTATGGAGTAGATGAAGAGGTGGAAGTATATAGCAACAAAATGAAGAACTGATTGGACTTTAACATCCAAGGGAGAGGTATACCTCCTGTAAGAAGGATGCCAATTCAGGACATAATATTGTTTTTAGTGAATAAGGGACTATTAATAAAATGCTACATGTATGTAAAAAAGGTATTGAGGAGTCAATAATAATTTCCAATTGGCATTCTTGCTGCACTGTTTAAGGTGTTTATGATAACACAAAAATCTGGATGATAGGTAATTGGGTAAAGGGAAATATTAATAGCAATATTCTGGAAAATAAGTAGTGCTGTGAAAACAGATCAGACATTTTGGCATGTTTAATGATTAAGATATCAAGGTAATGATCTGAGAATGGAAAGACTGGAGGTTCTGGAGGTATGTAAATATTTGTATCACTGATGAGATAATACTGTCCAGTTGAATTGACAAGTTTACCAAGAATAGAGGCATATAAAATGATGAGCAAAGAAAGCCTGTGACTAAAATCAGCCACATCAAATTCCCACCTCAAAAAATTTTAGATAATGAGGATGCTAACGGTTGAGTGCTAACATTTTTTATTATTATTTTTAGCTTCATTTCTTGGCTCGGCCAGGGAATCATTAACAAGATTTTCTGACACTCAGGCCCAGCTGTCCCAGGCTTTTTCTTTCAGACGTTCCTGTCAGGATCCTGGAGTGGAAGCCTGGAAGTCATGTCTCTGACAGCAAACTGCACCAGGCTTATCGAAGATGCCCCAGCGGGAGCTCTTAGCGCATTATAACTGGTATGAAAGATATGAAGGTTATGGGTGTTTTTCTTTTACCAGAAATGGGGATTTTCCGAATAAATGACAAAATGGACCAGGGCTGGAAATGTATTTCACTTATATTATAGAACAACGTGCTTAATATGCACTGGAAAGCTTTAGCTAAATATGTTGCATTAAGACCTGTGCTTTATCCCAAGATAAACACAACAACATGTTACAGCCTACTATAATAACTACATATGACACCTGTGTTCACATGAACAATAATCCAAAAAAATAATAATTTTGACAGTAGGATGAAAAATAAAGACTAAACCAATCATGCACATTGTAGCTGTCATCCTGTGTTGCTATGAAAAATGATCTGTGTGTAAATGATGCTCAGAGCTATATCTATCTACGTATCCGATCATGAATGTGCGCAATGTATACATATCTGTGTATTCACTTCACTGTTTGTTAACATGAACCATGAGCTCACAGCATGGAACTATATTTTCTGTTTGCCCTGCTGTGTAATTGTATAGCCTGGGAGGGTTCTGGGTTTTTGGGTGTCAAGTTACTTATTGCATGGAACACCACTTACTGGGCCTGCCTCTCTTGGGATGCATTGCTCTTTTTACTTGTCAGAACTTTTATTTGTAAATTGTGTCTTAATGTATTCTGAGTAGAACAATCTCTGTTGTGTACTCTCTTGCTCTTCAGTTTAAATTGTTTCCACTAAGTTTCATGGCCGATGGCGACCTTACAAAACCCTCTGAGAATCTAAGTGCCCTTTTGTCAATCCATCTCTTATACCTGTGTATTAATAAGGAAAAAATCTGAACATTCACAATTCTCCAGAGGCATGAGAGCAATAACGGCATGCCTTCTCCCCTCTTTACACCTTTGACATATCTCCCATCACACCGAGAAGGCTATTTCCACTTTGATATTCCCTTGGATGTTGTGGATCAAATTCAGACAACCTTCTCCAACTGAACAGACAGGGATGTGCAGCTACAATTCCCACTATAACAGCATACAAGTACAGTCATTCAGCAGTCTCCCTTTTTCCATTTGGGATTATGCAAAACATGCCTGAATACCATTATCTAAGAAAAAAAGGATGTCTTTCACATTTGTTCTTAAAAAAATGAAGCCATGTACTAAATTATACATACAAATAAGCAGTAGTAGTATTTCATAGTTGGCATTGTCTTGTTTATTCATTTGTCTCCTTAATTACAAGCTCCATGCCAGTCTCTCTACACAAATATTTAGACCGTAAGTTTTCAGAAGCAAGACCTTATTTTAAGTTATTTTTCATGTACACGATAAAACAAGATGTTTTATTGTGCCTGTGGTAACTGTAACCTTGGCTTTGTCTCCCAAACCAGTTAACATAACGCAAAAGGCATGTAATAATGTAGGAATTTCAGCATGTATGGAATAGGCATATGGCTGCCCTGACCATAACACAAAGCCAAAGGCCAAGCAAGTTTAAAGGATTTGCCACAGGCAAACTGTCAGACTAGGAGCTGTTTACCTGCTGTCAAACTCCTTGTTTATGTGCAAAGAAATCGCTGCTGCTGCTTTTTTTGTACATAAAAACAGCAGGTCCACTGCTGGACCTGTAGTAATATGCCTTGTCTTTACAGTATAGTACATCATTAATAGTAATTTTATAGGTGCATAGGCAAACTAACACAACGTACACTATGTTCTGTGCCCTCTCATTCCCATAAAATAAATACTCAAAAGTGCAAGATAAAAAAACAAAAACTTGGAAAACCTCTGGAAGTAGATTAAATGAAATATATTAGTACATTGCTTGTATTTGTATTCTGTATATCAATGAACAAAATGCACATTAGATGCTGGTAAATGAACATGCTACCCTCTGCTGGTTGCTGTCCAAACTACAGTTAACTTCTATCTATATCTATAATTATTTCTGAAACACCAATAATTTCACAGCACTTAAAATAAAGAGAGGTACACTACTGTTAAGAAGTTTGGCACCACAGCTATTTTCACAGAAAACAAGGAAATATATTGCAGTGCTAACATAATTGCAAAAGTTTTTTTAATGCCTTCTAAAATTATAAACTTGATTTCGCTAACACAACATGCCATTGAAACATAAGAGTGATGTTTGCTGACAATGGGCCTCTGTACGCCTATAAAAATATTCCATAAAATAGTAATTTGTAACATTAACAATATCTACACTGTATTTCTGATCCATTTAATGTTGTTATTTTAGTGAACAAAATGTATCTTTCTTTGAAAACCAAAGACATTTGTAACTGACCCCAAACTTTTGAAGGGTGTTTTTACAAAAATGGAGATTAGGCTCCTTAAATAGTTCTGCTTAAATAAAATATTCTGTTAAGCCAAGATATAAAAGTATATTTTAAATAACTTGTTTACATGCCTTGCAATAATCCAGTTATGATGGCAATGAGATCCCTTCCTTCTCATTACATGGGAACCTGGTGCATGGGTAATTTTCCTATATGTAGATGTTTTTCCTAACTAATTAAGAGAGAAGGAATGCATGCTAAGCTGGCTCACAGAGATGGTCCTTTTTACATCTACTGTAAGCATATCCACCTTGGCTCACCAGCCACTAACACAGAGGCATGAGGGAGTGCTGAGAGAGTTCTGCATGAGGAAAAGCCCACTTTTCTGTCTCTCTACAAGACAGCCATGGATGGAACCACTTGCCCTTCATAAGCTGGCAAGTGACATTTGAGTTGTTAACAAATAGGAGAGGTCAGGCTAGACCAAGCCAAGCCAACATTGACATCTTGCTTAGGTCCCTATGTAGTCGTAACTTGGTTCTTCTAAGAAACAAATATGCAAATGGTCTTAAGCTAGCCATAACTAGATCAACCTAATGTGGTGACAAGTTGGCAAAATGTCTATAATAAATAAAATGAGACTAAGAGGTGGTTTGAAAGACTGTTAAGAAAAAAGAACAGCTTCCAAGCACTCAAAATGTGAAAGTAGCTGTAGGCAGTGTGAAAATGTTTGCCTAAAAGCATAGTCTTATTTATCAGCCTCAAATACTTGCAGTAATACTCTCATAACCCAAGGGATAGTCACCAGGGTGTTCTGTAACATGAGCTGTGTGCTTGTTCCGTTAGCGTCAGATAATGAAAGATAATTATTTATTAACATTTTCATTATACAACCTTGGTTGAAGAAATCATAAGTGTTAAATTGAAATCATTTGAAATGTTGATGTTCTACCTAGGAGTGTTTGGTAGCGATATTGCCTGTGTTTTGGTAATGGATTTCCTGTTATTGAACAAATGGAGAACACATGTAAAATTTGCCCAATGATTTTTAACTGAAGAACCCATTGGGACACAATCAGATTTATTTGCACATGGTTGGATGTGCAAAACCCCATGTGAGTGCAATCGTTTTATTATTTACTAGTCACTAGATTGACATACTACACCATTCTGCTCTTGGCTCTCTCTTTTAGTTGGAACTGCAAGAAATACAAAGAACAGGCTTGAAAATCACATCTCCATTGTGAGTGTAATGATTGAATTTCATATTGAATAATTTGTTATTACTGTCTACACTATTTGTGTTGTTTCTTTCCTTTTTTTCTTATATGAGCGCCCCCAAGTGGATTTGTTTTGGCCCAATGATTTTTAAACCAGATAAATTGTTAAAGGGTAGTCCTGTCTTATGGCTTTAATATTTTACAAATGCAAAGCTTCATAGGGGCTACACATCTAAACTTGATATTCATCTACATTTTAAGATTGACAGACAACTAGAACTAAAATACTGGACACCACATAAGCTGGACACCTCTTGCTAATGAGAGCTCAGTAGTCCCAGACCAGACTGTTTCAGAGCAGTAGGATTCTAGAAGTATCTGAGGAAGATACCTGACTTATTTTGCATTTTCAGTCTGTGTGTGGTCCAGGGTCCTGTTTAAAACACTCATCCTGCAAGCAGGAGCTGCAAGGCCTGTGCAGCTCAAAAGGACCAGACAGAAGATTTAAAACATCCCTGTAAATAATTGAATACGATCCTCATATTCCATCTTTTATTTCCCTATGATCTTAATACCTGTCAGCACGGTAACTTGAGTAATGGATCACCAGAGCAGGAACAAAACTGAATCACGGAAGCCAAAAGCAGCACAAAGGGGAATAGCCATGGTCGGACAGTTCAGAATTCAAGGTCAGGCGGCAACAATCTTGTTAAGGATATTACAAGCACGGGTCGGGACAGGCAGCAAGTAACGTAATCAGGAGACAATCCAAGAGTCAAAACCGTAGGCAGACAGTAATAAAGCGGAAAAGGATCAGGAAATGGGTAAAGGGAACAGAGGATGGCAGGGGATAACCACTGGGGAGCTGATATAACCAAGCAATGATGAATTGGCTTGGGGCACTTTTCTAGGATCATTCGGATGACGTTTTGCACACTCTTGCACTATGTTTCCTATTCCCTGAATGGAGAACAGGTGTGCACTCTGTTCTGTGCGTGCGCCTCTCTGTAACCGCAAAAGTACACTCCCAGCCACCCGAAGGTAAGAGGCGGCAGGGGTTGTGACAGAGCCCCGTCCCCAGGAGTGACCTCTAGGCACGAATAATAGTCTGATTCGGTGTCCAATGAAAAGGAATGTTTTTTAGTGAGAGGTCAGTGGCTGTACTATTAAGGAGAATTTTACATAAATTGGAATAGGTCAGTGAAGAATAGTCACCACCTTCTTGGGATCCCTCTCCAAGAAATTCAAGGAATTTTATTTCTATAATGCATTTTTCAATCTGTGCGTAAAGATGATGGTCAAGCAATCTAGTGAGAACAAGTGTCATGCCCTGTCTGTGCTCTTACAGGGAGGGAGAATAGATGAGTATGTCGTCTAGATATATGATAACGAATATATCCAGCATATCCTGGATGATATTGTTTAAAAGTGTTGAAAGGTAACTGGGCATTGTAGAGCCTATATGTCATAATGTTATACTCGTAACCTCCATACCGGGAATAAAATTATACGCTCCATGTAGATCTAATTTCAAATAGATGTGTGCCCCTTTCAAATGATCCATCAATTCTGGAATAAGGGGAAAGGGATATAGGTTTTTTTGGTTATTTTATTAAGTTCTCGGTAGTCCACACAGAGTCGTAGGCCTCCATCCTTCTTTACCGGCACCAAAAGGGGAGGTAGATAGCCGAATAATTCCACTCAAGATTCTCTAGGGTATATTTTTTAAGGACTTTGAGTTCTGGTTTGGCCAATGGGTATGTACATCCAAATGGTACTGCAGTCCCAGGTAGCAAATTGATAGGACATTTATTTGGTCGATGAGGGGGAGACAGTCCAAGAGTCAAAAACCGTAGGCAGGGAGTAATAAAGCAGAAAAAGATCAGAATACAGGTAAAGGGGAACATAGGGCGGCAAGACGCAACCATTGGGGAGCTAGTATAAGCAAGCAATTATGAATTTGTTTGGTGCACTTTTATAGGGTAATTCGTTAGCCGAAAATATCCTTCCCTTGCCATGCCCCCCTTTATATTCCTACAACATTCAACAATACTTTTAATTAATTCATACAATTTAACACAGGGGCATAACAAGAAACCACTGGTGAAAATTGCCCTCTACCTGACTTTGCAAGCAACATGTCACCCAGTGCCACCTTTGTCCACAAACAGTTTTGTCACCTTTGCCACCCACACATCTTGTCACTGCCCCCAAATTGTCTTTGCTTTTTTTGCTCCCATCTGTCTGGACATATGTAGAGTCACTTACACTAACATACCCTGACATATACACCTACACTAACATACAAACTGTGTTGCTGAAATGCCTCGACATCAAGGCATTCAGTGAAACCAAAAACCCACCCCAGGATGCACTGTGATCTCTCCAGAGAGCCATCTACTTCCAAAAAAATGTAAGCAAGAAGTCTAAAAATATAAAAAATCCTATAATTAGCTCTGTATCTTCCCAAAAAAGCTGGCATGGAAATAGTGAAAATACTAGCATTTGAAATACACATGTGATGCCTACATGAAAAAATATATGCATTGATGGAGTAACTTGAATTTGGCAGGTTAAAAGATGTCCCAAATAAGACATGGACGCAGATTGATCAGCTGCCAAAATTCAAAAACAAAATGCACACCTCCCAAATGTGGTCTTTTAGCCCCCAAAAACTGACAAACCTATGCAAGTGTCAGGATTGGGTTTGGAGCCTAAAAGCAGAGGATAGTCCAAAACAATGTCAGGAACAGTCCAATAGGTCAGGGGCCAGCAGCGATCAGAGAGAACGGTAGTCCAAGCTAGGGTCAGGAAACAGACAAGCGGGGTAGTCCAACATGAATCAAAGATGTTACTAAACTCATATGGGGTTGTTGTTTGTCAATGATATATACCAAGAGCTGTAAATGTATACCTGAAGTACAATGTGTGTGAGAAAAAAAAAACACACAAAAAGATATTACCCCAGCATTTGAAATACCCTGTGGTGTCTAGTTTTCAAAAATATACGGTTTCATGGGGTACACAGAATTGGGAGACGTCAAAGATGTCCCAAATAGTACATGGAGGAAGGATGACTAGATTCAAAAATTCCAAATTGAAAAATGCATACCTCCCAAATAGCAAGATAACAAACCTATGAATGGGTAGCATCACTGTACTCAGATGTCCCTTGAACACATATTGGGGTGTTTGGCAGTGACATATACCAGGAGCTGTTAATTCATATCTAAGCTACCTAAGTGTGTGAAAAATACTACCACAAAATTTGACAAAGGCTGGTGGTAGAATAAGTGCATGGAAAAACTTAAAATACTGGCATTTGAAATACCCCGGAGGTTCTATTTTTCAAAAATATATGGTTTGAAGTGGTAAAATTTGCCAGCAAAGATGTCTCAAATAGGACATTGGATTATAAGAGTTGAAAAAAATTGTTTTGAAATAACAATAAGCTACTTGTACTTATTGCCCATATAACTTAGAAAAATAGTAAAAACAACATTGGACAAATATGAGACTCTACTTAGCAGGTTTCTTTATCAGCTTTTGAATGTGAGTAAAATATTTTTCTCAAATTTTTCACATTTATTTTTTATAGTAATTTAAATGATATGACCAAAGTAATTGTATCTAAATAAAGCCCTTTTTGTTTAGAAAAAAACATAACATGTGTGGGCACACTAAATGAGAGAAGAAATACTACCACTAATAATACAGAAATTACAGCTAAACACAAGCACCACAAAAAAGTTAAAACATTGGTCACGAAGGGTACAAAAAGAAAAAAAACAGCCCGGGGCAACGAACCCCACCTTTCCAATCCTCTACTTCAGAAAAGCTTAAAGCAAGATAGTGTGCAAACAAACAGAAACTAAACTAAACTCCACACAAGGAATATAAATCAATTTGTTGGTGACCCAGCGTCAGGTCGGAAAAGGCATTAATGCAGAGCAGGCAGTCATAGAACTGCTGCTGAGCCACGGTGAGCATACATCTGATGATACAAAAGATGGTTCAGCAGGGACAACGATAAAACCAGCTTCTATTTACGGAACAGGAGGTCAGCAAAGAGAGCCTGCAATCTGCTAGCTATTACTAATGGCTCTTCATTACCCACTGCCTTTTACAGCACCTATCCCCACTGTTTGTGGCTCTTTTCCTTGGTTGCTTCATTTCCCTTTCTTTAAAAAGAACATCAGGGGGTCCCACTCCCAGGAGCCTTGCCTCCCCTCCTCTATTCTTACTGCTGCAGACATTTCATCATCTGAATTTGAAGATGTGCCTCTAAAACAAGGTATTCAAATTTAGGAGTGGGCATGTATTTTCTATTGAAACACATTCTTGATAAAAAGAAATGTGTGTAAATGTGTATGTGTGTATATACGGTATATATACATACGTATACAAAAAATACAGAAAGTGAAGTACACCCAAAGAAGAATACACATTCAGATTCATGGGTGCTGTTCAAATAACCAACATGTACATACAACCAAAAGATAAGTGCACACCAAGCAAATCATTTTTAACCGCTTCAGTGCCCTATGGACATATATGTATGTACTAAAAAGCTCTGCTCAACTGTAACGACTACGTACATGATCGGGCATTCCCTCTGGGAGATGTCACTTCTGACATCAACCCGAAGATCATCAGAGAGCAGGATATCCCCTACAGGGTCTGTCTATACCCTACTGGGATACCCCCCTTAGCTGGCCAATCATGCACATTGCAATCCCTATTGCAAGCCTATGGAGACTTGTTTGGTGATTACGGTTTGATTAGTGCAGGGGGATCGCAGAGTCATAGTGAGAAATAATGTTTCTCCCTTTTCCCACCTCTATTTATTAGAAAAATCACTAAAAATACTGAACTTGCTCGATAACTCTGAGCAAATACTCTGAAAAATAACCATCATCTTATACTCAAGGTCGTCTTCTAATCAGACCTCAAATAGAGGTCTGACTACAAGACTAAGATGCAGATCCACTGCAGCACTGAAGGGGACCTGGATCCTCCTCTCTGGCAGGCGGTGGATGTCTGCAAGATGAGCACAAACAACCTCCGCTGCTGCCGGCACTTTCCCTGGGGCTTCTATGACGGAGCGCCGGCATCACATGACCTTCCGGTGCTCTTTCATAGAAGCCCCAGCAGAAGTGCCAACAGCAGCAGCAGACGTTGTCTGTGCACATGGCGCAGACCTCCAACGGCTGCCCCACTAGACACCAAGGAATCTCAAGGATGGGGACAAGTCTAGGGAAGCACTGGTAAGTCGGGGGAGGGTAAGAGTGGCATATGGGGGCATATAAGGGCTTTCTGGAAGCAGAGTGGCATATAGGGGTTAAAAGGAATATCAGGGAGGAAGAGTGGCATATAGGGGGGTTAAAAGGCAAATCTGGGAGGCAGGGTGGCATATAGGGGGTTAAAGGCATATGTGGGAGGCAGAGTGGCATATAGCGGGTATAAGGCATATCTAGGGGCAGAATGGCATATAAGGGGTCAAGAGGCATATCTGGCAGCAGAGTGGCATATCAGGGAGGTAGAGTGGCATATAGGGGGTATAAGGCATTTCTGTGGGGCATATAAGGGGGTATAAGGCATATCTGGGGGGCAGATGTGCATAACTGTGGGCAGGTTTTACTAGTAAAACTTTTTTCCTATAGAGTTGTCTTATATTCAGGCTTCTTTTTTTCCTTAAATTAATATTCAAATTTTGGGGGGGGGGGGTCGTCTTATAATCAAGGTCATCTTATAATCGAGCAAATATATATATATATATATATATATATATATATATATATATAATGATCAAGAGCAGGCCAGATGGATGCACCTGGGCATTATAGATGCTGGTGAGTTGTGTACAAGGCTCTTCATTTTGTATGCATATACAGTGCTGTGAAAAAGTTTTAGGAAGGTGTGGAAAATAAAACGTAAAAATAAATAAATACAAAAATAGACATGTTAATAGTCTATTTTTATCATTTATCAAAATGCAAAGTGAGTGAACAGAACAAAAATCTAAATTAAATTAATATTTAGTCTGGCCCCCCCTTTGACTTCAAAACAGCATCAGTTCTACTAGGTAAACAATGTCACAAGGCATTTAGTTAGGTTATAATTAAACAATTATTCCAAACTGATGCTTTAATTTAACCCCCTTCATGACAATGACTGATATTATTTTTTGTACCATTTGTGACAATGGCTGTTGCATCAGCAAGGTCTCTCCCAGGCAGAAATTTCAAGGAAAACAGGGGTTTTCAGATGTTCTATCTAAACTCATTTGAAGCACAAAGAAGCAGGCCATGTTAAGAACAATAGACACAGTGGTCGGCCACAGAACAGATGAAAGACACAACATGCTTACTACCCTGGTACACACATTTGTTGTCCGGAGAAATCTGGTTAGAAGTAGTCTTCAAGACCAAGTGAATCAACTATTCACGAAAACAATGGAACCAGGGTACAGTTGCTCTGCACTAAGCCAAAATTTTAATTTGGCTGTAGCAGAAGGCAGTATGTCCACTGAAGGGATGGAGAGCTGTACAAGACTGAGTGTTTGCATGCAAAAGTGAAGCATGGTGGAGGTTTCTGCAAACTGAGTTGGGAATTTGCCAGAATTAAAGGTCTCCTTAATGCTGAGAAGTACAGGCAGATACTTATCCATCGTGCAATACCAAATGTATTCTGCAGCATGACAATGACCCCCAAAATAAAGCAAAAGTGAATAAGTGATGTTATGGCCCCCACAGAGCCCTGATATCAACATCAGTTGATGCCAGTCTGTCTGGGATTACATGAAGAGAGAAAAGCAACGGATGCTGCCTAAATCCACAAAAGAAATGTGGTTATTTCTCCAGGGTATTTGGAGCAGCCTATCTGCCGAGTTCCTGATGCTGTTTTGGAGACAAAGGGTAGTCACACCAAATATTGATTCAATTTAGGTTTTTCTTCTGTTCACTCACGTTGCATTTGGTTAAATGATAAAAAAATAAACTATTAACATGTCTATTTCTGACAGCATTCTTACTTTTTTTTCACAGCTGCCTAAAACGTTTACACAGTACTGTATATATACATATATTTGATTATACATACACATATTTGATGACAAGTAATTTTATTTAGTTGCTATTGAGTTTACTATGTATTTGTGCTCCAGCTTTATATACAGTGTTATTTAAATGATATAGGGCAAGCAGGTGTATTTAGAGGTTCACAAAACTAAAGCATTATGTTTATTACAGAATTAAAAGCAGCATACAAAAAACATAGTTTTACATGGCGTCCTGGAAAGTCTCAATCCAAGACAATGCATTGTCCCAGAACGAGATTTCGGAGTGAAGAAGGTATCAGGAGAGACTTCTCAACTTCTCAAATTTTCTAAATCTGCTCATGTCTGGTAATAGAGAGGCTTATAATCAGGGTCATCTTATAATCGAGCAAATACGGTAATTACCGTGATGTACTCAAATATTATAAGCACCTAAAAAAAAGCCAGGCAAGCAAAGACGGACATAGAGAACTGGTTCCAAGAAAGCAGCTATACCACCCAAATAGGAACAGTATTATTATAGATATAACAGTTGAAGTTCTTGCCTTGTACATCTTTTGAACCAGGAAAGGGTTAATATAGGCCCTGTCTATAGTCCTGAACACAATAAGGAATAATTGTATTAATTACATGGACATCCTATGCCAGAGCTATTATGGCTTATATGGGTAGATTCGCACAACCAGACTGTGAATGGAGCCCAGACAGACTTTAATGCAATATGCATGAGTTATAAATAAATTGTGGAGATAAACTAGAGACAGTGGAGCAAAGTCGTAATTGAAGATACTTAGCATGTAAACACGTCAAGATTAACACAGATACAGAAACATGAGAGATACACAAACAGCATACCTCCCAACATTTAAAAATGTGAAAGAGGGACACTTTTTTTTTCCTTTAAATCTCGTGGAACTCACCGATACAAGCAATTGCACTTTACAATGTCGTGCTTGCATCGCAACTTAAAACACGCTTTGTTTTTGTTAGCACAGTTATGCATATTAAAAATAACTAACGCATTGAATTGAATTCCCATGAGGCTCAGCCAGACATACTACTTCCATGATGCTGGATTAATGTCATAGGAAGTGCCGCAATAGTAAAGCTGCAGATGCTAGCTATAAACTAAAAATCCTATGATCCTCAGCCAGCCACCATCATTGGAAGAGTAGTTAACAGCAGCAGAGATTTTTTTTAAATTAAAGAAGGCTAATGTTAGCCTCCCTCCCAGGACCCTTACACACTGCCTTTACACATACCTGCCCATAAACACACATATACACATACACTGCCTTTACACACACATATACACTGCCCTTACACACACCTGCCCAAATCAGGACAGCTGGGGGGCATGAAACAGGAAATACAGTCACACACCCACAGAGAATGCCAAATAAAGGCACACATTGTGTTGCTAGGTCTCCAAATAATCCAGGGCTAGAACCCACAGCAGATAGTAGTGGGAGTGGTCGCAGCACACACTGTGCCTATATATACACACACAAATATTTGCAAAACATTTATAAATTAACAAATTTCTGATTTCTTCACTTCCAGAAATCAGAATAACTGAGCTGTGTTATCTGGGAGTTAGCCTTGTCTTTAAATACCTGCTCAGCACCTTAATTAATGCCTTTGCATCGTGGTGTATTCAGTTTTGCTGTTTCTCTGCTTCCTGGACCTGTGCTGTTCCTACCTGTTGGAGTCAGAGGCGTATCTAGGGTATGGCACCTATGGCTCGTGCCATAGGCGCCATTTGAAAGGGGGGTGCCAGTGAGCGGAGGAGAGAGAGGTGCACCTAGAAACCGCTCGGCGCCCCTCATTCTCCTCCACGAGGCCTCTACCTCCATCCCGGTGCAAGCATTTCATGTCTTTTTAAAAGCCGCTCGCTGGTGCCCGCTGCTTCACTGCTGAGCGCCGAAATATGACGTCATATTACGGCGCTCAGCAGTGAAGCAGCAGGCACCGCAGCAGTGCAGGAAGACAGAAGTCTCGTGCTCCCGTCGCTGGACCTCAAGGTGAGAGAACTACAAAGGGGGAGAGGGGTTAGAAAGTGATAAGGGAGGGAGAGGGGTTAGAACGTGATAAGGGAAGGGGAAGGGGTAGAAAGTGATAAGGGAAGGGGAAGGGGTAGATATCAGTAAAGAGTGTGAATTAATGTGTTGATGCATTGAGTGAATGAGGGAGAGCATGAGTTGTCTGAATGAGGGACAGCATGAGTTAATATGTGGATGAGTTGTCTGTATGAGGGAGAGCATGAGTTAATATGTGGATGAATTGTCTGAATGAGGGAGAGCATGAGTTAATATGTGGATGAATTGTCTGAATGAGGGAGAGCATGCGTTAATATGTGGATGAATTGTCTGAATGAGGGAGAGCATGAGTTAATGTGTGGATGAATTGTCTGAATGGGGGAGAGCATGAATTCCCTGAATGAGGGAGAACATGAGTTAATGTGTGGATGAATTCCCTGAATGAGGGAGAACATGAGTTAATGTGTGGATGAATTGTCTGAATGAAGGAGAGCATGAGTTAATGTGTGGATGAATTGTCTGAATGAGGGAGAGCATGAGTTAATGTGTGGATGAGTTGTCTGAATGAGAGAGAGCGTGAGTTAATGTGTGGATGAATTGTCTGAATGAAAGTGTGAATTAGTGAGTGACTAAAAGTGTGTGTGTATCATAGATGTATAATTGTGGAAGGGCAAAGATGGCACTAGCAGGAGGTTTGAGCCTTGGGGACCAAGATGGCACAGGCAGGGTGTATATGGGACAAAGATGGCACAGGCCGGACTGTTTGGGGACAAAGATGACGTGCTGGGCTATTTGGGGACAAAGATGGCAAATCTTATGTGTGTAATCTGGGTGCTGGTCAGGTTCTATGTGGGCAGTGTGGACGCCAGGGCTGGCTTTGGGGTGTGCAACCTGTGATCTATGCCTGTAATTTAGGGGGTTTTAAATATACCTTTTAATGCCGTGTTTTTATGTGAATTCCAATTGATCTTTACCTGCAAAGCTGGGTTTTTGTGTTATTCTGTAGATCCACATCTGCTATGCTGTTTCCATACATTTATGTATACCTGCAAATACAGGGTTAATATGTCTTATTCAGTTGATTAATACCTGCAATGCTGTTTCCATGTATTTATTTCATCAATACCTGCGATGCTACGTTTCATATATTATTATTGTATACCTGCAAATACAGGATTTGTATGTCTGATTCTGTTTATTTGATATATATATACCTTCAGTGCTGAGATCACAAGTGAATTTCAATTGATCTGGGTTTGTGTGTTGATCTATACCTGCTATTGGCAGCAGGGTCTAATATTTATATATAAATATATATATATATATATATATATATATATATATATATATATGGGAAGCAGGGACTAATAAATGGGTTTTAGATATTTGGACAGGGGCGCAATTTCAGTGCTTGCCATAGGTGCTATTTTCAGTAGATACGCCTCTGGTTGGAGTCTACCGGTTTTGATCTGGCTTGTCCGGACGTGATCTTGGTTCCTGATTTGGCTCTTTTACTGCACGTGTTGACCCGGCTTAATCTGACTCTGCTCCCGGATTCCGATTCAGCATTGATTCGTTTTTCTGGTTCTGACACGGCTTGCCTGACTACGTGTGCCCTACCTGAGGGCTCTCTGCAGTGTATCCAGTGCCCCGACGTGTGTCCATGTGCCCTGTCCGAGGGCTTTTCAGTTATGTTGCCAGTCAAGACCAGTCCTGTGTTCTATTTACCTGACTTGTCAGCTTACTCCAATACAGACCATATCATATTACTATTCAGCCTGCGGTGCGTTTCATTTTGCCTGTCTGTACCTTCCTCCCAGTAATGATGCATCGTGGGGTACAAACTGAGCCTCTGATATCCCCTGCATCCTACCTGACCTGCTCGCCCAAGTCCAGACAATACTCCTCTAATCACACCCATTTTTTACTCCACCTCTTTAGGCCCCCAACTTCATCATGTAACATGGCGCTCACTTCCCACAGTGCCGTCTTTGCCCCCAGCTTGTCAGTGCCATATTTGTCCCCAAACAGCTTTTCAGTGCCATCTTTGTCCCCAAACAGCTTGTCAGTGCCATGTTGTCATATATTTGCCACCCTAAACAGCATTAAACTAAATGTGTTAGTGACATCTGGTGCTCTGACTTTAACCCCTTCGTGACAAAGGCTGATTTTACTTTTTGTACCCTTCGTGACAATGGCCGTTTTAACATTTCTGCGCTGCTCGTGTTTAGTTGTAATTTTCTTCTTTCCCGTTTACTGAACCCACACACATTAGATATTGTTTTTTTCAGGACAAGAAGGGCTTTCTTTAGATGACATTGTTTTGATTGTATCATATTATTTACTACAAAAAAAAGTATAAAATATGGTGAAAAATGTAGAAAAAAATGACTGTTTCTAACTTTTAGTTGAAAAATCTTTTACTCATCTATAAAAGGTAATGAAAAAACCTGCTAAATGGATTCTACTATTTGTCCTGAGTTTAGAAATACCCAATGTTTTTATGTTTTTTTGCTTTTTTCTACCCATTATGGGGCAATAAGTACAGGTAGCGTTTTGCTATTTCAAAGCCATTTTTTCCAAATCTGGTAATTCTTCCCCTCATGTGCCATTTCGGGTATCTTTGAACCCGGCCAATGCAATTTACCCCATCAAATCATATATTTTTGAAAACTAGACAGCCCAGGGTATTCCAAATGCTAGTATTTTAACTCTTTCCATGCACCATATCTACCACCAGTTTTTGTCAAACTTTGTGGTAGTCATTTTTTTGCATTTGTTTTGTCACACACATTTTACTTCAGGTATGAATTAAAAGGTTCTCGTTTATGTCACTATCACAAAACACCCCAATATGTGTTCAGCAACATCTCCTGAGTACAGCGATACCTCACATGAATGATTTTGCCTGGCTGTTTGGGGGCAAAAGGGCCACATTTGGGGCATGCGCATTTTTCAATGTTGAACTTTGGCATTTGGGGATCCACTGCCCATGCCCCATTTGGTACATCTTTGAGCCGGGCCATTTCAGTGTGCCCAATAAACCCATATATTTTTGAAAACTAGACACCCCAGGGTATTTCAAATGCTAGTATTTTAACTCTTTCCATGCACCATATCTACCACCAGTCTTTGTCAAACTTTGTGATAGTCATTTTTTTCCATTTGTTTTGTCACACACATTTTACTTCAGGTATGAATTAAAAAGTTCTCGTATATGTCACTATCACAAAACACCCCAATATGTGTTCAGCAACATCTCCTGAGCGCAGTGATACCCCACATGAATGATTTTGCCTGGCTGTTCGGGGGCAAAAGAGCCACATTTGGGGCATGCACATTTTTCAATGTTGAACTTTGGCATTTGGGGATCCACTGCCCGTGCCCTATTTGGTACATCTTTGAGCCGGGCCATTTCAGTATGCCCAACAAAACCATATATTTTTGAAAACTAGACACCCCAGGGTATTTTAAATGCTGGTATTTTAACTCTTTGCATGCACACATTTTACCACCAGCATTTTTTTAAAGTTTGCAGTAGTATTTTTGTGTGTGTATTTTTCCCACACACACCTACTTTATGTATGAATTTACAGCTCCTGGTATATGCCGCTGTCACACGACACCCCAATATGTGTTCAGCAACATCTCCTGAGTACAGTGATACCCCACATGCATGGGTTTGTCATTTTTGGGGGGAACTAAAAGGCCACATTTGGTACGTGTGCATTTTTCTAATTGGAAATTAGATGTGTGGCCATCCTTCCCCCCGTGTTAATTGGGACCTTGTTGAACCCGGCCAATTCAATTTACCCCATCAAATCATACATTTTTTAAAAGTAGACACCCCATGGGCATTTAATATGCCAGTATTTTAACTCTTTCCATGCGAGAATTGTTTTAAGCTAATATGCTAATTTTAGGACTTGCTCACAAAAATATATTTTTTTTTTTGCCTTTTTTTTTTATTTTTTTAACATTTTTTTTCAACTTGAAGGTTCCCCTGATAGTGACATCAGTGGGAAATAATTTTTACATTTTACTGTTTTTTTACTATTTTTTTTCTAATTATTATTAATTTTATTTTATTTTTAATTTATTTTTTCTAATCACACTGTGATTAGAAAGCTGAGCTCCATTGACTTGCATGGTTGAATGCAGTACCTATATTCAACCTGCAAGTGGAGCCAGAGTTCTCTAGAGGGTCTGGAGACCGTCTAGCGAACTTTTTAGACTTTATTGTTTCTTTATTGAATTTTCCCGGACCGCCGCCATCTTGCAGATGGCGAAGATCACCGGCAGCTGCGGCTGTGACCGCTCTCCGGAGCGGTCACAGCCCATCCAAAGGTAAGTGTTTGGTGTCGCTGGATGCCTCCTGATCAAGGCATTCCAGCGACACCATTTAAGTTTAGGAGGCGATCGTTGATCGCCTCCTAAACGCTTTTAAAACGGGCGTCCGCCGCCATACGCCGCCCCGTATCTTTACCGAGGTTGAGTAAAATAGATAAATAAATAGCAAGGAAATTCATGATATTAGAACCCCAAACCCAGTCATTTATTCACATTTTGACACTGAGGGTGGTACAGCACATTTACATGCATAATGAGCCTGACAGTGGTATACCACAACTTCCGTTACCACAACCACAACCGTATAACTCCTATAATTATATAGTGATCCAGACACTGAGGGGGGTACAGTGTATCTCTTATCATTATAGCAAGGTAGACACAGACGGTGGTACGACATATCATATGAGTATATTATTAGCATTTTTTAATTATATGTCCTGGGCCATTGGTGCAAGCTTTCTTAGTTTTTACACCAAGTAGCTGTAGGTTAATAAATACCGTATTTGCCCGAATATAGGCCGCAGTCTTTAAAGTGGGGACGTGGCCTATATTCGGGGTATAGCACAGCAATGCACAGTTCGCATCGCCCGACGCCTGGAACATGAAGTTCTGGGCGCTGGGCAGGCAGCCGGGTTAGGATCCAGATCCCCCACAGCACTGCAGGGGACCTGGATCCTACTCTCCGGCAGCTGTGGACGTCTACGCGATGCGCTTAGACAGCCTCCCCGTCCAGCACTTGCCGGCACTGGAAGTTGTCTACACGTATCGCGCAGATGTCCTCCGCCGGCCCCGCTAGACACTCTTGGTAAGTCTAGAGGGGGTGCATATCTAGGGAGCAGAGTGGCAGCATATCTGGAGGGGGCAGAGCGGCAGCATATCTGGAGGGGGCAGAGCGGCAGCATATCTGGAGGGGGCAGAGCGGCAGCATATCTGGAGGGGGCAGAGTGGCAGCATATCTGGAGGGGGCAGAGTGGCAGCATATCTGGAGGGGGCAGAGTGGCAGCATATCTGGGGGCAGAGTGGCATATCTATAAGTAAGGTGGATTAAAATGGCTATTGGTTTTGTTTCTATGTAACATATGTTGACTAACTGCATAATAGATTCCAAAAATGTTAAAATACAATGTGTTAGTTAGAAAACTGTTTTACTATTCCACTAATGTGTATTATTTTTTTTTTAAATATTTAAAAAAGCACCCAGCTTTTAGGGTGCGGCCTATAATCGGGTGAGGCTTATAATCGAGCCAATACGGTATATAAAAGGACCAGCTAAAAGAAACTATGAAAGGTTGCCCCATCAGGATATATTTGGAGTCGGGAAGGAATTTTCCCCCTGGTATGGGGCAATTGGCATCTGCTTCATAAGAGTTTTTTGCCTTCCTCTGGATCAACACAGTAGGGACACCTTATGAACTATGTTACTAGGATGCACAATTAAGAATATGAACATTTATTATCACAGATCAACAAAATCAATTTTTATGGTGTTAACAAACTTAGAATCAAAAAACAAACTGTAAACTACGAAAGTGAGTTCAAGTGAAAAATGCACATTATTTGCCCAGCACCCAGATTGCATCCACGGGACTTGCTCAGCACCCAGATCCCACGTATAGGATCTTCCACAGCACCCATATTGCATCCACAGGACTTGTTCAGCACCCAAGCTGCATCCAAACCACTTGCCCAGCACCCAGGTTACATACACAGAACATGCCAGCCGCCAGGTTGCACTCATAGGACTTGTCGAGAACTCAGATTGCATCGATGAGACTTGCCCCAGCACTCAGACTGTGCTCAGAGGACCCCCAAATCACTTACTTTGCTGAAGTCCTGCGGTGGACGCGTGAGGCCTCTGTCTCACTGCTCCATCAAGATACGTACGACTTAACTGCTGAGCGCTGGGATATGACATCATATTCCGGCACTCCACATGAATCGCCGTCACACAGCAACCGAAACGGAGGCCTCGCGCTCCCACCTCTTCCATCTCTCCCCTTTTCTTTCTCTCCCCCTTCTTTTGACCCCCTTCTCATTATCTCACCTCCCATTTCTTTAGCATTTCTATCTCTTCGCTTTCTTTTTTATCTCTCTCTGTTCTCTTTATCATCTCACCTTTCTCTTTATCTCTCTTCTTTCTCGTGTCTCTTTTCTCCCTTCTTTATCACTCCTCCTCTTTCTCTTTACCTCCCCTTTTTTTTCCTATTATTTCCCATTTCTGTATACAGTATCTCCCAACCTCTTTTTCTCTCCCCTTTCTCCCTACCCCTGCTTTTTCTCTTTTATCTCCCTTTCTTATTAGATCTTCCCTTTACATTTATCTCATCTCTTCTATTACTCTGATTTCACTTTAACTCTCCCTTTTCTCACTAGCTTCTTATTACCTACCCATCTCATTATCCCTTCTACGTCTTATTATCTCCCCCCTTTCTCTCAATCTCTAATTTACCTCCTCTCAATCTCTCTTCTTTTTCTTTATCTCTCGTTTTTGTTCCCATATCTAATTTAATTTCACTATGATCTCCCAAGTCGGCCCATATCCCTGAATGCAGTCTCTGGGGCTAAATCATGCTTTAGCCCCAGAGTCTCCATTCAAGGCTATGCAGTTGAGATTCGGGGTTTCAGCCCCAGTAGCCCCCTAGTGATGGCCTTGGATACCATTACATGCAGACACACACATACATAGACATTACAGTTAATTATGTTATACAGTGACAGAACATTTAGTAGTGATGTTATAATTGAGGACAGAGAACATATTTAACAATGACATTAAAATTGACAATAAGCACATGTCTAAAAAGGCAGAGAGAAAAAAGAGGAAAACAGGCTGCCAAGGCCACTAAATCCAGAGAAGGCATCCTTCGTGTATACCTGATCCAGTGCAACCTACATGTATGAACAAATACATTTATTGGATAAAGTTAAGGTAGTGGGGGTTTTAAGAGAATCATTCAGTAAGTTACTTTTACTATTTGGTTTGAAGTTTATGGAGAAATAATTGTGTTTTGTTTGTTTTCTATTTGTTCAGCGATATAACATATGGTTGCATGCTTTTAGCCTAAGCATAGTAGTGTATACAAATAAATACAACTAAATTTCGAAATTAGGCCTCACCTTGGTTGGGAAAATTGTGTCCCTACAATCAGCATTGGAAGGGTTAAACCTATAGGATATAACGTTTTATGAGCATTCCTCAAAGTGGCAGTACAAGCACCCTTACTATACCCCAACTCTATTATTCTATCCTTGATAATACAGTAAATGTGCTGTTAACAAAACAAGTGGCCATGCAAGAATTAAAAATCCCACTTTAAGCATAAGAATGTTTCTTCTTTTTAAACACCTATTTCTACAGCAATACAACTAGTTTTCAAACATAAGACAAATGAGTCTGGAAAGTAGCATTACTTTTTATGCATATCACCCGTAGTGAGTATGTCTTTATTCTGTTACAAATATTAAATAGGCAATAATGTATGATGACCAGGCTATAATGTTTACAGCTGGGGACAGCCCATATATTTCTTAGCTCACCATTGTCCAAAGTATTAAAGAATTTGGTACAAGACCAAGCACACTGTGTCATATATGCACTTACCCGTCAGGTTACCCTGGAGGAGAAACACCTTTTTCTTCCTACAGACATTATTCTACCCACCCCCTGTCAGTTTCAGGAATATATATCTCATAATCACAAAATGGTAGCAGCTGGTTAAAAAAAAATGTCACACCAGATGCATCAAAATCTCTAACATCACATGAGGACATATTGCACTAGATTAGGAATGAATGCTAAAATAATTTAGACTCTTATAGGAGACATGCTGTGCTTACACCTGCCCCTGGGCAACTCTATCAACTATCAAGATCACAATCTGAAAACATGGAGTGTTTAATGACATAGAAAATTCTGAAGATGTGAAGAGAAATAAAGGATGCAGTGCATAACAGTAGATTAGGAAGAGGTATTCAGAACAGACTAAATTCAATTACACCTAGTCTGGAAGCTTGAAACGTGGTTCATTTCATATGATGACAGGTTTTGATCCCTGGCAAGATACAGTAGAATGCAATCTGTCCAAAGAAGCATAAACAGTGCTATATAGGAATAAAATAATCTCTATAAACAGTAACATGGAGATGGGCACAATAGTTTATAAGAGGAAGGTGGAATATGCACACGCAAAGCTGCATAAGATCAACCATGACAAGGGATGCTCTTGTTAAAATGATAAGGTAGCAGAGTCTATTAAACTTGGTACATGGAAGATTGCCACCGTAAGTGTAGTGTAACTGCCTGGAGGCAGCAGATAAAGGTTCCCTAGAGTAAAATGTGACACCTAGTAACTGTACTGTGTCAAACTGAACATACAAATTAAAACGTGTTTACATTAAAGCATAGCTGGGATGCAGGGTTTTACTATATGAATCATATTAATAAATATTGTAAGCATTTTTATAATTTCTATGTTGTCATTTTATTTAAATAGCCAGAGGTTCCTGTGTACACCAGATGTGTTATATTTTGTAGGAGTGACCTCTGCAGACGGGGCTAAAAGGACACTCCAAATGTCCCAGGAATCTCCCTGGAAAATGAATGTGCATTTAACCTACAAAAAAAGAAAACTCTAGATGCCAGGGCCGGATGAGCGATGTTGAGGTGGCCTAGGAATATTAAGTACAGCGGCCGCCTGATGACTTAGGTGTGGCCGACAGCTGGATATGCGCGTCTGTATGTTGTGTTTTTATGCTTCTGTAGCGCGTGTCTGGTCATTCCCAGCTGCTGACCATACACTGCAGTGTGTAGGGCCGTCGGCCACTTGCCCAACAGGCATTTGCCCATTGTGCCAGATGGCCTGCTAGACCTGCACTAGGACCAGCCACACGCAAGCCAGAGCTGGAGCTGACCAGTGGTAAGTGTCAGATGTGGAGGGGGCAAATGGGGTGAGGAGGGTTCAGCATAGAAATTTAAAGGGACCTCTCAGCTATCATATGCATTAAAATGCATATGATGGCGGGAGTGTCTGTTTAAGAGTTAAAAGTACATGTTTTATCTTAAACAAAAATATAATTTTGTAGCCTTCACCAATATATATTCAAAGCTTCCCTCTGTTGACTGTGTTTGATGTCACATTGGTGAATTTTAGCAGGCTGGAGGGAACAATTTTCTTCCGCACTCTCCACCTCCTGCCGTGTACCAGTAGCCTGCTGCTAAGAAAAGCGCAAAAAAAAAATTGTCGTCGTCCCCCAGCCATCTTTAATACAGCTCATGCAAATTAAAACCTCTTGCATTTTACTAAAGTGTAGGATATTTCAAAAATATTTGCAAAACGCCCTATTATTGAATGGTAATTTGTATTGTAGCTAAAGTTTTCTTTTAAACAATAATTTGCAAGCATGCTAAATTTAAAGGCTTCTGGCACCCGAAAGTGAAATTAAAGTTATAGTAAATGTTGGACACTAAGAAAGAATTGTATGTAACATTCACAAATATTTCCTTCATTAAACATTTCTGTAACTTGGTTGCTCATCAGATGTTGAACTATAATTCTGTTGACCATCAACCTGTGTTCAAGTGATAATCACGGATTATAACAATTGATGTACACTGGGTTTCTGGATCTAAATAGCTGCGCGTTACTTAGTGCAAGATTAGTAGTTATATATCAATATCTTGTCTATTACTGTAAATAAATAATTACAGAAACTATTAGCAGAAGACATCATTAGTGTCAGCTCTGGAGTCCCTTCAGACCTTGAGGTTCGTAGGTACCCCAGAGACTGCAGGTGTCAATGTTATAACAATGCCAAAAACAGCTAGAGAACTGCTTTTTGGCAGTCATTGGTCCTTTTAGCTGCTCATATAGGTCTTTGGATGCTGGTGATCTTGGGAGATGTAGTCCAAAACTGAAACTGTATAACTCTGTAGCACTATTTAGATTGAACTTCAAGTCTGTTACATTTCTCAGCAGAGAAACTTATTTTTAGAAGTTGACTTATGGACGTTTACCCTTTAATTTTCAGAACAAAAATCTTGTTATTTGCTTTTATTAAGATGAAGATAAAACTTCCTTATATAATGGGGGGGAAACCCAAATACAGATTACAAAATATATCTCCTTTATGAACAATGCTTAGGTTGTGTAAGAATAGCATAGAATAGATTTTTGCCCTGGGGCTCAGCAATTGCTAGTTACAGCCATGGGAAGTAGCTACACAGAATGGAAGAACATCATGAACTGGAAGTTAGGGCTTACTAACTGGATCAAACATTTCACAAAAGCAATCGTGGAATAATTATGTATAGAAGACTATATGAATATTTATTCAAAAAAGACTGATACACTTGGCCAAAGACAGACAATACTTAAGAGTATGCCATAGGACAAATCCTTTTTTGCTCCCCAGCGTCATTACACAGAAATCAGACGTATTGAAAGTTTAAGGTTGATAAGGTATTTTAAAGATAAGGGGTGGCCGGTTTTTGTGTGTTTTACTATTCAACTAAGGTGTTTTGTGTAACATATAGTGCAAAATTAAGACCCCCATGGACCCCAGCCACACATCTTTCCTCTTAGACTTGTTTCTCCTCCTTCCAACTGGTGGGGGCTGTTGCACTAGTACTGTGGTGTCACATAACACTACTCAGCCCTTGCCTAATAGCTATAGTAACCTGCATTGTGCAACTATTGCTATGTGGCTGGGGGCAGTGCAGAAACTGGATTACTCATTATCTAATGTGCCTAGTGAATTTTCTTATTCTGTTAAAAAATGTACTGAAGGCAAGCAAAATTACTAGTCCATTTATCAGCCCTTCCCTGAAAACAATCCTTGATCCCATTAAGATTGACGAATACATTGATTGTTTTAGAGTGTGGTCCACAGTACTCAATTTAGATGCAGGTTTCACATTGAATACTGCTAAAAGATATATGGATGTTTACTTTAAAATAGATGATAACCTGGAAATTAATTAAACGTTTGATAAGAAACTAGAACTAGGACATAAATGTGATAGATACTTGTTTTCTATCCCAATGTCAACAAAAGTCATAGGGAAATCTCATGTTTGTTACCATGTAAACAATGGGCGAGTTCAATTTAAGGTAACTTTTAAGACAGGATTAAGAACGTGTATGCAATTGATTGTTTGTACTAGTAGAGGGTAATCACTGATATAGTTTGTAATCACAATACCTAGATTTACAGAACAAGAACATATGTAAATTTTGTGCCTTGCCTGAATGTTCAGCAAAATTCTGAAATACATCATACTTAAGGCCCTGTTCCATGTAATATTCTTGTTTTAGTATCGCCTGCCTTCTAATACTTGCTTCCCGTGCTACCATATGCTCAGTGAGTGCCCTAGAGAGAAAACTTAATGTGACAGCAGCTGCACAAGTGCACAGGGAATCGTCTAAGTTTTGGGAATAGAAGTGGTAATATGCTCTTCTGAAATTATTCTTTACAGTTCACAAAACGTGTACGATAACTGGCCACTGAGGAAAACTGATCAACTGCAATCAATAACAATTTAGAATTACATTTTATATACTAACTCATTTCAAATTGATGCTTTTACACATTAGTAAATCTCTTATTGATTATTCACTAAAGGAACATCAGCTCTAATAGCATCTTTAACTCTGCAAATTTTTCCACTGAGTATAAGAAAGCAGATTTTTTTTTTAGGAAGTGCTGCAATGTTTCTATAGACCAGGTACCCATCATTAAGGGATGGTTTTTGGATATAACTCTCTTATGAAGTAATAAAGTCTTATGAAGTAATAACTTTCGCCAGCTTATGCTAGATAAAAATCCCGCTACCATGTTACTTCAATGTCAATCAGTATAAAATAATTTAAAAGCACTGTTTTAGTTTGGCAGGGATAAGACCTTCCAAAATAAATAGAAAAACACATACAGAATATTAATATGCTTATAATAGGGTTTGGATTCTATTTTCCATTTAGCTCACCAGTAAACTATCTGTAAGTGTTTATAGAATGTGTTGAAGAAAGGAGATGTCCAGCTGTATGGTAGTATATATTTCATAGATATGACTGCCCCTTCTATTTTGCAGAGAATATTATTATCACATAATATGATCCACAGAAAAGATCACTCTCGAACCTGGAAAATGTTTCATAAGTTCATGAAAATGGTCTACCTATAATTTTCATTAAAAGCCTAAATAATGTATTTATATATTTACCTTAAAATATCAAGGATTGATTCCTACAAATTGTCACGTACAAGTAGTTTGGAGACACCGTGGTCAGGTAGGACTCCTGGACAGAACAGTTCAGACAAGCCAAGGTCAGGATTCCAGAGAACAGGATAGCCGGTATACGTAGCCGAGGTCAGGATTAAGGAGATCAGGATAAACGATAAACAAGCCGAGGTCAGGATACAGGATAACAACGAAGTCAGGCAAGCCGAGGTCAAATACAGGAATCAAGCAGGTAAACGCTATCTGGGTGCTAGCACAAGGCATAGACGACCATCAGAAGGCAAGGTGAAACTGCTCTGAGGGGTTTAAATGGAGAACCGCGGAGGAAGTCAGACTCTCCCATCAGCCCCTCATGACATCACTTCCGGTGTCTGTGACTCGCGGCCATCTTGTGGATGGTGTAATCTCCCTTCATAAATTCCCGCAGTATGCGAGTTCGCCACTAGAGGTCGCGCCCGCGCAGCAGCAGGATGCCGTGTACCAGGAGGTCTGCCTCTCCTGCGCGGTACTTCAGAGGAAGGCAGTGGAAGCGGCCTTGCGGTGGAGGGGGGTCTCCCTCTCCCTCGTGGTAGCTGTGCAGTGGAGGGGGGTCTCCCTCTCCTTCGTGGTGGCTGCGGTGGAGGGGGGTCTCCCTCTCCTGCGTGGCGGCTGCTGCGGCAACATGGGGGCCGAGGGCAGGTGAGTAACACAAATAAACCATTTCATTACAAGGCTAACTGGCACAGATGGTATCAGCTAAGGTCTACACTGCCACTTAAAAGATCCAGAGGACAATAGCATGGTGGGTCCAGACGTCGTTCTATGGTACAGAAGACCACCAAGCACTTGGGTGAAAATAAATAAATAGGCTAAACAAAAATCAAAGATAGCATTGAAAAATAAGGTCCAACACAAAATCTGTGAAAGACTCCTCTGAAAGGGTGGTTGATAAGAGTAGTCTAAGAGCATAAGTCCTAGAGGGTATCAAAGGGAGTTAATTTAAGTATATATAGGTATAAGGCTACCCTGAACAAAAATTTTTAAACTGCCACTTAATTCTATCTGTATATTGAAAACCAGTAAATATTCAGGAAATATTCTCGTTCATAACTAACAGAAGTTAGTGATGTGCAAACTACCAGCACAACAGAGCAGTATTGGTGTCAAATTACGTTTATCTGTTTTATGTGACAATAATTATACTATATCTGGTCATTTTACCACAAGATATTGATGTTAAAATGCCTTCTCCCCACTTAAAGTTAAAACGCTAAAAAAACTTTGGTTCATCATTTCAATTCTTAAAATGTTAGGATCCATTGGTGTGTGAAGGGACTGACATACTAGGATGGGATGGGGCTAGGATATATTAACAGAAGTGTAATAAAGAAGATACTATGGAATATGGTCTAGTGGTTTTTGAACAGCCTCTTGCCATGTCTGTAGAAACTTTATCTAGACTGTAGTTTCATTTTCTTTGCTATACTTTTGTACAGCTTATAGTTCCTCCTGCAGCACATCCATGTCCATCTTAAAACAGAACAGATATTTTAAGAAATTCTGCAAAAATATCTCAATTACAGAACTGAGCCTTATGTACTGTATTAAAGCATTACATTCAAGGTATTGTTCAATCATTTAATCCATAATGAAATTTATTTTAAGAAGCATCATGCTTCCGATTGGCTACTTGGGAGTTATGACCTGGTATTTGCTTCTAGTGTGAGTTAGTAAATATGTTTATGAAAATGGGCCATGACCTTCCATGTAATCTGTGTCTGATTCCTGACTTTCATCATATTTTCTTACCATTACATAAAAAGCAAGTTAATCATGTGCCTTTATTAATTTACTATAACACTTCTGTTTGCACTGTAAGTCCTTTTTATGTCTTTAGGCACAAATAATATGATACTAATATCACTATACTTTGGTTCCAAGAGTGAACAACTGAAGCTTCTATTAGCTATTTCACATGTCCACTAATAACTCAATATCCGTGGAACAGCAGCACTTCCTGGAACAGACATAAAACAGCTTTGTGTTGGGATGATTGTTACAAACCAAGGAAGAACAAGTGTCTCTTTCACAGTGATACCAGAAAAAAGTAAGAAAAAGCTTCATGTGAGGAATGTCTAATGGGGCAGATAAGAAAGTAAAAGTCTCACAGTGCAATACTGTATTTCTTACATAAGAAATCTGTATGTATGATTTCTCTGGCAGATCCAGATTTGTCCATTAGACTTACAAATAGTAAAGCATGATTGTCAAGAACCAAAGAACTTGAACCAGCGACCCAGACCATGGCTGACAATTGGTAATAACAAAATACATACATACTAGTCGCTATTTGTGATAATGGTGTCGTAGGAGAGGCAGACTGATGACAGTAGTGTAATTAAAAAACCTTTGCAAAATTCCAGGGCAGCACTGCCACCCTAAAAGTCTAGCAGCACTGTCTGCTAGCTGTCAACAAGGGAAATCACTGTTAGAATTTATCCAACAGATTATGAAACATTGTGTGCAAGAGCGTTGTGGGAGAAGGCAATAAAGAAGAATGTGACAAAACGAAATTAAATAAAAAGAAACAAACACTAGTGTAAAACTTTCTTAACATTTTTTTGTATAATAAAATTACAAACAAACAGCATTAAAACATGGATATTAAGTATTAACCTTAGTATCTTCCCCAATTGTATTAAGTACCAAGTAGTTGTTCAAAGGATGGATTCTAACCCCACACAAGGATATGCTGCTTGCATGCATGCACCAGCAGGAATGATGCTTGTTCATCACCACGGCCAGCAACAGGGGAAAATGCCATCAATGATTAATCAAATTCAAAACAGTATGAATACAAATTAAAAACACTCTTTAAAACTTGTAAAACACATCTGATGGATGTTTACATAGCAAGATTCTGATCAGATACGGTGTTTGGTGGCACTATTTGTGACAGGGAGTAAGAGAGAAGGTTTGATGGTTCTGACATGGCCAAAGTATTTATTGTATCATAAGATGGAGGAGGCGGAGCATGAGCAGAAGGTACCATTCCATGCCATCCAGCCCATGAAGCCTCTGGGTAAAATGGGTATGATGGAAGTGGGGTACCTGCTTGTAAGTTGTTCTGTTGGTGGTAAAAAGAAGGCCCTGAATTAATATCCTGAGTCTGCCCTGTAAACCCAGGATAGGATACTGGGAGCTGGAGGCTGCTGGTTAAAATGTGAAGCATGTTCATAATTTCAGGCATGCCAACCTCTTCCACTTCAGCCTCGAAGCTTTGAGGCCCCTGTTCAAAAACAGGCAATCCAGGAGGAGGAAGACCTTGCTCTGCCATCTGCCTTTCCTCTTGCTCCACATCTGCTAATATGTCACAGAAAATGTCTTCGGAGATATCCAGACATTCTTTGTGTTTTTTAGTAGCTTTCCTTGGACAAGCCGTCCAGGATGGGTGATTTGGAAGAAGCAGGGCCAACAGCAGAATAGGATGCTTATCTTCAAGTCCTAAACAAAGCAAAACATAGAACATGACCTTTATATCAAATTAAAGGTGTTAATAACACATTGTAAGGTGATTTTCTAAAAAAAAAAGGGCTTTTAGCTGAACTAACCCTGAAAAAAAATATTCAAAATAAGATCAAAACTGAAAAATAGTAAATGAAGAAAATTAATATTTAAAAAATGTATATCCTCAATGTCTAAAACATATTTTCCTTAACTATTTTCTTAATATTAATACTTATTGTAACGGGTTCCTGTTGTCCCTGAAATCACTTCCAGCACCAGCCAGCATGCATACCTTGGAACCCTGCTATGTGTACCCAATAAGTAGACACAACTACCTTCAGTTGAGTACGGCAAGAATGAACATTTTATTGAACAGAGTATAGCATATTTATACACAGAAACATCAAGACAACAACCAGGTTTTAAACAACAGACCAAAAGGGCTCAATCACATCAGTAGATAATTGAATTACATCTCACAAGATTAACAAGACGTAACTAGAACAATTTAAAAACTAACTAACCTAAGGTGCAGAGAAACAACAACTATGGGAGGGGCCTCCCATGGTGTGAGCAGATAGTCTTTGTACATTTCAACCTGCATTATTACAAGTGACCCCCCAGACTACCCCCACAGGAAAAAACATGGGCCAAATGCTCAGGCTGTATGTGGGCAAGTGCCCACGAGATTGCAGATCTTAGGGCGGGGCTGCATCTGGCCCACCAATGTAGTTCCGTCACACTTATGTATCAGCTGAAAAACTGAAGTTATACTATATGACCAAAAGTACAAGGACACCTGACCATCACACCAATGTTGCAAAGCCATGGGCGTTAATACAGAGTTTGCCCCCTTTTTGGCTGTAACAGCATCCACTCTTCTAGGAAGGCTTTGGGAATTTGCACCCATTCAGCCAAAATAGGCTTTTGTGAGGTCAGGCTCTAATGTTGCAAGAAGGCCTGGCTTTGCCATTGGCATTCCAATTTATCACAAACTCATCAATGTCTTGATGGACCAGGGCTCTGTGTGGCCCACTCAAGTTCCCCTACACCAAACTCTTAAAACTATGTACCGTATTTGCTCGATTATAAGCAAATGCGCCTCAGGGACCAGTACTGGCACCCATATGTTTTAATATTTCTGAGGCAATGCAACACGCATAGGAAAAAAACAAGTAGGGTGCTGGGTTGTATAGCTAAATGCCTTAGTAACAGAATAAGAGAGGCGATCCTGCCACTTTACAGACCTCATCTAGACAATGTCTAGAGAAGTTCTGGGGACCCCATCTCTAGACTGATATTGACATATTGGAGAGAGTTCAGAGGAGGGCTACTAAAATGGTAAATGGTTTGCATGATTAAATTAAAGGATCTCTATATTAAGTTTGGAGGAAAAAAAGATAAGGGGGAGATAAGATACTTATAGGGATTTTACAAAGTACAGCATAGACGGTTAAAAAGAGGAGAAATGGAACAGCCTCCCATCAAAAGTGGTAGAGGCTAATACAGTGAGGAAATTCAACATACATAAAGCTATTCTGAATGTAAGACAAAACCAAGGATTGAATAAGGTCTTTACATTAGGAAAAATGGGCAGACTAGATGGGCTCAAATAATTCTTATCTGTTGTCAAATTCTATGTTTTTATGAAAATGAGAAAGCTTCATGTGTAAAACAAAATCGATATTTATCTCTATGCATGATAAACGTTTTCAATAACCAGAGGCTTGTATATTAAGCTGCTTCAAGCAATATACAAGCCTCTGGTTATTGCAAAAGTGTAAGATAATTCATTAAGATCATTGAGCTTGCTTCTAGTTCTGTCCAGGAGGTTTTAAGAAAATGACCTGAAAACTAAAACTTTTAGACTTGTGCATTTGTTTTTGCACGAACTTTATTTCTAAAAAAATTTGCCTACGTAGTAAAAATCAAGGAAAATGAGGGAGATCTTCGACTAAACTGATGAAAACTAATTGCAAAAGTGCCGAACATTCGTTAGGATACGTCTATCCACCATTACTGTCACGTACCTGGCTGCCGGTTCCTCCGGGTCCGCGGATCGGCATCTGCCACGGAAAAGGGGGAGACCCCCCGCTTCATCACAGCAGCATCAGCCGCCACGGAGAAGGGGGAGACCCCCCGTCTTGCCGCAGCAGCCTCAACCGCCACGGAGAAGGGGGAGACCCCCCGCCTTGCCGCAACCGCCGCGGAGAAGAGGGAAGACCCCCGCCTCAACACAGCAGCCTCAACCGCTGCGGAGGAGAGGGAGACCTCCCGCCTCCGCCAGACAGCTTCTGTCCGCGAGGACGGGGAAGACCCCGCAACTCCACACGGCAGCCGCCGCCTACTGGAACCAGGTCCGGACCTGCCGCGTGTACCCGTTCTTCTGCATGCCACCTAGTGGCGCCAGCCGGTACTACCGCTCCTTTTAGGAATTTGCGATCTCACTAATCCCAAGATGGCCGCAGACCGGAAGTGACGTAACGGCACTTAGAAAATTTGGCAGGAAAACGCTAATTGATGCCTAACTTCCTCTGCCTACTTAAGGGACTCAGAGACCTTCCAGCTTTGCCTTCTGATGGTCGTACCTATCTCGTATAGTGTCTATTCCTCAGTAAGCGTTCCTCTGTGATTTCCCGTTACCGACTCGGCTTGTTCCTGTTCCTGTTTCCCTGGCGTTTGACTCTGGCTTCCTCCACGACGATTCTGACTTCTGGCTCCCTGACCTCGGCTTACCCTGCAACGATCCTGACTTCCGGCTTCCTGACCTCGGCTTGCTCCTCGGCTATTCTGCACTGGACTTATCTGTCTGTTGGACTTGCACGTGCTGTTCTACCTGACTACAGGTTCTATCTACGCTGTGCGTGACAGAATCAGAAGGCCAACATGAGACCTGCATCGGTAGGACAACAGGGGTCCTATGAGGATCGTTTGGATGGGATGGATCACCGTCTGGATCAGTTTGCCCAAGCTCTCCAGACGTTACTGCAACGCACCGATCCAGCGCTACAAGGCCCTCAGGCAATTGCGGTTCATCCACCCCCGCCTGCACCTATTCATTCTGTTCCAGCTCATCTACCTCCTCCCCAACGTTATGGTGGCGAGCCTGCAGCGTGCAGAGGGTTCCTGATCCAATGTGAGATCCACTTCGAACTTTCTCCTTACACCTTCCCCACTGAACGGGCTAAGGTGGGCTATGTAATTTCTCTGCTCACTGACAAGGCACTGGCTTGGGCCTCTCCACTATGGGAGAGAAATGCCCCTACGGTTCGGTCTTACTCAGAGTTTATCTCAAGTCTGCGTTCTGTGTTTGACGTTCCTGGGAGGAGGAGCACGGCATCCGCATCACTGTTCTCTATCCGCCGTTCTCGTTCTCTCCAGGAGTATTCTATTGAATGCCGCACCCTGATGGCAGAGGTCAACTGGACCAACGAGGCACTAGTCGTCGCATTCCAAAACGTACTATCTGAGATTGCGGCTAGAGATCTTCCAACGGAACTGGACGCTGTAATACAGTACGTCTCCCAGGTGGACTTACGTCTTCGTGAGAGACAAGCTCAACGTGAAAGCCTGAGACGACGGGAGAGAGGAGTGCGGGACACCGTACACCATTTCTCCCAAGTTCCATCCTCTTCCACCTTGCCGGAGTTTGCGGAGGAACCGATGCAACGGGGGCAGCTAGACTCACTGAACATGAAAAGAGCAGGAGGAGAAGAGAGGGATTGTGCCTGTATTGTGGTCTTTCAGGGCATTTTCTCAGGAACTGCTCAAAGAGGCCGGGAAACGCTCGCACCTAGGTAGGCTGAGGGGACCTTCTATAGGTGTAATTCAACCTTCCCCTGAGACCAAGATCACCCGTATGACAGTTCCAGTTCGACTAGTCTGGTCTAGGGGTTCTGTGGACACCATGGCCTTTCTGGATTCCGGCGCCGCAACTTTATTGAATTTTGTACCCGGTTTCTGGTACCCACCCTTCCCTTACCCAATCCGTTGTCTGTGGAGGCTATCGACGGGAGACCTCTCCTTCAGGAGCATATCACTCTTCACACGTCACCACTTACCCTCTCTGTGGGAGTGGTTCACAGCAAATCAGTACAGTTGTTGGTCATCCGCTCTCCCTCTGTTCCGATCATTTTGGGGTTTCCATGGCTGCGTAGTCACAACCCTACGATTAATTGGTTTACGAACCAAATTACGGCTTGGAGCAGCGCCTGTATGGATCACTGCCTTTCACCCGTAAGGACTGTTCCAGTGATGCTGAACTCCATCGGAACCTCACTGCTGCCAGAGCTGTATCGTAGCTTCGCGGACGTGTTCAACAAGAAGGAGGCAGAGAAACTACCTCCACACCGACCTTATGACTGTCCCATCGACCTACTCCCTGGTACCATGCCACCCAGGGGTCGGGTCTATCCGCTTTCTGTTCCAGAGACTAAGGCTACGGAGTGGTATATTGAGGAGAATCTTCGTTGGGGATTTATTCGCCGTTCCACGTCACCCTCTGGAGCGGGGTTTTTTTTTTGTAAAGAAGGATGGGGAGCTTCGCCCATGCATCGATTACAGAGGGTTGAACAAGATCACCAGACGCAACACTTACCCCATTCCATTGATTTCCGAGCTCTTCGACAGATTGCGCGGAGCCACAGTCTATACCAAACTGGATCTTCGGGGTGCTTACAACTTTGTTCGAATGCCGTTCGGGTTATGCAATGCCCCAGCCGTCTTCCAGGAGTTCATCAACGATTGCCTCAGGGATTTCCTTCAACAGTTCGTCGTAGTATACCTGGACGTCATCTTGATCTACTCCTCGGACCTTTCGACCCATCGCACACAAGTCGCTCAAGTGCTACACCGATTACAGCAACACAGGCTCTACGCCAAGCTGGAGAAGTGCGCGTTCGAGGTTCGCAAGATGTTATTCTTGGGTTACGTCATCACCCCGGAGGGGTTTGAGATGGACCCTTCTAAAGTACGTGCTATCAGAGACTGGCCGCAACCCGTGGGTCTGAAACCACTACAAAGTTTTTTGGGGTTTGCCAACTATTACAGACGTTTTATCAGAGACTATTCTAAGATCGCGGCTCCTTTAACGGCTCTCACGAAGAAGGGGGCGGACACGATTGTATGGCCGCCGGCCGCTGTCTCCGCTTTCAATCAGTTGAGAGAGAAGTTTACCACAGCTCCTGTGCTACGACATCCGGATCCCCTACTACCATTTGTCCTGGAGGTGGATGCGTCTGAGACTGGGGTGGGGGCTGTTCTATCTCAATGAGCCTCCTACAGTGTGCCACTACACCCATGTGGTTACTTTTCCAGAAGATTTTCACCTGCGGAGAGGAATTACGACATCGGCAACAAAGAACTTTTGGCTGTTATTTTGGCTTTAGAGGAGTGGCGACATCTTCTGGAGGGTGTACAAGTTCCAACCTTGATCCTGACTGATCATAAGAACTTACAGTATATGGAGACCGCGAAATGTCTGAATCCTCGACAAGCCAGGTGGTCCTTGTTCCTGTCCCGGTTTCCCTTCGTGTTGACCTACCGTCCGGGGTCCAAGAACGCCAAGGCTGATGCTCTCTCACGGTCCTAGCTGCAATCCACCTTACCTGTCATACCCCTCTCCTGGATCGTATTGTCAGATTGCAGTCACAAGCTCCGGTATCTCTACCTGCTGGCAAGCTGTTCGTTCCGGTTCGTTTCAGGCCTCGAGTTCTCCATTTATCCCATGGTTCCAGGACGGCAGGACACCCGGGGGTTACACGCACGAGGGATCTTGTTTCCAGAACATTTTGGTGGCCAGGTTGGGCCAAGGACGTTGTTTCATTTGTTCAATCCTGTACTAAGTGCGCGTGTAACAAGTCCTCCAGGAGATCGCCCGCCGGGTTGCTCCACCCTCTGCCGCTTCCCTCGGCACCATGGACACACATAGCCATGGACTTTATTGTTGACTTACCCAACTCCAGAGGGCATACGGTTATACTCATGGTGGTGGATCGTTTTTCCAAGATGGCTCACATGATTCCGTTGAGGAAGTTACCTTCTGCTGCTACATTGGCTGATGTTTTCATACGCGAGATCGTCCGTCTCCACGGATGACCGACCGAGATTGTTTCCAACCGAGGCTCACAATTCATAGCACGCTTCTGGCGTGAATTCACTAAAGCCTTGGGTATTACTCTGGCCTTCTCGTCCGCGAATCATCCCCAATCTAACGGGGCAGCTGAAAGGGCCAACCAGCATCTGGAGCAATATCTACGTCTGTTCATCAACAACCACCAGGACAACTGGGTTGATCTACTACCCTTTCCTGAATTTGCCCGTAACAATTCCGTGCAGGAGTCTACGGGGGTATCCTCCTTCTCCTGCCTTTACGGTCTACATCCTCAGCCTTTTCCTGGGGCATTTCCCGTCTCTACGGTTCCGGCTCTACAAGAAAGGCTGGTTACCATCCGGGCTACTTGGTCATCAGTGCAGGAAGCACTACGACTGGGGGGCAGGCGACAAGAACGTCAGGCAAATAAGAGACGTTCCCGCGCCCCTGCTTATCTGCCTGGAGAGAGGGCTTGGTTATCCACCAGATACCTAAGGGTACCTTCTATGAAATTGGCTCCACGTTTTATTGGCCCTTTCTCTATCATTCGCCGGGTCAATCCGGTAGCCTATGAACTCTTGTTACCCCGAACCCTCAGGATTCCTCGAGTTTTTCACGTCTCTCTTCTGAAACCTCTGGTGTGCAATCGCTTTACTACTGTAAGACCGCCTCCGGCAGGGACCTCTGTCGCAGATTCGGCGATGTCCTCAAATGATTCTGGCTACTCGCAGACAAGGGAGTGTGCAGTATTTGATCCACTGGAGAGGACTTGGGCCGGAGAGTCGTTCCTGGGTTCCCGCTGCTCGTCTCAACGCTCCCCGTCTGGTACGTGTCTTCCTCGCCAGGAGACGTGTTGGTCTTGCCAGGGATCGCCCCCTTCGAGAGGGGGTACTGTCACGTACCTGGCTGCCGGTTCCTCCGGGTCCGCGGATCGGCAGCCGCCACGGAAAAGGGGGAGACCCCCGCTTCATCACAGCAGCATCAGCCGCCACGGAGAAGGGGGAGACCCCCCGTCTTGCCGCAGCAGCCTCAACCGCCACGGAGAAGGGGGAGACCCCCCGCCTTGCCGCAACCGCCGCGGAGAAGGGGAAGACCCCCCGCCTCAACACAGAAGCCTCAACCGCCGCGGAGGAGAGGTAGACAGCTTCTGCCGCCGCGAGGACGGGGAAGACCCCGCTACTCCACACGGCAGCCGCCGCCTACTGGAACCAGGTCCGGACCTGCCGCGTGTACCCGTTCTTCTGCAAGCCACCTAGTGGCGTCAGCCGGTACTACCGCTCCTTTTAGGAATTTGCGATCTCGCCAATCCCAAGATGGCTGCAGACCGGAAGTGACGTAACAGCACTTTGAAAATTTGGCGCTAATTGATGCCTAACTTCCTCTGCCTACTTAAGGGACTCGGAGACCTTCCAGCTTTGCCTTCTGATGGTCGTACCTATCTTGTATAGTGTCTATTCCTCAGTAAGCGTTCCTCTGTGATTTCCCGTTACCGACTCGGCTTGTTCCTGTTCCTGTTACCCTGGCGTTTGACTCTGGCTTCCTCCACGACGTTTCTGACTTCTGGCTCCCTGACCTCGGCTTACCCTGCAACGATCCTGACTTCCGGCTTCCTGACCTCGGCTTGCTCCTCGGCTATTCTGCACTGGACTTATCTGTCTGTTGGACTTGCACGTGCTGTTCTACCTGACTACAGGTTCTATCTACGCTATGCGTGACAATAACAAGCAATTTTGGCGCCATTAAAAGGCAAGTGGAGATTGCAAAGCCTGGTACTTACACCTCTACATTATTGGGAACAGAAAGCTGTTCTCTGGCCAGGCAACCCTTTAGGGGAAACCTTTTATTTTTTAATTCCTATAACTATATGCCAGTTTCTGCCTGCCCAGGCCCAGTGCTCTACTACTTCTACTGCTGTTGCTGCACCTCTTTGACTGTCCTTACTCTAGAGACACCTTCTTAAAAAATAAGCATAATATTGGAGAAATCCAGTCTTGCTCCACTGGGCTGCATATGCCTATGATGTGCCAGTATCTGCCTGTCCAGCCCAGTGCTCTAATACTACTGCTGCTGCACCTCTTTGACCGTTCTAACTCTGGGGAAACCTTTTTTATTTCTTTAATGAAAATTGAGTCCAGAAGGTTTCAGGGACCTTCCCCTTTTGGGAATGACCCCCAAATATTGTTCCAAATAAAAAAGACCTCCGAATTTTGTCCGAAAACCAAAATTCATTGCCTGTAAACGGGAAAAAAACTAAATGAACATTTTGTCCAAATCGATTTTGCTCCATGTGCACATCTCATTATTTTCTTACAACACAACAGACTCTCATTAAACAGCAGCACTATGAAACACATTATAAATATGTATGAAAAATAATCTACATTTCAATTTTAAACTTCACATGATCTGCTGCTGAAAAATATTTTGTTATATCGAATTATGCTGTGTTTGGATGCTGTGTTAGCATGCACAAAGAAAGACAGCAGTCAATAATGAGATCCTGTTAGCCCAACAATGGATCAGAAGGTTTTTCTTGTGTTGGTAAAATGAATATTAGCTGCTGTGTAGTTTAAAAGATGGGAGAACGTTCAGTGATATCTCCTATGGCCTACTGATGTCTACATTGCCCAGCCTTGGCACCACTGGTGTCTGATCTCTGGATAAGTTATTTTGTCCACATGTTTTATGGTGAAATTCTTCTGGTTAAATACATCATCCAAGCAGACTTATAAATGCACTTAAAACAACCTTGTCTTTAGATAGTACCCATAATTTTTTTCTTCTATTTTGAAAGGGTTATTATGTTGGAGATATTAGTTACCGTATTTGATCGATTATAAGACGACCCTGATTATAAGACGACCCCCCAAAATCTGAATATTAACTTAGGAAAAAAAGAAAAAGCCTGAATATAAGACGACCCTAAAGGAAAAAAGTTTTACCAGTAAATGTTAATTCATGTAAACTATTTTTTTAAATAAAAGCTATGATTGAGAAAAATATTTTTTTTGTTTTTATTTCCTTGTATTTTCCAACCTGTCCCCCAGTTACGCACATCTGCCCCCAGTCTTGCCACACCAATATGGCACTGTGCCCCATGGTATGCCATTTGACCCCCTATGTGCCACTCTGCCTCCAGAAATGCCTTATACCCCTATATCCCATTCTGACATTTAGGGGGTTAAAATGCATATTATGGGGCAGAGTGGCATATAGGGAGGTATAAGGCATTCCAGGAGGCAGAGTGGCATTAAGGGAGTTAAAAGGCATTGTATAGAGCACTCTGCCTCCAGAAATACCTTATACCCCTATATGCCACTCTGGCATTTAGGGGGTTAAAAGGCATATTATGGGGCAGAGTGGCATATAGGGAGGTATAAGGCATTTCAGGAGGCAGAGTGCTCTATTAAATTCCCCCTTAACGCCACTCTGCCTCCTGAAATGCATTATACCTCCCTATATGCCACTCTGCCCCATAAGATGCCTTTTAACCCCTTGAGTGGCATATAGGGGTATAAGGCATTCCAGAAATGCCCTATGCCCCCATTTAACACACACACACACACACACACACTTACTTACCAGTGCTTCCAATTTCCTGCTGTATTGTCGGGGCAGCGGGTTGACGTCTCCTTCCGCTGCAGTCGGAAGGAGGTGGAGTTGGCAGCGGGGGTTTGTCTGCGTCCGTCGAGCATACCTTCCCCCGGCTGTCAGAGATCAGAGTTCCCCGCACCGGTGCGGGGAACTCTGATCTCTGACAGCCGGGAAAGGTATGCGCGTCGGACGCAGACAACCCCCGCTGCTAGCCACACCTCCTTCCGGCTGCAGCGGACGTTGTCTATGCGAATCGCGTAGACGTCAACCCGCTGCCCCGGCAATACAGCAGGAAGCACCGGTAAGTGTGTGGGGGGAGGGTGTTAAATGGGGGGGGAGACAGGAGGATCCAGGTCCCCTGCAGCGGTGTGGGGGATCTGGATCTTAGTCTCATAATCAGACCTCTATTTGAGGTCTGATTAGAAGACGACCCCGATTAGAAGACAAGGGGTATTTTTCAGAGCATTTGCTCTGAAATAAACCTCGTCTTATAATCGAGCAAATACGGTATTTTATGGGCTCTATCTTATTTATAGTAGCAGATTCAAACCTACATGTACAGGCTTTGTCGTGAAGGGGTACATATTGGAGAAGCAAGGTTATGCAATTCGAGAAAATAAATAAAACGGAGTTATGGTATTGATATTATTGGAAGTAATTGTGGACAACAAACTTAGCAACATTGTTCAGCATCAGTCAGCTGGAAGAAGGGCAAGTGAGATATTGTTATACATAAAAAGGAGAATTCACTTATGGTAAACCCCCCACCTTGAATATGAAGTGAAATACCTTAGCTACAAAGAAATGCTAGGCAAGTTGCATTTGTTGATACCAAAACAATGTCTTAGAGGGTGTATCAACATACACATATAAATCAGAGCTCTAATAACCTTAAGACCTTTGAGGCCCCAGCTGGAGCATGTGTAATTCTAGTTATAGACGCTCAGCTGCTACTAGTTTTATCATTGTACAGTGCTTTGACTAACCTGGACCTCCCTGTGGATGCAGTCTGTGAGGAATTGGCTGACAAGCAGGCAGAGGTACCAGAAAAGCCTCCATGTTGTGGCTCCTGATAATTCCATATTTCAGTTTGCGGTTCAGGTAAGAAAACAGACGAGTGTACCCAATGGCATCTCTTGAGGTTCTAGGACTCAGCCGGATCAAGCACATGTCCTGTACAGACACGGTATACAAGAACTCTGTTGACTTTGCAATCATACTTACATAAAAACAGTTAAGAATAAATATATTGTGCTCTTACCAATAAACTAGTTGTCACAGTCATAGTCTATTACTTGTCCTTATTAAACAACAGTAAGCATGACAAAAAATATAAAAACACCTCTGCTTCAATAAACTATGTTCATATATGCAGTTCTGAAGTAAAGTATATCTACGCACAACTGGGATTATCCAATCCCACACACATATATATATGCCCGAAAATAATCGTCCGCTGGGGCCAGGCTGCTTACCTGTGCGTTGCTCTGTGAGAGCAGAGTCTCTTGCATTGGCCAGGAGAAGCAGGAACCCAGCGGAGTCACGTGAACGCACGTCACATGACTGCTCCGTTCCTTCTTCCCCTAGGGGCAGGGCAAGAAAAATCGCACAGACGGAAGCAGCAGGGCCCCTGCAGAAGTCTGCGAGCGAGAGATCTGCAGTTCAGGTAAGGGGTGGCTGAGGGTGTATGAGCAGGTATGCGTGATTAAGGGAATGAATGCGTATCTGTGAATGAATGAGTATATGAATTAGTGAATGAATGTTTGTGAATGAGTAAACGAATGAGTGTGTGATAAGTGGGGGAGAGAATAGCATGGCATAGGGAGCCTGTAATCACACTATCATGCTCAGTTTCTAGCATGTACTGGCTGCCTGGGCATGATAGGAATGTGATTGCTGTTAGCAATCATATATATATGATTGTATGATTTTTTTGTCCAATTTTGGTATGTTAACCACACTTTTATTAAAAGTACCGTATTTGCTCGATTATGAGACAAGGGTTTTTTCAGAGCAAATGCTCTGAAAAATACCCCTCGTCTTATAATCGGGGTCGTCTTATAATCAGACCTCAAATTATAAGACTATGAGACTAAGATCCAGATCCCCCACAACGCTCCAGGGGACCTTGATCCTCCTGCCCCCCCAATTTACCGTTGCTTCTGACTCCCGGTGTGTAGACAACTTCCGCTGCAGCCGGAAGGAGGTGCGGTTAGTAGCGGGGGTTGTCTGCGTCCATCGCGCAGACCTTCCCCGGCTGTCAGAGATCAGAGTTCCCCTCACCGGGGAATTCTCTCTGACAGCCGGGCAAGGTCTGCGCGATGGACGCAGCCAACCCCCGCTGCTAACCACACCTCCTTCTGGCTGCAGAAGTTTACACGCTGCCGGAACAACACACCGGGAGTCAGAAGCACCGGTTAAGTTTTGTTTGGGGGGGTGTTAAATGGGGAGGCATAGGGCATTTCTGTAGGCAGAGTGCTCTATGATATGCCTTTTAACCCCCTTAATGCCACTCTGCCTCCAGAAATGCCTTTTAACCCTCTATACGCCACTCTGCCTCCTGAAAATGCCTTATACCTCCCTATATGCCACTCTGCCCCATAATATGCCTTTTAACCCCCTAAATTCCAGAGTGGCATATAGGGGTATAAGGCATTTCTGAAGGCAGAGTGGCACATAAGGGGTCAAAAGGCATATCATGGGGCACAGTGGCATATAGAGGGTTAAAAGGCATATTATGGGGCACAGTGGCATTTAGAGGGTTTACGGCATTTATGGGGCAGAGTGACAAGCCTGGGGGCAGATGTGCATAACTGGGGGGCAGGTTGGAAAATAAAAGAAATTAAAAACAAAATATTTTTCTCAATCATAGCTTTTATTAAAAAACAAATGTTTACATGAATTAACATTTATTGGTAAAACTTTTTTCCTATAGGGTCGTCTTATATTCAAGATTTTTCTTTTTTTCCTAAATTAATATTCAGATTTTGGGGGGGTCGTCTTATAATCAGGGTCGTCTTATAATCGAGCGAATACGGTAAGTAACACCAAAATTGGACAGAAAAATTCAATAACAACATTAATATATATATGATTGTTAACAGCAATCACACTTTTATCATGCTAAGTCAGCCAGTGCATGCTGGAATCTGGCTATGATGGGAGTGTGGTTATTTTTTTTATTTTTTAAAGGTGGGGGAGTCATTTTGTTTCAGCCAAGCGAATCTAAGTGAAATTTTCTTTTTGCATCCCTATATATAATTAGAAAGGAATATGCATAAAACTGATAATATCTGTAGTATTTTCTGATATGAAACATTGAGTTGTTGCATGTACAAAGGTAATGAGTACAAATCAAAAGAAAATATCTTCAGGTGGCTGAATGATCAATGAACACTGAATTTCTCTTCCCAAGCTCAGCAGATTTATTGACCATGGTTGTGAATGAAAAAAATATACACCTTTTGTAAAAAAAAAATAAAAAAATCTATTTTCTACATACCGAGAAACAGCAGGACCTGTGGAGGATGTCCGTTTGTGACATCAGAGCTGGGTATTTGTAAAAAAGTCTTGTAGTTTCTACTGGTTGTAAAAACTGACAGACAATAGCAAAAGAGAGTATACACTAACATTGCTTTATGGATGGTAGTTTTCATGTAGTTGGAGCTGGACACCATTTTTTGGAGAATACATTTTTGTATAGAAAATGATTTAGCCATGAATTTAATATAATAAAAGGCACTCAGTTTTAAAGCCAGTATGGCATGTCTGCGTTCTGCAAACTGATAAACGCTGGAAGATTACAATCAATAATGTATTCTGACAGACTCTTTTGGATAGGAAGTGCAGTTAAGAGGTTTTTTTTTAAAAGCGATACGTATACAAAATCCAAGGCTTTTGCTTAAGCGAAAGTCTGGATCAATATTACTTTGAAAATAAAACTACCATGCTTCCAGAGGTGTGCAGAGCACTAGGGATATAATAGCCTAAACAAGCTCCTGAAAGCTTTTTTTTAATATCACTGATGTGGTAATAAGGCATCATTAGCTAATTGCCTGCATTCAACACAAGCTTTCTAATTTCCAGATCCTTCATTCCAGAAGAAATAAAAAAAACTTTTGTAATCTTCAAGTACATTTCAAGCCGTTCACACAAAGTAAAATAATCCATCCAAGATTACACACTGTTAAATTCTCAGAGCACTGATATTTCACAAGCAGATCCTTTCAAAAGGCAGATACAAATTGCAATACCAACATGAAGGCTTTGCATGGATGCTAAACATAAGAGGCATAAAAGATTAAATTTAAAGGGTTTTCAATCTAAAGGTTATTTAAAAATGTTATGTTAAGCAAAAACAGAATATTTCCGCAAAGTGTCTGCTCCCTATGTTATCCTACAATATATTGCAAATAACCAACATGGAACATGGTTAAATGATAAAGAGATTTTAGGTTAGTTTACCTTGGAACTAAAATGATCATCTCCCTAGAAAAATATATTATAAATATAACTTAAAAGCTCGGCAACACAGGAAAGCTAGATCATCTAAAGGGCCCATCACAATGATTTCTAAAATGTCATTATGCAACCAGCTTCTTGGAGATCTTTGAGGTTACTAATGTGACAGGTTCAGTAAATGGGCCAGGTCAGTAAGATGTGCAGGACTATCAACTTCCCATACCAGATTTCATTTCCCCCTTGTGGTTTGGTGGTTTGGTCGGTCAATGAATCCACTGGTGCCTGGTTCGTGCTAACAGCACTCCATTCTGTAGAATGTAAATACATACCTAGATATGTTTAAAATAAATGTTCCTACTTTTTTGTCTTCGTATAAATAAATCCAGTTAGCGGTATCCTTGAAATATCAGGGAAGCCAGGAAATGTACTCATTATACTGTGAGGTGTCGCTGTATAGGTGATTACTCCTCAAAACAAATAGTTACTATTACAATGTTCAAAACCATTCAGCATTTTTAACATATTCACAAACGCCAGGCTTATCCAGAGCAGGTGAGATGTCCAGCCCTCCGAAGAAAGTGGGTGGTGCCCGGCAAACCGCAGGGTCAGATCCAGACACGCAAAAGTTCGTTTGGCTCTGTGTCCATTTGTATTTTCCAATGAGTATAAGAGATTTATACCTTCTTCACTGATACTGACTGTTTTTGCCGTCTGAAGATTTTGAGTGTGGCTTGCCTCTTTGGAGTGTGTACCACTTTAAACATATTTCAAATAAAACTATTTTTCACTAGATGCCAGAGACAACTGTTACAGTGATTCTCCTCTGCACATATCATAATATATTACATGCTGTATTTATATATACACAAAATAAGCAACTAATCAGGATGCAGAGTTCCAGTACATGCTAGAAAATACCGTATTTGCTCGATTATAAGACGAGGTTTTTTCCAGAGCAAATGCTCTGAAAAATACCCCTCGTCTTATAATCAGGGTCGTCTTATAATCAGACCTCAAATAGGTCTGATTATGAGACTAAGATCCAGATCCCCCGCAGCGATGCAGAGGACCTGGATCCTCCTGTGTTAATCCCCCCCCCCCCAACTTACCGGTGCTTCTGAGTCCCCGGTGCTTAGTCCGGGCTGCGTGTAGAGCTCTACGCGATACAATCGCGTAGAGCTCTACACGCTTCCCGGACTAAGCACTGGGGACCCAGATGCAGGGGACCTGGATCCTCCTGTGTTAACCCCCGACCCAACTTACCGGTGCATCTGAGTCCCCGGTGCTTAGTCCGGGCTGCGTGTAGAGCTCTACGCGATTGTATCGTGTAGAGCTCTACGCTCTACACGATACAATCGCGTAGAGCTCTAAACGCTGCCCGGACTAAGCACCGGGGACTCAGAAGCACCGGTAAGTTGGAGGGGGGGGCATAACACAGGAGGATGCAGGGGACCTGCATCCTCCTGTGTTATGCCCCCTCCAACGTACCGGTGCTTCTGAGTCCCCGGTGCTTAGAGCTCTACGCGATTCGCGTGGAGCTCTACATGCTGCCCGGACTAAGCACCTGGGGCTCAGATGCAGGGGACCTGGACCCTCCTGTGTTATGCGCCCCCCCCAACTCAGAAGCACCGGTAAGTTTGGAGGAGGGAGGGGGAGTGTTAAATGTGGGTTTGAGGCATTTCTGGAGGCAGAGTGCTCTGTGAAATGCCTTTTAACCCCTTTAATGCCACTCTGCCTCCTGAAATGCCTTAAACCTCCCTATATGCCACTCTTCCCCATAATATGCCTTTTAACCCTCTAAGTGCCAGAGTGGCATATAGGGTTAAAAGGCATATCATGGGGCACAGTGGCATATAGGGTTAAAAGGCATATTATGGGGCACTGTGGCATTTAGAGGGTTAAAAGGCATATCATGGGGCACAGTGGCATATAGGGGGTATAAGGCACTTCTGGGGCAGATGTGCATAACTGGGGGACAGGTTGGAAAATAGAAGGAAATAAAACCAAAATATTTTTCTCAAGCATAGCTTTTATTAAAAAAAGTGTTTAAATGAATTAACATTTACTGGTAAAACTTTTTTCCTATAGGGTCGTCTTATATTCAGGCTTTTTCTTTTTTTCCTAAATTAATATTAAGATTTGGGGGGTCGTCTTATAATCAGGGTCGTCTTATAATCGAGCAAATACGGTATTCAGGTTATGTATAAATGCGATTCTGGTGCAAAGTTTCAAAGTGGTTTTAGCACCAAAGCAACAAAATGTTACAGTTGTTTCTAGGATGTTGTTTCATTAGATGACTTCACAAGAATCACTTCTTATGTACTACTAATAAATATTATGGTTGCTAAAGCATTCACGAGTCAAGGGAGATAAGAAAGATTGTATTAGTAACATTAGTAACATTTTTTAATAACTGCTGGAACGTGAAACACAAATTGGCAATATGTTGCGATTTACCAATTTAAGTTTTTAGTGAATATCCGGCGATAAATCAAATTGGAAAGGAAATCATTTAGACTACAATGTTTAGTACAGATAAATTGTTAAATGTAGTTCATGTTGAGGCATTATTTGGTAGCAATAATTACCTTAGTGCAGGCTGGCCAGATTTGGTCAACATATTCCCAGACAGACTCTGGACGAATGCATCCTTCCGATGTTAAAACTTTTGGCAAATCCTGTAAAATACCAAAACACACTTTGCAAACTACCTAACAAAATAACTGTACCACTGCCCCCCACCCCCCGGAACATTGTTCAGAAGTGGAATAAATGGCAGCAACAGCAGGTATAATAATGTTTTAAACATCCAAGTGCCAATAAGGCCCTATATAAACCATAATTAAATGTGTGATATTTCTTGTACATCATCCCATCGGTCTCCACAGCATAGAAAACTATGCTTAACTTGGATGTCTCGGTTGATTTGGAGGTTAACTACCCTAAATCTGTTATTGAGCTAGATGAAATACTCATCTACTTCTTATCAAATAACCAACCTGCTTACCTCTTTTCTGTCAACAACATCTTGAAATTTGGCAAGATAATGTGGTAATGGGGAAAGATGGGGAGTTGAGTTTAGTAAAGTTGATGTTTACTGTGGCGAGCGTTCTATATGGAGGGAGTTCTGGTTTGGTAAGATGTAAGTAAGGTAGATGTTGGGGTTGAGTTGAATGCAATCACTGAAAAGAATTAGCCCTAGCATTTGATGGGGTGTTCGATCACTCTTCAATGTACATGGTAAGATCGACTTAACACGTCAAGTCGTTGCATTTTCCCCTTAATGTCCAAAGAGAAGGACAGTCTTTCATGCCATGTTTTCCCAAAGGTTTCCTCCACAGTGTGGTTTTCCTCTCCAGAGTGCTGAAAGATAACTTTTAAGTGATCCTAGAGGTAGACCATGGTGTGGCCATCTTTTCTTTTTAGTTGACAAAAAAAACAACCAGGAGCTTGGCCCTACAATTCTGTATCTCAGCATCCTAGGATTGTAAAATATCTCCATTTCTGTAACAGTCTCATAATAAAGGTAAAACATATATATCTTGGATAGAAGGAACCTGAAAAATGTTTGGGCAAATGTAATGGTAAAGGGGGGTCTCAAGAGAAACAAAATAGAGAAAAACATATGAAAGAATGTTGTTACAGGATGTATCTTGCTCTTCTTCACAAACATAATACAGAGACACAAAGCAATTCCCTTCATGGACTATTTCAATGATAGGATTCCAATCCAATGATCATAAAATGTCTTAACTATACCTTTGGTGTATGTCAGACCTTGTTTAAGGTTCAAATCAGAAATGTATAATAATGCAAATGCTGGGTTTTCAATGCTGGAATTATGTTTTTTAATTAGATGTGGCAATTTTTATTTAAAATGCAAATATTAAAATCACTCTCTATGCGTACACTCAAGTGAAAAAAACATTACATATTATAGTATGCCCATATTTAATCATCAGTGGTAGCGTAACACTAACTTGGCAGAGGTGACTGCTGTAACCAGACACTGGAGATCCTGTAACTTTGAACTGCTTTATAGAAAACATGTGGAGGAATCCTTTCCATAAACTAGATTCTGCAGGTACAAGCTCTGGAATCCCAGTATCTAGAATCTCTCTAAAAAAAAAAGCAAATGGTTTAAAGCACTGCTTCATAAACTAGCCACAAGTGTTGATTGTGATAGGATACAGTAGGAAATCATAGAAACACTCAACCTTTCCTCTGACACCAGCACACTACAAGATTGCTGAGCATCTTTACTTGTGTGGGGACCTATTTCAATTTTATCTGGTTTCTTCCACATTGACCATTGGTTCTCTTCTGCTGGGTTTATCTTCCCTAAGAATAAAAAACAGTCAAACATGTAATCTAACACAAAAATGTCATATAAGCCCTATCATAAGACATCCCAGTGTTTGAATCAATTACTGTATATTCTTACCTGTACAGATCAGGCAGTCCTGATCTAGAAGGTGACTTTTATGCTGGGAAGTGGTGTCTCTCTTATTTGATGTGTTGTTATGTTGGGTATATTGGGGCTGCCAAACAGAGTCCTAAAGAGTAACATATATTAAACAAATACTTGGGTTTGTACCCTGTCCAAAAGCCAAGCAGATTTTATCCGCAACAGAAAGAACAGTACAGATGTCCACAACAACCTAAATTTTGCTTTCTTTTCGCTCCTCTTCACTAGCTGGGTCAAAGGGTAGGGGAGGGTAGATAGTGAGAAGGAGGTGTATAGTGAGAAAAGGGGGAGAGGGTAGATAATGAGGAAAGGAAGAAGAGGTAGTGAGAAAAGGGGGTAGTAAGAATTTATTCTTATTGAAATTAATTAAAAGTGAGAATGGGTGAGAGAATGGATGAATTAATGCGTGAATGAGTGAGAGAATGAAAGAATTAATGTGTGGATGAATTGTGTGAATAAGTGAGAGTATGAATTAAGGTATGTGTGAATTGTGTGAATTAGTGAGTGACTGTAAAAGTGTTTGGCCCAAGCAGGGTGTTTAAACCTTGGGGACCAAGATGGCACAGGCAGGGTATTTATGGGACAAAGATGGCACAGGTAGCGTGTTTATGGGTCAAAGATTGCACCCGGCGGGCTGTTTGGGTAAAAAGATGTCATATGCTGGGCTGAGGACAAAGTTGACTCAGGCTGGGCTGTTTGGGGACAAAGATGGCAAGCCCTATGTATGTAATTTGGGTGCTGGTCAGGTTCTATGTTGGCAATGTGGATGCCAGCACTTGCCTTGGGGTGTGCAACCTGTGATCTATACCTGTAATTTACGGGGGTTTATCTATACCTTTAATGCTGAGTTTTTATGTGAATTCCCATTGATCTATACCTACAAATCTGGGTTTGTGTGTTATTCTGTTGACATATATCTGCTATGCTGTTCCCATACATTATTTATGTATACCTGCAAATACAGACTTTGTACGTCTTATTCAGTTGATCAACACCTGCAGTGCTGTTTCCATGTGTTGTTTATTTGATATATACCTTCAGTGCTGAGTTTACATGTGATTTCCAGTTGATCTATATCTGCAATGCTCGGTTTATGTGTTTTGTTGATCTACACCTGCAACGCCATACATTTTTATTGTATACCTGCAAATACAGGATTTGGATGTCTGATTCCATTTATTTGATTTATACCTTCAGTGCTGAGTTAACATGTGAATTTCAATTGATCTATACATTCTATGCTGTTTCTATACATTATTTACGTATACCTGCAAATATAGGGTTTTTTGTCTTATTCAGTTGATCTATATATGCATGTGCTGTTTACATGTCTTTCATTTGATCTCTACCTGAACTACAGGGAGTAAGTAAAAGAGAGGTGTGGCTTAGTGAATGAGGGGACAAAGGGAATCTGGGGATGATTACGGGGGAGAGGACCTCTCAAAGTCACAGTCAGGGTCAGAAGGGGGAAGACTGCACTCTCTCACGGTCTTCCCCTAATCGGCAGTCAGTGTGGCAAATATTAATTTGGTGTGGGAGCGGAGGGAGTGATTGCATGCTAGGGAGGGTGGAGGGGGGCATAAGGAAATGCTTGCGTGGGGTCCAATTTTTTCAAAATAAAATATATTGGCGCAGGGTCTAATAATTATATATAATGTTAGCAGGGTCTAATCTTTATATATATTGGCAGCAAGGGCTAATAATACATATTGGCAGCGAGCAGGGTCTAATAATATATATTGGCAGAAAGCAGGGTCTAATAATATATATTGGCAGCAGGGTCTTATATTTATATTTATTGGCAGCAGGGTCTAATTTTAATATATATCGTCAGCAGGGTATAATATTAAAGAATGAAAAAATAACTGCTGTTATTTCAAAATCACATTTCAATCACAGTCCACAGTACATATTATGTAGTTACAAATGCATGTATATATATATATATATATATATATATATATATATATATAGGGCTGCAACTAACGATTATTTTAATAATCGATTAGTTGGCCAATAATTTTTTCGATTAATCGATTAATCGGATAAAAAAATTCTATTTATTTTTTTTATTTAAAATAATGTAATAAAAACTTACAATTTACACTTTCATCTCTCTATCACAATGGCATTTCTCTATTCACCTTCTTATTTTACTGATATAATAATAAAAGCTACAAGAACCCAAACACAGTGTTTCTCAAACTAGGTTTTAATACAAAGTTATTAGTAAATATTAATTCATATGATAACTATTTTTCATATTTAATAAAAACTATGAGAAAAAAAAGCACATCTGACCCCCAGCTTGCCACTCTGCCCCCAGATATGCCTTATACCTCCTATATGCCAGAGATTCCACTGTGCCCCCGATATGCCTTATACTCCTTATATGCCAGTGATATGCAACTGAGCCCCCTGATATACCTTTTACCCACAGATATGTCTTATGCCCCCCTGATATGCCTAATATCGATATGCCTTATACCCCCTATATGCCACTGTGCCCCCTGATATGCCTTATAACTTCCAATATGCCACTCGCCCCCATTTATCCCTTATACCTCCCTATATGCCACTGTGCACCCTGATATGCCACTCCACCCTCCATAAATGCCCTGCACCACCCTGAAATTCATTATACTCCCTGATTCAACACTCTGCCTCCTCCAGATATGCCACTCTGAAATTCATTACATTATATATATACATATATACATTATATATATAAACACACACACATACATATATATAGCATATATATAGCGTATATGTAGCGTTTTACTACTGTGGTCCCTGTCCCATGTGCCCCCCCTAAATATGAAAGCTTGAGACGCCACTGCCTGAAAAAACTGTTTTAATGCATTTCATAAAGAAAATGTATTATTGTCTCTGACGTTCTATACCATCACGTAAACCTGTGCTACTGAAACGGCATTTAACGTCAAGTGCAAAACTTTGTTGTGTCTTTATGTGCATCTGCCCGTTCGGTTTTGATACAGAGAACTGCCCCACATAACATGATTGTCTCTACAACTGTTCTATTTTATGTTTTATTAAGTTACAAAATCATTTAATGAGGTGAACATTGGCCAAGTTATAGATTGGTCCTTCTTGAAGGAAATTCACCTAGGGTGGCCCTTCATAAAGCATAGTTACTTAAATTGTCAACTTAAATGTCAACTCGACTCTATACGTTGGCCCCAATAATTATATGGAGTATTTCTTAATTCCCTATATTTTCAGCAGAACACTTGCAATTGCACATATCAATCAGCTCTTATTTAAAGTAATGGTCTTCCTGCTGATCAAACGGTCCATTTAAAATCAAAGCATGACCTTGTTTTAACAATTCTCCCTACATTCTCTATGCCTTCCTGAATACCCTAATGAGCATCTCATACTCTCATCTCATACATACTACAGATATTAAAGACTTACAGAAAAAACATCAAAACTGTCAAAATTGTGCATGTGGATACTCATGTGATAACCTGCACTGAACATTCACCTTCATTATTCATGAATGTTCATGGATCATGATTCATTCATTAAACCCTTATTACATACATAGTGCACCAGATTAGTAAAATAACTCTTCTCTGGCCTTCCTGTCATTTATCCCAGTCTCTACGCTGAAACACAGCTTTATTTTGTGTAGTAATGCCCCAGAATAATTCATCGTCTATGGTTTCCACAATGCATCCCTGTGTAAGAACCTCCTTGCTATTGTAAAGTTGTTTCCTTTATGGATTTGCTAGCAATGTAGCAGAGTAGAAGTCTTTACCGAAGTTCTATTAGAAGAAATCTACAGTTTAACATATCTTTTAATCTTTTATTGGGTTTTTGCATAGGAATGTTTTTGGAAATGCAAAAGGCTGGATTCGGTTCATGTTTTATTATGGGTTTTGCTTAGCAGTACAATGTATAAGTAAAGGGAAATAATTACAAAGGCAGTGAGGAAAAAAGACAACATATTATAAGCTCAAGGCTGCTTTTGGTGCAACATGAGCCATACAGGCTCACCATATATTATCCTTATTTTACATACACGAATCAAAGGTACATTATACAGTGACAGTTGGAAAGTTTTATAGAGTGCACATTAATGTGAGAGCGTTAAAGACCCAAGGAATCCTTTCAGGAAACAACAAAGATAGTATGACAAAAAAGTGGTATCTTCTAGTTTTGGCTTAGAAGTTTTAAATTCGGGGCATTATCAGTGTCTCCATATAGAACCTAGAAGGTAAAGTCCACAATAATATGAGTTGAAGCACAAACTTTTTTCGAACAGTTAACCACTTACAGTCAGATTTTCCAGTGTCCAGTTTTGATCTGGTACAGAATCAATTTCAATTAACCCCTTGTGTGTCAGTTTTGTCATCTGTGTCTGATGAGGCTGTCTCTCTTCCCTCTCTATCAACTCCAGAGCCTGTGAAGGAGAGGTATAACTGAAGTAATGCTCATAACCACCCTTTGACAATGAAGACAAAGATCACCTTATATATTATATGTACAATTAATCTAGGTCACTCACATGCCTTCTCTCTTGATTCCTCCAGTTGATCAACTCCTGCCTAGCCATTTCGGTTGTACTCATTTGAACTAAACACTGTGGAGTGATATCACCAAGCACCACACGGCGGAATAAGATCTATACACCAAGAGCAGATCAATTTAGAGTGACCATCCCAAAATCTCAGCAGAATACATAAAAAAACAGAAAGACATATGTAGCCTAAGAAAAAGAGGCTACCGTGGCCTTAAGAAAAGGTATGAGCAGATAATTTCTCTAAGCCCAATAAATGATGTTTAGTATTTTAAAGCAGTGACAGTATGTACAATCTAAGTAAATACTTTCATCACTATGCCCACCTTATTCTTAGGATCCTTCAGATTAAAAAGGAGACTTCTGTATTTGTTTTTATATCTGCAGTCGGTTTGGAGGAAGAGATTAAACAGTTCTTGCTCCACATTCTGTGCAACCCCATGGACTGTGTCATCCAGGACATTAAGATCTGGAGTTTCTTGGACCCTAAAATGGAAGATGAATGTCTAAAAAAATCAGGATTTAGAGGAGAGTGGCAGTTAATTCTTCTTCTGCCTAAATTGTTTGAACCAAGCGCAGAAGGGTTAGAGGTTTATGTGTTGTTTGGAATATGATAGATATGGAGTTAAGTCATAGTATTTGTGTGAAGAAAAGTCACAACGCATATGACTTCAGTGATGCCTTGCAACATTACGAATTGCTCATGTCATTTACCTTTTATGCAATACATCAAAAAGTGTCTGTGCTGTGGTGTTCCGGACATCTGCTGTAGAGAGCCCATTGGTCTGGGCTCTAGTTTTTCCACACGCTTTCCTTTTCCTCTTGGTTACTTGGGTAGTCTGGCCTAGGAGAATTACATTACCAGCAAGTGACACAGTTCATTACAAACCACACATTGGAGGGCATGACAGTATTAGATATATTGAATAACAATGAGTTCTGCCAATCTCCAACATTTAATAACGTGGTTAACACAATAGAGGACAGTGCACGATTACAAATGGATCTGCATAGGTTGGAGGCTTGGGCTGGGATGTGGCAGATGAGGTTCAACACAGATAAATGTATGCACATGGGGAAGAAAAATCCAGGCTGGGAATATGTATTAAATGGGAAAACAATGGGGACGACTGACATGCAAAAGGACTTAGGAGTTTTAGTTAACAGTAAATTTACCTGTAGCGACCAGTGTCAGGCAGCTGCTGCTAAGGCAAATAAAGGAAATAATTCTACCCCTGTACAAGTCACTAGTCAGACCACACATGGAATACTGTGTACAGTACTGGGCACCAGTGTGCAAGAAAGATATAGTGGAGCTGGAGAGGGTTCAAAGATGGGCAACCAGAGTAATAAGGGGAATGGGAGGACTACAGTACCCAGAAAGATTATCAGAATTAGGGTTATTTAGTTTGGAAAAAAGACGGCTTAGGGGGGACTTAATAACTATGTATAAATATATAAGGGGGCAGTACAGAGATCACTCCCAGGACCTATTTATACCCAGGACTGTATCTATAACAAGGGGACATCCTCTACGGCTGGAGGAAAGAAGTTTTCTACACCAGCACAGACGGGGGTTCTTTACAGTAAAAGCGGTGAGATTATGGAACTCTCTGCCAGAGGAAGTGGTAATGGTAAACTCAATAAAAGAGTTCAAAAGGAGCCTGGAAGTGTTTCTTGAAAGCAATAATATTACAAGTTATGGATATTAGATTAATAGGGACAGAACGTTGATCCAGGGATTTAGTCTGATTGCCATATTTGAAGTCGGGAAGGAATTTTCCCCCTGGTATGGGGCAATTGGCATCTGCTTCATAAGGGTTTTTTGCCTTCCTCTGGATCAACACAGTAGGGACACAATATATATATATAGGTTGAACTTGATGGACTTTGGTCTTTTTTCAACCTTATGAACTATGCTACTATGTTACTATGTTACATTACAGCTCAGTTACGAATGCTCAGTGATTTCACTCTGTGATGCCAAGTGGAATCAATGGGATTTGGCATCCAGGATATCTTAAATTCATACAATTAAGACAGCTTGGTAAGGGGTTCACCACTGAGTTAAATTGAGTTTGACCCAAGAACATTATAATGAACAGATGAGATCAAGATTACCCAACATTCATTCAATGGTGCAATACAGGCATATTAAACACTGAGGGTGTTTTTTTTCGCCTAAAAAACTTTTTTTCTCAGCGTTTTTACACTGTTTCCTTATAATTTCTCATGCGCTCAATATGTTATATTGTTCTTTTAAGGACAGATATAGCTTTCTTTTGATGCTATTTTGTAGTCCAACATTTAGTATGCATATTTATTTTATATTATATTCAGTATTTACGATGAAAATGGTCCCCAAACCAGTTCAGCTGACCAAATACCACAAAACTGGAAATTGGAAAAAAAACAACATGCATAGGGTTTTTTTATGCTTTTTGGAAGTTACAGAATGCAAAATGGAATATCCCCATACACTTTCCAAACTTGAAATTTTTAAATTTTATTTTCTAAAGTGTATGTCTCATTTGGGATGGTTTAGGGGCTCACCAATTTAAAATACCCCACAAAAGTATATTTTTTTGTAGAGAAGACATGCCACAGTATTTCACTAGGAGCATTTGGACTCATATGCAACCATTTGATCACCAATCTCTAGCAAAGGGAGCTGTAACATCAATTATTTTTCTTTGCATTTTTCAACAAACCCTTCCATGTTTCTTTTTGCCCAGATTATATACAACTGCAAAGAAACCAAAATGTATTCGGCTGCATTTTCAGAATACAGAAATACCCCACATGCAAAGGTTTTTGTATATTATTTATATTTTTGGAAATTACAGGGCACACTACATGACATGGTCATTTCACTGAGCAACAACACTCAGAATAGGGCAAGGTAGGCACACAGAAAATAGAGGATTAAGTGATAATACCCTATACAAACACAGTCTAGATAAAAAGAAAGATACATTTTCACAAGTAAAGCAAAAGGCTGTCATGGGCCTATTCATAATAATAATAATAATAATATGTGGGTGCAGGGTATTTTTTTTCATTTATCTTGTTTGTGTATTTTTTGTGTGCAAATTTTACTGATGTTATTTGCAGGTGGGGGAGGATCCATGACAGCAGGGATCATGCAGTTCTGTTAGCTGATCTAATTATATATCAGCTGATAAACTTTTGGCACACTTTTTTTTAGTGTTTATGTTATTTATTTTCTTTTTTTTTTACAATGTTTTCTCGCGTCATTGTGCAAGGCTTCCAGAACGGGGAGGTTTAATGGCAGTTACTGAGGACTGGATGCGAGGATGCCTCCTGAACGTGACAATCCAGCCTGCCTCTGGATAACTTTAATTTTCTTTTTACTAATATTTTTTTCATTAATTAATTTTATTTTAAAACTTTACTGATGCTGCTGATTGGTCTCTGATTGATCGGCAGCACTCACTACCCATGAATGGATCTTCATGCTCATTTAGAATGCGACGCTTCCACTCATAATGGAAGTTTTGTTTGAATGTCACTTTCAGCATTGAGAGAATTAATAGCAGTTCCAGAGGACTGCCTCGAGTGCAGTCCCCTGCATTACGAACCGCTGGGTAGCACTGTGCGTTGGACCACTGTAAATTGTCTTATTTATCAATGTAAATATGTAGCATCTAAGTTAGTGGCAACTCAGGAATGGCAACGGATAACATTAAACAAAGATTGCTTTAGTTTGTTTTTTTCTCTCATGAGAATTTTTACAGCCAATATGTATGTGAGTCCTATATTGTGCCTTATCATCACACACCACTTACCCACAGGGGCAGTTACTGCTTGCTGGTGGTCTCTAGCTCCTCTTTTATAAAAGCCTTTTGACCTATATGGTTTCAAAGCACCTCTGGCATCTTCACTTGCCACATAAATAACATCATCATCCTCACTTTCAATTTTAATCTGTTGGAAAACATAGATGGTGACGTTAACTCAAAAAATTTATCTATTGGTCCCACTCTACACATCTATGTCTCTAAATGTTTACTTTTTTTATTCAGGTGTAGGGCTGAAACAACTAATCGATAAAATCGATAATAATCGATAATGAAAATCGTTGTCAACGATTTTCATTATCGATTAGTCAAATTGATTTTTATCGATTTTATCCTTATATAATCCGACCTCAAACAGAGATCGGATTATAACACTAGAATCCAAATCCCCCGCAACGCTGCAGGGGACCTGGATTCCCCTCACTGTCGGCCGGTCCTTCACTTCCGTCTCTCTCCCCCATCCCATACACTGCTCTGCCTCCTCCCCCTCCCATACACTGCTCTGCCTCTCTCCCGACTTCCTGGTGTTTTGTGAACCTCCGTTGCTGACAGGCACTTTCACTGCAGCTTCATAGAAGCCTCAGCGTAAGTGAAGGACAGTAATGGAGGCTGTCTGTGCGATGCAGACCCCCACCGGCTGACAGAGAATCGAGGTCTCCTGCAGAGGATCATCCTCTCTGTCAGCCGGTGGTGTATGGGAGGGGGGGAGGAGTCAGAGGGGTGTATGGGAGGGGGGAGGAGGCAGAGTGGTGTATGGGTGAGTTATAGTGGTGTATGGGGGGGTATAATGAATTTCAGAGTGGCATATCTGGGGGAGGCAGAGTGGTGTATAGGGGAGGTAGAGTGGTGTATGGGAGGGGGAGGAGGCAGAGTGGTGTATGGGAGGGGGGAGGAGGCAGAGTGGTGTATGGGTGAGTTATAGTGGTGTATGGGGGGTATAATGAATTTCAGAGTGGCATATCTGGGGGAGGCAGAGTGGTGAATCAGGGAGAATTTCAGGGTGGTGCAGGGCATTTATGGGGAGCGGAGTGGCATATCAGGGTGCACAGTGGCATATAGGGAGGTATAAGGCATAAATGGGGGCGAGTGGCATATTGGAAGTTATAAGGCATATCAGGGGGGCATAAGACATATCTGGGGGTAAAAGGTATATCAGGGGGCTCAGTTGGATATCACTGGCATATAAGGCATATCGGGGGCACAGTGGAATCTGGCATATAAGAGGTATAAGGCATATATGGGCCAGAGTGGCAAGCTGGGGGTCATATGTACATAACTGGGGGCAGTTTGGTAAATAAAAGAAAATATAAACAAGGCTTTTTTTCTCAGTTTTTATTAAATATGAAAAATAGTTAACATATGAATTAATATTTACTAGTAACTTTGTATTAAAACTTAGTTTGAGAAACACTGTGTTTGGGTTCTTGTAGCTTTTATTATTATGTCAGTAAAATAAGAAGGTGAATAACGAGAGGCCATTGCAATAAAGAGATGAAAGTGTAAATTGTAAGTTTTTTATTACATTATTTTAAATTTAAAAAAAATGTTTTTAATCGAAAAAATAATCGGCCAACTAATCGATTATTAAAATAATCGTTAGTTGCAGCCCTATTCAGGTGCATCGATATCTACATGAACATACTTATTAAGTGATTGTGCCAGAAGCAAACACTGCACAAGAAGTTACAAATGTTTACGAAACTATCCAAAATATTATAACTAAACAAGAGGTTTGTGTGAAACTTCACACACTGACATTTTATTTGTTGTGTTGCCTAAACTATACCATACACTCAATTCAGCACTAAGACAAGAAAACTTAAACAAAACATCAACAAAGTATAACAAATACATTGTGGCTATCCACTGTTGACTTGTCCTTGTTAAGTATCTATTAGCAGTCTGGTTAGCTCTTTTTTAATCTCCAATACAGGAAAGCCTACAGGACTATTAAAGTTTCTGCTGTTGCAAAGCCTGTGTACAAGCCACCAGACTACCATTTCACTGCAGTGTGCATAAACCTGACCTCTGCATATCCATCAATTAAAAACACTCATGTACTTACATTCAAAATCTGATCTTCAGGAGGACACAGATCTTCTGGATCCCACGTGTTTTCCAGCTCATCCAGTTTCTGAATTTTCCTCGAAGTGGAATTCCAAGATCCCATGAGCTTGTACTGATTTGCTTCTTTTGTCTATGGTGCAGGCAAGAAAGATTGTTAATATTTCATACCTGCAAATCTTACCATTCACAACAACACCTAGCTCCCCTATCTATGTCAATGCATCATGGAGGAACCCAGGTGCACCTTCTGCCCATAAAGCATGCAAGCTTTCTTAACTAATGAGTATACTTAGTGCCTTGCTGTTTTTAATGCAGAATAAGTTTGGTAAGTAGAGAAAAAAGGCACACATTATAATAAGGTACAATGAGTATTAAGACAATAGAGAAAGATGTCCCTGCAACATACAGTTTACAAAGCAGTGATTCTGAGCCAAAGACATTTTAGCTTTTTGACATTTTACAATCAGTGTTAGCAAATAGTTTCTCATTAACTTAGTTAATTATTGTATTTTAATTACCCCTTCTATGTATGAAGGTTAATTAGCCTATTTTCTCTTCTCTATCTTTACAATAAATAATAGACAGTTTTAAAACTGCCATATCTGTCAAATTAATATCTGTTTTTCTCTTGCAATACTGTCCAGTATTTCGATCTTGCATGCCAGGAAGCTTGACTATATTAAATCAATACTGTTATTAATTAAAATTAACAGTTTTTTCAAATAGACTCATAGACTACATTTAATACCCTGGCTGGGGACTAGGAGAAAATAAAATACACTATAGAATATTCTACCAATAATAAAGCTTTTAATACCACAGTTTGCAGTCCTTACTAACTTGTGCACTTAAGCGATATAATGCACATCTGATAATCACTACTGGGTTATAAAGTCAGGCCATATTAAGTAACAGGACAACTTATTCTTAAAGCATTTAGAGAACCAAGCCATTGGAACTCAAGTCATTAACACATGAAAGAGCCAACCATGGTGAGTTTCATCTACAAGAACAGATGAGCTGGACCTGCAGCTAACAGCAATCACACTCCTATCATACCTAGGCAACCAGTAAATGCTGGAACCTAGGCATGATGGAACTGTGATTGCTGTTAGCAATCACACTCCTATCATGCCAAGCCAGCCAGTACCTGCTGAAACCTGGCTAGCTGCCCCCCTTGTGTATTGATGCTGCCAGCAGTATGGGGTCTGCACGTCACATACAGCCACACTGTACAGCCACCCTGTACCATGCCCCCACTTACACATCCATGCTATCACACACACACTCATTCCTTCATATACTCATTCATTCACAGATTCATTCCCTCAATCACACATACTCATTCAAACATTTGTGTGATTTGTGATGTACTTTAACAATATAAATATGTAAATATCACATTCTCTGTAAAAAAAAAAGTAAGGCATGCATTTTAAATAACCACTGTTGATGGCTATTTAATGTGTACCAAAAACCTAAATATGAACAATGAATAACAAGGGTAAATAAATGAATTACTCCCAGTTTAGTAAAGATGGCATTATTTCCTGTATATGCTTTCTTCTGTTAAAATAAAGCAGTTTCTGTTACATTCATTACAAGGGAGGATAAATGTCACAATACATTGTATTCCAAAATCACAGATCAGAGGCTTACATTGGAAGTTTTACTTTACTGAGAGGGTGGTAGGTAAATGAAACTGCTCCCAGTAGGAGTGTTAGAGGCTGATATAGTGAAGAAATGTAGCATATGGCTATTCTGAATCAAAGACAAGAACAATGACTGTCTAAGGTTCGAACCTTTACATCAGAAAAAAATCAGGGCAGGAAGCATTATGGATAAACTTTTGGGGTTTGTAGAAAAAATAATCAATATTACAAGACAAAAGGGTTTATTTTGGGGTAAATGGGGATACAATAGGCAAATAATTCCTTTGAGATGTCATACTAAATGTTATATTTCAGCAGTGCCATAGGGCTCTAACACACAGCATATGAGGAGGTAATGTCCAATTACTTTATCACTGGAGCAAACAATAATATTATTCCATTTATTATGCAGTAGAATAGATAATTGCTTAATATCTAATTTTGAGTATAAGTGACTAATAGTTCACCGATATTACATTAAGTGGGAATGTTAAATTGTGGTAAAAAAATTCATAGCTGTGGGTCAGTGTGCAATAAAATAGGGATGCACCGATATATTGGTACCCAAAATATATTGGCCGAAAAGGGCATTATCGGCAAAATGCCAAAATAAAAAAAACACCCAAAAATAATCGTCCGCAGGGGCCAGGCTGCTTACCGGTGCATTGGTCGCACACACTGTGCGAGCAGCGTCTTTTATACAGGCCAGGAGAATCAGGAACCCAGCGGAGTCACGTGAATGCACGTCGCATGACTCTGCTCCCTTCCTTCTTCCCCTGGGGGCGGGACAAGAGAAGTTGCTTACACAGCAACACAGAGGGAAGCAGCCGGGCCCCTGCAGAAGTCTGCGAGTTAGAGATCTGCAGTTCAGGTAAGAGGGTGGGGGAGGGTGTATTAATGAGTAAATTAATGTTTGTGAATGAGTGTGTGTGATAGCATGGATGTGTAGGTGTGTGTGGGGGGGGGATAGCATGGCACAGGGAGCCTGTAATGACACGCCTATCATGCCCAGGTTCTAGCTTGTACTGGCTGCCTGGGCATGATAGGCGTGTGATTGCTGTTAGCAATTATATATATATATACCGTATTGGCTCGGATATAGGCCGCCCCCGTATATAGGCCGCACCCTAAAAGTTTGTTGCTTTTTTAAAGAAAAAGTTTTTTTCTTTAAAAAAGCACCAAAAAAACATGCTGCCACTCTGTCTCCCCCCCTCCCGAGATATGCTGCCACTCTGCCTCCCGACTTACCAGAGCAGACTCCCGGGTGTCTTGCGGGGCCGGCGGGGGACATCTACGCAATACGCATATAAAACTTCCGGTGCCGGCACTCAGCAGATGTGCCGGCACCAGAAGTTGTATACGCATATTGCGTAGATGTCCCCCGCCGGCCCCGCAAGACACCCGGGAGTCTGCTCTGGTAAGTCTTGGGGGCAGAGGTAAAACGCATCGTGCGGACGGTCACCGGCTGCGGCGATCCGGGTAAACAACCTCCGCTGCCGGGACATCTGCACGACGTGCCGGCAGCGGAGGCTGTTTACCCGCATCGCCGCAGCCGGTGACCGTCCGCACGATGCGCTTAGACAACCTCCCGTGCCGGCACCCCCCCCCCCCCCCCGTGGAAAGTGCTGGCAGGGGAGGCTGTCTGAGCACATCCGAGAGTAGGATACAGGTCCCCTGCACCGCTGCGGGGGATCTGTATCCTAACCCCGCTGCCTGCCCGGCACCCGGGACTGCATGTCCCGGGCGTTGGGCGCTAGACCCCGAATATAGGCCGAAAAAAGTGCGGCCTATATTCGAGCCAATATGGTATATATATATATATATATTTATATAGTTTTGTTCAATTTTGGTGTTACTTACTTTTAATAGGTGGGGGGTAATTTTTTGACAAGTGAATCCTGAATTTTCGGTTTCGGTCCAGAATTTACATTTCAGTGAATCCATAATAAATACCTGAATTAATAACTGCTGGCAGGAACATAACCTTGACGCTGGTTTGTGTGCAGGAAAACATGTAAAATATAGGCTCAAGTAAGACAAGAATGGAAACAGAATACATACATAAAATACGACTTTTACACCACTAGGCTGGAGAAAGTCTTCCTCCTGGGTCACAAACAGAAGAGGTATACTGTAATATAATGCGACTTTACTTATTGTGCTTCACGTTTCACACTCTATTTGCAAAATACATTAATACAGTCACAAATGAGATAGGCCATTCAAAGAAGTGGAATAGTCTCCAAGATTTTTAATGTGTATTTTGCATGGACTCCAATATATTTTACTGCAAGCATTCTTAAAAATGACACACTTTTCTCACTTTCTTCCTCCTCTCTGCCTCTTCTGACATGAATGCCTACTGATGTTAATGGGAGTTGAGCATCCACTCATTATCAATGGGCGTAACAGAAGCCAACTGCATATATACTAACTGAATCCTGCGATTGATTGCCGGTACTACCAATAGTCTCTATAGCAGAACTGCAGAGCATGTGCAAGAAGCTAACTTAAGTATGCTTCCTGATTTCAGTAGAAGACTCCAATATGCATTTTACATGAAAATGGGGTCAGAGTAGTTCATGATACATATAAATGTACATATGGAACAAAATAAACTCAAAAAAATCATATTGTGAATAATTATTGATGATATCTGTTTGTCTGCACAAACTCCCAGAATCCTCAGAAAACAGTCATTCAGGTACATTGTAGATGAAAACCTGTCACAACTCAAGCAGATACTGCTCTAGTGTTACTTAACATGGAAGAGCTAAGTATTCACAGCCACTTGGTTTCTACGGGTGGCATTGTCGGGGAATTGGTTTGAAAAAGTTGGAGTTGTGCTTGTGAGGGTATATTATTTTTTTGTTGAAGTGGATTTATTACATTTTTGTTACTTTTGGATGTCAACAACCAAATAACTTGGTTCAGTGGCCTCTACATGGGTTTTGTTTACAAATAAACAAGGAAATTTAGCTCATTCGTCTGACACTAAACAGTAGTGTTGTGACAGTAGGATATTGTCGTATATATATATATATATATATATATACCTGGGTGTAGCTGCCAGATTAGTAGATAATATTAGGTATCGCTGAGACTCACTCCACACGTTTGCATTCTAAACAAGTATAGGAGCATGCACCGCTAAAAAGACAGTCGGCTAACAGGGACCCCTGGACACGCTGCACCCAGGTACCTAATGCCACATGAGTAGAATGCATTTTCTATCAGCATCCTCACTTAAAGCTGTGATGGGTTCATCCTATTTACTTGCTAAAGTGCATTCTTGAAATTTAAACTGTAATGTTCTGGGCACTTGTCACTACGAAAATAAAAACATAAGCATCAACAAGAATCATGCCCCTGGGAAATGTAGCTCCTCGGTAAGAACCAACTTTGTTTACATTTACACAAAGCAAGTTAAGGGAGACAAATTTGCCAAAGACACAAGGACTTATCCAGTGCTGTCAACTGGATAAAATAAAGTGGACATGTCACTTATAAACAACTTCGCACTGATCATCTGAACATAAGCCTTGCCTTGCTGGGCTTTTTTGCAGAGTAAACATTTATTCTTTACATACATTTATATTGTTGAAAAGCAAGAGTAAATGTACAGAAAATGTCACCGAATGCACATTTTGACTGAAAGCTGAACACGAATCTCAGTAACAATTCTGGATATGCCAGGATAAAAGGTACTGTGGCAGGCAGCGATAGTAGCCACGTACCAATTAGTGTATACGAATGTCTGTTTCACAGCCTGTTGGGTTATATTTTAAACAATTCAGCAATTCAAGATATTATAATGAACACATTTATCCACAAAATATGCCACTTGTGCTTAGATTAAAGCATACGTTTTGCCAACATGCACCCAGGTGCTTTCTACAATTACATGAAACATAAAAAGTGTAAGTGTCTGAAATAACCTGCATCCCCTGGCTCATAGTCAAAAACGCTTTACTAAAAATGTCTTTGAGCAGACAAGAATTGTAGGTCCATGGTGGACGAGGGCAGCTGCTGCAGCAGAACAGCTTCTTTTCTGTTCCGGAGAGCGGTCACAACGGCCACTGCGAGATTTTGCCACTCGCAAGATGGCGGCGCCTCCCTTAAAGTTTCCAAACTTGTAAGTCAATGGAGCCCAGCTTTCTAATCACAAAGTGATTACTAATATAAATAAAATAAAAAATAAGTAAAAAAAGTAAAAAAAATTGTAACATGTAAAAATAATTTCCCACTGATGTCACCATCAGGGAAACCTTCCAGTTCCAGAAAATGTAAAAAAAAAAAAAAGGCCAAATATACTATATATATATATATATATATGAAATATATAAAATAAAAGTTTATTTTTATGAGCAAGTCCTAAAATGAGCACTATATCTTCAAACAATTCTCGCATGGAAAGAGTTAAAATACTGGAATGTTAAATGCCCATGGGGTAGCTATGTTTACAAACTGTATGATTTGATGGGGTAAATTTAATTGGCTAGGTTCAACAATGTCCCAATTAACACAGGGGCAGTATGACCACATGTCAAATTTCCAATCTGAAAAATGCATATGCCCCAAATGTGGCCTTTTAGCCCCCAAACAACCCAACAAACCCATGCATCCTGAACTCAGCAGATGTTGCTGAGCACATATTGGGGCACATTAAATTGGCCAGGCTCAAAGATGTACCGAATAGGGCATGGGCACAGGATCACCAAATGTAAAAGTTCAACACTGAAAAATGTGAATGCCCCAAATGTTTTTTGCACCCACACAGCCAGGCAAACCCATGCATGTGGGGTATCACTGTACTCACGAGATATTGCTGAACACATATTGAGGTGTTGTGTGACAGTGACAAATGCCAGGACCTGTAAATTCATACCTGAAGTACAACGTGTGTGGGAAAAATACACACTTTGACAACGGCTGGTGGTAAAATGTGTGCATGGAAATAGTTAAAATACCAGCATTTGAAATACCTTGGGGCATCTAGTCTTCAAAAATATATGGTTTGATGGGGCAAACTGCATTGCCTTCAACGGTGTTCCAAATAGCACATGGGGGCAGAATTACCAGATTTGGAAAAAAAATTGGTTTTGAAATAGCAAAACGCTACTTGTAATTATTGCCCTATAAGACGCAGAAAAAAAGGAAAAATACATACATTTGGTATTTCTAGACTTAGGACAAGTAGAATCTGTTTTGCAGTTTTTTTCATTAGCTTTTATAGATGAGTAAAAGATTTTTCAAGTAAAAGTCAGAAAAAGTTATTTCCCCCCCCTCATTTTTTCTACCATACTTTACACTTTTTTTATAGTAGATGATATCATACAATCAAAATAATGACATCTAAAGAAAGCCCTTCTTGTCCTGAAAAAACAATACATAATATGTGTGGGTTCAGTAAATGGGGAAAAAATAAAATTACAGCTAAACACGAGCACCGCAGAAATGTTAAAACAGCCATTGTCACTAATAGGTGACAGTCAGTTATCATAAGCTTCAAACTGCGTATGATGGCAGAAGGAGGCCTTAAATACTGAAATATATGCAACTTGTAAAAGAACCAAAATCAGATAAACTTAAATTTTGTCAAAACTGACATCAACAAGTTTTGACTGTTCTTAAATTTAAATAAGGTTTTTTTATCTGCACATATATAACTTTTCTTGTAAACTATTACTTATGTACTGCATACTACTCCTTGGCTTTCAAAGCAGCAATGTTTTAAAAATAAAGCTATATGCAATGCAACATTAAAACTCTCCCAAGTGTTTTACAAATGTTCTAGCAACTTTTAAGGAATTTAATAGCACAATTACATGTCTCTAATGCTAGCGATTTGCATGCCCCTCACATCCTTTTCGAAAAGCATTTTTGAGTATATTCTATAATGGATTTTAGGTGTGCCCCAACTTATTCTAGTTATAATGAGCTCCATGGCAGTTCGGTGTAAATCAGTTATTGGGTGATTTTAAAAACTGATGAACTGGTGTTTTTCCACACAATATGCAGAAAGTGTTTAACCCCTTCAATCCCAGGGGTTTTTGGTACCTCAAAGCAAGGAGCAATTTTGCCATTTTTGCGCTCTGTCGGTTCAGAGATGATTCTCTTTTCCTGTGAATAGTGTACCCATATAAACTATATATTGTTTTTTCAAGGAGAGATAGAGCTTTCTTTTGATACCATAGTTGGATGATTAGCTGAAAATTTAGTAAAAACTAGCAAAAATTAGAAAAAAACATCTAAGTTTTTTTACATTTTCCCTCTGAATCCTCACAAAATTAGGTAAAAAGATAGAAAATTCCATCCAGATTTATCAATTCAGGTGTCCTGATTTTAGAAATACCTAATTTATATAGATTTTCCATATTTTCCCAGCACATATAGGCAACATACTATAAGGTGTACATTACTTTATACAAAGCCATTAAATTATTACATTAGGTATGATGGGACTGCAACTCTAATTTTAAACAAATAAAACAAAAACACCCACAAAGGTATATATTTCTGTAAAGCAGACAATCCAGGCTATCCTATCAGGGTTATTTGGGCACTCTACATGCAGGTATTTGGCCACCAATCACTGTCAAAGGTGGCCACAGAAATTAGTTCCTGCACTTTTTTCACCAGCGCGTCTTAGTATTTTGTAGTATTCTTAGGATTTTTTGTACAGGGTATGTGTTACGGCAGAGAAATCTATCCTAAATTGTTCAGCCGCCTCTCCTGATTACGGAAATACCCCACATGCCTAGTTTTTTTTGTGGTTTTCTGGACATTACAGGGCACAAACGGGACCATGCGCGTTATAGATTCCAAACGTGAAATTTTCACATTTTGCTTTAGTAGACCTATGTTTCATTTGGGGCTGCTTAGCACCCCCCTAATTATAAACACTCCCATAAAAGTATATATTTCTGTAAAGCAGACAACCCAGAGTATCTCATCAAGAGCATTTGGACAATTTCCATGCAACCGTTTGGCCGCTAATCACTGCCAAAGTCAGCCGTTGCTCTAATTTTGTGCACTTTTTTCACCAACACTTCTGTGTTGCTGAGGATGGTATGAGGGTATGTGTTACGGCAGAGAAATACAGCCTAAAGTGTACAGCCGCCTCTCCTGATTACAGAAATACCCCACATGCCTAGTTTTTTTGTGGTTTTCTGGACATTACAGGGCATAAGTTGTAACGTGCCGGCAAACTGGATCATGGTGTGTGCTAAGCCAATGCTATCTATGAAGCAGCTTAGCAGTCCCCCAGGAGAACATGTTCCCATAAAAGCATACATTTTTGGAAAGCGGTCTACCAGAGTCTTTCACCAGGATCATTTGGACCATTTTTATGCAACCATTTGGCCGCCAATCACTGCCAAAGTCAGCCGTTGCTCTAATTTCGTGCACTTTTTTCACCAACACTTCTGTGTTGCTGAGGATTTTTGGCACAGGGTATGTGTTACGGCAGAGAAATACAGCCTAAAGTGTACAGCCGCCTCTCCTGATTACAGAAATACCCCACATGCCTAGTTTTTTGTGGTTTTCTGGACATTACAGGGCACCCACCAACTAAACCCAAATGTTTAAAAAAAAAAACATTTTATGGGTGGTTATGTACTGATTTTTTTATTATTTTTTTTCTGCAGCTCTGCACGATGCTCTGTCTCTCTCTCTCTCTCTCTCTCAGATGGAGGAGAGAGGCAGAGCATCTGCAGTAACGGTCACACAATCGCTGTGATTACTCATCACAGCGATCGTGTGACATTACTGCCGGATATGTGGCCCTGGGGGACTGCCCCGGGTGTGGGGCAGTCCCCCAGGGCTAATAACAGACCGGAGGGAATGCCTGATCGCACGATCGGGCACAGATCTGTAACAGTTTACCGGCACTCGTGCCAGTAACTGTTACAGCTCCCTCATCGGAGCTATCGGGTAGCCCAGCAGGGTCTAGACAGACCCTGCAGGGATACCCTGTCCTCCTGTGAACTTCCAGGTCACGTCAGTAGCGACGTGACCTGGAAGGGAAAGCCTGATCGCGCGATCGGGCATTTCCAGCTGTAACAGTTTACCGGCATTCGTGCCGGAAACTGTTACAGCTCCCTCATCTAAGTGACTCCTGAGTAGTTCTGGGTGACGTCAGTAGTGATGTCACCCGGAAGGGGAAGCCTGATCGCGCGATCGGGCATTTCCAACCTCATCGGAGTGAAAGGGTAGCCCAGCAGGGTCTAGACAGACCAAGCAGGGATACCCTGTCCTCCCGTGAAAGCCCGATCGCGCGTTTCTATCTGTAACAGCTTTCCGGCTGTTACAGGAGATCGGGGGAGAGTCCAGGCTGTCAAACGATAGCCTGATCTCCCATGCAGCGGCAGGGATGTGTCCCTGACACTGCACGAAGGGCTAGACGTACCAGTACGTCCATAGGGGTTTCTTAGTGGGCGTTTTTTGGATGTCCCGGTACGTCTATAGGGGATTGAAGGGGTTAATGTGCTCTTGGTGAATGTAAATATTTAGGTGTTGCCCACATGCACAACAGTAAACACAACTGAATAAGGAGTGAAAGGTGCAAGAAAAGACATTTACAAATCAGGTAACAAGTTAATAAGAAGAATAACCAAACCATTTTTTTAAAGTTAGCAATACCTACAGGTTCAAACTTTTATGGTTTATTTAACCCCTTAAGGACCAGGCTGTGTTTTACCTTTTGTACCATTGGGACCGAGGCTGTTTCAACACTCATTTAGTGAACCCACACAAATTATATGTTGTTTTTTTCAGGACAAGAAGGGCTTTCTTCAGATACCATTGTATCATTTGATCATATTATCTAATTTCCCATAAAAAAAATAATAAAATATGATGAAAAATGTAAAAAAAAAACATTTTCTGACTTTTACCCCAAAAATCTTTTACTCATCCAAAAAAGCTAATGAAAAAACTTACTAAATATTTTTTTTTACGCAAGTTGTACTTTGGGTATAGATTTATAGCTCCAGGTATACGTCACTATCAAACAACACCCTAATATGTGTTTAACAACATCTCTCGAGTACAGTGATACCACCCATGCATGGGTTTGACTGCTGTTTGGGGTTAAAAGGCCACATTTGGGAAGTGTGCTTTTTTTTCCCTATTTTGGTCAGTCTGCGCCTATGCCCTCTCTTTGAGCCCGGCCACTCCAATTTACCCCATCAAACCATTAATTTTTTTAAATTAGACACCCCTTGGGTATTTGAAATGCTTTTATTTAAATTCTTCCATGTCAGGATTTTTGGGAAGATACAGCGCTAATTTTAGCATTTGCTCATAATAATAAACTTTATTTTTTTATTTTATTTATTTTATTCTTTTTGGACTTTTTTTTTACATTTTGCTGGAACTGGATAGTTCCTCTGATGCATAATAATTTTTAAATGTTACCATGTTTTTTTTAAGCTTTTTTTTTTTTTCCCTTATTTTTTTTAATATTTTACTAATCACATAGTGATTAGAAAGCTGGGCTCCATTGACTTGTATGGTTGAATGCAGTACCTGTATTCAACCTGCAAGTGGAGCCAGAGTTCTCTAGACCATCTAGCGAACTTTTTCAACTTTATTTTTTTTTTCCCGGGCGGCCGCCATCTTGCGAATGGCAAAGATCACCGGCAGTAGCAGCTGTGACCGCTCTCCGGAGCGGTCGCAGCCCATCCTGGGGTAAGTGTTTGGTGTCGCTGAATGCCTCCTGATTGAGGCATTCCAGCGACACCATTGAAGTTTAGGAGGTGATTGTTGATCGCCTCCTAAACGCTTTTAAAACGGGCGTCCGCCAGACATGGCCCATGATGCCGATCTCGGTGTTGCTGAATGCCTCGACATCGAGGCATTACAGCAACACTTGTTTAAGTCTCATGACATGTCAGGCACTGACCCGGCAATGGACGTTAAGGGGTTAAACTTATTCGAGGAAGTCAAAATAAAAATCAGTTTCTGCATTCAATCAAATACCAGGTGCTCAGAACTCAAAAAGGGAGGAGTCTCTTTGATGACTCCTGTAGGCTTCCTGTCACGATCCCGGCCGGCGTGCATCGCAAGGGTGCTCGCAGCGTCGCGCTCCCGTTCGGAGCGCGTCGCCCGAGTACCCGTTGCGACGGGATCTCATACGGAGTGTGTCGCCCGAGTACCCGCGGCGTCATGGTCCCGTCCGGGACACGTCGCCCGGGTGCTCGTGGCGTCTCGCTCCGGTGAGGAGTGCTTCTCCCGAGTACCTTCCATGCCTACAGGAGTCATCAAAGGGCTTGTGGGGGCTCGTATTTGCTGTTGCTGGTGTGCCAGCAGCAAAGCCCCGTACAAAACGGGAATTAACCCCTAAAATGCAGCGGCATTGAAGGGGTTAACGCTGCACTTTCGCTCTCATGGAGTGATCAGGCAGCAGGGGGATATCAACCCGATTCCCTGAAGCTGTCTGTGGCAGCTGAAAACGCAATTGCTGGTTTGCCGGGAATCGCGTTTTCAGCCTACAGAATCACTCAGTGGGAGTGATCACAGGCTCGGGGGCGGGCTCTGGGTGGCTGTGCTGGTCTGCCCAGTCTCCTGGGCAGACAGCAGCAGCAGCGCCCCCGCGATCACCATGATTGTGGAGACGTGGGGGCATTTTTGGGGGGATGTAGCAAGCTGACAAACACCTAGGCGCCAGGACAAAATTCTCAGTCGCCATGGCGACCTGGGATTTGTCGAGCCCTGCCCCATTCATACAAGCGAGGGGGCTGGCCAGATACAGACACTGTCCAGAGTTCAGACACTGCATTTGTTCTGGCAGTGTCCTTTTGTACTATGTGGAGAGGAAGTTCCTCTCCTACCACTCTATTCTGTATGAACTTTTTACAAGAACCCACACGGAAGGTCCCTTTAAAAAAGCGTGGCACCTAATGTGTTAGGGACGCTTTGTGGTTTGCTATCCCGAGTAGGTCCCGGGTAGGGAACTGATCATTGTCCAAAGCTTTCCCAGGTTGATACTCAGCTTGCTTGAAGACTACTCCATCATTGACAGTCTAAAGGAGAAAGACTAAACTTCACACTAGCTCTCATCTGATCCCCTCAAACCCGAGTGTCACTCCTGCCATAATACCATTGTTTAACTGATTCCATTGATTGTTGGAGTACTGAAAAAGATGTCAAAGATGTAAATTGTACAAATGTAAGTAGGTAAGTATAAACTCCTACATAAACAATCAATCAAGCTGAGATAGCTCAGTTGGTTAAAGTTCCTGACTGCAGAACCTATCAATTATAAGAAAAATAGTTTTCCCTTAAATACTATGAGGAGGAGCATGCTCATTTGTAAAACCAAATACAACCTAATTCAAAAATAAGCAAAAACTCACTGTATGACATATCCCTTACCAAGATACCGATGGTGTTGTATTTACACAAAGTCAACATAAGTATTTTTCCCATAAATACAGAATACATTTGTAATAAGTGAGTCATTTTCCTGTTTTCAAAATATATAAGAGTAAAACTAGTAAGAAATAAAGGATTCACCACTCACATTAATAACGGGACAGACAGTGTTTGAATTAACCACCCACAGCATGCTCTTGCCCTGACTGGCTCCATCTTCAGGTGGCATACTTAAATCTGGCCCAGTCACTGGACCATTAGTCTCTGTGATAACATCTTGGTTGTTAACTTGTACGTGTTGATCAGTGTCCACTCCTGGGTCAGGAGGAAAATCAATTCTGAATTTATCAAACAATCCAAGAGGGCTGTTACATTCACGCTCTGATGGTTCTGAAAAGTGTTCAGTGTCACCATGAGGTGGTGTCAACTGTCCAGGTGAGAAGTTAAGCAAATCCATGGTCATATCTGGTCAATTTACCTGTAATGAAACACACTGGTAAAGTAATGCCATGCAATGAGCAATTATGTGAGGGATCTTCAAAGCCTTTCAATAAACTATTATAGGTTTTTTTCACAGGATTTTCATAGACAAGCCATGGTTATTGTGATATCTTATTGTAAGGGAGTTAAGTTAATCTGATCTCTCTGAAAAAACAGTCACTGCAAACAAAATAGACTTGTGCATTCGGGCTTGTACAAATTTTAATAAAATTTGCCAAGTGTCCGAGAACAAGGAAGGCCCCCAACAAAAAGAAACGAAGCAGAGCACTTTGAATTTTCATTTGCATTCTGATGTGTTTCTTTCATGCTCACATTCTCTCACCTTCTATTACCTTCTCTGCCAACCGCTTCCCTGTCCCGTCTCTTTTTGCTTAGCTGCTTCTCAGAGGAACACGGCCAAAACTGTTTAGCTGCATCTCCTGATTACGGAAATACACCACATCCTTAGTTTTGTTTTCTTTCTAGAGGGCCATATTCATCCCTTACATATAGTACCCTATAGGGTAGAATTTTTTATACTTATGGCTTAACGGTTTGGGGTTGTGAACGGGGGCAGGAGGGTTTGATGTTGTGTTAGGGCAATGGCATGTAAGGTTTTTTTTAAATATTATCTTTTTTATAATTTTTTTTAATTAATTTTATTTTTTGTATTATTAAATTTTTTTGTATTTTTTTTTTTTTAATTGCACTTTTATTAGTGCAGAATGGTTAGAGGACCCGGAAGGGAATGCCCAACCACGTGATTGGGCATTTAAAATGTAATGTAACGTAAAACTGAATGTGTCCCTGCCGCAGCAAGAAGATCAGGACGTACCGCTCCTGACATTTTCTCAATACCTAGGCACAGGTAATGTATAAAGAAAAATTCTAGTGCAGAATTGAAACATTGGTCCTATCCGCATACAAATAAATGAACCGTTCCTGCTGACTGCACAACTTATAGTACTTTGCAGAAACATTTGCTCTTTTCATTTGTGTACATTGTTATTTTTCTAGACACAAGTAGGACAATTTTGATATGGTGTCTTCTCCGTTGGTATCAGTTAATTGATGAGGTCCTAAAATCCTACCCCTTTCTTGTCACAGATATCAAGGGGACCCTCCCCGAACAACCTGATGAATATGGAAATAGTTTCATATGCATTCACTTAATACTTTAATAATACTTACCTTGGAGAGAAGTTGCAGAGCTAATCTTCTCACCCCCTCCATTGTTTTGCGCCAATGATTGGCTGCCTTAATCAACCAATCAGTCTCAGGAAACATCTCCCACTTAAATCAATGAGAGTGCATTCCATGCATGCACACATGGTTGGTCTTGGTGGCCCCTGTGATGTTAGCCAAGCCAAGATGAACATACCTAACACACGGCAAATGCATATGGTGGGGGGGGGGTGCAGAATCCTCCTATACATTTACAAGGGAGATGCCAGATAACTTTAAAGGGACTTCTCAGCTGTCATATGCATTAAAGTACATACTATGACTGAAGAATCTATTTAACTTGGTTGTCCAGACCTTTTATATTAAATAATAGTTTCTTATCTCCTCCCACTGAGTGTCTTGATGTGACCAGCAAGTCCTAAAACCTTTATTTAATGAAGATATTTGAAGGTTAGAATGGCAGCCCTTTTAATCTGCTATTATTTGTTTGCAATACACGGCTAAATTGTATGTAATTGTGGGAGCCTATACTACATGTATTTCTGGGAAAGGCATGGGTAATATTGGGGAACTGATTTTAATAGGGCTTATGCCTTTTAACCCCGCGTCAAAGGGAGATGTGCAAGAATTAAATATAAGATCCTGAAAATAAAAGTATTTTCTTTCTGCAGTGCACTGTGGTAGCTACATGATCTAAAGATAAATGATCTTGATATTGTGATAACAAAATCAGATGCAAATACATATGGTCCAAAGGCATTAAATGTATTTGCGTTGCCTTATTTACAGCAGCAGCAGCAGGACACAAAGCCATATGCACATTATTCATTTAGCAGCATTATTACGTAACTTTTTTCCCTCCGTTATCTAGATTTGCTTATGTGGAGGCCCGGGGCCTACCCAATCATACATCCAGGCAGCCTGAGATATAGTTGACCTAGGTTGCTAAGAAACCATAGGGCTTACATTTTGCCGGACAATGTAATACCCCTACATCCAGTGTAAAATCTTTTTTTTTTCATAATATTGTGTAATAACATACCAAGATCTTACACTTCACAGGGCCATGTAATTACAGAACACATTAGGCCTCGCTCCATCCATGACCAACATCAGACACTACAGGCCGCGTACCTGATATATGCGCTCGAATAAACCACCATGTTATAACCCACACCGCTTCCAGCACATCTGTCCTGTCAAATTCTGACCACATACCCAGTCTTCATACTCGCAGGTTGGCCCTATACAATGCGGTGCTCTGGCAACTGAGCGGGTTAAAGTCTTCTACAAAAAACGGAGAAGATCAAAATCTCCTGATACCAACGGCCACTGCATCAGAGATGTACCGCTATATTACCTGGTGACACGAAGACAGCACTAACCGCTGTTCACCCGCCCTTTACCAACACCTAAACCGGTTTACACCGATCTCGACACTCCACTACCACCTTGTGATCTCATATCACAAGATCTCGCCTTATGCCCTTATTTACGAACCATTTGCCCATCGCTCACTTGTCTCTCCAGTATATCCGCGCCTAATCGGGGGCCACGTGCTTGAAGCTCCGTCAAAGTCGAAAGAAAAGCCACCCTCGTAGTCACGTGATTCCATGTGCATCGCCCCCGCCCACGCCCTTGCAATTTCTATAAATCGAAATAAAATCCGATTGGGATCAAAAGATTGTGAAATGTACATGTTTTTGTCATTGTGGAGAAATACTGCCTCTATCAGTATGCAAATATATTCAATAGTAAATAATTGATCTCTGTGTGCTTATGCATGGAGGCATATTCTAATTCTTAACTTGTTGCTAGACATTTCACATTATATTCCTTTCAATTATTGATTGAATATTCAGCTATTCTTTCTTATTAGAAATAGAACAAGGCACTGTAAAATGTAATTTCGATTTTTTTTTTTTTTTACATATATTATATGTATAATTCAGCTCCAGATGGAAACCTCCAGAGCAGAACGTGTATGATATGAGCAATGATAATCTTACATATTAGGGGATAGAAAATAAGCTGCCGAAATTGTAGATTTTAAATATCAGGGAATTTCATATTACTGTAGGCAATACAATTAACTATGATATAATACGTCAACTTTTTTCATGAATTACAAAAAAAAAAAAAAAAAGTGTTTTGCTTCAGACATTTGCTGGTGGGATGATGGATATGCCGGATATTTCAGTGTATGTGAAACACAGGTTTTGAAAAAAACAAAAGAAAATACTATGAAAATATTTGCAATAAAAAACATGGACTATTTAATATTAATATGGAAAAGAAATAATAAATAAGGCCCTGTTCGTCATGCATATATTTAGGAAGCTCGTAATAATGCTGTAGGCTTGTTGTCATCCTCCTTTGAAGTATTTTTTTTAACTCCTGTTTCTTGTTATTTTTTTTAGAAAAAAATATAAAAATGAGGTGCACATGTACGAGTTACAAAAGCAGTATTCAGACCCATCTTAAGTTTTTCTGGTGTGTTATTTCTTTTATGTTAGAACATATGTTATCTTCATTGTATTTGTATGTACGATTTTTAATTTTATACTGTAATTCTCTCCAGAAAACCTCATAATGCTGCAAAATAAGACGATTTCCTCCCATCTTCAATAATACTTTAATATAACATAATAATAATAATATAACATGTCATAGTATGCAATTTCCTTATGTTGGTAAATGTTGGGTTTTGCCCATTGTCATTTCTCTTTTCTCTTTGTCTAGGTTGAGAAGTTGCTCCATCTACTTGCTCCATCAGGCTCTTCCATACACATTCAAAAAGAGCTCTTAAGAGACATTTTCTCCTTTTCTCTGATCACATTAAGTGTCTAAATCACAGACAACTGAAAATTTTCCTTTTTTCCACATTCTGACTATAACAATGTTTTCTGGTGGTAAAATATAATGTGTTATCTTTACTAAATTTGTTTTTGGTTCTTTTGAATGGATTCTATTGAATATATGTAGAAGTGCTACTACTACTGTTGGTGATGGTTGTATCTGTAGCTTTAATGAAACGCTTTCCCACCCATTGAACTTAGGACATCGCCACCAAATGTGAAATAGTGATCCATTGCTCTTCATTGAGTGAACACCCTATGTCTTTTTCCTACAATAACATGTAAGATAATTTCTGTGATTTATGGTCTCTGAAATAGCCATAGTGATCACCATCACAAGTGTTAAAGTATATTTATGCACTCACAAAAGTATTTAAGAAAGAATGCTCATCAATTACACAACTCCAATTACATAAAATAAATGAAAATGGCAATTGTACAGTATCACAATCCAAGCGCAGATATGTAGAGAGACACTTACAGGAAGTGTTGGCACATAATAGAAATGTGCAGAAATGCAAATGATTCCCCAGGGTGTCTCTATCCATATTGCACTGGGAAAAAAAGTTAAAAAAAAAAGAAAACTGGAAAAATAAGTGCCCCAATATCCATTAGCTCTACCACTAACAGTAAAAAAAAAAAGATCACTACCCAAAACCCCTTAACCCAGTAGTATTAAAAAAAATAAACAGTAATATGTAAAGGGTGGATGTAAACCTCTTGAACATAAAAAAAAACTATTTATGTCGGGTGTTAACGTAATCAGGAGATGTTGCCAAACATAAGTTGGTTCATTGTTCAGCAGTGGCACCTACTGTGTAGAAGAAATCCTACGCAAAATTAAAAAGAAATTATAGTATAGGGTTTTCTTTGTTTTTTTTTACATATTATCACTAATCGTTTCTATGATTTTAAAAGAAACTACTTGCCCAGAACAAAAAGATATATACCGTATTGGCTCGAATATAGGCCGCACTTTTTTCCCCCACTTTAAGTCTTTAAAGTGGGGTTGCAGCCTATTTTCGGGGTCTAGCGCCCGACGCCGGGCAGGGTTAGGATACAGATCCCCCGCAGCGGTGCAGGGGACCTGCATCCTACTCCCCGATACGCTTAGACAGCCTCCCCTGCCAGCACTTTCCACGGGGGGTGCCGGCACGGGAGGTTGTCTAAGCGCATCGTGCGGATGGTCACCGGCTGCGGAGGTTGTTTACCCCGCATCGCCGCAGCCGGTGACCGTCCGCACGATGCGTTTTACCTCTGCCCCCAAGACTTACCAGAGGAGACTCCCGGGTGTCTTGCGGGGCCGGCGGGGGACATCTACGCAATACGCGTATACAACAACCGGAAGTTGTATACGCGTATTGCGTAGATGTCCCCCGCCGGCCCTGCAAGACACCCAGGAGTCTCCTCTGGTAAGTCGGGGGGGGGCAGAGTGGCAGCATATCTCGGGGGGGGGGGAAGTGGCAGCATATCTCGGGGGGGGCAGTGGCAGTATATCTCAGGGGGGAGAGACAGAGTGGCAGCATATCTCGGGGGGGGGAGACAGAGTGGCAGCATATCTCGGGGGGGAGACAGAGTGGCAGCATATCTCGGGGGGGGGGAGACAGAGTGGAAGCATGTTTTTTTGGTGCTTTTTTAAAGAAAAAAACTTTTTCTTTAAAAAAGCACCAAACTTTTAGGGTGCGGCCTATATACGGGGGCGGCCTATATCCGAGCCAATACGGTAATTTGTGTGGGTACATCATATATGTGTGTCATAGTTTAACAAACATGGTAGAAATCACAAAAAGACTCAGGTGATTAGGGTATGTAAAACCCCTGGCCCTTAAAGGGTTAAGGGGAATCCAGATCTGTTTGTAGGTTGTCTGTTGCTTTACCTTTGAAAACCACAAGAGACATACAATTACACCTGGGTCCCTTGTTATTAACCTGGGTGTTTTTGGTGCGTTTATTTCTTAAAACTGGCTTTGTAATTGTCACGCAGCACTATATCTTACCTGTTCTTTTTATATTACATATTTCCAGGGAAAGACACAGCCCAGATAATTTTTAGCAAAGCCCATATCTGGTAATTTTATGAAATTATTGGCTTGGGGGTATGGTCCCCTATAGTTATGCTTTGCCCCATGCACTAAGCCCTGTTGTGTGCGGTTTACTCATTGTACTTAGTCCAGCTTTACTGGATGGGACCTTTAGACAATAAGTTGCATGTGCCGGCAGTGCCGATTTTAAGTAAAGCCACTCCAGACTGAAGACCTGGTAACTTTAATATTCAAATATCTGAGTAGGACTGCCTTTCCAACATCGTCATGTTTTATTGCATAGAAGTAAATAACCACAAAACAAGGAATAGAGCATCTGTAGTCTAAAAACAGATTTTTCATGAAAAATGTTCGATTTTTTACTTTTTGTTGTAATATTTTTGTTGATGGTACCCGGAACAGCTCAAAAACAGAGAAAGAAGAACGAGAAGGAGAGGAGAGAAGAAAAAAGACCAGAAAGAAGAAGAAGAGTGGGGAGAAAAAAAAGGGGGGCGAGGATAGAAAAGCATATATAAAATACGCATACACGTATTTCATATTCATATGTGTATACCATATGTCTATTTCTCAAACAATTACATTTTGATTTATGATAGATGAGAGGTCCATTTAAATGTGCTCCACAGTACCCAAGTGTGAAGTACTCACCTTCGGCCAGCTTCCTTGAGATTTTTTTCAGGTAGAGCTACCCTACGAGTGATTAGCTGTTCGATAAGCCAAAAGTGCCAGGTATTACATTGGAAGAGAGGGCGTTCCAGTGTAGCTCTTCAAAATAAGTACTTAAATATCCCTTATATTTGCAAAGGATGTTTGGGGCAGTATACAGTCTCTTTACTGAGGTACAGTTTCAGTAGATATCCCAGGCATGATGATGGCCTGGAATGGGTAGTAAAAACGCATCTGGTAGGGAAGCACTCTTTTCCCATGGCAACCCTTTTCTGTGCGCAGAAGTGGCATTTTGTAGTCCATTTGATTTAATATAGTTCCAATAAAATAGTTAACATTTGTAACTAATGAGCTTTTGATTCTACGAAAAAAGTAATGCAATTCTGTTCACACAAAATAATTTATTGATGAGACAAAGACCCCCTATGTGGTATTCCCTGGCTCACCTATGCAAGCCAGAATGTATGTTTTACCAATTTGTAAAAGATACCAACAATACTGCCGAGGAGTCAATGATAAAACAGCTCGTCTTAGCATTGTTTCATTCTCTCGGCATCCTTACTCTATATTGGCCGCTGTTTCTCACTCTCGGCCAGCAGCTCAACAAAGCTAGATCTTGAACAACCTTTTAAAAAAAAATGAAATAAAATCACATTAATTTTCACAATTAAAGCAGCATCTGTTCGAACACCAAGTGTGGAGAAATGTAACAAGGCTTGAATAAATTAGCCAGCCAAATTCAGCAGGATGTCCTTGTTTTCCCACTGCATGCCCTTGTCCTCAATAAGGTTTAGAGAAGAGAATAATCTTCTCTCTCTCTCTTGGGAGCAAAGCTTTGAAAGGTAAATTCTACAGACCAGTGTATGCAAATTTCCCATAGCTTTGAAATTGATCACATTTTGACAAACGCAAAAGAAACTCTTTAAAGCCTTTCTCAATTCATCCTCAGACTCTCATTATTTTGACGTATGTAGGTTTAAAAATAAATCTCCCCAAAAAAAGTGTTGTGGGTCTCCTTAAATTGTAACCTTTATTTCTCCTTCGACACATTGGATAAATTCTGACATCCATTTACAACTGAGAAACGTTCCGTGCGTGCAGACATTTCAAATGAGGTTTGTTGGCATAAAATGTCATAGACCGTGGCAGCAGCTAACAAGTGCTTGTTGCACCTATTGTGCCCGTTTTGTTCTTACCTCTTATATCGTTGCAGACCATTTAATCTTTTGTTCATATACATATTTTAGCCATATTAACAGCCATGGGGAGCATGAAAAGCCAAAAGTACCCAGTAGTAAAGAAGCAAAATGCACATCTCAGACTTGGGGAACTGACTAATGCAGTATGTCATTGCATTGTTTTCACATGCTAAAGCTCAGTGATGGCTTTAATGGCCTTTTAAAGCTAAATTAACGGCAAAACACCCACTTACCTTCAAAGTAAAATAAACTGTGGAATATAATTGATTGATGCATTACACGTATTTATATAGCGCCAGCAGATTCCATACCACTGTTATGATTGATAGGCTAAAATTTTGGTTGTAAGTACATATTGTGCATTGCTGCAAATGTCAGCTAATCTAAACGATACAGAACCTGTGACTGGCGACACTTATTTACAGTAGCATGGATACCGTGTTGATTTGGACCCTTGGTACCCTCAAGTAAAACATTTTATATACTTCAAATCTTTTTTTATGCAAGAACTATCATCCCAACCACTGTGTCAGCGGTACCACAGGCTTTATTATCTAGTTTAGTATATAATAAACTCACCAATCTGAATACTACTTTGCATGCTGAAGACGTGTTCAGCGGAACGCATCTTATTGCAATCATTTAATTAGCTTCAGTCGGTTCCAGCACCGGCTCAGTCAGCGTTGTGCACAGGGGCCTATCCAGAATTAAAAGCAGCAAGCAACAAAATAATGTTAATGCACCATGGTTCCCTAGGTAGTGGAGTGGTACTTTAGGTGGCAGCAGTGCAGCATTACCAGGCAGTTGCCGTATAAGCATACTTGGAATTTTCTAGGGTTGGTTGCCTGAAACTTACCCTTTTACAGGTGACTGGCATTTGTGAAGAGGCAGGGCTAGCCCAGACAGCTTCCCCTGCCTGCCGAAAGAATATGACCCAACGCAGCAGTGCTTCACCCTGTACCTGGTGTCACACATTCCTTTCAGGCAGATATGACATCAAGTCATGGGCAGGTTGGGCCAGGGAAATGGGGAATTGCCAAATGCCCAAATTGTTTTAGCTAGGGTAGGGCAAAATATTTTACACTGGGCCAGCCTACTACAGAAAGCAGACACTGAGTCATATAAGGTAGTTTTACATGACCATACACTAGAAGCTCAATTGCTCATCCATGGTGCACGAGCAAAAGGCCACGTTAAAAAGGGGGTGCATGGCTTTACTGGCTCCCTGAACCAAAAAGTAGGAGCCCACCACAGCATCATGCCCTGGTGCTCCGCACAAGAGACACAGCATGTAGGAGGAGACCTATTCATCAAATGGGTCAAGCCTAGCACCACGCTATACATAATACGCTGAACCTTTAGCTCTCCTTCAGTATTTCACATATCTGTTGCCCTGTACCTTGTACAGGTCAGTCTTCACTTTATAGCTGCCTTGTAATTTCAATGCACACATTTTTTTTTCTTGGCTTTGCTCATTGTCTTTTGTAGAAATGCTTGTAGCATTCACCCTTCTGTGAATGTGTTCAACAATATGACAGATGAAGGGATAGAATCTCATAGAAATCTGTAAAGCCTCTGTTACAGTCCCCAAGGGAGTACTAGAGTAGTTTAGTTTGGTGTAGTTTAAGATATAGTATATGTCCAAAAGCATTGGGACACACCTCTTAATTACTTATTCATTCAGACCCACTGCCACAGATGTATAAAATAAAGCACCTACAACCCCAGAAAGACTCATGGGGGGGATGGGTCTTTCTGAAGAGCTTACTGAATTCATCACACATCAAGTACAATGCCAAATGTTGGATTGAGTGGTGTAAAGAGATTTTGGTACACATGGACATGATGGCATTACGCAATTATTGCAGATTACCCGGCTCCACATCCATGATGCAAAGCTCCCGTTCTACCACATCCCAAAGGTGCTCTATTGGATTGAGATCTGGTGACTGTGGAGACCATTGGAGTACAGTGGACTCATTGTCATATTCAAGAAACCAGTTTGAGATGATGTGAGCTTTGTGACATGGTGCATTAACCTGCTGGAAGTAGCCATTACAAGACAGGTACACCGTGGTCATAAAGGGATGGACATGGTCAGAAACAATACTCAGGTAGGCTGTTGCGTTTAAACGATGCTCAATTGGTACCAAAAGTGTGCAAAGAAAATGTCCCCCACACCACCACCAGCCTGAACCATTAATAAAAGACAGGATGGATCCATGCTTTCATGTTGTTTACACCAAAGTCTGACCCTCCCATCTGAATGTCGCAGCTGGAATCGAGACTCATCAGACCAGGCAACATTCTTCCACTTCTCCATTGTCCAATGTTAGTGAGCCTCAGTTTCCTGTTCTTAGCAGACAGGAGTGGCAACTGGTGTGGTCTACTGTTGCTGTAGCTCATCTGCTTCAAGGTTCGATGTGTTGTGCGTTCAGATACAGCATTCTGCCTACCTTGCTTGCAATGAGTGGTTATTTGAGTTCCTGTTGCCTTTCTGTCATCTCGAACCAATCTGCCCATTCTCCTCCGACATCAACAAGGTGTTTTCTTTTTCGGTTCTGTAAGCCCTAGAGATGGTTCTGCATGAAAATCTCAGACCAGCCCATCTGGCACCAACAATCACGCCATCCTCAAAGTCACTTAAATCCCCTTTCCGATGCTCAGCTTGAACTTCCGCAAGTTTTCTTGACCATGTCTACCTGTATTGAGTTGCTGCCATGTGATTGGCTGATTAGCTATTTGTGCTTACAAGCAATTGAACAGTTATACCTAATAAAGTGGCCAGCGAGTGTATATTCCAACACACCCTCCACAAGGTGAAAGCAGTACACAGATCCCCCATATTATAAACCCTACCTTGAAACGACGCATTGCTATTCAAGGTAGGGGATTTGGAGAGTACACTGTACCATACTGGATGGTGGCTTTGGCAACAGGAGCTTCAACAGATGTGCAATAACCTTTATAGTCTTCTCCTTTAAGACCTCTGTACCATGGGTGGGCAGGCAGGCCACATCAGGCAACCATTTTCCAGACACTATTGAAAATTCTGTTGCTTTAAAATATACAGGTAATAAGAACCTGATTGCACCCATGTGAAACAGTAAATTATAAAATACTCTGTATAGCTCAATTAAAAAATGTAAAGGTTTAGCACTGGAGGGGATTTTTTTTTTTCTTTTCAGCCTGCTGTAAAAGTGCATGCTCTATGCCGATTACTGGTCACTTTGTATAGCAATATGCTGCCCAAAGTGTCTACAGCCCATCAAGCAAACACCTCTACATAGCTTTGGTTTGAAGAGGGAGCTGCAGTGTTCAAAATAAAAACCGGTTTAGACCAGTGAGAGTAGCTGCTTCATTTGAGAACAGAGCTATAAATACTGCACTATACAGTATACATGGACAGAGGACAGGCCGCCTGCACTAATCCCAGCATGGGCTGGTTATCAAGTATTCCGTGTAGAACAAGTCAATAGCATCAGCTGATGCCATCACACAGGTCTCCCTCTGCATAACATCTACTACACTTACACCATCATGCGTCCTAGTACTGTACAACCTTTTTAATTATGAGGTTTACACGTCATCAAGACAGCTGTCACCAAAAATAAACTGCTTATCATAGTGTAGATACCATATCATAGCTTTTGCATACGTTGGTTATACATGATTTCAGCCTACCTGTTGAGAAACTTACATTCTGGACACTTATGTAGTCATCCTCTCATGCCCTTTTTTGCACCATTTAAGTGGGAGGTCAATTGCAGAAGAGACAGGAAAAAAAACATTTTTAACAAGCATCTAAAAGCTAATGTGGTTTAAAATCTAACCAGAATATACAGGTATTTGTTTTTCTTCCAAATGACAGCAAGATTTTGAATTCTTGAGGGGTGCATCTTGCCAACAGGTCTACAGCAGGAGAATGTTTTATGTTTTGAGATGTACTGATAAAAAAAAAAAAAAAAAAAAAAGTGAAATAGCACAAGTTAAAATATATATATTTTAAAGCACACTAACACCAATTCCAACAGCAGAAAATAGAATGTGTAAAATATTTTATTTAACACGTTTCAAGAGATTAAGGAATTTCTAGCACTTATTGATTTATACTGTAGTTTGCCTACACGTCTACCCCCAGTCAGTTTATCTTCTTTACAACCATGGAAAAACATCAGGGAAAAAGAAAAAAAATATATATATATATTATACACATCAAATAAATTACAATTTATAAAAGCACCACCCCCATGTCAGAATACATTTTGGAAGTGGGAAGTAATAAATTGATAGGCACATCATTCCAAATTTACTAAATTACAAGGGAGAACAGAAAAATCCAAAAAAACAAAACAAAACAAAAAACAGTACTTTGGGCCCAGAATAGTCAATGGGAAAACATGGTGCAAAATTCTATGTAAGCATATTATTTACGGACAAAACGAAACTTGTTAAATGGGCACTCATGCCGGTTTTTTGTGAGGCACACTGGGCTGGGGTAACAGGGTGACTTAAGGAAAGAGGCTTTTCACATAGGAATCTATATTACTAGTACATTTACGCATAGAGCCATACCGATCCATTAATCAATCATATTTTGGCTTTAAAAATACGATACAAAACAAAACTCAGCAAGCAGATAGCCTCATAATTACATTATCTCTGAAATTTGACATTGAATTGTAAACTTCTGTGTTGATTATAGACATTTTGTCCTTTCCTCTATATGCCTTGTATTGAGATATATATATATATATATCTCTCTCAATACAAGTGTTATAAATACCTCATAACTGAATAGGAAGGCACACAAACCTTTAACACCTGTTATTATGCTACACAGCCATGATAGATGGGGTTATGCAAATATGAGGGTTACCGTAAATGGTTGAAAATCACTCGAAATAAAGCACACTGGTAAGCCTTGATATCTAAAGCAGGGGTGTGTAACAGTCCCTATCAACAAACAGAGAAAATGTGTAATGGTACAGCTTTCCCTGGCTTGAGGTACAATGCATCTCTTCATCGTAGTGCCCCATAATGTATAATTGAGATTAAAAGAAATTAATGTGAAGATGTTTCACCTCCTTTGTAGATATGATAGGAACTCACCAAGCTAAGATTTATAAATTTAACCTCATGTGCTTAATCTCTTCAAACACCAACAAAAAAGTTACAGAATTTAACTGATAATACACAGTAGCACAGAAGGCTGCAGGACAAGTTTGATGGCACACCAACCGGCAGCCAACCTGCACACATACAGTGTTATCCCTGGTATTGTGAATAAGGAGAGAAAGCGGGTACTTATTTAACCCCTTAATGACAAAGCCCGTACATGTACGGGCTCAAAATGCATTGTTTTCAATGGTTTTAGGGACCGCCCATTGTCCTTAAGGGGTTAATAGGTAAGCTAGACAGTTTTCTGTTGTATGTTTTGCCTTAACATGTAGATAATGTTCTAACTTTGTTATAAGCTACTCTCAAATAGTATGTTGATATGTGAAGGACAGTTAGGAAGCAGACTGTTTTTTTGCACAAACGCAAACCCTTTATTAGATTAATCGAAATCTCAGTTTAAAAATGGGCCAATGATACTCTTGTAACTTTAGGGTTATTACTACATTTTGCCACAAAACCTTGGTTATGATTTACATATAGCACACCCGTTTTCATTGCCCTAATGTACAAACCTAGACTTTGCTGTTCTCCCATGTAATTTTCCACACAAGAGTTATCTAGCAGAGCACCTCCCCAGCAAACACTTAATGGACAAGCCGCACATAGAAATCACAGATATAAAACCTTGCACATCTGCCAATGGGGGGGGGGGGGGGTTCAGGGAGGGAAACAAAAAACAAAACAACTTTCATTGAAACGTGCTTTTAATTTCATTTCTCCCGACTGTTGCCATTTTGGTTTTTATTGGGACGGAGGGAAGATCCAGTCCATTCTTCTAAACTCTGGATCGTGAAGAGACCCTCGATCAAACACCTTTGAGGAGCAGGCATCAGATTAAAGCCACGAGTTTTCACTCTATTTTACTGCATGCAGCAGTGACCGTTGGCATCCTTAAATCTCAGTCGCATTTTAGGCCTGTACTTCTCCAGGTAGAGCAGCTGTTTCGAGTTAAATGCTCCTCTTCGTTTCCTTAACACAAAAACAATACATATATATATATATATAGTAAAATGTCCACCAAGACTAGTTTCGTGTATTTGTGATTTTAGTTATCCAGCATTACTACACATGCCAGGCATTGAAGAGATACGGTCTACAATTAAAAATTAGCCCCATTGAAACTACAATATTTTGTCTGTCCAAATATGTATATTTATAGTTTAAGCATATAGCGCTTTATCACGTAAAGTACATGTCCAAAGAATGGGGACTGTGCTGCTTAAACGGCCACATTTAGTGCATACAACGGTCAAGAGATTTCCAGTGCATTATAAGCAGCTTGTACGTTACCACCCAATCTTTAGTATAGTTTTCTCTAACTATACAGGTATAGCCGGAATGCAATTTTCATTTAAATGTGTATGGACATTTTTCACTTGAAATGCAAGACAGAGGTTCACCCCACCATACAATGCATCTCTGTGTGTTTCTGACATCAACACGCACTATCCCCTGAACTAGTTCATACTCAGATTGTTTATCAACGAGATGCGTCTGAGGAAAAACTATGTTTAACAAGCAGCTTGTGTAGTGCCTTGTTTACCGAGAGCGGAGGTCTCAGGAGGTACAGCGAAAGTGAGACAGTACAGGGAGGGGGAGTGAGAAAAGCCTGTTAATGAGCTCACTTACTGCCTGATAAACTGCACTGCATCCTCATACTTCATCCCACATTCAATGAGCGCCAGAGCAACCAGCACAGGGGCCCTGGAAGAAAGAGACAAAGATAAAACATGCTGAGATTAACCATGCGTGCATCTGATAGACTGGATCCATAGGTGTCCTGGGGGGGGGGGCATAACACAAGAAAAACACTATTAATTGGATTAAAACCCAAGCGCTGGCTCAGTTTTTCCTTAACTATACCCACAATGCACTGCTGACCACTAAAAGAAGAAAACATCCTTTACATTGTACCTCTGTTAATCTACAGTATACCCTGTATAGTAGTATTTGGTTTAAGCACTTATAACTGTTAAAATATAAAACAGTTCATTCCATAAAGGAGAATCAAAATTTCAGGATCGCGTTAGTTAAAAAGCTTTGGTATATTACAGACTGGCACTGTGAGCCGGCATCAAAAAATGAAACCCTTCTAATCTATATCCTGTCTTGACAGTTTCTCACATCTCCTCACAAAAGGCAGCTTGAATCAAACAACAACAACAAGCAGCAACTAAACCAAGGCTCGGCAAACCCCGGGTGCCAGGTCACCATGGCGACTAGAAACCAGGGTTTTGCAGGGCTGTTATCATCCGGCACGCTATGCTTCCCTCGTACCCCCACAGGAAAGGATGCCGGGTCCATGATGGCAGAAGATAGGCAGCAGCGTGGCTGGTCTCCACAAAGTGATGGGGGACTAGTATGTATATACTATAGCACCAGAGTCAGTGTACGTACGCATAGTGCCAGAGTCAGTGTACGTACACTGTAGTGCCAGATTGAGGTTGTATATGCATAGTGCCAGTCAGTCTGAGTATACTGTAGTATCAGTGTGTATGTGTGTAAAGCATAGTGCCAGAGTCAGTGTGTCTACTGTACTGCCAGATTCAGTGTGTATGTGTGCATAGGGTTAGTGTGTATTTTTGTATATTGTCAACAAGTGTAGTGCTAGCATGTATGGTGTTTGTTATAGTGTGGCATTAGTGTGAGTGCGTATGCCAGCATATAGTGTTAGCATGTGCGTTCCCGTAAGATGTTTGTGAGCATAAACTGTTAGTGTATGGTGTGGTGTTTAAACCAAATATAAAAATATATCTCAAAAGGTTCGTCTACTTTAACAGATATTTAATAAGAGACAAAAACACAGTAACATACAAAAAAAATGAGTGACAGCCCAACATACAATGCGATATAACAATTGGAAATAATCATGCAGATCTGTAAACAGGAAGCTACGACTGTCTTGTTTTAATATGTAAACACCAAGTTTCATTCATTTGGCTGTAAAGTTTATGGATTCAAAAATGTAACCTGAGTTAATGAGATTCATTTTCCCCCATCTGCATTTTTGTGGCATACGTTACAAATGTTAAGACTAAACATTGGTAATGCCGTCATTGAAAATACCATATTTTCTTGAATATAAATAGAGGTCATCATGGGCATAACTGGGCAGGTTGGCAAATAAAAACAAAAAATACATGTTTCTCAATCATGGTTTTTATTAAATATGAAAGTTTACATGTGAATTATTAAAACATTCCTATAGGGTAGCCTTATATTCAGGCTTTGTTCCTAAATATTCAAATTTTGAGGTGGTTTTATAATCTGGTCGCTTTATAATAGTTACTTTAGATGTAAAATAATCTGAGTGATTTATACCTTAACTGACAATATGAGCTAAGTGGGCATTGATGGGTTAATTCATTGAGTGCCTTTAGCCCAAAGACAATTTCTGTTAACAATCTAGTGCTCCAGCTCAATTTAAAGGAACTTCTGTGTCAGTGAGCCCTGGATGCAGGATTCACCCAATGGAGATAATCCAGGGCATCCATCAATACGGATGCCAGAGACTATCATCTCTATCTTCCATGCTGCCAGCTTGAGACCCTTAATACACTCTTCTACAAAAAACACACAGCCCTCACTGACCATGGGCAATGTCTGCCAGCTAGAACAGAATAAACCAACGCGTACTCAAACATATCCATGGCACACCAATTAGCTACCACAAATGCACCAGATGCCGCTTTATTTCCTTTACAGAAATGTTACAATTCATTCAAGATAAATTCTTATCTACAATTTGGTTATTTTCCAGAATCAAATATTAAGGTAACACATGAGAGGAAGGGAGGGAAAAATCTACATTTCCATCTGCCATTAAGGAATAAGGGACAATCGACCACATGACAAAGGCACACTTATTGATATACATTGTACTACATGGCATGTTACTTTATAAACTGTGATCCTTTTTAAAAGATGTGCATCTTATACACAGAACTGGATCCACAATCTAGTGGCAGAGAACACTGCAAATTCTATCATAGGTTCCAAAAGACTTAAAAGTATTACATTTCTGCACTAGCTCAGTTAACCATTTGGAGACAGAATACTTAAAGTAAGGAATATCCTCAAGCAGTGATTGACAAGCTGGAACAAATTAAGGACTCTACCTTTGGTCAAGTAGGCTAAAGAGATGTGCAATGGTTTGTAGAGGACAAAAGAGGCTTTGTGGTAGATATAAGATGTATTAAAATATTTTAGCAGGTCAGTACGTAAACAGAACTTAAGGACTAAAATGGATTTTTCAGCACTTTACATAGATATCCTACCTGCCAAGGCCTGCCACACAGTGTACGGCAATACAGCATCCTGCTTCCTCGCGAAATTTGGTTTTCAATAGATTTAGCCAATCATCAACTATCTGTGTTGGGGGTGGAGCTCCGTCATCAAATGGCCAATCCTGGATGAAGGGGGGGGGAGATATAAAGTACTTAAAATGAAAAGAACCCCAGTGCGCAAGAGAGTGGTACATTACACACAGAGAGTCCATACACAGGATGATTAAACAGGACAGAATTATATAAATGCATCATAATTGAAAGACTTTTGAAAGGTTTTGCAGTAGCTATGCCAAATACATAAGTACATGCAAAGTGTACATGCTGCAAAACCAATAGAGATAAGAGAAACCTGGCATCAGTGCTGGCTTACTAAAACTGTGGCTTTATTGTATACCATTCTCAGTCAATTAAAAGGCAGACAAGATCAGCTATCAGCATGCTGATCGCAAATGTCCAGGGTCTCTTTTTGTTGGCCAAGGCATACAATCACATCAGCATAATTCAGTGTTGGCTGGTATGCTGGAACAAGAAGGAACACAGATGGGAAGGACTTCAGGCAGAATTTATATGGTTCTTACTGAAACAGCAGAGGTGGATGTCATGTTCAAAAACAGTGTTTTAGCAAAATCACACATAGGAGTACTAGCCCAACACTGAGGTGTACAAGGACGTGTCTGTGTGTGTGTGGCCTAAATAGGAGGAGAAAATTGTGCACTTTTGCGGAAAGGGCATTTAGAACATTGGCTCTCTTGCAAAGACTGAAAGGGATTAAACTAACCAAGTGACAAACTAATCTGAAAAATAAAGACAAGCATTTGAACAGGTCATTTGGTTTTACAGCCCAAGCTACATGCTCCCATTCAAATCTGAATCCAAAGTTTCTAGATCCAAAAATGTATGAACAATATCAATTGTATGTAATCTTGCACAAGGCAGACCCTACTGATGTATAAAAGAAAAAAATGGCAGAAAACAGGCCTCAATACTTTTCACTTTGACATCTCAGGACCGCCTCCTGACAGCAGTAGTACAAACATGAGTGGCGTTTGAGACATATTTTAAACAGGGATTGACAAACCCAAGGTGCCAGGTAGCCATGGCAAAAAAAAAATAAAATAAAAAAAAAAAAGTACCCTGGGAGTACCCCCAGTACAGATGTAACGGGGCCAACTTTTCTGCTCTGTGAAAAACAGGCTTGGCTATCAGAGCTACAGGGGCAAGCTGAGGCAATACGTCACCAGGTGCCCAGTAACAGAGGCTGCCGCGCTGCAGATGGAGGCAGGTCTCCATGAAATAAGGGGACTACGTTGTGTGAACTGTACAGTAGCGTTCAAGTTAACGTGTATGCAAAGTGTCTGTGTGTATGCTTTTGGATAGTGTATGTGTATATAAATGTGGTATTTGCATCAATAGGCATATTGTGTTAAGCGTGTTACTGCATGGCATTAGGGCAAGCGTGTCAGCTTGTCAGCATTTAGTGTTGGTGTATGGTATTAGCATGCATGTGCATAAGCGTAAGGTGTTGGAGTGTGTTACTGTATGGTATTCATGTGCGTCTTACTGTATGGTGTTCAGAGTGTTTGCTAAATTATAACTATGTACTAATTTATCATCTTAAACAGATTAATGTTTTCATTAACATCATTTTTTTTTATTACCTAAATAGTCTATCACTAATATATACTTTATGAGTTGATCAACGTTATTAAAAATTTTTCGTTTAAATGTATGTACTGAGATACACACACTTTAAATTAAGAGGGCATGCGATGGTGGAGCTTCAACCTTAAAATGGAGATATGACCAAAGCGTGCGTACATACATACATACATATGCACGCTTTGGTCATATCTCCATTTTAAGGTTTATTGGGGGGGGGGGGGGGTGGTACAATACCTTAGGAGGCCCCTGCGTATATATGTTTCATACTTATATCTTCTTGAGTTCACGTACATGAGGCCTTTGATTCATGTAATGACTGCGTTTTGTTCACTCCATCTCCCCATGGAGGGAAAATAAAAAAAAAATATAAAAAACACAATAGTACAGACAGGGCATGAAGTGGCATCATATACTCACCAGGACCTGAATCCCTTCCTTCTCTACCGGAGCCTTGTCATAAGTTGCATCACAAACTCTCACTAGGGTGGTGACTCCATATTTTTTCAGTTCCTAGAATGATAAACAAGTATAGTTTTTAATTTCAAAAGTAAACAAAAAAGTTCAGGATAACTTGGAAAAAAAAATATCACAAAGCACAAAAACGTGAGGTGGCAAAATTGGAAACAGTGCTACATGAGATTATCACAAGCACTGAAGTGACCTTTGTATAAGGTCATATAACTAAAACCCCTTGCCTACCGCATGATCATGCAATTACTGGGGGTAACACTGTACAACATGGTAAAAGCTGGATTTTTTATTTTTTTTTAATAACTGGAAAATAGACTACAAATAAAAAAATGCAAGACACAGCTGGTCCACGTGCCATTTTAAAATCCCAGATATTTCCAGCTCAGGACTGCCTTTTCTGTTTAGGTGTATTGCAGTGTGTTTTTTCATTTTTACACTTAAGAACTCAATTTTAGGGAATACCCCTGATAAATAAATAATAAAAATAATTATATTTACAGTTACAACAGGGATCTTTACTGGAATCCAGCAAAACGCTTTGCCAACACACGATACCCCCTCAATTCAAGTAAAATAAAATTAACCACATTGTGGCTCTGATGCTTACCTCTGTGAACTTGTTGAGTGTGGCATTAGTAGGATTGTGGGTAATTAGAAAACGCATAGACTCATAAGATATTTCCACTGGAGCTGGACGGTTCATTGTGATCAGTTTAAAAAAATAAGGTTTATTTATTTTTAAAAAAAAAGGTCTGAAAAAAATTCACAGCAGAAGATATTAAAAATTTCTATAAAGAAAAATATATATATTCTGGGGGGAAAAAAAACAAAAAAAAATTTATTGCAAAGTCCCAGCAGAGTTGTAGCTGCAGTGGGATGCAGAATAGCACCCAAAAAAACCGCTTAATTTACATCTGGGAGGCGAACAGGTTTTTGTTCTAAAATACAAATGGTCTTTACTGCAATGAGGCACTCATATGGGGGATGGAAAGAAGTGATTGCAGAGTGTACCTCTGCACCTACTTTCCCCTTTATTTCACAAGAGCAGTGAAAACTATGCAGTCGTGGGGTGAGAAAATAAATAAAAACTCCCATATGCTTTGCCGCAGCAGACAAAAGGGATGGAAGGAAAAATGTTTAAGTGTAGGCTCAGGGTGGCACAAGGGTCCTCTTGGCTCACTTGTCTGCGCCAACACTGTGCTGAGCTTGGCAGTATTCTGTCCTTACACGCCAAATCGCCATAAATGTGCAACAAATATTCCAAAAGGAATCCTACAACAGAGAGAGAAGCAAAAGTGACTGTGTTAGAGTTATAATTAAGAACAGAGGCAAATCCTAACATTTGCTTTATCCTCCCAATTAAACGTTATATAAAACCAGAACACATAATATTATTCCATTATACACAATCCTAAAGCCAAACTTATAAGAATGTCACCAGAGTCAGGAATCTGCACACACACCACAGGAACTCAGGTGCTTAGCTGTGCCAGGAAGGGCCAGCTCCCCAGTAAATCAAAATAGAAAAAGGCTCCAGGCACTCAAGGGTTCCACTCAGGCAGGTTTATTGAAGGAGAAGGACAACAACGTTTCGACCTCACAATGAGGTCTTTATCAATTTATAAGAATGGCATTTTGCACCAGTGTGCTACTGAGCATGTACAGGAAGTGTATGTAGGTACACTTCCTGCTTTTATTATAGGTAGCCAAGGAGAAGAGAAAAATGAAGACATCTAACTTTAATAATGAATGCAAGCATTATCAGTTTGAATGCAGTAAAAATGCACTGGATGAAAAAAAAAAATTTTTGGAATGGTCCCATCGCTTATTTAGCATAGTCCAGGATATTATGTGATGAAACAAAAATTATAATACGCTATTAATTTATATATTTGAGAGCCCATAATTTGTGATTTTTTTATTATAGGACATCCATGAAGGGAAAAAAAAAAACACCAATGTAAGCAACGGAATGTGAGCTAGTTTTTAGAAGGTCAGGGTGACGGTACAAGCCGATACCAACAGAGCAACGGAAAGATGTTTTAGTCACTTATCAGCTGGAAGGGAGAGTTTGCAGTGACTGATCAGCTTCTCAAGTATGAAACAAATATCTGCAAGTGTCTCTAAAACATAGCACAGATAAGGCACTAAGCAGGAATCTGGACAGAACACATTGGACGTAAAAGCATTTCTTGACAAGCTGTGCAACACAGTTTTCTTAGTTCATACGGTTTTATCCCAAAGGAATAACTAATGCTTGGACATGAATCATGGAAATACTGTATGCTTCAGAGGGTATACAACCATTACTGCAGCAAGTGCAAGTACCAGGCAACAGTAACATTAAGGCACCAATTGCATGCTGCCACTAGCAACTAGTCAGCCAAGTGTTCCTGTGGATCACTTAAAAATCTGTGTCCTGCCATTGGCTGAGAGATTGTCAGAAATAACCAAAGCAGTGCTGTGTACCCCCAAACGGTCACCTTCACACAAAACACGCGTCTTAGACAACCTGCCCGTGTTGAACGATCTACCTAGAGGACACCCATCAGGTAGTTGCCAGTGTTACCAGCATGAAGGACATGTTTAGTCAGTGAAACAGCGGTAAAAGGGATCCCAGAACCTCACCTACACTATACAGGGAGAGTACCAACTAAAAACCAATACCATAGTTATGACTTGGCAAGTCTCTGCAACCCACCTTGCCCTGCAAAAAGCTCAGGACTGAAAGTTGCTCTATTCTGCAACCATGATTACACTTTTAATGATATGCTGTACAGCGTACACAATGTAGGAGCATTCACTCACACACAGACAGGTTCCATAAAACATGCTCCTTCAGTAAATTAAACAGATTCACAGCTAAATTCCCCTGGAGGCTACCTCCTGCCTTCTGGAAGACTGCACACTCCCAACACATTCTCCCCTAGCGGCTCGGTAGAGGACTGTAAAAAACACTCCGCTTAACGCTCTAGGATGCCGGAACATGCAAGGGGAGAGTCTAAATAGCGCTGCAGAGTGTTTCACACAAACACTGCAGAGCTAAGAACCCGGCAGGGACTTCATTCCTCAGAATAAACAGAAGTCAGAAAATTAACATCACCGTACCGTTACACGTTATCTAACCACATTAAAATGCAACTTTTGAGAAAAAAAGTTTGCATACAACATTAAGTCAGGTGCTGAGCTGCAGAAGGGGTTAGTGTGTTCAGATATTGTATATGCTTTTAATAGCAGCTACAACCCATAGCTCAATATATTTGAGTTAAATATCCAATTTCCCCCTCACCGCAAAAAAGTAATGACCAATCCTCAACCGAGACCAATTCAGGGAACAATCCAAAGGTCAAAGACTTTGTATAACCGCATACTGATAGAGAACCAGTAAGAATACAACATTTATTTTAATGCTGAAACCCAGCCTCCCAAAGAGTTGAGGGAGAGGGTTAAATCAGGATATTCAGATTACTGGAAGAGATTTGTGGCTGTAAATTCTTGCTAATCTTTCTGACAGGATTTATCTGGAAGTTACCTTCCTGGTTCTATGACTGGTGTGTAGTTTGGCTCTTCTAAGTAGCCCAATAAAACGGAACGCAAGATCACCCTGTGCCTTTGAGTAAAAGGGACACAGTCATTTCATTCTTTGGCAGAGGCGGACGATACCTGAATAATCAGGTTTCCTCGTGTCTAATTCCATAACGGACATGTGATGAAGGAGAGCCAAGAATTCCTGGCAGAGGAATTAATACACAGGACTGCTTCCCACCCACCCTCTCCAAAAACATGCAGCTGGACTAGGGCCCATTAGCTGCACTGGTTTGCTTGCTTTGTACAGACAGCAGCAGCTGAAGCTTTGAAGGGTTTGCAAACTGGAAAAGGTTAGGATGATCACTTTTCAAAACAGCACATAAGCATGTGTTCCTCCCAATGGCTTATTTTCGTGGGACAACTCCTGTTTAAATGACCATGCGCTAGATAGAATGTTATATTGAAAATATGTCAAGTGAGGCAATAGGCAAATCCAAAGAGCCCACACCAACACTTACCTTCTGGATTCATTAGGCGACAAGAAACACTTCCATCTGAGCGTTACTATAAAGAAGTGGAGGCAGTAGGGCTTTGTTTGCTAAACTGAGGGCACCACTATGAATGCATGCCCCACAAACTTATTTTAGAACACCCATAATCAAGTTTATGTGCGTTCCTGAAAGCGACGAGCAATATGCCTAGAATTAACAAATATTTGTAGATGCTATAAGATCTATAACACAGCCTTTATTGATTTCATTTATTTCAGGAGCACATTAGGGGGCTAAATGGCTTGCTAATGAGACAGAAGCACAATCATCCAAGCCAACAGATCTCTGAAGCATAAAGACAGCACATTCTATTGAACCAGAAATGTCAAGCAAACACTGTATTCACGAGCGAGCATAACTCCATTTTTATAGCCAACGGCAAATGGGCAGAGCTGTGGCAACTGGCATTTAAAATGGATAAATGAAAAGTACTGCACTCAGGGCACAGTATAGAATGTCCGATACTGTCCTAACCTCGCCATCTAAGGAAAGGGATTTAGGGGTAATTATTTTAAAGCACCTAAGGCTAGGTGGACAATGTAACAAAGTCGCAGTAATCACTAGCAGAATGCTTTGTTGTATAGGGAGAGGTATTAGCAGTAGAAAGAGGGACAGAGCAGAACTGGGACCTCAATTGGAGCATTGGGATACCGTACTGGAGACGGTATCTCCGGAATGATATAGATATGTTGGAGAAAGTTCAGAGAAGGGCTACTAAAATGGTTAATGGACTACAGGATAAAAAAACAAAAAAAAAAAAAAAAATCAGGAAATATTACTTTACTGAAAGGGCAGTGAATGCATGGGTTATTTTTCCAACAGAAGTGGTAGTTGTGGATACAGTGAAGGCATTTAAGCAACCATGGGACAGACATAAAGCAAAGCTAGATATAAGATAAGGCCGGGGACCAAGGAAAGCATTCAGAGGTTGGGCAGACTAGATGGGCCGAATGGTTCTTATCTGCCATCACTTTCTATTCTAAAATTTGCCCAATCTGATTTTGTGCCGCAGGAATTGTTTTAGACAGCATTTTTTGGTGTTGGTAAGATGATGGCCATGGAAACTTTACATTTCATCCCCTGCAGAATAGTCACTGGGAACAAATCAGGTGGCTGAGGACAAAAACCCCTAAGTAATCCAGTGACATCGGATTCATCAGAGTAAAACGCCTCGGGGTTAGAAATGTACCTGCGCGGTAAAGGAAACCAAAATAAAATCACATTCTGGATATTTCTAAGCAGATCAATTTTGATTTGAAGGACACTAGCATGTAAAGTGAAGAACAGGCTCCCATTCAAACACAAACAAAAAACAAACACAATATAAGATGTCAATAGTTACTTACGCACGCCCCAAACGTTCCAATGTCTGGAACATGTCTTTTGAAATGTTTACTATTTGGAGCAGAATACCAGGGCTTCCAATACTAGCAGAAAAGCAGTATTTTTAACAGGGGCAGGCAGATTAACTACAAATCCTATGATGCTCAGTCAGCATAGCTGAACAAGCATTTGGGTAGTACTACAACAGCTGAAAAGCCACCACGTTTATTTTAAAAGAAAAGACCACAGTCAATTTAATGGTAACATACATACACACTAATATATATTACACACATAAAGATGCAAACACACACACAAACAAGGGAAACATACAAACCTACTTCTATGCTGTGTTACCCCACAACAGGAACCACCAGATGGTTGGCTGCTTTTAATGACTGTCAAGGCTAGTGATCAGGAAATTCTATACTGCTGGGACACGAGAGAGGTGATTATAATATACATTAGAACTGCCCCCATTTTTAACCAGTAACATTGCTTTCATACAAATAAGTGACAATGCTATCCCAAATATTGTTTAACTAGCAGAACTGAAAAGCAACATTTATCGCGTGTGTAAAAGGCACTAAAATGGGAAATTGCAGGTGGCCTTGCACATAAGACACTAATTGCTACCAATTATCTGCCAGTCCCCTTCGCTTGCATACTTAAGAGAACCATATGAAACTATTTAGCTTTGAATTGCCTAATGTAAACATGGGAATGTTTGCCCAACACATCAAATAAAAAAAATTAAAAAAAAGTGAAAAGTGAAAGGGTAGTAAAGCTGCAATTTAACTACAGGAACGCTAGATTACCTTCGGCACAAGGTAGACAACTTCAGCTCGTATAAGGTTTCTGCAATACTGCCCCAGAGGAGTCAAAGTGTTACTTATGATGGTGCAGTTTATAATGGTCATTACCCTAGAGGGATAAATAATTACTTGTCTATACTTAACATTTTGCCCAAGCTCAGATTTATCCACACTTAGGCATTTGGAAAATCAGAAATCTGTACAGAAGTCTTCACCTGCGTGTACACACACACACACACACACACTAAAAACGCGGCGAGAGCAGAAGCGGACAAAAAGGGGACAGGGACACAGAAGCAGTCGGTGGAGAAAGTAGGGAAACATCGACAGAAGGCTAAAAAATGCAAAAGTGATTTTTTTTTTTTTTAAACGTAGATTTTGAAGCAAAACCCGAACGCACAAGTCATTTTTAACCGGTGTTAATACCAGTTACTCAAAATGTGTCAAAGTTGGACCACTGGGTTTACACCGATTACTTACTAAGCAGCTCACAAAAGTCTAAATGGGAGAAGTCACTGCCACCAAGGCAGCAGACATTTTCTCTAAAGTTCCTCTAGCAGGGGCACAGAACCCAGGAGTCAAAACGACTAGCAGGCATTCAATCCCAATAACAGTTACATTGTCACCAGTAAAAATAGTAGAATGCTATGTGATCACTGGATACAGAAAGGTTTAAAAAGCATGACTTAGTGACATCAAACAGCACTTCCCAAAATGACTAGGACCCAAAAGGAAGCAACATTTCACAATTACACTTTCACATGACGACGACGAAAAAAAACAAAAAAAAACAAAACACTTTCTTACAAGGTCTACCTAATCCCACTGAAGTTCAGAAATGAAACGACTGCAGAGTTAAGTCCCCTCAAAACCTCACTTTACAGCCTATTTTTTTTAGTATGTTCTAAGCAAACTTTACAGAGCAGAGGAATCTAATGTGAGGAAATCTGAACAGCTTTCTGAATATAAATAAAAATGGCTTCAATCCCATATCACCGATTCCCAATTTATACCATCTTGTAAGGACATTTCCATACAACTCATAAAAGACACGTTAATATTTAAAGTAGAAGACAGAACTTTGTGTATTAATGCTTGAACAAATACATCAGCCTGCAGCATGCTCCAGGGCCATGTGACCAACAGTCAGAATCTCTCTGTTCTCAGTGTCTGGATAGTGTGGGCGGGTGAGTAACCAAGTGTTCAATGTCATCCGAGGGATACCGATTTAAGGAATTCGAGAGAAGACATCTGACAGTGGTTGTGTCACAGCCATTTCATAAGGTCAGAGTGTTCTCAGGTAGGGCCTGAGTCATCAAGCAGGCAAGCCCAGCCTAGGAGTGGGAGGGAGCTGCCAGGCCCCAGGGTGGAAGACAGTGTGGTCATTGTAGAAGCTGCCAGATTACAGGAATCTACAGTTAAGCATTAGGTCAAACCAAATGCAGTTTGTAAGCCCTTGGCCATTAAAGACAGTAAGCTCTTTGTGGCAGGCATATTTTAACATTACTGTTGCTAACAACATATTGTGCTTTAATTTTCACTGCCCTTCCCATTTGAGATTACTTAACACTATTTGATATGAACGACAAAAGGACACAGGAAACAAAGGACACCTTTTGGAAGCTAACCCAAGTCTATCCTGAGACTTGACAATACCATAATATTACTAAGATCCAAGCCCAGTGTTGAGTCACAAATCATCCATTTGATATAAGTTTCTGCTAATTTGGATAGATAGCCTGCACTAACACTGCATCTACTGTATTAGGTTGTCTCAGCGTGTCAATTCTAGTTTGTCATAGTGCTTAAATATAGGTATTGTAAGAAGCGCTGTGGAAATTGTTGACAATGAGTACCTTGGAGCACTTTAAAAGATACTAGCACCACATAATTGCTGCCTGGTACAGGCACCTCATCAGTTGCCTGGCATTGTTTAACATGTTCCTTCACAATGGAACAATAACACATACAGAAAAAAAAAAAAAAAAGGAACTGACTGATACAAGAACAGTGTCAGCCTCAACCTTAACACGTTAAATGGTATATTGGCACTCCATATTTGCCAGGAGCATACATCAAATATTCTTAAACTGGCCTGTCAAACGATATAGGGTCACTATAAAAGCCATGGTAGCCGAACGTAGTATGTTATCGCAAGATACTAGAGGTGCAAGCGGAACATATGGAACGACCACTAACCTTATTCTAGTCTGAAGGCCAGATCACACCAGTCACATCTATAGGCCGGGCAGCACACTCTCGCCCAACACGTGCTGTCAGACAGACTAACACTCGCCCACTCCCTGCTCCCAGCTGACAGGGCTTCCCTGAACCAAAGGCTCGGGGCCTACAGCCAGCATGACTTCCTCTGGCGCTTTCTGGATAATCTGGTCTCCTCCTGATTAAAAATTAACAGCCTTCATGTGTAACAACACGTGTTCCCTGATCCCAGTCTTGCGATGGCTTAAGTGCAGAGTATCAACTGGTCATAACCTCTAGCCACGTTAACGCCAACACGCATGAGACCCAAACGTTGTCTGAAGAGCTCACTCGTCCATTCGCACGCAAATACCGCTCCTAAGCCAGGTCCCGATCACGTCTCCTACATACACAGCGCACGGCCCGTCCCATTACGGGGCCCCCAACTCTCACACGAACACCAGTGTAAGAGCCCCACCGATTTGAGTCTCGGACACACAGCAGCAGCACACATATTACAGCCCTGGATGCTTACAGTCACGGACGAGCTGTTCATTGAAGTCCGACTATCAGTGTGCGGGTGGCGCGTTATTCGAGGATTTCCACTCCCCAACTCTCTCTTCCTGGCGGTTCCGGTTGCTCTGACACAACCCCGGTACTTAGCCCCGCCCCCTCACTGAATTCGCCAATAGTAGCGATTAAACCAAAAGAGGAGTGACGTAAACTTTGATTGGGTTGCCGTGAAATTGGAGTAAACCGGATGTATCTCCTCCCCTACGTCTTAGCCAATCGGAGGCGCTAAAGCTTGTCTGCCGTCACAGCGCGAGATAGGAAGTGGCTGGAGTTACGGAGGATTGGTAAGAGCTGCCTAATGCCTATAGCCAATCCGCGAGCGAAGTACACTTCAGTGAGGGCTTGTATAGCGCCAAGACTGGAGCCAATCAGAGAAATGAGGATGACGAACGTAGTCCGTAGGAGGTGTGGACAGCAGGTTTCGGCCGGGTATTAGCGTCACGATTTCAGCTTTCAGTGCGGCGTGTGTCACTGCCTTCTGAATGGAAGCTTGTTTGTTGACGCGCTACCGTTTCCAATTGCTACTTACAGGCCATCCGGCGTAAACTTTATAATAAATTGACACGAGCCGTAATGTGTATTCATATTGCACATTCTCTCTGAAATCCCCATAATATTTGCTGTAGCTATGATTCATTCCAGGCATTAGCTCCAAATACGTTTTTTGTCCCACTGGGGTGGCAGAAGAGTTTGCGCGAACCAATAGCACTTTAAATTATCAAGGCCCAGTCCATGTAAGATTGTGCTCTTGTTTGGTACTGTATAAAGCGTAGGTAAATTGGTGAGATTCATGGTCAACATGAACTATGCATTATGCAGGGCCAAGGATGTCTTCTCAATGTCTTCTTTAAAGGCGAAATACCAAATATAACAGGCAGGTTGGTAAATATTAGGAACATTTACTTATGGCTGAGCTGGCCCAAGAATAAATGTTTAGCCCATTTTCAGGCCAAGTTAATTTAGTGGACCAGCTTAGCCTTACATCTGGGGCAACAGGAATTCATTGGGGTCCAAGAATAGATATGTCGGTCTTCTTAAAGTCCTTGTGCACATTTGGCGCTATTGCGTTTATTCATAGACTAGTCATACTGTGACGCAGCGCATAATACAAACACTGGCAACTTCCTCATTCATTAAATGATGCACCTCGGCCCTGCATCAACCTTCGCTCAACCTGACCGGTTTTGGTCCATTGTCATGAATAGTGAGGTACAGGGGGGTTGAAACCACAACTCTCCTGTAAACTCTCCCTTTAGTGAATAAACCAAAGAGTTTCTTGCAGAACTTCACAGTAAGAAGTCCCATGGAGTGTTTCTTTGGGAAAACTATGTATAGCACCAGTGAATGCGAGTAGATGACAAGTAAACTTAGCTCTTTTGATTAGCTGATCACACAAGTTTTTACTGTAAGCCTATACTATCCATTATTAAAATTGTACCGTAATTACACAGTAACTGATTGGTGCCTCTCATGTTTTTTCTTTTCTTTCTGTTCTCGTTTCCATCATGGATGATTGTTCAATGACAGTGATTTGGCAAGTGACCTTGGAGGAATCTGCTGCTTATTATCCAAGCGATTTCGGGGAGATTTGCTGTTCAGCATTCAGTGTTTTTGATACATCTGATACTTTGAGGCTCTTATTTTGCAAGATAATTACGTTAAGGTATCTATCTAGCTATCTATCTACATACCTTGGGACTTTTATGTTCTAAACAAAACTGCACTATATCAGTACTCTGTGTTTTTAGCACTCTGTTGTGGTTCCTACAAGAATGGTACTACAACACCAGTTTTTCTCTTCAAAAGAGAAACATTTACTATCTATGCGCAATTTTAAAATTTTTTGGTGATCTTTAAAAGGATATTGGTTTGCTGCATTTAATTTGTTGTTTGTAACTTCTGAGAGCTCCCACACTAATTCATACATTTATTTTTACATATGTATAGCAGATCGGCCACTCCCATTTCCCATGTTATCAGTAATGAAAACATGGCAGGGCACACTGTCCCAATGCCTGCTGTGCACTTGCAGATTCCCCTTGGGTATTGCTTGCAGTTGCTTCCAATGGGACGCTAAAAAAAAACCCAGCATTTGTTAGTGAAATTAGGCTATTTTCATAATGTACATTAAAGCAAAGGCATTTTGCAAGGTTCAGCCCAAAACACTCAGTATACAGGTTTACAGCATATTCCATTCCTCCCCTTACAATACTATTGATGGATACTGGAAACCCCCAAAAATATAGAATGTTTGATGAGCATTCATTGTACTGAATTTTAATATTTCTCAATATGACATCTTAGCTTGTGTGAGGTCACTGTAGGTATGTAAATGCATACTAGTGAATATCATAGGTTAAAAGCAGAAGGTTTCCATGGAAAACAAATGTGCATACATTCGGTGGTAAAGCAAAGAGTATGGTTTGTCCATTCCCACCGACCTTTCAAATATGGTAGCCACACATACATTTTACGTGTTGCTGACCAGTGCTGCCCTACAGGATGTGTGAGTAACCAACTCCCTTTCTGTGAGTTTATCTTGTAGGCTGCAGAAAAACCCTTTGCATGTGCTGCATAGCAACATATGGATTGTACGCATGTGCTGGAATAAATGGTCGATGTTTTCACCATAATTTCAATTCTTCTCATATATGTGTTTATCAATTGGCTACCTTTACAATAAGTATGTTTTATTTTTGCAAGGATACTTTCGTTACCTTTCTACCTACCGGTTATGTTTATCACCTGTAGAACCCCACTACTAGCTTTGTCCTAAAAAGTTATAGAGGTCTGCAGCTAAGTGCCTCCAGCACTTGGTTGCCTTTGTTCTTTCAAGGCATAGTGTCCTGGCACATTGACTGCTCAAGGCTGTTGTTAAGGTAAGCACCAGGGCTGAATGTACATTAAACGGCCGCCCATTTAAGTGGCCGATTTGGCCACGCCAGGGCCGTCTTAACGCGGCGGTAAAACACACGGTAAAACTGCACAGTGCCGCCCAGTGTCCTGTTCCGTGTGATTCCGCCCCCTTGAGCGGCAGGTCACATAGTCAATGTGATGGGCCGCTCAAGGGGGCGGAGTCACACGGAACAGCTCCTCGTAACAGCTAGAAGAGCACGTTGGAGGGCAGCAGCAGTGAAGGATGGAAGCAAAAACATAAGTATTAAAAAAGTAAAAAAAATTGTTGGGGTAATAGGCAGAAGGGGAGCCATATTCAAGGGGGGGGGCTGGATTGGGACAACAATTAAATGCAAAATGGGGGTGGCTAGGGGGTATAAGTACACAAGGGTGTTGGGGCATAATGTACAAAGGGGGCTGGCTGGGGGCACAAATCCACATGGGGCAATACACAAGGGGCATAATGTACAAAGGGGGCTGGCTGGGGGCACAAATCCACATGGGGCAATACACAAGGGTGTGGGGGGAAATACATTAAAACCAAAGGGGGGGCTGGCTGGGGCATCAATACACAAGGGGGAAAAACAAACAAACAGCAAACCAGCGTGGAAAGCATTTTGGATGTGGGTGTCAGTGTTGCAGAGCCTCTCCTGGTGTGTGTGTGTTTGGTTGTAGGTGTGGTAGAGCCTGTCCTGGTTTGTATGTGTGTTTGGATATTGGTGTTGCAGAGCCTGTCCTGGTGTCTGTGTGTTTGGCTGTCTGTGCGGCAGAGCCTGTCCTGGTGTGTGTGTGTTTGGGTGTCGGTGTGGCAGAGCCTGTCCTTGTGTGTGTGTGTTTGTGTGTTGATGTGGCAGAGCCTGTCCTGGTGTCTGTGTGTGTTTGGCTGTCTGTGTGGCAGGGCCTTTTCTGGTGTGTGTGTGTGTGTGTGTTTGTCTTTCTGTGTGGCAGGGTCTGTCCTGGTGTGTGTGTTTGGGTGTTGGTGTGGCAGAGCCTGTCCTGGTGTGTGTGTTTGGGTGTCGGTGTGGCAGAGCCTGTCCTGGTGTGTGTTGATGTGGCAGAGCCTGTCCTGGTGTCTGTGTGTTTGGCTGTCTGTGTGGCAGGGCCTGTCCTGGTGTGTGTGTGTTTGGGTGTTGGTGTGGCAGAGCCTGTCCTGGTGTGTCTGTTTGGGTGTCTGTGCGGCAGAGCCTGTCCTGGTGTGTGTGTGTTTGGCTGTCTGTGTGGCAGTGCCTTTTCTGGTGTGTGTGTGTGTTTGTCTTTCTGTGTGGCAGGGCCTGTCCTGGTGTGTGTGTGTTTGGGTGTCGGTGTGGCAAAGCCTGTCCTGGTATATATGTTTGGGTGTCAGTGTGGCAGAGCCTGTACTGGTGTGTGTGTTTGGGTGTCGATGTGGCAGAGCCTGTCCTTGTGTGTGTGTTTGGGTGTCGGTGTGGCAGAGCTTGTACTGGTGTCAGGGCGGGCTGTTTGGGGATGAAATTGGCTCACGCTGGGCTGTTTGGGGACAAAGTTGACTCACTGTGGACTGTAATTTGTTAATGTTATTTTGGTGCTAGTCGGGTTCTATGTGGGGAGTGTGGACACCAGGGCTGGCTTTGGGGGTGTGCATTCTGTGATCTATGCCTGTAATTTAGGGGTTTTTATCTATACCTTAAATGTTTAGTTATGTGATTTCCGGTTGATCTGTATATGCAAAGCTGGGTTTGTGTGTTATTCTGTTGATCTGTATCTGCTATGCTATGTTTCCATACATTATTTATAAATAACTGCAAATACTAGGTTTGTATTTCTTATTCAGTGCTGTTTGTTTACATGTGTTGTTTATTTGATTTAAACCTGAACTACAGGGAGTAAGTAAAACAGAGGTGTGGCTTAGTGAATGAGGGACAAAGGGCCCAAGGAAATGCCTAGGGTCCAATTTTTCCATATTTACATTTTATTTTGTTAAAAAAATTAGCTGTTTTTTAATGTATTAAACATAATTTTTTTTACTCCCAGTCCCATCACATTACATCAATAAGCCTTAGAAAACCAGGAAAAGATGGGCATGGATGGTGTGCTGATTCGGTGGCGCAACGGGCCACTTGACTAGACTTGCCCCCCAGGTTTTAGGCTGCCAGCCCTCCCCTGGTAAGCACAGAGGGAAGTGGCCCGTGGTACCTGGTTTGAAGCTTATCTTTGCATTCATATAAAGGTGCTTTTCTACAATTCTCAAATACCTTTTCACATTCCTTACTGTAACAGAAGCCCAGTAAATGTGTATGTGCACTCCCAATAGCTGTGTTGCCAAGACGGCCAGTATGTATGAGCTTTATTAAATGTCAGCAGTCCAATGCCATTTGATAATGATAATAACGCAGGTATGCTGCCCTGTGTCTTTAGCAGTCACTTGGACGTAACCTCCAACACTCTGTCAGATAATTTATTTTAAAAAAAATGACTCATCTGGTGTCCATCTCATCCTGCATTTGCAGCAGCTGTCTAGCTGACACCCGTTTTGGCCGATTGCACATGCTACCTCTCTTCTTTTCATACCTTGTTTTTCTTATGTTTCTGCATTCCTTTGCTATTGTGAAATTGTTTTTGAGCTGAGCCTTTTTATATTAGATATAATTTTGCCTCTGTCAGTTTGTCATTCCCCAAAATGTACTAAACTCTGTGTAAATTGTCGGTGCTTCTTAAAAAAATATATTGCATGTGAATAAGACAAAAAATATTCAGCAAAAAGGGTAAAAAAAACTAAAAAAAAACTGACCAACCAAGACCACCTTGTCATAGCCAGACTTTATTAACACTTTTAACTCAATTTACTAATCCCCTACTCATGTTATGAAATACTGAGATGAAGCAAGAAGTCTATGAATGGTCATAAATAACATGGTACATTGATAGACATCTATGTAAGAATCCTAGGTGATATATTACAAAATATAGAGAAAAGATACTGTACACATGCTGTAGGTGTTTACATAGATTCATTGAGAGTAAATAAAAGATCACACCTGGCTTGGTGTTGTTGGTGACAGCATGTATTGGTTCAGTGTCATGGCAGAATGAGAGCCTGAATTTCTGGTTCTGCATTCAAAATGCTGGCACAGAGTCTTTTTTTCCATGACTTAAAACATTATAGGAAATTTCCCAGTCACTAGGGGTGCGGGCTTACCACGTACCAAACAATCTAGAGAGGTTTTGTAATCAAACTCAAATACTTTTATCGAACCAAGATATAAATGGACATTTGCACTAGAGAAAAATGAAGAAGTATGTGGGTGCCAAAAGAAAATCTAGACAAATGTGATTTTAAAAGATTGTGTTAACCCCTGAAGGACTGAGCTGTTTTGGGGGTTTTTTGCACCCTACGCGATCCGGGCTGCTTTAACATTTCTGCAGTGTTTGTGTTTAGCTGTAGTTTTCTTCTCTCACGTTTACTGTACCCCCACAAATTATATATTTGGCTTTCTTTATTTGGATCATAACATCTAATTTACTGTAAAAATAAATACTAAAATATAGTGAAATAATAAATTTAACACATACCCAGCAAATAGTATTTAAAAACACCTATCTGAGCACAAATATTAGCGATTCTGTCACACTATATGGGCATATATAGCGATTCTCTATGGAGCGCTGCTTACTATTCAGCACAGAAGAGATCAGATATATACGGTATATCATTATTTCCTGCTACTCTTACAGCTTGTAGAATACACCTGCTAAACAGTGTCCTTCAGGTTAGCCACATCCAGTCTGTAGTGCCTGGCAAACGTGTGAAGACTGCTCCGAGTGGCTGCGTTACAGATGAGGGCTAGTTCTACTGCTGCTTCAGCCCACGATGAGGAAACAGCCCTGGTGGAGTGAGCTTTCAATCTAGTAGGGGTGTTCTTTCCTACAGCCATGTAGGTTTTAGACTTCACTCCCGTAATCCATCAACTGATAAGAGGATTTTGAAACTTGCATGCCTTTCCTGACACCTGAGAAAGCTACTAGCAGGGATGCACATTGTCTCCATTTATCAGTGGTTTAGGTAGATCCGAATACATATTTACTACTAGCCGAGAGAGGGAAGGTTGTGATATGTGGTATGATTAACACCGCTTGGTAAATGTCTTCCAGATCTTTTTATATCTGATCAAAGTAACCGATTTCCTGCTGGCTAGAAGGGTGTCAATAACTACAGAAGAAAGGCCCTTAGTGGCTAATCTTTGCCTTTCACACACCAAGCCGATGTGCTTGGATTTAGGTGCAGATGGGGCCTTGGAGTAGGAGATCGCTTTGAATTGGAAGGTGCGGGGGATGGTCTACAGTTCCTCAACATATCCTCTTTGGCCAAAATGGAACTACCAGAATGACTGTTGCTTTTTGTCTATTATTCACTTGATTACTCGGGAAATCAAAGGAAGAGGAGGAAAAATGGTATCCTGAATATAATTCCAGGTTTGGGTGTCTCCCACAATTATATGAAGATAGAGGAGCACACAACCGAAAAACAATAAAAGACCTAAAAATTCAGATTCCCAGGTTGCTGCTAGACTAATAATGACCAAAAAGTACATATAGCAGAATTCAGTGCATGCCCAAAGAATAAAAAAAAACATCTAAATATTGGAGATTTTGTCACCCCATATGGCCATATATTGCTTAGCCCGCCGCTTTGTCAAAGTACCCCAAGTTTGGCGAGTCCTATCTAAATTTTCATGGCTATATTACTTAATAAGTAGCTGAATCAATGTGTCTTTACCCAGAGTATTTACTATAGGGAAGTTCTGTTCTTTTGCATTTAGGTTGAAGGCCACAAGATTCACTTCTGGTATCCCCCATCTGTTGTTAATTAATTAGAAGACCTCTGGATGTAGGCTCAATTCTCCTTGGAGCATGAGTTGCCTGCTGAGAAAATTTGCCTTTGTATTTAGGGATCCCCTGTTGCGGACTGCGAAGAGATCTACTAGATTTAATTCTGCCCACAAACAGATCTGAGCTGTAAGGTGGGCCAGTGATTTGCTTCTGGTGCCCCCGCGTCTGTTTATAAAGGCAACTACCATAGAATGTTCTGACAGGATGTGGACAGCTTGATTTTTCAGGAGGTGTCCCCAAATCTTGAAAACTCTCCATACTGCCAGCAGTTCTAGGTAATTTATATGTAGCTTGGTTTCCTGTGCTGACCATGAACCTTGAAGAATTCCATCTCCTAGTGTTGCTCCCATAGTGTTGAAGGATGACGTCTGTATGATTACAGTCCAATGTATTGAGACCTCTAGCCTATTTCACTTTGCAAGACAGATTCTATTTAATTCATGTTTAGATTCAACATGGCTGGCAGTAATAATGCCTGGATGTGTCTAGTGAAATCTAACCCAATTATCAATTAAATTTGGGTAACTGGTTGATTTAGTAACTAAGGGGCAAATACTTTTTCACGTAGGGCCAGGGCCGGCCCAAGGCAAAATGCCGCCTGGGGCGAAATTTTAAATGCCGCCCCCCCCCCCCATATTATCTACCCTTCCTCCCCCCCTTGTACTTACCTTTCAGCAGTCCTGCGGCGAATCTCCCTGTTCAGTCTCGGTGCCGGCTTGTAATGCTGAGCGCCGGAAATCTTCCGGCACTCAGCATTACAAGCCGGCACCGAGACCGAACAGGAAGACTCGCCGCAGAGGAGAGAGAGAGGGGCGCCGAGCGGGTACTGACAGCTTGGTAAGCGAAAACCACTCGGCGCCCCTTTCTCTCTCTTTCGCTTTAGAAAGAAAGAAAAAAAAAAAGGGCTTGGGGCGGCAAAGTGCCGCCCCTTCAAAAGTGCCGCCTGGAGCGGCTGCCCCACTCCGCTCTATTGTGGGGCCGGCCCTGCATAGGGCCAGGTAGCGTTGAATAGCTTTTTTTCTTCTATACATGAAATCATTTAATTATGATATTTATCTAATGTTAAAATTAGTTTAACAACCTGAAACATTTAAGTGTGACAAATATGCAAAGATAGAAGAAATCCTAAAGGGGCAATTATTTTTTCCGAGCACTGTAAGAATATATTTTCAATATTTTTCCACATTTATACTAGCTGTGAATAACTTTTATATACCTTTTAACATTGTGAATAAATTTATTTTTTAATGCAAAAGTAATGTACGAATATGGTTTTAAAAAAACCCTACTTGTCCTGAAAAATAAATATATACAATGTATAATAATAATATAAATATATATACGATGAGATAGAAGAAAATGATTGTTGAAGAAATAGCAAAAACATGAAAATTTCTCTTGTCTTATAGCGTATCAGGGAATGACGCAGAACATAAAGTAGGTCATTGTTCTGCAGTGGCACTTGGGTTTGTAAAAGAAATCCTAAACAAAATTGATGATACGTTTTTTTTCTATAGTATAGGTGACGTAGGTGATATTTAATCTTTTATGTAGTTCTATGATTTTAAAAGAAAGTTGTATTTGTACTGAATAAAACAATGTATAGTTTGTGTAGATACAAAATATGGAAAAGGGGGATCATGGTTTAACAAACATATGGTAAAAATTACAAAAAAAAACCTCCCATCCTTACAGTATGGAAAGTGTTAAAGATGGATGTCTCATGTAAGGACAAAGTAGAGTTTAATAAAAGCAAACCTGAAATCTGAAGAGTAAATGTACGGTGTCATCAGGTACTTCCCCCTCCAACATTTAAACCCCCCCCCCCATAAAAACACACACTCAGCCATAAAGTTATTTAACCGATTCTTTTATTATTTAAAAAAAAAAATGTGGACTACTAAGTTTTAAAGGGCAACAACTTCCATCGCCCACAGCCAGGAGAATGGTTGGACCCACAGTGTTGAAAAAAGAACTTCATACGTGTATATATGTATATGTGTTTCTTTAGCATAAATATATATAGTCCATATAGGTACCAACTACAACAACTATCGAATACAAAGGGATAAACTAAAGTTTATTTCAAGATCAAATAAAAAAACATTTAGGATTATATATGTATACAGGGCACTGTTTTGTTCTTTTTTTGGGTTTTTATTTTTGCATAATCTTCCTAAGAATGCTTTCCCTCACCATGGTTAATTTGCATTGAGATGCATAATTTATTTTTTGTAATTTATCTGCATTTAAGGGGGTCACACCACAGAACAACTGTTCTGTTGGGATTTGGCTACTTCATACATTAAAGGAAATACAACGCATCTTGGTAAAATAGCAGTATACGAAGACAGAAAGCATTCATTGCTTGTAGTAGTAAATGTCAAAAGATGCCGTCTGTTCAATGACACACCAAAATAATCAATTATTCATATGGCACATCAAGCACTAAAAATAACAAAACTGATTAGAGGTGAACTTCTATTAAACGCAATTGGTTCAGATGCAGACCCAGCAAAGGGAGACATGTGATAGGTGTAACAGGTGGCATTTTTGAGGACACTCATGCCTATAACCAGGCATAATGCTTGTGAAGGATGGTGCCAATGATCATGGAACTGGCATTGTGCAGCCTTAATGTGCCAGCAAACAATCTGGATGTTCAGAATGCCATATATCATTGACAGTTTGCAAACCTATGGGCATACAAAAATTGTAAAGAAAATGTATATATTTTATTATTAGATGTATGCCATTTTGAGTGTAATGTTTCAAATGTGAGCTAATCCCAGAACCTGCTTTTTTTTTTTTTGTAGCCCACAGCATTTTTATAAATTAAAGAACGAGAATGTTGGACACAGGAAGAGTCTTGAAAGTGAAAACCATCTTGTAATTTCTCGATTATTCATTGGTGTATAGAATGGATCGTGAAGGGGTCTTTAGTCCTTAGAGTTCCTATCCTAAAATGGAGAGAGGAACATGAGGTCTTTTTTCCGGCTGCCCAAAAAACAAAGCTCTATCTTACAAATGTCTGTATGTGTAAAGCTCACCTACCTCTGTAGGATGTGTCCTCTTGTTCTTGGGAATGTTTTCTTCCTGTACAACTTCTGCTGCTCTCTAAAGGCAAAATGTAAACACATTAATCTAAACACATAATAGAGGAGAATAAATGTTGCATATTCATTAAAATACTAAAAGCAACAATGTATATACTTTGAAATCAACAGATACGATGCGAGACAGAAAACAAAAAAAAATCAAGCAAATAGCTACATTGAGCTTAAATCAAATTCACAGACATAAAGTAATAGACACAAAGAAAGAAATGACATGTGAAGTGTGACACTCATGCAATACCTGGTCCACAGGCACTTCCACACGCGTGTACTTATCCTCCTTCACTTCCTGTGCTCCCTCTAATTCAGGACGAGTCTTTTTCACCTTGAAGACTCCTGGCACTAAATGAAATTACCATCAGGCCAAGTTGCAGCAACAGTAGAAAATATGGAAAAGTTCAGATTCCATTACTAACCGTTTTTTTGGAACGGATCTCATTGACAAAAACACACCAAAGAATGTCCTCACCATTTGTATCTTGCTTGATTGTTTGCTTCTGGGCATGATGTATTCTCACTGGTTTTGCATAAAAGATGGCTTCCTCCTCTCTATTTTGGTGGTTGGGAACAGAAGATTTTCCATCTACATCTGTAGAACGGACTCTACGACCATCCTTAATAAAAGGAAATGTCATAGGACTGTTTGAGCAACCATAAAGTCATATTATCAATCAAAGTTGCATTTACCTTTACTGGAGAGTCCATGAGAGCAGAGTCACTGGCTCCACCCTGGGATATGTTATGAACCTTGCCATCCTAGATGGAAAACAAACATAGTTCATACAAAAACCTTCATGGTGACACGGATGGTTTACCTGCTATTTCATTATCTTTTTAATTTTTTCTCTATACAACTGCCCTCTCTTCTCTAATATCTAATAGGACAGCCAGAAGATAACTTGATATCTCTTCTTCAGGAGTTTCAGATTTTAGTTATTTAATGTATTGTCTTCTTCAATCAGTACCCAGGAATGAAGATGGGACACTTTAGCATTATGTAGTTAGCGCTGATAGCATTGCATAACCACTTTTAGCACACCGTAACCACATATTTTGATCTTTTTGCACCAAAAGGAGTTCTTAAACGGTATTGTTTTGCTGACATTATTACTTACCCCAACTTTGGGAAACCGACGCCTGCCATTATTCCAAGCTCTGTAACAAAAACACAAACCAGAAATCTTAGCAAACGGGGACAGAAAGAGGGAGAGAGAAGAAAGGTGTTTGGGGTCTAGATAGGTGATGCATGACATAATGTATAATTGTAGTAGAGTGGGTTTTAGTAGGAGAACAAAAAGCTCACTGCCTTACTTGTCACTATGCGATAGCAGAAGTTCCTCATAAGGGAGGCACTTGTACTTCTCCGATCCAACGACCACATAATATTGCCCAGAGACTAGCTCAGCTCCACAAGCCAGAGATACCCCATCTAAAGTGCAGACCCTGATTGGGAGATTAACCGTAGCAGTTATAAGAATGTTGAGAAAGAAGGGAATTAAAAGCAGACACTCAATATCAACTTATTCCACTGACTTCCTGACAGCTCCACTGAGAAGATTGGCCTTTTGTGTTAGCACTGTCAATACCAGCTCCCACTCTTTCAGGATACTTGGAGAAAGGAGTACACGAAATGGAGGTGTACGAAGATCCCCATTGCGAAAAACGCTAGAAAGAGAAGAGACAGAAAAAAAAAAGGACAACAATCTATAGAACATAATGCAAAACAAATTGTTATCTCTATCTAGATCGATGCCATCGCTCTAAAAAGAGGATTAGATCAGGAAAAACAGAAGCAGCAGCGGGTCTCCACATTTCTTTTTTCACCGCGGCTCTTTCTATACTCACTGGATGATACAAGGCAGTTGGGTGTCTTTCCTCCGCCGAGCTGAGACATCCACCTTGCGTGGTGCCTGGAAGGCCATAATGAGATTATGAATTTGTCATTGCACCATGTATATTCAATTTCCTATAAAGTTTCAATGCTTATTCACTATCTTCATCTCCAGATGGTCTGCATAAATCTAAATATGTGTTTTGAATATCATTTATTTGAACCTTGAATTTGTATTTATTTGACTTAACAATAATGTAACAGAAACAAGCACTCTTAAAGTATTTTGTACATTTCGCAAAATCATCACCAAAAGGACATATTATTGTGTTTTCATCGTTTTTCTCAAAAACTTTTATTGAAACGAACAAGCATCATTCCCTGTAGCTCAGAATCACTGTTAGAAGCACGCAGTTTTTTGAGACTATTTTTGAAGGAGTATGATCTTCAAAACAAAATACCAGTGGGTTACCTCTGCAAGAGATTGTGCAGACATCGGTGGAAATCCTGAGACTGTTTTAGAACAAGGAAACTACAGAGAATTTACTTAAGTCAACAGACAGGCAGGAGGATAACGAGATGCGGAGAACAACAGTTCTGAACTCACCTGCTGTGTGTGTCTGCTTTTGGGGACAGCAGGCGGCTTAACCTCTGTGTGAAGGTAACTGCGAGAAAGCAGCAAAGTAATGAGGTTCTGTAGGTTCAGTGCAGTAAAGGAAAGAGTTATGACATATAGTGCATATTAAAAATGGATTTACTTGTGTGTGTTTATATATATATATATATATATATACACACACACACACACACACACACACACACACACATTCAAACCAGCGTGAACCAATTTATATGCACATATAGAAACACACAAATTATATGCTCATCTTTGCATTGATAAATATATACACATAAAACATATCCCAGATGATCATCGGAGAAGAATCAGCAATCCATAAAACTAGACTGCCTTAGTTGTCTGATAAATTATTACATTACAGACTACATGTACATTATATGAACAAAACTATTGGAACACCTGACCATTAGACCAACAGGTGTACATAGACATTAACATGAAGTTGGTCCACCCTTTGCAGCTACAACAGCTTCCACTCTTCTGGGAAGGCTTTCCACATGATTTTGGAGTATTTCTGTTGGAATATTTGCCCATTCATCCAGTAGAGCATTTGCAAGGCCTAGCACTGATATTGGGCATGAAGGCCCATTACAGTTCCTCCCAAAGGTGTTCAATGAGGTTGAGGTCAGGGCTCTGTACGGGTCAGTCGAGTTCTTCCACACCAAACTCATCCAACCTTGTCTTTATAGACCTTGATTTGTGCACCACTATACGGATAAAAGCATTGGGACACATCTCTTAATGAGTTAAATCTGTGTTTTGGCTAGGCCCAACGAAGTAAAATCTTGATGCTTCAGCATACCAAGACATTTTAGAAAATGCTATGCTTCAACTTTGTTGGGACAGTTTGGGGAAGACCCTTTTTCATTCCAGCACGACTGTGCCCCAGTGCACAAAGCAAGGGCCACAAAGACATGGTTCGATATCTTTGTTATGGGAGAAATTGACTGGCTCGCACACAGCGAAAATCTGAGCTTGGGCAAAATGTTAATTATATACAATAATTATTTAGCAAGATAAGGTAGCAACTGTTACAAAGACACATCATTATGAACACTTTCATATAGATCCAAATATATCCATACTTACTCAAGCTTTCGGAATTTCTCGGTTCCTGCTGCCACGTACTGACTTTTGTTCTGCAAGTCACTAATGCTGTCAATACGATGTCCATTGTGAGGGGTGTAGATGTTGCGAATTGCTGCTGGAGCCTGAATACAGCTGGTTACCTCGTTCAGGAAAGACTCAAAAGTCACAAATTGCTTCTCGTTCACCACCATCCTGCGTCCCATATGGAATGGATCGCCATTTCTGAACACCAGAACGTTCTTAGCATGGGGGACCAACTGAACCCCCAAGGGGGAACTCATTATCTGGTACTACAGTCGTAGCGAAGGTCACCTCTTCTCTATGAAATCCACTATATGTTTATAGCATACAACAAAGTAATGAAAAGCCTCCTTTCCATATATATGTAGTTTACATACACACACGTGTGTATCTAGCTATAAAATACAGCTCTGCTCTGTCCTTGTTTCTCTGCTTTATTCTGTGCACACACAGCTTTGCTCCTGTCTGTCAAAGAGTTGGTGTGACTCTTTTGCTGTTGCCAGGTGACAATCACCAGTAGCCACTGTGTTTTGTGCTCAGTTACAGGAGGCACGCCTTCTGTGCAGGCCACGTACAGTTTACCTTACTGACAAGACACCAGCATGACAGAACACACACAAACAAACACCAACACACATAAGAGCACCCATCTGTGACATCCTGACACAAATATCTATTGTAGTTAAGTGTATCTGGACAATGAGAATAATTTAAAACACAACTGCAAAGTTCACATATTTTAATATATGGAAGATTCCCCAACTTTATTTTTTCATCAACAATACAGTTAAATAATGTAGAAAGGTAATAAAAAAAAAACTCCATGATGAAATATTAACAGTCGGGGTTTTCTACAATTTCGTCACATGGCGTGTCCAGTTCCAGTGTCATAATGAAAAGATAGCGGGCGTTCTGGTATCACATTTGGAAAGTGCTGTACTGGATGGTGAATCCCTGTAATGCTGACTTCTCCTCTTCCAGCCAGATACCAATTTAAAATCAACCAGGCATCTCCAATTTTTGTCTGACCATGAGATACTATAAAGAAAAGAAAAAATATTATATCCTTAAATGGTTTACATATAGATATAAAATAGTACTGCAAAATGCAGTACAAGTTGCAGGGCATCAAGAGGCATTTATTAATGATTACCACATCGCAGGTTTTAGTTAAAAGGGTTTTAATGGGGTGACCCTTACACCACATAGAAACAGACCAAAAGCCACATATCCCCATTTTTATCAGAATCTCTTTATGCATTTGTTCTCTATCACCACTCCCAGCTCCTTGGCTAACAGGAGATGTATCCAGCAAAACACAATAAACCAGTGAATGTGAACAGATGTCCGAAGACGTTATTCATTTCTAAGTTCCTAACACAACTGAAGAAAATCAGTAATTACATTGGCTTTGCTTTTTTGTAATATCCTTTTGACACTCTGATCTCTCTTGGGCCCTTGAGAACAAGACATTTATGTCGATGAGACAGTTGAAAAAACATTAATGACCGCTGTTTAGTGGGCTATATAAAAACCCATAGCTTGTGAAACTGAGACAAGTAGTCCAGGCCCCTTTTCACAAATGAGTATGAAAATACAATGTGTACAGAGAAGTTTGTTGAAGGAACCAATAAATATTAATTGAAATGAAGAATCAGATTTCAAAATATAAACACCTGTGTTTGCTTTTTTCCTCCAAGCTGCCATTATTGTGAAAACCCATATACTGTATTATCTACTAATATGTGGAACACCAAGTCAACAGAACAAATATATTTGTGTTAATAAGTAAAGCATAACAAAGTTTAATTGTTTTTTGTTAATTGATAACACTTTAATTATGTTAATAGAACATATAGCAAATAGTGACACACAATAACAGCATTAAAGGTGCATAAGAGTTATGCATAAGAGTGTTGTTAATCTCTAACTGGCACAGCAAGACATGAGCTAAAATTGTGCTGAAATCTACACAGCTTTTAGGGTTATTAAGTTCTTTTTTAAGCCATTGAAGCAACATGTGGCTAAAGTACTGGAGGATGTCAAATATTATTCTGGCATACTCAATATCCTTAAGCAGCGGGTGGCATCTAAACTCACATTTTTACGGCTGGAAATTGCTTGCTGAACCCACAACATCTCCATAGCGAGGTGGCTGCGATGCTGTCTCATCTCATGGAGATTCTTGAGCTGCAGCCCTAGAGAAAACATGGAAAGATATACAAGCTCACGGTTATCACTCTTCATCTTCAGTAATTCTGGGAGATAAAATGACATTGTAAAACATGAAATACATTTATTGCTGGGTGCAGAGGGAAAACATCGTAGAGTGAAAAAAATCTATGTTATATATGGAATCTCATTATACATTTATGAACAAATACAAAAGAAGGATTTGTGAGCTCTTACTGTGCAGAATCTCACAAATGTATTTCATTTGGAGTAAACCACAATGCTAAATCTCTCAAAAGCTTGTGGTAAGAGTGTGAAGTACACATTTAAAGTGTACCTGTAAATTAGATACATAAAAAATATTTTTTACTAATAACCAATTTTGGAATTAATGTTAATTGACATAGTCTAACCTGTATCCTTGACTTTGCCACTTTGAATGCAGGTGCCTCGGCTCAACTCCATGGTCTCCTGGCTTCGATCTGTTAGCATTTCAGGACTGGTATCTGCTATGCCTTGACCAGTCCCCTTGGGATATCTATCATTCTCTAGGTGACTTACCAACTGGCATTTATTCCACTCTTGGTCAGATCCTGATGTAGACTCTTCCCAATCTATATTAGTCTTTGACACATTTCTATCATTCTCAGAACGGGTCCTTGGTAGACATTCTGTACCCTCTGTAAATTCTCTCTGCGACCTAGGGCTGCCCAGGTCTCTCTGGCACCCAAGATCAAATCGCTGAGCGTTCCCTGCAGACCCTCTTACAGCAGAATCCAAATCAAAATCATGTACATTTCTAATGGAAAGCTTTTCCTTGTCACCAGCCTAAAGGAAAAGCAAAACAAAGGGTCACAATCTGTGCCTATAAAATAATGACCATATACAAGCTTACATTTTTGTGAAGTAAGCAATACCAACCAGATGGATGAAGTCTGGCATGGAGAATGGGCCTCTCCTCCAAAGCAAGCATGTCTCTTCTCCCTCAAGTTCCTTAGCAATTGCCTCATATTCCTTTTTTACATCCTGCATCCTCCTTCGGACTAAATATCCACGCACAGCAGCCTGAATGTATAAATTGGATAGAATAGAAAAATTTATTAATTAAGAGAAGGAACCGGGTAACATGTTTTAGAAGGAGGCTGGGTACAGGTAGGGGGTCATACAGGTGTATTCTTCAATTGTACTTTACATAATGTTGTCACTGCCCACTGCTGTTATCAAACACAGAGGGGAACAATTACACCTAAGATCTCGAAATGATTGGCTGCCACATGAACAAGGTACAGGTGGTTATGATTAGATATATTTAGGCTAAAAGCTGTGATTATGATGATAATTTCTCTATAAATGTGAGATAGTTATCCAAGAAAAATACCCACCTTAACTACACTCGCCATGCATTTTGTATTGCAAGTTGCATGATGTTTCACAAAAGTTGTGAGGATTTTCCACATACAACAGGGCAACATTTTGTGAAACATCATGCAACTTGTAATACAAAACCCATGGCGAGTGTAGCTAAGGTGGTTAAGTGTATAGTAATGACGGATGAGCAATTGTCCCACATCTCATCTGCATGTCATCATACCACGGTTTCTATATTTTAACCCAAATATTTACTATACTGTTTAACTGTGCGCTATTTCTCTATACGCACAAGTGGGCATTCTCTCACCTGCAGCATTCTCAAATTCCGTTCTAGTCTCTCATTTTCCTCCATCTTTCAACTGCCGTCTCCTTAGCAACCCCGGCGCATATCAGTGATGTCATCAATCTATCCTGCCGTCGCACGTTCTACTTGGTTAGGAGAGTGTATTTCGTTTAACTGGACGCCGCCTGCTGGTCACAATGGACCACTGCACGTGTAGCATAAACAGATTTTAAATGCATACACATTTGACATAAGTAAAAAAAATGAGATACTCTCATACTATCCTATGCAGCATACGATGCAGAAAACTTTTTAAATACTAAATCTTTAAAAATCTAATTTGTGGAGCTCGTTTTTTTTTAAAAAAAAGAACGTGGGCACTTTATTAATTTAGTACATCCAGAATGTTACCTGCCTTCCAGCAATGTTTCGATCAGAAATTATAGGTTTTAAAATGACAGTAACATACAGTGATATACAGTAAAATTATAATTATTACTTAATATATTTCTGTTCCAATGTACAGGTCAGGCCTGGAAATATGAACACATAAGACTGGTACACACAGTCTTCTATGAAAAAAAGACATTGCGGGAAACACTCCCATGTAAAGGGTAAATGGGCAGGGAGTGGGGTGTTGACCCAGAGAAGCGGTGCTTCACCCGGACTTCTCCGGGTCAAATCCGGAGAGTTCCCAGGTATGGAGATAAGATTGCTGAAGGGATGCAGCAATGCTACTATGTAGACCCTAAAAGTGCAGGGGGTGGGGATGGCATGCTTTGTGTAGGACATTCCCAATTTGGCCACTCTATCCCGCTGTCTCACAAAGATCTACCTCTGTCTAGCTCAGGATTGGTTTAGAGCTCGGCGAGACAGCAGGATTCGGGATCATGGTCCCAATTTAATTTTCCAGTGACTAGGACAGCGGAGAATGCAGGATTATGCCCATGAAAAGTAGCGCTGACACTCTACCTCCTAAGTTTCTCCCCCTTTCTTTAAGTTCCAAATAAAAAAGAAAACACTCGCCATCTATTAACACAGCAGGCCTGGAAGGAGACTCAGGCGCATCCGAAAGGTAGAGGGCTCTCCATGGAAATGGAAATATCCGAACTACAGGATCAAGACAATGCACCGATGACTGCAAGGGAACTTGTTTCAAGAAATGCACACAGACAGTAAAAGAGTGTATTTCTTTACCATTTCAGTGCAATTAATTCAGATCTTGGGGTACTTTGACATAGTGGCAGCTTAGGCAATATATGGCCATGTAGTGTGATGAAATGCCTGATATATATGATGTAGGTGTTTTTTGAATGGTATTCGCTTGGCATGTGGTGAATGCTTGCTTTCTTTTGTGGTCAAATAAATGGAAAGACTAACCAGAAAAGTTCAGTAAGATATTGCTACTTTCAAACCTCTTAGTAGCCACAGTGCAGAAATGGAAAATTTGCCACAATAACGCCAATGCCAAGGATGCCAGAACATAAGATACTGCTGGGGAAACCCTGCTAAAGTTATATGTATTGAGCAATGGCCAAATACATAATTGGAATACTCCAGAGGAGGGCCTACAGGGGACAGAAAGACAAAAAGAATAGGGCCTAATGGTGGCAGAAGGTTCGGCTGGGAGAAGGGCTCGTAAAGGTTTTCATTCACAGTGCTTATGATACAAGACTGGAAATCGATGATGGAAAAAAGAAAACAAAATGACACACTAGTAACATCAGACTAAAGGTAAAACAGGATTTATTCTTTTCTACTTTCAGAAGATCCCCTGAATCAGGCGCTAACTTGTTGCACCCTTTGATAATGTTGGGCCTTCAGACTCCTATTATCAAAAAACAATTTTATTTAGTATACTGATTTAATTAAACCTCTATATCTCTCTAAGCTTTATAATCATGCCACACATATTGGCACGATTTAATCTCCACAAGCTGATCTCTCTAGAAACAGAGAAAAAAGGGGGACGTAACACAATGTACAACTGTAGCGGAAACCCGTGACCTATTCTGGCCTAGGGTGGGAGGTCCCCCTGCTTCTGGCCTAGGGTGGGAACCCCCCTGCTTCCAATCTGGTGGTCAGATCGCTCTTTTGGGTGATCAGCCCCCTTCCCAGTATCCCGCTGCTCAATGGTCAATTACAGGCAAGATCTTTAATCTCCTCAACTGGCCCATTTACACTATGAAGGCTTTTAGACACGGACCACAGGGATTTGACGTCATATCCAGGTGCTGCGTGTCTTAAAGGCACGGCAGGCCGTTAAGGCAGTGAAGACTCCATAATGAAGCCCATGGAGCAGCGCAGCTTAGGCGGAGTGGGCCTTGACAGAGCTAGGTGGTGTGCAAAAGGAAGGATTTAATTTAATTGGTTTAGAATTGTTATGGGTGGGGTTATTAGTAAGGTATATAAGTGGCAACCATTTTGTAAACTGTCACTTAACTGCTTATCCAAATCCTGGTTGTTCTGTATTGAGCAATTTGGTTCGGAGAGGCTTTTGCTTTCTTTTTTAGATGGAGCGGGAAATTGAGGAGATTCTGGAGGGGCTTCGGATGGCTACGAGGGAACGTGGTACCGGTTGGTTGAGGGAGCAGTTGGCACCTGTGTTGGACGTCTCGGCGGTTCCTTCGTCGGGTCGGCCTGTGCGGCGCACACGGCCTCCGGAACGCTTGAGCCCGGAGTTGTCATCCGGTGGACGTCGGGTCCGGAGCCGTTCGGGAGATAGGCGTGACGAGAGTGTTGGAGGCCGGAGCGGAGTTGGTGTTCGTGGGAGTGGTACTTCGTGGGCGCCCCGTGGTTTCCAACGGGCCCTGGCGGAACAGCAGCGGTTGGAGGTCGACATGGCTGGTGTGGGTCGCGGCTACGTTGGCAGGTATGAGGAAACGAGTGCGGCGGGCCCCGGGAGGTCGAGGGGTGCTGTTAGGTCAGCGGGGGGTGAGATAGGTGGCAGCGTGGTTGGCGGTGCGTCTGCCCCTGAGGTGCGCAGTGGCGGGAATTCTCCGTCGTGCTCGTCGGAGGAGGAGGGAGCGGTTTCTGCAGCGTTGAGGGTTAGTGGCAGCCCCCGAGCGTTTTCTGCGGGCCTTCGGAGCGGAGAAGGTGCCGTTTCGGCGGCTGAGCAGCTGACTGGAGGTGGTGAGAGTTTCGCGGCGGGCCTCGGGCGGTCCCGTGGTGCCGTCTCCGGTTTTACGGCCACTTCGTTGGGCCGGGCTCAGCGTGTGACGCAGGATGTTGGGTTGTTGGTTGAGGAGGCTAGTTCTAGGCAGGTGGGTCGCGGTGGCCGCACTTTGGGGTTTGAGAGTCAGGCGCAGGATGTTTCTTTTCTTCGGGATAGTATTGAGGCGCTGTCTTCGTCGGGGGGTTTAGGTAGAGGTTTTAATAGGGCTTGTGATAGGTCTAGGTCTCCCTGTGGTAGTCCGGGGAGGGAGGTTGTGGATGTTAGTGGTTTTCGGTCTTGGATTCCTGTTCGGCGTGGTTCGTCTGTTCGTGTGGAATCTTTTTCTGTGCCTCGTATTTTATCTCCTTCTAGGTCTTTCGGTGCGGTTGGAGGTCATGGCCCGGGTCCTCAGCGACGTCCTTCTGCGGCGGCTGGGGGTGATGGGAGTGTGGCCTTGCCAAGGGATTCTCATGATGGCGGCGGCCAGGATGCAGCCTCGGGGCTTGGAGCTGCAGCCAGAGGTTCCGGTGGTGAGTCTAGAGCTATGGTTGAAACCCGACAATTGTTAGACGGTTTGAAGGGTTTGTTGGGGTCTCTGCAGAAGGGGTCTCAGGTGGGTTCTGGTTGTGGGCAGGTGTGGTCTTCAGTTGGCTCCGGTGTGGGAGCAGGCGGTGCGGTAGTTGTGCCAGCAGTGGAGGGAGCGGATAGTGGTGAGGCTTTGGTCTCGGGGGCTTCTTCGGTTAGTGTCGAGAGGGCAGAATTGACAGGTGGGATTCCGGATTCGGCTAGGCAGAATGCCTATGTTTCTTTTGCTGGCCCCCTGGGGGTTCATCTGAAGCAGGATGTTAAGGATAAGATTTGGAAAGGGGATTTTGTGGAGATATTTTCTTTGTTGCCTTTGGAGGAGTTTATAGATTTGAAAGAGGAGGATAAGAAGGATGCTAAGAAGGAGGAGGAGGAAAAGAAAAAGTGTTATAGGAAGATTCCCAAGTCGTTTGGTAACTGGTTGAGGGCATTTTGTATATTGGCTAGTGTTATTGGGGAGAAGTCGCCTAATTTGTGCTCTCCCCTTTTTTGTTACTTGGATGGTATCTGGGAAGCGTATAGGACGTATGGGGGTCTGGCGTGGTGGAAATACGACGAGCAGTTTAGGCAGCGGTTGTCGGCTAATCCAGGTATGCGGTGGGACCAGATGGACCTGCCATTGTGGATGAAGCTTATGATGGCGCAGAAGGCGCAGCCCTTTCAGTCGGGGGCCGGCGCGGGCGGGCACGGTTCCGCGTCGGCCGTCAATAGGAAAGGTTTTTGTTGGCTGTTCAACGACAGCCATTGTAAGTGGGGGTCTGCTTGCAAGTTCAAGCATGAATGTTCCGGTTGTGGGGGCGCCCATAGTTTCACGAAGTGTTTCAAGAAGGGGAAATCTGGAGGAGTCCCGGGAACTACGTCTTCCGGGTCCGGGGCCGCTTCCTCTGGGGCTAACCCCGGTGAGGTTAAACGCGATGCTACCCTGGCTAAGCCGTTACGGTAATCGTGTAGCGGCTCAGTTGTTGTGCGACGGTTTTCGGTATGGGTTTTACATTCCTTTTTCTGTTAGGCAATTTCGAAGTTGTAATCGGAATTTGAAGTCGGTTTTAGAGTTTCCAGAGGTGGTGAGGGACAAGTTGGCAAAGGAAGTCTCTTTGGGCAGGATGGCGGGTCCTTTTTCTTCTCCCCCTCTGGGTAATTTACGTCTGTCACCTTTGGGGGTGGTACCTAAGAAGGAAGTTGGGAAGTACAGGTTGATCCATCACCTGTCATACCCGAAGGGTTTGTCGGTGAACGATGACATTGCTGAGGTGCTGTGTTCTGTTTCCTATGCATCATTTGACCAGGCTGTCGAGTTGGTTAGGAAGGCGGGCCCTAATGCCCTTATGGCTAAGGCAGATATTGAATCGGCATTTCGTTTGTTACCAATTCACCCGGATTGTCATCATCGGTTGGGTTGTTATTTTGAGGGTCAGTATTTTGTCGACTTGTGTCTCCCTATGGGTTGCTCCATCTCTTGTTCTTATTTTGAGACGTTCAGTTCGTTCCTCGAATGGGTGGTCGGGATGGAAGCGGGGAGTCGGTTTTTGGTTCACTATCTGGATGACTTTCTTTGTGTGGGTCCGTGTGGATCTGGGGAGTGTGGTTACTTGTTACGGATGTTGGAGTGGGTGGCCGGGTCGTTTGGCGTCCCGCTGGCTGCGGACAAAACCGAGGGTCCTACTACCTGTTTGAGTTTTTTGGGCTTGGAAATTGACTCGGTGGCGGGTGAATGCAGGCTGCCGCAAGATAAGCTGCGGGCGCTTAGGGATGTGGTTCACGAGTTTCGTGGTGTTCGGAAGGTGACCTTACGGCAGTTACAAGCCTTGATTGGTCGTTTGAATTTTGCGTGTAGGGCCATTCCCATGGGTAGGATTTTCATTCGAAGTTTGTCACGGGCCACTTCGGGCGTCCAGTTGGCGCATCATTTTGTACGGGTTTCGGCAGCTATGAGAGCTGATTTGGAGGTATGGGAGGTGTTTTTGCAACATTTTAATGGTACGGTGTTTTTTCGCAGGGAGTCGGTGTCCGCCAAAGAGTTGGAGCTTTATACTGACGCTTCGGGGAGTGTTGGTTTTGGGGCGTATTTTCAGGGCCATTGGTGTGCGGAACGTTGGCCGGATTCTTGGAGGGATAGTCCGCTCATGCGCAACTTGGCGTTTTTGGAGTTTTTTCCTTTGGTGGTCGCCTTGTCTTTGTGGGGCGATTCGTTTCGTGATAAGAAGGTGGTGTTTTTCTCGGATAATATGGCGGTGGTTCATGCGGTAAATCGGCTGTCGGCTTCTTCTATGGCGGTGGTTCGGTTGTTACGGAGGTTTGTTCTGCTCTGCATGTCTCTTAATGTGGAGTTTCGGGCTGAGCATGTCCCGGGTTTCTTAAATGTTATAGCGGATTCCCTGTCTCGTTTTCAGTGGGATCGGTTCCGCGAGGTGGCGCCCGGGGCTCAGGATTCAGGTCTGGTCTGTCCGGACGAGATGTGGCACTTAGGGACGAGTTGCTTGCTGGAGGCGTGAGGGCATCGTTGGCGCCGGTAACATGGTCGGCTTATGGTAAGGTTTGGGCCGATTGGGACAGGGTGGTTTCCTGTGTGGGGTCTGTGCATACGGCAGCGGAACAGCTGGATGTGCTGTTGTGGTTCCTGTTTGATTTGGTTTCAAAAGGGGCTTCCCCCGCGGTCTTGGGGAGGAATATGTCAGCTTTGGCGTTTTTGTTCAAGCTTAAGGGTTGGAAAGATCATACTAAGGAATTTTTGGTTCGTCAGGCTTTGAGGGGTTTTCGGAGGCGGGTTGGTGTTGGTGACAATAGGTGCCCGGTGTCGGTGCAGGTGTTACAGAAAGTGTTGGATGTTTTGCCATCGGTGTGTTTTTCAGTTTATGAGTCCAGGCTGCTTGGGTTGGCATTCATTTTGGCGTTTTTCGGAGCTTTCCGGATCGGGGAGCTGGTGAGTAGGAGTCGGGCTGGAGGTGGGGGTCTTCAGGGGTCTGACGTGCTGGTCAGCGAGGACATGGTGTCTATTCGTTTACGGCAGTCCAAGACGGATGTGCTTGGGAAGGGGTGTGATGTCGTGTTGTATCCATGGCCTGGGTCCAGGATGTGTCCAGTCCGGGGTTGTTTGGAATACTTGGCTCATCGCCCTGCTGTGGTGGGACCTTTTTTCTTACATGAGAACGGGTCGGCTTTATCTCGGTTTCAATTTTTACGGATCTTCCGTGTAAGTTTGGAGCGCGTGGGTTTGGATCCGCGCCAATTTGGTACGCACTCTTTTCGTATTGGGGCTGCTACGGTAGCAGCCCAGATGGGTTCGGTGATGATTTGGTCAAGAAGTTGGGGCGTTGGGAGTCGGTTCGTTTTAGGTCGTATGTTCGGCCTGAAGGTCTGTTGTGAGCTCTGCTCTGCTGGAGGGTTTTGTTTACTGTTGTTTTGTTTTTCAGGTTTGGTGGCCTGGATCATGGGCCATTCCTACGTCTATTGGGCTGGTCAGAGAGCTGCAGTTCGTGGGACGTGTGCGCAACTGGGCTTTCAGGAGGATCGGCTGTTGCTGCGATGGATCGGCCTTCGCGGTGCGGGATGGAATGATGTGTGTGCGGAACTTTGGCGACTCTTGAGGGATGAAGGGGTTCCGGACATTGTTTTGTTCCATGCGGGAGGGAACGATTTAGGTGTGGTTCCCCAGAAGGAATTAGTTTGGCGAATGAAACGGGATGTGGAGAGGTTGAGGGCTTTAGTTCCTCGTGTTTTGGTTGTATGGTCGGAGATTGTTCCGAGGTTACACTGGAGGCATGCACGTGATGCGGATGCCCTTGCGCGGTGCAAGGGTAAGGTGAATAAGCTCATGGCGAGCTTTATTAGGCGTTGTGGTGGCCTGGTGATACGGCATTGGGAGTTGGAGTCCCTGTTGCCTGGCTATTTTAGGGAGGACGGTGTCCACTTATCTGATGTGGGCCTGGATTTTTTAAATTTGGGTTTTCAGGACGCGTTAACCCAAGCTTTGTTGTTTCGGTGTGGCGGGGCTCAGACGGCTTGAGGGATTCATGGTCTGGCCTGTGGCGGGGTTAGTTGGGGATTATTGCCTAATACGGTGTTTTGTTATGTTTTTGGTTAATAATTTGACTTGGTTCAAGTTATTGGTGTAGGTTTCGAGCTGGTCTGTGGCTCAGAACCTGGGGTGGTGTAGGGGTGTCTCGGTATGCCCCTGCATTGGTGTGTGGTTAAATTCGTGGTGTGGGGGTGTCTCGGTATGCCCCTGCAGTGGTAATTTGGTTAAATCGGTGGTGTAGGGGTGTCTCGGTATGCCCCTACATAGTTATAATTTGGTTAAACGGTCTGGTAGGGGTGTCTCGGTACATCCCTATTGTGGTCAATATGTTAATATGTTAATGTGGAGGCACCTGGTATGTGTTGGTGCCATTATATGGTTAATTTATTGGTTATGTGAGGTCATTGTCAGTGTTAATAAGATTTGAGCTGTTAATAATGTTAACCGGGGTGGCTGGGTTGACAATGACCTCTAAATATTGTATATATGTTAATAAAGCTGTGGACAAAATATTTTGCACCCAAGTAAAGTGTCAGTCATTATTTGGGTATGGGGGTATGAGCTTCCTGGGGCACAAACTCAACTATGCGCTTGTCAAGAGATGGCAGCTGGAGCATACCTGGGAGCTCTTCAGGTTTCATCCAGAGACTCTGGGTCACTATGGGGAAACTCTGTGTCGCGGAGGTGGCATTGCAGCACTCCCTGCTCTCTTCCCCTCCAAATGTGGCATGTGTCCCGTGACATTGGTGGGACCGCCTGTAGAAGCCCTAAGTAAGACGTTCCTAAGTATGGACTGGGGCCCACTGCCTTAGGCCAGGTTGAACAATCTGCCTCCTCCTGCAAACAGCATTAAAAAAACACCTGGTCCACCTTTCCATGTTGGAATGCCGGTTTCAAAACAAGGGGTAAGAATCTGGAACAATCCCAGCATATGCCTCCTCACCACTCTCCAGGCCCTACATGTAGTTGCCAATAAATGGTTGGGATTCACATCTTCAGACCACGCAGAGCATGGGAGGTGCAGAAGGGAGGCTAGGTGTGTGTCAGGGGTCGTTTGCTGCTCGAGTTCAGCCCACGCAAAACGTTGCACATCAGTGAGCCAGTTCAACTCTATTCTATAATTAGCTGCCAAATTGTACTTGTGTACATTTGGGAGATTCAGCACCCCTTGTGCTGATGTCTGCTGCAATTTTAACAAGGAGATTCTACATTTTTTATGTTACCATAAAAAAGTTTGTAAGAATTTCTTATGCTTTTTAACATTGTTACTCTTGAGCAAGACGGGGAGCATCTGGAGTAGGTATAATAAACATACACAGTTCTTAAGAATATTGTAAGCTAAATATGTGCCTGCCCATTTCCCATAATTTCCCAGGACAAGTGCTTTCAGGCATCTTGTATATGTGTATAAGAGCTAGCTTAATAATTAGTTTCCTACTAAGGATGTGGGAATGCATTCAAACAATTCATTTGAGGGCATTTGGTACAGAATCCACTTTGCATTTTATTTCAATGCAAATAATGTGTTATTTGATTATTTTATTTGTGTATTTCATTTTGTATATTTTGTTGTGTGTCAAGACAAGAAGTGCATTGAAGTGGGATAACAACACAATACAATATTTCCAATGCATTGAAATATTTATTAAACTCCAATATATCTATATCTATATATATATATATATATATATTTACTACTACATACAGATCACATTCACTGCTGTCTACAATGCAAAACCAATAGTGTGCCACAGTTTAGGTACTAACCTGAGAGAATGTGAGAATGCCACTGTGTACTCTGAAGTTGCATATTTTATTACAGCTTTTTTCTCAGCGCTACCAACCAACAAATCATATATGTACTACTCTTGTGCTTTTGTGCCTCCACCTACACCTAATGTACACCTGACCTAGTCTTTTCTGACACTCAAGCTGCCATGTACTTTTTACTAAGCTCTATGTTTTGTAGAGCCTGAGTAATTTACTTAGTAGTGTGCTTCGCAATCCATTAGTTGGCCTCTGTTCGGACTTGAGTGCTAGTCCCGAACTGTTTTGAGCTTGAGTTCAGCGTTTTGTTTTTTTTACTGGAGACTCTCTGTCACATCGTCACTAGGGGAAGGCGGTGTCTCCTGGTTTTCAGCCAAATTTAGCTTTTGTCTGAATGATATGTTAAGTAAAAAAGCATATAGATTTAGATTTACGTTGGCACAACATTTTTATATTCAAAAGTAAAATGGAAAAGTTTCAGACACCTTTTTCTCTTACTGACATACCCTCCATTTATGGTTCTTCCAGGAGTCCAGGTACAGCAAATACCATGGTTCGTATAGATAAGCCAATATCCACAGACAATGTGGGTTATGAATAAAGAGTAATCCTGGTGCAAAAAGGTCTGGTTTTATATGTGTTAGATACGGCGACTTGGATAATTTTATTGGTTCATAGTGAAATAGTGATTAGATCACTTTCAATTCGTTCATGAATTGCTCTTTATACATAACCCCCATTTCCTCCAAATTGCATGCAAATAGTGGTTTCCTTACTAAATTGTCTAGAGAAAGGAACTCAACTGACGTATTTCATATTTTGAAATGGATCTCTCTCTCTATGTATATATATTCCTCTATATCAAAGTAATAATTGCTATATTTGTTCAAGGGACACTACCACCATTTGGAACTGTGTTATAAGGGTGCTTTCTAACTTGTAGGAAAAATGTTATATATTTCAAAAATCCCAGAACAGCCACAAGTTAGCACTGTACTCCTTATCCCATATGTAAGTCTTTGTGTGTTTGCCTCATCTGTATACCTGTGAAACACTTCTGAAGGATACATTGAATTACTCAGCTCTTCAAGCTGAAAAACAAACAAAAAAATAAATAAATACAGATGATATATGTATAAGTACCTACTATACTCATTACACATAATCAATTACACACAACCAGGTGTTACAGGTATACATCACATTGCGGATTATCAAACAGGGAACATGCCCAAATACTTCCAATCCAATGACCCAATTTAAACCGGAGTACAATTATCTGTGTGTCTGAATTAAAGGGACAGTTTAATGCATATTAACGTACTGTAAAAGCACTTCCATGAGGAAGGGGCTGCAGCTGTCATTCTCCTCTGTGGTCCGACAATTCTTGCCATTGATTGGCTGGTTGAAGCAGCCACTCAGTGACAAGAAAATGCTTCCATTGACATAAATGGAAGTACTATTTGTACTTTATACAAAAATTTAATGGGACCTCTCAGATATCGTATGCATTTATGTGCATTTGATGGCTGGGGTGGGGGTGGAGCAAAACATTGTTGCCAACATACCTAATCATATTCTATGTTTGCCAAACCTCTAGTACAATGCCAATCATTAGCTAACAAGGATGTCAGTTAGGCCAGTTGGTGTTTATGGTCTAATGTGCATCTACATGCTGGATCTGGGTGCAGTGCAGTAATTGGGTGTTGGTGGTCTAGGGAATATTTTTTATTTTATCAATAAATACTCCTACTACTTCTTTTTCAATTCTATAACACTAAGTTGAACACAAAGTGGTATAATATCAGCTACACCACATACAATATATTTTATACACAGAAAATGGAAAAGTACAACATTATTTGCTATTCTCATTAATGGCAGTTGAGTGCAAGGAAGTACTCAGTAGGTTACGAACATGGAAAAGTACTTTAATATCTTATATTGAAAGCACTCTTTGTGGTCACTTTGTGATAGAGGGGAGGCGAAATAATGAACACTCACTAGATATAAAATGTATACTCCTACTAGGCATAAAAGCACATCTGACACATACCTGGGTCCGTTATGGGTAAATATTATTTATGGCATGTGGGTCCATTGTATACAAGATACACTTTAGGAATAGACTTTTTGTATACAAGATAACACTTCAGGAATGGCTCCTTATAGGAGTATCATTCCCTGTAATTAATATTGCCTTTCCCTTTAAGCTGAAAATGCATTTATGAATAGGATGTTTATGTAGAGGTAGACAATACACATTTTAATAATAAGCAACAATTTCCCTTATACAAGCACATGGTACAAACACACACACACAAGTACACTTCCTGTCTCACATTATTGAGGAGTTGCTCCAGGTTACGCTCTGCATGGGTGTCCTCTCTTAGCTCCTCTGAACAGATGTCTAGACTGAAATGGAGTCGTGCCAGCTGTTCCTGCATCTCTCGTACTCGTTCCAACTGTTCAAAAGAACACACCTGGCCTGTAAAAAGATACTGCTATAAGATACCATAAAAAATGATTCCATGGACACATGGGTACTCGGTATGATAAAAGTATATCACAATACAAAGTACGGGTAATGCAAGGTCAGCAGGTAAAGGACACTGAGAAGACACAATAACAGATGTTGGGAGGATGAGGGAGAAGACCAAATGCAGAGAGGGGACATCCAGAAACCAAGCTTCAAATCTTCCCCATTCCCCATTTCTCATTACCAAATGCTTGTAGTTTCCCAGAGTGAAAGTCATTGAGAAGACTCAGGAGACCTCCTTCCATCTCACACACATGTGATACGTCTGTCAGGAATGAGTGCTGTAGGCTGGGTCCTGGTGTCACTCCTTCACAAGCAGCAGATGGTCGTAAACGCTCCTTAATCACCCTAAAGGAATATGCCGGGAGTCATGGAAAAAGGATAGATTTTAAGGAAAGGTACCCAAAAAGTGCACACAGCTTTGCATAGGTTTATATAATATGTATAATGAAAGGTGCATGTATATGATTCTTGATACTGATTGACATCAATGGGAGTGTTTTTCGTACATTCACATGGAGAATCTCCCAATGCCTTTGTACCTGGAGTGTTCTGATTTTTTATGTAAGTTTGTAAATGATCCATAGGCTCAATAATATTAAAATATATGACCTCATAGTGATGATTTAAGTGAGAAATTAATAGAAAAATTGCAAAATGAAAAGTCCGTAGTGTGCATGGCATGCTTACAATCCATGCATGTAAAAAGTGTTCCCCCACACACACTTTCCCTCTCTCACACTTGATCTTAGCACAAAAGCTGAGTACACTTTCCCAAGTGTGAACATAACCAGGTCAGAATACAAAAGACATTGATCAAACTATGTTTGTGGGCCAATTTAGTCCATATATTAAATTAGTTTAATATCATTGAACACTGAATCCTGAAAAAGGTCTGCCATGCCTGTGTGACGTGAGCTGGATGTTGTTTTGATCTCAGATGGTCCAAGCAAATCCATACAAGATGGCATAAGACACATTTTCCATATAAAATCCCAGAAAAAGTGCATAGTAAACTAAAGGATAGAGAAATGGACAGATTACAGCTTTTACTGTCCTGATTGTCCCTCACAGACATGACATATTATTAAAATCTATAATTAAGTTTAACTGAAGTGATAGGTGCGCAAAGTGAATAAATAAATAAAAGTGATTTAAACTAAATCTTGTGCTGCGAGTTAACTAACGTCTCTTTTTTTTATTTTTCATGTGAGACCCAGATACTTTTTTTAATGTTTTTTCTACAACATCTCTCAACACATTTATTAGGTAGTATTTATTTATTGTATTTCTTCACACTGATATGGTGTGAACAAGCTCAGTCACCTGGTGTTTATTGTATGTTTTTAAAATCTATAATTAATATAATTAGATGTATATGAATTCTATTAGTAAATTTTTTATTTGACTTTTGTTTGACCTATTGACACAGTATCTAGTGATACAAATTGCAATGTAATCGCTGGCCCCAAGTGGACCAGTAAAACAACCTATCCTCTTTCTCTTCCTTCCGCCACACTATACATATAGATATGATATATCTTCTCCTGCAAACCATTCACCATTTTTGTAGCCCTCCTCTGGACTCTTGAAAAAGTCAATATCCTTCTGGATACTCTAGGTGTGATGTGACCAGATATCTAGAAAGTGGCAGGACTGCCTTCCTTTTTCTGCTACTTATGCCTTTAAGCTATATATACCCAGCTCCCTACTTGCTTTTTGCAAAGCTTTACTGCATTGCTTGCTTATCTTTAAGTCAGAAATAATTACTCCCAAGTCCCACTCTTCCGTTGTCACTGACAGAACAGTGCCCCAATGCTATATTCTGCCTTGGGATTTTGAAGTCCCAAGTGCATTATTTTACATTTATCAACATACCACACTCTTGACCATAATTCTAATTTATTTAAATCACTTGCCATTTGGCTTGTTCCACCTAGAATGTCTACCCGGTTGCAGACGTTGGTAGATGATGGGTCCCAACACAGATCCTTGAGGCACCTTACTAGTAACAAGACCTTCCTCTGAATATACACCATTAACTACTGTCTCCTTCTGTCTCCTGACACTCAATTCAACTACTTTAACATTCAAACCCAAACAATTTATTTATCAGTCTTCTATGAGGTATAGTGTCATATGCCTTACTGAAATCAAGGCAGGCTATAATTACTGCTCTTCCATGTTCTATTATTTTAGTTACCAAAATTAATACATTTAATTAGTTTGAGATCTCCCCGCAGTAAACCCATGCTGTTTCTGATCTTCCAACCCATTTGGATCCTTTGGAGTGCAACAATTCGAACACTCTCCTACAGTGAAATCCAAAATGAAGTCTCCATTTGTGAATACTAAATCTAGCACAGCCTCGTTTTCTTAAAGTCCCCCATAGCAATAACATCCCCTTTCGTTGACATCTTAGCGGTTTCTTCAACTACCAGATGATCCACTGTTTCTTTTGTTTCGCCCATTTTCACTAGCTATGTATAATTACCGTAGGTGAAAATGTGGAAATGCATATTTTTACCCCATTTTTTAGATTTGTTTCTCAGCCTAAACAAAGGTTTATATACAGGTATGGATTCTTAAGAATGTATGTGGGTACACAAAATAATGGCAAAAGTGCTGCAGTGGGGACAATCACGTCCATTTAGATGGACTACTCGGCTATCATACGCATTAAAGTGTAAAAAAACATAAAACAGCCTTGAACCATAAGCAATTTAAATGTAACGGAAATGTGTATCTTACTCACTTCTCTTCATTCAATATTATATCAATAAAAGAAAATCCATCTTGTCATAGGTAAGTTATTCAGTTCTTATGCTGTATTTGGTCATGTTTTATTCATGCATTTGGGTATTTTCTACTGGCATCTGTTCTTTTATTAACTTTGCTTTAGTCACAAAAATAAAATCATGCCTGTGCATTTTATTATGAATTTCCCAGACAGTTGTAGGCTTACATTATACCTAAGTATTTATGCAGATTTTCATTTTTATTTTAAAATCCATGCTTCTCGAGCAACAGCTTCTCAAGCAAATGTATGTGTTTCTTAGTTGTTCATTGAGGAATCTTCCATACACAATATACACTAGAGATATGTTTATGTGTTTAATATGACTTTGTGACATCTATGTGTTTGTGCTTTCTTTCCTGTATTATGGATGGCTGCGAGAGACAGAATGTTACTGATACTTTAATCTAGGGCTGCAACAACTAATCGATAAAATAGATAATAATCGATAATGAAAATCGTTGCCAATGAATTTCATTATCGATTAGTTGAATCGATTTTTATCGATTATTAAATGAGGGTTTTTTCAGAGCAAACACTCTGAAAAATACCCCTCATTATATAATCCGTTTTAGTGACTCACAGCAGCAGCTCCTACTTACCAGCCCCTCCCTGTAATCACTGTGACAACTGGCCCCGCCCCCTTCCTTCTCCCAGAAGGCCAGAACCACATGGCTGTGACACTCATCTAACTGTAAGTATAAAATTAATATTTGGGCTACTGAAAGTTAGGGGAGGTGGGAGTTAATTTAGGGGCAGTTGTGGTTAATGGGGTGTTTAGGGTTAATTTAGGGGCAGTTATGGTTAATGGGGTGTTTAGGGTTAATTTAGGGACAGTTATGGTTAATAGGGTGTTTAGGGGCAGCTATGGTTAATGGTGTGTTTAGGGTTAATTTAGGAGCAGGTGTGGTTAATGGGGTGTTTGGGGTTAATTTGAGGCAGTTTTGGTTAATGGTATGTTTAGGGTTAATTTAGGGGCTGTTGTGGTTGATGGGGTCTTTAGGGTTAATTTAGGGGATGTTGTGGTTGATGGGGTCTTTAGGGTTAATTTAGGGGCAGTTATGGTTAATGGGGTGTTTAGGGTTAATTTAATGATGAGGACTGAGGGTTAATTTTATTAATTTATTAAAGTTAACTTAAGGTGCAGTTAGCGATAAAGGGGGGCAAACTAAGGGGAATCTAAATCCTGGGGGCAGTGAAGATTAACCCAGTACTTATTTATAAAAGTATGGTCTGTGACTCTATGAGGGAGTATAAGATATCTGGGGGGTATAAGGCATATCTGGGGAGGACGGAGTGACATATCTGGGGGTATAAGGCATATAGGGTATATAAGGCATATGTGGGGAGGGCAGTGTGGCATGTCTGGGGAGGACAGAGTGGTGTATCAGGGTGTATAAGGCAGATCTGGGGCCACAGTGGCATATCTGGGGGTAGAGTGGAGTGGCGTATCTGGGGGTAGAGTGGAGTGGCATATGTGGGAGGCAGCGTGGAGTGGCATATGTGGGAGGCAGCGTGGAGTGGCATATGTGGGAGGCAGCGTGGAGTGGTATATGTGGGAGACAGCGTGGAGTGGTATATGTGGGAGGCAGCGTGGAGTGGTATATGTGGGAGGCAGCGTGGAGTGGCATATGTGGGAGGCAGCATGGAGTGGTATATGTGGGAGGCAGCGTGGAGTGGAATATGTGGGAGGCAGCGTGGAGTGGTATATGTGGGAGGCAGCGTGGAGTGGCATATGTGGGAGGCAGCGTGGAGTGGCATATGTGGGAGGCAGCGTGGAGTGACATATGTGGGAGGCAGCGTGGAGTGGCATATGTGGGAGGCAGCGTGGAGTGGCATATGTGGGAGGCAGCGTGGAGTGACATATGTGGGAGGCAGAGTGGAGTGGCATATGTGGGAGGCAGCGTGGAGTGGCATATGTGGGAGGCAGCGTGGAGTGGCATATGTGGGAGGCAGAGTGGAGTGGCATATGTGGGAGGCAGAGTGGAGTGGCATATGTGGGAGGCAGAGTGGCATATGTGGGAGGCAGCGTGGATTGACATATGTGGGAGGCAGCGTGGAGTGGCATATGTGGGAGGCAGAGTGGAGTGGTATATGTGGGAGGCAGAGTGGAGTGGCATATGTGGGAGGCAGAGTGGCATATGTGGGAGGCAGCGTGGAGTGGCATATGTGGGAGGCAGCGTGGAGTGGCATATGTGGGAGGCAGAGTGGAGTGACATATGTGGGAGGCAGAGTGGAGTGGCATATGTGGGAGGCAGAGTGGAGTGGCATATGTGGGAGGCAGCGTGGAGTGGCATATGTGGGAGGCAGCGTGGAGTGGCATATGTGGGAGGCAGCGTGTAATGGCATATGTGGGGGGCAGCGTGGAGTGGTATATGTGGGGGGCAGCGTGGAGTGGCATATGTGGGAGGCAGCGTGGCATGTCTGGGAGGCAGCGTGGCAAGCCTGGGCTCAAACGTGCATAAATTGGGGGGGGCTGGTTGCGAAATAATAAGTTTTTTTATTATGCTGTTTGTATTTAATATAATTTGTTTATTACATTAATTTAAATAAATGAAAAATTTTTTTTATCCGATTAATCGAAAAAATAATCGGCCAACTAATCGATTATGAAAATAATCGTTAGTTGCAGCCCTACTTTAATCATGTAACGATCTTGATACTCTGAGATGAGAGACGTGATCCACAAGATTCATTCCTAAACAGCTTTTGTTTACTTTGGATTAGTTGACTCACGCTTAAGATAACCCCTGTATCCGTCCTTAGCTTTATACAGTAAAAAAAAGTTGGATTTCTTTAGATGCTACTGTATATGGTGCATGTTTTATAATCCAATTTGCGTGTCTAAATGAGACATACTATGTATTGTGTACATTTGGAAATATGACCTGTGCATTGATGTACTCCTGTGTAGAAAATAAAGACCTAGGCCAACTAGACCTCCTTGGAGAGCAATTTGATGAATGGGCCCATGTAGGGAGATCAAAGACCAATCCATCTGCACTAAAGAGGCCTGGGCCTAGCTGGCACAGCCTCCTTAGCACTGGGATATGACATGATGTCCCAGCACCCAGAACAGGAGAAGAGTGGTTTAAGATATGCCCTGGGGGTGGCTGGGGTGCTGCTGTTGGCCAGGACTGCTCAGCCACCCCTTAAATATGTTCTGGTATAGAAACTGCTAGCAAATACATGCCGTATGTAACTGCTGTTTGGACCTCCAGTGGGATGGAGTATGGCTCCATTTCCTTACAGAATTTTATTCTGGGACAAGGGAGAGGGGGCTGTGGCATTCCACCTTTCTCCATCCATACTTGCAATTTTTAATCTTTAAATTATCAATACCAAACGGCTGAATTATTTTAATTAAATGTTTCACCTACACACTTGCTAGCATAATGTTCACTATAATGCATTAGTGAAATTTATTATTCTGTACAACTATATCTTTTTAAAATGAAAGTTAAACTTTAAACCCTCACTGATTCACTTTGTATGTGCTTTGCTATTGTTGGCAACAGAGAACATATTGTATTATATACCTTTAAACACACACTATATAGAAATATATAGAAATATTTCAGCATCTTTGTACATGTGCGGAAGATAGATCACAGGATACCCTGGTAGATTTGCATGAATGTTTGTGAATCTACATCTAGCTAGTTACCTCTTGATTTTGTTTTTCTGTTTTGGGGAGGGAGGATGAGGGATCCCCAGGCTGAATGTGGCGCTCTTACTGGGAGGAGCAGACATTTTGCGCAAGGATCCGGAGGGTAAAGTTTGGGTCACACATACTTGGGGACTCCTCTTCTTCCTCTTGTCCTCCATTCTTCCCCAACTGATGTATCTAAGATAAATATATTGTGTTAGAAAAACAGATATAAAGTTATATGTGTTAGATTTGGCTTTGCCCAACTGTTGTGTGTTCGCTGAGTTAGAAGCATCTAGTATGAATCATTTAGAGATATTAGATACTCCTGTCAACTGAAAGTTCTACATTGCCAGTCATCATCCTGCTCAGAGTGAGACCTTTGTGTTATCCGATATTATCAGGGTGACATCAGAGGCTATTCAAATGTACATATTTAATACGTTCACTATCTTACATGGGAGATCACGGTTATCTAAACTAACAACTATACTGGTTTCTACTTATGATTCACTGCCACTGTGAATAAGTACAATAGGTATAACTACAAAACATACTTAATACAATGTCCAAAGAAAGTACATCATGAAAATCAACATTGTTCTGTTTCCATAGCACAGTCACATATTGTTTGTTACAATTATAACTTTGTGGGTAACTAGGGTATTTATTAAAGCTACCTGTAGTGTTTGCTTTTTTTCAACCAGGGTAATTGTTTTATCAATTGATATCAATTAATGTCCTCTGCTGATGTCATCTCCCCTTTTGCTTCCCATGCATACAAAAGATAGGTACAACAAATCAGCTGCCACTCAAAAGGAACAACAACCTAACAAAAAGGGAGGAATAATGTAATAGAAAGGATTTTCCAAAATGTGAGCAGGATATTAGGATGCCTGCTCCACTGCACACACATTGCTTATTTTTTTTTTTTTAACACTTAAAGTTTATTGGGTTTACGATATACCAAACAAAGCAAAAATAAACAATGGGTACAAAGGTCGCAGAGATAAAAATAAAAAATCCAAGCAAACAGAACCGAATTCCAGAAATATACTCAGTACATAAGGCATACTAACACATGGAAAGAAAAAGAACAAAAAAGTGAAAAAAAACTTAGAAATACAAAAGAACACCAGACAACACAGAGAGAAGACAAAAACACACACAGGGAAATAACAAGACCGGGGGAGACAGGGGAAGGGGACGGGGGCAAAGATGGGAGAACGAGGCCCACTCCAGCAGCTGATACAGCGGACCTATGAGGCTGCAGTGGCTTTAAGGTACCATGGTGTGCGAAGTGATCCCAACATAAAACCCGAAGGGGTATGTCCAAATTGGTTCTGATAAAACTGGATCCAGCAATCCCAAGTCTCCTCAAAGATATGCGGGGTGTTGGCGGCAAAATGAGCTGCCTTCTCGTATTGGCAGGTCATAGCTAGAGAATAAAGAACATCATGGATAGAGGGAGAAGATGGAGACTTCCACTTCTTGGCGATACTGATCTTAGCAGCAATAAGAACGTGAGCCAGCAGTTTACGATGAGGGCCAGAGAGGTCGTCCGGGAACATGTCGAGAAGCGCCAATTCAATGGACCTCGGAAGCTGAATAGAAAGAAGATGTGCACTAAGATCGAAAACATCGTTCCAATAACTGCGCAGAGCAGGACACTCCCACCATATATGTGCCATCGAACCCCAGGCACCGCATTGACGCTAACATAGTGGGGACACTGTCGGAAATATGGACGCCAGCGTGGTCGGGACATAGTACCATAGAAACAGAATTTTTCTGTTGGTTTCAAAGTGAGTCACATTCTTTGACACGCCTCGGATCGTGGACAGAGCCTGAAAACAGTCGGAAACATCAAAGGCGCAGCCCAATTCCCATTCCCATGCAACCATATAAGAAAGCTTGGCATCCATGGAGGGGTTCAGTAGAGCCAGGTAGCACAGAGAGATGGCCTTGGGAACTATCGGGGCCCGGAGGCACAACTGGACGATAGGGGTAGCCGGCTCGGAGGAAATAGACTTCTACGAAGCTGAAGGTACTTGAAGAAGTCCTGTCGCGGGAGACGAAAATCAGCACACAGATCCTGGAAGGAGCATACGTGAGATTGATGGAAAAGTTGCGAGATCGACCGGACTCCATTTCGGATCCATGTATCCAAGGATGTGTGCGGGAGGAGAGATTGCAGAACAGAGAGGGGAGCCAACCGTGAGACCAAGGACGGGTAAGCGTAGGATAAGTCGATATTTCTCCCAGACAGCAAGAGACTGCTTCGTTGTGGGTAAAGCAGCCGGCAGTGGTGGGCGAAGTGACTTAGGGAGCCATAGAAGATCGCCAATCCGGTAAGGTCGTGTGAAAAGGGCTTCCTGATCGACCCACGCCACTTGCGAGGGGCCCGAGAAAAGCAGCAGAGTCTGAGCAAGAGTTGCAGCCAAGTAATAGAGTTGAACATTCGGGACTCCTAAACCTCGGGAGAACTTGGGTCGCTGTAAAAGTTTCGTGGATAGCCACGGGCGTTTATGAGACCAGATGAATTTAATGAGGCGGGACCTGATGGACCTCAGGAAGGCAGCCGGGAGGACAACAGGAAGCATTCGAAAAAAGTACAGGAGCTTAGGTAACGCGTTCATTTTAAATGCCGTGATACGCCCCAACCAGGAGACCTCCAGTTTTGACCACCGGTTAAGATCCTCTTGAATCCTATTCCAAAGGGGGAGAAAGTTGTGTTTGAATAAAGTGTGGGTGGTCTTGGTAATACGGATCCCCAGGTACGGAAGGAAATCTGAGCGGCAGTCATATGGAAAGGAGGACGAAAGCGTAGTCACCAGCGAGGAGGAATATCCAATATTAAGGGCCTGGGATTTGCCCCAGTTGATTTTATAGTAGGAGACGGCACTAAAAGAGTCCAGTAATGCATGTAACCGCGGTCAAGATGTCAGAGGTTCCGTGATTGTCAAGAGCACGTCATCCGCATATAAGCTAACGTAGCATGAGCAGAAAACCCCTGGATTTCAGGATCATTCTGTATCGCAATCGCCAAGGGTTCCATGGCCAGCGCAAAGAGAAGTGGGGAGAGTGGGCACCCCTGACGGGTGCCATTACGGATGTGAAAAGACTTATAGAGGAATCCAGAGGAGCATACCCTGGCTGAAGGGCCACCGTAGAGGAGAAGGACCGCATTAATGAACTGTTCCGGGAGATGAAATGCCTCTAAGGTAGCTTTCAGGTATCCCCAATGAAGGCGGTCGAACGCCTTCTCCACGTCCAAGGACAGAAGGCACGGCACTTTAGTAGTATTGACTAAATGAAGGATGTTGATAATCTTGCGAGTATTGTCAGACGGTTGACGGAAGTAGACTGTTGAGACGCAGGGCCAAAAACCTTGAAAAAAGTTTTGTGTCCGTATTCAGTAGCGAGATCGGCCTGTAATTAGCACAAAGGGTAGGAGGTTTACCAGGCTTGGGAATAGTAACGATCTGCGCCTCCGTCATTTCCGCTGGCAAGGACAATGCAGACATAAAATAGCTAAACAAGGAGCATATATGTGGAGCCAAGATGGAGCGAAATTTCTGGTAATACGAGTTCAGTAGGCCATCTGGTCCAGGTGCTTTGTGAGGTTTGAGTCCTTGGAGTACCGCTTCTATCCCACTGATCCCCACTGATTCCTTGGCAGAGCAGGGATAGGAAATGAACGCAGGAAAGAGGAAATGGAGGCTTGCGACGGCTGGGTGGTTTGCGGTTGGGAGTGTAAATTATATAGCGAGTCATAGTAATCCGCAAAGCTGTCTCCTATATCTTTGGGGTTATAGAGCCGGCGTCCATCAGGGGCTTGAAGATAATGCGCTGTAAGTTGAGCCGAGCGCTGAGTTAGCTTCCTGGCAAGTAAAGAGTACGCTTTGTTACCCTTGGCGTTAAACGTTTGCTGAAGTCTGCGGAGCATGTATTCCGTACGCTGTAGTTAAAGTTGGAGTAATTCTGACCGAACAGCGGTAAATTGGCGGTAAGTATCGTCAGACCACGAGGCCTTATTAGCTAGTTACAGAGCTGTGAGACGTTGAGTGAGATCGAAAATGGATTTCATAAAGGCACGTTTCCGGCGGGATACCAGTTTAATAAAACAGCTACGAACCACAGCTTTGTGGGCCAGCCACAAGGTTGATGGGGTGATATCCGGGGTATCATTGAGCCGAAAATAATCTGAAAGGGAGTCGGACACTTCAATAGAAACATCTGCATGCTGTAACAAGCTCTCGTTCAGCCTCCATCTAGAAGAAGCGGTGCATCGAGAATAGAGATCAAATGTAGTCCAAATTGGGGCATGGTCGGACCATGTTATAGGCCCGATGTCTGCTTTCGTTATCGTTTGCAAGGTAACTTTATCTACGAGAATCAGGTCAATCCTGGAGTAACTGGCGTGTGCCCCTGAGTAGAACGAGTAATCTCTATCGAGCGGATGAGTATTCCTCCAAGTATCAAATAACATGTGTTGGTGCAGTAAATCCTGGAAACGGGTACCTTGAATAGTCAGAGACTTCAAATATTTAGAGGAGATTTTAGCGGAGGAGTCGAGAGACGGGATCGGGAGTAGATTAAAGTCCCCGCCGACACACATTGCTTATTTTAATCAGTAAACATATATATATGTATTTTAGGGCTGAAACAACTAATCGATAAAATCGATAATAATCTATAATGAAAATCGTTGTCAACGATTTTCATTATCGATTAATCGAATAGATTTTTATCGATTAAAAAAAGAGTTTTTTTTCAGAGCAAATGCTCTGAAAAACTCCTCTCCTTATATAATCCGACCTCAAACAGAGATCGGATTATAACACTAGAATCCAGATCCCCCGCAACGCTGCAGGGGACCTGGATTCTCCTCACTGTCGGCCGGTCTCTCACTTCCGTCTCTCTCCCCCCTCCCATCTGCCTCCTCCCCCCTCCCATACATCACTCTGCCTCTCTACCCGGCTCCATTACTGACAGGCACTTTCCCTGCAGCTTCATAGAAGCCTCAGTGTAAGTGAAGGGCAGTAACGGAGTCTGTCTGTGCGATGCAGACCCCCACCGGCTGACAGAGAATCATCCTCTCTGTCAGCCGGTGGGGGTCTGCATCGCACAGACAGCCTCCGTTACTCACCTTCACTTACGCTGAGGCTTCTATGAAGCTGCAGTGAAAGTGCCTTCAGTAACGGAGCCGGGTAGAGAGGCAGAGCGGTGTATGGGACGGGGGAGGAGTCAGAGGGGTGTATGGGAGCCACCCTCCCATACACCACTCTGGCTCCTCCCCCTCCCATACGCCACTCTGCCTCTCTACCCGGCTCCCTGGTGTCTTGTCAGCAACGGAGGTTCACAGGAGGCAGAGTGAAGTATGGGAGGGGGGGAGGAGGCAGAGTGGCGTATGGGAGGGGGGAGGAGGCAGAGTGGCGTATGGGAAGGGAGAGGAGCCAGAGTGGTGTATGGGAGGAGGCAGAGTGGAGTATGGGAGGGGGAGGAGGCAGAGTGGAGTATGGGAAGGGGAGGAGCCAAAGTGATGTATGGGAGGGGAGGAGGCAGAGTGGAGTATGGGAGGGGGAGGGGGCAGAGTGGAGTATGGGAGGGGGAGGAGGCAGAGTGGAGTATGGGAGGGGGAGGAGGCAAAGTGATGTATGGGAGGGGAGGGGCCAAAGTCATGTATGGGAGGGGGGAGGAGGCAGAGTGGAGTATGAGAGGGGGGAGGAGCCAGAGTGGTGTATGGGAGGGGGAGGAGGCAGTGGTGTATGGGAGGGGGAGGAGCCAGAGTGGTGTATGGGTGAGTTATAGTGGTGTATGGGGGGTATTATGAATTTCAGGGCATATAGGCATATCAGGGGGCATAAACATATCTGGGGGTAAAAGGTATCAGGGGGCTCAGTGGCATATAGGGGGTATAAGGCATATCGATATTAGGAATATCAGGGGGGCATAAAACAAATCTGGGGGTAAAAGGTATATCAGAGGGCTTATATCACTGGGTTGCATATCACTGGCATATAAGGAGTATAAGGCATATCAGGGGCACAGCGGAATCTGGCATATAAGAGGTATAAGGCATATATGGGAGCAGAGTGGCAAGCTGGGGGTCAGATGTGCATAACTGGGGGCAGTTTGGTAAATAAAAAAAATGTAAACAAGGGTTTTTTTCTCAGTTTTTATTAAATATGAAAAATAGTTAACATATGAATTAATATTTACTAATAACTTTGTATTAAAACCTAGTTTGAGAAACACTGTTTGGGTTCTTGTAGCTTTTATTATTATGTCAGTAAAATAAGAAGGTGAATAGAGAGAGAGAGGCCATTACAATAAAGAGATGAAAGTGTAAATTGTACGTTTTTTATTGCAATTTTTCTTCAATTTAAAATAATGTATTTTTTTATCCGATTAATCGTTTAATCGACAAAATAATCGGCCAACTAATCGATTATTAAAATAATCGTTAGTTGCAGCCCTAATGTATTTACAACTGGAAATAAATATCAAAATATTAATCTGGAAAATGTATGTTTGTTAAAAGTGACAGGTCTGCTTTAAGGGATACAAACAAGATGATGATTGTGGCTTTTACAGAAGATAGCTTCTAAAGGACTTCTTTACCAAGCCTCTTCAATAAGTTAAAGAAGCACTGACCTCACCAAATCAAAATTTAAAATCCAGTTATTGATTAGTCAATCTAAAGTTTATGACAATAGACAGGTTACAAATGTGCCTCGCACACTTTGCTACAAGAGCGCCTAATAATAGGCTTACAATTAAACCTTCTTATGAGAGAATTGTGTGTGGTGCATCTATAATCCCCTCCATGTCTGTCATTTGATTGCATGCAAATTCTCTATTATTATCAAACACATGATTAATATCTAATAATATACAAAATAAAATTTGCAAACCCAAAGAACATCAATGTGTAAATGAAACTAGATTTTAATTCAGCTCCATTTTTCATTTTTAAAATAACGAATATATATATATATATATATATATATATATATATATATATATATATATATATATAGTCTCACATACACACTAATTCACATACACATAAAATGCATTTTATATTATTAGGAAGCCTTGGGAACCATGTTGATTTCAGATTTAATAATATATTTATGTTATAATGTACAGTCATTACCAGACATGAGCAGTTTCAGATAATTAACCTATTACCAGACATTACACACACAAACAGACAAACACAGTCACATACACATATCTGGTGCTATCTGCAGCTTACACTGAGCTGGTGTAAAGGGGCACTCAGCCTGGAGAAGTCTCTCCTGATTGGCTGAGACCTCCTTCACTCAGAATTCTCATTCTGGCACAATGTATTGTCCTGGATTTAGGCTGCCTGGTACCCTGTACTTAAAGTCCCATTGCGGGACTGTCCCAGGCAGTGCACAATTTATGTAGTATGCATCCATCTGTACAAAACATACAATGTCTCTGATGAGTCCCCTGCTGCTGATCATTGCAGCCTATGTAATAAGCTGGCATGGAGATCAGATTGAGAAGGAGCGGCGAGCTGCAGGAGCTGCAAGGAGCAGCGAGCTGCAGGAGCTGCAAGGAGCAGCGGCGACATCCCACGACAAACTGCTACTTCCGTTGTCCTTCTCGTGAGTAGGCCCTGTGTCTACATAACCGTTGGTCTAGGGTGTGCATGCGCAGAGTAGGTGCGCACACCAATTATGCCACTACACGCCTCTACCTGTTCCCGCCCTCTCCTGACCTTGATTGACCCCGGAAATTAGGTATTTAAACTTTGGGCCTTCAGCTTGATCCTGCCCTTGGTTTGTGTTACTTATGTTGCTCATGAGTATCCAGTCTGACCCATTTGGTGCTCTTTCAACCAGCTAGTTCTTTGACCTTGTTTGAGTATCCTAATTTGGGTTTGACATCCTCGGCTATGGTTTTGAACTGGTTTGTCCAGCATCTTCACTCCTGCTTTCTGATTTGACACCTGTTGTTTTCCAGTACTGGTTCTGGCCCAGCATGTTTCATGACTCCTTTCTATCTTTCTGATTTGGCATAGACATTCCAGATTCCTGGTTCCTGACTCGGGCTGTCCCACTATTCTGTCTGTTCTACTCAGTCCTATGGTTCCTATGTCCTCTCGGGGGTCCTGCTCCTGTCAGTGAGGCACTCGCCTCTGGCGCAGCTGTGAGGGGGCGCACAGCCGCCCAATCAGCAGCTGTAGCCTCCAAGACTGGTTGGGGAGATCACGGATCTCCCTAACTAGCTCAACAGGGCCCCGTCGTGAATCCCATTCCTGCCAGCAATGTGGTTCACCATGAAGCCCCTAAAAAACAGTAGCGATTCTATAGTGGAGGAGCGAGGAGAAAAGCCGCCTCCCCTGGGCCGGTCTTCAGGGGAATGCCGAGGCAGCTGCACGATTGTGCTCTCCCCAACCAGCCCTGCTCATCAGGCGCCACTGTGGGCAGTGCGCACCCAGGCATCATCAGCGCTGGTCTGGGGTGGAGGTGCCCGATGAGCAGGGCTGGTTGGGGATATCACAATCTCCCTTCAGAGCTCGGCTTCTGTTCTCCCTAACCACTACCCGCTGGCAAATGATGCAGAACACCGGGATATGACATCACCAGGGCACTTTGCATCAATAGCCGGCGCATAGTGATGAGGGAGCACTAAAGCAGAGGCTTGGAGGGACAGACCTCGCGCTCCCACCACAGGACGAAAGATAGAAGATGATGGAAGATGGAAGATGATGGAAGATAGAAGATGATGGAAGATAGAAGATGATGGAAGATGAGAAAAGTAAGAGATGGGGGAAAAGGGCTATGTATATGTGTGTGTTTGTAAGGTGGGGTGTGTAAAGTCTGTGTATATGTGTGTGTGTGTGTGTAAGCTGGTGTGTGTAAGGGCTTTGTATATGTGTGTGTTTGTAAGCTGGTGTGTGTGTGTATTGGCAGTGTGTGTGTGTGTGTGTGTGTGGGCAGTGTGTGTGTGTGTGTGTGTGGGCAGTGTGTGTGTGTGTGTGTATGCGCAGTGTGTGTATGTATGGGCAGTGTGTGTGTATGGGCAGCGTGTATGGGCAATGTAGGTATTTGTGTGTTTGTAAGCTGGTGTGTGTGTGTATATATATATATGTGTGTGTGTGTGTGTGTGTAAAGGCAGGGGAGTGTGAGGGCAGTGTATGGACATACACATGTCTATGGACAGGCTTGTGTATGGGCAGTGTATGTGTATATATGTGTCAATGGGCAGGTGTGTGTAAGGGCAGTGTATGTGTATATTTGCGTGTGTTTGTAAGCTGGTGTGTGTATGGGCAGTGTGGGTATTTGTATGTTTGTAAGCTAGTGTGTGTGTATATGTGTGTAAAGGCAGTTATGTGTAAGGGCAGTGTATGCGTATATACGTGTTAGTGGGCAGGTGTGTGTAAAGACAGTGTGTTAGGGCAGTGTATGTGTATATATGTGAGTGTTTGTAAGCTGGTATGTGTATGGACAGCGTGCGTGTAAGGGCAGTGCAGGTATTTGTATGTTTGTAAGCTGATGTGTGTGTATATGTGTGTAAAGGCAGTCATGTGTAAGGGCAGGAAGTAACAAGATGAATGTGTGAGAGTTCTAAAAAAAAACAAAAAAACCCATTCTGCTGGGTTCCGAGGAAAAGATAAATTGCCAACCGTGAAACCTTTCAATTATCCAAATAAAAAGTTGAATAATGGTGGACCCTACGTTAACATGAACAAAAGTATTAAAGATCTGGTGTCTGTTCTGAACTATCCCAATTTTAAAATGTAATAAGATTTGCAAAGCGTGTGGTTGTCTAGATCAAATATTCAGAGCAGAGAGAAAGAGAGAGACAGAGATACCATAAATTTCAAAGGGTGATAGGTGTCTCCTTCAAATATTCAGATCTTTGATTTTGCCTGGTCCCTACTCGATGCCTATATAGTTTTCTTAGCCAGCAGGTGTCATCTCTACGCTTTCTATATGTGACACCCTATAATGTTCAAGAAGAGACTAGACTCACAGTAAAGATATCAAAGGAAGATCAGAGAGTTCTTTGAAAAAGAATGCTTCTAATTGACTCAAAACATTTACAAATAAATGCAGAACACATTTTGTAGTTGGATATATTATATAAACCTACATAACCATGTTTACAGATGAATATACTGTGTATATACGGTGTATATATATATATATATATATATATATATATATATATATATACAACATATGCATATAACATAGGAACAGACATCATAACATTCTAGTCTCAGGATCAGCGGGTGGGAGAAGTAAGAGATTTTTAGGAGCTTTTTAAAGTTTCTATAGAAACAGTAATTGCTTTTGTGTCACAAGATGATTAAATGTTCCTGGCCAAAAATATAAATAAGAAAAAAAATCAAATGCTTAAAGAATGATTTCTGGAAAATGTTTGGATATTTTACAGTGCTAGGAATTATGTTGTTAATTAATCCTATATTTATTTCTGAAAGCATTTAATTCAGCATTATTGCATAACTGCACCTATACATATCTCCAAAACAATTACAGAGACTGGGAACCTAAACTACAAGCTAATATTAGATTTATTACATTAAAATCAGAATGGTTATTTTTTGCATTATATAGCGCCATCATATTCTGCAGCACTGTACAAACATGACATTACAAGCTGTGCGTCCAAAACCATTTGAATTAAGATGTGAAGTATATAGGCTCCAGAAAATACATCCCGGGGGCATATTTCGGTAATTTGCTTAGTTTTCTCAGCATGAGAATAACTATTGTAAGTAAGATGTACACTAAGGGGTAAATAGTACTGGGAGTACCATGTGCATACATGTGTATTATGGAGGCACACAAATAATGTAACCAACACGGTTCCTGTTTGGGCCTCCTGTTGGTTTCCATGATCCTCCGTGTAACGATCTATTGTGTTTACACTCGTCCTGGCTTCAGCTGTTGTGTCTGTTGTTGCCTGTTATATCGCTCCCACAATGTCACCAGCAGGAGGACAGAGACAGGCAGCGTTCGATGAGTGAAGCACGGGGAGTGGCAGCGTTATTATTACTAATAATAGTAATAGATAATCTGATTAAATCAGTAGAGCGCATCTTCCCGGGATGTATTATTATAATACCGAGAGAAGAACAAGGCACGGGAAGCCCGAGAATCCCAGCAGTGACTGACCTGACAGAGGAGATTTGCAGACAGGACACCGGCTGCCCCCAACCACTACTCCGCTCCGTCCTCTGCTGCGCCTTCAGCACCACAACTCCTCTTCATAGTGACCATTCCACCATTCCCTTTTGTCACATTGCCCCTCCTATCCATCACATGCTCCCCTCCCCCTGTATCAGTATCCATCGCTCCAGAAGAGTCCAGATCACCCTCCTGTCACCCATCGTGCTCGGTCTGGGGGCCGCCACTAGCCAGCCTCCAGTATGTAATAGTTCACCTTGCCCTGTGTGACATATCCATATCCAGATTGTCACTTTCATACCACCATCCTCAGATCCAGCCCTCTCTGCTATCACTGTGATCCTCCCAGCGTTTGAATAATGCTTATCATGATTATCTTTCCTCCCCTACACAGGGGTAATTCTAGGGCATGGTGTCTGATACTAGTTAACACCAGTTGTGAGATCCTGTTGAATTCTTTCCACAAGAGTCCTGCATTTCTAATGAAAGATAACCCTGCAGATACCGTAACCACAGAGACAGATCCTTTTGGAGCAACTAGTCAATGCAGTATATAGTCAATAGTGGGTACTAACAGCGGTTTTGGGGCAATCACCATAGCAACAAAGGACATGTTTAATGCACCATTACACCAAAGTTGCAGTTTATACATTTTCCTCTGTATTAGCACTGTGATGCAGAAAATTCCAGGAGTTCCTTTTAAAAAACAGGAGGGCAGCGGTTACGCATTTAATATTTTGGTCCATTCTATTATAGGCGTTATTTAACATTTCAACCAAAAGATATAGGTAGCACCATTTAACAGCGTATACATTACTCGGAGTTGCATTAAAACAGCATAGGTCTGTGTAACACAATTATTATAAGTACCCAGTTAATCTAAGCAGCAGTGCAGGATTCCACAAGGTTGGACCCTCGCACTTAAAACACCCTGGCCTATGGCTGGTGGTTGTAGAGAAATGTTTTAAAACACCAACAATGCACTGTGGCCGGATATGTTTTTGTGATTTCATACAGGCATATGGTTCACTAAAAAACAGCACAGCGGAGCCAGGTCTGGGAAGACTCGTTTTTTGGTGGAGAATGAGTTTTGCCTTTCACCCGCCATAGTTCCCTGAAGGACACTAGATGATCCAGCCTTCCTGGCTCAGGTCTGTTAGGGAAGGGACCGCTTATCCCTCACCCTCGGCAATTGAGGCCCCAGAAAAGTAAGGGTTTCTACTTGGCCTTGACCACTTTTGGATCACCTACACACAGTTCTTCACATGACAGACGGAGAAGCATGAGTACCTCACTCAATGTGTTCCCAGTATTAAATAGGATAGTTGAGGAATTTGTAACTATGTAGCGGTCACCACTAAGTTCACCACTTATGATCGGTTTATTTGATTATTTTGGAGTACACGGTCGGATTTAGGGATAATTACAGGACAGAAACTTTTTATAAAAAATAAGCAGTTATCAAACTGAGGGTGATCTTTGGATTTAAATATAAGTTCACATAGGGATTAGTGTGTGTTACCAGAGCTATATTTATCTTAAGTAACTGAATATCAATTCTATGACAAAACGGTGACAGAAAAGGAAGGCAACCAGTGACATGTTTTCTAGTAAAAAGCCTTGTGAACAGTCCTTGTTAGCTTGCACCAATATGACAAAAGAAAGCTCAGAAAAGGCTAAACAGTTTTATTTGTCTTTGTTGATAGACTGGATAAATAATTCCCTGGTCTGCTGGCAAGAATGCAGGCCAAGTAGTCTTCTTATAAAGCACAGAGAGCAGCAATCTCTTTGGTACCGCAGTTTTGACAATAAGAAATCATCAATACACACACATATGAACAGTGCTTTAACAACACAGTTCAAACACATTCCCACTTAAGAAAAATAAATCCAAACCTAATAAATAACCAAAGCATGTATTAAAGCCCATTTATTGAAAGTAGTATTAATATGTATCTTATAGATAGCAGAGGCCACCATGTTAAGAGCTTCTAAATTTACACAACCATACTCTCCTATTTAACCCATTTGCAAGGTGACAACTGCTGTGCTTCAGAGCGTGTCTAACAAGACTGCTACTAAATCAGACTAATAGGTAGTATTGTCCTACTCATAATCAACATAATTTACATCAGTTATTATTAAATAAGTAACGGCGCAAGCAGTAAATTCTTAATATACTTATAAGTGAATTATGTGAAATTGCACAGGCTTGTGATTTTGAATTAAAGTTATGGAGCTTAGCTATTGCAATGTTTGTTGTTCCTGGAAGTCCTAATTTATTAGGATGCACGTGACGGTGCATTCTCCTTATTAGAGTTTTTCATTTAATCACTTTATAAATATAACTTATTTCCTCTAAGACACAGGTTTCTGATAACAGTAGATGGTCCATCAGATCAATTTCCCTTACCTCTCCCTATACAAAAGCATAGCATTTGAACCTAACCAAATTTGCAAAGTGGTCACCTTAACAACCAATGTAAACATTCTGCAGATTGTACTGGTATGGCGATGAGAAAATTTTTAAATACGCATCAAAATCACTCTTGATATCTACTAAAATAGTATGCGTTGCAGTTTAGCCCATCTGGCTTGCCTACCAGGAGCCAATGCTGATGGCATCTATAGGGCACCACATGAATTCCCAAGTTCTTGCTATACAATGTTACCCAGATAAACGTTTGAAACAAGAATGAAATATATAAGCAAATTATATGCAATATTTTTCAATTTGTTTAGACACACCACCCAGAGCAATGCATTGCTTAAAGCACAACTTTGTAACATACACAAAAGTATAATATAAGATACTACCAAGTACCCTCTTTCAATAACATCTGCAGCAAAAGTGACCAGTTATACGGTAATTCTACGTGATCATGCAGGGTTATGAAAGAGAAAGGACTGGTTTGCATTCACCGTCAATAATTAAAAGACTAGTAATCCATTACAGGTTTCTGAACTACCAAGAATTATTCAGCAACATAATCCAGAACTTTAAGAATCCTGAGTTACACTGGATGACATCTGACCAATTTATACTCAGCAAGTCATATGTAACGGAAGAGGTAGAGGATAAATGCATAATTTAAATAACCAAATACTAGAACATTGAGTTTTATTCGCTAAACTATGAGTTTGTAGGCTAATTTTAACAATTTCGTTCACCACATCCTCTGAGCATTATTATCGGTCCAAAACCAGTTGAATATAAGTTGCCATTCAGGAAAACTCACTGATTTAACTATGCTTTATGCGGGGTCAGATCAGCCCCGAATGCAGGAGGAGCTTGCTGCGGATGAACCAGTATAAAATGTAAGAGGTGAAAATTGATTTGATTAGCGCTGTACTACACATGTACAGAAATAGATCTGCAATAGCAGCGTAGATTTAGATGTGGTATTTAGGATAATAACGGGAACAAGCTTGGTAACCATTCACAACATTTTCAAGTGAAAACACAGACTTCCATCCAGAAAGCCTTCATGATTTTCCCTGACAGTAATGGCATGTTAAACAAAATAAGTTCATTCACTTCAAACAATTCTAGATAAAGATAAAATCTCGAGTGCTGGTTTGGCCAAAAAAAAAAACCCAGACGACCAGAATGTGCAAGTGCAAACCGAAGCTGAACCGTTAATCTAAAATTGAATAACTGGCTGACACAAAAACCAGCACCCAGGAACGTAGTTAGCACCTGCCTGAAAGAAAGCCAGGTTTTTGTACTAATAAGAAAAACTTCCACTGTGACATTTTTTTTAAATACTAGGTTCTGATTAACCATTCTGGATTGTGCAACCATCTTAACAATAGATGAGTAAAGTAATAGCTAAAATAAATGCAGCAACTCGCTTATATGAAAGCACAGAATTTTAAAGTGAGAATATTTTTTTTTTTTTATGGTATCTTTTAATTTCAGTTTAAATGTTTATTCCACAGGCATACCATAGTAAATAAGTAAGGTGCAGGCTTTTTGAAATGTTGCATGGCCTGCATGGTTCAGACTCTTCATAGGGAGGCTGTGCTATCACAGCCAGTGTTATTTTCTGTAACATAATAATAATAATAATAAAGCAGTGTCCTTGTTTGATTACCTACAACCATTTCTTTAGCGAGCCTAACATGTAACGTAACTAACTCCCTCATACAGCAGTAACATAGCTGTTACCTATCACAAGCAATTTCTACTTTAACGTTATTAGGTGCTAACATGACAGGTCACGTTCTTTTCCTGTGGCTTTTGCCGACTCTTGTCTGTATGACCCTGTGATATGTTAATGTGTAAAGCAGGAATTTCAGTGTGTAAAAGGTGGGTACAAAATATAAGACACAATATAAAAGAGGAGATGAGACATTAGATAGAAATATTTTCTGCATCATTCAGCCCCAGATGTGGCAAGAGTAGCGGAAGGTGTTGGAGGATGGAGATCATTATTTCTGCAGGTGCCATTGCTGCTCAGTCCTACACTGTCCACAGAAAGTGGCAGCGTGCAACTGCTGGTCTCCCCCACAGCGACCTCAGGAGAAGCCGGAGGCCCACTCAGGCCCTGCACCTTCTTGTTTAGGTCATTTCTCTCTGTTTGTAAAGCTCGACAGAGTTTTTCTAATTTCTGGATTTTTGCTTGTAAGGCTTCCTGCTCCTTGTCACGAACAGTTTTCTGAAAGAGAGAGGGGAAATGTTTCTCAGGGCTTCAAATTATATTCTTCTGCTTTTTGGGCCTCTTAGAAAAACTTAAAATAGGAAAAATATATCAAGGATGGGCATATTTGATCAGTAAATTTGTCAACAACATCCGGTTTCATTTTTTCCTATGAGTGTAAAAAGTAGTTGATTTTCCTTCTCACCTCCTCAGCCATCACAAGCAAAGCTTTATTGCTGCTCTCCCACCTGGAGCGATACATAGAAGTTTCTTTTTCAAGCTTCTTTATTTTCTTTGTCATCTGCATATAAAAAAAAAAGTGGACATCTTATCCTTAGTTCTACCCGGATTTTGGATGGACTAATGACATGTATACAATTCAAGCTCTTCTCTCTTTTAGCAAACTTTTATCATTGCAGAGGGCCTTTTTTCTCCCATTCTTCTCACCTTTTCCATCTCCTGTTTGAAGGTTGTGAAGACCTCATTGCTTTTAGATAAGGTGTTCTGAAACTCCTCAAATTTTTCTGTGTATAATGCCAACTGTGGGAAAGGAAAGTATAAGGCTCTAAACAACATGTTGGAATCCATTTTAGGTCAACTTCCTCAAAAATTAAACAAGACATTCATGGACTCTGAAAATAGCAATTCACAAATATATTACTCTTTCGGACACGGGAAATAAGAAATCTTACAACCACAATGCGATTATTCCCTACCTGCTGCTTAAGGTGGGTCTCCTGCTGTTTCATGAGCTCACACATACGTTGTGATTCCACGGCTTCTTTCAAGAGCTGGGGGCCGCAGAAGAAATAAAGGTCAAGTGCGTGACACGAGAATCCAAAGGCATGCAAGTGACCTGCTGATTTGGTTTCACCTTTTGAACTGTTTCATGTTTTCAAATAACCCACTTTTTTTAATACTTAATCATAGCTGTAGTCTTAATGGAAACACACACTAGCGAAAAAAATATTTAAGCAGTTTTAATATTTTTACCATTTATTCACTCGATCACTTGTCCTAAAGCTATTCATTGTATGCAGCTAAATCATTTCATATATTTCCATATGAAGCCACAGATCTTTACTATAGAGCATGTTTTATCATTTAGACTATTATATTACCTACCACAATGCAAGAACATGGAAAAAAATAAATTAAAGAACTTGTAAAGAATATTAGCGTTTTAATCTTTATTTGCTCTGTATTTTATCAACCTGGAACCATGCAATACCAAGAACACACAACTATTTATTTTTTAAATATTACTTTCCCCGTTTAAGAGTCACTTACAAAGTCTTTTTCTCTCTGATGTCGCTCCTCAACCTCCTTCAGCATTTCCTGAGCCTGCTGGAGCTTGGCATCCACAAGCTGCTGCTGCAGGTCCTTGTGTTTGAACACCTTATCAATACGCTTGCGAGGTAGAAGAAAAAAAAACAACAAATCTTAAAAGATGTATTTTGGTCTCCCGCAAAGGCTATAAGGTTTAGGTAGCCCCTTTTACAGGACACAAAATGAAGGGACAACACTAATAGCTTCTGTGTTTCATTGCACTCAACCCTCACTGCCCAACTGCTTAGTTTCCAGCTCAACAGTCCCTTTGTTTGACCTATTCAGAGTGCATCAGTCATCTTCCATTACCAGTAATCCTGCTACAGTTATGCATAAGAGGGCAAAAAGCTATTACTTGAGTTTACGGCTTTGTTCCATCAAACCAAGGTGGATCGTAAAGCTATTCTATTATACCTTACCAGCAGTGTTTAATTATGTCAAAACCGTGTAAAACAAATATTTTAACCATATTAACTGGATTTTATATAGATACATAGAATTTGGTGGCAGGTGACAACCATTCGCCCCATCTAATCTCCATTTTTCCCCCCAGATGCATAAAATTATGTTTGACATTCAATTTTGTGACAAAGGAAATGGATTAGGGTACATTTTTTTTCCCCCTCGCATAATTGCCAAAGAAAACACCAGAAATACTGGAAAACAAATAATCAAATGTTTCCATATTCCATCATGTAAGTTTCAGCATATTTATTGATCATACAGTTTTCCCACAATATCCAAGGGTCTCTCCTTTCCAATACACATTCACTAAAAAGCAGTAATCTGACTATGGAAAAGCATCAATTAGCCGTATGTCTGTATTGCCTATTCCATTTTAAAATGTAGCTAGCTCAAATGTTTTTAATGGGATAGCTGCTTGTATCAGGTTTTTTCTGCTGCAAACTCACCTCCTCCCTGAGCTCATACTGCTCAATCAGTTTCTTCAACCTATCAGCCAACTCCACATTCTCTTGACGTAATTTAGCATTGCGCTCATTGTGTTGTTCCATCTGTGTTTGGATATCATTGAGAGTCACCTGGAAGTGTGAAGTGACCTCTTTACGTTTCTCCTCCTCCTCCCTGGCTCGTTGCACACCCTCTTCCTAAATGGGTAAACAGAAAGCACACAACCAAACTGACTTCAAACAGCAGACATATTACTATGCCATGTACCTGCACACATCTACACAATAATGACAATAATCTGTACCCTCCATAAATGCTATTAGGAATCAGCAGGGTGAAATTATCTTTTTCAACAGGTTTAAAGCATACTTCATCATTACTTCTTAGAAGCAGACATAGTTCTAATAATAACAAAGTGGGAAACAAAAATAAAAAGGTTTTCCAAGCCTGCATGTGTCTATCTGAAGACTAGAGAGCATTGTTGAGGTGAAAAAAAAAAACTGATCTACACGGGACTTTAATATATCACAATTTTGAAGGAAAGGGCCTTGCTCTTACCACTGGACTGGGTGCTCTTGCATTATCAACCACTGATGTGCAGTGGAAAACACCAGCCTTTTCCATCACCAAGTGGGTCTGGCTGTTGCTAGGGCTATGAACAGGTCCAATGATCTCTGTGGGCTGTCAGCATGTTGATGTGTATGCCTACATTGCTGCTCTTTTCATTCACACATAATTGCTTCACTTAACCCATCACCTCAGAATACTCCACACACTTGACTTCCCATACCATTGTTTAATGAATACACAGGCATAGAAGCCTACATATTGTGTGGTACTGTACCTTTAAGGTGCGATTATGCCTTTGAAGCTCTCTGCACAGACTCTCCAGTTTACTGCGGGCTAAGATAGCTTTACTATGTTCATTACGGAGCTGGTCCTCCTCTTGGATGAGCTGTGTCTGCTTTTTCTGCAGAATCCTCATCTGTTTCTGGGATGTCCTGTGCTCCTCCAGCTTTGGAAGAAAAAAGGGTGTTAATCACATCACAGTCTCCTTGGAACAATGTAATGTATCTCCAGCTCTGTCCCAACCCAAGACAGAACCTTCTACCACTTACCAGCTCGGCATATTTCTTGCACAGGGCAGCCAGTTTTTCCTCGGGGGTGCTAAGCGTATTTAAAGTCTGCATTAATAATGTAATTTCTTTTCCTACAAACAAAAAAAACACACTTTAGTATACACAGTGGAACCACAAATTCCCTAAGGACCAGCTCTGTAAAGCAGCCAATATATACCCATTTAAGCAATTCGGTAGGCTTTAATGTTAAACGATTCATAGTAGTGGATTTATATGATAGTAGCGTATCCTATTCTTCAGTGTCACCCCTGGATTGCATGTTTTGATTTCCCTGCCTGCAATTTTATTTCACGTCTAGAGTTGTACATATGTACTAGGGCTGGCAATCTATTAGCTTGTCACTATATTTTACAGTACAATACTCTAAATAGTAAAACTCTTTCAGGGACTGTTATGCCTTTTCCCCTTAAAGCGTCAGCATTTGCTTCTTTTCTGACTTTTTGCAAAAGAAGTGATGTTTACTGCCCCATTGGTTAATCAATTGAAAAGCACATAAGAGGCACAAAATACTGTGCAGATAAATGAAAGACTTCAATATGTTGTATACAGAATAGAAGGTATGGAAATAGTGTGACATTACCGCTCCTTTAAAGCACATATTACACTTTTACTAAAAAGCATAAAGTGGTAAAACATGATTAACCTCTGGGTGGATAAGTCCTCAAAAAGCAGATCTGAGTGGAACATTCATCTACCAAACAACAATGAACAACCTGCTTGTGCAAAGCACACCAATACATATAGTACAGTATAAAAAGTGCAGATTGAGAAGGTTTCTTTCAGATATTATGGAGAGCAATGAAGGTTGCAAGCAAACCCATATGCCTCTAGAAATCATACCTGTGCCAAAACATCAATAGAATATCTAATTTATCCACTGTTGTGATTTGTCATTTATGGTATTTTTGGCTTTATTTATAGAGAATGTCTCTGTTTGCTGACCACATAACATTGGAAGTATATATATGTTCCTTTACATTACTGTCTTTTTTAATCATTTGCTTAGTAGAGGAATTTAGCATGACCTGTAGAGGCTGCATGCTAAACATTTACATAACTACATGTTATGGTTATTGGAGGTTACTCTATGATGTTTATTTCATGAGCCCCATTGGCACTACCATGCAGAGTGGAGTCTTCCAGGATGTAACCCTTCATAAAGTGTTGGGAGAGGACTTCCAATTGTACAGTACAGAAACCATAGGTAGTCAGCTTTGTCAAGGTGGCAAAGCTTTACTCCCTTGAGGCATTTAACATGCTATCCTAAGCAAAAACCAAGATCCAACTGTTTGCCGATGAGTTGAAGTAAGAGGAAACATTTCATTGTTCCATCTCAACCGTATTATGAAGGACCAACCCTGATAATATTATCCTGACTTTCGCTGGCACTGCATTACACATAATAAACAAACATAAATGTCACTGATTTAGCTATGCATTAGCTTGGTCCTTCATGCAGGAGAAGCTCACTGCAACTGACTCTTCAAGATTCTTATGGAAGTTGGTAAGATGAAATATTTCATCTCTATGCATGGTTATAAAGTGAATAAACCCCTGCTTCTGCCTGAACTCTTTATGATCATACAGACACATTCGGTAACACTCACCAAGCCCCTTAGCTTTCTTCTTGTCTTGAACACGCTTATGATCTTTGTCAGGGTCTTCCACAGTCCTGTTATCCTCTGCACCCTGCAGTTCCTCCTTTACCCCATTAGCTTCTGGTACTATCAACTGGGCATCACCATTTCTAGCAGGCTCAGGGGGGACCCTGTCTGTTTCCTCCGGGTCTGCCGCCCCTTCCTGCCCATCATCAACGCAATACGTGCTTAGTATGTCCTCCAGTTGCCTACTAAGCTCTTCAGAAACATCACTCGCAGCAAGTGGAAGACTGGGAGCGCCCTCTCCTATAAAAACAACAACAAAAAAGTGTCAGGGTTGACAATAATGCTAACGAAGACCGTGTTATCTATTGGCATGCCTTGAACACCCAACAATGAAATTGCTTTTTAACAGCCGGACAAGCCAGTTTTTGGTGTGGCACAACGGTTAATTCTAAAACTTTTATTACCCAGCTGTAAACATAATCTGATTTTTTTCTTCCTCTTAGACTACAAAAACTTAACTTTTGAGCACAAAGTGTAAAGTCAGACAAAACGGGTAAAAAGGAAATAATTAAACATACATATAGTTCTCAGGCTATTCAAGGAGCCTGCAACATGACAAAAGGGGAATAGTGCAGTTCACTAATGAAAACACAACTAAGTTTGAAGAGGGTAGGCTTGAACACTTAAACAAGCTGCATTGTGCAAAGTGTGTCTTAACACAGGCAAACTGCCAAAGGGCGATACTTGCCTTGGCCAGCAGAAGCACCATTGTGGCACACATCAGTACACAGCGGTTCGGAAGGTGGTGGCGGCTCTAGGTTCTGTGTGTTTGTAGGCGCCACTGCCGGACACGAAGCGGGTAAGAGTCCGGTACTCTGGGAACTTTCTAAATCTTGATCCTTCATTGTGTTTACCTAGAAAGCAAAACGACCACATAATTCGCTGGGTTTCCGTCCATGTATGAGGACGTTAGACAACTTGTATCCTGCAAGGATCATGGGAGAGTGCAGAATAGGACATTCAGACATTTATCAGATATAGCTGCATGTTTAATTACTGCAACCAACCAGAAAGGCTGTACATTAGAAGCAGTAAATAGGAAAGAAGTATTGAGTTTCAATTAGCGGCTGTGCGCTTCGATATACTTTTAATGCTACGTATACAAATTTAGCTAAAACTATCAAAATTAACCTCGATAAATACATCTTGACTTTGCTTATTATGCAATTTAAACACATAAAATTGTACCTTAACCTATCCTTGGGCGTACTGAGCTCACCTAACAGAGTTGACTGATCCTGTACACTCTTTTTCCGGAAGCCAACAGCAGAAACAGAGGCCCTGAGCCGGACATGCCTCAGCCAATCAGACATAGCCATCAGTTCAAGCAACCAATCCTCAAACGAGGCGGGACTAACGGAATACTTCCCTTCCCAGAGCTACGTTTGTGCGCTTTACAAGGGAGCTGTTTATGATTGGTGGAAAGGAGTGCGACTGATCCTAAGCATTCTAGGGCGGGCTTTTCGCCGCGGAACTAAAGACTACAACTACCGGCATGCTTTGCTTGAGCTACTGTAGTACGCCTTTATGGATGAGTTTGAGGCATGTGATAATGAATTGACCTTGGGTTGGGTTAGTTATTTTGTGTGCTTCTCTACTGCCATGTATAGTCATATTTTGCAGCGCGGGGCTGATTAGCAGCCATTTTAATACACGTTGATTGATTACGTACTAGAGCTTTTTTAGCTCTTTGCATTATACAACGCGGAGTGTTACAAGCGGAAGGAGTTTGTCGCTTCATATTATATCTTCCTAAACGTAGCTGCAAACGCTTGTGCCCCAAATAGCCTGCAACTGCTTGTCACAGATTTTAATAAAAATGTGAATTTCTCGTTTATGCTTAAAATCAGTAACTTAGACTAAGGCCCCCTTTTCCTTCTAAATGGCTAAACATAAAAATATCCGGATATACATTTTACAGGGTGATATCGTTTGATATTTATTAAACCTAGTAAAACATTGACGAGATTTTTTTGGACAGTAGAACACTGTGATACATTACGAGCTGTTAGAAAAGGAAGACACCAGGGGAGGAACAAGGGCCACTTGGAAGGTAGGTTTGACTCAGTAGCTAGGAGAGGTAGGGATCATCTTCCTGTTCTTACTAATATTTTTATTAAAGATGGGGTGATTGCATCGCTGTTAAAAAAAACCCCTGCCTTACAAATGGCACACTGAACATTAAATAATAATGTTACCGAGCGCTGCCACTACTTACCTGAGGATAAGCGCATGTGAATACTTTAGGCTATGTATAGTGTGTATAATCAGGAACTGCCCAGGCACTCAGATGGTTAAACCCCCACACCGGGTATAGAGATCTCGCCTTCGATAGTCCTGGATTTGTCTCCTAACCCTATGAGGACAAAGGTTTTTTACACTTACGCGTGACAGCATTTTCCCTTTTTTCCTGCTATTTCCTTGTCCAACCGTAATTTTCCTCTTCCTCATTTACTATTCATGCAAAAAAATTTTTTTTCTTAGGACAAGATAGTTTTCTTCTAAACCCATATAGTTTTACCTGTTGCACAGCTAGTGCAAATGGAAACTACAAAATATATTCATATACCAGTTTTGATACCCAAATAAAGGATTTTCCATAGGATAAATATTAAGACCTTCATGACGTTCCATGCCGCCATGAAATGGTGTAAACGAAAACCATGACAGCATTGTTATTATTATCTTTTATTTATATAGCGCCAACAATTTACACAGCGCTTAATACAATACATATATTTAAGGGATATGACAAGACGAGAATTGACAGACTAAGACAAACCGATACATTAGGTGGAGAGAGCCCTGCTCGCAAGCTTGGGACATTATGATTAACCCCTTCAATCCCCTATAGACGTACCGGGACGTCCAAAAAACGCCCACAAAGAAACCCCTATGGACGTCCCGGTACGTCCAGCGTCAGGGACACATCCCTGCCGCTGCACGGGAGACCAGGCTGTCGTTTGACAGCCTGGACTCCCCCCTGGCAGCAGAAGCCGGCATCGCCGGCTTTCTGCTGCCCGATCTCCCGTAACAGCTTCCGGCATGAAAGCCGGTAAGCTGTTACGATTGAAAGTGCCCGATCGCGCAGTTGCAAACGCGCGATCGGGCATTCCCTTCCGGGTTACGTCACTGCTGACGTAACCCAGAAGGTCATCGGAGGACAGGATATCCCCAGCGTCGAGGCACAGAGACGCTGCACAGACCTGCATAGAGATCACAGTGTGATCGGTGCAGGGGGATCGCGGGGAGGGGAGTGAGAAACCATCTCTCTCACTCCCCCTCCCGTCCTGAAAGAGAAAAGCAGAAAAAAAAAAGTTAATTCATTTAAAAAATATTAAATAAATCATTAAAATAATAATATCTATAATACAAAAAAAATTATAATGTGAGCTGTGATGTCATTGTGACATCACTGGCATGTTCAGGAGGTCCCTAGGATGACCTCTAACCATTTCTGTGTAAAAATATATAAAAATAAAAAAAAAATGTAAAAAAATTAAAATAAAAAAAAATATATATAAAAAAAGATAAAAAAATTATTAAAAAACCTTACTTCCCATTGCCCTAGCATAACATCTAGCCAGTATAACCCTTCTGCCCCCGTTCACAACCCCCAAACCCGTTAAGCCATAGGCATAAAAATTATACAAAATTGTACACCTTATAGTATGCTCCCTGGTGCTGGGAAAGTCTGGAAAATCTATATAAATTAGGTATTTCTGAAATCAGGACACCTGAATTAATAAACTTGGAGGGGATTTTCCATCACTTTACCTAATTTTGTTTGGATTCAGAGGGAAAGTGTAAAAAAAAATTAAATTTTCTAATCTTCGCTAGTTTTTACTAAATTTCTTATTCTAAATTTTCAGCTAATCATCCAACTATGGTATCAAACGAAAGCTCTATCTCTCCTTGAAAAAACAATATATAGTTTATATGGGTACACTATTCACAGGAAAAGATAATCATCGCTAAACCGACATACCCCAAAAATGGCAAAATTGCTCTGGGCTTTGAGGTACCAAAAACCCCTGGGATTGAAGGGGTTAAAGCAGTGGTGCACGCATCATGCGCTCTGCTACCCAACAGTTCCCGGTGCAGGGGACCACCTGGCATACAAAACAGTTGTCAGGAACCATCATTCACTCCCCCTGGGCTGGAAGCCTCACGCGATCACGTGAAAACACAAGACTTCCCTTATGGATGGAAGCCTTGTGTCTACACTACAGCCAAGGTTCCATTCGTAAGCAGTGAGTGCTGCTGATCTTTAAGAGACTGATGCGGAGCCTCAGAAAATATTTTTTTTTAAATGGCTGTCTGGTACCATGCCACAAAATGTAAAATACATTTTAAAGATTAATGTGCCAACAGGTTGACAGCAAATCAATAGTCATCAGCTTGTTGGCACCATGGAAAGACAATTTGATGGCATGAAGAGGATCAGACATTATGTCATTGCTCCCCCATCACCTAGCATATCACAAAATCAATCACAAATGAAAAGAAATACAAAAAAATACCCTACACTCACGTTTTATAAACATTTTCAATGTTTTCCATAGAAATGGGCTGATGACTGTCTGTGGATTACATCTACCATCACCCTCAACCAGGCCAATGTTGAAGGTGATGAGAGTTGCAATTCACCTTTTTATCTTAACTCTGTTTGCTTCATATTATGTCATTTAAACCTTTATTTTGTGTCATAGTTTTCCCTGTAGATTTCAAAAAAATATACAACATATACATTATTTCAGTAATCTGGAGTGGAATACAAAAACACTTTGGGGATTTTTTTGGGCCCTTGCACATAACCTGTGCAAAAATGCTAACCAACCCAAAACTGTTTTTACAGAGAAAAAGAAAAAAAAGTGGCTGCCTCAGACCATTCTCTCTCCTTCCCAGTAGGCATTACAATAAGTATGGTTTTCGTGGCATCAGTCAAACCCAGACTTAAGATGTCAAGAGAGTGAAACGTGATCCATCACCCCAGAGAACACACTTCCATGGCTCCTGAATCCAGTGAGGGTGCGCTTTATACCTCTCCAGCAGCCGCTTGGCATTGGGTGAGGATCTTCGGGTTTTGTGCAACTGCTCAGGCATGTAAACCCATCAAGATTGTAAGCTTGCGAGCAGGACTCTCTCCACCTAATGTATCGGTTTGTCTAAGTCTGTCAATTCTCATCTTGTCGTACCCCTTGAATCTATGTATTGTATTAAGGGCTGCGTAAATTGTTGGCGCTATACAAATAAAAGATAAGTTCATGAGGCTCCCAGAGCATAGTTCTTGTGCTGATGTTGGTTCCAGGGTCAGTTTGGAACTCTGTAGTTAGTGATGCTTCAGCAGATTGGTGATTTTTATGCACTACACAACAGCAGTGATCTCAGTTTTCATGGTCTACTGCTTTATTACTCTTGTACACTTTCATTTCACAATACAGTGTAGCACAAAGGACCAGTGCAATTCTAGAAGAACTGGCATTTCACTGACTAAGACAATGACTGCATTTGTTTTGGCAAGTTTTGGGGACGCTACTAGGCCAACATTGGGACCTTCACATTTCAGTTCTTCAAACTTGGCATTTTCAGAGTGCTTCCTTGGGATTATATCCTATTTGTGAGTTTACCAGCCACCAAATTAGAATTACCCCCATCAAAGTATATATGTTTAGGAATAGTAGGATGACCCAGAGTATCCAACTGTGGTCACCAATACTTTCATTGCAAACGTGTTTTGGATTTATGGCAAATACAGTATGTGCTACTGCAATATCCCACATGCAATTTCATGAAGTCGGAAAGGCACGGGGGGGGGGGGGGGTTACGAAACAACAAGAACACCGTTCTTGCATCCTTACAGGGTGCAGGACGTTTCTTAAGACTTGGTCCCTGCATCCCTTTCACTGGTGTCTGGACTGTTTGCGTTTGGTACGGGTCCTGGTACAAACCACCTCCAAGAGAGCTACCCCAAGATGAGATATAAAACTTGAGGGATAAGTGACATTTAAGTAATAACAGCACTAAAAACAGTTTTAGTCGACACTACACCCATGTTGTCACAGCATTGTGTGCAAAAGTCTCACAAGTGCAATATTCTGAATATTTAAAGCTTTTAGAAGTAGTTTTAGTCTATGGTCTAGAAAATGATGCAGATGCACCACACAGTCTTTATACCAGTTTAACCAACGTGAAAGACAAGAATGAAGCAGTAGGAAGCCAACTAAATATGTTTTAATTCAAGTAAATATGTCACTTTCGACATCTCACACCAGTGCAGGCCACAGTCACAATGTATCAGAGAGAAGGGAAATGTCTGGGTGTTGGTGACACCACAGGAAATACCAGATGTAAAGCAGCACTCAAAGGCATTTGGCTCTTGTACAAAATCATCTAGGTGTGTAATGCTCTTCACACCCTATAATCTGTACTTAAATCCAGTAGAAATGTGGCCCCTGGAAGGGTTAATATCTGCAAAGCTGACCGTGGGAAGCAGTAAATGTAATAAGGCACTCAGGAATTGGAATTACCACTAGGTTCCCAGAACACTTTCAGGGATAAATAACTATAATGGACCTTGGGTAACCTAACCCCTGATTAAACATCTGCTGTGTAGACTTTCAAAATGGTAACATAGCAGCGTGTTTCCACTGAAAAAAATCTGTATATTCCAAAAGGAAACAAATTCCACCCACCCACAGGACTTTATGCACTCCCTTTAAGCAATATTACTTATTTATTTTTTAAATACCGATATATTCCCCCCCATCAAAAAAAAAAAAAAAAATAGCAAAAAGTTTTATATTTGCTTCTGCATCTTACCCCATAACACAAAAAGGACACACTGCGCACTTCTTTGTAATCTTTTGAATGCCAATTACATTTTCTCTTATCACCTCCCCTAGCCAAAAAAAAAAAAAAAAAGGAAAAGTTACAAGGACCGTTAAAAGCATAGAACTATCAGCGGCAGGTCAGTGTGTGACTAGATGGTCCTTCCAGCAAGCAGCAAAGTTTGAGCTCATGGAATATATACCCAGGCTATCCAACACTGGGCAGAATCACAGCTTTCTCCACATGAACAAACCAAGAGCTTGTAGAGGAAACCGGTCCTTACAAACAATGGAGCATATAACTCCAGAATGCACGGTTGCTTCCTTAACTCATTTTCTCCACACGGCACATTAGATGTAGAGGTATGGGGATTTTGGATGTCCGACGGTGCCTCGGCTCACAGCTGAAAGCCCTCCATGGGGGCTTCGGTCTGCTGGAAGATGTACTGCTGCTGAGAATCATCTACAGATGGGACCAGTTGGGGGTCATCCTCCTCCACCCCAAAGTAGTGTTCTATCAGCTCAAAAGCTTTCTGGTAAATCTCCTGATTCTCATGGCTCTGTAAAAACTCTATTTTGTCCAGACCTGTAGGAAGATCAACATTAACATGTCACTAAATTCTACCGAACTCTTGAGTTCTACCCATAATTGTAATTTGCGTTTCTTAAAAAATACACACTTGTGGCTGAACAGTCATTCATCTTTGGTTAATTGAACAAGTAAAGGCATTCTTAGGTTTCAAAAGTTACATGGATTCGGGTTTTTTCCAGCATGGATCATTCATGTTTTTGTTTTGCCTCAATGCCACCGTTTTCCCCTTTTAACTGTATGGCCATGCAAAGCCTTTTTGTATTTTATATATTTTTATGATTATTCCTCTGTAGAGGACACAGATGCTGTACCCATGCTTTACCATGTTTTTTTTATTCAGGTGGCCCATGTCAGGCAGAACCCCCAGAGACATATCCTTCGATATCTGTGGTATCCAATTCCATGAAAAAAGAGCGTCTCGGTGACCACAGGACTGCCTGTGTTCAACCATCACTATCACCCTCTGTTTTCTCGGATTCTCTGCAATTTCTTTGGACTCAAATACCCCCTTCCTCCCAATGTTTACTATTTACCTTTTCCATTATACTTCACAATAATCAATGTACCCCACTTCTTCACATTATCTATATTCACAAATTCTCAACAGTACCCCCCCCACATACCTGGAAACCTTCTGATACAATTGTTACCTCTTGTTTTGTCTATCCTCAAAACTTCCTCCCATCTATTCCTTAAGCAAAATGTAAAGTCTCACCATATGCTTCCTCAATTAGCCCACAGTATGGGTTCACTCCATTGCCACCCTGTTTTGCTTCTTGATCTCCGAGTCGTAAGATATTTTCTAGTCCATTCAGAGCCACCTGCACTATTTTTGAGTCCATTACAGTAAGAAGGTCACACAGAGGTTTAATGCAGCCCAGATTTACCAGATACCTATGAAAGATACACACAGTTACATCACTTGATTGGAAATCCAACACAAATATTAATGTTCTACACACGTCTCAAACACTGAACGTTAGAAGGCATTGCTAAAGATACTGGAAGATACCTGATCTGTTCTGGGGTGCCCCCTGATGTGGCATTTGTGATAGCCCACGCAGCTTCCTTGCGAGTGCGAAATTCTGCTTTCTGTAAAATTTCAATCAGGACTGGAAAGATGTTAGCATCGGCAACAGCCTGCAACAAAAGAACACTTGTAACCAGAAACTGGTGCATACAGCACAATTGACAGTTTGTATTTTAACTTCTGCCATTTATAAAATAAAATTAAAAAAATTACCAAAAATCTCAGCCATTGCTTCCCTGGGCTGCGAGCCTTAAGCAGGAAGGCACTAGGTTTTATATCCAGAGTCATTTATCAGACCCACCATGTGCAAATGCCCTACTAGTGCCAGAGAACCGTGCTGCAGCACGCACAAATCTCTGCTTCCTTGTGGTTATCACCATTATGGATGAAAACAACCAATTCCTGTAACAATACGCACAAGGACATTTTTAGCATGGCTACGGCCAGTCTGCCATTTCCATACTTTGGGCTTTATGTACTTTAGTTGCAATCCCTTTGCATCAATCATGTTCAATGCAGCAACGATTTTTGGGTTACATTAAATTCGTTGGACCAGCAAGATTTTAAGTGAAAGTCATTGTAGAATATAAAATAAATATAATAATTTAAATAAGTACATTATTGTATTCCTTAGGATAATACCAACTGCTCTGATATTACTAGAATGCCATCTTTAACATTTTTTAAAATTCTTAATTTATGCTTTTATCAATATATCCAAAAGGAAAACTCGCAGTAGCAGTGTGCAGCTTTTCTCCCAAACCTTCTCTCCAGGACAAGTAGGGCCTTCTTTTACAATCATAATAGTTGAAAACCACTGCTCTACACAGTAGTTGGTAGAGCTGAACAATTACCTAATTTATGCTAGGCAACATCCCCCGAATACAGTAATACCTCACATACATATATTTTATGTGTGCAAGAGGGTCACATCCATACTTTACATGCCACCCTATATTATACATTTATGAATACTACTGGCTTAAGGGGTTTACATTTTTTTTTTTTACTTGTAGTGGTAGGGCTAAATGATATTGGGGCACCTACCTGTGCAGCATGCATTGAGATCCCTTTGGGGATCTTTCATACATTTTAGAGGTCATGGTGACACTGGGCCCAAATAGTTATTTTATTAAATTTTTCCCTTCATTTGTTTCATCTCATCTATGCTAACCACACTGTTAGCACTACATTGCTGATGCCAATATGTGCAGTCAGCCAATCACCAGGAGGATCAATCTAATCGCATGATATAACTTATATGACAATGTACCACCACTTGCTCAGCTACCCACAACTAGTTTGAAAGCCAGCGATGCTACTACTGCCGACATAGGAGAGTTCAGGCTGATCTCGTGTAGCGGCAAGGAGATGTCTCTGCACCAAAGTCAGGACGTAGCGGTATGTCCCAAGGGGAACAAACGGGCAAAGTGAAGCTCAATATTCAAACAGATACTGCCAGAACCATTTAAAGTGAAAGTGTCCCCAGCAGGTCTATCCGGGTTAACTACCTGTATCTGAGCTCGGTTTCCAGCTGTGATATTTGAGATAGTCCAACAGGCTTCTTTGCGGATGGATTCTTTTGGGCTGCTTAGGAGGTGCAGGAGGCAGGGGAGAGCTGAACAGTTCAGGATGACCTAAAATATATTAGCAGTTTGGAATAAGCAACAAAGAATAACTTTACTAACAGAGATTGAAATAGCATGTAGCTTGGGAACCCACCACCACAACATGCCTTTTTATAAAGATGAAAGAAAACAAAAGCCCAGTGAATGCGTGCCATAACAAACAAACAGTGTAAGCTTTATAAACAAGGTATACGTGAACAACTAGATAAGTTGTGCTTTGTCCAAAATATATGACTAAAAGCTCTTATGTGCTGTGTATTTTTGTTGCTAATGTTATATTACAGATGGCCACTGCTCTAGGCCAGGGTCTCAGACAAACCCCCAAGACATTCCCCTGCAGTGTCCTCCTTCTCTGCTGAACACAGGGTAATATCCCTGTGACTTGAGGTAACCTGTGTTGGCTAGGTAACCTGCCAACACAGCCACGACCACCCTTGTAACCAGCTCATTAAGCGGTAGGGCTGTAGGGAGCTAGAAGAAAACTAGAGCTGGAATTGAACGCAATACAGAATGGATGTTCTCACTCTTGCCATATTCTGCTACCAAGTGTTTGTTTCTTGCTTATTTGTGGGTCTCACTCCATTACCTATGAACATAGCCTAACACATGTCCTTGACTGTAACTAGGTTGTGGTGCTTTTAATGTACCTTACCTGGGTCTGGATATCGTCTCCTGTGACAATATTTCCTACAGCTCTTAGGGCAGGTGACGCTACCTTGTAATCATTGTGCCTGAATACAGAAAGAAAGGTTGTTATTTGGGAGTGAGACCCAAACTAATATGGTTATACTGGAAATCAATGAAAGGCTAAGATGCATCAGAGTAGACATTTTAGTTTTATAATTAGAAAAGTATTTGAAATATTTTAAGTATGTAGAGTATAATCTACAGTCTGTAGTTAGGATTAAAAGAACACTACTAGTCCCTTAGCCCCGCTACCACCTTTGGGCATCACCATATGTTCCCAGATTTATGCAACTACATTGTGGAAAATACAATCTCCAATGTGCCAAAAAAGCCAAATTAACAGAATTCTAACTTTTTTCACTTAGTTTGTACATTTAGTTGCTGTACTGTTGTATACCTTTCCCGACAAAACCTAAAAAAAAACCACATTTGTATAGTTTTGAAGCAGATATGAAATTCGTATATTGGCACATTTATGCCTTTCATTTTTTCTGTCCCCAAATAGATGCTCAGAGCGCATTTGTCCACCTCTCTCACTAACATTAGGAGTTCCACAAGCCTGCGGCAGACTCCAGAGTCTATGACTGCTTGGATCTTCTCATTAGGACCATCGGACAGATAAGAAAGTGCCCAGCATGCATCTGCTAACAGGTCTGAGTCGCTGCTGAATAGGAGACGCGACAGCACAGGAAGACACTGACACACCTAGAAAGAGAGAGAGATTGTTTACATTGAGACACAGCACAAGCAACATATTTGGAAATATATTGAAGACCACCACCTAAAGTGGAAAGAGTAACCCCCCCCCCCCAAAAAAAAAAATACAACAAAATAAAAGGATAGTTACTTTTTCAAAGTCTGGAGGTGGGTTCTTCCCTCGACACAGGTTAGACAAAGCCCAGACTGCATTCCTGGTCATCGTGAGACGTGTCGATTTGGTGAGAAGACTACAAGAAACAAGGACGGAGAACATGTGTCATTGTCCAGGATCCCAGACACGTTACATTCATATGCAGTGAGCATTTCATCTTCTTTGTGTACTTACTTCAGCAGAGGAGGGAGGATGTCACAGCTTAGTACATAGTCTCTGCAAACTGAGCTGTCACCTGCAATGTTTCCTAGTGCCCATACAGCCTTAAACAAACAGGGAGAGAATACATTTATTAACTCAGCATCAAGTAACAAAACAGAGGGATGAAAATATACACAAGTACAAACAGATGCACTGGACAAATGGCTCTTTTTTGAAAGAGGAAGACATACAAACCAAAACTAAAAAGTCAAAAGGAAGATGTGACACATTTGCAACCAGACCTGTTCCTGAACGTCCTCATATTCAGAATTTAGCAGCATGATGAAAATGGGCACTGCCCCTGCTTCTATCACTATCTTTGTCTGCTGCGAAGTACCAGACGCTATGTTGGTGAGAGCCCACGCAGCTTCAAACTGAAAACAAGTCAACACAAGATCAAAATAACAAACAAACAAACTCTCGCTCTTTACCCCATTTGACCTATACCTGTAATGTGTAGTTATCACTCTTCTTCAAGAATTCCACAAACCGTTCCACCACTCCTGGTGCATTGATCACCTCATCTATTGGAGGGTTTGGCTCTAAAACAAAAAAATTTTGTAGTGTCTTTTTATTGTACAATAAAATTATTTGTTATTGTAGTATGCAATGAAAACACGTTTCCTGCTCTACAGGGGTGAAGAGTAACGAGACCTACCAATAGACCACTGAAAACATGTAAAACATGAAGACTACGTCATCAATATTTGCTTTAATTTACCATGTAGTAAGATATGTAGGTATTCAACAATGAAAGACAAAAGAAAATACTTCCCATTGCAGCTCTCGCAGTCTAGAATGCATTACAAGACTCCTTCTCTCATTACCTTTAGAGAGCAGCTTCCGAAATTTCTGTGTTGTAGCCAGTTGGACGTCCGGATCATCAGACAACAATAACGCCACCATTTCACGTGTGATAACGCCATCCTGCAGAAACCAAGATCTAATGAAACGATGAGGGAAAGTGTGCACTTGAAATACAGAAGAATATAGCAGCACAAAGAAAATTCTTATGACAAATATATTTTCAACGTTGAACAACAAATTGCCGTGTTACTTCAGACGTACCCCAACAGCAGTTGTGGAACTGACATAAGAGTCCATCAAGGGCCCATCAAACACAGAACTGTCTTCTGCTGCCAACTCGACATTTCTGCGCTTAAAGAGCTAAATTAAAAAAAGGTAAACATGTTACATGCTTTATTTGTGCTGTCAAAGGCATATTTACAATCATGCTTGCACTCACATATATACATATCTAACAGATAAAAAACTGTTTTAATCAAACAAAAAAAATCTTCACATTATATAGGAACAGACTTCTGAAAATTATTTCAGTTATATTTAAACAGAGCTGTATACGATTTTTTTGTCAGTTGCACATTGTAAGCAGGCGTTAACAATTTTCATACAATTAACTATTTACTGGGCACAATATTTTAGACAAGTTTGCAAATATCTGAAGATCCGGTGCAACAACCCCACTCTACCAGTGTAAGAAATGTGACATAAATCAGAACCATCCATACCTGCTGCTCACGTTTCTGCTTGCGGAGCTGAATTCCCTCTTCTTCTCTTCGCCTTCGCATCTCTTCAGGGTTTAGAGCTTTGTTCTTGTAGCTCTTCATGCGACTGTTGTCCTTGCCAGGGCTCGCCATGGTATCTGTATAAAAAATGTTTTTTTTTTAAATTATGTAAATTGGTGCTAGATTTCAAAACAATAATCCGGACCAATCAATTTAATATCTATACAAAAAGAAAGCGGATCGGGACCGAAATACATTATGTATTAGTTTCACAGACGGTGCACCAAAACTTTCCAAGTTATTTCTCAATGCAAAGGTTCGTATGAAGGCATACAAAAGAAACCGTAGTGAAAGGCATATTAAATTGCCTATATACTGCGTTAACAGTTTTCTCATAATATTCACCAAAATACACTTAACCTGTCTCTCTATGATTTGTTGTTCAATCTAAGCATTACAAATCTTAGAAACTCCTAGAATGACAAGCAATGATAATACAGAAGAAATAAACCAGAATATATTCGTATGATTTAGTTTCTTGAACAGCTATAACCTTGATGAATTCCATGCATTGTGGCTCTTAAGTCCTCTACTACTGGGGCAAAATATTTAGTCATCTAATGATATCTATGGCAACATTAACATTTTTAAACTCAAATTTTCAGCTTCCTTTACAATATCTATAAAAGATAAACTTGTGTTCTAAAATAAAAATGGCTAATGAGTACTCTGGGACCCTGAATGTTTTACAAATCATCCTTTTAACCCTGAGGCTCATTGTGGGAACTTAGTCCCAGTACTAGTAACCTGGACAGTCCAAAGATCAACCAACTGATTTACTGACCATCACCCACGCTCTGCCAGAATATATAAGAATATGCAATATACCTACTGCCATTGATTACCGTAGGCATACACAAATGTTAACATAAAATAATTTAATTCTGATAATGTATTTTACAAAGATATGTTCAGTTTTCGCAATGGATTATCTCGCAGACAGGGCATTCACTATACTCATCCATTACCATAGGATTTACCCCACTGAGTAAAGGAATTGGTGTGTATTGGCAGAAACCTGTCACATTTTCAAAACATATTAAACTCGTATGGCCCTCTGTGCATAAGAAAAACATTTTCTACAAGCAGATCTGATGCAAGGACTTGTTTCATGTTAACCACATAATATGTTTAAATCTTCAACTAAGCGATATAAAATCATGCCAAGTACCGCAAATCACAGATATCTGACATTATCTCCCTGTAAACACAAACACTTAAAGGTACCATGTTCTTGTTGACAGTGGTAGATGTGATTTTTAAGATAAAGCCCATAGACTGATTTTAGATCGAATCACATGTTCCTAAAAGGGTCATGTATGTATTTATTTTTTTCTAAAACAGGGTATAGTCCTTGAGTATGTTTTCCATAACATGAATGGGAGCAGAGTAACAGTCCCCGACCCATGTACACAATCTTACAACAGGAACAACGCCCGCCCTCAAATACAGTGGGCAACTGAAATATCTACGCTAGGACGAGTTCCCTCTCCCCGTGCCAAGCCAGTTTGGGGTCGTCCCTGAACACAACATGACAGGGAAGGCTACGATAGCTGCCCATTTACTGCTGGGTGTGGTTAACGTACCCCGGGGTATAGCTCTCTAACGAACGCTACAATTCTAATGGAAAAGGAAACCAACTGAAAACAAAGTAAGCGATATAACGCGTCCCCTCTAAACACCCTAGCGGCCCAGTCTCACCCATGCTGGCCCCAGTTTGTCAGGGACTCTCCCGGCTTCTCTGGGACAATATGTCTGACCGACGGAAGCCTCAGAGTTACAATCTAAAGAAGGCGCGGAGGAAACCTACGTATTAAAACGTCAGAAGATTAAAACGCGTGCGTGTCGCGGGAGGTGTACGTGCGCGTTACTGACTCAAAGGAGCAAAGGCGTGTGGAAAAAAAGAACAGATTATTTATTATTATGCACAGAATAGCAGACAGTGCCGTTAATATGCCTCAATCGAAACCTATATATACTAATTATCTTGTGAGAATCACCCTAAATAGGCAGCCATTTATACGCTTCTTTACTTCCTGAGCAGAGACAGAAACCCACTTACAGAACTGACAGGACCAGAGACAGTTTCATGTTTTTGTCTTTATTTAGCCATAATGTTGTTGTTTTTTTCTTCAGAACAAACGGTTTTCATTTGCAATCGTAGTAATACAGCTAAAAACCATGTTTATGAGGACTAACATTAAAAATGGGTGAAAATAAAAAATGTAAAAATGTCACTTAAGTTTTTCTTAAAATGTCCTATTCCTTACACCAGATTGTAACATAGTAACATAGTTCATAAGGTTGAAAAAAGACCAAAGTCCATCAAGTTCAACCTATATACATATTGTGTCCCTACTGTGTTGATCCAGAGGAAGGCAAAAAACCCTTATGAAGCAGATGCCAATTGCCCCATACCAGGGGGAAAATTCCTTCCCGACGCCAAATATGGCAATCAGAATAAATCCCTGGATCAACGTTCTGTCCCTATTGATCTAATATCCATAACTTGTAATATTATTGCTTTCAAGAAACACGTCCAGGCTCCTTTTGAACTCTTTTATTGAGTTTACCGTTACCACTTCCTCTGGCAGAGAGTTCCATAATCTCACCGCTCTTACTGTAAAGAACCCCCGTCTGTGCTGGTGTAGAAAACGTCTTTCCTCCAGCCGTAGAGGATGTCCCCTTGTTATAGATACAGTCCTGGGTATAAATAGGTCCTGGGAGTGATCTCTGTACTGCCCCCTTATATACCGTATTTGCTCGATTATAAGACGACCCTGATTATAAGCCGACCCCCCAAAATCTGAATATTAACTTAGGAAAAAAAGAAAAAGCCTGAATATAAGACGACCCTAAAGGAAAAAAGTTTTACCAGTAAATGTTAATTCATGTAAACTATTTTTTTTAATAAAAGCTATGATTGAGAAAAATATTTTTTTTGTTTTTATTTCTTGTATTTTCCAACCTGTCCCCCAGTTACGCACATCTGCCCCCAGGCTTGCCACTCCAATATGGCACTGTGGCCCATGATATGCCTTTTAACCCTCTATATGCCACTGTGCCCCATGGTATGCCTTTTGACCCCCTATGTGCCACTCTGCCTCCAGAAATGCCTTATACCCCTATATGCCACTCTGCCTCCAGAAATGCCTTATACCCCTATATCCCATTCTGGCATTTAGGGGGTTAAAATGCATATTATGGGGCAGAGTGGCATATAGGGAGGTATAAGGCATTTCAGGAGGCAGAGTGGCATTAAGGGAGTTAAAAGGCATTGTATAGAGCACTCTGCCTCCAGAAATGCCTTATACCCCTATATGCCACTCTGGCATTTAGGGGGTTAAAATGCATATTATGGGGCAGAGTGGCATATAGGTGTATAAGGCATTTCAGGAGGCAGAGTGCTCTATTAAATGCCCCCTTAACGCCACTCCAGAAATGCCCTATGCCCCCATTTAACACACACACACACACACACCCTATACCCCCATTTAACTAACACACACACACACACACACTCTCCCCTCCCCTCCCCTCTCAGCCCTCTCTTACCGGTGCTTCCAGCCGGGGCAGCGGGTTGACGTCGCCTTCTGCTGCAGCCGGAAGGAGGTGGAGTTGGCAGCGGGGGTTTGTATCCGTCCGTCGCGTATACTTTCCCCGGCTGTCAGAGATCAGAGTTCCCCGCACCGGTGCGGGGAACTCTGATCTCTGACAGTCAGGGAAGGTTTGCGCGACGGACGCAGACAACCCCCGCTGCTAGCCACACCTCCTTCCGGCTGCAGCGGACGTTGTCTACGCGGATCGCGTAGACGTCAACCCGCTGCCCCGGCAATACAGCAGGAAGCACCGGTAAGTGTGTGTATGATGGGGGGGGGGGTGAGACAGGAGGATCCAGGTCCCCTGCAGCGGTGCGGGGGATCTGGATCTTAGTCTCCTAATCAGACTCTATTTGAGGTCTGATTAGAAGACGACCCCGATTAGAAGACGAGGGGTATTTTTCAGAGCATTTGCTCTGAAAAAAACCTCGTCTTATAATCGAGCAAATACGGTATTTATACATAGTTATTAAGTCCCCCCTAAGCCGTCTTTTTTCCAAACTAAATAACCCTAATTCTGATAATCTTTCTGGGTACTGTAGTCCTCCCATTCCCCTTATTACTCTGGTTGCCCGTCTTTGAACCCTCTCCAGCTCCACTATATCTTTCTTGCACACTGGTGCCCAGTACTGTACACAGTATTCCATGTGTGGTCTGACTAGTGACTTGTACAGTGGTAGAATTATTTCCTTGTCGTGGGCATCCATGCCCCTTTTGATGCACCCCATGATTTTAGCAGCTGCTGCCCGACACTGGTCGCTACAGGTAAATTTACTGTTAACTAAAACTCCTAAGTCCTTTTCCATGTCAGTCGTCCCCAGTGTTTTCCCATTTAATACATATTCCCAGCATGGATTTTTCTTCCCCATGTGCATAACCTTACATTTATCTGTGTTGAACCTCATCTGCCACATCCCAGCCCAAGCCTCCAACCTATGCAGATCCATTTGTAATCCTGCACTGTCCTCTATTGTGTTAACCACGTTACAGAGCTTAGTATTGTCTGAAAAGATTGATACTTTACTATACAATCTCTCTACAAGGTCATTAATAAATGTATTAAAAAGAATAGGACCCAAAACTGACCCCTGTGGTACCCCACTAGCAACAGTCGCCCACTGTATGTACCATACCAATGTACCATTAATAACCACCCTCTGTTTCCTATCACTGAGCCAGTTACTTACCCACATACACACATTCTCCCCCAGCCCAAGCATTCTCATTTTATGTACCAGCCTTTTATGTGGCACCGTATCAAATGCTTTGGAAAAATCAAGATATACGACATCCAGCGATTCACCCCGATTGGCTTTATTCAAGGACATAACATATATATAAATATATGTAAGCTCGTTTAAGCAGGGCCCTCCTCACCTGTTGTCTCTGTTAGTCAATTTGTTATGTTACATACTACTTGTTATGTCCTGTCTACTAGTGATGTCCGGATCATGAAGGAATCGTTCATTTGATCCGAATCTTTTTAGTGATCCGGATGAATCGGTTCAGTAGACTGAATGATTTCACTTGTAGCAGTTCAGTCTGTGAATCATGCAGTTGTAACCTTATCCTAGAGCGAGTCATCTGCAGAGCACTCAGACACAGACTCTGGGATCAGGTTACAGCTCATTAATTCACAGAGGAACGATGACTCATAGAGTCAGAGAGTCGTTCAATGATTCAAATGATTCAAATGATTCATATGATTCAAATGATTCGAATCTTACAAGGATCCGGATCTTACAGGGATCCGAATCTTACAGGGTTTCGAATCATTCAGAGAATATCACCATACTTTTATAAATAAATACATTAATAATCACTGCCCCCAGGATTTACATTCCCCTTTACTTCCAACTGCACCTTAAGTTAATGTTATTAAATTAATTAAATTAACCCTTAGCATTAAATTAACCCTTAACATCCCATCAACCATGACTGCCCCTAAAATTAACCCTTAACACCCCATTAAGCATAACTGCCCCTAAATTAACCCTAAACACCCCGTTAAGCATAACTGCCCCTAAATTAACCCTAAACACCCCATCAACCATGACTGCCCCTAAAATTAACCCTTAACACCCCATTAAGCATAACTGCCCCTAAATCAACACTAAAGACCCCAAGGGGAATGTAAATCCTTGGGGCAGTGATTATTAATGTATTTATTTATAAAAGTATGGTGATATTCTCTGATGTTTCAAATCCCAATGAAGGCAGAGAGTCATTCGAAGATTCGGATCTTACAGTGATCCGGATCTTACAGTGATCTGTCTCTGCCTTCATTGACATCACTCGAGTAGGCAGGCAGGAGGGTTCATTGACTAATGAAAGGGGCGGGGCCAATCGTTAGTGTGCCTGCACGGAGGGACTGGGAAACAGTAACTCCTGTGAATCACACTGAGTGGTCCGAAGATTCGGATCATGAATCAGATCATTTCAGTGAACGAGTCGAAATTATCTGATTCACTTTAATGATCCGAACTTCCCATCACTACTGTCTACCCATTGTACAACGGAATTTGATGGCGCTACATAAAGCAATAAATAATTATATATATACCGTATTGGCTCGGTTATAGGCCGCACCCGAATATAGGCCGCACCCTAAAAGTTAGGTGCTTTTCTAAGGAAAAATGTAGAATAGATATGCTGCCACTCTGCCCTCCACCCGATATATACAGCCACTCTGCCCTCCACCTGATATATACTGCCACTTTGCCCCCCCGAGATACGCTGCCACTCTGCCCCCAAGATGTCCCCCCCCCACAACTTACCAAAGCAGACTCCCGTGTGTCTTGCGGGGCCGGCAGGGGACACCTACGCAATACGCGTAGACACCTTCCGGTGCCAGCACTTCCGCGGCACAGGACATTGTCTAAGCGCATCATGCGGATGTTCACCGACTGCGGCGATGCGCGTAAACGACCTCCGCTGCCGGCATGTCTGCACGATGTGCTTTAACAATCTCCCTTGCCGGGACTCCGCCCGTGGGAATTCCCGGCAAGGGAGATTGTTAAAGCACATCGAGCAGACGTGCCGGCAGCGGAGGTCATTCACGCTCATCGCCGCTGCCGGTGAACGTCTGCACGATGCACCTAGACAATCACTCGTGCCGACAGGGGAGGCTGTCAGAGCGCATCTGAGAGTAGGATGCAGGTCCCCTGCACCGCTGCGGGGGATCTGTATCCTAACCCTGCTGCCTGCCCGGCGCCCGGAACTGCATGTCCCGGGCGTCGGGCTCTAGACCCCGAATATAGGCCGCACCCAGTGTTCCCTCTAAGCTGTGCGCTTGTGCGCGCGCACATAACTTTTCGAGGGAGCGCACACGTTCTAACATTGTGCGCACAGTACCTAACGGGGAGCTGGGGGGGGCGGGCAGTCCGTCCAGGGTGAGGCTGGCACTCCTCCAGAGACGGACATTAATGTCCACCGCTGGAGGAGCAAGCTCGGTTGGGGAGATCAAAAATCTGTTAATACAGACCTCCGATCCTGCTCCCTTGCTATGCGCGCGGCAACTGATGCTGTGCGTCGGGATTTGATGTCAGATCCCGGCACACAGCACTGAAGCCACGCCCACCTTCTTTACTGCACCGGAAGGACAGGACACAGAAGAAGAAGAAGAGTCAAGAGGAAGAACGAAGAGGAGGAGGAAAAGTACCTAACAGAGGAAAGGTAGGAAAACATTAAGTGAGAGTGGATTAGTAAGTGATGGGTGTTATGCTGTAGTTTATGCTGAATGTTTGTGAATAAGTGTGTGTGTGTGTGTGATAGCATGGATGTGTAAGGGGGGGTGTCATGATTAACTCATATAATGTAGTGGATGCATGGAAGGGTAACCCAGCAGAGGTGGTTCGTTTCTTTGTTTAAGCATTCAATGAGTTAATCTGAGGTTGATTTAAATGTGTTTTTGTGCATGCCCTCTGCATCTGTTCTGGCTAGAGGTGTCATCTTCCCAAAGGACCCCTGTGGTGATTCATGGCCTAACAGATAAGGACCCTGAGTTATAGGAATTCCATTCCTATCTTAAGTGGAGGGGTTTCCATCACCTTTACCCCACCATAACTTATTGGCACATCAAAGATGGGACCCGATTCTTGGGGATGGTGTCATATAATCAGTCATGTGGTCAGAGGGGCGTTTGCTTGCAAAAGTCTGATTTAGGGACAATGCAAGGACCTCAAAGCAGAACTCCATGATATACTCTGATCGGAACAACATCGTAAGAATCCATCTGGACTTAAGGAGTTCCCACAGGCCTACTTATTGGAGAAACTCGTGAGTGAGGGTCCTGTGTTTAAGTCCTATTGTTTTTAAGAACTGTTTGCCGTTTTATTTTTCTTTTGTATGTCTTGTTTTTTGTAATTCTGGCACTGTGTAATCTTTGTCTTTTTGTTATTAAAATATTCAAAATCTAAGTCTGTCTTTGGGCTCTAGTATTGATATCCACGAACCCTAAGAGAGGATAACACGTTACCATATTGTTATTAAGTTCTACGGGATATATATATGTTGGTTGCCCAGGGTGGGTTGATATATATATAGAGATAAAGGTTCTAATTCGGATTTCTCACGAATCCGGTATCAAAATCGTGAGTGGTGGCAGACTACCTGGGGGATACAGGCAGGATTTGGGGGTTAATTTGGTATAGTTTATGCCTTGTTAAGGGGTCAAGTTAGTAAATCCAGAGGCCTGGTGCTATTAACCCCTTCATGCCCACGCCTTCCACACAGTCACGGCTTGGCAAGTGAGGCTGTAATCACATTAATATGATGCCCAGGTTCCAGCATGTACTGGCTGCCTGGGCATGATAGGAGTGTGATTGCTGTTAGCAATTATATATATATATATGTATACATATGTGTATATATATGTATATATATAAATGTATATATATATTTACTCACATATATATATTTACATATATGTATATATATATGTATATATATATATATGTGTGTATATATATATATATGTGTATATATATATATGTATATATATATGTATATATGTGTATATATATGTATATGTATATATACCGTATTTGCTCGATTATAAGACGAGGTTTTTTCCAGAGCAAATGCTCTGAAAAATACCCCTCGTCTTATAATCAGGGTCGTCTTATAATCAGACCTCAAATAGGTCTGATTATGAGAGTAAGATCCAGATCCCCCGCAGCGATGCAGGGGACCTGGATCCTCCTGTGTTATGCCCCCCCAACTTACCGGTGCTTCTGAGTCCCCGGTGCTTAGTCCGGGCTGCGTGTAGAGCTCTACACGATACAATCGCGTAGAGCTCTACACGCTTCCCGGACTAAGCACTGGGGACTCAGAAGCACCGGTAAGTTGGAGGGGGGGGGGCATAACACAGGAGGATGCAGGGGACCTATATAGAGGGTTAAAAGGCGTATCATGGGGCACAGTGGCATTTATGGGGTATAAGGCATTTCTGGGGCAGAGTGGCAAGCCTGGGGGCAGATGTGCATAACTGGGGGGGCAGGTTGGAAAAAAAAAGGAAATAAAAACAAAATATTTTTCTCAATCATAGCTTTTATTAACCAACAATTGTTCACATAGTTTACATGAATTAACATTTACTGGTAAAACTTTTTTCCTATAGGGTCGTCTTATATTCAGGCTTTTTCTTTTTTTCATAAGTTAATATTCAGATTTTGGGGGGGTCGTCTTATAATCAGGGTCGTCTTATAATCGAGCGAATACGGTATATGTATATATGTGTATATATATATGTGTATATATATATATGTATATATATATATGTGTATATATATATATATATGTGTATATATATGTATATATATGTGTGTATATATATATATATGTGTGTGTATATATATATATATGTGTGTATATTTATATATGTGTGTGTATATATATATGTGTATATATATATGTGTGTATATATATATATATATGTGTGTGTATATATATATATATATGTGTATATATATATATCTATATATATGTGTATATATATATATATATATATATATATATATAATATTGTTGTTGGGGGTTTTTGTCCAATTTTGGTGTGTTATTTTTAATAAAGTGGGGTTTTTTTTTAAAGCGGGGGGTCATTTTCAGTTTCGGTCAAGTGATTGCTGAATTTTCGGTCCAGAATTTTCATTTCGGTGCATCCCTATATACTAAGCCAGACACTGAAGCAGTAGGCCTACACCACATCACTGTTTGGCTTAGTATATAGTGATAGGGGTTATGCTACATTATTGGCAATGTCTGGCTCAATGTATAGTGATAGGTGTTGTGCTGTGCCTCAGTATATAGTGATAGGTGTTATGCTGTACCACCGTCAATGTCTGCCTCAGTATATAGTGATAGGTGTTATGCTGTACCCCTGTCAATGGTATGCAGTTTTTCCCAATAAAAAAATAAAATAATATATATATATATTGATCCTTTATGCAGCCCCCGCTCATGATTCGCTCATAATTAATTTTTGCGGTGAGAATTTCACCTTTAGAATAGACCAGGGGCGTCCAACATGCGGCCCGCGGGCCAAATGCGGCCCGCGGGACCTTGAGGTGCGGCCCGCGTGAGATCGGCAGCCAGGATCACAAGAACCCTGCTGCTTACTTGTGGGAGGGTCTATTCTCTGCTCCAGTCCTGCCTGCTCTGTGGGGAGAACGAGGGAGGCCGCGCCCCCTGCTGAAGTCTGTGATCGGCATTGAGAGAGCTGTAGAGCAGGTAAGGGGGTGGGGTAGGTTGTGTGAATGAGTATGCCTGATTGAGGGAATGAATCTGTGAATGAATGAATTTATGTGTGTGTGAGAGCATGGATGTGTAAGTGCTGGAACCTAGGCATGATGGGACTGTGATTGCTGTTAACAACCCCACTCCTATCATGCCAAGTCAGCCAGTATATGCTGAAACCTGGCTAGCTGCCCCCTTGTGTATTGATGCTGCCAGCAGTATGGGGTCTGCACTTACAGCCACCCTGTACCAGCATGTACTGGCTGACTTGGGATGATAGGAGTGTGATTGCTAACAGCTAACAGCAATCTGCTAACAGCAATCACAGTCCCATCATGCCTAGGTTCCAGCATTTACTGGTTGGCTGGGTATAAAAAGAGTGTGTTTGCTGTTAGCAATCACACTCCTATCATGCCAAGTCATATTGTTGATTTTTTTTTGTCCAATTGTGGTGTGTTACTTTTAATAAAAGCATGGTTACACACTAAAATTGGACAAAAAATACCGGTACAATGACCAGCCAACCAGTACATGCTGGAATCTGGGTATGCCTGAGATTGCTGTTAACAATCATAATTTATAATTTTTTGTACAATTTTGGTGTGTAACTTACTTTTATTAAAAGTGTGTGGGGGGTCATTTTCAGTTTCGGCTAAGTGAACCCTGAATTTTCGTTTTTTGGTCCAGAATTTTCATTTTAGTGCATCGCTAAAATAAATAGAACTATTTTATTTTTACTTATACAGAATCCTGCATTTGTAGGCCCAGAAATCCCAGAAATCAGTGAGAGGAAAAGTAAAGGTTTTGTATCATTTAATTTATTTTAATCTGCATATCTTATTAAAGGCCATATTTTCTCACAGTGAAAAATGCGCACGCGCACGTATACAATTCTGATGAAGTGGCCCACTGCAGAAAAAACTTGGACGCCCCTGGAATAGACCATGGAGTCAAAAGGGTTGGAAATATATAGCTCCACCCCCTTGCAATGTGATTTTTTTTTTCAGCGCCACCAACTTTATATGGACTGTAGAAGCATATTGTGCGCACAAAATTTAGGCTCCGGGAAAAATTGTGCACAACAGAAATTTTGTGCGCACATCACCGAAGAAAAATTAAAGGGAACATTGGCCGCACCCCCACTTTAAAGACTTATAGTGGGGGGGAAAAGTGCGGCCTATATTCGGGCCAATATGGTATATATATATATATATATATATATATATATATATATATATACACGGTAGACTGCGACATAGCACAGAGCACAACCATCGACAGCCTAAGTGAGCAGTTACAGTATGTTTGTACAGTCCATAATTGAAACCGTACACCTGACGCAACCATGCATTGATATCAAACAGTACAAAGATGAAACAAAAGCAAAAACATTACACAGTTCCATGGGTGAAAAAAGTATTGCAGCAGGAATAAAACCACAAAGCGTCTCTAACTCAGTACATTACATTTCTTCGATGGTAACCTGGGTGTGAGTTCCTGGAAAAAGTTGATACTGCATTGAATGGTAGGAGATGGTCTTTCCAGGGCCTTTACGTTAATTTGACAGGGATCCCAGCACACCTGTGTAAAAAGGCACTGCCAGAACAAATGTAGGAAAGTAAACCTGAATGCCTCTTTTACACTCAAGGAGCTGCATTCTCCCCCTAAATACCTCAGGAATAGTAGGACCCCAAGCAGGTTGCAGTCGGTCAAGCAGATTGTCCACCTCGACCAGACCTGTGTCATTCTTGGCCGCATGATAGTAGACAGTCCAGCCTTTAACAGGGACACAATCTATTACATCAAGGACTGCAAGGTCCAAGCTGCACTGGACAGCATTGACCAATAGAAAGCATTTAATCCTTTGTCCCGCAAGTTTTTAGGTAAGAGTCCTGTGTAGGTTTGGTTTAAGGGAGATGTTCTGCTATAATGTTGACCTAATGTACTAAAATATTTATAGTCTGGTTCTGTTCTGTAATGGCTGGAAAACTGACCCATTCCCAGCTTGTTCTGGGATCTGATAAGCTGCCATCTTTCACTTTTGTTTTGTCTGTTGCATAGAGTTGCTTGCGGACTGACCCAGACAGAATCCCGAGATAAGAGGAATCACCATGCCAGAAGAATCAGAAAGCACAGAGATAAAGACCTCGCTCTACAAAAGGATTAATCCCCTGTCCTTACTTTCCTGATCCCCAGCCCTTGGACCATTGTCATACCCCGTTCCGTCCATCGTCGGGTTAGTCCTGCAGCATTCTCTCTTACTTTCACTCGCTCCTTCACGCCCTCTCACTCTTGCTTTCTCACACTCTTAATGTCTCCCTACCTTCTCCTTGTCTCCCTTCCCGCAGCTCCGCAGCTTCTCTTGCATCATCTTGTTTCTTCTGTGTCCTTTCTTTGTCCACTTTTTTTGTTTTGACCCTTTTTTTTTACACTACTTCTTCTTTCCCTCTTTTTTCTTTCTTTTGCATTTCCCTTTCTTTCTATTCTATCCTTTTTGTCACTCTTTTGTCACTCATTTTTCTTCTGTTAGCAACTCTTTCATCTCTTCCTTCTCTCTCCCTCTTTTTATTCTTTCTTCTCCCTTTATCTCTTCCTTTCTTTGTTCTTCACATATTACAACTCATTCCATCATACCTACCATATCATCTCTCTAATCACACCTCACACCAATAACACACCACTTATGACACCCAGCCTTCACATCTGTCAACTACACCTAGCAATCACACCTCACTCCTATCACACGCAGCCTTCAAACATCAGGCCTTTCATACCCAGCCATCACACTCACTCCCTCCTTCCTTTTACTTTCAGCAGAGCTAGGCTCTCTAGGAGATGCAAAAGGGGGTGAAGCACATACCAGGGAGCAGGAATGGAAGGAAGGGTCACGTCAAAACAGAGAGCTAGCAGCTCAAGAAGGAGCTCTGCCCTTTTGAGGAAGTCTGCTGCTGCTGCATAAATACCAGCCTTGCATTGCCTGTATTTTACTTATGCCACGAGAGGCTTCTAAGGGCTGAAGCTGGTACAACACTGGCTGGGGGGGGGCAACTGTATGCTCAAGTGGCAGCTGCCCTTTTGTCCTGTGTTGATGGCCCTGGTAGGGATGGTGCGTGAGCTTGGTTCAGTTGGGTGTGGTTCCCAATCTCTAGGATGGGTTAATAACCACTTATTGTGTATTTGCATCCTTAAGGAGGAGCCTAGTGATCTAATGTACAATGACCAGGTGTGAGAATTTTTTTGGCTTAGTCCATCTAAAATCAAGTACCTGGGAGATGGAAAGCTTGAAGCTTGATCCACTGGCCTTAAGGCTGAACGGGTTTCCTTGAAGCCCAAGGTGCTTACAGAGCCCCCTGGTTTGGTCAGCCAGGGTGCTAACAGTGGTGTAATGGTGCAGGGGAACTGGTTTTGCACTACACACTGTGCCAATAAGAGCACTGTACAACACTTTGGACTTCAATGCACTATTATTGTATTCACTCCTTACTTAAAAATGCCCTTTCCTATGGCTGATGGGTGGAGAATTTTTAAGACGCCAGATTCACTTGGCAAGTTTTTGTTATTTTTGTGCATGTGTGGTTTTAAATGTATTTTTGACACTTAATTTTAGGTGACTGCAAAATGCCATAGTGGAAGCAGGTCTTCTTAGATAGCCCAATATGTAATACCCAAGGTAGCATCTGCACTTGCAAATGGGTGAAGTTTTACAGTCTGCTGGCTGAACATGAGGATCCCCAGTCATGTATGATGAAGGAATCTATATCATTCTGCCAGTCTCTGGAAAATATGTTCTAACAGAACAGGCATATGTTTGTAGCTGTAGATATCCATACCATTGTATGTTTAGAGAGGGGTGTTTTGCATTGCTGGTAGATGAGAATTTTTTTACTGGTTAAATCAACCAGATACACCAAGAGCTGGATCCCACTCCCTCTCACCCTGTAAATAGGTGGCTAGCCAAACCTTGGTGACATTAGGATTGTGTAAAATGGGCATACATATATAAAACATAAATTAAATTTAAGTTGTAAATAAGTAATATCCCAGGCTTTAACTGTGGAGTATTGAAGGTGATTATCAACAACCTCCTTACAAAGTAAGGAAAAAAAGTGTACAGCAAAGCTGATGAGTTAATATGGAGGCTAAATTGTTGTTCCAAATCAAAAATCCTTAAGTATCTTAGATCCAGTCGAATGCACGGTGCAACCGAGCAGCCCTACTATATATTTTCAAGTCCAGTAGACTAAGGCTCAGATTCTGTTTTGTTTGTTGTAATCTTGCTGTGATAAATCTTGGCCTTATACCCTTCCATATGAATTCTCTAAGCCTTGCATTGAGGAGTTTTTTGTCCTTAGCTGCTAGTAGAAGGGGGGAGAACTTGGAGAGTTTATAAGAGTTTGGGAAATGCTATCATTTTGATTAAGTACAGGAAATGTTACATGAAGAGGTCCCCGAGATTTGATTTCATTTACGTACTGGAACAGATTCTTGCAAAATCTTCGGTACATCAAGAATATAAATGGTATTTATGTGAACTTTAGAAGATATGAAAGCATTTTCTTGGAAGTCTTAAGCTCATCTAGCCTACAAAATAAAGACTACACAGAATATCATAGTAAAAAAATAAGCTCTTTCTTTTAATTACACAAAGAAACAAAAGCATTTGTAACAAAAATACAGAGCTCTGGTGCAGAGGGAGTTGTCAGTTCAGTTTCTGTTCAGGATCTGAGACACCAGTGTAGGAATATGCTTTCCCCAGCACGATACGGTCACGTAGCAGTTTAAAAAAGGCATAGTAATTACTGAAAAGAATTAGAGCTAAGGAGATGGTATGGTGCCACTTCTCTGAGGACAGAAGCGAGTAGAGCTGGTAAAAGATTAGAACTCCCTCCAGGGCTGTTAAAATGTTCAAGACACGCAAAGGTTTACTGAAAAAAAACTAAATGGGAGAAATAAATTAAATCAGTTATCACACTAGTGTACAATTACAAATCATTAAACAATATACAGTATTAAAAAATGGTGCTAAGACCAGTTTTCAAACTATGATGTAAGAATTGTTCTTTGTAAAAAAAAAACGCAAAAAAAAATAAACACCCAATATGTAAGGAGCATGATCACGTACTTCTTTTCTCAATACTCACATGAAAGCGGAAGTGCGAAACATCGGCGGGAACGGCCACATTGTAATGGCCAACTGCTTTGTAGACATTCTTGTTGTATTTAACCAGGACTCCTTGTGGCCACATGCACTCCTCCATCCACCTGTCAGACATAAACAGTCATTAAATGACTCAAAGCTTGTAAGGTTATAGGAGTTTGACTGCACCCACATGAGGGCATCTGCGTGGATGTTTTCAATCAACTTAATATTAAAAAGGTTTGGATTACTAAGGTATCAAGTCATATGTAGACCGCACATCTGCATTTTGTATTTGTACAGAATGTGTAAATGAACTTACGAGTGCTGCAGCACATTGGAGCAGAGGGCTGGGTCCACCTTCTGCCAGCAGCCCAAGTGAGCTGCGGCCTTGTGTAACAGATCACAATACCGTGCAGGCAGGAGGTGCTGGGTAAGAATGACTGATGTGCTCAGGGATACTTGCAGAAACAGTTCACAGGACCACCGCTTATCATAATATTGTGTGCTCTGTTCATGATACACAAGAGGTACAAAGAGGAGGTCAGATATATAGATGAATCACAGAAAGGATAAGTGGGGGGGATAAGAAATCATTACATACGAAGATAGCAACCTACAGATCAAAAACCATTAAGAAAGTGAATTCTTACCTGGGAATTCCTTTTCCATTTCCAAGGTGGCACATGAGAAGAGAAGGCTCCGCCTACCAGGTAGGGCAGGAAATACTATAAAAAAAAAAAGAAGACCTCCCCCTTCCTCCCCAGTGTGGTTAAAAAGAAGGACTCAGACAAATAATAGACAAGCAAAAGTAAATTTAATGGGTGGGAGTAAAAGTGTGCCACCTACGAAATGGACAAGGAAAAGGAATTCCCAGGTAAGAATTTTCACTTTCCTTGCCATTCCAGGTGGCACATGAGAAGAATTAGCGAGATAGGGAGGGAAGGATTCCAGTCTGCAGGACACGACGACCAAATTGAGACTAGTCAGAGAGATGAAGATTCAGCCTGTAGTGCCTTCCGAACATATGAATCGACCTCCAGGTCGCTGCCTTGCAAATGAGACGGATTCACCCCGGAGAGTTCAGCCCAGGAAGTCGAGACGGATCTGGTCGACTGTGCCTTCAGGCCGGAGGGAGGTACTCTTCCCGCGGAGATGTAACATAAGGTGATTGCGTCCTTAAGCCAGCGGCTTATGGAAGCCTTGGACACTGCTCTGCCCTTGCGGGTCCCCGCAAAGGACAGGAAGAGAGCATTGGATTTCTTCCAGGCAGACGTACGCGAGAGATAAGACAGGATACACCTCCGCAGGCCTAGCGAGTGGAGTTCCAGCTCCATGGGATTCTTGGGATCCGGACATAAAGTAGGTAAGACGATCTCCTGATCCGAATGGAAAGGTGAGACAACTTTAGGGAGAAACTCTGGTGGTAAACGGAGGATAATGCAGTCCGGCAGAATCCTGAGAAAAGGTTCCACTCTGGAGAGAGCCTGGAGCTCACTCACCCTCCTAGCGGAAGTGAGGGCTACTAGAAGGACAACCTTGTAGGTGAGCAGCTTTAGAGAGGTATCCTCTAGAGGCTCAAAAGGAGACGTGGTGAGTTGGTGCAACACGAGGTTAAGGTCCCAAGGTGGAACCGACAGACGGAGCCTTGGGCGAAGTCTGCACATCCCCTTAGAAAATCTGGAGATCCAGGGATGGGAAGCCAGATTGGAGTCCAAGAAGTTGCTGAGAGCTGAGATCTGGATCTTGATAGTAGCAGGTTGTAACCCCTTATCAAAGCGTAAAAAGCGCAGAACTTCACGGACGGATGGAGAGGATACCTCGTGCCCATTGCACCAGGTGATGAATGTTTCCCAAACCTTCTGGTATTTAGCAGCCGTAGTTTTCTTGCGGCTGGAGAGAATTGTTTCCACTACTGATGAAGTTAATCCCCTTGAGGTCAGGATCTCCCTTTCAGAAGCCATGCTGAGAGGTTGAGCCGGGAGGGATCTGGGTGGAGAACAGGGCCTTGAACGAGAATATCCTTTACCTGAGGAAGAAGCATGGGCTCGTCTACGGCCAGGTTGGTAAGGTCCGAAACCCAGATTCTTCGAGGCCAGAAGGGAACCACCAGGATGACACTTTGAGGGTTTTCCCGAATCTTCCAGAGCACTCTGGAGATAAGGGGAAGCGGAGGAAAAACAAACGCGAGATCGAAGTCCCAAGTCTGCGAGAGTGCTTCCAGGGCTCGGGGACAGCCGACTGGAGAGAGAGAAAAAAAAAAAAAACTCCTTTACCTGTTTGTTTAGGTGTGTGGCCATCAGGTCTATCTGAGGAGTACCCCATTTCTTTGTGATGAAGGCAAAGACCCTTTTGTTTAAGGACCATTCTCCCAGAAGTACTGAGTTCCTGCTGAGGTAATCCGCCTCCTGTGAACCCTTGAGATGAACCGCGGAGAGAGTGCAGTGACTGAACTCCACCCATCGGCAGATCTGAGCGGTCAGGGTCTGCAGGCGCCTGCTTCTGCCCCTGTGAAAGATTCTTGGCTGTCAGCCACCATCGGAGTGACTCCTGAACGAAGGGAGAATGTCGGACCTTCTTGCGATAGGACATCCTGGAGCGATCCCAGTGATCCAGCAGGAACTGTTGAAGAGGTCTTGAGTGAGCAAGTGCCCAGGGAACCGCCGAGATGGAGGAGATCATTAGACCAAGCAAAGACATGATGGCTCTGATGGACACTGGCTTGTTCGTTAGGACCGCGTGTGTGAATTCCCTCAATCTTAGGATCTTGTCCTGAGGGAGAAACGTCTTCTGTACGTGTGAATCGAGGATCATTCCCAGAAAGGTACGGCGTCTGTTTGGAAGCAACTGTGACTTGAGTCTGTTTACCAGCCATCCTAGGTCGTGGAGGGTCCTGAGAGAAAACGCCAGATGGGACTGGAGCAGAGATGCTGAGGTCACTACGAGGAGCCAATCCTCCAGATATGGGACCACTTTTATGCCTTTTTGCCTCAGAAAAGCCACGACCACCGACATGACGTGAAGATCCGAGGTGCTGAAGCAATTCCAAAAGGAAGAGCCCGAAACTGAAAATGTCGAATACCTTGAGGTAATGGAACAGCCAGACGGAGGAATCTTTGGTGGTCTCTTCTGATGGGAACATGTAAATAGGCATCCTGCAGGTCTATGGTGACCATGAAGTCCCCCGAAGAAATGATCTCTGTGGCGGACTTCAGGGATTCCATCCGGAACCTGTTGTATCTTATACAGGTGTTCACCACCTGTAGGTTATTAGCCTGAATTGCCCGGATGGCTTTGGCACGACAAAGACGTGGGAGTAGGTTCCATCTCCTATCTCCTGATGAAGAACCGGGACCAGAGCTCTTTCGTGAATTAAGTTGTTGAGTGGAGAAGAAACCCGATCTTTTCCAAGGATCTGCAGGGGGCAGGAATTTCCGGGCAGGTAAGTGAGTAAGCTCCAGAGCATAGTCTTGTTCGATGATGCGAAGGACCCAGGGGTCTGAGGTGATCTCTTCCCAGGCATGAATGAAACTGGTCAACCTGCCCCCTACCTGAAGCCTGCTGGCGTCAGAACCTTCCTGCTTTACCGTCCCTGTCTCTTCCTCTCTGGAATCTTCCTCTTGCGTAGGGTTTACCCCGAAAGGACTGGTAGTCTTGATTGGAGGTTGAGGGCCTGTAGGACTCTCTGTCTCTTGGAGCTCTGTAATAATTCCACCTGAAACGAGGTGGTCCTTTCCTCTGAGGTAACCAGTGCTTGTCCCCCGTGGTGGATTCTAGGATCGTGTCGAGATCGCTGCCGAAGAGGAACAGAATGCCGCACAGCTTGTGTTTAGAGGCATTATCTGCAGACCACGACTTAAGCCAGAGAGCTCGCCTAGAAACCGCTGAAAGCACAGTGGCTTTAGCAGACGTACGGACTGATTCAATGGAGGCATCGGAGATGAAATCAACTGCTAAGCAGGTGTCGGACAGGTTTCTTGCGACCTGCTCAGTCCCTGGAATAGCTGCAAGGTCTTTCACCGCCTGTTGGAGCCAGATTTTAATGGCTCTGGAAGTTGACGCCATAGCAATAGCTGGACGAAAGTTCGCCGCTGCTGCTTCAAAAGACCTTTTGGCGGCATACTCCGCCCTCCGGTCCATGGGGTCTTTGAAATGGGACGCATCCTCCAACGGAATGGCTGTTTTTTTCATGGCCTTGGCTACTGCGGTGTCGATTTTCGGGACTTCCCAGGCCTCAGAATTCTTATTATCGAAAGGAAAAAGCTTCTTGGTCCTGGAGGATGTGAAGAATCTCCTGTCAGGATATTTCCACTGCTCCGTGATAATGGCAGAAAGTGAATCGTGGACTGGAAAGGTCTGCGGTTTCCTAGAGTGACCCTGAAAAGGATCTGGTTTTGCAACTGGTATGTCATCCTGTAGATTCAGTGTAGATCTGACTGCAGAGATGAGTTTCCCTGTTTCTTCGACTGGAAAGAAAAAGGTTTCTTCCTTAATCTCCCCGTCCTCATCAGAAGACTGTGGGTCATTCGACTGGTAGTCATATTCAGAAAAAGGGGCCGAATAATCTTCCGGGTTATCTGGGAGATAATTTGGTGGACACTGCTGGTAAAATTGTTGCTGGGGTACAGGTGCCTGAGAGGAGCTTGCCATGGCTCGAAAACAGTCAAAGGTAGACTGAAGTTCCCCCTTCAACCAGGAGGTAAATTCCGTCATGGAAACTTCTTTAGGCCAAGAGCAGGAGTTGCACGTTTTGGCCGAAGGGTCATGCAGGGTCTTTTTGCAGGATGAGCAGGCTTTGTGTTTCGTCTTTCCCACAGATTTCCTATGTGGGGAGTCTTCAGGAGGGATATCCTGATTTTTATCTGACATGACTGAGGAGAAAAAACACAAGCTGTAACCGCAGAAAACAATGGCATAGGCAACGTAAAACTTCTTCCAAGCCAAGAGGGCAACACCTACTTGAAATGGCAGTAAAGAATCCTCAGGCACAGGCAGGCACAATAGCAGAGAAGTAGATGCAATACTATAGCACAGAAACGAAGAGCAAGGAAAGATCTTACCCATTCTGGCGTTTTATACAGAGGCATTTAGGTGCCCAGGACCGGAAACCTCACATCCGGAAATTCCCAGCCAATTGACCTCTCATGACCCCGGGTCGCTGCACTGGAAGTGAAGCCGATTGGAGTATGAACGAGTGCAGAGAAACCGGCACAGTCGGTTAGAGATCTCCTCCTGCCGTGCCACACTCTGAGGATTCCCCGGGACGGAGTGAACCGGAGCCCGAGGATACACATCCCAGTGAGCCCCCTGGGCTGTGGGCAGAGCCGAAAGAGGGCTGAGCCTCGTGTGCGTTGCCGAGATAAACGCGGAGTTGCAGCCTCCGAGGCTGCCGCACGAACCCTGGATCCACACGGGACCTCTGCCGGGTATCAACAAGGACGCCCCCTGGGGCTCCGAGAAAATAAAAAAAGGAAGTAGAGGTAAGATTCAGCCTAACTGCTACCTGAGTAGGGCAGGAAACAACACTGGGGAGGAAGGGGGAGGTCTCTTTTTTTTTTTTTTTATAGTATTTCCTGCCCTACCTGGTAGGCGGAGCCTTCTCTTCTCCTGTGCCACCTGGAATGGCAAGGAGAACAAGATACAGACCAACACATTAGGCATATCTTCAAAAGAGAACCATATCACAGAACACACTGCAGGTAAGGCATGCATTTGATACAAAATCCTCTTCAGAAGGTAAGCTTTATTAAACAGGGCTCTCCACACCTTATTTTTGTTAGTGCCATATAACAGACAATTTTACACATCCAGTTATTCACTTGGAAAAAGTTAATTTAGTAGTGTTCAACTCTTCCACAACCATAGATCCGTTTATTTGGCATAAAAAAAACCCCCTGACAGTATGTTCACTATCACAACTAGCTATTGCTTAGTCCCCGCCAATGTTCATGTATGTTTCTCAGCCACAGTAACAGTGGAATGCTTATAAAATCACATTAATGATTACCTTTACAAACCAGACAGGCACAAACGCCACATAGTAGGCAGACAGCATGGAGCTGAGCAGCACTTCCCGTACACGCCAGTTGAAGTCCAGCTTCAGGTAGTGTACCTCGCTGCGGATCAGATCAGGAGAAAGGCAGCACGCGTGTGTGGGGAGTGGGTCTGTGTTCGGCATGTGTAACCTCCACATGTGCTGCAGAATTGTAAAGTAATCTCGTCCTCCCCGCTCCACTTCTCCGCTAACACGGGAACCAGGCACACGGGAAAAAAGATTTGATCGTGGAAAATCATAGCCTAGCTGCAGGAAAGGAATGTACATACCAAACCTGAGGGACATAAGAAGGAGTTACAGAAGTCACCAACCAATCCTAACAGAATTATTTTCCATAAGAAAGAATTAAAATGGCATTATTTAAGAACAAAAATACTAAAGGAATTTAACAAAAAGTTTATAAAGGGGGAAATGTTAGAATAAGAGTTCATAATCTAAAATTAGAGGGTCAGAAGTTTAGATGTAATGTGAGGAAGTTTAATTTTAGTGATAGAGTGGTCGATAAATGAAATGGCCTCCTATCAGAGGTGATAGAGGCTAATAATGTGAGGGAATTTAAACATGCATGAGATATGCTTAAAGCTATCCTGTCCTTACATCAGAAAAAAAAAGGGCAGATGTGATGGGCCGAATGGTTCTTGTCTGCCATCAGATTCTATCTTTTTATGTTTTATGGCGTCATATTCAACAACCAGTATGTGACTATTGCACCGATTCTTAGCTTTACATGGCGTCCCATGGTTTTCAATTAGCTTTTGGAGTGTCAGACTGAAAATCATGGGAGTTGGAGCTCAGCAACAGTAAGAGAGCACGTTATTGGGCTATGTCTAAAGGACTAAAAAACTAAAAACAAGACAAAACACTACAGCTTTAAATTACAGACACACTGGGTTGTATTGATTTCAAATCTGTCCCTTATTACACTTATATAATATAACTAATTATAACCTTATATAAGGTTATTTGATATTTTGGTTTACAATGTCTAAACTCATTTGTTTAGTACTTGTAAGTGGTCACAAGTTTCTGACAGAATTCATGATGTCGGTCTGCCTGTTCTCTCACTCACTCACGGGTAGCACAGGAAAAGCAAATTGAGGAAGGAGTGTGTCCTGAAAAGAAGAATAATGGAGCGACACAGACTCCAGCCTGTTCCGGTAAGCACTGCGAACCGTGTAGCTACTAGCAGCAGAGAGTGCGGTAGGGAAGACTTTCCTCCTTGAGAGGCCTACATATAACGAAAGAAAGAGGTCAACCGATAAATAAAATAAAACCACTAAATACACATATGACCACATTGCATATTTACATACTCACCTCCCTTACAATTGCTCCAATCAATCTCCTCGCTAGCACAATGGTTGTAAGGGTCAGCACATTAAAATCAATTAGGTGGAAATTCTGCAGGAGTTACAAAACAAATATCCATTATAAAACACCAATCAGGAACAGAATCCTGATGTAGCATGCTAAGGAACAAAGAAGCTGCTATACAAAATATGCTACATGACATGGAAGGCAAGAACGCCCCTACTTAATTGGCAACAGAGAAGAAGATAAACACTACAAAGCCATATGCACAACAAACACAATATATTGTCAATGCCTGACTGATTAAGCAGTGTCTGAACTAATCAAACACATCCCTGATGTCTCTTGCCATACTGAACATGGACATAATTAAAGGATCCAGTTGTTACCCTTCCACTGTGCCCAGTGACCAATGCTCACCAGAGAAGTGTGTGATGGAGGGTGGGTAGATGGATACCACCACACAGTCTTGTAGATGTTTATGTAGTGCACGAACAAGGCGATAAGGTGACAGAAAAAAAGCTGCAGCTCAAAAAGGAGGTGACGGTCAGCAGGAAGCTCAGGTATCTTGCAATGTCGCAGTGGCACCACAGTCTGAGCTGCCAGAGGGGGACTGGACATACCGGTGCTGGAGCTACTCCTATGCAGGAGAGGATACATTGTGACGTGTACTTGAGATATCATGACAGGAGAAGAGGAAAATTAAAATGTAGATATTAAATAGCACATTTAAAAAAATAAATCTCTTCACGTATATCTTTCTAATAGACATATGAATCTTTTGTATACAATTGCATACACATTATCTAACATGCAAACTTGTCTCCATGGCCAGGCTTAAGCTAACCGGTGCTCTGTGCCCATCTGCAGGGGAAAACATCTGAAATTATCATATTGCTATAGCAATTAATGTGTCCATAACTACAGCAATCTTAGCAGGCCTTACTTGGATTACACATAATATTAATGTTCCCGATGTATGATTGGGCAACCTGACACCTCTCTCAGTGTGGCATTCTTTATGCCCAATCGTGTTTACTTCAAAATTGATATTATATATTATCACCAAGGAAAGGAACATGGCTGTACCGTGCAGCATTATTATCTAGCCATTCAAACAATATTTTAGTACGAAACTGAGTGATGAAACCAGTGAAAGCTATTTATATTTAAATGTAAATATTATTACCATATAATAAGCATTTAGCATAGGATTGAGCTTACTATGAAGCATCACAATTTATACTGTACCTGGCTCTGGATCTCACTCCACCGACAGCAGAATTTCCTCCATGGGCAGGACCCCCTGAAGACCCTGGCTCACAAAAGTTAGTCCGGCAGTAGGACGTCCGGTTTGGCCCCCGGCGCCCTCCCGCCATGTCTGAGTCAATTACTCTCCCGGTCACAGCTTGACATGGAAGACAGATTCACATGCTGTATCGTTCATTAGGAGAAAGAATGACATAAGCAAAAAATTAAATGATAGAAATTAAAATGACAGAACCTGAAGTAAATCAATACATCATTGGGCTGTGAATGAAAAACGTATACTCGGGGACTTCGTAAGTTCTTAAATGTGCATTCCTTAACCCGAAAAAAATAACATTGCGTTTCTTAAGAAAGAGCCACAGCACATTGTCCCTCCTTGCTTTTTCATGCCAGCCACAGCTGCCTAAAGCAGACTCAGACTCTTTTTGGCAAAAATCAACCCGTTTCAAATAACTTTCCTGACCCCTTCATCTCTTACACTTTTGCCATATTCCTTTGGACTGCAGATGGCCGCAAGGCCACCATTTCTGCGCCCCTTTTACTTCATTTGCGTGTGTGTGTGTGTTTTTAATTTACGATGTGATTACTGTAGCCTCGGTTTGTTGCATGACTGTCTGTTTTGTGTGTTTTGTCTCGTTATTAACAGCACACACATGCTATCAGTGTATATACTTGCTAATGTTTCTACATGCCTTGCATGCAATGTACGTTTAGTAATCTCAATCAAGCGGGAGTGCTTTCCGTGCATGAACAAGGGGAGGGGGGTCTCATCAGACCCCCTGGAACTCTTGCAACTCAGCAGTCTCATGGGGGGGGGAGTAAATGCATAAGGGAATTCCGCTGAATCCTTCCGTACAATTTGGGAGGCAAATGGTAATTTAAAGGCCACTTATCTATCATATAAATTAAGATGCATATGGCAGCTGGAGCGAAGAAGCAAACTGCTACCGTTACTACATGCTTTCTCCCTCAGTTCAAAGTTATAATAATACTAAATTAATAAATTTAAATATATTAATTTTTGGTTATGAAGAAGGGTTGAATAAGGGTGTGTGTGTGTGTGTGTAATATAATTTATATATATATATATATATATATATATATATATATATATATATATATATATATATTACACACACACACTACACACCAGCAGAGAGGAGGTGTCAGGATTTAGACCTAGAAGAGGTTATGGCAAGAATAAGAAAATCCAGAAGGGGGCACCATTATTTTACAAGAGGGGTATCAACAAAACAGGCTTCCAATGGTGAAGTATTAAGACATATAAGAACAAGAATGTACGCAGAAGAGCACCAACAAAGTATATAACTGTAGCATTATGAAAAACAAGTGCAAAAACTGTAGGTGCGCCAAAGGGGACAGAATAACACAGTTGGGTACATTACTGATTATAGAAACGAAGAAATTGAATACAGCATCGGATAATAAACACCCGCCCGCAGAAATATTACTACAGACAAGCACACCGCGAACATCACAGCATAACGAGGCTACCTCATGCTCCCCTCATAAGTATAACAAGCAACGTTAGCCCCTACCCTCCCACACTCACCACTGCTGCCCGGCGTGAGCGCGCTCTGTGTTAAAGAAGCTCGGGTACGCGCGTAAGGAAGCTAAGGCTCAGGGGTCAGGACGCAAATCAACGTGATGAAGTCAGACGCATGCGCTAAGCATGCGCGAAGTCAGAGGCGTGCATATTGCGCTAAGCATTAGAGCAAACACCCACATTTGACATTTGTTGAGTTTTGGCGCTTTATTTCCGAGTTACCGTAAAGGAGACGGGAAAGGGATGTCGTTTTGTGTCTCATATGCTTAGAACTCAAAGGAACACGCCCCTTGGTGTACCAAACAACGTTTAACCAAAATAGACCTGTCACAGAAAAGGCCGTAGTAAATAGGCGCACAATGTGAAAATATTTGTAGGGGTTTCCACTGGGAAAAAACAGTGAGCAGGGGTGCTCTTTTAGCAGAACGTCTTTATACGACAATAACGTTTTGCGAACACTTGGAGTCAGCATGAAGGGGGGGGCAGTGCGTGAGCGGGCCTGTTATAACCTGGATTGTACTCTATTTTTGTAGTTTTTTGCCAAATGAATCATCAGTGTTGATGATGTTTTAATACCTCAAGTGAAAATCACTGCAAAATTAAACTCCAATGCCCATAAACCTCCAGGAGCCACTTCCGGATTGGGTTGGCAAACATTTATGGGAGTTGTAGTTCCCTAAATCAAGATCCGGGTTTTACTGCCCCCTGTTGCAAAAGGTCGAAATTAACCAGGGCTCATAATAGTCAACTAAATCCAAATCTTGTACATTTGGTAGGCTTTACTTACAGGGAGAGATCCTGCTACCGGTACCTTTCATCTACTCATCCAATACTTCCTCATGCATTTGTTTACAAACCTACAACATTGTATGAAAAATGGAGAGATAAGTGGTGCAGGAGCGTAGGGACCAAACAACATGGAGTTAGAAACAGCATAGTCTGGTATCCTTGGCTATCATTTCAGAGATTGAAGAATGTGTCAGGTGAGTCTGTTGATCCATTGTGGTGTCTAAGCGATGACAACCTCATAAAGACAGGATATGTTTCTATAAATGCTTCTTGTTGGGAGTTAATTGTAGCGGAGTTGGTTGAAAAGAGGTATTTTAGATGTTGCATGTAGTGCGAGCAATTCACCATTGCTTCGGGCATTGGGGTCTGGCTGAGATGGTGAGGCCTTGAAGTGCTGGGAAGGTAAGACTCAATAAAGTCAAATAGTTTCTAATGGTCTCTTTTGTTTGCAACTATGTGTAGGACAGTGAGAAATAATGTCAGTGAGTTTGTGGGGAACTCTATGTCCCGCTTTTACCTGCTCCCCGCTGGAGGAGTCTGAAATGGGACATCCCCATCCCTCACAACTGAAACAAACCCTAGTTTTATCTGGGTGTTATAAGGTTTTTGAGGGAAAAGCAACTAGAGAGAGTGAAACAAACCTTGAGTAATCTATAAACTCATCAGAGCCAAGGACATCATGGTGCTGATTCCAGGGTTTTTTGATGGCACAGTAGAGATTGGACTAACGTGGAATCAAGCAGGTTGACCAAAAGAAACAAGGACATCGCATGGACAGCCACCCAGGGATGCCTCCCCTTAAGGACATTCATGGATGCTAGGGAGCTGTGCAGATACAGACACTGCCCACAGTGCATCGTAGTGGGGGAGACTTAATTTGTTCTTTTGCACAGGCTTGGTTGGGATCCTTGGAAATTGAACTCAAATACTCTGTGGAGAGGAAGTTCCCCTCCTACCACTCTGTTTTGTATGGATTTATTCTAGGAACTCAGAAAGAGGGTGCCATAGAAGCGTGGTGCCTAATGTGTTGTATTAAAGATGCTTTGTGGTTTGTTGGAATCACCTGACCCTGGGTAGGGAACAGATCACTGTCCGAGACTGTTGCAGGCTGAGTATCAGCTTGCTAAGAGACTACACCGTCATTGACAGTCCCAAGGAGGATTAATCCCCAGTCCTTACCCTCCTCATCCCCATCCCTTAAACACTTGGCATTTCTGTTGTAACCCCCATTCTCCACCCTCATTTCCATTCTCAGGTGTTATCCCAGCTACAATGCCTCTATATCTGTGCCCCTGGGACTGTTAAATGTTTTTAAACTGTATGATGTGATTTTGGTAGCTTTTTTGCACTTGTTGTAACTGGCTTTTTCAGGTATGCAATTGTATAGACAGTACACACATGCTATTATTGTATATATTTGGTTAAGCTGTTGATGTTTGTGTTCTGTACTGCATCTCTGTTTGCCTTCTATGTAATGTATGTTCAGTACTTGAATAAAATTCCATCAAACTCTGCGAGACAGTTGCAGGTTGATACTCAGCTTGCTTAAAGGTTACTCCACCATTCCATCACAGTCTCAAAAATTAAGACTTACATAACACCACTCTTCTGAACTCCTTAACCTCAGTTGTCACTCCTGCCATATTACTACATCGTTTTTGCACTCCTGGAACTGTTTCCTTTTTTGTTTTACTGCTTTCTTGACTGTTGCTTCTTTATAACATGTTACATACTAGTGTGTAAATGATTGTTGGTGCTATTCTGCAACACAGTAGAATACTCAGTATGATGTGAAAGATTTTGATAATACAAACGTTACAAACATTCCTTTGTATTGCAGACCATTTTGAAAATTACTCTGCATTGTAATAGTGTGTTTTAGTATAAGTTTTAGTTTGGCACAGTAATGTTAAAGAGGGTTGCTTATATCTGGCACTTTTGTTCTTTAGTGAAATCATTAAGATTTTACTTTCAGGGATCATTTCTATAGTTCTTAACTGGAGAAATGTGCTCAAAAGTGGTCAAACTCAGTAACCATGAAGAAGAGCTGCAGTGTGTTCCCCTGAGCATGAAGTGGGTATCAAGTGCTGTTTATAACAGCTGCTTGTTACTTTTGATGATTGTTCCTCTCTTTATTCATGAAGAGTAGGAGGGGGAATGCACAAGCTGAATGGTTATTCTCTCAATGAAGTACAATTATAGATGAAATGTTGATACTGTTTAAGTTTATGCAAGTGGAGATAAAGTTTTTCATTTATTTACATGTTTGGCATCTCATATGTGCTCAGAGTGCAGCTATATGATCCTTGCTGAGAAAGTCAGAAGACAGATTGTCTGCCCCCCACCAGATCTGTGGCATCCGAGGGTACTGAGTCACAGACAGCCTGGTCCTCATATGCTCTGGTCACCCTAGACCAAGAGAAGGCATTCGATCAGCTGTCTAATGGTTTTATGGGACAGGTGCTGTGGAGGTTTGGACTGGGGGAGATGTTCTATTCGTATGCTAACCTGATGTACCTTGATATTTGCAGCTCAGTGCTGGTGAACGGCTGGAAGACTGACCCCTTCCCAGTTCTCTCTGGGGTCAGACAAGGCTGCTCCCTTTCACCTCTTTTTGTCTGTTGTATAGAGCTCTTTGCCAAATGCATCAGACGGAGTTTATTATTATTATTATTATTATAATAATCTTTTATTTATATAGCGCCAACAGTCAGGGCCGGCCGAAGACTTAACGCCGCCTGGGGCGAAGTTTAAAATGCCGCCCCCCGCCGACGCTGGGGGGGGGGCGGCATTATCTACCCCCCCCCGGTACTTACCCTTAAACAGTCCTGCGGCGAGTCTCCCTGTGCTGCCACGGTGCCGGCTTGTAATGCTGAGTGCCGGAAATTCGCGTCACTTCCGGCGCTCTGCATTACAAGCCGGCACCGAGACCGAACAGGTAAACTCGCCGCAGAGGAGAGAGAGAGGGGCGCCGAGCGGGTAAGCGAAAATCACTTGGTGCCCCTCTCTCTCTCCTCCGCTTCAAAAAAAAAAACAAAAAACCGCAAAGTGCCGCCCCTTCTGAAGTGCCGCCTGGGGCAATTGCCCCAGTCGGCCCCATTGTAGGGCCGGCCCTGCCAACAGTTTTACTGCTTTCTTGACTGTTGCTTCTTTATAATATGTTACAGACTAGTGTGTAAATGATTGTTGGTGCTATGCTGCAACACAGTAGAATACGATGTGAAAGATTTTTATTGTACAAATATGTCTGTATATACATGATGAAGCTGTTCACATTTGTGCTCTATGCTGCATTGCAGAATGCCTTGTATGTGAAATGTATTACTGTAGCAGACCCCGTCTGAATGATGGCCAAAACTTTACTGATGATTTTTAAAAGCTTTATTGTAAACTTTCCTTTAACTCCAAAAATTCACCGTAAGAGCTAAACAAAATACAAATAATATGCATTAATGACTTATCCCTAAATTATCTATCTTTTGCATATTACTAGTACAAAGTAAAAAATATACAGACCTTATGCCCTTTCAGGGGTTTGCTAAACAACCTTGTATATGAGGATGGACTCTGATAACTCTTGTTGATATGCTGGCTCTCTTGTATTACAGTTATGACCAGTATGACTGTTATGACCAGTATATCCCAAGACCATTTCCTTCTGAGTAACAGTCCTACCCCAAACACATTCCCCCTGCAACATGAACAGTGAAAACCCTATCCACATTTAAAACTTGCAAAAACTATGAGAATATGAATACAACAAATTATAACATAAATGAGAGAGTTAAGTCTGTTACACTCCCACCAAATTATACATGTTTTCCAAACATGAGTAATTTCCACTTAATAACACATTAATAACTATAATAAATTATAGTGAAGTCCTTTAGAACATTCAGTCATTCAGCTTCCAATAATAAGATCAACTTCTGTGCTGGTCTCTCTACTGCTGAGATCTTGTTTATCCGTTCTCCTTTCTTGTTTAGTGTTTTATCACCAAGTGCTATTGTGGCCGTCCTTACTAGTCCATCTGGGCTGGTTATGGTGTCTATAATCCGTCCAAGTCTCCATTCATTTCTTGGCAAATTATCATCTGCATCCATGACCACATCACCAATTTGAAAATTCCTCTTGGAAGCATGCCAACACTGCCTAGTAGCGATGTTGAGAACATACTCCTTTTTCCATCTACTCCAAAACTGTTCAGTAAGATACTGTACTCGTCTCCATCTCTTTTTCCCATATAAATCTTCTCTTGTGAATTCTCCTGGTGGTGGAAGGGCTGTGGTGGATTTCATGGTAATCAGATGGTTAGGTGTAAGTGGTTCTAAGCTCTTGGGGTCATTTAGGTTGTCCACTGTAAGGGGGCGACTATTGACTATAGCCATGGCTTCATAAAACAAAGTGCGTAGTGAAGCATCATTGAGTCTGCCCGATGAGAGGGAAACTGTAGCATTAAGAACACTCCGGACAGTTTTGATTTGGCGCTCCCATACACCACCTGCATGACTGGAATGAGGGACATTCATAACAAAATCACACTGTTTATCTGCAAGAAAAGCAGTGAGCCTTTTTGAGTCAAGCTCCTGTAATGCTAAGTTAAGTTCATTCTTTGCGCCGATGAAATTGGAACCTTGGTCACATCTGATCTGCCGTACTGTGCCTCGAATTGCAATAAAGCAGCGTAAACTGTTGATAAAAGCATCCGTGGACATATCTTCTAGCATTTCTATATGAATGGCTCTTGAACAAAAGCAAGTTAGAAGCAGACCATACCTTTTGTGCTGTTTCCTTCCTTCTTTAGTCATGAAAGGACCAAAGCAATCCATACCGCAATACACAAACGGTGGAGAAGGCTCCACGCGTTCTTTGGGGAGATCACTCATCCTCTGGCCTTCAACAGATTTTCTCAGTTTTCTACAAGTTACACAATTGCGAATGTAAGATGTGACAGCTCTGTTTATTCCAGGTATCCAATATCCGCTAGATCTGATTTCATTAATTGTGAAACCTTTTCCTTGATGCTTTACACTTTCGTGATAGTGTGCAATTATCAACCTTGTTATATGATGATCTTTAGGAAGAATCAGTGGGTGCTTGAATGAGTGAATGCACGACGAGTGGATTAATCTCCCTCCCACCTTGATTATACCATCTGTATCTAAGAAGGAGTCCAGGTGATGAAGTTTATTATGACCTGGAAGTTGTTTTCCTTGACTCAGAGCATCTATTTCTTTCTGATATATTTGTTTTTGGACACCCTTAAAAATCAAGCGTTTTGCATCATCTTGTTCACTTACGGATGCAGGTGAATGGGTTTTATCTTTCTTAATCCGCCTCAGAAGGCGTGCAATGGCCTTGACAGCCTTAGACCAAGATGAAAATTTGGACAAATGGTCTACAAGATTTTTACTTTCTGTTGTCTTTGTTTGTAATGTCTGAATTTTTCTTACTTCTGGGTCTCCTACTGTGAGTTCCAATACAACATTTGAGGTTGGTATTTCTTTTTTCCATAAAAATGAGGGACCGGAGAACCAGTTAGATAAGAGTAACTCATTTATTGTTCTTCCTCGAGAAGCATTGTCTGATGGGTTTTCATCTGTTGGGACGTACAACCATTGTTTGGGTACCGTGCTTTGGCGTATTTTCTGGACTCTATTGGCTACAAACGTATGAAAACGACGGGCGTCATTATTTATGTAACCCAGAACCACTTTTGAGTCTGTCCAGAAAAATTCATTGACATTGCTAAGGTCAAGCTCATTTCTGAGCATATTGCTCATTCTGACGGATACCACTGCTGCCGTCAACTCTAATCTCGGAATTGTAGTAATTTTTGTAGGAGAAACACGAGCTTTGCCAATGAGTAGAGTACAGTGAATCTCTTCCTTCTCATTAATCACTCTCAGATAAGAACACTGACCATAACCACAGATACTCGCATCAGAGAAATGATGTATTTCTGTTTCAACAATTTGACCGAATTCAGCAGGTACATAACATCGTGGTATATTCACCTTTTCTAGATTGAAGAAATCATTCTGCCATCTCTCCCACAAAGGGCTTAGTGTAGGGGAAAGTGGATCATCCCAGCTTATACCTTGACGACACATTTCTTGCAGGATCCTCTTACCATTGAGAACATATGGCGCTACAAAGCCCAAAGGATCATATATGGAAGCAACGGTTGACAGTATGCCACGACGTGTTGTAGATTGTCCCTTTAATGGGCTGTAGAACTTGAAACTATCACTTTGTATGTTCCAATGAATTCCTAAAGCTCTCTCGAGTGGCATGTCATTGAAGGTAAGATCCTTTGTTTCAAAGTTTACAGCACATTCTGATGCTGGTATACTTTGCTGGACAGTTTTGTCATTTGAAATAAACTTGTGAAGTCGAAGACCACCTTTTGCACACAACTCTCGTGCTTCCCTTGCCAACTGAATGGCCTTTTCTACTGTCTCTACACTTGTGACTCCATCATCTACATAAAAGTCCCTTGTGATGAACTGAGCGCCTAATGAGTGTGTTTGACTATGCTCATTGGCTATATATCTTAGTCCATAGTTTGCACAACCTGGTGAGGATACTGCACCGAAAAGATGCACTTTCATTCGGTAATCTTGAAGCTTTGAATTTGTGTCTCCATTTTCCCACCATAAGAAGCGCAGGTAATCCCGGTCACTTTCTTGAACATGGAACTGGTGAAACATTTTCTCAATGTCACATATTATAGCTATATGATGTTTTCTGAACCTCAGAAGGACACCTGTGAGATTGTTTATCATGTCTGGTCCTGGTAACAAATGTTCATTAAGACTTGTGCCTTTAAATTTTGCAGAACAATCAAAAACGACACGTAGCTTATCTGGCTTTTTTGGGTGGTAGATGCCATGATGAGGTATGTACCATTTTTCGCCGTTAGATCCATCTTCATTTACTATTTCTACATCACCTCTTTCAATTATGTCCTTCATGTAAGCAATATAGTCTGTCTTGTATTTTTCATTTTTACAGAACTTCTTGTGCAACTGATTAAGTCTGACTTTAACATGTTCTCTATTGTCAGGTAAGTATGGACGTTGTTTAAACGGAAGGGGCATTTCATAATGTCCTTCAGCATTTTTCTTTATGCTGCCCTTCAGTTTGTCTAGGAACGCAATATCATCTTGCGAGATTGTCTGGTCATCTGCTGTGACGTCCTTAAAGTCTGACTCTAGTATACGGATTGCATCCACGGGTGTGAATGCTGGTATCTCCTTTGTGGTTAATCTGTGACAAAGACTGGTTGCTGATGATACGTTGATGCGTGGTGTGCAGAAGCCCACAATACTCCATCCTAAGTCTGTCAGAATAGCATAAGGTTCATCTTCTTTACCTAGTATGACTTGCCTGGGAGCTAGCACTCTAGGGCAGTTGTAGCCGATCAGTAAACCTACTTCGCAATTGAGAAGAGGTGGCATTTCGTTCGTAATTACCTTCAAGTGAGCCCAGTTATTTGCTGTTTCTTGCGTTGGTATGTGATCATGATTAATAGGAATACACTCCTTTGTGTATACTGGAGGAAGATTGATATACACTGAGGAATTGTACCCTCTTACACGAAGATTAGACACTCTTTTACTTTTGATGACCATATTGTCTCCTATCATGGTGGTAAGTTTAAGTTTTATTGGGTGAGTATCTACTTGAAGTACGTTACTTATTTCTTCGTCAATAAAAGTACTGTCACTCTGAGTGTCTAACAAAGCATAGACAAGCTTTTCATCGGATGGATTTTTAACAGACGACACCCATACAGGTACTATCATAGATGTCATGACTGAATGACTTGTGCTTGTGATGTTAAGTGACATGGCATTAGTAGTTTCACCATTCTGTACATGCGCATTGCTTACCATGGACAGTGATTGTTTCCTATCTTCGTTAGCCTCATAGCTGTAATCGTGAAGACATGTGGGATGACGTAACTTGCATACGTCACATGTGTGGCGACGACGACATTCTTTGGCGCAGTGACCTGGTTTTATACAACCATAACAAAGTTTATTATCTTTGACATATGCTCTTCTGTCTTTCAGAGACTTTTGCATGAATTCTGGGCACTTACAAAGTGGATGATTGTCATCTTGACACAACATGCATGGTGTTTTTAACTGTCCCTTTGCTTTTGTCTGTTTATCATTGTTTAAAGCTGTTTGAGTTTTAAAGACAGTTGCTTTGTTTCTTTTGGTTTCCTTTTGAGACTCACGTAAATGCAGAGCTTGAAAGGAAGTAATAGGATTACACATAATCTCTGCTTCCGTTGACATGAATTTTACAAAGTCTTTAAAGTTTGGAAATTCTTTGCTATCCATAAGGGATATTGTGACCTGGCGGTTCCATCTGGAGACTGCCCAGTCAGGAAGTTTCTGTACCAGCTTTTGGTTCTCTTCACAGTCATTTAATATTTCCAGGCCTTTAACATGAGGTATGGCTTGCAGACAGGCATTTAAGAAGTCTGAAAATGCTCTCAGACCTTCTGCATCTTTGGACTGTATTCTAGGCCACTTTGATAGCTTCTCCCGGAATGCTCTTTGAATGATAAAGGGCTGCCCGTATCTTTGGTTAAGCTTGTTCCAAGCATCTTTGTAGGATTCCTCATCATTTCGATAAAAGGTGCCTTCAAGACATCTGTGTGCTGAGCCACTCACGTACCTTTTCAAATAATAAAGTTTGTCAGCTGCAGAGATGCCCTTTCTATCTATAAGTGACATAAATGAGGCTTTCCAGTTCACAAACTGAATTGGGTCTCCGTTGAAGACTGTAGGTTCAGGTGTGGGTAACCTGTTGATGGCAATGCTGTCCTGAACTGCTTGAGCAAGGAGAGCCACTTCACTGAGATTTGTTGACTGAACAACATTGTATTGTGGATGTGTTGTAGAAGAGATTTCGTTTCTCTCACTTTCATGTTCATTTTGTATCAAGTTCAATTGACCTTTCGCTTCTTGTTTTATTACTTCATCATATGATTTTACTCTGGCACGTGCAACTTCCAAGTCCTTTTCTAACTGCAGCCGTTCTAATTCAAACTTTTGAATTTCTAGCTCTTTTTTGAGTTGCTCTTCTAGAGTTTTTATTTTCTCCCTTTGCTGTCTTTCTGAATGCATCATCTTGTATGCAGCCTCTTTTGCAGCAAGCTCTGCCACAGCATCTGCTCGTTTGCTTGTTGCACCAGAAGATTTAGAATAGCTGCTGACACTTGCTTGTGAAGCACTAGAATCGTATATAGAGCGAACATAGCTATGAGCTGAAAGTTCACGTAGACGGCTCCTTTCCCTTTCTGCATCAAACTCATCATCTGCCATGGTTAATCTTTCTAACACAATTTTGACAATGTCATTGGTCACAGCTTCACATGCATCAACTTTACGTCTTAAATCAGACACAGGTGTTATATGTTCCCTTATTTCACTAAAGATTTTCATAATACAGTTCATTTTATTTTCCAGAGAATCAGCAATTTCAGTGAGCTGCTTATCAGATATGTTTGATTTTAACTCATGTCTCGCCTTACGAACATCTATTTTCCATTGTTCATACAAAGTATTTAGCCTCTTTTCTTTCTTACAACATTCATCTTTCTGGTAAGCAAGCATTTTTTCTGTAATAATATGTGGACGTTCTGACCGTCTAGGTAGTTCTTCCCTTTCTTGTACATAACACTGTAGTTCAGATATATTTTTATCTTTAAGTTTCACTGCTCCCTTCATATTATTTTCCCTTTTACCTTCTATTTCTGTATGAGACAGGCTTTCATATTCTTGATATTCAGTGTCCATCTCCATAGTGAACTCTTTTACAATGTCCTAGCACCTTAGACCATCATGCTGATTCCAATATGCTGCAGTCCCTTAAATATTGCCACCTTAAGCAACCATGTGCAGCAGGTATTTGAACCAACGAAGGTGAAGCTCTTACTGTAGCAGACCCCGTCTGAATGATGGCCAAAACTTTACTGATGATTTTTAAAAGCTTTATTGTAAACTTTCCTTTAACTCCAAAAATTCACCGTAAGAGCTAAACAAAATACAAATAATATGCATTAATGACTTATCCCTAAATTATCTATCTTTTGCATATTACTAGTACAAAGTAAAAAATATACAGACCTTATGCCCTTTCAGGGGTTTGCTAAACAACCTTGTATATGAGGATGGACTCTGATAACTCTTGTTGATATGCTGGCTCTCTTGTATTACAGTTATGACCAGTATGACTGTTATGACCAGTATATCCCAAGACCATTTCCTTCTGAGTAACAGTCCTACCCCAAACACATTCCCCCTGCAACATGAACAGTGAAAACCCTATCCACATTTAAAACTTGCAAAAACTATGAGAATATGAATACAACAAATTATAACATAAATGAGAGAGTTAAGTCTGTTACAATTACTAACATGCAATTTAAGTCAGTCAGGCTTGCAATGTCTTTTGGTCTAGAACCAACTCTGTTCCAATACTGTGAAGAAAATTGACAGCACAAGTTTTTTTCCAGTGAGGGTGTATCCTTGTGTCTGATTGGTTAGGGGCGTCACCCATGCAAATGTAAACAGACTAATAATCCAGACAAATTCTTTGTTGCAAATGTTCTTTGCAAACATAATACAAACATTACAAACATTTATTTGAGTTGCAGACTATTTTGAAAATTACTCTGCATTGTAATAGTGTGTTTTAGCATAAGTTTTAGTTTGGCACAGTAATGTTAAAGAGGGTTGCTTATATCTGGCACTTTTGTTCTTTAGCAAAATCATTAAGACTATACTTTCAGGGATCATTTCTATAGGTTTTAACTGGAGAAATGTGCTCGAAAGTGGTCAAACTCAGTAGTCATGAGGAAGAGCTGCAGTGTGTTCCCCTGAGCATGAAGTGGGTATCAAGTGCTGTTTATAACAGCTGCTTGTTACTTTTGATGATTGTTCCTCTCTTTATTCATGAAGAGTAGGAGGGGGAATGCACAAGCTGAATGGCTATTCTCTTAGTGAAGTACAATTATAGATATAATGTTGATACTGTTTAAGATTATGCAAGTGGAGCTAAGGTTTTTCATTTATTTATATGTTTGGCATCTCATATGTGCCCAGAGTGCAGCTATAAGATCCTTGCTGAGAAAGTCAGAAGACAGATTGTCTGCCCCCCACCAGATCTGTGGCATCCGAGGGTACTGAGTCACAGGCAGCCTGGTCCTCATATGCTCTGGTCACCCTAGACCAGGGGCGTTCAAGTTTTTTCTGCAGTGGGCCACTTCATCAGAATTGTATACGTGGGTGGGCTGCACTCATTTTTCACTGTGAGAAAATATGGCCTTTAATAAGATATGCAGATTAAAATAAAGTAAATGACACAAAACATTTACTTTTCCTCTCACTGATTTCTGGGCCTAGAAAGTTTTGTGACTACAAATTCAGGATTCTGGAAAAGTAAAAATAAAATAGTTCTATTTATTTTAGCGATGCACTAAAATGAAAATTCTGGACCAAAACCGAAAATTCAGGGTTCGCTTAGCCGAAACTGAAAATGACCCCCCACACACTTTTAATAAAAGTTAGTTACACACCAAAATTGTACAAAAAATTATATATTATGATTGTTAACCGCAATCTCAGGCATACCCAGATTCCAGCATGTACTGGTTGGCTGGGCATTTTACCGGTATTTTTTGTCCAATTTTATTGTGTAACCACGCTTTTATTAAAAGTAACACACCAAAATTGGACAAAAAAAATCAACAATATGACTTGGCATGATAGGAGTGTGATTGCTAACATCAAACACACTCTTTTTATACCCAGGCAACCAGTAAATGCTGGAACCTAGGCATGATGGGACTGTGATTGCTGTTAGCAGATTGCTGTTAGCTGTTAGCAATCACACTCCTATCGTCCCAAGTCAGCCAGTACATGCTGGTACAGGGTGGCTGTAAGTGCAGACCCCATACTGCTGGCAGCATCAATACACAAGGGGGGCAGCTAGCCAGGTTTCAGCATGTACTGGCTGACTTGGCATGATAGGAGTGTGATTGCTAACGGCAAACACACTCTTTTTATACCCAGGCAACCAGTAAATGCTGGAACCTAGGCATGATGGGACTGTGATTGCTGTTAGCAGATTGCTGTTAGCTGCTAGCAATCACACTCCTATCGTCCCAAGTCAGCCAGTACATGCTGGTACAGGGTGGCTGTAAGTGCAGATCCCATACTGCTGGCAGCATCAATACACAAGGGGGCAGCTAGCCAGGTTTCAGCATGTACTGGCTGACTTGGCATGATAGGAGTGGGATTGTTAACAGCAATCACAGTCCCATCATGCCTAGGTTCCAGCACTTACACATCCATGCTATCACACACACACTGATTCATTCATTCACAGATTCATTCCCTCAATCAGGCATACTCATTCAAACTAATTTTGTGTCATCAGCAAAAACTGTGACATGGCTCTCAATGCTTCTCTGCCTTTTGGCTAAGATCAAATGTTGTCCCCTAGCTGTTCTCCCCTGGATCTCTGAATCGCAGAGATGTGTCGCTCTCGCGCCTCACCCCTTAATTACGCCCACACTGAAAGCATTCAAAGGGGCTGTGAGAGTTGGCGGTCTCTCGACGGAACCCTCGCCCTTATTTCCTATTTTGGGGCATCCTGATTTCCCACCAGGGGGAGATGCCAGTCGTCTGTTGTCCCTTTGCCCTCCTTCTGTCTCTGTATTTAGGGTCTGCCATGTATCTCGTGGCTCTACCTTTCGGCAGTTGCCGGAACTGATGGGCCTCGCGACTAACCCCTTTCAGACTGTCTTTTTATATCACCAAATCAAGCACTTTCTCACTTCCACTGGTGCCCTTGCTGGTGGATCTCGTGCCCCTACCGCTTTGAACAACTGTGCCTAGCAGACAAGGAACCTCCTCACCTCCTCTCTGCCCTCTCTGCCATCCTGCTCACGCCGGCGATGCTCACTAAGCCCTATTACTTTAGTCTATGGGAGGGGGACCTGGGGATCTCTTTCCCTTGAGGAGTGGGAGAGGATGCTTATGATTGTGCACAAGGGGACCATCTCCAGCAGAGTGCAGGAAATGCTCTTTAAAATTGTGACGCGTTGGTACAGGGTCCCCCTTGATCTTCACAGGTTCCTGCCCCAGATTCTCCCTACGTGCTGGCGCTGCAATGCCTCACCGGGTTCCCTCTACCATATCTGGTGGTCGTGCCCGGCAATTCAGCCTTTTTGGGACAAGGTGTCCTCTGTCATTCGTGCGGTGGCTGACCAGACCTTCATAGCTACCCCGGCTTCCGTGCTCTTGCATCACAACACTATCCCGTACAAGTCCTACAAAGGCTCTATCAAATTTCATTTAATTAATGCGGCCCTCACGTCCCTTCCCAGATCCTGGAAGTCCGCCAGCCCCCCTCTATGTCTGCTTGGTTTCGGCGCGTCAAATTTATCTACCAGATGGAGGTCCTCACAGGGGCCGCTAAGGGCCAAGACCACTCGGTCGAGCTCCAGTGGTATCACTGGCGCACGTATGTCTCCTCCCTTGCCGATCGCTCGGATTCCTTGGTGCCTTGAGTACATACCTACCTCTCCCTTCCACGTCGGGTCTCTTCTATCAGTCCATTTCATTTTCATTTTTGTTTTCTTTTCTTTGTGGTTTACACTTGCATTATGTTTGTTTGCACACGACATGTTTATGTACCTGCCTTACCTGTGGTTTGGAATGGCTCGGTATTCTCTCCGGGCCTTTCTCTTCTCCTTCTACTACATGTATCCTCCAGGTACTTTTGTTGTTGTAGTTACTAATGGCATTCCGCCATTGACCACTGTTTACCAGTTTCGGATATTATGTAGCACATATGTATCCTGGCCTTTCATGGCCCCTGTTCGTATATGTCTGAGATAACAGCTTATCTTTACGTGTCATGTGGAAGTTGATCCATCCCTTACCATGTACAATGTGTATAATGCTGTTGCTGTGATTTTGTGCTATGTCATCTCCTACCTGCAATAAACGGTGAATTGAAAAAAAAAAGATCAAGTGTTGTACCCTATGGGAAGGGGGGAAAAGCTTGATCCTCTGGCCTTGATGCCGAGGTAGCATGGAGCCCAAGGTGTACACTTGAGCCCCAGAGAAATTCTGGGTCACGTTCACAACCTTGCACCTATTGTTGTGAAATGTGTGAGCACGAGGAACACTGAAGGCCAGACGCTACAGATGAAGCACCCTTCACTCCAAGACCCTTATGGGCATGCGTGTGAATATTTTTTTATTTTTCGGCCTTACGGAAAATGGCTGGACACTTATTTATTACTCACTTTTCTTTTCCCTATTACTCACTAATTGCACTTTCCGTTGGTACACTTGTGCCTATCGATTAGGATGGATCACACACTTTTTGATCACGGCCTGTATATGTTTTTTTCCTGGCATACAGTGGCAGTACGAGTGGGTAATGTCCTTTCCTTAGGGACAAGCTGAATCTAAAGAAATAAAAACAATTAAATGCCCCGGAGCCCCTCCTCCTTACCCATAAAGCCGGGGCCGACCGGAGGAAGCCAGTTCTTTTCTTGTCCCTTTCAGGGACGGACAGGTTGAATCGTCGGTCCGGACAGGAGTCCGGCATCTTCGGTTGCTGGTGAGGCGCACGGGTTGCTGCCTGGGGGTTTCGTGTGCCTCCGATTGCTCCCCGGGTGGTGAGCAGAGAGAGGTCTTCCCTCCGTAGCGGTTCGCGTTACGGAGGATGTATTTTTGTCTTCCTTTTGTGTATTAGGAAGTGGGAGCATGCGCAGTTTGGTGGAACGCACGCCCGGGTGTCGTTGCGTTCCACTGAAGATCCGATCGCGCTACTGAGCATGCGTGAGTCGGATCTTCCGGAGGGCGGCAATTTTAAAAATTGCATATAAGCGCTTTGCCTGTCTGACTGCTGGAGCTTTCGTCAGTACAGTGCAGCCGTGTCACCAGCCCCCCCACACGGTTCAGAGGTGGTTAGGGTAAGATATTTCTTTATCTTGGCTCTTTCCTATCCTCTTCCCTCCAAAAAAAAAAAAAAAAAGTTTTTTTCTTTTAATACGCTTTTTTTCTTTCTATCAGATGTCTAGTCCGGTCCCATCAGAGAATCCGGATAAGGATAAAAGACCTGCTTCCGCTCCCAAAAAAGCCACTTCCAAAGCTAAACATTTAACATGTTCGGAATGTTCTACGCCACTGCCTGATGGCTGCAGAAAAAAATTGTGCAACGCCTGCTCTGCTGAACAGCTTGCTTCTGAGAAGCGTAAAGACCTACAATCTTTCCTTGGAAGCTCAAACTCAGGAGTAAGTCAAGCTTAGTTCTACACACAAGCACAAAAGATCGAGATCTTTCTCTCAATCAGACCTTTCCTTGGGTGAGATTTCCAGGTCCTCTAATTCATCATCAGGTGATAGTTCGGAGGATGAAATGGTTTTTCCCTCCCATGACCTCCGCAAGTTCACTAAAGAGGTGACTCGTATGCTCCTAGAAGATGATGTAGGAAGAGTTAAAGGTTTTCCTGTACTTCCTAAGGTGGATGACCTTATTGCCAGGGAATGGAAACACCCTGGAAAGCGAGCTTTTATTTCAAAGCAATTTAAGCAGCTGTTCAGGCTTCAAGGGGAATATTCCTGGGAGGATCCCCCCAAAGTGGACGTACAAGTGGCACAGCTCTCCAAAAAGACTACTCTCCCTATTGGTGAGGTGTCTGGGCTCAAAGACCCGATGGACAGGAGGGCAGAGACTTCATGCAGGCGTATTTTCCAGGCGGCAGGAGCCCAATGTAAGGTGGCGGTGTCCAGTGCAGCAGTGGCTAGGGCCCAGCACGTTTGGCTTCAAGTGTTGCAAGATCGTCTTGCGGATGATTCTGATTCTGAGATTAATAGGCTGTTGAAGAACTTAAAGCGTTCTAACAGTTTTTTTTTTGTGGATTCGGCTCAGGAATCCCTTAAGCTATCAGCCAAGAACATGGCGTTGTCTTCAGTATCTCGCAGAGCCCTGTGGTTACGGTCCTGGACGGCTGATTCCGCTTCTAAATCTGCGCTCTGTGACTTACCTTTAGAGAGTAAGAAGTTGTTTGGTGCTCCTTTGGAAGATCTTATTAAGCAGATTTCGGATACGAAAAGAGCCTTACCTCAGGATAGAAGACCAAGGTGGAACCGCAGATATCCATATAGGAACCCGAGGCCCTTTTTTTCCAGTCCACTAGATCTCAGAATTTTCGTGGGCCCTTTGGAGATAAGAAATTCCAAGACCGGCCGAAAAGGCAGGACAAAAGAAAATTCTGACAAAGTAGGGGGTCGCCTTCGGCACTTCAGACTCTACTGGGAACAGACCACCCAAAATCCGTGGATTCGTCGGATTGTTTCGGAGGGTTACAAGATAGAGTTTTTTCATCCCCCGGTCCACCAGTTCCTGATTTCGTCTTACCCCTTGGTAAAAAAGAATTTTACGTTTTTTTCAGAAAGCATGAAGCTTTTGGGAAAGGGAGTTATAGAAAAGGTTCCTGTTCACCAAAAATTCCAAGGGGTCTATTCCCGGTTGTTTCTGGTGCCGAAGCCGGATGGCTCCCTGCGTCCGGTTCTGGACCTAAAGTCTGTAAACCGCTGTATCCCCTACCAGCATTTTCGGATGGAGAGTATCACCTCAGTCACACAGGTGCTAAAGGAGGGAGATTTTATGGTCACATTAGACCTGAAAGACGCATATCTTCATGTCCCGATAGCCGAGGCGTCCAGGAAGTTTCTGAGGTTTGCCTTGCGGGTCAATCAGAGGGTGCATAATTTCCAATTCAAGGCCCTGCCATTCGGTCTGGCATCAGCCCCAAGGGTTTTCACAAAGATCCTTTGTCCTTTGACAGCTCACCTCAGAGAGCAGAATATTTCGATCATTCCTTACCTGGACGATTGGCTGATCATGGCGTCCTCCCTGGAGAAGCTTTTATTAGACCTTTCCATAACTATGAAGTTCCTGGAACAACACGGCTGGTTAATACACAAGCAAAAATCTTGCCTCATTCCTGCTTCCAGGACTCTTTTCTTAGGGTTTTTGGTGGACTCAATGTCCCTTTGCGTTTATCTCCCGCGTTCCAAGCGTCTCAAGATAAGACAAGAGATCTCAACGCTGCAAAGAGGTCCAACTTGCTCTGTCAGGAAGGCTATGAACGTCCTGGGTCTGTTAACCGCTGCCATCCCGGCAGTACCTAGGGCAAGGTGTCAGCTTCGTCCCTTGCAGTGGCAGATTCTCTCAAACTGGTCCAAGCAAGAAGAAGATCTAGACACTTCCTTCGCAATAAGTGCCCAGGTCCTCTCCCAATTGAATTGGTGGAAACAGTCGTCCCATCTCGCCAGAGGGCTTTCTTTCCGACCCAGAAATTGGATAATTATCACCACAGATGCCTCCGGCCGAGGATGGGGAGCCCATTTGGGTTCCCTTTTTCGAAGGGGAGATTGGGCTCCAGTAGATGCTGTCCGCTCATCAAATTTCCAAGAGCTAAAGGCAGTTCTTCAGGCTCTCCTGGCCTTCAGGCCCTTCATAGAGGGTCAGGCGGTAAAAATCGAATCAGACAACGCAGCTGCCGTCGCATATCTCAACAAACAAGGTGGAACACGGACGCGGAGTCTTCAGATCCTGTGTGCAGTAATTATGGAGTGGTCCCAACTTCATTTGACGAATATTTCAGCAACCCATATCAGAGGCCGCTACAATTTAATCGCGGACGATTTAAGCAGGACAAAATGGTCACAGACGGAATGGTCCTTGACCCCACAAACCTTCTCCACTTTGGTGGCACGCTTCGATCTCCCGGATGTGGATTTGATGGCGACTCGAAAAAACCACAAGGTCCCGGTGTTCGCGTCCCTCAACAGATGGGATTTGCCTCATTTTCTGGACGGTCTTTCCATGGTTTGGAATTTCCGGTTGGCCTACATCTTCCCGCCAGTGGCTTTGATTCCTCGCGTCCTGCTAAAAATTCGCTACGATAAGGCCAGGGTCTTGGCCATCCTTCCGTACTGGCCCAACAGGAGTTGGTTTGTCCTCCTCAAGCAGTTGACCATCACCTATTGGGAGCTGCCAATTTCTCCACAGCTACTGGAGAACGTCAACCTTCGCCCGGAACTTCTTCGGGTGTTCCGTCTGACAGCCTGGCTGTTGCAAGGCTGATATTGAGTAACCAAGGTTTGGACGACGACATCTCAGACTTTTTGTTGACATCAGTCAGAAGTTCGACGTCCAGTATTTATTTCCGGGTGTGGACCAAGTTCCTCCTGTGGTGCTCCACCAGGCACCTTACGATTTTTCCTCCATCCATCAACTCCGTCATTCGTTTTTTACAGGAGGGTCTGTCTTTGGGCCTTAGCGTCTCGACCCTTAAAGGGCAAATCTCGGCCCTTAGTCATTTTTTTCTTTCGGATCTGGCCTCTCACATTCTTATTAGGCGCTTTTTTAAGGCCGCCACTATTCGACGCCCTCCTAGAAGGTCTTTGTTTCCATCATGGGATCTTTCCATTGTACTTCGGGCTTTATGTTCAGCGCCCTTCGAACCTCTGGAGGAAGTATCCATGAAGCTTCTCTCCCTGAAAATGGTTTTTTCTCGTGGCTATTGCCTCGGCTAGGAGAGTTGGGGAAATCCAAGCTCTGTCTTCCTCTCCGGAGTTCACAGTTTTTCATGATGATAAAGTTGTTCTACATGTTAAACCTTCGTTTCTCCCTAAAGTCATTTCCAGGACCAGTATTAGTCAGCCCTTGGTTCTCCCTACTTTTTTTCCGTGTCCTTCCTCTCCTGAGGAATTGGTTTGGCACACGTTAGACGTCAAAAGGGCTTTGGAGATTTATATTGCTAGGACCTCCTCCATCCGTTCCTCGGACCATCTTTTTGTCAATTTTTTGGGGCGGTCTGCCGGTAGAGCGGCTTCCAAGTCTTCTATTTCCAGATGGCTGGTGGACGCCATCCGTATGGCCTACCACTCCTCTGGTCTCACTCTACAATGGCCCATTAGGGCCCATTCCACAAGGGCCATGGCGGCCTCCTGGGCAGAAAAGGCTGCAGCTTCGCCTGAGGACATTTGTAAGGCTGCTACCTGGTCCTCCTTTTCCACCTTCATTCACCATTATCGGCTAGACATCTTCTCCTCCTCTGCGGCGGATTTTGGGCGTAAGGTGCTCCAGGCGGTGGTCTCCTGATATGTGCCCCCCCAGTTCTGGGATCTTGCTACATCCCACTCGTACTGCCACTGTATGCCAGGAAAAACGGAAATTTTTTACTCACCGTAAATTCCTTTTTCCTTAATACAGTGGCAGTACGGGTTTCCCTCCCTTCTTATGATAGAATAAATTATTTTTTGGCAAGCTATTTTGTGTCTGTCTTGTTACTTACTGGCTTCCTCCGGTCGGCCCCGGCTTTATGGGTAAGGAGGAGGGGCTCCGGGGCATTTAATTGTTTTTATTTCTTTAGATTCAGCTTGTCCCTAAGGAAAGGACATTACCCACTCGTACTGCCACTGTATTAAGGAAAAAGGAATTTACGGTGAGTAAAAAATTTCCGTTTCTTTTGGACACTTTTGGCCATGGCGGCCTCCTGGGCAGAAAAGGCTGCAGCTTCGCCTGAGGACATTTGTAAGGCTGCTACCTGGTCCTCCTTTTCCACCTTCATTCACCATTATCGGCTAGACATCTTCTCCTCCTCTGCGGCGGATTTTGGGCGTAAGGTGCTCCAGGCGGTGGTCTCCTGATATGTGCCCCCCCAGTTCTGGGATCTTGCTACATCCCACTCGTACTGCCACTGTATGCCAGGAAAAACGGAAATTTTTTACTCACCGTAAATTCCTTTTTCCTTAATACAGTGGCAGTACGGGTTTCCCTCCCTTCTTATGATAGAATAAATTATTTTTTGGCAAGCTATTTTGTGTCTGTCTTGTTACTTACTGGCTTCCTCCGGTCGGCCCCGGCTTTATGGGTAAGGAGGAGGGGCTCCGGGGCATTTAATTGTTTTTATTTCTTTAGATTCAGCTTGTCCCTAAGGAAAGGACATTACCCACTCGTACTGCCACTGTATTAAGGAAAAAGGAATTTACGGTGAGTAAAAAATTTCCGTTTCTTTTGGACACTTTTTCAGTTTGACGTTTTGGAGCACTGCACCGCAGTGAGGACTGGTTTTCAGTCGTTGGGAGAGGTGGGGGAAGTCTTGAGTACCCGACATCCCCACCATGCTGAGGACTTTATTTGTGTGCAACTGCGTGCGCAGGACTCTGCTGGAAACTCCATGTCTTGCTTCTTCCTACTGCCCCTGTGGAAGCAGCTCAAGTGGGAAAAGTGAGACAGCTCCATCCCTTACAATTGGACTATAACCTGGTTCTACTCGGATGTGGGCAAATCTGTAAGGGAGCACCAACTGGAGGGAATTAAGCCAGACCTGTGGTGATCAAGTCAGTACCCTGGGTGGATGAGGGTAAAATTTAGTCCTGTGGTCTTAAGACCGAGGTAACTGGAAGCCCGGGGTGTTGAGGAGGGAGCAGGTCACAGTCCGTGACTGCTGCAGGCTTATCCACAGCCTGCTGAGAGACTACTCTCTTATGGACAGTGTAGAGGCTGAGGACTAGCCTAATCTTCGTCAACCCCTTCCACTCTTCCCCTCACCCATCTGTGTCACCTCACTTCCCCATTTCCCCCATGCTGTTTCCACTAATGTGCTAACTATGTGTGCCGTATCTGGAATTGTAATTGTACGCTGCTTCTACTGTATTATTGAGCTTTCCGTTAACTGAAGTTGTACTTCCCTGCGCTGTGCTGCGCTGCGGCGCAGTACTGCTTATCACCTTTCTGATTTTAGGAATACCTATAGCACTGTATATATAAAAAACAGGCACCAACCTGTTTACCTTTTTTTTGTTCGTATTAATAAACATTTAAAAAAAAATAACAACAGTGTATGCACATAATGCTATCTAAATAAAAAAAGCAGACTAATACCAAAGAGTATTTTTTTCCTGTAGTGTCATTTGGTCTAGGTCGGACCGACCCTGTTGCGAAAGAAAATCGACACCACGTTTTTTCCAGTGAGGGTGTATCCTTGTGTTTGATTGGTTAGGCGCATCACCCATGCAAATTTGAAGAGACTAATAATCTGGAGAAATTCTTTGTTAACAAACATAATACCAACATTACAAACATTTCTTTGTGTTGCGGACCATTTTGAAAATTACTCTGCATTGTAATAGTGTGTTGTAGCATAAGTTTTAGTTTGGCACAGTAATGTTAAAGAGGGTTGCTCATAACTGGCACTTTTGTTCTTCAGCAAAATCATTAAGACTATACTTTCAGGGATCATTTCTATAGTGCTTAACTGGAGAAATGTGCTTGAAAGTGGTCAAACTCAGTAACCATGAGGAAGAGTTGCAGTGTGTTACCCTGAGCATGAAGTGGGTATCAAGTTCTGTTTATAACAGCTGCTTGTTACTTTTGATGATTGTTCCTCTCTTTATTCATGAAGAGTAGGAGGGGGAATGCACAAGCTGAATGGTTATTCTCTTAATGAAGTATAATTATAGATGAAATGTTCATACTGCTAAAACTGATTATTATGAGGTGGAGAAACGCACAGTTAAAGTGATACCATTTATTGGCTAACAGAGTTTAATTGCGAGTTTTCAAGACCAAGTTGTTGGGTCTCTTCCTCGGGCATTAATGAAGCTAACACAGACTTTTCTAAATACAAAAGCACAATTCACACATTAATAAAGACTTTAGATAAACCCAGAGGTATTGGGGAATTTGTTCAGCAGTAAATTAGCCGGACTAGCAGAGATCCAATGGACAGATATGGTTCAATATAAAGGCTTTAATTGATAGCATGTCTTTATTAAGTGGGGTGGGTGTTTATGATTGCGAGCATTACAACTGAGTGTGACTTCAGTCTTGGTATCTACCGTATTTGCTTGATTATAAGATGACCCCCCAAAATCTAAATATTAATTTAGGAAAAAAGGAAAAGCATAAAGACTATAAGACTACCCTATAGGAAAAAAGTAGGAAAGGAAACTAGTAAATATTAATTCATGTAAACTATTTTTTCATGTTTAATAAAAGCTATGATTGACAAAAATATTTGTTTTTATTTATTATTTGTTAACCTGCCACCCCAGTTATGCACATCTGCCCCGAGGCTTGCCACTCTGCCCCCAGAAATGCCTTATACCCCTGTTTGTCACTCTGCCCCATGATGTGCCTTTTAACCCTATATATGCCACTCTGCCTCCAGAAATGTCTTATACCCTCCTATATGCCACTGTGCCCCATGATATGCCTTTTAACCCCCTATATGCCCCTCTGCCCCGTGATATGCCTTATACCCCTATATGCCACTCTGGCATATAGGGGGTTAAAAGGCATATCATGGGGCAGAGGGGCATATAGGGGTTAAAATGCATTACTGGAGATTTATATAATTTCTAACAGCAATCACACTCCTATCAAGCCCAGGCAGCCAGTACATGCTTGAACCTGGGGATGATAGGAGTGTGATTACAGCCTCCCTATGCCATGCTACCACCACCACCCCTTACACATTCATGCTATCACGCACACACTCATTCCCAAACATGTAAATACTCATTCATTCCATTAATCACACATACTTGCTCAAAAACCCTCCCCCACCCCTTACCTGAACTGCAGACTTCTGCAGGGTCCCGGCTGTGCAAGCAACTTGACATGGACATTGGACATGGGCAAGCACTCGAGGGCCGTGAATACTCCCAAACCCTCCGGGGTTAAGGAGAAACACTCCAGCACCTCAGTCTGGTCGCCACCTCCGAGTCCGCGAAGCGCCCGCTCTGGGTCTCCTTCTGTGGCCGACTCCAACAATTTGCTGCTGTCTCAGACGAACCCATCATGGCAGGAAGCAATGAGAGACTTGCCTACCAAGGCTGAGATGTCAGACCTGTTCCGCTCGGCACTATCAGGGGTCCGTGAAGACCTACAAGAAATAAAAGAAAATCTTTTGCAACTTGGTGACCGCGTGGTAGCCTTGGAAGAGGAGCGGGAGAAGATACGACATCCCTACAACGGTCTTCCATCAACAGGACACGGTCGCACCACTACTCCGGCAGATGGAAGACCTCGATAATAGAGAACGGCGGTCTAACCTTCGCATCCGGGGCCTTCCGGAGTCTGTCCCTACTGCGGACGTAATGTCCACTCTCACGTCCATCTTCAACAAGAACCTGGACAGACCAGCGGATTCCCCGATTGCTCTTGATCGCGCTCATAGGGCGCTTAGACCCAGAGGTCCCGACACACAACCTCCTCGCAATATAATATGTTGCCTCCACGAATACCACACTAAGGAATTGATTCTACAAAAATGCAGATCAAAAATGCCTATCCAGTATGAGGAACACACCATCTCCATTTTTCAAGATTTATCACCCATCACACTTCAGACTAGACGGATGCTGCACCCACTCAACTCTATGCTTCGCGAGGCTTCTATTCCCTATCAGTGGGGATTCCCTTTTGCCTTGATCGCTCAAAAGGGTACTCAAGCAGTGATATTGCGCCATCCTACAGACCTACCTGACTTCTTAGGCTCCCTGGATCTCCCTCCACTGGACCTGCCGGAGTGGTCGTCTTCACTACACAAGCCCTCCATTACACGACTACCGAAAACCGGCTGGTCATCTCTTCCACAACGCCGCCAACATCGTTGACACGTGGACTGGCCCACTGCTGTTCCTCCATGCGGGCCGTTAAGTATCTCACGTTTGACTCTTTTCTTTTTTTTTTCTAATACCATTTTGCATGTGCCTCAGATCTCTTTTTATTTATGTTTTATGTTATACTCGATATGACACTTTTTGTGTACGCTTATATTTGAATGCATCTGCCTATGTCTCCATGCACACATCTACACATTAACACTTGGGCTGCTATGGCTCTTTTGACTACACACCCTTCACACATACTTACACACTCGAAAGCCTCCCTCGGGGTGCACATCACTCCCTACATCTACACATTTTCATTGCTTTTTGATCCCAGTCTCGAACATACTCCCCTTCTTCCACTATTTTTCTTTATTTTTCTATTGCTTTACTGACACTTCATTTACACTAGTCATATACACATCCTGCTACTATGGACCCCTCCAGAGTCTACCACTCAGAGCTCCAATTAATGGACTTCCAAGAGGGTATGACAATTTTAGGGGGGGACTTTAACATGACTTTCCACCCGGTGCTTGACAATTCCTCTGGCACTTCTTCTGTTCCCCATACTCAAATCAACCGGGTTAAGAGGCTGCTGCACATGGCACAGCTCATAGATGTTTGGAGAACGCAACACCCTACCACTAGGGATTACACGTATTACTCTGCCTTACACGACCATCATACCCGTATTGTTCCTCTCTCACCACCATCTCCCCACTCTTCACACTTCCTCCTAGGACCAATTCCTAGCATACTGAGTGATCACGCACCGGTCTTTATGACCATCAAACTTGCTTTGTTTCCAAAGCCCTGGGTATGGCGTCTGAATGAAAACGTTCTCTCCGATCCTTCGCTTTCTTCAGATGTTGCTGAACATTTACGCCTATACTTTACTGAAAATATTACCCCTGGACTGTCGTTACCCACCATCAGAGGCGTATCTACTGAAAATAGCGCCTATGGCAAACACTGAAATTGCGCCCCTGTCCAAATATCTAAAACTCATTTACTAGCCCCTGCTGCCCATATATATATAAATATTAGTCCCTGCTGCCAATAGCAGGTATAGATCAACAAACAAACCCAGATCAACTGAAATTCACTTGTGATCTCAGCACTGAAGGTATATATCAAATAAACAGAATCAGACATACAAATCCTGTATTTGCAGGTATACAATAATATATGAAACGTAGCATCGCAGGTATAGATCAAATAGATGGAAACAGCATTGCAGGTATTGATCAACTGAATAAGACATATTAACCCTGTATTTGCAGGTACACATAAATAATGTATGGAAACATAGCATAGCACATATGAATCTACAGAATAACACAAAAACCCAGCTTTGCAGGAAAAGATCAATTGGAATTCACATAAAAACACGGCATTAAAGGTATATTTAAAACCCCCTAAATTACAGGCATAGATCACAGGTTGCAAACCCCAAAGTCAGCCCTGGCATCCACACTGCCCACATACAACCTGACCAGCACCCAGATAACACACATAAGATTTGCAATCTTTGTCCCCAAATAGCCCAACACAAGTCAACTTTGTCCCCAAACAGTCCGGCCTATGCCATCTTTGTCCCATATACACCCTGCCTGTGCCATCTTGGTCCCCAAGGCTCAAACCTCCTGCTAGTGCCATCTTTGCCCTTCCACAATTATACATCTATGATACACAAACACTTTTACAGTCACTCACTAATTCACACATTAATTCAGACAACTCATCCACACATTAACTCATGCTCTCCCTCATTCAGACAGTTCATTAACTCATGCTCTCCCTCATTCAGACAACTCATGCTCTCCCTCATTCAGACAATTCATCCACATACTAACTCATGGTCTCCCTCATTCAGACAACTCATCCCCATATTAACTCATGCTCTCCCTCATTCAGACAATTCATCCACATATTAACTCATGCTCTCCCTCATTCAGAAAACATACATTCACATATTAACTCATGCTCTCCCTCATTCACTCAATGCATCCACACATTAATTCACACTCTTTACTTATATCTACCCCCTCTCCTTCCATTATCACTGTCTAACCCCTCTCCCCCTTTGTAGTTCTCCCACCTTGAGGTCCAGCAACGGGAGCACGAGGCTTCTGTCTTCCTGCTCTGCCCGCTGCTTCACTGCTGAGCGCCGTAATATGACGTCATATTTCGGCGCTCAGCAGTGAAGCAGCGTGCACCATCGAGGGGCTTTTAAACACTGTCTTTTTTTTTTTTGATGCGGGGGAAAACAAGGGGCGCCGAGCGGTTGCTAGGCGCCCCTCTCTCTCCTCCACATCAAAAAAAGAAAAGAAAAAAAAGACGGCGTTTGAAAGCCGATCACTGGCGCCCCCTTCAAATGGCGCCTATGGCAGGAGCCATACTCTAGATACGCCTCTGCCCACCATTTGGGAGGCCCATAAGGCGGTTGTGCGAGGGAAGTTTATACAAATTGGTTCTCAGCTTAAGAGACTGGCGTTGGCCACTACTCTTGATTTAATCAAGAAAATAGCGGACCTGGAGAGACTACATAAATCCCAACGTGATCCCTCTATTTTGATCCAACTAGATCCCAATTGGCCTCTCTCATGAATAGACGCCTTAAACGACAATCTCTCTTGACCAGACGGCATTTCTATGAATACGGGGAAACTGCTAGCTAGCGCACTCAGAACCCAGGCTGCCAAACATTTTATAGCATGAATCTGCACCGACAGAGGCAACCATGTTTCCTCCACTCCTGAGATTGCGGACTGCTTCCGCAAATATCATCAAGGTCTCTACAATTTACCTCCAGTTCAAGAGTCTCTTCCCGACTATATGTCGGTACTAGACGCTTATTTGGATAATCATCTTCCGCGCCCTTTCAGACCGGAGGAATCAGACCTCCTTAATTCCCCCATCACGCTCGATGAGGTTAGGGACGCCATTAAATCCACTAAACAGGGCACATTTCTGGGTCCGGATGGCCTTCCCATTTCATATTACAAAAAATTTCTCCCCATCCTGGGTCCACATCTAGTAAACGTGTTTAACTCCCTTACGTCTGGTTCTCATTTCGACCCACGGTCCAATACAGCCCATATTTCTTTAATTTTGAAACCAAATAAACCTTCTGACATATGTGGCAGCTACCGCCCTATTTCTTAACTCAGATATTAAATTATTAGCCAAAATTCTTGCCTTGCCCCCAATTTATCCACAGGGATCAGGAGGGCTTTGTTCCTGGCAGGGAGGCTAGGGACAATACCACCAAGGTCATTGACCTTATTAATCTTTCTAATCGTACACAGATCCCTCTTACCCTGACCTCACTGGACGCGGAGAAGGCCTTCGACAGGGTGGCCTGGCCTTATCTCTTTCGAGTATTGGAGCGACTGAAGCTTGGCCATCACTTTTTGAGCTGGGTTAGAGCCCTATATCATAACCCTACGACACTGATCAAAGTCAACGGGCTCGTGTCTCATCAGGTCACCCTGTCGAATGCCACTAGGCAGGGCTGTCCGCCTAGTGCCCTTGGCAAATGCTATCCGGGCTAGCACCTCTGTAATGGGCATTCCTATAGCTGGGGTCCAACATAAGCTGGCGATTTACGCTGATGATATGCTTTGTATTAACTCAAACCCACTGGACTCCCTCTCCCGCATGCTGCAAGAGTTGCGAACCTTTGGCACACTCTCCAACTATAAAATAAATCTCTCTAAATCTGAATTGTCATGCTGTAACGTCCAGGTGGAGCTGTTGACAAATTTATCACGCAAATTTCCGTTCAAGGTCTGCGACCAAGCCCTCACTTACCTGGGACTGCGAATTCCCATGGATCTCTCCCTTCTCTATACTTTAAATTTTGCCCTATTACTTACTTCCATATCTGCTGACCTACGGAGGTGGGACTACACCCATGTTTCCTGGTTCGGTAGGGTGGCCGTAATTAAAATGAACATTCTCCGCAGGTTTCTATACCTGTTCCAGACCTTGCCGATTTTTCTCCCACGTTCATTCTTTAAGAAATGTCATTGGTTATTTCGATCCTATGTTTGGTGCTCTAGGTCTCCTAGGCTATCCCACGCACATTTAATTAGACCTAAACTTAAGGGTGGTCTGGGGCTGCCAGATCTGGAGAAGTATTGGCAAGCGGCCCACCTCAGTAGAATTATGGAATGGTCAATTTCAGTCCCCAAGCAGTGGTTGGAAATTGAGGGGTCCTTCGTACACGTCCCTCTTTCTTGTCTTCCTTGGCTGCCGGACTCCAAAAAACACTTCGTCTCTAAGACCTCGCTCGCTATCTCCTCTACGTTGAGAGTGTTTAACAGGATTGTGAGGGAGGGTGTCTTAACCTCCAGCCCGTGCCCCTCTACCCGATTGTTCCTAATCCTAAATTCCCCCTCACTATGTCTGTTCACCGGTCCCCGCTGCAGCCCTCACTCCCGTGACGTATGATTCGCTTTCACTCCATGTTTGTGGGCAACAATCTCATGTCGAGACCTTTTATGGCAAGCAATCCTTAACCTCTGCTGAACTTCTTTTCTACTTACAAAGTCAACACTTTATGACATCAATTCCCAAGACTCCCCTCCTGTCTCGACCATTATCCACTTTTGAATCTCTATGCTCCTCTAACTCAGAGACCCCACACTTATTGTCGGTACTCTATGCTCTCCTGCTAGACTCTGCCTCTAGGTCAAAACCTTACTTTATGAGCATGTGGGAGGGGGATCTATTTCGCCGTCCCCCCAGGACTGGGATAAAGTTTTGTTTGCTATTCATAGGGGCTCCATCTCCAGCAGAATCCAGGATTGCTCGTACAAGCTTTTGATGAGGTGGTACAGAACACCTGTAGATCTCCCTGCCGTCTCTGATGTTTGTTGGAGATGCGGGTCAGGCAGGGGGACTTTGTACCACATATGGTGGCAATGTCCGGCGGTTCAATCTTTCTAGCAAGTAGTCTTGAGGGTGGTGGAGTGGGTGGGTGGTATGGATTTATTGGGCAAGCCGGAGGCGGTTTTATTACACCTTAACTCACTCCAGCAACAGGCTTATAAGTGCACACTCACCATACACCTCTTAAATGCTGCCAAGGCTGTGATACCCAGATTTTGGTGCACTTCTACAACTCCACCGATTTCTTTATGGCTTCAACAAATAACTTTCATCGAACAAATGGAGTAGATGGTGTGGACATCCAGGGGGAAGGGTTACCAACATACTAGACGTTGGTTCTGGTGGCATGAATTTGTCGCCTCCACGGACTTTCGGATCATCCTGGGTCAGCAACTCCCGGATTCATGCCCTCCCGCATCCTCCCAGTGACTGCTCTACACACTACTTTTGAGACCGGTAGGGATGACCGACAGCTCACATTTTGGGTCCCTGTGTTTTTTTTTTTTCCTTTTTTTGAACTGTTTTCTTTTCCACATATGGCCTTTTCTTTTTATGTACTATGTATCAGCAAGGTAACTCTGCAATATGTCTCTCCACTTCACACATTATTGATTTGACACTCCACTTCTTCGATGTACTCACGTTTACCTAGAGCAACCATTAGAGGAGCTATTTCTTTGTTTTTTGGTTTTGTGTTTATGTTGTTTATTTTTGGCTCCGTTTATTCTATATAATCGAATTGTATCGCCACCTTCCATATGCCTCTTTTTTACATGACTCTCTGAATATTGTCGCTGCGCTGGACTTGCCAGGTGGCGCCTTTCCCTTTTACTATGCCCTTGGGGTTTCATGTAACAATATCTGATTCTGTAACATCCGGATGTCTTTATTGTTCACATTCTGTTTTGGACGGCCTTTGTATACATTGTGTCCCACCTTACCGGCGGTTATTCTACTAGATCTACCATCTGGATTGTTGCTTATGCTCCCTCCGCCCTCGTATTGAGCCATGGTCGGCGCACTACTCGCTGGCATCTGATCTTTGTGCATGTATATTGTTCATGATCTCTGTATTTTACACTGCTCAATAAACGGTGAATAAAAAAAAAAAATGTTCACAGGAATAAGTTGTTTGAGAGGATTAATGGTTTGTATTGTTATAATGGGAGATGAATTCTCTGTCTCTATTGAGCCAGTGAGTAGGGTATTAAAATCGGCAGATTAGTTTGACCTCCCATATTTTTCTCTCCCTCTGGGTGCTGAAACCAAAAAAAGACAAATAAACAGAGATATCTACTCTCAATGAACAACTGGAACCAAACACAGAGGATACATTTTGTTTACAGCAGTACTACGGAAGATTCCAAAAAGAACTCATCAACACAAAGAAGAAGAAATTACCGAGATTAAGGTTAATTTCTGGATTTTCAACAGAACCTCCCAAACCAACCAAAGGTGTGTGATCAACCTCTCCACTTACACACCAAACAGGGATGAACTGTCTGTACGCTCCAAAGGTCTATCATTTTGCCCAACAACACCTCGGGACAAAATAACCCAGCGCAGTGATATGGAGGAATTCTACCGAAAACTCAAGGAATTCTTTCATGACAAGATACAACAAATTGACTACAAAGAAACCCACTTGGACTCCAAAACCAGGATATAACCTTACACTTGACCAATATATCCTTTAGACACAGTCACAGTCAACTAAGAAATATTAGAGAAATAAACCAAACCGCCAACTTAACTATGAAGGAACAGAAGGCGATTAGATCACTTAAGAACAATCAAGACATTACAATTAAACCAGCAGACAAGGGAGGTGCTGTGGTTTTTACGGACACTGAGGATTACATAAAAGAAGCACACACACACTATGTCCAACTTCAGGAGGACCCCACAAACCCCTACACCAAAACACTCAAGAAAACCATAAAAGGACTGCTGCCCAACATCAGGCAACAGGTGGAAGGCTTGGTACCAACTGACCCCAAAGTGGGCTCCTTCTACATGCTCCCCAAAATACACAAAGAGAGAAACCCCGGAAGACCCATAATTTCAGGAGTCAGAACCCTTACAGAAAACATTTCTGGCTGGGTTGAAAAAATCCTTAAACTCTTAGTAAAGGGATTTCCCAGTTACCTCCAAGACACCACCGATCTCCTAAACAAACCTACCAATGTTGGCACAGTTCCTGATGGCACCATTCTTGCTACCATGGATGTAGAATCCCTCTAGACCAACATTCCCCATTGTGGCGGTATAGCAGCTTGCTGCAAATACATATAACAGGAGAGCTTAGGAATGGAACCCATAACACAACTAATACAGTTTATCCTCAACCACAACTACTTCACATTTGGACAGGACTTTTATCTCCAGAAAATGGGGACCGCTATGGGCACACGAATGGCTCCACAATATGCCAATCTATTCATGGCCAAACTGGAGGAGGACTACATCTCCACCTGCCACACCAAACAACTGGTATATCTCCATTACATAGACGATATACTAATCACCTGGACTGGTAGCGAAGAGGAACTCCTCAGATTTCATGAAGACTATAATGCCTTTCATCCTAACATAAACCTGAAACTGAGCTAATCCCGCACTAACATCCAATTCCTAGACACAACCATTAACAACATTAAGAACAAGTCCATTCAGACTTAACTCTACCACAAACCAACATATACAGTCATATACAGTCAAGCCATTAGATATACCTTCATCTGTTCGGATCATATGGACCAGGATAAACACCTCCAGAATCTCAGGAATGAATTCATCAACCATGGGTACAGTATAAAAATCACAGACTCCCAAATACAGAAAGCTATCAATATCCCCAGAGAAAACCTCCTGAGATACCAGCAGCCACAAAAAAGAGATCGAGTACCATTAGTGGTAACCTACAATCCACAAATGGAAGCCCTGAGCAAGATCTCAAAGGAATTACAAGAAATCCTGCACACTGATGAAAGACTTCAGGCAATATTCCCACATCCCCCACTGCTTTTATTCAAACAGCCTCCCAATCTCAAACAATGGATAGTGAAGAGCACCCTTCACAGGCGAACAACAAACGGTACCTCTCCTTGCCAACAAAAGAGATGCGAGACCTGTGCACACATCCTTCCTACAGATGAAATACAGATACCAGGCTCACACTTACACCACAAAATCAATGGCTGCTTTACGTGCAAACCATCTAACGTGGTGTATTTCATCATGTGTGCTAAATGCCCAATAGAGATGTACGTGGGGGAAACAGGCCAAGCATTGCACAAACGGTTTAATTCCCACAGACATACCATCAACCAGAAAAAAATAGATACACCTGTTGGAGAACATTTCTGCCAGCCTGGACACATCATTTGGCATGTGAAGTTGTTAGTACTGATGGGATCTTTCTGCACCCAGAGGGAGAGAAAAATATGGGAGGTCAAGCTAATCTGCTGGTTTAATACCCTACTCACTGAGACAGAGAATAGAGACAGAGAATTAATCTCCCATTATAACATTACAAACAATTACCGTATTGGCTGGATTATAGGCAGCACCCGATTTATAGGCTCCACCCTAAAAGTTAGGTGCTTTTTCAAAGAAAAATTTTGATTCTTAGAAAAAACTATTTAGTGGAATAGATATGCTGCCACTCTGCTCCCCCAGATATGCTGCCACTCTGCCCCCTAGACTTACCAATGCAGACTCCTGGGTGCCGACGGGGAACATCTGCGCGATACGCGTAGACGACTTCCGTTGCCAGCACTTCCGCCGTGGGAAGTGCTGGCAAGGGAGATTGTTAAAGCGCATTGTGCAGACGTTCGCCGATGTGCTTTAACAATCTCCTTTGCCGACACTCCACCAGTGGGAAGTCCCTGCAAGGGATATTGTTAAAGCACATCGAGCAGACGTGCTGGCAGCGGAGGTTGTTTACGCGCTTAGACAATCTGCCGTGCCAGTACTCCCCCCGTGGAAAGTGCTGGCAGGGGAGGCTGTCTCAGCGTATCGGAGAGTAGGATCCAGGTCCCCTGCAGCGCTGCAGGGGATCTGAATCCTAACCCTGTTGCCTGCCTGGCGCCCGGAACTGCATGTCCCGGGCGTCCGGCGATACGAATTGCGCATTCCTGCGCTAAACCCCGACTTAAAGTGGGGGGGGAAAGTGCGGCCTATATTCGGGCAAATACGGTAATTCTCTCACAATTCCAATTAACTACAAACCTTCATGGATCTGGCATCTGTCAAATGGTTTTATGGCCCCTCTAACCAGGGAGTAAACTGACCAAAGATGCTCTGACTGAACCTTATCCCTGGTGTCCAACATGCGGCCCGCGTAAGATCGGCAGCCAGGGCAACTGATCTTACGCGGGCCGCACCTCGAGCCCTGCTACAACAAGAGCCCTGCTACTTACCTGTGGGAGGGTCTTCTGTACTGCACAGAGGAAGCGGAACCCAGCAGAGTTCACGTGACATCACATGACTCTGCTCCAGTCCTGCTTCCTCTGTGCAGTACAAGAGAACACAGAGGGAGGTTGCACCCCCTGCTGAAGTCTGTGAGCAGCATCGAGGGGCTGCAGTGCAGGTAAGGGGGTGTGGAGGGTGTTTGAATCGGTATGCGTGAATGAGGGAATGAATCTGTGAATGAATGAGTATATGAATGAATGAGTGTGTGTGTGTGTGATAGCATGGATGTGTAAGTGCTGGAACCTAGGCATGATGGGACTGTGATTGCTGTTAGCAATCACACTCCTATCATGCCAAGTCAGCCAGTACATGCTGAAACCTAGCTAGCTGCCCCCCTTGTGTATTGATGCTGCCAGCAGTATGGGGTCTGCACATCACTTACAGCCACCCTGTGCCAGCATGTACTGGCTGACTTGGCATGATAGGAGTGTGATTGCTAACAGTAATCACAGTCCCATCATGCCTAGGTTCCAGCATTTACTGGCTGGATGTGTAAGTGCTGGAACCTAGGCATGATGGGACTGTGATTGCTGTTAGCAATCACACTCCTTTCATGCGGTCATATTGCTAATTTTTTTTTGTCCAATTGTGGTGTGTTACCTACTTTTATTACAAATGTGAGTTTTTATTATTATTTTTAAAGGTGGGGGGTCATTTTCGGTTGAACCGTGAATGTTTTGGTCCAGAATTTTCGTTTTGGTGCATCCCTAGAATAAATAGAACTATTTCGTTTTTAATTATCCTGAATTTGTAGTCACAAAACTTTCTAGGCCCAGAAATCAGTGAGAGGAAAAATAAAGGTTTTGTGTTATTTACTTTGTTTTAATCTTCATATTTTATTAAAGGTCGTATTTTCTCACAGTGAAAAATGAGTGCAGCACGCGCACGTATACAATTCTGATGAAGTGGCCCACTGCAGAAAAAACTTGGACGCCCCTGGTCTATTAGATCTCTGCTAGTCTAGATAATGTACTGCTGAGAAAATTCCCCGATACCTCTGTGTTTATTTTAAGTGTGAATTGTGCTTTTGTATTTAGAAAATTCTGTTTTAGCTTCATTATTGCCATAGGAAGGGACCTAACAACTTGGTCTCGAAAGCTCGCAATTAAACTCTGTTAGCCAATAAACAGTATCATTTTAGCTATACGTTTCTCCTGTTTTCTCAACGGCTAACACGGTACAAACCTTTTTATCATTTCATTATGGTGAGGGGAGTAGATCTACTCAGCCCAGATTCCTGATTACATTATGATCACATACAGGGAGAGGGAGAAGCTGCAGGTGTTGTGACAGCAGCCTGCAAGAGTATGAAAAGGGTGAGGCACGAAGTATCCTTTTTCAGCCACACAACATTCACATTTGTCCTCAAATTTGATGTGTTAGAAGCAGGAAAATGGGCAAGCGTAAGGATCTGAGTGACTTTGACAAGGGCCAAATTGTGACGGCTAGACGCATCTCCAAAACTGCAGCTCTTGTGGGGTGTTCCCGGTGTGAAGTGGTCAGTACAATATTAGGCAGGTGATTTTATGGCTGATCAGTGATCGGGGAAACCCGTCTAGTAACGTCCCAAGATGTTTCAAAAGACATGGGGTTGACGACAGCGGTGAAAAAAATATTTAAAAAGTTTTGCAAGAGTAACAAACCCCCCCCAAAAAACACAACCCATAATCACCCACACCCCTCAGAAAATACTGCCCCTAACAATTTTTTTTCCCCCAAAGTTTTCTAGTTTTGCTCCAATGGGTTCCCTAAAATATGGCATGTGGAGCATTGCTGTACTCAAGGAATGTTGCTGAACACAACTTGGTTACTGCAGCTGCACACATCCTGGACAAGAAATGCAAAGCAGCATGTATAAGACGCACTTTATTTTTGGGGCCCGAAATTTGAAGAAAAATGTATTACATAAAGTTATTGTACTGGCTGCCTGGGCATGATATGAGTGTGATTGATGTTAGCTGCTAGCAATCACACGCCTATCATGCTGAGGCAGCCTGTACATGCACATCACTTTCCGCCTCCCTGTGTCCTGCATCCATGCTATCACACACATATTAATTAATTTACTTGTTCATACACCCTCCCCCACCCTTACCTTAACTGCAGATCTTCTAGTGCCGCTCGCAGACTTCCGTGGGGGCCGCTGTTTCCCTCTGCGTTGCTTGAACTCTGGTTGAACGTATTTGTCCCGCCCAGGGAAACAGGAATAGAGTCATGTGAAGTGATGTACATTCACGTGATTCCACCGGGTTCCTGTGTCGCCTGGACGAAACAAGAGATGCTGCTGAGCAACACAGAGGTAAGCAGCAGGGCCCCTGTGGATGATTATTTCGGGTAAAAGAAAGAAAAAAAATCTAACTGTATAAATCGCACCCAGTTTTTAGACCCCGAATTTTTTGAAAAAAGTTGTCTTATACATGGGGAAATACGGTATATATTTTAGTTTGTTATAGTGTTGGATTACAGGGTTAGTTTAGTGGTTTGTTAAAGGGAATTGGGGATAGAGTTGAAGGTTTTAGGAAGAGGGAAACATATTTTGGTGTATTAGGTTAGTTTGTTGTCCTATCACAGATGAGGCCCAGGCTCAGCCTGCTAAAATGAGGTGTACAGAACCTGTGCCTGAGCAATGTTGGGCACCCCCATATATGGCAGACCCAGAACCCCCCCCCCTTTATTGCAACTCCTACCATCAGACACTAAACATGCCTTGCATAAATTACATGAAAATAAAATTACAGATGGATCACTTTAGACGTTGCATCGCCTTATTCTTCCATACAACATGAGAGATTGAGGCTGTATGTTTCTTTTTGGCATTTTTTCAGATTCTGACATGTCATAACCAAGCTTTGTTTATAATGAACCAATAACTGCATTTAATGACACTACATAGTTTATACCATGACTTACAAAAATAAAATATCTTGAATTATATTGAGATTCTATCATGGGTAAGATAGCATCTTCTAACTGAAAAGCAGTAGCTTACAATTCCATTTTGCAAGCTGATAGTGGTCATCCAAGACATTATTTCTAATATTCCTGTAGATGAATATATTAGATTACGGATTTAGCCTCTTGTAAAATGGCAACACCCATTAAGAGAAAAAAAAAAAGTTTCCAAGGGGGTCTCCAGACCGCCCCCTGCAGGTTAAATACAAGCACTGCAGTCAACTATGCAAGTCAGTGGAGCCAGCTTTCTAATCACAATGGGATTGGTAGAAGGGAAAAAAAATGGTAACATTTCAAATTGTGCAGTGATGTCACCATCAGTCTAAAAATATATATATATATTTTTTTTTAATGTGCAAGTGCTAAACCTAGTGCTGCATGTTACCAAAAATCCTGGCATGTAAAGTTAAAATACTATCATTTGAAATACCCACACGGTATCTAGTTTAAAAAAAATGCATTGTTTGATGTGGTAAATTAAATTTGGCGGGTTCACAGATGTCCTAAACAGGACGCAGACAGACCAGATATCAAAATGAGGGGGGGGGGGTGGTATATGTATGGTTTGAAGCTGGCCAATTCCATTAACCCCCAAAGATGTCCCAAATATGACAGGGGGACAGGATTACCAGATTTGAAAGAATTTTTTTTTTTTTTAGCAAAACACTATTTGTACTTAAAACCATAATAAATGTGGGTATTTCTAAATTCAGGACAAATAGAATATTATAGCTTTTGTAGATGAATATATGCTCCTCTTGTTCTGAAAAACAACTTGTGTGGGTACAATAAAACGAGAGAGAAGTAAATGACAGCTAAATACGAGTCTAGATTGAAAGATGTAAATTTACAATTTTTTCCCCCATAAACTTAACATTTTGTGGGCTTACGTCTCTTGACAATTTATCTTTGGTTTAAAGAATTGTTCAACTGATAACGTGACACAGAAAGTAAAAGAAAAGTGAAGCAATGTGTAAAGTCTAGGTAAAAATAAAAATCCGCACACACAAATAAGGAAACTGAAAAATTTATTAAAAAAAAAAAAGTTGCCGCCTACTTCAATACAGTGCTGGTTTAGTGTTATTAGAACATTATTATGACACGTTGCATTATTCCAGTCTTCAAGTTCTGGCAAATTTTCTATGCATGTTATCTACATGACAAAAAGCCAGCGATAATATAACTTTACCAATAAAAAAGTGGCTGGGAGGGATTAAGGCACCCCAACCACTTAATGCACATTTAACTATCTTATTCGTGCACTGTTTGTAGAACACTTTCATTCTTGCTAAAAGACTGCCACATTAACAAGATAGTACTAGGCTGCAAGATATTGACTTCCTTGAATTCATGACCCGAGGCAAATGTTAGGTCTGAAAGCCGGACAACTTAAACCCTGCAAAGATATTAAAAAGAAAAAACGTTAACATGTTTTGCTGTATTGTGAGGCTACAGCAGAAGGCACAGAATTCTGATTCACAGTACAATACCTGGTGGGAAATAAATTTAGTCCAAGTAAGTGTTCAGGAATAACACTGCTGGTACTTCAAATTCTGTGAATAGAAAAAATAGTCACATACTGCAAACATATGTACTATAAAACCGCTAAACACTAATCTGGTAACAAACCAGGCATCTTTAGTTACTTTTTCACACCTGTACACTTACTTTTAGTTACATGAATATACTCAGAGGTGCACAACTCCAGTTCCTAAAAAGGTCAGTTTTAATTTCCCAGCTTGGGAAAAGCCAGTTTGGCTTTAAGCAAAGATACAAAATTATTCTATTGCTTGCGACAATGACCCTTAACGATGGGGGTTGTGCAGCACTGTATATACTTGTCCATAATAAGACTTATGTATATACTTTCCTGAAGCACACCAGACAACAACGGTATCTGTAAGGACAGATACGTTAAAATATTTTCATCTCCATTCACAATGCATTTTGGTAGGTTTGACCAAAAAGGTACCGTCAACTACAGTCACTGGAAGTGTTCTGCTTAATGTAACCTACAATTAGACTAATGATTTAAGCTTACTTTCCAGAAACTTAGTGCAATATTCCAAACTCTTATTAATCACAATTTACCCCCCATGACTGCATACTTTGTGCTCTTATCATGGTTACTATTCTGTGATGTAACTGCATGTGTTGGTGATCACAACAATCACATGCCACCTGCACCTGAAATGGGGGCACACTGGAGCCAGCAATGCTTCTTTAGAAATGCTCTTCCATGCCATCACAGTAGGCTTTAACCCCCACTTTTTTCATGAGTTGAAACATTATGAAAGTGTGATCAGGTTCATTACAAAATGCAACTCTTGTTGTGGAAGCAGTAAGGGCATACTTAGCTCCACACATGGCTTCTCCATTTTGGCTTTATTTTTGTTGAATAAATTATGACAGTGTAATGTGTCCATCTAAGGAACAGATGATTGTTATGTCCTTATACGTAAAGAATTCATAGAGGATGTACTTTTTACATAAGGCAATTGGATGGACATTAATATAGCCTAAATCTAAGACAAGAACTGATTAAGCAAGAAATACTCATTTCATGGCATCTTTGTTACCCAGTATTGGCGTGAATTTGGAGTGTAGAAATTTAGCAGAGCTGGGCAATGGGATGTATTGGTTTTATATTATGAAGGGAATGGAAAGTTGATTAAAGCATTCCAGTAGAAGATGGCATCTAGAGGGAAAAGCACTGTCGCTCACCTGTCAGAGAGCCTGTCAAAACATGGCACCTGTAAAACAAGAACAAAAAGTCAGCTCTGGACATAGGCTTTGGCCCCAACCCAAAACCCTGTGAAGTTTATAATAAAAAAAAAAAATGTAGGAAAAGCAACAGTTTGGCAGAGGAAGGGAAGTTTTTTTTGCTTTTTATTTTAAGTAACTGAGCAGATTTTTAGTTATTGAAATTGTACAATTAATTCTACTGACATTATATGCAGCTTGGAAAACTTTTTATTACATTAAAAAGAATATGGTTTCAATTAAATGTGTTTTAGACATAATGGCTTTTAAAGCTGATATGGAATAATCTGCTGACAGTTTATATGGGAGATTAAAATTAACATTCACAGCCTGTGCAGTTTAACCATAAAGCAAACACAGGACCACAGGCTACAGCCTGGATACAAGTGATGCTGTAAAACAGGAAGGTGGTTACACTGCTCAGGACACATTAACGTGTGGTGAGCAATATTAGGGAATGCTGTTACCTTGTTTGCGATGCATGAATTACACATCCTGAATGTCTCGCAGAAATTCTCTTTTCTTTCTAAAGGTTTAGGAACCTTGGCAATTGTACGATGTCCACATCCCACTGGGAAATCTCCGGCCTTTATCCCGTTAGACTATAAATAACAAGTTTATTTTGTCCTTGCTTTTAAAGTGTTTTGATTTTTTGTTTTCTTTTTGGGGTCATCTTCTGTTAGAAAGCTTATTCCACATATCCACTCATCACACCCCTGCACTAAGGACTGCAGAAGCTCTTCCACTAAATTTATGAATAGGGAAGCAAAACATAAAACCACCATTTAAATATAAACTAGAGAGTAGCTGTTGATTCAAAACACTGGCCAACAGTTTATAGGGCTTATTTCCCTTTGAGGGAGCCCCAGGAATATAGCTGCAATGTATAGTTTTTAGCATTGACCCAATACCTTTAGTATTTAAACTGAGGTATTGTTAAAATAGGTATGCCTTTTAATGTTAGAAAAACCACAAAGTGGACATTCTATATATTAAAGGTGTAGTAAACACTTTATTTGAAAGCACCAATGGCATGCAACAATGTACAATACACGAGATTCTCTCTTCTCCAGTATTGCACAAGTTTGGTACTTGTGGTTTCTTAAAAAAAAAAAAAAACAAACAAAACAAAGTTTACTTTTTAAAAAGGAAACAGTTTTCTTATGTTTTATTCACAACAGCTGCAAATAAGGGGAGAAAATAACCTATTTATGCAGGCAACACACTTCCTAATACATAAATGGTTTGTTTAACTTACAACCTTAGCCACATTGTTAATATTGTTTAAGCACAAATTAACTACTTTGTTTCCCAATGCACTCAGTGCAGTGTTTATATTACTGCAGACTGTTCACTGCATTCGAATGTAGAAATACTGATATGGGTCATTTATGCAGATTTAGAATTGTGTTTTACAAGAATTCAGTTAATGGGGACTCCATGACTATTAAACATTATCTGCAAGTTTAAAATGGAAGTGTCCCACAATCCCATGCTGTGCTTGGTGAAATGCTGAGATTTCCAAACACTACACTTCTGCCTCCCTATCCGTGCAATGGTGAATTAAGACAACATTAACAAAGATCCAACCATACGATTTGATAACAAAGAGGAATTTAATTACAAAGTCAGAAGCTTGTTTTAAAACAGCATACAATATTACAGCTAATTACACTAATTTGCAACTTGCTGAAAGGGATTTTGAAATGCAGCTTTGTTCAGAACAGTTACACTACAGCTAACATTAAATGTTTTGTTAGGAACTTTCAGTTTGGAGCAGTCAGTCACTTTGAAAAACTACATTTTAACAACTTTTTACATGAAAAGCATATTGGAATTTTAAAGTATGTTTTTTTTCCTCTTTTCTTTTTAAACAATTGAAAAAAAATAGTGTTAATATTGTCACCAAAATAAACTTAAAAAACGTTTGGATGATTATTTGATTTAAAAGCAGTCCTATGAGAAGGATTTCAGGAGGGAAGGTTTGAGGAGATGAAGGGGGTCACAGAGCACAGAATTTACTTGTGTGTGGGTTAAGGAACAGGAAGTCCCGGGGCACAACATGTCAGTAAATAAGGTTTGGATGAGCAGAGTCTCAAAAGCGTCGGTAGGGATGATCTCTGTAAGTGCCACCTTTCGGAGGGTGAGACGAAGGCAATTTTAAGGAGGGCCGTGATCCATTCCAATTGTCTTGGCCTAAGGAAAAGGAGGAACTCAAACCATTAGCCTAGATAAACCTTTGAATGATACTAAACGCTGCAGGTCATTAGGTATTAATAGTTACAGCAATATTTCCATGTAAGCCTGTCAAATCAAGTAGTGCTTGGCATACAGTAAATCAACTGACGCTTCTGAGCCACTCAATAACTGAACTCTGGTATCTCGTACTTTGATTAAAAAAATATTACATTTTTGTGTTGACAGCCTATCCCACTAATCTAATATAAGCAGAGTCACTGGAGCTATAATACAAACATAAAATCCACACAAGTCACTTACCATAACCTTCATACGATTCTGGTCCCTCACCATGCCCGTAGTCATAATATTCTGTATCACTGAAGAAAAAAACAAAACCATCCAGATATATTAGTGACAATTCTAGGAGCAAGGATAGCTTCATTTTTCCCACAGAATGATATTTAGTGATACAGGCCACTTTCAAAAATGAACAAAAAAACATGCGACACTCACCCTTGGTTTTGATTGTAATATCCTTCATAACTCTCATAGCTCTGGTCAGCATATGAATCATCATAGCCCTAAAAATATATTTATATATGAATCACACATCAATTTCCCCAGCATTACATGGTATTTGTAGTTGTGACTTACATAGTCATCATAGGACTCTTGAGCTGGAGGAGGCAAGGAAATCCTCTGAATGGATCCAGCCCGTGCCCTTCCTGAAGGCGTGCCCCTGCTTGCTGGGGTGGGAGCCACAGTTCTGCTGACGCTGGCACCACGGGCTATTGTGCCTCGTCCAGGTGCGCCCCTTGGAACAAGAGAACGTAGGGGTCCAGCTCTACCTCTGAGAAGAGTCACAATGATGGTTAAAGCGCCTTTAATGGGAAACCAATTTGAGTTTTTAAAAGTGTATTTACATTTTAGCTAGTACCTTGCAGGAGGAACAGCAGCAGCAGGTGGGGGCCCTCCTCTGCCTCTTGTGGGGCCACCTCTTCCTCCACCACGGGCTTGTTCTGGTGGAGCACCATTCAGGTAAGACAGTTCCAAAAATTGTTCCTGACAGATATCATCCATCATGTCCTGCAGAATAGAAAAAAAATTCAGCTTGTGGATAAAAAGACATGTTTGCATAGACTTATGAGACCAAATCAAAAATCCCCCACAGAACATATGCCTTAATATTCCCCCCACAGGAATACTGTAGCAGGCAGTGATGCATTCCATCAAAAGCAGAACTCAAAAAATTAACTTCAGCACTACTGCAAAACGGGCTGCACTTAATATAGAAATTACCTACAACAAACATTAACTGCACCAACAGAGATTTCCTCATATGAAAGACATTGAGTCAGAAGCTTGATAAAATGTTTTGTCTAGTATGCCGAAATAAGATGCATTTAATATTCATTGGCAATAATCGTACAGCACTGTTTTTCTATCGAAAGCCCCAGGAACACAGAGTAAGCAACGGTGATGTGTTTGAGATCTTCCTTGTACATACCGGAACAAGAAACTTCTTGACCTCCTCCATAGCATGTGCCATACGTGTGTATGCTTCGCAAGGTGGGCCAAAGACTTCAATGAACACATGCAGGTCCATGTTTAGGTGACTATATTTGGGGTCCCCTCCTTTGCGGAGCTCCTCTTCCTGAAAGTGTAAAAAAAAAAAATATATAAAGCCATGCAGGTTTTTTGTCAACAGTCATCCTAAGCAAACAGAACACATAGTAAAATAGCCAAGTGCTATAAGATCTAAAGGGGGCATCAATATCTTCTACTGGGGAAACATCCCTACCTCTGAACAGTGTATACATATTGCCTTTATGTAGCATCAAGCAATGTACAGAGAAAGAGCAAAATACAGGAAATCGGACATTAAGGCCTACCTTTGCCTTGTCTCTCATTGATCCCTTTCCCAGTACAGAAATTTTGGCTCCAGTTTCCTCCTGCAGCCTCTTTATTGTGTTACCTTGTGGTCCCAGGATCTTTCCAACAAAATTAAACTAGGAGAAAAAGAAAGAGGTTGTAAAAAGTTAGCAGAGAAAATGATGAAGATGTGCCAGAGTAGGCGTTTAGGAACTGCAGTGATAGGAAATCTCAAACACTTCTTATGATCCTCATTTGCAAAGATAGCCAAGCAAGTTTGTCAGATGGGTAACTCGTTTGGTCAGGCAACGCTATTATTCCTATAGACTACTAGGTTTAAGAATTAACTACAGTGCATTCTGTGGGTCCTGGGGAATCACAGGTTCAAATTTAGTCCTCATTTTCCTCCACCCAGAAAAACCAAAAGATTTTTTATGTAGTGTTAGGCTGTTTCCCAATGCAGGAGAAAAGATATTTGTTTAGTTATACTTTACTAGACTGAAAGACTTGTGTGTTTATGTCGAGTTACCAAGGTGTGAAATTCATGACACCGTCCATTTGTGTATCAAATGTCTCACCTTTGGGTACAGTTTGACAGGGATCAGAACACGCTCTTTAAGTTTCATGTTTTTATGAGAAAATAAATCGAGATATGCATCCTCTTCTTCTTTCTTGGGTTCACCTCCCTTCTTGATCCTTTCAATTTCTGCAGACAACGTGGGGACAAACATTTTAGGTTTTGGAGACCGTTTTAAAAAAAATCAGATCACACAAAAACATGTCAGCTCACCAGATTGTAAAAAAAAGACATACAGCTACAAGTAATATGGATTTGTTAGTCAGTAGCAGTAAAACACCAAATATTACTGCAATACCGCATTGATATCTGACAAAGCATGCAAAAACAAGAAGAGGGGCACCTGTAGCTAATGTTTCAAGATTATAAACTACAGCTATACACTACCACTAGAAAAGCAAACATTACTATGCACCAGTAATCTTTCACTGGAACGATCATACGATCTGCCTAACGTTAATAAAAATTCTTAATGTAAGTGTAAGAACTTTAAATCAGATATTGCAAGCACACACACACAATACGCGTCGTTATTACAAGCATTCCGAGTAATTTATAACAGACTATTCCCATTAAGTCTACCTTGTTGTCTAGGTCAATCCCAAAGCACATTCCTCAAAAACACAAGACATTACAATTTTCTTACTTTCCCTATGCAATGGATCTACCCGGTTTGGTCCACTAGTGTTCAGCACAAATCGCTGCCTAGACTGGTACCATTTACACAGTTACCGTTTTTCAGCTCCCACTAAAATTGGCCGATGGCTGGCAGTTGAATGGATTTTTTTTATTTTTTTTTTTTAAATTGCCAGCCATAGGCCGGGCCAGTAATACATCACTTTAAACTATTCCCGAGCGCTATTTTTTGTTTACGTATGGATTTTGATTTCAGTCACTGAAATGCAACAGTGCAGCTGGGTCCCTAAAGACAGAAGATGTGGGTTGTGCCTTTTGGCCGCCGCCACCACTCCTTGAAGACTTCAGTGCTCTCCCTAATTTTGGCCAGGGGAGGGAGAAAAAGCCTGCAGATACACTTATAAGGAATGCAGCCCAAAAGGTAAAAATCTGGACCTAGTATCCACTGTGGCCCTACACTTTTGATCACTGGTTCACTTTTTTCATTGACAAGTAAAGCATGAATCCATCGGGCTTTACAGAGGAGGAGAAACACATGGCAAAGGACTAATATTAAAATGTTTACAGCACTTGCCGGATGTGCCAATAAAGTAAACACCACCCCTCTGTAAAACCGTAACCCAGAAACAGCCCTTAAATGTCAGTATAGGATTCTATAGTTAATAAGCGTGGCAGATATATACAAAGTTAGATTTGGAATTTAGTATATTATGGCCAACCCGGAAAACATTTAGTATAATCTGGCATTCTAATAGATGGATATACATCCTTAAATACAAGCCTGGATATTTCATGGTTGAGATGTGGAAGGAACAAATTAGTTGAATATTCACTTTGTTGTCTGAATGCTTGGTATACAGTGGTACTTTCGCCAGCACCAATTCCCTGTTTTATATACAGTACTTAGCCATCACTTGATAGAGTTGTATTAATTTGCTGAACAGAAACCAATCGACAAAAGCTCTTAATTATATTTATGTATCAAAACCAGCCATCGTGTTGGGATGTCCTAAACAACAGCCAAAACACAGCTCCTTCAGACAAAAGAGCAGATGCAAGCAACAGAGGGGGTGGTGGAGGATCTCTGGCTTTGTTCTTTGTGAGAAGCAAACAGTCTGGAAAGCCTGCAAAAACACGCAACATAGACAGAGCAGCAGGATGCTATATAAGGTTTCATCTAGGAAATAGTAGCATGCCGATTTAAGAGAAATACACACCCTCGGGCTTTGGCGCAATATATACACATCTGTTACATTAACAGCTCCGCTACATGATGTGGTGGTAAAGATTGTGCTCTAAAGCATGAATAGAGGCTTATGGGATATATACACACAACATGAATGCCTTTGCCAATAAAAGCTGTACTGCAATCAACAGGCATAGGCCTCTCTATCAATACTATCAACAGTGGACAAAGAAAGCTTGGTGGTACAAGGGTGTTTTATTTTAACGTACAATAAAAAAAAAAAAAGCTTCTGGGGTCTGGTAATTACAAGGAGAAATAATAGATGTTTACATTAAAAGTAGGGGTGTAGCACTGCAACACATACTGTACACTGGCAAGTCTATTATGATTATGCTTTAATTTATCAAAAACGAACAAAGGAGGCCTCAGGGTTGATTCATGGCACAAAACCAGAAGGAATTTTGTTTTTCTTTGCAAAAAAACAAACAAAAAAAAAAAACAGGTAACAGAGCTAAAATATAACTTCCTTTACATTGGAGGGGGTAAAATCTTACAAACGGTGTGTAGATGGGAAGGTTACGCATTGACGGCCTGAATTGGCTGTTAAAAAAAATTCCGATGCCCCATTACATTGGGGCTGGACACGGTCACACGGAACATGGGAATACGCCATCCCCCCCTTAACACAGGCCCCAGAGCCCATTCCCAATTTCCATGCTCATTCATAACGGAGACCTCGCCACGCCACCCCACCCCCATGCAGCAGCGCACCTCCCTCAATACCGATCGCCATGTCTCTTCCATCAAATAACCACAACATTATGGCACCCCCAGATAGTAATAATACAGCCCGAGAACACGCGTAACCCTACATGCACACACGAACAATACGGGCAGAAGGCTTCATTAAATAACAAGGCCGCGCCGTGGGCTCTGTAGACCCATGCAGTGCACCTCATCCATCCCGTCCCAACCGTGCTCACCGTCGTTAAGCAGGCCCATTGCATGTGTGAAGGAAGGGTCCAGACTGTCCTTCTCCGCCAAAAGCTCCGGTAAATACTTTGACTCGGTCTCCATTTTGTCCGCGTGTTCACTTCACCCAGCACCCGTACACACAACAGCCGCTCACACACTATTTCCAACCCGGCACCGCCTCCTCACCAGATAAAGTCGAGAACAGAAACCGCCCACGGGAAATGACGTAACTAACCGCGAAATCGCCGAGAGGGGGAAAATAAACGTCCTTTCTGAGATTGGAGGAGGTGAGAGTTGCTGGACATGTGATTTCCGCTCTGGATTCCAGAGCTCTGGCGCTGCGGAGCTACTGGGTGGAAAAATGGGCTGCGTTATGGCGCATTATAAAATCATTATTAAAAAGCAAACAGCAATTACACAACCTTAACAGTGGATATTGAGTTGGACACAATCAGTTGTGTGAAAAATTGTATACATTTTCAGCGAGGGTCGGCAGCGTAATCTTTACTGCTGTGTACCACGTGGCCAGACAATGATCTATCGCGCCCTTGTGCTTTAGCTGCTAGAGTAGAGAATGGATTAAAAAATCAACTAAACGTGAGGTGGTTGGAACAACTCTTAAGCAATAGAACTTTTATTAACACAATCTTAAAAATATGAGTTAGATTAGATTCCTGGTTTATCCCCTTTAAGTACCGGGTTGCTTTTTAAATGTTTTCACCCTTTGTTACAGAGACTGTTGTAATACTTTTGAGGTGCTCTGTTTAGCGGTAATGTTCTCATCTACATCAAGAATTTATCTAAGAGCCTGGAGGAAATTTCTTGAATGGTGTCAGTCTCAGGGCCTGCAGTCTTCTCCTCCACTCATTCCGGTCATTCTGCGCGTTTTACACGTGGGATTTAAAGCGGGCCTCAAGGTTGCAACATTTAAAAGGGCAGGTGTCTGCTCTTAGTCATTTTCTGCTACTTAATCTGGCGTCGGATCGTTTCATTCGGAGGTTTTTTAAGGCCATCACGATTAAGAGACCTCCTGTTAGATCGTTTCTTCCACCGTGAGATCTTACCGTTCTGCTCAAGGCTCTGTGACTCCATTCGAGCCTCTCCAAGAGGTTTCACTTAAATTCCTCTCCCTGTAGACAGCATTTTTAGTAGCTATCACATCAGCACGATGGATTGAGGAACTCCAGGCTCTCTCAGCCTCAAAAGGTTTTTCTCATCTTTCATCAAGACGAAGTAGTTATGTATCCTAGGCCGTCATTCCTGCCTAAAGTCTTATCTCAAGCTAATGTTAGCCAACCTATAGTCCTGCCAACATTTTCTCCAAACCCAATGACAACAGAAGAAAGTGACTGGCACTGTCTAGATGTTAAGAGAGCTCTTACCATATATTTGGGGTGTACCGCTTCCTTTCGTTCATCTGACAATCTATTCCTTCAGTTCCATGGAAGATCTTCAGGTCAAGCTGTATCTAAATCTACCCTGGCCAGATGGCTCACATGCCATGCGGCTGGCATATACTCCTGTGGTGCGACTATTCCTCCTTCGATTAAGGCTCACTCCACATGATCCTTCTCTGTCTCTTGGGCCTCCAGGTCTTCAGTCTCTCCGGAGGAGATTTGTAAAGCAGCAGCGTGATCCTCATGGAACATTACAGACTGGACATTTCCTCTGCTTCGGCAGCTGAGTTTGGACGTCAAGTCCTGCACGCTGTTAAGATCTACCTCCCTCCCTTTTTTGGGGGGATCTTGATATATCCCAACGGTACTGCCACTATACGCCGGGAAAAACAGTAATTTTACTCACCGTAAATTCTCTTTTCCCAAGTATAGTGGCAGTACAGGTTTCCCTCCCTAATTTTGTTATACAGATAATGTTTTTCCATCCTTTGGTCCTCTTGTTATTAACTGAATGCTGATCGCCGGTACGTGCAGTTATAGGGTAAGGGGGGGTGGAGCTTAACCCCTTCTATCTTTTTTAGTGTTTGTCCCGGGGAAGAGAGCAAGCCCAATGGTACTGCCACTATACTTGGGAAAAGAGAATTTACGGTGAGTAAAATTAGTTTTTTTTAAACTTATTTTGCATTTTATACAACATCCATCATTGCAGTAAATGCTGGTTTCGATGTTCCCATTAGGGTGACCACGCATTCTCAGATTGTCCGGGACATTGCTATACCTGCAATGCTATGTTTCCATACATTATTATTGTATACCTGCAAATACAGGATTTGTATATCTGATTCTATTCTATGCCTTCAGTGCTGAGTTCACATGTGAATTTCAATTGATCTATACATGCAAAGCTGGGTTTGTGTGTTAATGTGTTGATCTATCCCTTCTATGCGATGTTTCCATACATTATTTATGTATGTAGTTATGTAGGTTTGTATGACTTATTCAGTTGATCTATACATGCAAGTGCTGTTTTATGTGTTTATTTGATCTATACATATTTTCCGATGTGGGAGCGGAGGGAGTGATTGCATGCTAGGGAACGTGGAGCGGGGCCCAAGGAAATGCTTGCGTAGGGTCCAATTTTATCAATATAAATTGTATTGACAGCAGGGTCTAATATTAATATATATCGGCAGCAGGGTCTAATCTATATATATATATATATAGCAGCAGCAGGTGATAATATTAAAGAAACTGCCAGTTCAGCTGTTATTTTGAAGTCATATTTCAATCAGTCTTTACTTCAAAGAGATAAGTATATATTATGCAGTATATATTATGCAGTTAAAAATGCATGTCTAACGTGTGTTTGTGTGTGTGTGTGTATATATATATATATATATATATTACACACCTGTGTATGTGATCTCATTGGCTTCATAATGTGTCCCTGAATGGCAGAAAAAAAATGTGTTTACCCTAGTTCACATTTATACATTATTTCAGTGAGAGGTTTACCTCTTAGACCCTGTTGAGATTTTAAATCCCCCCTAAAGGTTTACAAAACACAAATCTTTTATATGATTTACATTTCCAGGTCTCTATATTATACACTCGGGTTAAGGTGACTAGATTTTTAAAATGAAATCTGGGACATTTTTTTTTAAAATTGGCAAATGGTAAAAAAAACCAAAAAACTTTTATAAGCATATTTTCTTCAAACTATATATGAAATATATTTGGTATGTGTTTATGAAGTGATTGTATGGTATATACATTATTTCTCACATTTTGTCTCTATTAAAAAAAGAGCATCATGGGCCTGGCGCTGAGGCCTTTTTATGGAAATAAATAAAATATATAGAGTCTTAACTCCTCGGCATCAAAATGTACTGGATAAAGATGACATGAGTGTTAGACAGATAATATAGTATAGACTTTTATATGATGGAATTGGGAGTACATCAGTACACAAAAAAAAGTCATCATACACGGGATGCCTAAAGCCTCAATTTAGTGCCAGTAATCCTTTTTAATAAAATATGCAGAATGAAATAGAGTAAACAACACAAAACCCTTACTTTTCCTCTCACTGATTTCTGGGCCTAAAAAGTTTTGTCTGAAGTGATTACAAATTTAGTAGGGTGTTTCATCTCTGGATAAATAAAAATTACATAGTTCTATTTATTCATACGATAAGGCAGGCATGTCCAAACTTTTTTCGAAGAGTGCCAGATTTGATGAAGTGAACAAGTGCGAGGGATGACCATTTTGCCCAACATTCTTTGAACCATTAAAATTAAATGCAAAATTAACTATTTTATGTAGTTTATTGAAAACGGCATACTTTTCATTTTGTGACTTGGATGACAAATCTAAACAGGTGTTAAATCACTCTCCCTTTAATATAAAAAAAACAGATCTATATTTGGGCAACTTATCAGTGGGGCCTTATCAGTCCGGAACGCGGGCCGCAATTGGCCCTTGGGCCGGACTTTGGACCTGCCTGCGATAAGGTAAGTGCCAGGAACCGGATGACCAAATAGACACACCAGGACAGTCTCTGCCACACCAACACCCAAACACATACACCAGGAAGTGCTCTGCCACCCTGACAGCCACACACCAGGACAGGGCTCTGCCACACACACACACCAGGACAGGCTCTGCCACACCAACGCCCAAACACACACCCCTGGACAGGCTCTGCGACACCGACACCCAAACACACACCCCTAGGTACTAGCAACCCCAACCAGACCTGTAGCGTTCCAGAGTTCCAAATCACAGACAGCATGGCCCTCTTCAGAGACACAATCTACTACATCAAAGGACCATTGTGTCGACGCCACTCTGGTCAGCTTGGATCAAGAGAAAAACATTCCAATGACGGCCCCATGGATTTATGGGTTAGGTGGAGCAGAGGTTTGGGCTAAGGGAGATCGTTAACCTAATGTACCTTGAGGTTTGCAGCACGGTGTTGGGAAAACTGACCCCTTCACGGTTTTCTCTGGGGTAAGTCAGGGCAGCTCTCTTTCACCTCTTTGTAAGGGAGCATCAACTGAAGGGAGTTCTAGCTTTGTGGTCACCGCGTATGACCTCTTCTTTTCGTCTGTTGCTTCGAGGAGCCCTGAGATAAGAAGTTTTATTCAATTAACAAACATAAATTACATACAAGGCAAACATCAACGCAGCACAGAACACAAACATCAAGTTTATATTATACATTATACAATGGTGGTATTATACAATGGTGGTATTTGTGTACTGTCTATAACCAAAACAGCATACCTGAAAAAAGAGCGAAGAATCACATACAGGAGAAAAACATTTAGGATTTCCAGGGGCACAGATATAGTGGTCACATGGCTGGAAAAACACCTGATGAGGATGGGGGTGTGGATTGGAAAGGAGGGCATGACAGAGGTCCTAGGGCTGGGGGATCAAGGGAGTGAGGACTGGGTTTTAATCCTCCTGGAGACATCAGCAGAAAAAAACCAACACGCTTTGTATATGCAATGTCTAGTCTATGAATAAATTCAGTCGAGCAGTATATGGGTTAAAACAATGATAAAGACCAATAAGGTCACAGCAGTGATCATAAATTAGTTTAGTCAGTGTGAAAAGAAGTTGGAGGGGTAAGGGGAGTGAGTGTGATAATGGAATTGTTAAAAAAAAAAAATTATATATATGTTAATAAGGCCACCATGGACACCATATCTCCTTTTTATTTTCCTTGTAGGGCTGCACTCCCCGAAGAGGTATGTTACCCCTTCCCTCACTGGCCAGAAGGCTTGCAGGAGGGCTGGATCTTCTTGGTCTTCCCTGCAAGGAGGGGGACGTCCATAAGAGCTAACTAACTCCCTTCCTCACCAGAAAACCAAGACCCGTCTCCACCATGGCAGCATATACTGGTTGCATGGGCATGATAGGAGTGTGATTGCTGTTAGCAATCTCATATATATTATTTTTTTTCCAATTTTGGCTTCATTAACCCCTTCAGTCCTCTACGGACGTACCGGTACGTCCGAAAAACGCATCCCAAGAAGCCCCTATGGACGTACCGGGACGTCCTGCCCTTCTTGCAGTGGCAGTGCAGACAACCCCCTGGAGATGCCGCCAAAAGGAGCCGGAGCCAGAAAACGTAAACATAGCGGCAAGAAGGAGGAGGAGGACGAGGACAGCAAGACTGAGACGAGCCCCACCAGGATCTCTGTCCAGAAGAGGGCGCCACCACCAGCCCCCACTGTTTCCTCTCCCTCTCCTCCCGAGCCCGCTAATGACAAAGACGACATGCTCGAAAAGATGGTCCAGGACCTGACCCCGTCGGATGAGCCAGCCACCGAGACCGAGGCTCTGATCCTCAACCAGCTGGACATTGACAACCAGGTCTCCCTCCTGGAACAGCTGCTAGACGAGGCCGTCTGGACCCCCGTGAACCCCATCGACCACGGCGGGGAAGATCCTCCCCCACCAGGGGGAGGAGGCGGTAACTAGTGCCTCTGGTTGAGCTAACCTTCTTTTTACTCCCAACTAATGGCGTCAATTTCTATTTTCTCCATTAATGTGAGGAGCATGAAGGACCAGTTCCGGAGGCGCGGTTTACTAACCTTCCTTTCTTCCCAGCAGTGTGATGTATATATGTTGCAGGAATGTGCTTTACCCTTCTCTCGTTCTTATCGCCATCTATGCAGGGAATGGTCTCACGGCCCGTCCTTTTGGTCCGGCGGTAACGGCTGCAAGTTAGCGGGGGTTGCTATCCTGATCCGAGGAGCCAACTTCACGGTGGACGCTGTCCAAGAGCTGGTCTGCGGCAGACTCCTAGTCGTTGACGGATTCTGGGCAGGGGAGCCTGTCAGGCTCATCACCGTGTACGCCTCCCCGGAAAAGAAGCAACGCCTGGAGCTACTCCAGAACCTGCGGACCCAGCTGACCACCACCAGGTATAGTGATAGGCGGGGACTTCAACTGCCCGATCGAGGAAGGAGGGCGCACTTCCACCCACGCAACAAACCTGGACGTGACTTCGAAACTGCTCAGAGAGATTGTCACAGAGGCATCCTTAAAAGACGCTATGGGCTCCATCGGGACTGGCTCCGTGAACTATTCTTGGAGCCGGCCGGATAGCTCTGTGAGTTCCCGGATAGACTTTGTGTTCACCTCTCGAGCGGTAGAGCATCAGCAGTGCTCCATGGTGCCCTGCTACTTCTCCGACCACAGGGCTGTTCGGCTCCAGTGTGCCCTGGGCAAAGGATTTCCTCCCGGTCCAGGCTCCCGGAAGCTGAACCGTGCCCTGTTAGAGAAGCAGAAAATCGTGGATGAGCTGCGTAATGTATATTCTGATTGTGTCAGTACCAAGTATCTGTTCCCCACTGTAGCCCAATGGTGAGAGTTTACTAAAGTAAAGCTGCGCTCTTTCTTTCAGGCTAAAGGAAGACCCCAGGCGTGTGAAAGGAAGAGGAAATTCAGGCGGCTGCAACGCAAGCTGCAGTCCCTGTTGGACCTCCAACAGTGCGGATGGGACGTGGACAAGGAGCTGGAGGAGACCAAAGAGGGCCTGAAAAGGCACTTTGAGGAGGAATCCAAGCAAATCGTCTTCCGTGAGTTCTGCTTGGCTTTTGCAGTTGCATTTAGCTTGGACACACAAGCGAATCCTGAGCTGGGGCGAATCTCCTAAGTGACATCTCTAAGTGAGGAGTTACAAACAAAGAAGGAGTTAAAAAGCAAGAAGGAGGGTAAAGTATAAATCCTTGTGATTCCATATATTTATATATATATATATATTGCACCTTACTGTCTGTTTTTGCCAGTTATTTGAGCTATCCCCATTGCCAAGATGTCCTCCATGTTTGACAATGCGGTCAGGTGTACATCTTGCTCAATGTATGCAATCCTTGATCAGCGCTTCGAGGGTGCATATTGCTGTGCGAGATGTGTGCGGGTTGCTCATTTGAAAGCACAAATCCTGAGTCTAGAGGAGCAACTGGCAACACTGAGATCTATTGACAACTTGGAGAGGAGTCTGCTGCTCACTGAGCAAGCTCTCTCGGGGGTAGAGGTGGGGGAGGATAGCGGGATGGAGGTACAGGACAGTCAGGCAGCTAGCTGGGTTACAGTTAGAAGGCGGGGTAGGGGGAAAAGCGCCAGGGAGGCTAGTCCTGATCTAGCACACCCCAACAAGTTTGCCCGGTTGGCAGATGAGGGGGATGTTAGTTCAGAGTTAGCAGTACTGCAGCAAGTCACTGCCTCTGACCACCAGAGGGGTGTCTGCTCCAGTAAGGAGGGAAGGAGGAGCGCAGGGCAGGCCAGACAGGTGCTGGTAGTGGGGGACTCAATTATTAGGGGGACAGACAGGGCGATCTGTCACAAAGACCGGGATCGCCGAACAGTGTGTTGTCTGCCTGGCGCTCGCGTTCGGTACATCGCGGATCGGGTTGACAGATTACTGGGGGGGGCTGGAGAAGACCCAGCAGTCATGGTGCACATTGGCACCAATGACAAAGTGAGAGGTAGGCGGAGTGTCCTTAAAAATGATTTCAGGGACTTAGGTAGCAAGCTTAAGGCAAGGACCTCCAAGGTAGTATTTTCTGAAATATTACCTGTACCACGTGCCACACCAGAGAGGCAGCGGGAGATTAGGGAGCTAAACAAGTGGCTCAGAAGCTGGTGTAGGAAGGAGGGGTTTGGGTTCATGGAGAACTGGGCCGACTTCTCTGTCGGATACAGGCTCTACGGTAGGGACGGGCTGCACCTCAATGGGGAGGGTGCAGCTGTGCTTGGGGAGAAGATGGCCAGAAGGGTGGAGGAGTGTTTAAACTAGGTAAAGGGGGGGAGGGAAACTACAATATAGAAGGGGAAGATAGTGTAGATAGAAAGCTGGGGCTTATAAATGTACCTGGGGGTGGAGCGGAGGGAGGGGTTAGAATAGTCAATAGGGATAGGCTTCATAGGGAAAAAAACCATACACCTCTAAATTGTATGCTTACTAATGTCAGAAGTCTGACCAATAAAACTGACGAACTGGAGTTAATAATGTCTGAAGAAAATTATGACATAGTGGGTATAACAGAGACATGGTTGGATGATAGCTATGACTGGGCGGTTAACATACAGGGTTATAGTCTATTCAGGAAGGATCGAAAAAAACGAAAAGGGGGAGGAGTTTGCCTTTATGTAATGTCCAGCCTAAAGGCCACACTGCGGGAGAATATATGTGAGGGAAATGATAATGTGGAGTCATTATGGGTAGAAATATATGGAAAGAAAAATAATAAAATACTGATCGGGGTTTGCTATAAGCCACCAAATATAATGGAAGCAGCAGAAGATCAATTATTAAAGCAAATAAACAAGGCAGCAAATCACAATGAGGTGGTTATTATGGGGGACTTTAACTATCCCGACAAACTGGGAAACAGAGACCTGTGAATCTCATAAAGGAAACCGGTTTCTGACTATAAGTAAGGATAATTATCTGTCCCAAATGGTACAGGACCCGACCAGAGGGGGCGCCCTACTGGACTTAATATTAACCAACAGACCTGACAGAGTAACTAATGTGCAGGTCAGGGGGCATCTAGGAAATAGTGATCACAATATGATACATTATAACTTGCCCTTCAATAAGGGAACTCTTAGAGGAGCCACAAGAACTATGAACTTTAGGAAGGCAAAGTTTGATCAACTAAGAGAAGCCCTTAACACTGTAAATTGGGAAAATGTCCTCAAAACAAGAGTACAGACACTCAATGGGAGATTTTTAAGGATATCTTAAATTCTCACTGTGAAAGGTACATACCGTATGGGAATAAAAGAGTCAGGAACAAGAGAAAACCAATGTGGATAAATAAAAATGTAAAGGGGGTAATAAATGGCAAAAAAAGGCATTTAAGCTACTAAAACAGGAAGGCAGTGAGGAAGCACTAAAAAGCTATCGGGGAAAAAATAAAATATGTAAAAATCAGATAAAAGCAGCAAAAGTGGAGACAGAAAGACTCATTGCCAAAGAGAGTAAGACAAACCCAAAAATGTTCTTTAACTATATAAATAGTAAAAAGGTTAAAAATGAAAGCGTTGGCCCCTTAAAAAGTAATGAGGGAGAAGTTATAGACGGGGATCAGGAAAAAGCTAATCTATTAAATATATTCTTCTCTGCTGTATTCACAGAGGAAAATGAAATGCCAGGTAATATACAGCAGGATGAGATAACTGCCCCAGTACATGTCGCCTGTCTAACCCAGGAAGAAGTGCAGTGCCGCCTAAAAAAAATCAAAATAGACAAATCACCAGGTCCAGATGGCATTCACCCCCGCGTTCTAAGGGAGTTAAGTAATGTAATAGACAGACCCCTATTTCTAATATTCAAGGACTCTATAGTGACAGGGTCTGTTCCCCAGGACTGGCGCATAGCAAATGTTGTGCCAATATTCAAAAAGGGGACAAAAAGTGACCCGGGGAATTATAGGCCTGTTAGTTTAACTTCTGTTGTGTGTAAACTGTTTGAGGGTTTCCTAAGAGATGCTATTTTGGAGTATCTCAATGAAAATAAGTGTATGACTCCATATCAGCATGGGTTTACAAGGGATCGGTCCTGTCAAACTAACCTGATCAGCTTTTATGAGGAGGTGAGCTCAAGACTGGATCGGGGTGAATCGCTGGATGTCGTATATCTTGATTTTTCCAAAGCATTTGATACGGTGCCACATAAAAGGCTGGTACATAAAATGAGAATGCTTGGGCTGGGGGAGAATGTGTGTATGTGGGTAAGTAACTGGCTCAGTGATAGGAAACAGAGGGTGGTTATTAGTGGTACATACTCTGAGTGGGTTACTGTTGCTAGTGGGGTACCACAGGGGTCAGTTTTGGGTCCTATTCTTTTTAATATATTTATTAATGACCTTGTAGAGGGATTGTATAGTAAAGTATCAATCTTTGCAGACGATACTAAGCTCTGTAACGTGGTTAACACAATAGAGGACAGTGCACAATTACAAATGGATCTGCATAGGTTGGAGGCTTGGGCTGGGATGTGGCAGATGAGGTTCAACACAGATAAATGTAAGGTTATGCACATGGGGAAGAAAAATCCAGGCTGGGAATATGTATTAAATGGGAAAACACTGGGGACGACTGACATGGAAAAGGACTTAGGAGTTTTAGTTAACAGTAAATTTACCTGTAGCGACCAGTGTCAGGCAGCTGCTGCTAAGGCAAATAAAATCATGGGGTGCATCAAAAGGGGCATAGATGCCCACGACAAGGAAATAATTCTACCACTGTACAAGTCACTAGTCAGACCACACATGGAATACTGTGTACAGTACTGGGCACCAGTGTACAAGAAAGATATAGTGGAGCTGGAGAGGGTTCAAAGACGGGCAACCAGAGTAATAAGGGGAATGGGAGGACTACAGTACCCAGAAAGATTATCAGAATTAGGGTTATTTAGTTTGGAAAAAAGACGGTTTAGGGGGGATTTAATAACTATGTATAACTATATAAGGGGACAGTACAGAGATCACTCCCAGGACCTATTTATACCCAGGACTGTATCTATAACAAGGGGACATCCTCTACGGTTGGAGGAAAGAAGGTTTCTACTAGACTTGGGCACCAGGGGGCTCTTCGTGTTCGTCTTCGTGCTCGTCTTCGGGGAAAAAAAAATCTTCGTATTCCGCGAATATTCGCCCGTTCCTGTCTTCTCTTCGGGCGAATATTCGCGGACATTCTTCGTGCTCGTTTAATCTTCGTTTTCCTCCTGGTTGCCTAGCAGGGGTTAATACGGGGTTAATAACACATCACAGCAGCAGCAGCTGCCGTGAAGGTACGTGTGTGCAGCTCTATTGGTCGTTTCGGCAGGGGGCTGGTCTGGCATCAACGAGTGAATTGCAGAACTGCAGAATGCACTTCATTCGTTGATGGCAGGCGAGCCCCCTGCCGAAACGACCAATAGAGTTGCACACACATACCGAGGTGTACTGTCCATAGATGTTTAATAAAAGAATAGGGAATATTTTACATTTTTAAATTGATTTTGGACCACTTTACATGCCTAACATTTGCTACCTATTTACAATGGCATACTTTGCAACAACCCAACTTACTTATTGGACAGGACTGGAAAATAGCAGGACTGTCCACCAAAATCTTGGGTGTGTTGGCAGGTATGCTGATGGAAAAATGTTGGACAAGAACTAAAAAATAGCTTAGGGTTAATGTACGGTTATGTTTAAGATTAGTAGCAGTGCACTGGTTTGGTTAAAGATGGATTATGTCTAAATAATAATAATTTAATTTTAATGTTTTTTTTTAAAAAAAAATAGGGGTTTATTTAAATGTATTTTAAAGTTAGATTTATTATTTAGTACTTGATTATATTTATTAAATGTTTATAGTAGCGTTACCTACCGAGCTATAACTACCTATGTGTATTTGCATTTTGCATACCTAGTTTAGCTAAATTAGATGGGACAGGACTGGAAAAAAGCAGGACTGTCCCTGAAAAAGTTGGGTCTGTTGGCAGGTATGTGGATGGAAAAATGTTATAGGGTGAAGTGTGAGTTATAGTGTTAATGTAATGCTATTAGTGAGTGAAGGCCAGGGCAAATAACAAGGAAAAGGTCCTTGTGTTTTGTGCATTGTAAGTGTGTGTGTATGTGTGTTATGTGTGATGTCACTGTGTGTTATATGTGTTATATGTGTTATTGTGTGTGTTATGTTTGGTTGGTTGTGTATCAGAAGGAAAATAATGAAATGGAAAAGGAAATGGGAAAGGCAAATGAGTGGGCAATTGGCGACCCGCTCACCTGTTTCACCCCAGGGCAAAGCACCCAAACACTGTCAGTCTTAGACGTTTGGCAGCAGACTTCCAGAGCTCAGACACAAGGCCCTAGCGTAAGCTGGCCACTCCGGCGGAGGTAGCAGGCGTTGCCACACCGCAAACAGAGGCAGCCAGGGGGGAGAAACTGCCCTTACCATTAGGGACATTTTGGGCATGACTCTAGCCAGGAAGCGAACTGGCAGAGAAGAGATGCTGGCACCACCACCAGCAGCAGCATTGAAAAGGCGAATGAGTGGGCAATTGGCGACCCACTCACCTGTTTCACCCCAGGGCAAAGCACCCAAACACTGTCAGTCTTAGACGTTTGGCAGCAGACTTCCAGAGCTCAGACACAAGGCCCTAGCGTAAGCTGGCCACTCCGGCGGAGGTAGCAGGCGTTGCCACACCGCAGACAGAGGCAGCCAGGGGGGAGAAACTGCCCTTACAATTAGGGACATTTTGGGCATGACTCTAGCCAGGAAGCGAACTGGCAGAGAAGAGATGCTGGCACCACCACCACCACCACCACCACCACCAGCAGCATTGAAAAATTGGAAAGGCGAATGAGAGGGCAATTGGCGACCCGCTCACCTGTTTCACCCCAGGGCAAAGCACCCAAACACTGTCAGTCTTAGACGTTTGGCAGCAGACTTCCAGAGCTCAGACACAAGGCCCTAGCGTAAGCTGGCCACTCCGGCGGAGGTAGCAGGCGTTGCCACACCGCAGACAGAGGCAGCCAGGGGGGAGAAACTGCCCTTACAATTAGGGACATTTGAGGCATGACACTAGCCAGGAAGCGAACTGGCAGAGAAGAGATGCTGGCACCACCACCAGCAGCAGCATTGAAAAGGCGAATGAGTGGGCAATTGGCGACCCACTCACCTGTTTCACCCCAGGGCAAAGCACCCAAACACTGTCAGTCTTAGACGTTTGGCAGCAGACTTCCAGAGCTCAGACACAAGGCCCTAGCGTAAGCTGGCCACTCCGGCGGAGGTAGCAGGCGTTGCCACACCGCAAACAGAGGCAGCCAGGGGGGAGAAACTGCCCTTACCATTAGGGACATTTTGGGCATGACTCTAGCCAGGAAGCGAACTGGCAGAGAAGAGATGCTGGCACCACCACCAGCAGCAGCATTGAAAAGGCGAATGAGTGGGCAATTGGCGACCCACTCACCTGTTTCACCCCAGGGCAAAGCACCCAAACACTGTCAGTCTTAGACGTTTGGCAGCAGACTTCCAGAGCTCAGACACAAGGCCCTAGCGTAAGCTGGCCACTCCGGCGGAGGTAGCAGGCGTTGCCACACCGCAGACAGAGGCAGCCAGGGGGGAGAAACTGCCCTTACAATTAGGGACATTTTGGGCATGACTCTAGCCAGGAAGCGAACTGGCAGAGAAGAGATGCTGGCACCACCACCACCACCACCACCACCACCAGCAGCATTGAAAAATTGGAAAGGCGAATGAGAGGGCAATTGGCGACCCGCTCACCTGTTTCACCCCAGGGCAAAGCACCCAAACACTGTCAGTCTTAGACGTTTGGCAGCAGACTTCCAGAGCTCAGACACAAGGCCCTAGCGTAAGCTGGCCACTCCGGCGGAGGTAGCAGGCGTTGCCACACCGCAGACAGAGGCAGCCAGGGGGGAGAAACTGCCCTTACAATTAGGGACATTTGAGGCATGACACTAGCCAGGAAGCGAACTGGCAGAGAAGAGATGCTGGCACCACCACCAGCAGCAGCATTGAAAAGGCGAATGAGTGGGCAATTGGCGACCCACTCACCTGTTTCACCCCAGGGCAAAGCACCCAAACACTGTCAGTCTTAGACGTTTGGCAGCAGACTTCCAGAGCTCAGACACAAGGCCCTAGCGTAAGCTGGCCACTCCGGCGGAGGTAGCAGGCGTTGCCACACCGCAAACAGAGGCAGCCAGGGGGGAGAAACTGCCCTTACCATTAGGGACATTTTGGGCATGACTCTAGCCAGGAAGCGAACTGGCAGAGAAGAGATGCTGGCACCACCACCAGCAGCAGCATTGAAAAGGCGAATGAGTGGGCAATTGGCGACCCACTCACCTGTTTCACCCCAGGGCAAAGCACCCAAACACTGTCAGTCTTAGACGTTTGGCAGCAGACTTCCAGAGCTCAGACACAAGGCCCTAGCGTAAGCTGGCCACTCCGGCGGAGGTAGCAGGCGTTGCCACACCGCAGACAGAGGCAGCCAGGGGGGAGAAACTGCCCTTACAATTAGGGACATTTTGGGCATGACTCTAGCCAGGAAGCGAACTGGCAGAGAAGAGATGCTGGCACCACCACCACCACCACCACCACCACCAGCAGCATTGAAAAATTGGAAAGGCGAATGAGAGGGCAATTGGCGACCCGCTCACCTGTTTCACCCCAGGGCAAAGCACCCAAACACTGTCAGTCTTAGACGTTTGGCAGCAGACTTCCAGAGCTCAGACACAAGGCCCTAGCGTAAGCTGGCCACTCCGGCGGAGGTAGCAGGCGTTGCCACACCGCAGACAGAGGCAGCCAGGGAGGAGAAACTGCCCTTACAATTAGGGACATTTTGGGCATGACTCTAGCCAGGAAGCGAACTGGCAGAGAAGAGATGCTGGCACCACCACCACCACCACCACCACCAGCAGCATTGAAAAATTGGAAAGGCGAATGAGAGGGCAATTGGCGACCCGCTCACCTGTTTCACCCCAGGGCAAAGCACCCAAACACTGTCAGTCTTAGACGTTTGGCAGCAGACTTCCAGAGCTCAGACACAAGGCCCTAGCGTAAGCTGGCCACTCCGGCGGAGGTAGCAGGCGTTGCCACACCGCAAACAGACGCAGCCAGAGGGGAGAAACTGCCCTTACCACTAGGGACATTTTGGGCATGACTCTAGCCAGGAAGCGAACTGGCAGAGAAGAGATGCTGGCACCACCACCACCACCAGCAGCAGCATTGAAAAATGGGAAAGGCGAATGAGTGGGCAATTGGCGACCCACTCACCTGTTTCACCCCAGGGCAAAGCACCCAAACACTGTCAGTCTTAAACGTTTGGCAGCAGACTTCCAGAGCTCAGACACAAGGCCCTAGCGTAAGCTGGCCACTCCGGCGGAGGTAGCAGGCGTTGCCACACCGCAGACAGAGGCAGCCAGGGGGGAGAAACTGCCCTTACCATTAGGGACATTTGATTCATGACACTAGCCAGGAAGCGAACTGGCATCGAAGAGACACTGGCACCACCACCAGCAGCAGCAGCAGCAGAATTGGGAAAGGCGAATGAGTGGGCAATTGGCGACCCACTCACCTGTTTCACCCCAGAGCAAAGCATCCAAACACTGTCAGTCCTTGGCGTTTGGGAGCGGACTTCCAGAGCTCAGACACAAGGCCCTAGCGTAAGCTGGCTACATTGGCGGAGGTAGCAGGCGTTGCCACACCGCAGCAAGTGCAACCAGGGGGGAGAAACTGCCCTTACCATAAGGGACATTTGAGGCATGACACTAGCCAGGAAGCGAACTGGCAGAGAAGAGACACTGGCACCACCACCAGCAGCAGCAGCAGCAGCATTGGAAAAGGCGAATGAGTGGGCAATTGACGACCCGCTCACCTGTTTCACCCCAGGGCAAAGCATCCAAAAACTGTCAGTCCTTGGCGTTTGGGAGCGGACTTCCAGAACTCAGACACAAGGCCCTAGCGTAAGCTGGCTACACCGGCGGAGGTAGCAGGCGTTGCCACACCGCAACAAGTGCAACCAGGGGGGAGAAACTACCCTTACCATCAGGGACATTCGAGGCATGACACTAGCCAGGAAGCGAACTGGCATTGAAGAGAGACACTGGCACCACCACCAGCAGCAGCAGAATTGGGAAAGGCGAATGAGTGGGCAATTGACGACCCGCTCACCTGTTTCACCCCAGGGCAAAGCATCCAAGCACTGTCAGTCCTTGGCGTTTGGGAGCAGACCTACAGAACTCAGACACAAGGCCCTAGCATAAGCTAGCTACACCGGCGGAGGTAGCAGGCGTTGCCACACCGCAGCAAGTGCAACCAGGGGGGAGAAACTACCCTTTCCATTAGGGACATCTGAGGCATGATTTCAGCCAGGAAGCGAACTGGCAAAAGATACTGGCACCACCACCAGCAGCAGCGTTGGAAACGGAAAAAGGTGAATGAGTGGGCAATTGACGACCCACTCACCTGTTTCACCCCAGGGCAAAGCATCCAAAGACTGTCAGTCCTAGGCGTTTGGGAGCGGACTTACAGAGCTCAGACACTAGGCCTTAGCGTAAATTGGCTACACCAGCGGAGGTAGCAGGCATTGCCACACCGCAGCAAGTGCAACCAGGGGGAGAAACTACCTTAAACATTAGAGAGAAAAAATTTAACTTTCCAAGCTAAGAGCTGGGTAACCCAATTTGGGCAGATTGAATTTAAGAAAGGCAATCTGCTCCATCAGATGAGGTGCCATGCGTGAGCGCTGTGGACTCAGTATGTTTCCAGTCATAGAAAACACGCGCTCACTTTGAACAGTGGTTGGCGGACATGATAGAAGCTGCTGCGCAACCCATGAGAGTGCAGGCCACACACTCTTCTTTTCATCCCAGTAGCTAAGAGGATCAACATTAGGAGCAGAAGGAACTTCACAGAGGTAAAGTTTGACCATTTCAGCAGCACTACTCTCCTTTCTGCTGCTAGCTCTGTCAGATGGTCCAACTATACTGCCAAGTGCCTCTTCCCAAAACGCAGCTGCTCCACTCAGCTGTGTTGTGCTGCTTGTGGCACTGCTGCTGATGCTGCTGCTAGGGGTAGCAGACCACATCATCTCTTCCTCCTCCTGCACCTCACCCTCCTCGGACAGCATTCCCATTTTACGCTGCCAGTCACGCACCTTGTTGACCAATTGCTCCCGGTAGCTACTGAGAACATTGAATTTCAAAGCTAGCTTTCCCTTAATTCTTGGATCACAAAGGCACGCTAGCATCATTTCGGGACTCTCTTCCATTCGCTTGCGAAGGTGTACTTTTAGCAGATCCTTCAGCTTCCTGACTATGGCTGCTACGTCAGGATGTAGAGTGCCACCTTGAACAGCCTCACGGTTTCCAAGGAACACATCCATCTTGCTGCCTAGATGGGAGAACACTGGGATTACCTGGGCCAGACTGGCAGTGTTTGAGCTTAAATTTTCTGTGGCATCCCTGAATGGTTTAAGGACTGCCACTAGCTGGGCGATCACTGTCCAATCCTCCCTATTCAATGGAGAGGTAATCCCAATATTGTGCTCTGAGGCAAGATTATGGATTGCCCTCTGCTGCTCCAAAATCCTCTCTAGCATGTCTAACGTGGAGTTCCACCGTGTACTGACATCCTGACGTAGGCAGTGTACGGGAAGACCTGACCTCTCTTGCTCTTCCCTCAAAAGTTGGCTAGCCTTAACACTATGGTGAAAGTGCCCAGCGATCTTTCTGCAGCGGGACAGAACTACTGCTGCCACATTAGTTCCTTCTGACATTGCTGCCTTCACTACAAGATGGATGATGTGGGCTGCACAGCGCACACCAACAATATGACCATCTCGCAGCGCTTTCACCATATTGGCACCTCCGTCAGTTACCACAAAACCAACTTCAACATTGGTGCCCGCCTCTGCTCCCACCCAAAGGCTAAACATTTTCCTAATCGCATGCAGAATATTTTGGGAAGTGTGCTTTTCATCCATCACTTCTGCATGGAGAAGGAATGATCGGTAGCCTGCTGCAGCAACTTCCTTAGACACACCGGGCTGCCACCAGTGTGCTGTCAAAGAAAGAAAGGCATGCTGGGCGCTAGGTGCACTCCACAAATCTGTAGTGAAATGAACACACTGACCAGCAGCCTTGGAAAGCTCCTCTTTCACTGCTGCAACACAGGACCGATACAGCGAGGGGACAATGTTCCTGCTGAAAGTGGAACGTGACGGAACTGTGTATTGTGGAGCCACAGCCGCCATCAATTGTTTGAAAGGCTCCCCTTCAATCATGGAGAAGGATGCCCCTCCAACAGCAATGAACTGACCAATAAGTCGCGTTACTTTATTGGCCTGCTGTTTGGGCATCGTTCTCTTGGAGTGGAATGCCCCAAATTCTTCCAGGGTGGGCTGGGCATGCAGTGCTCCAACCTGCCTTGGTCTCTGGCTGCCAGCACTAGTTGCTGCTGCTGCTGCTGCTGCTATTGGCTCAGAAGAAGAAGCTGTTGGGGTTTTTCCACGGCCACCAGCTATGCTGCCTGCACTAAGTTTTACCTCTGCATCTTTCCCCAATAGCACAGCGTTGTGTTGAGTGCTGAGGTGATGCTTCATGCTAGCACTGGTAAAATGGCCAGACACTTTCCCTCTGCTTATTAGCTTCCCACAATGTTTGCACTTTCCATAGCGCCCTTCTTCAACATTTTCAAAGTGCTCCCAAATTGGGGCGCGCATAGCCTTGGAGTGTGCCTTGGGTGCTGCTCTTACTGCTCGGGGTGGATGAACAGAGGCAGAACTAGTGGTGGTGGGACTGGTGGTAACAGTACTGGCCATAGTGGGACTGCTAATTGCTTTAGATTTGCTAGGTTTTGCTGCTGCTGCTGGTGGTGGTGATGGTGATGATCGTAGCGGAGAAGGTGGAGGCTCAGGGGAAAATTGTGCACTAGTCATTTGGACACTGCTCCCTGAGGAATCTGATTCCTGACCACTCATCTCCTCTACTTCCTCTGGCTCATAGTCTAGCTCTTCATTAGCCAGATCGAATGGAATTCCTGCTAGGCTGGAGCTAAGACTGATATCGTCGTGAGACTCGTGACTAGTAGTAGTGCGAGCAGGAAGAATAGACTCTGCACTTGGCCTCTCAGTCTCAGGCTCCTCTGCTACCTCGCTAGGTGGAGTTCCACTATGTGTAGCCCTCTCTCTAACTGTCTTTACAAAAATTTTGTAAGGACTTGGTGGCTTGCTAGAGGTACTAGGAGGACATGGCGTGGCGGTACCAGTGGGAACAGTAGGCGCAGCACTAGTGGTGGTAGAGGCGGGGGTGGTGGTGGTGGTGGTTTTCCCTACAAAGGAATGAGATCGCTTTGGTTTGGGACCCCTCTGAGTCTTGCTGCTAATTTGGCTCTGCTTGGTACCTTGCATGCTGCTGGTGGATGGGGAAGATGCTGCTTGGGGCAAAAGGCACTTCTTTTTAGTCACTGGGCTGGTACTACTTGTGCTACCCTTTAACTTTGAACGTGCTTCTGGTGCTTTAGGCTTTCCGTAAAAAACCATAGAGCTTGTGGGCCTAGCCGCACTACTACTGCCTGCTTTTGGTGCCTTTCCTTTACTTGATGATCCTTCAAGCAATGCTTCCCCAAATGATAAGCGAGAGCTTGGCCTACTTGGCCGACTAGACTGACGCAAAGGCTGCATCTTAGAGCTGGTGGTGGTGCTGGTGGTGGTGCTGGTGGTGGTGGTGGTGGTGGTGGTAGATGGAGCTTGTCCCTCCTTAGTCCCAAAAGGAGGATCCATTTCAAATTTTGTGTTGTGTGTGTAGTGTAGTGTAGTGTAGTGTAGTGTAGTGTAGTGTTTAAAAAACTATAAAAAAAAAAATAAAAAAATAAAAAGGAAAAACGAATTAAAGACAAAAAAATTAGAGGAAGTTCTCTTCAGTGCTACTGCTTAAAAAGTAAAACTATGCACTACTGCACTGTGCTGTGTGCAATCTGCCAAAATCCTAAAGTTATTGAAATTATTAACTCAAGATTAACTATTTAATAACTAGCAGTATTTTATTTTTAATTTGAATTTACACGGGCCTAAGAGCTTAGCCTACCACTATGCTAGCCTAAAGCTATATTTCCTTACTATAAGTCTACCTCTAGGCAGACGCTCTCAAACCCACTAAACTAAAGTGAGGTTAAATCAGATTCAGTATATGATTTATTAATTAATATTAAGTTATATAATATTAATAGATTAGAACTAATTTACTTATATATTATGTATTATAGATAGAAGAATATAGATTATGAATTAGAATTTAGAATTAGAATTACTTATATTATAGATTATGAATTAGAATATTATTATTTATAATATATTATAGATTAAGATTAAAGAAGATTAGAATTATTTTAGTACTACAGCTAGTAGCTTGAAGCTTTGCTTAGTACAGCTCGTCACAGTCAATTTTTCTTGAAAAGAATTAGAAATAAAATAAAATGTCACAGCAAAACAGTTATCTTCACTGCTTGCTGCACTCACTAGCCCAACAAGTTCACTTCACTGATGGACTGAGGTGAGCAAAACACTAAGGGTACTTTTAATAAAATTGAAATAAAATGTAAAATAAATGAGAAAATCTTTGCAAAACAGTTAACGTCACTGCTTGCTGATCAAAAAAAAACACAGCACTTATGCGGCTGCACTCACTAGCCCAACAAGTTCACTTCACTGATGGACTGAGGTGAGCAAAACAAATGAAATAAAATGAAAGATTAATTAAGAAAAATTGACTTGGTCTCTTACTGTTGCTAAAACAAAGCACAAACTATAGAGCTGCAGCACCAGTACTAATAAGATTAGCTGAACTATACGCTAGTAGTAATTAATTAATATTATTACTTTTATTTATAGCTAATTTAATTAACTATTAAGATAAGAAAGAATTAGAGAATTATTGATATTACTGATTTTAGATTAGACACTAGTAGATGTTCTGAATGTCTACAGTACACTCTACACTAGTATACTATTACTAACTATAACTGACAAATATATATATAATTTTATAATGAATTCAATTATTAATTATATTAATTAATATTACTGATTTTAAATTAGACACTAGTAGATGAATGTCTACAGTACACTCTACACTAGTATACTATAGTATATATATATATATATGACTGACAAATATATATATATATATAATGAACTATTAAATTATAGATTCTATTAAATTGTAATTTATAAATTCTATTTAATTTATTTAAGCAGGACAGGCAATAGGCACTAGTGCCAGCCCAGGGCAAGGGCACCCCAGTGCCACTGAGGCACTGGGTGCACTGTCAACTCAACAGCACTTACACTAAAGTTGATGACAAATTAATTTTAAAAAAATTAAATTAATCAAATTATTATTATTAAATATATTAATTAAGTAGCACTGAAGTGAGGATGAAGTACACAGTGAGAAATGGCAGGCTAAGGCTTACCAGTCTCACACAGAACAGAACAATCTCTCTCTGTAACGCTCGGATGCAGCACAGCAGTGTTGCCAAAGCAGTCACAGCGAAAAATGAATGGATCTCTCAGGCAAGCTCTGGTCTTATAAAGGCGCCTTCAGAATTAAAAAAACAGCAGCACAGGCATTGGACGAGACCCTTAGCGTTACGTCACAAGAGTGAGCTGATTGGACAGACGAGGATCAGCTCACTCCTGTTTGAAATTTTGGCGGTTGCGCGGCAAAAACGAAGACGATCACGAAGAATCTTCGAATCTTCGTGATTGTGAGTCTTCGTCTTCGCCTACGGTTTGCCGGCACTGTATTCTGTTCTACGTTCCTTCGGAACGAACAAAAAAACGGCCTCTTCGTGCTCGTTTTCATGTTCGCCCGAAGACGAATGCACAAGTCTAGTTTCTACACCAGCACAGACGGGGGTTCTTTACAGTAAGAGCGGTGAGATTATGGAACTCTCTGCCAGAGGAAGTGGTTATGGCAAACTCAATAAAAGAGTTCAAAAGGAGCCTGGATGTGTTTCTTGAAAGCAATAATATTACAAGTTATGGATATTAGATTAATAGGGACATTTGGAGTCGGGAAGGAATTTTCCCCCTGGTATGGGGCAATTGGCATCTGCTTCATAAAGGTTTTTTTGCCTTCCTCTGGATCAACACAGTAGGTACACAATATGTATATAGGTTGAACTTGATGGACTTTGGTCTTTTTTCAACCTTATGAACTATGTTACTATGTTCCAAGGTGGAGAACCTGGAGAAGGGTGAGAAATGTAACTCTTTCTTTTTCAGGAAGCTCCACTCCGCCCACACGCCCCTGATGGAAATGAGAGACAGCAAAGGCGTGGTACGACAGGGGAAGGAGGAGGTCCATAAAGTGGTCGTCGACTACTACCGAGATCTCTACTCCCCCAAAGACACAGACCCGGAGGCTGCTGAACGGTTCCTGTCAGGTATCACTAACACCATTGATCCCGCAGGTCGTGCAGCCCTTGATGCTGGAGGAGCTGCACTCTGACGCCAGATCCTTCAGGAAGGGCAGGACACCGGGCAGTGAAGGTCTCCCAGCCGAGTTGTACACAACGCTGTGGGACCTCATCGGCCCGGACCTCCTCGACCAGGACGAGGAGATGGTGGTGGAGGGCAGGATGCCCCCCACGCTGAGAGAGGGAATGATCACCATCCTGTATAAGCGGAAGGGGGAGCGATATGACCTGAAAAATTGGCGTCCCATCTCTCTCCTGAACGTGGACTACAAGATCCTCGCCAAGGTACTAGCCACCAGGTTGAAGAACGTCATCAGGCAGATCATCCACCCCGACCAGAGCTGCGGCATCCCAGGACGCCGGATCGCGGACAGCCTGGCCCTCATCAGGGACACGATCTACTACATCAAGGACCGCAACGTCCGTGCCGCTCTGGTCACCCTAGACCAAGAGAAGGCATTTGATCGACTGTCTCATGGTTTTATGGGTCAGGTACTGCGGAGGTTTGGGCTGGGGGAGATGTTCTTACGCTAACCTGATGTACCTTGATATCCGCAGCTCGGTGCTGGTGAACGGCTGGAAGACTGACCCCTTCCCAGTCCTCTCTGGGGTCAGACAAGGCTGCCCTCTCTCACCTCTTCTTTTTGTCTGTTGTATAGAGCTCTTCGCCGAGTGCATCAGACGGAATCCAGAGATCAGAGGGATCAACGCGCCGGGCAGAGACAAAAAGGCGATAAAGTGCTCGCTCTACATGGACGACGTGACCATCTTCTGCGCGGATCGCCGGTCAGTGAGAGCGCTCGTCCAGACGTGCAAGGACTTCAGCCGAGCTTCAGACGCAAAGGTCAACTGCGGGAAGTCGGAGACCATGCCGTTCAGGCAGTGGGACCTGACTTCTGAGCCGATCCCGTTTCCCGTCAAAACCGACTTCCTAAAGTTCCTGGGAGTCTGGTTCGATAGAGACGGCGCAGCCTTGAAAAGCTGGGAGGAGAGACTATCAAGCACATTTCTCCAGTTAAGAACTATAGAAATGATCCCTGAAAGTATAGTCTTAATGATCTCATTAAAGAACAAAAGTGCCAGATATAAGCAACCCTCTTTAACATTACTGTGCCAAAATAAAACTGATACTAAAACGCACTATTACAATGCAGAGTAATTTTCAAAATGGTCTGCAACACAGAAATGTTTGTAATGTTAGTATTATGTTTGTTAACAAAGAATTTGCCCAGATTATTATTCTGTTAACATTTGCATGTGTGACACCCCTAACCAATCAGACACAAGGATACACCCTCACTGGAAAAAAACTTGTGGTGTCAATTTTCTTCACAGTATTGGAACAGAGTTGGTTCTAGACCAAAAGACATTGCTAGCCTGACTGGCTTAAATTGCATGTTAGTAATACATTTCACATACAAAGCATTCTGCAATGCAGCATAGAGCACAAATGTGAACAGCTTCATCATGTATATACAGACATATTTGTACAATAAAAATCTTTCACATCGTATTCTACTGTGTTGCAACATAGCACCAACAATCATTTACACACTAGTCTGTAACATATTATAAAGAAGCAACAGTCAAGAAAGCAGTAAAACTGTTGGCACTATATAAATAAAAGATTATAATAATAAACTCTGTCTGATGCATTTGGCAAAGAGCTCTATACAACAGACAAAAAGAGGCGAAAGGGAGCAGCCTTGTCTGACCCCAGAGAGAACAGGGAAGGGGTCAGTCTTCCAGCCGTTCACCAGCACTGAGCTGCAAATATCAAGGTACATCAGGTTAGCATAGGAATAGAACATCTCCCCATAAAACCATTAGACAGCTGATCGAACGCCTTCTCTTGGTCTAGGGTGACCAGAGCAGATGAGGACCAGGCTGTCTGTGACTTAGTACCCACGGATGCCACAGATCTGGTGGGGATAGACGATCTGTCTTTTGACTTTCTCAGTAAGTATCCTATAGCTGCATTCTGAACACATATGAGATGCCAAACATGTAAATAAATGAAAACCTTGATCTCTCCTTGCAAAAATGCAAACAGTATCAACATTACATCTATATATGTACTTCATTAAGAGAATAACCATTCAGCTTGAGCATTCCCCCTCCTACTCTTCATGAATAAAGAGAGGAACAATCATCAAAAGTAAAAAGCAGCTGTTACAAACAGCACTTGATACCCACTTCATGCTCAGGGGAACACACTGCAGCTCTTCCTCATGGCTACTGAGTTTGACCACATTCGAGCACATTTCTCCAGTTAACAACTATAGAAATGATCCCTGAAAGTATAGTCTTAATGATTTTGCTAAAGAACAAAAGTGCCAGTTATAAGCAACCCTCTTTAACATTACTGTGCCAAACTAAAACTTATGCTACAACACACTATTACAATGCAGAGTAATTTTCAAAATGGTCCGCAACACAAAGAAATGTTTGTAATGTTGGTATTATGTTTGTTAACAAAGAATTTCTCCAGATTATTAGTCTCTTCAAATTTGCATGGATAACGCCCCTAACCAATCAGACGCAAGGATACACCCTCACTGGAAAAAACTTGTGGTGTCGATTTTCTTTCGCAACAGGGTCGGTCCGACCTAGACCAAATGACAATACAGGAAAAAAAATACTCTTTGCCATGCTCCAATTTTACTTTTTTTCTATATAGCATGATGTGCTTACACAATTATTTCATTTGCCACAGAGCAGAACACAAACATTGACAGCTTCATCATTTATATACAGCCTTATCATTTTTACAATAAACATCCTTGACATCATAAACATACATTAGTAAGCACTCTACTGTGTTGTAACAGCACCAACAAGCATTTGTTCTGTCAGTGTCAGCAAGCAAGGGCTTTGTTTTGATCTCTAGAAAGTGAACTCAAAGACTCAGAGGAGAAAAACAGCATGCATTGTATTTGAAATGTATGTCTAGTCTTCAAGTAAGTTCAGCCGTGCAGTATATGGGTTAAGAACAATGATAAAGACAGATAAGGTATAGGTCATCTTAAATTAGTCTGTGTGAAAGAAGTTTGGAGGGGTAGGGGGAATGAGAATATGTATATACACACACATATATACACAGTATACACACAAGAATCCACAATGTATGTACCCAGCTAAACAGTCTCAATAAATTCAAATATCCCCGGGTGCTATACACGCTATCAAAAGATATGAAGCCCTTAAGAAAATGAAGGGAACACTCAGAGAACTTGTGCAAATCTCAAAGCTCAGTTTAATGGAGGGTATAAAAAAAAAAATAAGACGTTTCGAGTCACAGCGGGACCCAATATCATCTTGTTAACAGGCTGCGCTGTGACCAGACAATTTTATATTTTTTGGGGGGCCCTAGATTTATCTGAGCTTTGTGTTTGCAAAAGTCCAGGGAGTGCTGCCTTCATGTTCTCATAGACACACACGCCTCCTGGGTCAACATCCTCAGGTGACCACTCAGTAAAATCCATGAAATGCAGGGTCACTGGGGCATAAGGTTGAACATGGTTGCACAACTCTTGATATGCCTGTTCCAGTTCCCATTCTTGTGTGACCAAATAATCCAGGTCAGCCCACAGCTCGGGCACATATGGGATATCCTCCGCCCTTCGCTCCTGGAGGTCTTACCCCCAACACTCTGATGCACTACCGAAGTCGGGATCCTTCTCCATACTTTCCAATAATAATCCCAGGCCGCTGAAGCCATAGCCCTCTGTAGGACCTTTATCCTCCGCTAGGGGTCCTACCTCCGTCACGCATGCTGACATGCACGCCGCTGGAACCCCCGCCTCCATTACCTCTGTCGCGCACGCTCGTCTGCGTCGCCGTAGAGACGTCATGATGGTAAGCGGCATACGCAACGTCGCGTCTAATGACGAACGATATACGCGACGCACCGTTTGTACCGTAACTACCGTTTGTTGCACTGTTTGTCTGTCTCCGCCTCCTCTTCCTATCTAAAACCAATTTCCCTTGTTGTCATTGCCTGTTCTAAGCGCCACTTAGCTTTTGGGTGTGCTTTTCATTACGTTTGATTCCTGCATTGTGTACCGATCTCTGCCTGTTACCAACAACGATTCTTCTCTGCCTGCCTACGAAGTCGGACTGTTTATCGTTATCAAACCTTCTCTGCCAGCCCTGACCTCAGATTTGTTTGACCACGCTGCCTTCTATTGCTCTTGACCTCGGTATGTCCCTTGACCCTTCTCTCAGTGGAGTCCACCGTGTCCCAGTGATTGTTCGAATTCAGGGGCTCAACCCCTGGGTGAGGACAATTGTTTAGGTGAAGATCTAGTGCCTAATCTGCACTGTCTTCTACCTTACGCCGTGACACGGGCACAGTCGTGCTGCTTACCACTGCAGAGCCCAATATCCATCGTCCAACCTCAGCTCTGTCTGGACCAGCACCTCCAGCTCGGCCACCCATTCCGCTTTGGGCTGCTTCCCCAGGAATGGTATCAGCAACTTCTGCTGGAGCCAAAACCTTTTCTCGGAGGTTGGGAGGCTTTTCCCCATGTACTTAATTTCCAAGTGGACAACCTCCCTCCAGAGTTTCAGCCAATTCCTCTGGGTCAGCTCCGCGTAGCTAACTTCCATTCTCCTTCCTGGAGATAGATCCCAGGGGAAAGAAAGTGTCCCTCAGACTAGGCTGGTCTTAATGTCAGTGCTGGAGAAGTCGGATCCCGCCGCTGCCAACCAGTTGTGATGGACTGACCAGGGACCTCAGGTTGTCCCTCTCCGCCAAGAGCGGGAGAAGTCGTCTAGGACTACAAACCACCAAACCAAACCAATCCGTCGGCAATATCCCCAAGCAAAGTAAAGGGATATCGCTCTCCAGTACCCAAATAACCAGGCAAGACTAGTCTTTGGGTACAACAAGAGGAGAACTGATTTATTTTCGACACAGTCGACTGGATATATCCAGCAAAACACACACTAACATAAAACAAGATATTGGGATACAATAATCTTAATCTGCCTCCCAGAGACAACAGGGGCAGTAACGGGATTAACAATACAATAGGGTCCCAACATCCACTATCTATTACTGGCCCAAATCAGTTTCAGGGATGGCTGGGGTAAATGTCTGTAGTAGTGGAACTGGGGTGGAGGGGTCTGATATTAAACTAAAACAATGGTGGTCACTCCCTGCTTGCAGATCCTGGCTGTCTGCTGGAGTTAATCCCCTCAGCCAGTGATGGGGTGATATACTGGTGGGGGTAGCCACAGAAGTATTTACAAATTCAGGGCCCATAGTCAATAGGGAGGAGGCTGGCTCTCAGGCCTCTCCAGTGGCCCCAGTGATGGAGGGTTCAGTCACAAATGACAATTAAGACAGCTAGCTACTATATAAACAAAATTAAGTTAAAGTTTAAATACTTAAGTACATTCCTCTTCCTGCTCCCTTGCCACAGTTTTTTTATTTAATATTTATTGTTCAATAAACATCAATACAACCGTTCATAAAAACAGAAAGCCAATAAGCAGTACTACGACGAAGCGCAGGGCAATGCACATTACAGTACAACTTCAGTTAATGGAAAGCTCAACAACACAGTAAAAGCAGTGTACAATTACAATTCCAGACATGGCACATATGGTTAGCACATTAGTGAAAACAGCCTGGGGAGATAGGGGAATGGAAAGGCCGGGGTGGGTGAGGGGTGGATTTTAAGTTGTTGAGGGAGATGAGGCTAGTCCTCAGCCTCTAGACTGTCCATAAGAGAGTAGTCCCTCAGCAGGCTACAGATAAGCCTGCTGCAGCCATGGTCTGTGACCTGCTCCCTCCTCAACACCAGGCGGTTCCTGGCAAACCATAGAGCGTCCTTTACACAGCACATGAGACGCCAAGCATCATCAATAGTGCCCTCAGTGTGTGTGCTCCCTTGCCACACATTATACAGTAATGCCTCTCTCTTATATTATTAACCCCTTGACTGATAACGGCGGCATGGTGCTGTCGCTAGCAGTCCCAGTCAGGTGATAACAACGGCACCATGCCGTCGCTAGCACTACCTTACCTTGATGGAGGTCTGTGGACTGACAATTGTCAGTTAAAGAGGTACGGGGGCATGCTGCTTAGGTGCCTGTATCTCAGACCCCCAACATATACCGCCTCACCTTTTCAACGGTATAAGGCTTGTAAAAACAGAATAAAAAAATATTAACTTAAAAAAGTAAAAATGTAAAAGAAATGATTTGGGGGTGTCTAAAGGCAGATAAATAAAGATCAAAATTGCCTAGAGACCCCCAAATTAAATTATCTAAACATAAAACTAGTTTAACTTTAAATGAAAAAAAAGTTTTAAGTATTCTAGCTAAATGATCACTGTGGTAGCCAATGTTACCACAGTGATCCTATAGCTATGAAAAGTCACATTCCCTTTTAAAAAATGGGCGATACTAAATTTTAATCCCATGATCCCTTTGATCATTGGGTTAAATTTAGCCAATGGTAAAGGGAGGCAATTTTTTAAATCCTGATGAACTGCAAATATTATTAAAATCAGCCATTTAGCCTGTGTGGTAGGTGAGTAACCATCTCATCCCTGGAGCTCCTTGCAGTTTTACTGCAAAACTTATTTTTGCTGTAAAAGTGATTTTTTTTCTCCCTTTACCATAATTTCTTTGGGATTGTAAAGGGAAAGAATGGTGTGTGCTTCTGTGAGTGAATGTATGGAAAGTATGGTGTGTGCTTCTGCGAGTGAATGGAGATATGAAAGGCGTGTGAATGGTCAGTAATTAGGGTTGGAGCCTTGACGTGGCATTACTGCTCATGTAGGAAGTTAAATTATTGCACAAAAAGTACACATTATATATAAAAAGGTGATCATTGTTCACCAATTTAAATCACACCTACCCTAAATTTCAATAGGAACCGCCAAATGCTAGACTTGTCAGGTAGATACAAGGTGTATTGTTCAATTATAATATATAGATATTATGTGAGGAATATGAGTTGAAATAAAAATGTATCTATTATTCAGACATTTAGTTAATGAATAACCATTCAGCTTGTGCACTCCCCCTCCTACTCTTCATGAAAAAAGAGAGGAACAATCATCAAAAGTAAAAAGCAGCTGTTACAAACAGCACTTGATACCCACTTCATGCTCAGGGGAACACACTGCAGCTCTTCCTCATGGCTACTGAGTTTGACCACATTCGAGCACATTTCTCCAGTTAACAACTATAGAAATGATCCCTGAAAGTATAGTCTTAATGATTTTGCTGAAGAACAAAAGTGCCAGTTATAAGCAACCCTCTTTAACATTACTGTGCCAATCTAAAACTTATGCTAAAACACACTATTACAATGCAGAGTAATTTTCAAAATAGTCTGCAACTCAAAGAAATGTTTGTAACGTTTGTATTATGTTTGGTAACAAAGAATTTATCTGGATTATTAGTCTGTTCACATTTGCATGGGTGACGCCCCTAACCAATCAGACACAAGGATACACCCTCACTGGAGAAAACGTGTGGTGTCAATTTTCTTTTGCAACAGGGTTGGTCCCACCTAGACCAAATGACAGTACAGGAAAAAAACTCTTTGGCAGGGCCGAACTGGGAATGAAAAGCAGCCCTTGAAACATTTGGAGACCAGCCCCATATAGTTTATCTCGCGGTCGAACTCTTATACCCACACGCACCCCTAGTACATACTATTTGCCATACAAATAACTATAAAACATTATTTTTATCACATTATTTGTATTAAAATGCCAGAAAGCACAAGTGTTAAAAGGCCCTAATAAATGAAATACATTAGACATAATGGAATCAAAACATTTGCTACTGCAAACATTTTTAGATGAGAAACTTCCATTTTATTCAGTGGAACAAAACAGTGATCACATTATTCTTCACGAGATTCTTGTAGGAAACTTTTATTTCTTTATTAATTCATGTAAACTATTTTTTCATAATTAATAAAAGCTGTGATTGAGAAAAATTTTTGTTTTTATTTCCTTTTATTTGCCAACCTTACCCCCCAGTTATGCACATCTGCCCCCAGGCTTGCCACTCTGCCCCCAGAAATGCCTTATATCCCCCTATATGCCACTCTGCCTCCCTGATATGCCTTATACCCTCCTATATGCTACTCTGCCCCATGATATTCCTTTTAACCCCCTATATGTCACTCTGCCCCATGATTTGCCTTTTAACCCCCTTTATGCCACTCTGCCTCCAGAAATGCCTTTTAACCCCTATATGCCACTCTGCCTCCAGAAATGCCTATATGGGGGTTATGAAGGCATTTCTAGAGGCAGAGTGGTATAAAGGGGGTTAAAAGGCATATCATGGGGCAATCTGCCTCCAGAAAAGCCTTAAGCCCCCATATTGCAGCATTTTAAACTTCGCCCCAGGTGTCATTATGTCTTGGGCCGGCCCTGGATGCCGGCGGCAGTAGGAGGCGGCCTGGGTGCCGCTTTCAATCCTGCTCGCAGCTGGTGGGCCAGCCCTGTTCTTTGGCATGCTAAAAAAAATTTGGCATTATGTGCTTATACAATTATTGCATGATTAAACAATTTCATGTATAAATTAATTTTTGGCTTTGCTCGATTGAGTTAATACATAGACTAGACATACATTTCGTATACCGCATAACAGAACTCAAATATCGACAGCTTCATCATTTATATTCACCAGTATCATTTGTGCAATAAACATCCTTCACATCATAAACACATTTGTAAGCACTCTACTGTGTTGTAGCATAGCACCAACAAGCATCTGTTCTGGTAGTGCACTTTTGCACTGTGGAGAGGAAGTTCCTCTTCTACCATCAGGTTTTGTATAGACTTTTTCCAGGAACTAACTCAGAGGGTGCCATTGAAGAAGTTTGGCACCTAATGTGTTCTGTTAAGGACACTTTGTGGTTCACCCCAAACCTGGGAAGGGAACAGTTTACAGTCACAGGTTGATTCTCAGCTTGCTAAGGGACTACACCATCATTGATAGTCTCGAAGAGGACTAATCCCCGGCCATTGGGACTTTAGTCCCCCACCTCCCTCGTCATTTTTTTTTTTTTTGAACCGAGGTCAGTGGTTCCACTGTGAAAAAAAACAAAAAGTGCCAAATAGTGCCAAAAGGTTCTGGTGGACACCAGGTCTCCTTCTTCGGGGGTCACGCTCTATGAAGGGCTATACAAGCCCTTCCCGGCCAGAAGGGTAGGCACCACTATCAAGCTTTTACATTGGCAGTTGGGAAAACATAGTCACAGACTATTGGGTAGAGCAATAGGATGGGTTTAATGGAACAACTCTTCATGCCGCTTCCAGAGTGCACCACAGAGTAACTGTTTTCCCCAAGCCCACGTCTCTGTGTAACTTCCATTAAATAGGAAATCATTTACAGGGAACTATACAATAATAGAAGGACCTTTGCTTTATTTTCTTTAGTGATGGCTGGAGTATCTACAGGGCCACGTGTATTTTTGTCAGGTTGTTTTAAAGCAGGGAAGCTACACAACCATAGTTAGCATAAGCTGAGACTTTAAAATGAATTGTGTGATAAAATGCCTTTCTTTACCATACAGTTGCAATGCCTTCCAAATAACATTAGGGAGATATCTTACAGTATTTAGGTGTAGATACTTGCTTTAGCCATGGAGTATGTATTTAATGGTCGTAGTGCCCAGACAAGAATAGTGACGTGAAAGTGTTAATAGTGTGATGAAGACATATTGGTGTAAGGGTTAATATGATGTTTTTCAGTTATTTTCTGTATAAAAGTATAACAGGATCTTCAAAATACTGATGTCATGTAGAATGATATAATGTAGAATGTTCTAGTGTAATTAAACATTGTCCATAAACCCAGAATGTTGGGTTGTTAAAAAGGATATGGAGAACAGTAAGATGGTTTAATTTTTGGCAAACAAGAGATTTATGAGTATGTAGACAGGTAAGTATATAGACTCTTTTGTATTGCTAAAATATATAAAAGTGGGACTCTTCCAGCAACCATGAGACTCTGCCACTGATCAGTGTATTGTGCCCGGTGTTTAGCCCTGAAGCAGGCCCTACACTGAAGCAATATAGGGGCTTTGAGGGTCTCCCAGTGCAGGAAGGGACATAAACATTACCTGTTTCTCTATTTATTTATTTTTTATTATGCATGTATTTTGATTTGTTAAATATATTATATGCATGATTTATTCTGTTGAGCGAATGTCCCATCTCCATATCCTTGAACACGTTAACCCCTACTTGTCCATGCAGGTGTGTGCAGTTATGGGTTAAAACAATACTTAACAACATACACAGTGCTTTACCTTGTCACCAGCTGCAAAGTGAACCTTTGTAACCCCTTATTATTCTATTTGCTTATGGGTCCAAAACATGTTACACAAAACAATGTCAGGAATACTTTGGTAGATTAAATACTATCAAAAATCAAAGACAAGTTGCCTCTATATATATATATATACATATACATATCTATATATGAAGGGAGTTAAGAGAAAGATGCATGTGTTTTATCAATATGGTATTTTAAGAGTGATTTAACTTAATCATCTTATGTGCATATATGTATTGTGAAATGTTATGTATTTTTGCCACTTTCATATTTTATAACACTTGTAACGTTAATAGTGTTTGTTTTACTACCACCTAGTGGGTATCCATAGTCGCTGCGGATCATTCACTTGAAGGACTAAACATCTACACTAAATGAAACCAAATAAAAAAACAAACAAAAAAAACAAGAAAATTTTAAACAAAATGTATTTTTGCAAGACTTAAATTATAGCACACAAAAAATAAAGATTTGCAAGTGGTCTAGAATTCTCAGTCATTGACAGAACTTGCCACACAGATGGAGATTCCCAGAGTGGTGAGGAACAATCCAAGAACAGCTCCTGCAAAAAGAGAGAAACAGGAGATAAAATGTTCCAGCTCAGAAATATACTATAGAGTACACACAGCAGTAACATCTAATAACATCACATATTGACACAACGTACCTCCACTACTAAACTTCAGCTGCTTATGAACATACTTTGAATATTCACTCTGCACTTATAAAGCATAATCATGGTATTTAGTAGACTTGCGCATTCGCCTTTATAAGACCAGAGCTTGCCTGAGAGATCCATTCATTTTTCGCTGTGACTGCTTTGGCAACACTCCTGTGCTGCATCCGAGCGTTACAGAGAGAGATTGTTCTGTTCTGTGTGAGACTGGTAAGCCTTAGCCTGCCATTTCTCACAGTGTACTTCATCCTCACTTCAGTTCTACTTAATTAATATATTTAATAATAATAATTGTCATCAACTGTAGTGTATAGTGTTGTTGAGTTGACAGTGCACCCAGTGCCTCAGTGGTACTGGGGTGCCCTTGCCCTGGGCTGGCACTAGTGCCTACTGCCTGTCCTGCTAAAATAATTTAAATAATAGACTTTATAAATAATAATTTAATAGAATATATAATAATTTAATAGTACATTATATTATATATATATATATTTGTCAGTCATATGTATATTATATACTATAGTATACTAGTGTAGAGTGTACTGTAGACATTCAAGACATCTACTAGTGTCTAATCTAAAATCAGTAATATTAATAATTAATAATTGAATACATTATAAAATTATATATATATTTGTCAGTTATATATACTATAGTTAGTAATAGTATACTAGTGTAGAGTGTACTGTAGACATTCAAGACATCTACTAGTGTCTAATCTAAAATCATTAATTAATATCAATAATTCTATAATTCTTATCTTAATAGTTAATTAAATTAGCTATAAATAAAAGTAATAATATTAATTAATTACTACTAGCGTATAGTTCAGCTAATCTTATTAGTACTGGTGCTGCAGCCCTATAGTTTGTGCTTTGTTTTAGCAACAGCAACTGACCAAGTCAATTTTTCTTAATTAATAATCTCATTTTATTTCATTTGTTTTGCTCACCTCAGTCCATCAGTGAAGTGAACTTGTTGGGCTAGTGAGTGCAGCCGCATAAGTACTGTGTGTTTCAGCAAGCAGTGAAGCCAACTGTTTTGCTGTGACATTTTATTTTATTTCTAATTTCTTTTCAAGAAAAATTGACTGTGTGACAACAACAACTGTACTAAGCAAAGCTTCAAGCTACCAGCTGTAGTACTAAAATAATTATAATCTTTAATCTTCTTAATCTATAATATATTATATAATATAATATAAATTCTAATTCATAATCTATAATATATATAAGTAATTCTTTCTAATTCATAAACTATAGTCTATCTATAATCCCTAATATAAATAATTCTAATCTATTAATAATATAATATTATATATAACTTAACCTCACTTTAGCTTAGTGGGCTTGAGAGCGTCTGCCTAGAGTTAGACTAGAATACTAATATAGCTTTAGGTTTAGCATAGTAGTAGGATAGGCTCTTAGGCCCGTGTAAATTCAAAGTCTTTAATTTTTTTATCCCCCCCCTTTTTTTTTTATAAAGTTTTTTTAAACACTACACTACACTACACACACAACACAAAATTTGAAATGGATCCTCCTTTTGGGACTAAGGAGGGACCACTACCACCACCACCAGTTCTAAGATGCAGCCTTTGCGTCAGTCTAGTCGGCCAAGTAGGCCAAGCTCTCGCTTATCATTTGGGGAAGCATTGCTTGAAGGATCATCAAGTAAAGGAAAGGCACCAAAAGCAGGCAGTAGTAGTGCGGCTAGGCCCACAAACTCTATGGTTTTTTACGGGAAGCCTAAATCACCAGAAGCACGTTCAAAGTTAAAGGGTAGCACAACTAGTACTTCTACTAGCCCAGTGAGTAAAAAGAAGTGCCTTTTGCCCCAAGCAGCATCTTCCCCATCCACGAGCAGCATGCAAGGTACCAAGCAGAGCCAAATTAGCAGCAAGACTCAGAGGGGTCCCAAACCAAAGCGATCACATTCCTTTGTAGGGAAAACCACCACCACCATCACCACCACCACCACCCTCACCTCTACCACTACTAGTGCTGCGCCTACTGTTCCCACCGGTACCGCCACGCCATGTCCTCCTAGTACCTCTAGCAAGCCACCAAGTCCTTACAAAATTTTTGTAAAGACAGTTAGAGAGAGGGCTACACATAGTGGAACTCCACCTAGCGAGGTAGCAGAGGAGCCTGAGACTGAGAGGCCAAGTGCAGAGTCTGTTCTTCCTGCTCGCACTACTACTAGTCACGAGTCTCACTACGATATCAGTCTTAGCTCCAGCCTAGCAGGAATTCCATTCGATCTGGCTAATGAAGAACTAGACTATGAGCCAGAGGAAGTAGAGGAGATGAGTGGTCAGGAATCAGATTCCTTAGGGAGCAGTGTCCAAATGACTAGTACACAATTTTTCCCTGAGCCTCCACCTTCTCCGCTACAATCATCACCATCACCACCAGCAGCAGCAGCAAAACCTAGCAAATCTAAAGCTAAAGCAATTAGCAGTCCCACTATGGCCAGTACTGTTACCACCAGTCCCACCACCACTAGTTCTGCCTCTGTTCATCCACCCCGAGCAGTAGGAGCAGCACCCAAGGCACACTCCAAGGCTATGCGCGCCCCAATTTGGGAGCACTTTGAAAATGTTGAAGAAGGGCGCTATGGAAAGTGCAAACATAAGCTAATAAGCAGAGGGAAAGTGTCTGGCCATTTTACCAGTGCTAGCATGAAGCATCACCTCAGCACTCAACACAACGCTGTGCTATTGGGGAAAGATGCAGAAGTAAAATTTAGTGCAGGCAGCATAGCTGGTGGCCGTGGAAAAACCCCAACAGCTGCTTCTTGAGCCAATAGCAGCAGCAGCAGCAGCTAGTGCTGGCAGCCAGAGACCAAGGTATGTTGGAGCACTGCATGTCCAGCCCACCCTGGAACAATTTGTGGCATTCCAATCTAAAAGGTCAATGCCCAAACAGCAGGCCAATAAAGTAACGCGACTGATTGGTCAGTTCTATTGCTGTTGGAGGGGCATCCTTCTCTATGATCGAAGGGGAGTCTTTCAAACAATTGATGGCGGCTGTGGCTCCACAGTATACAGTTCCGTCACGTTCCACTTTCAGCAGGAACATTGTCCCCTCATTGTATCGGTCCTGTGTTGCAGCAGTGAAAGAGGAGCTTTCCAAGGCTGCTGGTCAGTGTGTTCATTTCACTACAGATTTGTGGAGTGCACCTAGCGGCCACCATGCCTTTCTTTCTTTGACAGCACACTGGTGGCAGCCCGGTGTGTCTAAGGAAGCTGCTGCAGCAGGCTACCGATCTTTCCTTCTCCATGCAGAAGTGATGGATGAAAAGCACACTTCCCAAAATATTCTGCATGCAATGATGAAAATGTTTAGCCTTTGGGTGGGAGCAGAGGCGGGCACCAATGTTGAAGTTGGTTTTGTGGTAACTGACGGAAATGCCAATATGGTGAAAGCGCTGCGAGATGGTCATATTGTTGGTGTGCGCTGTGCAGCCCACATCAGCCATCTTGTAGTGAAGGCAGCAATGTCAGAAGGAACTAATGTGGCAGCAGTAGTTCTGTCCCGCTGCAGAAAGATCGCTGGGCACTTTCACCATAGTGTTAAGGCTAGCCAACTTTTGAGGGAAGAGCAAGAGAGGTCAGGTCTTCCCGTACACTGCCTACGTCAGGATGTCAGTACACGGTGCAACTTCACGTTAGACTTGCTGGAGAGGATTTTGGAGCAGCAGAGGGCAATCCATAATCTTGCCTCAGAGCACAATATTGGGATTACATCTCCATTGAATAGGGAGGATTGGACAGTGATCGCCCAGCTAGTGGCAGTCCTTAAACCATTCAGGGACGCCACAGAAAATTTAAGCTCAAACACTGCCAGTCTGGCCCAGGTAATCCCAGTGTTCTCCCATCTAGGCAGCAAGATGGATGTGTTCCTTGAAAACTGTGAGGCTGTTCAAGGTGGCACTCTACATCCTGACGTAGCAGCCATAGTCAGGAAGCTGAAGGATCTGCTAAAAGTACACCTTCGCAAACGCATGGAAGAGAGTCCCGAAATGATGCTAGCGTGCCTTTGCGATCCAAGAATTAAGGGAAAGCTAGCTTTGAAATTTAATGTTCTCAGTAGCTACCGGGAGCAATTGGTCAACAAGGTGAGTGACTGGCAGCGTAAAATGGGAATGCTGTCCGAGGAGGGAGAGGTGCAGGAGGAGGAAGAGATGATGTGGTCTGCTACTCCTAGCAGCAGCATCAGCAGCAGTGCCACAAGCAGCACAACACAGCTGAGTGGAGCAGCTGCGTTTTGGGAAGAGGCACTTGGGAGTATAGTTGGACCATCTGACAGAGCTAGCAGCAGAAAGGAGAGTAGTGCTGCTGAAATGGTCAAACTTTACCTCTGTGAAGTTCCTTCTGCGCCTACTGTTGATCCTCTTGATCAACATGAAAAGAAGAGTGTGTGGCCTGCACTCTCATGGGTTGCGCAGCAGCTTCTATCATGTCCGCCAACCACTGTTCAAAGTGAGCGCGTGTTTTCTATGACTGGAAACATACTGAGTCCACAGCGCTCATGCATGGCACCTCATCTGATGGAGCAGATTGCCTTTCTTAAATTCAATCTGCCCAAGTTGGGTTACCCAGCTCTTAGCTTGGAAAGTTAATTTTTTTTCTCTCTAATGTTTAAGGTAGTTTCTCCCCCTGGTTGCACGTGTTTGTGGTGTGGCAACGTCTGCTACCTCCGCCGGTGTAGCCAATTTACGCTAGGCCCTAGTGTCTGAGTTCTGGAAGTCCGCTCCCAAACGCCATGGACTGACAGACTTCCATGCTTTGCCCTGGGGTGAAACAGGTGAGCGGGTCGTCAATTGCCCACTCATTCACCTTTCCCAATGCTGCTGCTGCTAGTGGTGGTGCCAGCGTCTCTTCAATGCCAGTTCGCTTCCTGGCTAGTGTCATGCCTCAAATGTACCTAATTGTAAGGGCAGTTTCTCCCCCCTGGCTGCCTCTGTCTGCGGTGTGGCAACGCCTGCTACCTCCGTCGGAGTGGCCAGCTTACGCTAGGGCCTAGTGTCTGAGCTCTGGAAGTCTGCTGCCAAACGTCTAAGACTGACAGTGTTTGGGTGCTTTGCCCTGGGGTGAAATAGGTGAGTGGGTCGCCAATTGCCCACTCATTCGCCTTTCCCAATGCTGCTGCTGCTGCTGCTGGTGCCAGCGTCTCTTCAATGCCAGTTCGCTTCCTGGCTAGTGTCATGCCTTCAATGTCCCTAATGGTAAGGGCAGTTTCTCCCCCCTGGCTGCGTCTGTTTGCGCTGTGGCAACGCCTGCTACCTCCGCCGGTGTAGCCAGCTTACGCTAGGGCCTTGTGTACTGAGTTCTGGAAGTCCGCTCCCAAAGGCCAAGGACTGACAGTGTTTGGATGCTTTGCTCTGGGGTGGAACAGGTGAGCGGTCGTCAATTGCCCACTCATTCGCCTTTCCCAATGCTGCTGCTGCTGGTGGTGCCAGCGTCTCTTCAATGCCAGTTCCCTTCCTGGCTAGTGTCATGCCTTAAATGTCCCTAATGTTAAGGGCAGTTTCTTCCCCCTGGCTGCGTCTGTTTGCGGTGTGGCAACGCCTGCTACCTATGCCGGTGTAGCCAGCTTACGCTAGGGCCTTGTGTACTGAGTTCTGGAAGTCCGCTCCCAAACGCCAAGGACTGACAGTGTTTGGATGCTTTGCTCTGGGGTGGAACAGGTGAGTGGGTCGCCAATTGCCCACTCATTCGCCTTTTCCATTTTTCAATGCTGCTGGTGGTGGTGGTGCCAGCGTCTCTTTTCTGCCAGTTCGCTTCCTGGCTAGAGTCATGCCCAAAATGTCCCTAATGGTAAGGGTAGTTTCTCCCTCCTGGCTGCGTCTGTTTGCGGTGTGGCAACGCCTGCTACCTCCGCCGGTGTAGCCAGCTTACGCTAGGGCCTTGTGTCTGAGCTCTGGAAGTCCGCTGCCAAACGTCTAGGACTGACAGTTGTTTGGATGCTTTGCCCTGGGGTGAAACAGGTGAGTGGGTCGCCAATTGCCCACTCATTCGCCTTTCCCAATGCTGCTGCTGGTGGTAGTGCCAGCGTCTCTTCAATGCCAGTTCGCTTCCTGGCTAGAGTCATGCCCAAAATGTCCCTAATGGTAAGGGTAGTTTCTCCCTCCTGGCTGCGTCTGTTTGCGGTGTGGCAACGCCTGCTACCTCCGCCGGAGTGGCCAGCTTACGCTAGGGCCTAGTGTCTGAGCTCTGAAAGTCTGCTACCAAAGGTCTAACACTGACAGTGTTTGGGTGCTTTGCCCTGGGGTGGAACAGGTGAGTGGGTCGCCAATTGCCCACTCATTCGCCTTTCCCATTTTTCAATGCTGCTGGTGGTGGTGGTGGTGCCAGCATCTCTTCTCTGCCAGTTCGCTTCCTGGCTAGAGTCATGCCCAAAATGTCCCTAATGGTAAGGGCAGTTTCTCCCCCCTGGCTGCATCTGTTTGCGGTGTGGCAACGCCTGCTACCTCCGCCGGTGTAGCCAGCTTACGCTAGGGCCTTGTGTCTGAGCTCTGGAAGTCCGCTCCCAAACGCCAAGGACTGACAGTGTTTAGATGCTTTGCTCAGGGGTGCAGCAGGTGAGCGGGTCGCCAATTGCCCACTCATTCGCCTTTCCCAATGCTGCTGCTGGTGGTGCCAGTGTCTCTTCCATGCCAGTTCGCTTCCTGGCTAGTGTCATGCCTCAAATGTCCCTAATGGTAAGGGCAGTTTCTCCCCCCTGGTTGCACTTGCTGCGGTGTGGCAACGCCTGCTACCTCCGCCAGAGTGGCCAGCTTACGCTAGGGCCTAGTGCAGGGGCGTCCAACCTGCGGCCCTCCAGCTGCTACAGGACTACATCTCCCATAATGCTCTTTCAGCGAAGGGGCTGGCTGAGGACGATGGGAGATGTAGTCCTGCAGCAGCTGGAGGGCCGCAGGTTGGACGCCCCTGGCCTAGTGTCTGAGCTCTGGAAGTCTGCTGCCAAACGTCTAAGACTGACAGTGTTTGGGTGCTTTGCCCTGGGCTGAAACAGGTGAGTGGGTCGCCAATTGCCCACTTATTCGCCTTTCCCATTTTTCAATGCTGCTGCTGCTGGTGGTGGTGGTTGTGGTGGTGCCAGCATCTCTTCTGTGCCAGTTCGCTTCCTGGCTAGAGTCATGCCCAAAATGTCCCTAATGGTAAGGGCAGTTTCTCCCCCCTGGCTGCGTCTGTTTGCGGTGTGGCAACGCCTGCTACCTCCGCCAGTGTAGCCAGCTTACGCTAGGGCCTTGTGTCTGAGCTCTGGAAGTCTGCTGCCAAAGTCTAAGACTGACAGTGTTTGGGTGCTTTGCCCTGGGGTGAAACAGGTGAGTGGGTCGCCAATTGCCCACTCTTTCGCCTTTCCCAATTCTGCTGCTGCTGTTGCTGCTGCTGGTGGTGCCAGCGTCTCTTCAATGCCAGTTCGCTTCCTGGCTAGTGGCATGCCTCAAATGTCCCTAATGGTAAGGGCAGTTTCTCCCCCCTGGCTGCATCTGTTTGCGGTGTGGCAACGCCTGCTACCTCCGCCGGTGTAGCCAGCTTACGCTAGGGCCTTGTGTCTGAGCTCTGGAAGTCCGCTCCCAAACGCCAAGGACTGACAGTGTTTAGATGCTTTGCTCAGGGGTGCAGCAGGTGAGCGGGTCGCCAATTGCCCACTCATTCGCCTTTCCCAATGCTGCTGCTGGTGGTGCCAGCGTCTCTTCCATGCCAGTTCGCTTCCTGGCTAGTGTCATGCCTCAAATGTCCCTAATGGTAAGGGCAGTTTCTCCCCCCTGGTTGCACTTGCTGCGGTGTGGCAACGCCTGCTACCTCCGCCAGAGTGGCCAGCTTACGCTAGGGCCTAGTGCAGGGGCGTCCAACCTGCGGCCCTCCAGCTGCTACAGGACTACATCTCCCATAATGCTCTTTCAGCGAAGGGGCTGGCTGAGGACGATGGGAGATGTAGTCCTGCAGCAGCTGGAGGGCCGCAGGTTGGACGCCCCTGGCCTAGTGTCTGAGCTCTGGAAGTCTGCTGCCAAACGTCTAAGACTGACAGTGTTTGGGTGCTTTGCCCTGGGCTGAAACAGGTGAGTGGGTCGCCAATTGCCCACTTATTCGCCTTTCCCATTTTTCAATGCTGCTGCTGCTGGTGGTGGTGGTTGTGGTGGTGCCAGCATCTCTTCTGTGCCAGTTCGCTTCCTGGCTAGAGTCATGCCCAAAATGTCCCTAATGGTAAGGGCAGTTTCTCCCCCCTGGCTGCATCTGTTTGCGGTGTGGTAACGCCTGCTACCTCCGCCGGAGTAGCCAGCTTACGCTAGGGCCTTGTGTCTGAGCTCTGGAAGTCTGCTGCCAAACGTCTAAGACTGACAGTGTTTGGGTGCTTTGCCCTGGGGTGAAACAGGTGAGTGGGTCGCCAATTGCCCACTCATTCGCCTTTCCCATTTTTCAATGCTGCTGGTGGTGGTGGTGGTGCCAGCATCTCTTCTCTGCCAGTTCGCTTCCTGGCTAGAGTCATGCCCAAAATGTCCCTAATGGTAAGGGCAGTTTCTCCCCCCTGGCTGCATCTGTTTGCGGTGTGGCAACGCCTGCTACCTCCGCCGGAGTAGCCAGCTTACGCTAGGGCCTTGTGTCTGAGCTCTGGAAGTCTGCTGCCAAATGTCTAAGTGTTTGGATGCTTTGCTCTGGGGTGAAACAGGTGAGTGGGTCGCCAATTGCCCATTCATTTGCCTTTTTCATTTCCATTTCATTATTTTCCTTCTGATACACAACCAACCAAACATAACACACACAATAACACAAATAACACAGTGACATAACACATAACACAGTGACATAACACATAACACAGTGACATAACACACATACGTACAATGCACAAATCACAAGGACCTTTCCTCTTGTTATTTGTCCTGGCCTTCACTTCTACACTCACTAGCATTAACGCTATAACTCACACTCACACATAACATTTTTCCATCCACATACCTGCCAACAGACCCAACTTTTTCAGGGACAGTCCTGCTTTTTTCCTGTCCTGTCCCATCTAATTTAGCTAAACTAGGTATGCAAATACACGTAGGTAGTTATAGCTCGGTAGGTAGCACTAGTATAAACATTAAATAAATATAATAAAGTACTAAATAATAAATCTAACTTTAAAATACCGTATTTGCTCGATTATAAGACGAGGTTTTTTTCAGAGCAAATGCTCTGAAAAATACCCCTCGTCTTCTAATCGGGGTCGTCTTCTAATCAGACCTCAAATAGAGTTCTGATCATGAGACTAAGATCCAGATCCCCCGCACCACTGCAGGGGACCTGGATCCTCCTGTCTCCGGTGCTTCCTGCTGTATTGCCGGGGCAGCGGGTTGACGTCTACGCGATCTGTGTAGACAACGTCCGCTACAGCCGGAAGGAGGTGTGGCTAGCAGCGGGGGTTGTCTGCGTCCGTCGCGGATACCTTCCCCGACTGTCAGAGATCAGAGTTCCCCGCACCGGTGCGGGGAACTCTGATCTCTGACAACCGGGGAAGGTATGCGCGACGGACGCAGACAAACCCCCGCTGCCAACTCCACCCCGGCAATACAGCAGGAAATTGGAAGCACCGGTAAGTGTATGTGTGTGTGTGCGCGTGTGTGCGTTAAATGGGGGCATAGGGCATTTCTGGAATGCCTTATACCCCTATATGCCACTCTGGCACTTAGGGGGTTAAAAGGCATATTATGGGGCAGAGTGGCATATAGGGAGGTATAAGGCATTTCAGGAGGCAGAGTGGCGTTAAGGGGGCATTTAATAGAGCACTCTGCCTCCTGAAATGCCTTATACCTCCCTATATGCCAATCTGCCCCATAATATGCCTTGTAACCCCCTAAATGCCAGAGTGGCATATAGGGGTATAAGGCATTTCTGGAGGCAGAGTGCTCTATACAATGCCTTTTAACTCCCTTAATGCCACTCTGCCTCCTGGAATGCCTTTTACCTCCCTATATGCCACTCTGCCCCATTATATGCATTTTAACCCCCTAAATGCCAGAATGGGATATAAGGCATTTCTGGAGGCAGAGTGGCACATAGGGGGTTAAAAGGCATATCATGGGCCACAGTGCCATATTGGTGTGGCAAGCCTGGGGGCAGATGTGCGTAACTGGGGGACAGGTTGGAAAATACAAGGAAATAAAAACAAAAAAAATATTTTTCTCAATCATAGCTTTTATTTAAAAAAATAGTTTACATGAATTAACATTTACTGGTAAAACTTTTTTCCTTTAGGGTCGTCTTTTTCTTTTTTTCCTAAGTTAATATTCAGATTTTGGGGGGTCGTCTTATAATCAGGGTCGTCTTATAATCGAGCAAATACGGTACATTTAAATAAACCCCTAATTTTTTTTAAAAAACCCATTAAAATTAAAATTGAATTATTATCTAGACATAATACATCTTTAACCAAACCAGTGCACTGCTACTAATCTTAAACATAACCGTACATTAACCCTAAGGTATTTTTTAGTTAAATTTTCCATCCGCATACCTGCCAACACACCCAAGATTTTGGTGGACAGTCCTGCTTTTTTCCAGTCCTGTCCAGTAAAAGTTGGGTTGTTGCAAAGTATGCCATTGTAAATAGGTAGCAAATGTTAGGCATGTATTACAAGTGGTCCAAAATCAATTTAAAAATGTAAAATAATCCCTATTCTTTTATTAAACATCTATGGCTGTGTGACTGTGTATGATAAAAAGGAGGCCAAGTTCCTTGGAGCATTTGTCTAGGTCATTTTGTGTACAGTACAGAATGAAGTGCGTTCTGCAATTCACTCGTTGATGCCAGACCAGCCCCCTGCCGAAACGGCCAATAGAGTTGCACACACGTACCTTCACGGCAGCTGCTCCGATCTGTTGTTAACCCCGTATTAACCCCTGCTAGGCAACCGGGAGGGAAACGAAGATCAAACGAGCACGAAGAATGTCCACGAATATTCGCCCAAAGAGAAGACAGGAACGGGCGAATATTCGTGGAATACAAAGATTTTTTTCCCCCGAAGACGAGCATGAAGACGAACACGAAGAGCCCCCTGGTGCCCAAGTCTAGTATTTAGTATGATCTATAGTTGTCTAAAAATTCCCTTCATTAGTTACACATGGAATGAATATCACATCAGATTATGCTTTGCAGGTCAAAAGACTGCATGATAACCTTCTACATCCAGCGTTTGTATGCAGGGGCAAAACTTTACATGCGCTGGCCAGCAGCATATGAAGTGTGCATTTTCCCTAGAGAATGGCTAATGCAGTCACCTTAAGTGCTACTTATGCAGAGTTGAGTTAAAACTAAAGGTTTCAGTAGATATAGGAAAAAGTAGCTTACCTCCGCCACCGATATTCTCTCCCAGAACCTTCCCAGTGACCATTGTGAAGACCAGTGCCAGTGAATTACAGATTGGTACAGCCATCGACAACTCTATAGATATTAGAATAAGTAGGAGAGTGAGTCTATATAGAAACCAGGGAATTAGGGGAGAAAACAAGTTGAAAGAAACCTACCAGCTGAAGCCAACGTGAGGTAGAATATCACCGAACCACTCTGGTTCAGCAAGAATGGGATCACATACTGCAGGACAAGAAAAAAAGAACATAAGCAGATGCAGAATGTCAATTTGATATATTTAATTCAGTGCATGTAACTTATCTGTAGAAAGAATGAGGGAATCATAAATCACTTTTTGTAGTTAACAGGTCACATGAGTCTGTGCTGTCAGACTTGCAGCCAGGGCCGGCCCAAGGCAAAATGCCCCCTGGGGCGAATTTTAAAATGCCGCCCCCTCCCCCCTTATCTACCCTTCCTCTCCCTCCGTCCCTGCCGCCCCCCTTGTACTTACCTTTCAGCAGTCCTGCGGTGAGTCTCCCTGATCGGTCTCGGTGCCGGCTTGTAATGCTGAGCGCCGGAAATCTTCCGGCACTCAGCATTACAAGCCGGCACCGAGACCGAACAGGGAGACTCGCCGCAGAGGAGAGAGAGAGGGGCGCCGAGCGGGTACTAACAGCTTGGTAAGCGAAAACCACTCGGTGCCCCTTGCTCTCTCTCTTTCGCTTGGGGCGGCAAAGTGCCGCCTGGAGCAGTTGCCCCGCTCGGCTCCATTGTCGGGCCGGCCCTGCTTGCAGCTTTAAGACACAAAGTAAGCTGATGTCCATGTGTGTGTGTAGATCAGGCACAATGCTTATGGAAAACAGTAATGCCAAAACAACTGCTTTTAAATAGTCTGTGTCTAAAACAAACCGGGTCAGCAAGCTAGCTAAAAATTGTCCCCGTTTACCATACTTGGGGTATGCTATATCATGTTATATAATACACCGCAAATGTCTTTGTTGCATTCTGTACACCAAGAGTAGCTCAGCTGCAGCTTCAATGATCCTCTCCTGATATATAGGTGTTCCCATTTCCCAAGTTCAAAAGTTATACCTGATCGTCACTTCTACTACAAACCAGTAACTAACAACAAGTAAACCCTTAAATATGTATTCCAGTCCTTTATAATGCATATTCTGAAATAAACTACTCCATTCCTCTGTATAGATCAAATAACCTCCACCCAACTATGTATTTTAAAGTGCCAACTGCCAATGTAAAAGCTGTGAAACTAGATACACACCATTTTAGACCATGTCTTAGTACTTTTTATGTACATGTTATATAGCTTACATATTATATAAAAAACCCTTTCAATTTCAGCAAATACAAATAAATGTAGAATCATACATTCAATGAATGTGTCATCTATTCTGTAGATTATATATATATATATATGCTTATTTTGCATGTATAACTAGAACCCTATATCTTTTACACAGTAAACATTCAATTCTATTCTATGAATACTAACAATCTATGATTTCCATGCATTTTCAGTGCACTCACAAAAACATGCATTCAGTGCAATGTGACTCAACCTGACCTGACAATAAGCAACTCATCATCTTTACAGTTGAGGACAACTATATCCCCATACAACAAAGTATAAAATAACCTTTACAAAAATTGTCACAGAAGGGCAGCTACGGGCAATAAATGACTTTTGATGCTAGTAACAGGGAACCGCCTCACCGATGCTTCTATGATGCCCAGACGGAGAACCTTCTAGATGATGTACATATAAAAGGGGCTGTATTATGTAAACATGCACAATTTGATCATAATGTTATATATTTTGTGCACTGAGGAGTATGTTTTTTGTCTTTCTTTAGGACAGTTGTTGCTGATAGCTGTGTTGTTTTGAACTATCCCAACGTCAACATCTATAAAGCAAGGATATAGTTGTGAGAACGGTGTGATTATTCCACTACTAAGGCATGTACAGAAACTCAAATAATTTCTATTTGGTCTCTGAGCGCCAATGTAACAGGCGTCATACACAAAAAACTTAATACTTTGACACAACCCTCTAAATCTCACCCTCCAATTCCTGATTAAGAAACTGGCTTCAGATAATAGCTGCTTGAGGCTCCTTTCCTCCTTAACACCCTCCAATCCCTCAGCACCCTTCCGCAAAAATGGGTTAGTGGCTCCCCAAAGAAAGGACACCACTATCAGCGAGAACAGATCCCCTGCAGAGAGAGGCATGAAGGGATAATGAAATATACTTTAACCAGGTGGACGATAACTCTCCCAATAAATGTGTTGCAGTGCGACCAATGGCAGAAATTAAAGATTATTAAACAAGTGACTCTCTTAGGCGCCCCAAAAAAATAAAATAAGTGTCACAGAGAGCTATATTCCCATTAAAAAAACTATGGTAACTACACTTCCGCCTCCAACAACCATAGAGTGCAGACGTCGCCACAACTCTATCATTCCAACTTCCGGGCCCTTTCAACACGCGTTTGTTCCTGCCCGGTGTATAGAGCACCATGGTGAGTAAAATTACATGAAATTTATAAATTCGTTAACTGTTTAAAAATAGCGTAATAGATGCTATCTGTATCTAAAGCCTGAAGTGTTTTTAGTTTTGTAAATTTTTTTGCTTGGAGTAACAACCTTATCTCTCCGGCTCCTATGGGCCCTGTGTTTCCTGCTTATGTTGTGAATTTCCAAAGCTCGAGCCGCTATTTTTTCCTCTAGTACCCCCAAGTCTCCCTCTATGCACCCAATCCATGTACAGTATTAGCTGTTCTCTTCACCTTGATCCACAAATCTTGGGGTGTAATTTATTTACATTATGATGGTATAACTTCAAGCAAGTATAGCCAACCAGCTGTTGTGAAACACCAATTCACGTTCACCAATTCATGTTTTACCCAGCATTCTCAAACCATAAGTTTGATAGCAGGTAGCTTCCTGCATACCATCCCTATTCGGTATGAATTGGTATATTGGCATATAACATTTCACGTCTCTTATATTTACACTTTATTCCCCCCCCCATAAAACCAGCAGATTTTCATATCTGATTTACATTACATGTGCATGAAAATATTCTATTTCAGTTGTCACTACCTCTAAATTTCATTATGTTGTTAAAAAGCCTGTGTGGTTTTAATATTTGTGCTATATACACTACCTTTATGAATTGTGTGTATGTGTATATATGTATGTAACAAAGTACATGATTATTGCACTATAGATACTTATCCTTTCTACAGATTATATAAAAATCTTTAAAGATGACAGTCTAATGTCCTTGGCTCAAAAGAAAAATGTATATTAGGGTACTCTGTGCGTACATTAATATACATTCTTCCTAAATGAAAACGCATTTACATGACTTAGGGGTTGCAGACCTGCTGCATCAGCTGACATTTGTTTCCTTGGTGTTAATATCAACCGGAACACTTGCAGCGCACGATGAGTGAGCTGGAGCTGGCTGGTGGTAAATACCCTTTTTGCTTGATTATAAGACAAGCAAATGCTCTGAAAAATACCCCTCATCTTTAAATTCTAGGTCGTCTTATAATCAGACCTCAAATAGAGGTATGGCTACAAGACTAAGATCCAGATCCCAATCACAGCTGCAGGGGACCTGGATCCTCCTCTCTGGCAGCCAGTGGACGTCTGCATGATGCCCGCAGACAACCTCCGCTGTTGCCGGGGCTTCTATGATGGAGCACCGGCATGACATGACCTTCCGGTGCTCCACCATAGAAGCCCCGGCAAATTTTGGGGGGTCGTCTTATAGTCAGGGTCCTCTTGTAATCGAGCAAATATGGTATATCGTGCTGGGAGATGTGTTCGGGCAAGCGTACCTCCTGCACTGCAAATTAATTTTAGAAATTAAGTTCATATGACAGGCAGTACATGTGAAATTCTGATCTCTTTTTCCCTCCCAGAGACCCATCTTGCTTCAAGGACATGAGCGATCCATCACTCAGATAAAGTACAACCGTGATGGGGATTTACTCTTCACAGTCGCCAAAGATCCAGTGAGTTTTGACGCCTATATATAAATTCTCTTAATGAGCAGAGGGGCTAAACTGTCTCCATACTGGTCTGTGTCTGAATGTAAACCTTACAAAGTTTTCTGCTGTTATTCATGTATTTAGATGACTGTTAACCAATATAACCTGTATATTACTGAACTTTATTAAACCACTCATTGACTTTTTTATCATTAGTTATTGTAAAGGGCTTGATACTTTATATAGGCATTAGGAGCCAGTAAATGTGTCATCATTACAGAACGGTATAAAATAGTCCAAATAAATTGTAAAATTGTAGCCTGGATCCTGTGAATTGGTCAGCCCTTATCAAAAGACAGTTCATGTGAAGTGAATCCTATTATGTCCACAGGTGGTGAACGCTTTTTACTCTGTGAATGGGGAACGCCTGGGCACGTATAACGGACACACAGGAGCGGTGTGGTGTGTGGACGTAGATTGTATCCTTCTGACTTGACAAACTATTTCTTACCTATTAATTGAGTCAATTGTATAATGAGGAGTGGGGATTACATAGATGTGCTATGAATTACACAATGCTTTATTAGTATGTGGGCACATCCATTTTTGTTTGAGGATGCCTGTAAGGTTTTCTTACTCTAAAATTAGATATATTTTGGGAGGAAAAACTAATTTCTGTGTATCATGACTTAACTGTGTATATAGGGGACACACGTCATGTACTGTCCGGATCTGCAGATAATTCATGCAGACTGTGGGATTGTGAGACAGGTAGGTAAATCATATAAATATACCTGTACATTCTTGGTGCTCCTCTCCAGGTAGTGTGTATCCTGTTATCTAGCTTGCCCTCTTATCCTTGCTTTCTCTGCTCAACAGCCCATTCTATTGAACCACCTGCTGCGTACTGTACAGGGCTACGGAATACTCTATATTAAACAATAATAATAATAAATCTTATGACCGCTTCCAGCTCTTTTTAGTTCCAGACTTCCAGCTCTTTAGTTGTCTTGTGCCTCCTGTATTTTCTTAAATGTTTGTCTTGACTCCCGTCACTTATCTAGTTTTCTTCTATGAACTGCCAGCCTTGTGTTATTTGAATGGTATTACTGACTCTTCCTTTTTGTTTTCTTGTAGGGAAACAACTGGCTTTGTTGGAGACTAACTCAGCTGTCAGGACCTGTGGCTTTGACTTTGGGGGCAACATTATCATGTTCTCCACAGACAAGCAGATGGGTTATCAGTGTTTTGTGAGCTTCATTGATCTGAGGGACCCCTCTCAAATTGGTGAGAAGTTTGGATTAGGATTCTCGCATTTATAGATGTCTGCAGTATGCAAACTGTCAGATGACACCATAACTATATGCCAAACCCGCATTGTAAAATTTTTTATACCCTTGCATGCTTAAGAGTACATTTGTTTCCAGAAGCCTAAGTGTAGATTCTCCTTTGTTTACAGAAGATAATGAGCCATACATGAAGATTCCTTGCAATGAGTCTAAAATAACCAGTGCTATCTGGGGACCACTGGGGGAGACCATTATTGCTGGACATGAAAATGGGGAACTGAACCAGTACAGTGCCAAGGTTTGTATTTATTTGTGTTATCACTTATTTGCACTTTCTGTAGTTAACAAATGAGGATCATCTCTTGCTTTCGCTTTTTCCTCAGTCTGGTGAGATTGTCAACAGTATCAAAGAGCACTCAAAGCAGATTAATGACATTCAGTCTTCCAGGGACACAACAATGTTCATCACTGCATCCAAAGACTGCACCGCTAAGGTAAAGTGCACTGAGTTTTGTTTTTGGGGCTTTATGTGCTACCTGTGTTAAGCAAGGTTGCCCACTGTCAGTAAAAAAAAACCAAAAAAAAAAAAACCCAAACATACCACAAAACAAAATTAAATATGGTAACAAATGGCTGGTCACAGTTTGTCAGCAAAAATAACAAACTTTGTGTTTATTCTTATTTGTTTTGGTTTTTTTTTCCTTCAGTGTTGGTGCTGTGTAGAACAGCTAACGTTTATTATTCTGGTTTTCCTGTAGCGCCCTTTCATATCTCTTGTGTTTTATTTGTTTTGATTCAATCTGAATATATGTTAGATTTGAGTATAGTTTAAGCTGGTTTAACACTACTTTTCCAGTGTATAAATACCTTTCCAGTGTTTTGCACGGCTGAGCATGCATGCTCATTCTCATATGTTTCCCCTGCAGTTGTTTGACTGCACATCGCTGGAACATCAGAAGACATTCCGTACTGAAAGACCAGTCAACTCTGCAGCCCTGTCACCTATCTACGATCATGTAAGGAAGCAACGTGTTTGATTGTCTACTAGTATTATAAAACCAGTTGCTTACATCTGACTTCTTTTATTGTTTGCAGGTTGTTTTGGGGGGAGGACAAGAAGCCATGGATGTGACAACAACATCAACTAGGATTGGAAAATTTGAAGCTAGGTTAGCTAGATTCTAAGTTATTTAACACTACTTCAATCATAGAGCACCTACTAATCTTCTGTATTTTGTAGGTTCTTCCATGTGGCTGTTGAAGAGGAATTTGGTAGAGTAAAGGGTCACTTTGGACCTATTAACAGCTTGGCCTTCCACCCAGATGGCAAAAGGTAAGACAGAGAAGCTGTGTATTTATGGTGGGCTTCACCATGATTATGTGATATTTACATTTGCTTCTTTGTTTTATCTACAGTTACAGCAGCGGAGGAGAAGATGGATATGTCAGAATACATTACTTTGACCAGCAATACTTTGATTTTGACTTTGAATGTTGAGTTGACTCCTGTGCTTGGGGGTATTAATTTACATACTGAAACAAGGTCACAAACTAGATGCACAAAGTCTACAGCTCCAAATTGGAATAAAAATAAAAAATAAAACATGGCTATTTATTAAAGTCGATAACATCAATCGGATTCTACGAGTCCTAACGTTATTTCTTTGTTTTTTTTGTCCCAATACAAGCCAGGAACCTTTAGGCCAGCACACACTCTCCCTTGGAAAAGTACCGTATATACAGATTTAATAGGAAGATGGAATTATATTTGATGTGGTCCACACAAAAGGGTGACCTATGAAATGTTTTATTAATATAAGAATGCTGTATCTCACCTTTCATGTGGATGCTACCTCAATGTCTTAATTGGGTATGGTAACCATAGTTGCTGTGAAGAATTACGTCATAAGACATGTTCTGCTTTGTTCACTTCTCAATCACTTTACATCATTTTACATAAGAAAATAAATGTTTCAATTCTAAAATGGGCTGTTGGTTGTGAAATCTCCCTTGAGGTATTAGTTTTTGCATGATTTTTGAGGCAAATTTAAGACTTTCATTCAGTGGGACTCTACTTCATCGATGAGCTTAACCATGCGATTCCTAGCTAGTTGTGTGTCTTCTTGGGAAAACAAGTGTCTGAGAAAGAAACCTATGGAAAAAATGTGAAAGTACTTGTATAATAATTATATATGTAGATATACATACACGCACACACAACCAATTATGTAGCCAAGATATTCTTACCTCCCCATAGCTGTAGGCTTTGTGGTGCCACAGATGGCCATATGACAAGGAGGTTTTCATCATACATTGGGTTCTGTAGTTGGCACCGCTGCTTGGGGTCGTTGAGGAAACCCCACAGAGAGATCGTCCGGTCCTGCACTTCATAAAGATTCCTGGTAGAAAATTACACTGGATGACCATTAAATATACAAACAGGCAATGCCAATAGCTAGAAAAAACATACTACAATATTAATGCCTACTGTTTTCATAATATGCTTGAATGGACACTACAGCCATCAAATTGAGATCCCTTTAAATTTCCATTGTGTTCCTTTAACAGAATACTTCAGATGTATTAGCCCCCTTGGCCTGCACCCCAGCTATTTTCTTACTGCTGGTCAGCTCCAGCAATGGGTTGGCAAACGGTGGGGGTCCTATTCTTGCATGGAGAACATTCCCATTGATTTGAAGCGAGCGTTTTCCTTTCAATGATTGGCTGCTTCAACCTTTGTTTCAAGCAGCCAATCAGAACGTATTAACCGGTGAGTAAGTGCCGTTGGCAACAATATGTTGTTAAGCCCTCGATATTTTAAGACATACTCCAGCCACCATGTCTGCTTAATGCATATGATGACCATGTGGTCCCTTTAATTTTTTGTGGTGCCCCTGCCCCCACCTCTTGCAAACACAGGGGGTGTTTCTGCAGAATCTCCCCATATGCATTTCCCCCCTTTCCCTGACTCCTACCTATTTTACGAACAAACACACCTCCGTGCACGAATATATACTTAACTCCGGTTGACTCCAGTGCTGGATTGGCCGTTCAGACCCCTGTGTGCATGCACACTCCCATTGATTTAAATAGGAGTGCTTTGAAAGAATTGTAGAACCTAGACCTTTCTTGTGCTCCTTAGGGAATTTTCATATGTGTTTGTCCCCTGCAGACTCAGCTCCACTGTGAATGTGGTGCGTGAAGGAGCCAAGAAGATCCAGCTCTCCTTTGGTTTTAGCAGGGAGGAAAAGAAGGGGCTACGTATCTCTGGGGAGGTAGCCCCAGAAGGGGAAGATTGGGACCTGTGTCCTCTGCGGACTTCCAAGGGTGGGAAAAGAGAGCCGGACATACAAACTTTCCTGCAAGCCTCCTTTGTGTGCATAGAACCCTAAAAGACAATATAAATGGCTCAGTGCAGAACGCCATGCCCCTCTTTTACCTGCTCTCCCGCACTCTTCAGAAATCTGAAATGGGGTAAGTCTGACAGCTCTGTCGCTTGGTACACTCCCTTGTTTTAGCTGGATTTTTATCAGGTTTGTAAAGAAAAACCAACTAGATTGAGTAAAACCAGACTTGGGGTCACCTAGGATGATCAATAAGCTCATCGGAGTAGATTCCAGGGCTCCCTGATGCCACAGCAAAGACTGTTTGGACTAACGTGGCATCAAGCAGGTTGACAACAGGCACAAGGACATTGCTTAGATAGCAACCCAGGGAGGCCTCCCCCTTAAGGACAATCATAAATGTAAGGGGGTTGGGCAGACACAGATAATGCCCACAGTGCATCATAGCAGTGTCCTTTTCCACAGTGGGCACCATTGAAGAAGTGTTGTGTTGAATTAAGGACATTTTGCAGTTTGTTAGGAACCATCTGATCCTGGGCAAGGAACAGATGGCTGTCCAAGACAGGTTGATGCTCAGTTTGCTTAAAGACTGCTGCAGGAGGAAGGACCTGGAGGAAGACTAACTCCCACACTACCTCTCATCTGATCCCCTGAACTGCCATAATACCACATTTTACTACGTTTTTGTGCCCGTGGAACTGTTTCATTTTGCTACTTTTTTCATGTATTGGTGTTTTATAACATGAAAGATGTTGATTGCACTCACGTTATGGCAACATATATTGTGCATGATGAAGCTATTGGTGTTTGTGTTCTGTGCTGCCTTGCAGCATGTCTTGTGCCTAAAATCTATAGTAAGATGAAGAAAGTACGATACCTTGGGCTTCCAGATTTCAACCACATAAATAAAAAGTAATAACAATAATTGAGGTTGTATTGTACTGGAATTGCCCTGCCCCTGTGTAGCAGTGCTCATATTGCATTTCTGATGTTATAAATGGTTGTACTGATGATGCGTTCGCTTCTGTGCTGCATTACAGTACATCTTTATGAACTTTATGTTATCGTTAACACGCACCAAGTCTGCGCCACCATGGTCAGCCTGAATAACATTTGATCGACTGTCTCATGTGTTTAGAAGAAAGCTGACAGATGTTCTAATCATCACACAAATAACAGAGTCTATATATGGATTGTTATCAACCTCTATATCATTTCTTTTCTTGTGATGTACATTAGGTTCACATAGTCAGTGAGAACAAAAAATCAATAATTCGATTGTAATTGTTTGAATCGATTTCTTAATCTGAATAAAAATAATTTATTATGCAAGTTGAGTCAAAGACTTATATAAATGTTTATAATCACATTAAGGCAATCAATTTAATTAAGGTATGTATAAGAATAAATTCATAAAACATGTAAATAACTAATGAATCATGATTCTGTGGTCATGTGATTTTTTGGGGGAATTAATTTAATTAGTACTACACTGTTTGTTACATTAAATTGAATTTTTAATGTATTACACATGTTAATTCAATAATTCAAAATAAGCAAATAATAAATCTCAAATCTTAAATTCCAATAATCCATGTCGATTCCAATATGTCTTGACTAAAGGCTGATTTCATCAAATTTACCAAAACAGTAACAGTAAAAATGTTAGCTTATCCCAATAAACAAATTTCAAATAATATAATCTATAAATAGTTATGCTCCGTAAGGGTTAAAAACATCATAGATATAGTCCAACGTGGGGCAAGTGATTGATTTTACCTAAAATGGAATATATACAGCATAACACGTTAGTAATGCAAAAATAAATACATTGTTGGCCTTCTTTTTATAAGTAAAGTAAGAGTATAGTCATTATATATCGTCCTGTGGAGGAGACATCTCATATTATGCCAATTCTCAACTCTATGACTTGTTTTAAATTATTTCAATTCCAGTGAAAGACAAGCATCATGTCCTGAAAACAACATCTCAATTACATTGTCTCGTAATTGGTGAATCTGGCTTTTTTCTCATGGAACTAAGTGTTCCAATATGCGTTTCCTGAGCGGCATCATATGTACTGATATGGCATACTACACTTTCTACAAGAGAAGTGTTTCTGCACCTCTCTTTCTCCACAAATCTATCTGCATTATTCTGGTCTCTCGTTGTACTTCTGCAAAAGGGCAGAGCAACGGGGACAGCTTCTCCCCTGTTTTATCAATTGGAGAAAAAGATATGCCCGGCAGTTCCGCCAATTTTGGGAATTGCATTTGGAAGTTCAGCCGGACAGAAAGCTTTGGTTGAGGTAAGTGGGTGAGTAAGGGAGGGAGTTCACATATATATACATTAGAGTGACAGTGTGTACGTGTTTGTGTGTGAGCATGTATGTTTGTATTTGTGTGTTTGTCAGCATAAATGTGTGTGTGTAAGCATGTGTATGAGTAAATATGTCGGCATGGATGTGTTGGAAACAAAGTTAGGTATTGGTGGGAGGGGGTTCACTATTAAATGTTTTGCCCAGGGCCCACCAGAGCCTTGAATGGTTCCACTGATAATGCTTGGCGCCTAATGTGCTTTTTATGGTTTGCCAGGAGTCGTATGCTGTAACTGTACTCTGCTATGATTTGTATTTTTGACATTATTGTAAAATTGGAGTTTGTACTGTAAGTGAATTGCCCTGTGCTCTGTCACAGTAAGTACTAATGCATGTAAAACACTTTCATCATGGTTTCCTGCTTCTCTTCTTTTTCTTTAAAGGATCTTCTCTTTTCACTCACATTGTATAAACTTCTCTCCATTCCTAAGACCTTCTCTGCTAGAAACTAAGGCAGCATATCCCCACAAATCTCAACATAACCTCTTATCTGTCTTCCTCCTCCTTCACTGTTCAGGTGACACTGAACCTAGCCTTGGTCGCCCTATTCATCCCTGACCTTGTCCTCATACATTTAAAAAAAACAAAGAAACTGCCAACCGTAATGCTTCCATCCTCACAAGTGTTCACTGTAATCTCACTAACCCCATTCTCTTGTGCCTTTTTTAAATGCACACCCTGTCTGCAACAAACGTGCTGTTCACGACCTCTTCATTGAAGTGTGGCTTCCATGTTAAGACACTCCCTCTACCGCTGCTCTCATTGTGGCCTACATTTCAGCTACAACCCTAAGCCTGGAGACAGATGGGGGGATCCTTCTTTCTCTCCCTTTTCCCCTGTGAAGTTTCATCTGTCTGTTTCTTTCCTTCTCTTGCAATGCATGTGGCTGTGATTTACTGACCACCTTATGTTTCTGTCAGTGTCTCTTACTGTCTGCAAGAAGGGCTGAGCTTGCCCTATAAAGTATAGTTAATTTGGGGATTTATTTGACTGAGCATTATGTGGGGTCAGCTCGGACCTACTTGATAGAGTAATCTGCATCATGATGAATAGTGAAGAAGTTGACGCCATAACTCTCCTGTACACTCTGCTGTCAACTCTCCCTTTAGTGAATAGGATCCAAAGTATAGTGGAGATGGTTAAAGGAAACAGCAACTCCCCTGCAAACCCCCACTTTAGTGAATAAAACTCTCAGCCATTGTTGCACAGGAAGGTCCCTATGCTTAACTTATCCACTGAACACCACCTACCTCTCACTCTCATTGTTGCACAGGAAAGTTCCATATTCTGAGCTGTAGGCATGATGTGCCAGTATGCACAGGAGTGCTTCATTAAATGCTAGGGACCGTGGAAATTGTCGTCCAAGCTGCCAGCAGCAGTCAAGAAATAGCAAAAAATTAGGTGACTCCTGCTGAGAACGGCCCTGGGACCATCCTGATCCTGCGCAGTGAAGCTGAAAGGGATGTCCGGCCTATTAAAAGCAGACTGAGTTAACATTGTACTAGCTGAAGAAGCCTATAAACACTAATGCTTAAAAAGGTTATCATTGATATAATTTAAAACAATCTCTTGTGCAAATAGCCTTGTTGTATTGTTACCAGCAATAATACGGACACCCTTATGTGAACTTACTTGTAGCCACTCACGCTCAATTAGGTCCTGAAATCCATCCATTGTGCGGCACTCTGGTGACAGAATGAGTTGAGCAAGTGATGTCATCAACAAGGTATTGTCAGTTCCCCTTTCTCCTTGTACAAGCACACATGCTCCCTCTCTACAAAAGGTGAAACACTGTAAGCTAACAATCTACACTGCCCTTTCATAGTAGGACAATTTCCTTAAACACCTTGAATGTAATTTAGTCAGTCAGCAACAACAAAGCAACTTAAAAAAAGGGCGGAGTTAAAATAACGGGGAGGAAAAATCATTCACTCTCTTTCACCTTGCTCATCTTAAGTCTTCTAATATTTATTTCTTTGATAAACATCACCTCTCAATACACTCAGCAATTAGTCCAGCAGTTCTTAGCGCTTCCTGGACATTGGACATCCAACGGCAAGCCTGTAACTTGCTTAGCCAGTGGCCCATCCCTGGGGATGGCTCATAGCATGCAGCCACCAACCGTGTCAGACTCTCCTGCAGATCTCGTCCCCTAAGATAGGACAAAGACTGTTTAGCTAAATATCACATACATTTCCATCAAAAGTTAACACATTTTTACCTTTCTAGAGGTCGGTGTAGAAGCTTCCAGTTGGGGTATCTGGATAGTTTTTTTGTTCCACCTACTGCACTCCGTGCCTGTTTGGCTTGCTTTGCAGAACGAGTGTCAATAATAAATCCTGATGATTGGCCTACCAGAACTTCCTTCAACAGCGCCTCATCCTCCTTACAGTAATGGTGATCAGGGCCAAAAAGAGGTTGTGCGCAGCGAAGCAAGACCTGAGAAACATCAAGGAAAATCTTTCACACAGGGCTTGTGTATTTAGGGGATTGTTTTTGTATTTAATGTATTTATGAACTCCTCGCAGGAACACACACAGATAGTTGATAGATGCCTAATCTGCTGTATAAAGGAAACTTTCTGTTTTGCCAGGAATCGCCTGGTGTTGAGGAAAGAGCAGGTGTTAATCCAAGACTGCCGTAGTCTCTTTCACAGCCTGCTTATGGACTACCATTTTATGGACTATTTGGAGAAAGATTATGCCCATTTACTGTTTCACACCTGTCATTTACCCTACCTCAGCCCACAACCCGCACATCACCATCTGATTTCCTCAGGCCTTTTCTTGATATAATCAAACCATATTTTATGAAAATCGACTTAACATCTCACTGTACATCTCCTGTTATTGTTATATTACTGTTTGATTAGAGTACGTACTATTTGTGAATGTGTTGCACTGCAGTTTTTACTACACTTGTGCATTCGTATTCGAGAGAACATGCAAACGAACACCAGTGTTGCGTTTTCATTGTTCAAACCAAATACCGAATAAACTAATATGGTGGCCGGTAAATGTACAAAAAGATGAAGAAGCACAACACGAAGAATCTCCTAGCTAATCTCCCTGGTCCCTTCCCCATACAAGTCACTGGCTCTAGCCTACCTTGTTTACGTAGCATCACAAGGGCTAACGGGAACAGGAATCAGTAGGATTGTGCCAGGAGTTAAAGGTCTATAAGAGCGACTCTATTGGGCAGTGGACTGTACATGTGCAGAGTTTTAGTTCTTGAAATATTGTTCTTCGTTTTGGACTATGGAAATAATATTCTGATTATAACTATCTGTTCTGTACATGTGTGGAGTCTGTTTTAGTTCTTAAAATACTGTTTCTGAGTTGGGTTTCCAATTTTTGACAATGGAAACAATACAATATTGGTGAAAATAATAAAATATTGGTGGCAAATTAGGCAGAGACCTGTGCATGCACACTTGTCCAGTGTTATAGATGTAATGGGGTACAATGACATGATTATAGCTTGTTAATGCAGTGAGAAATTAAATGGCCATTCTGTAGTGCCGAAGGAAGACCCTTCAACATGGGATTTTGCCATCTTGTGGATCAACATTACTATGTTACTATACACAGGCCATAAAAGGAGACTGAGCACACTCTTCATCTTACCGTTCCATTGCTTCTGTGAAAGTAGCTGAGGATTGGGAATCTGCCACCTTGCCTGAAGTTTGCTGCTTTCCTCAAAGAGTCATCGGAGCTGCATTGGGGTACTATGACCTTCGTTGGGTAACTAAGACAAACCTTAAAACCTTCATTCACTTCACTTAGTCTCCAGGAGTCTGTCTGAGATAGGAAAGATTTGTGTATTAGACATAATTATAGTAGTGATCATGACATTTAAAGACTGCAGACATACCTCAGCTTTCACCATCTGGAAGAAGTTTTCCGTGGTATCTCGTGGCCATCCTTTTCCCAGTGTGTACCCAGGAGGTCTGAAGAAAAATGGGTAGCTCAACTGAATGTGATCTTGTGATGACAAAGCCTGGGGGTACAGAATTTCATACACATAAACCAGTTAAATGTCAAGGTTTCAAGACCATACAATACACATGGAGAAGAAGACAATTGCAATAAAAGAACAAAATAAGCATAAAGCTAGTTTTTAAACTTATAGTACTGGTGACTGGGAAGATTAGTTCTTGCCTTGAATCCATTTGCTGGTACTGTTGAGACCAGGTCCAAATGGTCCAAATCTAGTTAAAGAGCAGTGCGCAGTCTACACTATGCCACTAACCTGTATAGAGCGTGCAATGTCGAGTGTCTCCCCCATGCCTGGAATGTCCAGATGTATGACACGTAAATCTTTACACCTTAGGGTGACCGTTCCCATGCCTCTTTTGCCTGACTCGTCGCCCCTATTGTTGAACATTCCCATGTTAAGGACACTGCAATAAAAATGATCAGAGTGAAGCGTTCAAACCGGCTGAAAAATAACTGGAAATAAAGCACCGTAACAACATTTTTCTCATGCCAGCTTGGATCCCACACACACTCTATAATATGGGCACTAGAGCCTTAAGGTGCTAATACGTACCTCTTTTCTACTGTATCTACAGCACAGTGTAGCAGCCAGAAGTCAGATTGTTGCTGCTTTGTATTCTCATCATTTGGTGGGCAGAGCAGCAGGTGATGGCTGCTCACACACAGGGTTCCTGTCTTCGGCGCCGATAAGGGACAATAAACACAGACATTCTCTACCTGGGAAGTTTGTATGAAATGAGACAGCTCCATGAGTATGCCAAGTGTGACTGAGTACTGATAAGGCTCAGTAACTTCAGTTCTCAAAGAGAAAATTGGGGACTGAATTAAAGAACTATAAATGGGAGAAGTAAAGAGACAGAGCTAGTAATAAAGGTAGAGATTATACTCTGACACACTGGAAAAAGAACAAAATAAGCAGCTCGCAGCTGGTAAATGGTGTGTTATGAGCCTTAGTGGCACCGATCTCTCAGCCAATTTCTAACTGGCCTCTAAACCGGTTGTGAGTGAAGCTGAGAAGTAGTACTTTGCTTGCAAAAAGGAGGAAGTGGCGGTTCTTGTGACACACATTAACAATTCAACACCATGCTAAAATTTAACCCTATTTGTGGCCAGTCCTGGTTGTTAAAATGGTACTGCCCCTTTAACCCCTTTTTCATTAATGCGTCCAATATTTAATGTCAGTCAAGTTTGAGGGCCATGGTATGATTTGCTACACCATGGTGGTTACAGCTCTCAGTTCTGCTTCATAAATGTTATTGTTACTTTGTATGATACCATGCATCAAAACATAAAAAGTCCTATGCCTATCCCATTTATGTTTAAATTACCTCTCTGTATTAGTCTCTGCTGGGAGACTGCTCCACTTATCTATCACCCTCTTAGTAAAGTAAAACTCTCTTACATCACAGCCAAGCCTCAGAGCTTTTTTTAGATTATGACCTCTTGTTTTAACATTTGAAATAAATTTCCCTCTTGTACTTTGATAAATCCACTTATGCATTTAAATGCTTTTATCCCATCCCTCTGTGAAACACTTAAGTCCCAAAATGACTTAACAAATTACAGGAAAGTTTATTTCAACACCTAGCACTTTTGCAATCCAGAATATTACATAACCAGATAAGCATGCTGTACGCCCTCTGATCTTAAAATGCTTCCTGTCTTCTCATATCACCTTTTTTAAGTATCTCAGCCAACAATGCTATACTGCAGAACCCTGTATAAATTTGCAGATTATCGTATGCATTTTACATCCTGTAGAGTATAATATCCCATGTCACCTAATACAGAACAATTCATTTTTTATTATTACTCGTTGCAAGGTATGTAAAGTAGCAGTCTTATAACTGTAGGATCAAAATCAACAGTAGAAGGTGCCCCATACTGTCTACACTGTAACAGGAAACCCAAGGCAGGACTGGTAACAACGAAGTGGCTGTGGCAGGCTGATGACGTAAGTGCGAATGACTGCTGGATATAAGCAGCTGCACGGCATGTTTTTATGCTGACGTAGCATGCAGTTGGGCATATCCAGCCGGCAGCCGGACACCGCAGCTTTTGAACAGGTGAGCATGTTGTGCTGTCAGCCACTGCCCCACCGGGCATTTGCCTGTTGTGCTTGATGTCCATCCCAGACCAGTGTTTGATCGATCATGTGCCAAGTTAGGGATATACTACAGTCTTCATCATTATTCTGTTATTCTGTTGTGTTCCTCAAACCATTATTAAGCTATTTTTGCTTTATTATCCTGCTGAAAGAAGCCAACGCCATCAGGGAATACTATGTCAATGAAAGGGTGTACATGGTCTGCAACAATGCTTAGATTACATTACATTTATTCATAAAGCACCGGCAGATGGGTGGTACATATCAAAGTAACATCCACATGAATATCAGGGCCCAAGGTTTCCCAGCAGAGCATTGCCACAAGCATCACACTGCCTCTGCCAACTTGCCCTATTGCATCCTGGTGCCATGTGTTCTGCAGGTAAGCGACGTACATGCATCCACGTGATGTACAAGAAAACATGATTCATCAGACGATGCCACCTTCTTCCATTGGTCAGTGGTCCAGTTCTTATGCTTACGTGCCTATTGTAGGTGTTTTTGGCAGTAGACTGGGGTCAGCATGTGCACCCTGTGACACCTTTCTATCAGAACCAGCAATACCTTATTCAGCAATTTGAGCTACAGTAGAGTCTGTTGGATCTGACCACATGGGCCAGCTTTTGTCCCCCATGTGCATCAATAAGCCTTTTCAAGCAATCAAAAGAAAGCTCTATCTGCCCTTGAAAAATGGTATATAATTTGTATGGGTGCAGTAAAAATGAAAAAAGGGCAATCATAACTAAACAAACATATTATAAAAACATGAAGCAAGCTTCAAGAGTCAAAGTACCCCCAGTAAAGAAGAGGTTAAAATACTAATCTGCTAAAATAAATTAATTTGGAAGTGCATTCTACATCTTAACTACATTCAATGTAATGAAAAAACCTTTGCTTGGTAAGGAGGCTGTGAGTGAAACGTTTCTCAGACAGATCTTTGTATAGTCCTTGAATATACTTGTTTATGGCACGTCACACATTCAAAGTAGGACACCTGTGTTGGTTTGATAAAAGTAAGGAAAGGCAGGGCTGGTCCACCTGCTCACCCTGTAGCTGAGTGACCATGACCATGTGGGAGCTGTACTGGGGCCATGTGACCATGTAAGATCTATGCAATAGCATAGACCTCCATTAATTTTACCACTCCCTGGGTCAGTCAGGGAAGATCTTCTTCAACTGGCCTATGATCCTCCCTGCCCGGAAAAGCAGGACAATTTTTGGGTACTGTCTTGCGAAAAAAGGGACTGTTGGGAGGCTTGTAAAGTCTTTGAAGCTGAAATCTTAAATTCTATTTATTGGTTTTATGACACCTTTCCAGTTTATGAACTGGTATGCACAATTGTACTGCATTTCAAGGAGTGTTCTTATAAATGATATATAAAGAGACAATATTTTATTCTCACTCTATACACATATTCCGCTTTTAAACATATGATTACAACTTGCATAGTTTATTATGAACAAGCACTCCTAGATCCTTTCCCAGAGTGGATCTCTCCGATAAGGAGCCATTCAATTTGTTACCCAAATGCATAATTTAAGTGTATCACATAATATTCTAATAAATCACTCAACTTTAGAAGAAGCTGCATCTCCAGAGCTGCATCTCAACACTTCCTCCATGGCCCAAAGTTTAACATCACTGATTGGGTACATAAAGCAGCTAATCATTGACAGGAAAGTGTCCCCATTACAATCCATTAGTGAAGGGTGTCGATAGAATCTCTTGCTATGCTAGCTAAGCCAGTGCTGTAGCTGACTACTGCTAAGCGTGTCACGTAGCAAGAAATGGCCACCCTGAGCCAGTAGGGAAGGAGGATATGACTGCTGGCCTATGCAGGAATGTGTTGTGTCCCTCTCATTCATTGGTTATGCTTGTATTAAGCAGGTATATAAACAGAGGTTCCACTTTCTTACTTCCTTTTCAACCAGGCTCAAGCATAGAGAAGATCAGGGACTTTCCCTCCTGCCTGGAATGTATTGCTAATAAGACTAATATTAGTATTTCCGCAACAGCAGAAATTGGGAGAGATCAAGCCAGTGTGGGCTGATGTGCAATACTGGTTTGAAGCTCTTGGTGACTATGATGGGTGGACCTCCCTGATGTGCTAACTTGGTCGTAAACTGCCAGTGGTTTATTTCTCAATTTCTCTGGTGATTAACATGGATTAATGTTCTGTTTAATCACAGCTGCAGTTTGTGGTCACCTTTCCAGCTCCTAAGAGGACTATATCATATCTGCAACTGTGGAAATTGGGAGAGACCAAGCCGGTGTGGGCTGATGTGCAATACTGGTTTCAAGCTCTTGGTGTATTCGTTGGGTATAACTGTCTGATGTGCTAAATCAGCCATCAGCTGGCAGGTGGTTAATGTCCACAAGTTGGCCTGGAGGTGAATACGTGTTCAATAAAGCTGTGGCCAAGCCCTTGCCCACATATTTGTATCTGGTGTCTAATTGTGGAAGAATAAAGTAATTCTACTGATATTTGTATGGATGCTATAGGCCTAAGCCGTCATGTCTTCAGCCAAACGCATCCCTTGCAAGCCTAATATAAATGCTACATATCTGCAAAACAATTACATTGATTAACAAACAAAAAGTGCATTTCTGGGGGGTGTGGCTGGCCGGTCTTCAAGATGGACGCGTAGTCACTTCACTCCTCCGTGATGCCCTGTATTTCGCCCTAATTTCAGCGTTTACCTCTACCTTACCTGCTCCATCAGGTGGCTCGGTGTCTCGGCATGCCAGGCAGTACCCGAAAACCCGCAAAACGGAAAACGGTACCTGCGATTTTTCACCGAAAATCCTCCGCTCCGGATCTTCCCGCGCTTTCCCTCATGGAGCCTGTGGGCCCTTCTGCTGCGGTGCCTGTGGCGCCATGCACGAAGCGGGATGTCGACGAATTGAAGGACCTCGTCCTTTCCGTTAAGCAGGACCTCATGGATCACATCCACAACGAACTCCGGGTGTTGACGAGAGATGTTGCCGAAATCGGATCCCGGACAGACGCCCTTGAACGCACGCAGACTGATATCCAGAGGGACCAACGCCGAATGGAATCCGACGTGGCCGCTCTGCAACAAGAGGTTCTCTCTCTGCAAGATGCACAGGAGGACCTCGAGAACAGATCGAGGAGAGACAATTTTCGCTTGCGGGGCATTCCGGAGACCCTGCAGGATATGCCGGTCATTCTGGCCCAGGTCTTCACCCAACTGCTCCCTCACGTACCTGCTGGTGAGGTCCCTGTGGACCGGGCCCATCTGGCCCTGCGCCCTAAGCCTAAACCGGGTGAACGACCGCGGGACATCGTCGTCAAACTCAGGGACTTTTCTCATAAAGAGGGCCTGATCAAAGCTGCACGTACCACCACCCTGCGGATTGATAACTGTGAGGTCCAGGTCTACTCGGACGTCGCCCCCAGGACCCTGCTCCGTCGGAAGGCCCTTAAACCTCTCACGGATCACCTCCGATCGCACGGCGTTCCCTACCGTTGGAGGTTCCCGTTTGCCCTCCAGGTCGTCCGGGGTGATGTGTCGCGCACGGTCAAGTCGCTCTCCGATGCTGAGTCTCTGCTCCATGACTTAGGCCTGCCTGCCATCGCCGCCGGCCGGCGGAGGAACCGACAAGATCCGGGTCCCCATCGGGCGGGTGAGTGGTTTGACGTTCCCCCGGCACCGCTTAGGCGTGACTTGCCGGCTCCTGATGCTGCCCGCGTGGCTGACTGATCTCGGCTACGACGTTTCCTGCTGCCTGCACGGCTCCACCGTGTATGGTCTTCGTTGCACCCCTGCCACCCCGCCGAACGGACGTGTCCGCTTCGACTTCCCGGGTGTCCGGTCCTCAGTGATGTGTTCCAGCCCCTGCTGCTCGTCGCCGGTCGCCCCTCGGTGCTTCCGGATGCCTCGGCTCCCTGGACGCCTTCACTCCCCGGTAGCTCGTTCTTCGACCTCGTCGCCGGGGGCTCCCCGCCGTTTGGACTCCTTGTGCTGGGTCTCGTCCGCCCCGACCCCTCGGACTTACCTTGTGGTCGTTTTGTTTGGGGCCCTCCGTGCTGCCTGTGTCAGCTAAGTTCACCATACTGACTTTTATTTTTTTTTATTTTTTTATTTTTTTGTTTTGTTTTTTTGTTTTCCATACATGTTTGAGCCTTTATTTTGGTTTTCCGTTATGCTTTCGTTATACACAATTGGCTGGCGCCGGGCCCGCCATGACACTTTCTTACACCCGCTCCTCATTTTCTTTCGCCCATATGTTTTAGGCACGTTTCTACCGGCCGTTTTGCCGTAATCTCGCCGTGCCGTCACTACTTCCCCTTTTCATTTGCTATTTTAGGATCACTCCCCTTGGCGCTGTCGAGATTTTAAGCTGCTGGCTAGAGTGGGTTTATTTTAGAACCTTCTATAGTTTTTCCGACTCCCGCGATCTGCTTTTCGGATGCCGTTTGCCCTGCTGGCATGGTATTCCATACCTTACCACTAGGTGGCAGACGTGTTTTCTCCATTTTCTGCAGAGCACTACAATTTTTTTTTTTTTTTCCTATTTCCCTTTGACTCACTCCATGTTGGCCATAATATTGACTCTTATTTTATGTTTTGCATACATGTTTAAGCCTTTGTTTTGGTTTTCCGTTATGATTTACTTATGTACACTTGGCTGGCGCCGGGCCCGCCATGACACTTTCTTCAACTCATTCCTCATTTTATTATGCTCCTTTGTTTTGTGCATGTTTACACCAGTCGTTTTTCCGGATTCTCGCCTTGCCGCCGCTACTCCACTTTTCATTTGTTGGTTAGAGGTATCGCCTCCTTTATTAGGGCTGGAGGTCCCACCTTGGTGATTTGCCATGCCAGTTCCCCCTCGAGACCTTTATTGGTCACTTGATCTGACACCTGAGACTGTGTCTCGGACGCCGAGTCAGTGTGGTGACTCGCCGGTCAGATTGCCTTACTCCAGGCTGCCCTACCTGCCCTTCATTCCGTCCTGTAGGGTTCTCTGGCAGCTCCTACCCCGTATGCTGTATCCAATGTGTGTATTGCGTTTTTTGTCCCCTCTCCTTGTCCCTCTTTACCCCTTTTTTTTTTTTTTTTTTTCCTTCTTCTCCCTGTCTTTCCTTACTTCTCCCTTGTTTTCTTTCTCTCTTCTTTCTTCTCCTCGGGCGCTCCAGGTTACCTTCCGTCTCATGGCTGCCACATGGCCTCTCAGCTACTTACCTACTCATCTGAATGGCGAGTGACGTCAAGATAATCTCACACAATGTCAAGGGGCTGAATTCCCCCTGGAAGAGGCGCCTGGCCATGACCTACTACCAGCGACACCGAGGTGATATTGTCTTACTCCAGGAAACGCATCTTCGAGCCTCGTATATCCCGTCGTATTGGAGCAAACATTACAGTGCACACTTTCACGCCCCTCACCCAACTCTGAAGAAGAATGGGGTCAGCATATTTCTCCGCTCCTCCTTGGGCTTCCAGCTTCAGAAAGTGACTGCTGACAAGTGGGGCAGATACCTCCTGGTGACTGGTCTCCTGCACTCCCAGCCAACGGTCATCCTCAACGTTTATGCTCCCTCCACAGTGGCTACCTCTTTCTACGCGCACATCACGGATCTCCTGCTTTCGCACCGCAATCACCGTGTTATAGTAGGAGGTGACTTCAACACGCTGTGGGATGCTTTTCTGGACAGGCGGGGTCCCTCGCCCTTGCTACATCCCCCTCCTAATTCCAAATACCTCAAGGAGTTCGTGAAGACAGCTGCCTTGGTGGATGCCTGGAGGCTTCTCCATCCGAAAACCCTGGATTTTACCTTCTATTCACACCCTCACCAGTCCTACTCTAGGATAGACTATATTTTCCTGGGGCAACAGTCGGCTCACTCCGTGGTCTCCTCCGTTATTCACCCTATCACGTGGTCTGACCACGGTGCCGTGGAATGCACTCTTCACCTGTCTAGCGCACCAAAGTCGCGGGGACTATGGAGACTCGACGAATTTCTGCTCACTGACCCCCTAGTGCTGGAGGAGCTGAATAGAGACTTAGAGGACTTTTTTTACCATAATGAAACCCCTGATACTGACCCGCTCCTTGTTTGGCAGACCCACAAGGCGTTTATTAGAGGCTCTTTTCTTCGTATTGCAGCTCGCCGCAAGCGTCTCTACCGGGAAACTCTGGACTCTCTTACTTCCAAGCTGCAAGATCTGGAATCACGTCATAAACACTCCTTGGACAGTAGTATTCTTCACGATATCATTCAGCTGCGGGGGTAAATTAACCTCCTTCACAGTAGACAGGTTCTGCACTCCCTCAATGCCACCAATCAAAAGTTTTTTGAAAGGGCCAACAAGCCTGATGCCATGCTGGCCCGGAGGCTGCGGGCGCAGAGGAAGTCGCAGAATATCCCCAAAATTGTGGACTCTCACCAGAACACCTGGGTCCACCCTGCGGACATTGCCAATCAATTCGCTCAGTACTACCAAACCCTATATGATGGCAACAAGGCTCCAGACAACATGCATGATCAAGGTCCCCTGCTCCGTTTTCTGGACTCCCTCCCCCTACCGACCCTTTCCCTGGGTCAGGTCGACTCGCTGAGTGGCCCCTTCACGGAAGAGGAAGTCCGGTCTGCCTTAACTTCTCTTAAGCCCTCTAAAGCGCCGGGCCCGGATGGCCTCCCGGGCTCCTACTACAAAAAATTCCAGTCTCTGCTCCTCCCGCGCCTGCTTACCCTTTTCAATAGGTTTCTGTCGGGAGTCCCACCCACGAAGGAGATGCTGCAGGCCAAGATCATCGTTATTCATAAAGACGGTAAAGACCCGTCCAGCTGTGGCAGCTACCGCCCAATCTCCCTCATAAATGTGGATATTAAATTGTACGCAAAACTTCTGGCGACCAGGTTGGGGGCGGTTCTCCCGTCGTTGATTCACCCGGACCAGGTGGGCTTCATTCCTGGCAGGGAGGCTCCGGATAACATCCGACGTACCGTTGACCTGATTGCTGCGGCCAAGATGACTCGTCAGGGCTCTATGTTGTTGGCGCTCGATGCGGAAAAGGCCTTCGACAGAGTCGACTGGACTTATATGTGGGCCGTCTTGGACAGATTCGGTCTGGGAAGCAGCTTCCTCCGGGGGGCCCGAGCCCTGTACTGCCGTCCTTCAGCCACCGTAGCCCTGATGGGCTGTGAGTCGTCGACACTCAATATTTGCAATGGCACGAGACAGGGGTGCCCGCTTTCCCCGCTCCTGTTTGCGCTCTGCATTGAGCCTCTAGCCGTGGCTGTTCGGAACCATCCTGACATAGCGGGCATTCGGATCCATGATACTCAGTACAAACTGAGCCTATTTGCGGATGACATTCTACTCACCATCACCAACCCGCTCGTTTCGCTTCCAAACCTCTACGCTACCCTCGGCATGTTCTCCAAGCTCTCAGGATACAAAATCAATGAAGCCAAATGCGAGGCCCTGGATCTCAACCTCGCTGACTCCACCAGGAGCTCAGTGGCCACCAGTTTTAATTTCACATGGCAACCTTCCCGGCTCAAATATTTGGGTATCCACATTACTAGAGACTTTGCTTCGCTGTACCGAGCTAACTTCCCCCCTCTCTTTTTAGCTCTTCGACGGGAGCTCGACCAATGGTCCCGCTTCTCCATCTCATGGCTGGGCCGCATATACGCGGTGAAAATGAACATCCTCCCCCGCGTTCTCTACCTCTTCCAAGCGCTCCCGCTCCCTGTCTGCAAAGCTGACATCACAACTTTCCAATCCCGTATCTTCCGGTTCATATGGAGCCCTCGACGCGCCAGGATTAATAGGGCTACAATGTACAAACAGAAGTCGGCGGGGGGCCTGGCCGTCCCTCATCTGTACCTGTACTACGTGGCGGCTCGCATCTCCCAGTTGGAAGCTTGGTCCTTTCCGGCCTACACCCTACCCTGGATAGATATTGAGCGCTACTATCTAAACCAACAGATTCAGAAGGTGCTATGGATGGATCCTCCCTTGCCTCTGCGGACGGAAGTATTACCATCCATCACGGCGGCCCTCACCTTGTGGCGCACGTGGAACGCCAAGCTCCGTCTCCGTGGCTCGGTCTCCCGCCTCACTCCTCTGTTGCACCACCCACTCTTTCCGGAGGGCCATCATGTATCCCTTTTCCGTTGGTGGAGGGAGGCCGGTCTGGATACCTTGGGGTCGGTGGTCCGGGCGGGGGCGATGGTGCGGTTCCAGGAACTCAGGGATTCCAGACACATACCCCCCAGCGAACTCTTCCGGTACCTGCAGATCCGTCACTTTGTAGACGCCCTCCTCAGGAGTGGCGCCTTGTCTCAGCTGACTATCTTCGAGAGGCGCTTCCTTACTGGCAAGAGGTGTAAGGCATGAGGAGCTTCAGCAGACCTTCCCGGACGACGCCTGGGAAGAGGCCACGACGAATGTGCACAAACTCACGGTTAACACAGTTACCAAGGAAAGGGCGTTCAAGGTTCTTGCGCACTGGTACCTGTCGCCGGTTCGGATTTCGCGTATGTTCCAGAATAGTACTGCTTTCGGGGCTGCGGGGAGAGAGGTACTTACCGTCACGCCTGGTGGACTTGCGATTTGGTACGCCCAATTTGGTCTGCCTGTTTTGATATGCTGTCTTCGGCCCTGGGCGTGGCAATTGCACCTTCGCCAACTGTCGCCTTGCTGGTCATGGATGCCCCTGACCTGCCCCTGTCGCCTGCCGCCCAGCGCCTCATCCACCGCATTTGTTCTGCCGTTAAACAGGCCCTGGCGCGACGCTGGAAGGGCCCTCCTCCAGCTCAGAGTGAAATCTTAGCACGAATCTGGCACCTCCTCACGATGGAGCACATCACCGCCAAACTCAGAGATGAGCTTCCGAAGTTTGAGAGCATTTGGGATCCTTGGCTGGCTGCCTTCACAGACACTAGAGCATCTGCGTCCTTGCTTCGTCTTTAGCTGCGGCCGAGTGGGTACTTACCTGGATTGCTCGCTCTCTTCTCTTTCTCCTTTTTTTTTTTTTTTTTTTTTTATCTCTGCTTCTCCTCTCCCTTTTTCCTTTTCTTTTGTTCTTCCTTTTCTTCCCTCCACTCTCCCTACCGTTCCCCCCCCCCCGCAGTCTCTACTGCCTTAATGTCTTGTTTCCTGACCGCCGCCTGTAGTTTGCGGCCGATGGCCTCTTGGCTTGTCCCCTCCTCCTTGTATAAAGTCGCCCTATGTGGCGGTGCGCTCTATTTGTTCCCTCTTTTGGGGTTCTGTATGCCATACTCCACTTATCATTACACGTACTATGTTGCTTTTGCTTCATCCTCTCTGTTGCTACTACGATGCCATGTTCTGGTGCTTCTTCCAAGCCTAACATGGTTTATTTGTGAACAAGACAAAACAGTTATAAAATTGCATCGAGGTCACTACGTTATCTGGTCCCGTAGGCATTTCTGAGTCCTATTGCTGATGTTTACATGTGTTTCAGTGTGGCCACTGGTTTTCTGTCTTTACGTTACTGACATGTGAACGTTATATCTGTGTATCTGTTTGTATTACAGAAGTTGTCCTACTGCTGACCTTGCAACACTTTGTTATTCATCTATATCTGGTTTGTGACTGATGCCAATAAAAGGATTTAAACAAAAAAAAAGTGAATTTCTTAGGTAATTTTAGTAAACAAATGGTATTAAGCCAAAGGCTGTGACATCACAAATTTTCTCTCTTTAGGCCTCAGATCGCCTTGTCCATTTTTGCTTCCTTGATGTCTCTCTTTTTTTGGAGATGAGAAATGTTGGGTGTGAGTGAATCACAATTGTATTACTGAATGCATTATTGTTTTTTAAAATTCCCTACATTATATTACATTTCATTTATATTAGAAATAGGGGCAGGGCTAGGAGGAGGGTCTTTAACCCCTTAACGACAAAGCCTGTAAATGTACGGGCTTGCAGTGAACCGTGATAACGACAAAGCCCGTATTTATCATAGTAAATTAGCTGATATGATAAAAATAATGGTATCTAAAGAAAGCCCTGTTTGTCCTGAAAAAACTATTAATAATATGTGTGGGAGCATGAAATGAGAAAGAAGAAAATCACAGCTAAACAGCAACTCTGAAAAATGTTAAAAGAGCCATTGTCCCACAATGTACTACAAGTAAGAAACAGTCTTGTCATTAAGGGGTAATAGACTTTGTATGCAACTTTGTGACCTATCAATACCAAAATATGTAACTGACTAAGGTACTGAATAAGAAAACATTTTATTTACATCATTTAGTTTATTAATGCGTTTCTGCTGTTTTTATACTCAAGATTGTGTTTTTTTTTATAAATGCAGAACAGTGTTATACCCACCAAACACACCAAACACCTAAAACAAGAGGGATTGTAGCGATGGAATTAGAAATAGGAGGATTTGGTTAGAAAAGAGGGACATTTACTCCTAATGAGGGATACTTGTGATGTCGACCAATATTTATACATGGAATTCTTCACTTTTTATGGCATGATGGTCTGACTTTTTTGTTCACAAGTGAACTTTTTGGTGTGACTGGCAGGTTTCACAGACTAATATAGGTACAATAATGCCTATTTTTGTACCTGCATCTTCTTTAGAAATCACTCAAATCAAATGTAAGAACCACAAGGATTAGGACCAATTTTATGAGCCCTAATTGCGTTCCAACATTTTAAAACTGATCAAAGAGTTCACAGTGCAACATTTTAGGTGATGGGGCAAGTGCTCCCTCTTGTCTTTGTGTGTGAACCCCCATGTTCTAAATAGAAAGTGTATGAGAAAGCTAGTAAATTGTGCATGCTTACAAACACTGATCTAAATACAATACAAAAAGTACTTTCTGACAATGACTACATTTTTTCATAAAATTACACGACACCATATAAACTAGTTATTGTTTCCACGGAATGAGTTACAGGAAATATAATGGTATTATAAACTAGGTGACAATCATTTCTTGGCTGATTCACACCAATTACCCTTTCCCTACTGACCTTTCCCAAGATTGATTGAGTTTATTCAAGAACAGGAATTTCATTAAATGCAATACAAACTGCAAGACAGCACAGAACAAAAATATAAGTAGCTTCATCAAGTGTATACATGCATGAAGGTAGTGGGGACCATCCTTTCATTACCCACCATCCCACGAGAACTCTAATAGCCCCAAATAACCACAGACACAATTGTATGGTTTGGATACTAACAGGCCACAGCTTTTATTCAATTCAACAAACTACACGTGTTAGCCTATTTTTGAACAGAAACCTTCTCGTAAACAAACGAACCATTAACACATAAATTAATATGTATATAAATATATAATTTAACTCGGAACCTACAATCAGAACCTACAATCGGAACCTACATCGTCCCTACCGGCTACTCTTCAACTCCAGTTACCACCAAAGGTACTCACCTCCCCCCTCGTACAGTAATAATGACAGCTCTATACGCTGTCCATAAACCAGTGCAAACCACCAGCTAACCATAGGTTTGTTGAGCACGGCAAAGGTCATCAACCTGACCACAGAGGTCTGAGGAGGAGGGAGATGATGCACAAGAAAGCCCGCAAACAGTTTGCTGAAGACAAGCAGACTAAGGACATGGACTACTGGAACCATGTCATGTGGTCAGATGAGACTAAGATAAACTTATTTGATTCAGATGGTGTCAGGCGTGTGTGGCGGCAACCAGGTGAGGAGTACAAAGACAAGTGTGCAGGCCCGGACTGGCCATCGGGCACACCGGGCGTTTGCCCGGTGGGCCGGGCCACGGCAGGGCCGCATTGACTTAGGGGCTGATGGAGCTGCAGCTCCAGGCCCCTACCCTACCTACGGCCGCATTAACGCAGGGCATAAGGGGCACCTGCCCCTTAAGCCCGCCGCAACTGCGCCCGGGTCCGCCACTCTAAGGGGCCGGGAAGTCCCCACCAAGGCCGACCTTACGGGTCTGCGGCCGCACAGGGTTTAAATTAAAACATCGGGGTTTTTTTAACTTTATTTAACATCCTCTATGTTAAATAAAGTTTTTTTTAACTTTATTTAACATGGAGGATGTTAAATAAAGTTGAAAAACCCCCCCGATGTTTTAATTTAAACCCTGTGCCGCCGCAAACCCCTAAGGCCTAAGGTTCAACCCGGCTTAAAATCACTCAAGGGAGCCGGAGGTCTGCTAAAGACCTCCGATACCGCTCCCTTGTGATCCGCGCGGCAACAGCTGCTGTGCGCCGGGGTTTGTTGTTAGATCCCGGCGCACAACACTGAAGCCGCGCCCACCGCTGTCCGTGCCCTCTGAACCGGAAGAAGACAGAGAAGACAGAAGAACTGAAGAAGAGGAGCGAAGAGGAGGAAAAGGAGCTGTAAGGAGAAAAGAGGAAAGGTAGGAAAATATTCAGTGAGAGTGGATTGGTATATATGTGTGTGGATTGGTATATATGTGTGTGGATTGGTATATATGTGTGTGGATTGGTATATATGTGTGTGGATTGGTATATATGTGTGGATTAGTATATATGTGTGGATTGGTATATATGTGTGAATTGGTATATATGTGTGTGGATTGGTATATATGTGTGGATTGGTATATATGTGTGTGGATTGGTATATATGTGTGTGGATTGGTATATATGTGTGTGGATTAGTATATATGTGTGGATTGGTATATATGTGTGTGGATTGGTATATATGTGTGTGGATTGGTATATATGTGTGTGGATTAGTATATACGTGTGGATTGGTATATACGTGTGGATTGGTATATACGTGTGGATTGGTATATATGTGTGGATTGGTATATACGTGTGGATTGGTATATAGGTGTGGATTGGTATAGGTGTGGATTGGTATATATGTGTGGATTGGTATATATGTATGGATTGGTAAGTGTGTGAGAGTGATGGGTGTTATGCTGTACCATTTCCAATGTCTTTTTCATGATCTAATTATGCTCTAAAAGTACATCATAACTCCCATCACTCTATACTGTTCCATACAGTGGCAGAGCTGGGAGGCAGAGGCCTTGCACCCTCACCGCAGGACTCCTGAAAGGTAAGTGAACTTGAAAGAGGGAGAGGGTAGATAGTTAGGAGGGGGTAGATAGGGAGAAGGGCGTGAGACGGGGAAAGGGGGTAGATAGGGGGAAAGGGGGTAGATAGGGGAGAAGGGAGTGCGAAGGGGTAGATGGGGCAGAAGGGAGTGAGAAGGGGTAGATAGGGCAATCATACTCCTATCATGCCAAGTCTGCGAGTACATCCTGGAATCTGGGTATGCCTGGGCATGATAGGAATGTGATTGCTGTTAACAATCATATATATATACATATAATATTGTTTTTTAATTGTTTTGTCCTATTTTGGTGTGTTACTTACTTTAAATAAAAGGGTTTTTTTATGGTGTGGGGAGGTCATATTCGGTTTCGGACAGGTAAATGCTGCATTTTCGGTTTCAGTCCAGAATTCGTTTCGGTGCATCCCTACTACTAAGCCAGACAATGAAGTGGTAGGCCTACACCACAACAATGTTTGGCGTAGTATATAGTGATTGGGGTTATGCTGCACTATTGTCAATGTCTGGCTCAATGTATAGTGATAGGGATTACGCTGTACCACTGTCAATGTGTGCCTCAGTATATAGTGATAGGTGTTATGCTGTACCACCGTCATTGTCTGCCTCAGTATATAGTGGTAGGTGTTATGCTGTACCACCGTCAATGTCTGCCTGAGTATATAATGGTAACAGTGAGAAGAGGCAGAGGTGGTAGATAGTGATACAGGGGGATAGATAGTGAGAAAGGGGAGTTTTGTTACAAGTTTTTATTCCTTTCTTTTTTGGGGATGGGGGGGCACCAGAGGAGTAGTCCGCACAGGGCGCCAGAACACCTAAGGCCGGCTCTGCCTTAGAGTGGCGGACCCGGTTGCAGTTGCGGCGGGCTTAAGGGGCTCTGCCTTAATGCGGCCATATAGGCCCAGTCAGTCCGGTCCTGACTGGGCCTATTTTAAGGTAGGAGCCTGGAGCTGCAGCTCCATCAGCCCCTAAGTCAATCCTGCCCTGCCACAGGCGCGGTTGCAGTTGCTGCTTGCTCTGGCAACAAGGTAAATAGGGTGAGGGAAGGGGCTGCAGTGAGAAGGGGAAGAGGGGGGTTAGGTAGTGAGAAAGGGGGAGAGGGGATAGATAGAGGCGGTACATATTGAGAAGTGGGGAAGGGGGTTACATAGTGAAAAGGGGGAACATAGTGAGAAGGGGCAGATAAGATGATGAGAGGGGGTAGTGTGAATGCGTATGAGAATGAATGAATAAATGTGTGGATGAATTGTGTGAATGCGTATGACAATTAATGAATTCATGTGTGGATGAATTGCTTGAATGATTTGTGAGACTGAATTAATGAATGTGTTAATGATTTGTGTGAATGATTAAATGCAAAGATGGTACATGAAGGGTGGGCTTTAACAATAAATAAATAAATAAATATGGGCTGCTCAGGCTTAAATGCCTGGGCCTATTTTTTGTCCCAGTCCGGGCCTGCAAGTGTGTCTTGCCTACAGTCAAGCATGGTGGTGGGAGTGTCATGGTCTGGGCCTGCATGTGTGCTGCCAGCACTGGGGAGCTATGGGAACCATGAATGCCAACATGTACTGTGACAAACTGAAGCAAAGCATGATCCCCTCCCTTCGGAGACTGGGCCGCAGGGCAGTATTCCAACATGATAATGACCCCAAACACACCTCCAAGATGACCACTGCCTTGCTAAAGAAGCTGAGGGTAAAGGTGATAGACTTGCCAAGCATGTCTCCAGACCTAACCCCTATTGAGCATCTGTGGGGCGGAAGATGGGGGAGCGCAAGGTCTCTAACATCCACCAGCTCCGTGATGTCGTCATGGAGGAGTGGAAGAGGACTCCAGTGGCAACCTGTGAAGCTCTGGTGAACTCCATGCCCAAGAGGGTTAAGGCAGTGCTGAAAAATAATGGTAGCCACAAAAATATTGACACTTTGGGCCCAATTTGGACATTTCCACTTAGGGGTGTACTCACTTTTGTTGCCAAGGCTTAGACATTTACACTGTTACACAAATTTGCACTGTTATACAGGCTGTACACTCACTACTTTACATTGTAGTAGAGTGTCATTTCTTCAGTGTTGTCAGATGAAAAGATATAATAAAATATTTACGAAAATGTGAGGGGTGTACTCACTTTTGTGAGATACTGTATGTCATGATTAACTCATATAACGTAGTGGATGCATGGAAGGGTAACCCAGCAGAGGTGGTTAGTTTCTTTGTTTAAGCATTCAATGAGTTAATCTGAGGTTGATTTAATGTGTTTCTTTGTGAATGCCCTCTGTATCTGTTCTGGCTAGAGGTGTCATCTTCCCAAAGGACCCCTGTGGTGATTCATGGCCTAACAGATAAGGACCCTGAGTTATAGGAATTCCATTCCTATCTTAAGTGGGGGGTTTCCATCACCTTTACCCCACCATAACTTATTGGCACATCAAAGATGGGACCCGATTCTTGGGGATGGTGTCATATAATCAGTCATGTGGTCAGAGGGGCGTTTGCTTGCAAAAGTCTGATTTAGGGACAATGCAGCGACCTCAAAGCAGAACTCCATGATATACTCTGATCGGAACAACATCGTAAGAATCCATCTGGACTTAAGGAGTTCCCACAGGCCTACTTATTGGAGAAACTCGTGAGTGAGGGTCCTGTGTTTAAGTCCTATTGTTTTTAAGAACTGTTTGCTGTTTTATTTTTATTTTGTATGTCTTGTTTTTTGTAATTCTGGCACTGTGTAATCTTTGTCTTTTTGTTATTAAAATATTCATAATCCAAGTCTGTCTTTGGGCTCTAGTATCGATATCCACAAACCCTAAGAGAGGATAACACGTTACCATATTGTTAAGTTTTACAGGATATATATATATATATATGTTAGTTGCCCGGGGTGGGTTGATATATATATATAGAGATAAAGGTTCTAATTCGGATTTCTCACAAATCCGGTATCAAAATCGTGAGTGGTGGCAGACTACCTGGGGGGATACAGGCAGGATTTGGGGGTTAATTTGGTGTAATTTATGCCTTGTTAAGGAGTGAAGTTAGTAAATCCAGAGGCCTGGTGCTATTAACCCCTTCATGCCCACGCCCTCCACACAATCACGGCTTGGCAAGTAGTCCTGACCGTGACAAACTTGGTGGCAGCGGTGGGATATCTAGAGTTTTTTAGTGCTATTTATATTGCCCGGTTTGGTGATTTTAGTACTAGAAGAAATTACATGGGTTTTGTGTAATTTCCCAAAGACATTACTCAGTGCCTAATTACAGACATACAGTGCAAAACAGTTCGTTCCTCTCCCTTTTATTTTTCTCTACCATACTGCATTATGGAGGCATATCGACGACAGCCAAAAGAATCTCTGGAGCTGGTTTGTCAAGAAAGGAATATACAAATTTTTGGCAAAAGCAAAGAGCAGCTGATTTTGGATCTCCTGGAATATGATAAACTCTGTGCAGAGCAGGCCATTGGAGCAGATGTGATTTTGGAAGAGCCTGTGGATCAAGGATGTTTTCCTGATAAAGTTAACGCCTTGAGTGTAATGGACTCTGAGTTACAAGTGGCACTAAAAGATCTGGGGAGCGTGGATCCTCAGCTAAAGTTCAACCTGATTCTGCAGTACAAGGAGAGAGAGAGGGAGGCTGCGGAAAGAGAGAGAGAGAGGGAGGCTGCGGAAAGAGAGAGAGAGAGGGAGGCTGCGGAAAGAGAGAGAGAGAGGGAGGCTGCTGAGAGAGCTGCGGAGCGGGCAGCTGCTGAACGAGAAGCTGAGCGGAGGTACCAGCTGGAACTTCTACGGTTAAAGCAATATAGTCCGTCTCCCCAAAGCATAGTTAACGGAGATGGATATGCTAACCGACCTCGCCTGGAACACTTTCCAATGCTGGAAAAGGACACTGACTTGGATGTGTTTTTGAGAGGATTTGAGAAAGTGTGCCGGCAGTACCAGCTGCCCAAGGAAGAGTGGGGAAAGTATTTAACCCCACGTCTGAAGGGGAAAGCCCTGGATGTGTTTGCTTCCTTACCAATGGAAGTTGATCAGGACTATGAGGCCATAAAATCTGCCTTGTTAAAAAGTTTTAACCTCACCCCTGAATTCTACAGAAAAAAGTTTCGAGAGATGCAGCAAGCTACATCGGACAGTTGCACCGAATATGCGGGACAGCTTCGGACTATTTTCCGGCAGTGGACTGGAGGCCTACAAGTTACTACATATGAGGCTCTGGAGGATCTGATGATTTTGGAGCAGTTCCTGAGGACACGAAGTCCGGAGGCCCGAGAGTGGATTCTGGACAGAAAACCTAAAACCACGGCAGAGGCGGCAGATCTGGCTAACGATTATGCCAACAACCGTACTCCAACAACCAAGCAGGTACAAGCATCACAAGGACCATCTACCTGGAAAGGAGCAGCCTACCAGCCACCAACTCCTAAGCCAGCAGGGAGACCATCACCCACACCTTTTCTAGCCAAAAGAGCAGGGGCCACATCGGGCCAGGGGGATACCCGCCGGTGTTATCGGTGTAACCAGATTGGGCACTTGAGTGCCACCTGCCCCTCTAAGAGACCATCTCCACGGACAAATGGAAATGGAGGTACAGCTGGGGGAGCGGCACCTGTTTTATTTGTGGCTAGACCAAAGGAGGCACAAGGAGACAATTTGCAGTGTGTAACAGTTGGGGAACACCCAGTTGTCTTGTTTGTTTCCAGGTTTCAGGGGAATGAAGAAGAGAACCTACAAAGAGTAACTGTAGGTGGCCGTGTGACTATGGGACTCAGGGATACGGGGGCTGCTTGCACTCTGGTGCGGCCTGAGATGGTAAAGTTGGAGGATCTTATCCCTGGGAAGACCATGTCCATCCATGGAATTGGCGGGGTGTGCCCTGCAGTGCCAGTGGCACGTGTGTACCTTGATTGGGGTGTGGGCAAGGGTTTGCGGGAGGTGGGGATATCCGAGGATATTCCTGTTAATGTTTTGCTGGGCAAGGATCTGGGTCGACTTGTTTGCCAGTATGCACCAGTTGAGGAAACCTGCAAACCTGGAGGGCTGGTAGAGAGCCCTGTCCAACCTAAGGTACTGTCTGAAACTTTGGGAGTAGTGGGTAGCTGGGAGGGATCCCAGAAGGTAGAGGTATGCCTGTCTGAACCAGCACCCAGGATCCTGTCTCCTGAAGGGATGAAGGGGGATGTGCACCAAGGGACCACACCTAGCGAGCAAGCTCTAGGGGAAAAGTGTGGTTTGACCTTTGGAGGGGCAGAGTTTCAGGAACAGGGAGTCTGTAGTGGCTCTTCTGGTTCAATGCCCCCTGATACGGAAAAGCATAGTGTTACTATGGGTGATCAGGTAGCTAAGGGATTCGGGCATGCTGGGGATACTTCTGTCAACGTGTCTTCAGACGTTGTATGTCCTGAAGGTATTATCCCTGAAAAACTAAAGGGGACTGGGGATGTGTGCCCAACCGTGTCTACAGCACCCGAGCACTTAGATCTCGGTGCAGGAGAAAGAATGCATGATGTTGGGGTGTCTGAGGATATCCCTGTTAATCAATTTTCTCAAAGGGAAAACAAGGGATATATGGAATGTGATGTTTCTGTGAATCAACAGCCAAAACTCTGTTTTAATGCTCCAGAGGAAATTCTTACTTTAACCCTTAAAGTGCTGGAGGTTAAGAAGCAGGAAAGGGGTAGTTTCTCCACTGTGCCTAAGACCCCTAAAGCTGTAAAGGCTGGAGATAAGGAGGAGGGGGAGGAAGATTCACACCTTGATATCCCTTTTGCGTGTTCACTGAGTGGGCAGTGTGAGGGGCAGAATATTTCCCCTGTAGCTGTAGTGGCATACCAGCAAGATGCTGGGGCAACAGCTATAGAGGATAACATAGAATGGGTTGACGAAAAGACAGCTACATTGACCAGTCAGCAAGAAACCCCTCGCCCTGTGAGTGTAGGTGAAGCGCAGAGCCTGGGATCCATACCGGAAGCCCAGGACAATGGACACCCGTTTGCTGTCTTGCTTGGGAATGGGCAGCGTTTTGCAATCCTAAGCAGGGCAGAGAAACAAATGGATGAGGCCTTAAAACATCGGAGTAACTTATCGCCAAAGGAAGAGGCTTATTCAAGGGTTGGCAAAGAGTGCTTCGCTTTGGTGTGTGCTTTGCAGAAGTTACAGCCATGCTTGTATGGTCGTGACTTCACTGTTATAATCTATCACAACCCTTCTCTTCAGGCAGATAGAGTAGATGGGAAGTTTAGCAAGTTGCTCAGATGGAGTCCCGTGCTGACAGTTTGTCTTGTCAGGGGGAGACTAGGATTTAGGCAGACATAGTAGATCAGCGTGTGCTGACCTCCTCTGTCCACCATCTTAAAGGGGGAGGTGTCATGATTAACTCATATAACGTAGTGGATGCATGGAAGGGTAACCCAGCAGAGGTGGTTAGTTTCTTTGTTTAAGCATTCAATGAGTTAATCTGAGGTTGATTTAATGTGTTTCTTTGTGAATGCCCTCTGTATCTGTTCTGGCTAGAGGTGTCATCTTCCCAAAGGACCCCTGTGGTGATTCATGGCCTAACAGATAAGGACCCTGAGTTATAGGAATTCCATTCCTATCTTAAGTGGGGGGTTTCCATCACCTTTACCCCACCATAACTTATTGGCACATCAAAGATGGGACCCGATTCTTGGGGATGGTGTCATATAATCAGTCATGTGGTCAGAGGGGCGTTTGCTTGCAAAAGTCTGATTTAGGGACAATGCAGCGACCTCAAAGCAGAACTCCATGATATACTCTGATCGGAACAACATCGTAAGAATCCATCTGGACTTAAGGAGTTCCCACAGGCCTACTTATTGGAGAAACTCGTGAGTGAGGGTCCTGTGTTTAAGTCCTATTGTTTTTAAGAACTGTTTGCTGTTTTATTTTTATTTTGTATGTCTTGTTTTTTGTAATTCTGGCACTGTGTAATCTTTGTCTTTTTGTTATTAAAATATTCATAATCCAAGTCTGTCTTTGGGCTCTAGTATCGATATCCACAAACCCTAAGAGAGGATAACACGTTACCATATTGTTAAGTTTTACAGGATATATATATATATATGTTAGTTGCCCGGGGTGGGTTGATATATATATATAGAGATAAAGGTTCTAATTCGGATTTCTCACGAATCCGGTATCAAAATCGTGAGTGGTGGCAGACTACCTGGGGGGATACAGGCAGGATTTGGGGGTTAATTTGGTGTAACTTATGCCTTGTTAAGGGGTGAAGTTAGTAAATCCAGAGGCCTGGTGCTATTAACCCCTTCATGCCCACGCCCTCCACACAGTCACGGCTTGGCAAGTAGTCCTGACCGTGACACTGTACATAAGCACACTCTTACTCTAACACCATATTCTTACACATACAGTACACACAATCTCACTCCCTCCCCCATTTGTGCAGCTTCTCAACCTCTCTCTCTCTAACCTCACATGAAGCCTTGTCTTCTGTGTAAGGTATAACACTGTTGCTGCCCTACTACTGTAGGCCACATTAAGTGACCCTGCTGAGCGCCTCAGTTACCAGGGAACTGGTTGCTGTTCACCCACTTAAGGTGCCCCTTCATGACCTTGTGTGCCACAACCTTTCAAGGTCATGTATTGCAGACTCACATGACCCATCTGCAGTATGAGTGGCAGGCCTTGTCAGTGTGTGTTGCTGTGTTCATAAAATACACCCAACAAAGCATGTGCAAATGGATAACGTCAGAACAAGTGAGGGGATGTCTCTTTCTCTATTATGCACTTTGGGCAATGTCTATATCTGCACATCTGTGACAGCAGTGAGCTCTGAAATACTCTCAACAGTGTCTACTGCTCTAATTTAACTCCATCTGGTGGGTTCTCTTTCACAAATTTGCCAGCGTCCAAATAGAACCAAGATATAATCCAATTGAAAGGGGTAGAGCTGTCTCATTTCTCCCTTCTGAATTGTCACCATAGACTTCTTTATGTTAAAAGTGAGTGTATCAAAATTCTTGTGGGACAGCTCGCAGGCAGAACAGAAGAAGCCTACAGAGCCATTCCCAGAGAGAACTGTTTTCCTATAGCCTACCGACAGAGTTTCCCAAGACCTTTAGCAGCCGAGTGGTGACACTTTTATGGCCTGCAAGCTGAATCAAGCTGCTGAGGATGATAGGATGACAGGGTAGCCAGTGGAAGATGGCATCCAACTGATATTCAGAACAAATTGGTAAGTAAAGTCCAACTAAGTCTCAGTGAGGCACCAAAATTGTCTGACCAGTTTCTTGAAACCAGATCAGACCCATGTTGCGCAGTTCCCTCAACCCAAGACAAGACCCTCTTGCGTCCTGTATTTAATCTCAAATCACCCCGCATTTCAAAGCTATACTAAACTTTACAATAAAAAGAAGAGGAGGAGGAGGGAAAACAGACTAAGACAAAATAGGAAAAGGTTGAGAAAGAGCTGCAGGAGAGGAGACAGAGAGATGGGAAATGCAAGAAAACATTGTGAGAGTGTTCGAATGCTTGAAGCATGTGTGTGATGGCCCTCTGATGGTGAGACACAACAACTCCCATTACTTAGTTAATTGTGTATTGTGTACCACCATCAGTGACTGGTTCAGAGTAAAGTGGTGGGAGTTAAGGTGTATAGTGCACCTTTACTGCTATCACTATATACTGAGCCAGACACTGATTGTCAGGCCACTCGCAAGATGGCGGCGCGTCCTTTAAAAAAGATAACAACTTTGGAAAAGTTTGCCAGAGGGTCACCAGACCCGCTAGAGAACTCTGGCTCCACTTGCAGGTTGAATACAGGTACTGCATTCAACCATGCAAGTCAATGGAGCCCAGCTTCCTAATCAAAAATAATAAAAAAATATGGAAAAAAAGTGGTAACATTTAAAAATAATTATGCATCAGAGGAACCATCCAGTTCAAGCAAAATGTAAAAAAAGTGCTAAAATTATCACTGTATCTTCCCAAAAATCTTGACATGGAAAGAATTATTAAAGTAAAAGCATTTCAAATACCAAAGGGGTATGAAAATGAATGGTTTCATAGGGTAAATTGGAGTGGCCGGGCTTACAGATAGGGCATAGGCACAGACTGACCAAATAGAGGGGAAAATCACACGCCCCAAACACCAGACAACCCCATGCATGGGTGGTACCACTAAACTCGGGAGATTTTTCTGAACACACACATTAGGGTGTTGTTTGATAGTGATGTATACCTGGAGCTCTAAATTTATACCTGAAGTACAATTTGTGTGAAAAAAAATTACTACCACAAACTTTGGCAAAGGCTGGTGGTAGAATCTCATACATGGAAAGGGTTAAAATACTAGCATTTGAAATACCTTGCGGTGTCTATTATATAATATATTGTTTGATGGGGTATATTGAATTAGCCGTCTTCAAAGATGGCCCTATTGGGACATGGGGGCAGTAGGGCCAGATGTAAAAGTTCCAAGTTAAAAAATGTGCACTTCCTAAATGTGGCGTTTTACCTCCCAAACAACCAAATAAACCCATGCATGGGGGGTATCACTGTACTCGGGAGATATTGCTAAACGCATATTGGGGTCTTCTTTGAAAGTGACTTATACCAGGAGCTGTAAATCCATACCAATTTTAGTGATAAAAAAAAATTTGGCGGTAGTAGAAGTAGTGCATGGAAAGGGTTCAAATACCAGCATTTGAAATACTTTGAGGTGTCTAGTTTTCAAAAATGGTTTGATGGGGTAAATTGCATTGGCCAGCTACAACCCTTCGCTCTTTGTAACCTTAGCCAACACCCTTAATAATTAACCAACCAACACCAAACTGAAACAGTAACCAGTTCTAACCATCATTGAATAACACGTACCAGCAGGCATAAGCGTGTAAACCGTATCCCTGCTGTGACTGACGGCGTCCCTTGCCCGTCAGCCTGTGGCACCAATAGGAATCCCAAGGAGCCCAAGGAGTGTCTTGCACTTAAACCCGAAAGCTTGTGCACTACGCGCCAACGACCACTAAAGGTGATTAGCCCTTGCACCATGCCAGCATAAAACCTTCCTTTAAAAAAAACAGCATCACTGAACGTTTTGTAAAGTGTACAGTGTAACAATGAGGCACAACCCTGTAGGGAGTCCAACTTATAGCCTCTCCCGGGGGCCACTGACCAACCCTGAGTGGCCCCCTAATTAGTTATTTACATATAGCTGAACTGCTTTCCTATACCACCAAAGGCAAGAAGAAAAAGGGGAAGGGGAGAGAGGAAGGGCCGACTAGGCTCCTTCTGTTATGGGCCTCTACGTCCATTTCTCTCCCTCCAAGGCTGTGTTTGTTATTTTTCTTTACATCAGCTAATTATAAAAGCAGTTTAATCTGACAGCAGTGGTTCCCAGTTTACTTCTATAGTTACATGATAAAATGTTTTTGGCTAGACCTGATCCATAACTGTGCCTCTGAAAAATATACACATACAGTACATTAGCATTCTAATGAGGATATCATAGGTTAAATGCTTTAGGCACCACTGGGCGAAGCCAGCTGTAATCACTTATCTACAGATCAGTTTCATGTATGTATGTTTATATTAATCTGTAAATATGATCACACATGTTTTTGTAAATCTGATGTCCTCTGTTCCATTTTTCATCCTCTATCCTTCCCACCCCTTTCTCCTTCCTGACCCAGATGATGTTGATTTGTACAGGAAGGCAGAGGCATCTTAAAATAAATGACGGCTTCTAACTGTGTTGATGACCTTTCCTCCTGTGCTAATTCCGGATTTGAATGTTATTGTTCTTGTGAATATAATACATACGGAAAGCCTTATCTGCTTAGAGCAGCTTCCTGCACAAATGGGTGGACCCATTGCTTGTAAAAGCTAGAGACCTATAAAACTACGAGAGCTCATAACAATAATATAGGGTGGATGAGAATTAGAATATAGTGGCATGGATCACGCTTATGCACATCTTACAATTTAACAAAGTTCTTTGTTTCTGTTTCACGTTTATCTTGCTATTCAGTCTCCTTGTTCTTCTTAGTGAACTACTCATGTCATTAAACTTGGTGAAGTTTAGTGAACTGGGTGAGGAAGAGGATGGTGACAACACTCCTGATTTGGAGTCTGTGAAGGCTTTGACAGCCAGGTTGAAGCTGCAGACTCGGAGGCCCTCCTACCAGGAATGGGCTCTTAGGGTACAGGGGAGGCTATGGATGAAGAACCAAGGTGGATCATCAGAAGACAAGGTGGTCTCCAGCCAAGTAAAATGTTCCCCTGTTGGCAGTGTGTGTGGATTTGAGTCTATGGATAAAGCCCTGGAGTGGATCAGGAAAGAGTTGGTTAGTGCAATATGAAGTGTTCCTATACTAATATATTTAATGTCCTCTTCCAAACTTGTGTCACAATCTCTGTTTTGTGTACCCTTCTAGTGTACCATATCATTGTGTGTATAGTGTTCCTATATGGTACTGTGTGTATTATTTTTAGTCCTCCATCCCAATGAGCATAGAAAAAGGGATGCAATCATGGGTGGGCTTTACGCTTACAAAGGTATTTCATTTCATTTTGGCCCACTATTCAGTAATAGGTTTTTTTTGGTGTGATATATATTTAAGAACATTCAAGTTGTCATTTACCATGCACTCCCTCACCTACAACTTGCTTAACTTAACTTGTAGTGTTAATTAATATACTTGCTTTGCTGGTGTTTGCATGCAAGCGAAGTCTGACCAACTAAATCTTCACTTGAGTGACCACTCACTCTCCTAGTTAAATAGACTAATTTGTGTTCCTTTTTTGTTGAGTTTTATCGTGTCTTCTGAATTTTACTATTTATGACCTTATTTTTCTTACTTGAAGTGGGTGTATCTGGTCCTCTGGTAGCTCTGAGGTATTTGCTATCAGGTCCCTGCTCAGTTTTAATGTAATGTTCGTACATTGTTCCCCAACCCATCTACCCCCTTCTCAGGCTATCTAACCTCTCCCTACCCCCCCTTCTCAGGATATCTACCCTCTCCCCACCCCACCTTCTCACTATCTACCCTCTCCCTACCCACCCTTCTCATTATCTACCCTCTCCCTACACCCCTTTGTAGGTCACTTACCGGCCTCTGTCTCGCAGCTCTGCCGCGGTGCGCACGGCTTCACTGCTGAGCGCCGGCATATGACGCTCCCACCACTGCAGTCAGGGGAGGGCTGGCAGCCTAAGGCCTGGAGGGCAAGTCTAGTCAAGTGGCCCGTTGCGCCACCGAATCAGCACACCATCCATGCCCATCTTTTCCTGATTTCCAAAGGCATATTGATGGGACTGGGAGTAAAAAAAAATATGTTTAATACATTAAAAAACAGCTAAAAAATTTAAATATGGAAAAATTGGACCCTAGGCATTTCCTTGGGCCCCTGCCTGTAATCATCCCTAGAGTCCCTTTGTCCCTCATTCACTAAGCCACACCTCTGTTTTACTTACTCCCTGTAGTTCAGGTATAGATCAAATAAACAACACATGTAAACAGCACGTGCATGTATAGATCAACTGAATAAGAAATACAAACCCTGTATTTGCAGGTATACATAAATAATGTATGGAAACATAGCACAGCAGATATAGATCAACAGAATAATACACAAACCCAGCATTGCAGGTACAGATCAACTGGAAATCACATAACAACTAAGCATTAAAGGTATAGATAAAACCCCCTAAGTTACAGGCATAGATCACAGGATGCACACCCCCAAAGCCAGCCCTGGTGTCCACACTGCCCACATAGAACCCGACCAGCACCAAGATAACATTAACAAATTACAGTCCAGAGTGAGACAACTTTGTCTGCAAACAGCCCAGCGTGAGCCAATTTTGTCCCCAAACAGCCCACCCTGACACCAGTACAAGCTCTGCAACACCAACACCCAAACACACACACCAGGACACGCTCTGCCACACCGACACCCAGACACACACACCAGGACAGGCTCTGCCACACAGACAGTCAAACACACACACCAGAACAGGGCCTGTCACACAGACAGCCTAACACACAGACACCAGGACAGGCTCTGCCACATCAACACCCAAACACACACCAGGACAGGCTCTGCCACACCAACACCCAAACACATATACACACACACACACACACACAACAGGACAGGCTCTGCCACACAGACAGCCAAACACACAGACACCAGGACAGGCTCTGCCACACTGACATCCAAACACACACACAAACCAGGACAGGCTCTGCCACAACTACACCCAAACACACACACACACACAGCAGGACAGGCTCTGCGACACTGGCACCCACATCCAAAATGCTTTCCACACTGGATTGCTGTTCGTTTGTTTTCCCCCCTTGTGTATTGATGCCCCAGCCACCCCCCCTTTTGTTTTAATGTATCCCCCCCACATCCTTGTGTATTGCCCCATGTGGATTTGTGCCCCCAGCCAGCCCCCTTTGTACATTATGCCCCTTGTGTATTGCCCCATGTGGCTTTGTGCCCCCAGCCAGCCCCCTTTGTACATTATGCCCCAACACCCCTGTGTATTGATTTATGTGATGTCCCCAGCCAGCCCCCCTCCCTTGTGTATTGATGCCCCCCTTTGCATTGTTAATGTTAATAATGTATATTGAACCCAGCCACCCACCCCCCACCTTTGTGTATTGATTTATGTGGTGCCCCAACCACCCTGTTATGTACTTATACCCCCTAGCCACCCCCATTTTGCATTTAATTGTTGTCCCCTTTGAATATGGCTCCCCTTCTGCCTATTACCCAACTATTTTTTTAATTTTTTTAATACTTGCGTTTTTGCTGTCATTCCCCACTGCTGCTGTCCTCCAACGTGCTCTTCTAGCTGTCACGAGGAGCTGTTCCGTGTTACTCCGCCCCCTTGAGCGGCCCATCACATTGATGATGTGACGTGCCGCTCAAGGGGGCGGAGTCACACGGAACAGAACACTGTGCAGGCACGCTGGCCGCTTAAAAGATTTTAAAGAGGCCAGCGTGCAGTCGGGGCAGCGCTGAGGCAGGCGGCGGCAAGCTGCAGCGAGCAGAGGAGACAGAAGGGCCCTGGAGTTCTGTCAGTCAGGAGGCCCAAGGGGTGCCGAGCGGTCATTTTCAGCAACCGCTCAGCACCCCTTGGGCTCCCCTGACTGGCAGAACTCCAGGGCCCGGTCGCAGTCGCGACCCCTGCGACCCCGGTAGTTCCGCCATTGATATAGTCAGCTTTAATATGTCCTTGACATTAGCAGTTGGTATCCCTGGTTGATTAATTGTCTCTTTTGCTCTTTCAACAGAGAGAAATAGAGGCTGCTGACCACCTGCTAGCCAGGCAACTCATGCTCCTTCGATCTCGGATCTCACAGCTGAAGGTAGAGCAGGCCTGTGAGAGGCACAAGGAGATGCTTGATGATGCCACTTTTGATCTGGAAGGCTGTGATGAGGACTCAGACCTGTTGTGTAATATCCCTCCTCGAGCAGCTTTTACTCTCTCCACTCCTCTGAAACACATTGGTGTAACGCGTATGAATATCAACTCCAGACGCTTCTCTCTGTGCTAAGAGGGTACAACTGACAACAGGAGCAGGCTGGACGTGGCAGTTGGGCAATTGTTCCTCCCACCAGCTGGTTCTAATTCTACAAACAGGCTTGGTTTGAAGACCAATTCAGACCAGCCTGTTTGCGGAGGCAGAGATCCGCAGGGTCACTTAACGTGATGTTACATGATTTAAAAAAAAAAAATGTTATTGAATATTTATTGTTCAATAAACATAATATCAATAAACAACCGTTCGTAAAAGTAGAAAGTCCATAAGCAGTACTGTGATGCAGTGCAGGGCAATGCACATTACAGTACAACTTCAGTTAACGGAAAGCTCAATAATACAGTAAAAGCAGTGTACATTTCCAATTCCAGATACGGCATATATGGTTAGCACATTAGTGGAAACAGCCTTGACGAGACGGGGAAATGGATTGGCCGGGGTGTACATAAGAGAGTAGTCTTTCAGCAGCTATAGATAAGCCTAGATATAGATAACGGACTGTGACCTGCTCCCTCCTCAACACCAGAAGGTTCCTGGCAAACCATAGAGCGCCCTTTACACAGCACATGAGACGCCAAGCATCATCAATAGCGCTCTCAGTGTGTGTTCCTGGAAAAAGTCCGTAAAGTACAGAGTGGTAGGACAGGTACTTTCTCTCAATAGAGTCCTTGAGTTCCAACTGGCACTGCCAGAACAAGTGAAGGGCAGTTTCCTCCTTCACAATGCACTGTGGGCAGTATCTATATCTGCCCAGCCCCCTGGCATGCATAAATGCATTAACCGTGATCGCAGGGGTCGCAACCCCTGCGATCACTTCCACAGAGGCCCTGCCACTTACCAGTGCGAGCAGCGTCTCTTTTTCCACCCAGGACAAGCAGGAAACCAGCGGAGTCACGTGACTTTACGTCAGGCCACATGACTCCGCTCTGTTCCTGCTTTCCCGGGCGGTACAAGAGATGAACGCAGAGGGATGCAGCGGCTCCTGCAGAAGTCTGCGAGTGGCACAGAGCGATCTGCAGTTCAGGTAAGGGGGTGGGGGAGTTGGTATGAATGAGTATGTGTGATTGAGGAAATGAATGAGTATCTGTCAATGAGTGAATTAATGAGTATCTGTAAATGATTAGTATCTGTAAATGAGGAAATGAATATATGAATGAATGAATGTTTGTGAATAATGAATGAATGAATACGTGTGTGATTACATGGATGTGTAAGTCGGGGGGGGGAGCATTGCACAGGGAGGCTGTTTGAGGATACCACAGGCAGGTTGTTTGAGGGCAAAGGTGGGAATTCCTATGCTTCCATTCTGGGTGTTGAGCAGATCCTGTGAGTGAAATCTGGGTGCTAAGGGGGGGCATTAATTCACGAGAGGGTGCTGGCTGGGGGCATCACATAAATCAATACTAAAGGGGGGGCTGGGAGGTGGGATACATTTACAATGTGGGGCTAGCTGGGGGCAATACACAAGGGTGTAGGCGCATTAGGGTGACTGCATTAGCCATGTTTTCCAGGACACATATAGCTTTTGCATTCTGCTGACCAGCCCAGATAAAATGCTGCCCTGTAGTATAGGGGATTTATAGACTGGAAGGAACAGTCTAGTCAGATATACATTCCCCCATATTGCAGGGCAACATTTTATCTATGCTGGCGACATCAATACACAAGGGTAGCAACTGGGGCCATTACACAAGAGGGGGCAAAAACACTAAAATGGGGGTCAATGACAAAGCAGTGTGGAAAATACTTTTATTATTATTTTTTATTATTGTTGTAGCTTAGCCCATCTGGTGGCTGTCAGAGCCTGTCCTGGTGTGTGTGTCTGGGTGTCAGTGTGACAGGGCCTGTACTGGTGTGCGTGTGTCTGTCTGTCAGTGTGTCAGAGCCTGTCCTGGTGTGTGTGTGTGTGTGTGTGTGTGTGTGTCAGTGTGGCAGAGCCTGTCCTGGTGTGTGTGTGTGTGTGTGTGTGTTTGGGTGTAGATGTGGCAGAGCCTGTCCTGGTGTGTATTTGATCATCTGTTTCCTGGCACTTTACTTTCTGTAGGAATAAATTAAACTATAGTCACTTTAAACAACAACATTTTCTAGGCCCAGAAATCAGTGAGCGGAAAAATGAAGGGTTTGTGTTATTTAATCTATTTCAATCTGCATATTTTATTAAAAAGGATTAGTTCTGTGAAATTGTGGCTTCAGGCGTCCTGTGTATGAAGACTTTTTTTTAGTGTACTGACGTACTCCCAATCCCATCACATTACATCAACATGTGTTAGAAAATCAGGAAAAGATGGGCATGGATGGTGAGCTGATTCGGTGGCGCAATGGGCCCCTTGACTTGACTTGTCTCCCAGGCCGTAGGCAGCCAGCCCTCCCCTGCTATCCTCCGATATTATCTACTTTTTATCTGATCTCATATGGTAATCTATAAAAATATTTTGTTTACCTTGTGTTATGGTCAAATTTCGAGATTTAATGGGTTTCATTGTACATAAATAAACATGTATATTATGTTTGGATGGGCTTAACCTCTTGGCAGAATGTTGTGAATGCTGTCTTGGTTGTGAAAGTATCTAATTTGTGGAGATTGAATCCTGTAAGCATGGCTGTGGTTCTATGCCCCATAACCTGTGTGAGAATAGCTGATGTGGAAGGAAATACATGATCAAAGTGATGAATAGACGTGAAAATGAAGTACAGTATGTGATACAGAAAATAAAGGGGAAGAGAGATTAAGAAAGCAAGACATTCAAGTAGACTTTGTAAACTGAATTTGTTATGTAAAATTCATCTATGTATTGTACTATCCAAATCACTGCAAAATGCACATACTTAATTTTGATACTTACCTAGTAGTATTTCCTGTATGAAAACCCTCACATATGTGTTGTGGCATGTAATGCTCTCGGCTTCATCATTGCATTGTAAAATAGCCCACAACGAACCTCAATATACACGCAAGTAAAATCATGTTTGTAATTTAACCCATGCGTGACAGAGGGGGCTTATCAGTTAAGTATCAAGAACCTTTTCGCTATTTTTACCAAATTTTTGTTCAATCAAAATTCTTTTTGTCTATGTTTTCTGCACCCGCATAAATGATATACTGCTTTTTCCAGGAAAGTGAGGGCTTTCATTTGATAACATTGTTATTTTTGTTATAATTTAAAATTTTATTCAGATCTGAATCACAATATACACAAAAGCGCAATCCAAATATCAGAGAGAAAAAAAGAAAAAAAAAGAATGTAAACACTGTAATATCACATCAAGTGAATAGCTCAATGCAACTCGACATAGTAGATACATAGTATAGATGTGAACAATACGTTTTCAAATAATACATAGCATGTTCAAGACAGAATCAAATAAAATCATATACCCCTGATGATGGGAGCGGCAATGTAAAAATGATGAAACCTGGTATCCGGTATCATAGAGGCTATGAAAAAAATATGAGGGACTGAAGAACTTGAAATTATTATTATGTTGTGTGATTTCAGTGTAAATGGTTAATGTGTTGATACTTTTATAACAATAGCTAAACGTATTTTATAAATATATAAAAAAATGTAGACTTTTGTTTCAAAGTTGTACGTTTTTACCTTTAGTATGCTGGGTTTGAAACATAGCAATCAAACTATCTATAAAATATCCACAACAATGAATAATTTCCTATTATTTTCTGCCAAAATTTGCCTTATTATCAATTTTCTGTGCTTTTTTATTTATTTATTTTACAAATTCAGTATGCCCTATAAAACCATATATTTTTGACAACTAGACAGGCCACGGTATTTCAAATGCTGGTATTTTAACTTTTTCAATGCACTAATTCTACCACCAGCCTTTGTCAAAGTTTGCAGTAGTATTTTTTGTGTGTATTTTTCCCACACACGTTGTACTTTAGGTGTGAATTTACAAGTCCTGGTATATGTCACTGTCACAACACCACAATATGTGTTCAGCAACATCTCGTGAGTACAATGATACTCCACATGCATGGGTTTGTCGGTTGTTTGGCGGCTAAAAAGCCACATTTGGGACGTGTGCATTTTTCAAATTGGAAATTAGACATGTGGTCATCCTTCCCCATGTGTTAATTAGGACATTGTTGAACCGGGCCAATTCAATTTACCCCATTAAATCATTAATTTTTTAAAAGTAGACACCCCGTGGGCATTTAACATGCCAGTACTCTTTCCATGTGAGAAAATAAAGCGCTAATTTTAGGACTTGCTCATAAAAAAATATATATATATAATTTTTTTAGCCTTTTTAAAAACATTTTTTAAACATTGGAAGGTTCCCCTGATGGTGACATCAGTGGCCAATTATTTTTACTAATTGACGCACTGCCATCTTGCGAGTGGCAAAATCCATTGCAGCGCCTCCTGGGGTGGGTGTTCGGTGTCGCTGCATGCCTCGCTATTGAGGCATTTTAGCGTCACCATTGAAGTTTAGGAGAAGAGGACGAGAATCCCGCCATTTTGCCTGCACTAAGAGGAGGGACATTGAGTGAGCTAGTCTTTGTTTGTCCAATGAGCCCACTCCTGTCACATCGTGCTGAGGGCTTGTCCAATGGCTGTGCTGCATCTTTCAAAGAAAAAAAAGCAGACTAGTAATGAAGATAGGCTATATCAGAGCAGAGCAGGCAGGGGATCTGTTCATTCCACTGTGACACTGTTGTGCTGCATCTGAGCATTTTACAGAGGTGAGCCTTAGCCTGCACTTTCTCACAGTGTCTAACATATACAAAATTAAAATCACTTTCAACGCAAGATCTTTTTTCTCCAGTCTTGGCTGGTTGTGCATTTAAACAGTATGGAACTTGATGGGGAATGATTTCCTGCCACTGATTGGCAAGAATTGTCAGGAATGGAGAGAGGGGTCTTTAATTATCCATTTAATGAAATGTAGAAATTCAGAAATAGTACTAATAAATTATCATTATCACGTTTTATTATTAGAGCACCAGCATATTCTTTAGTATTATTTCAGTGAGGGGAGAATACAAATCTAACAATATGAAAAGAAAATAACAATATAGAATATTAAGAATAACTTAAATGAACTAGATACATCGGTACATGAGGAGAGTAGGGTACTGTTCCTTAAAGCTTCCTACATATCTAGGCCAGGTGTCCATGTAGTATATTGTAATTAACAAAAAGATTAGATGATTTCAGGAAAAATTATGACATTTCTAGGGATTATGGGGCCAACAACCTGATTTGCTGCTTTATTGAGATACTTTATCTGGTGTCCCAACTTTTAAAAGTAAACATAATATTTTATTTATTTAATTAAAAATGCTGTGTTCAAATTACACTCCATTGCTTTCCACATAAATCTACATTTCTTTGAGAACACTATGTATTGATGTATTTGACATATTAAGTATTTATATGCACTGTGTGTGTGTGTGTGTGTGTGTGTATATATACTACTTTACTGTATATTACTGTAAGGCGCTCCATTGTGATCTGTTTATCTGATGTGTCAGGAGTGTTTGACTGAGTGATATTCTGCAGATGTTGATGTAGAATAAACAAGCGATCAGTCTTCTTTTGTGGTTGTACCATGGTTATACAAAAATGTACAGGCAGGAAGTTACAATGTAAGTGAGAGAGTTACAAAGTGATAGAAGGGTAGTTAAGAGGCAAACTGAACAGGAGGAGATGAGAACTAATGAAATTTAGTAAGAGAAGACAGATAAAGGTAGATTACGTGGAATAGTGGAAGAACAAAATAGACTGGACTGGATTCATATCTAAAAGAAAAAATACACAAACTGTCAAGAGAGGAAACCAATTGAACAAACTGAAGATATAAAGTAGAGAAGAGAGACCAATTGTGAGATGAAGATCATAACCTAATGTGACGGATTCCAGTACAGCCTCTCCACTCACAGGTATACCCGTCTCATATCCATCACACAACCATTGTACCACATTTTTCCAACAGTACATACAATAGGCAATGCATATACAGCTTAGTTAATTCACAGTACATGCTTGTTCATTTTAAAGTGTTCCTATCAATACCATACAGTATTGCTTCATTTCATAGACTCCACTAAAATAAAGTCCGTAATCGTTTTTTTCTTAAACCTGAATTGCGCACAAGATACTGCAAGCTACCAATAACATCTGTAATTAACTCAGAGCATTACCTATTTTTTCTTTGTACTTTATATAATGTTTATAAAATGTATAATTTGTTATGTACTTCCTTTTACTTTTGAATAAGTTGTGAGGTAGGCTATAATTTTTTTCAAAAGAAAATCTGTTATAAAAATTAACAAACTGTTGTCACATTTTCATTGAGTTTTATTTAATAATGTAACATTCAACTAAAGTCACAGGCCCAATCTAAGTCTTACATAGAACATCATTGTCTATATCTAGGACCTATTCCTTTAGATCCCTTGCATCTAAATTTTTATCAAATGTTAACTTGAACTATTTTCCCCATACTTTCCACATGTACTAGACACTCTTTTCTGCTAATCTGCTGTTAACATAAAATGGCACCCACATCTGACGAGATTCATTCTCACAAGACTTCTGAAGTTAAAAAAAAGCGCATGTTACAGGGACTTGAAACCAGCTATTTAATATAAAATGTAGAATATAGAAGATAAACTTGTAGAAGATAGGCCTCCCCTCATGACAATAAGAATGGCTCTTCCCGGTGATCAGTGGTAGAGGTCTACATAAAAAACATAGTAACTTGTTGCGATGGGGCTCTGATTTACATGACTTTTTTTAATTAAAAACATTTTATTAGCTTTTTCTACATATCTGTAAATTATGGTATTACTATTACTAACATGCTTAAACATTGTGAGCCTTAATCCTAAAGTCACATGTCAGGACAAGATATTCTTGACGAATGTCCAGTTTAGTGTAAATGTAAGCTGTATCCTAGATCTCTAAAGTGACAATAATGGTTTCTAGTGATAAAACATTTCTTTGGTTTATAAAAAGTTTTTAAAAAAATAATTTTTTTCAGTCTCTTTCCAAATCTGTTAGCAAAACCGAATGATTTTGCACCCAAAAACTTTGTAGTAAATACAAAAATGCCCTTTCACAGTTGAAAAATAAATTATTGGGGACAAGAGGATATAATATTTTTAACAGAATATTCCAGAATATTTCCAAGGAAATTGTATAATGAATATGTTTTGCTTTGTTCTATCTATTAAATGTGTTTATACTAGTATGTTACATGTTTTATTTTTTGTGTGATGAGATTAACATAAAATTATTTACAGGGAATACATTTACAATGTTTACAATGTTTAATAATTTCTGAGGAAAACATGATTTGGGAGTCCTGAAAATATCCCCTCAAAAAAAATAAAAAATTATATATATATATATATATGTGTGTGTGTCCCCTCAAAATTACTCAACACACAGCCAGTAATGTCTAAACATTGGCAACAAAAGTGAGTACACCCCTAAGTGGAAATGTCCATATTGGCCAAGCATGTCTCCAGACCTAAACCCTATTGATCATCTGTGGGACATCCTCAAACAGAAGGACCAGGAGCACAAGGTCTCACCACCAGCTCCGTGATGTCGTCATTGAGGAGTGGAAGAGGACTGCAGTGGAAACCTGTGAAGCTCTGGTGAACTCCATGTCTCCATGTCACAGCACATGTTGGCAGGCCCGGACTGGCCATCAGGCACACCGAGGCAGGGCCGGATTGACTTAGGGGCTAATGGAGCTGCAGCTCCAGGCCCCTACCTTAAAATAGGCCCATTCAGGACCGGACTGACTGGGCCTATGCGGCCGTCCTTAACACAGGGCAAAAGGGGCAGCTGCCCCTTAAGCCCGCAGCAACTGCGACCGGGCCTGCCACTCTAGCAGGGGGCCCGCTACTTACCTGGCAAACGTGCACGAGCAGCGTCTCTTCTACCGCCAGGGAGACGCAGGAATCCAACGGAGCCATGTGACGTACGTCACGTACGTCACATGACCCTGTGCAGATCCGCGGAAGTCTGCGAGCGGCGCCTGTCTTGGTGTTTGTGATTGGGTGTCAGTGTGGCAGAGCCTGTCTTGTTGTGTGTGTTTGTTTAGGTGTCGGTGTGGCAGAGCCTGTCCTGGTGTGTGTGCGTATGTTTGGGCGTCGGTGTGGCAGAGCCTGTCCTGGTGTGTGTGTGTGTGTGTGTGGGTGTCGGTGTGGCAGAGCCTGTCCTGGTGTGTGTGTATGGGTGTCAGTGTAGCAGAGCCTGTCCTGGTGTGTGTTTGTGTATGGGTGTTGGTGTGACAGAGCCTGTCCTGGTGTGTGTGTTTTTGTGTGACAGAGCCTGTCCTGGTGTGTGTGTGTTTGGGTGTCGGTGTGCCTGTCCAGAGCCTGTCCTGGTGTGTGTGTCTGGGTGTCAGTGTGGCAGAGCATGTCCTGATGTGTTTGTCTGGGTGGCAGTGTGGCAGAGCCTGTCCTAGTGTGTGTGTTCGGGTGTCAGTGCGGCAGAGCCTGTCCTGAGGTGTGTGTTTGGGTGTTGGTGTAGCAGAGCCTGTCCTGGTGTGTGTACAAACACAGAAAAGAACCCCAGCACTCCAATCAGCTTCCAATCCTTAGGTTACTTTATTCAAAGAAAGCAAAACAAAAAAGCAATATTTCGGCCAAACAGGGCCTTTGTCAAGCTCAAAAGGCCCTGTTTGGTGAAACGTTGCTATTTTTGTTATGCTTTCTGTTTTTGTTTTGCCCTTTTTTTCTGCTAGCTCCCAGCTTCCTGGGAGTTGAGTGCTGAACCATTTCTTTTTTTAACTGTCCTGGTGTGTGTGTGTTTGGATGTTGGTGTGGCAGAGCCTGTCCTGGTGTGTGTTTGGGTGTCGGTGTGGCAGAGCCTGTCCTGGTGTGTGTGTCTGGGTGTCGGTGTGAAAAAGCCTGTCCTGGTGTGTGTGTTTGGTTATTTGTTTCCTTTACAGTAGGAACTATTTCATTTTTACTTATCCAGAGATAAAATGCCCTCCTGAATTTGTAGTCACTTCAGGGGACAAAACATTCAAGGCCCTGAAATCATTTAGTGGAAAAGTTAAGGTATTGTGTTATTTACTCTATAATATTTATTTCAAGGATTAGTCGCACTAAATTGTGGCTTCAGGCTTCCCATGTTGAATGACCAAGTATTATGTATATGTATAGTTTTTTCATAAAAATGGGCTGCTCAGTCTGAAATGCCCGGGCCTATTTTTTGTCCCAGTCCGGGCCAGCATGTTGGCATTCGCAAGACACACTTGTCTTTGTACTCCTCACCTGGTTGCCGCCACACACGCTTGACACCATCTAAACCAAATACATTAATCTTGGTCTCATCGGACCACAGGACATGGTTCCAGCTTGTCTTCAGTTTGCGGATGTTCTTGTGCATCATCTTTAAAAGAGGCTTCCTTGTGGGACGACAGCCATGCAGACAAATTTGATGCAGTGTGCGGCTTATGGTCTGAGCACTGACAGACTGACCCCCCCACCCCTTCAACCTCTGCAGCAATGCTGGCAGCACTCATACGTCTATTTTCCAAAGACAACCTCTGGATATGACGCTGAGCACGTGCACTCAACTTCTTTGGTCGACCGCGGCGAGGCCTGTTCTGAGTGGAACCTGTCCTGTGAAACCGCTGTATGGTCTTGCCCACCGTGCTGCAGCTCAGTTTCATTTATATATATAATTTTCTGTGGATAATGCAAAGATATTTGAAAGACAATGATTTATTATGTTGAACACTGTTTCGTTTTATTTATTTTCAATGTTACTGATTTTTAAGTAAGGAATAAGGAAAAGTCTTATTTATAATACAGTAGTTGTCAGATTCAGTTCCCCAAAAAATGACAGTTGGAGTTACCCAACCCAGAAGATCCTTGCCTGTAAAACTGTGGATGGGCATGGATGAAGAAGACATATTTCTGCCCAGTGCATTGCAAAATGATGGGACAATATAATTTTTATAACCATTATAATTTGGGGGCTTGTACACCTCTGACGTTGAAGTCTCTTTTTTTTTATATATATTTTTTTATACTATGTTGACAGGGACAATGGGGTGCGGCTGTAGTTCTGAGTATGAAGATGACTGGATGGAAAACTTTGACATTTGTGAGCATTGCCATCTGCCTCGGGAGAAGTCTACGGTCAGTATCTATTCATCATACAGGTCTAGATAGTAGGGAGTCAGGAGTAAGGCTGCTGCTCATAACCAAATGCTTCTTATACTGATGGTCATATGAAATAACAAACAAAGTAAAAAATAAGTATCTCATTGCAAAGACAACTTTAAGGAATACTCCACTTCTATATATTTAAGTAAAGTGACAATTGGACTTTAATGCATTTTAATGCATGCAAATTTGTGCATGCATTCATTTTGCTACTGGAATTAGAAATTTAGACTGTTGTCCTTCTTCACCAACTGACGACTCCAACTCAAAGCACACTTCCTGTACATGTGTAGTAGCGCTCACATGAACGACAATGTAAATTGTGGCAGTCAATGAGATTTATGCCAGCTAAAAGCTGATATTTAGGACATGTCCCATTATGCTCAACTACTTTGTTACTCCTGCATCCTCATACAGCCACACAGCAAAATGCCCTAAGACCCATAACAAAAGAGGTCTGAGCCATACTTCCCAATATTCAGAAGATACAAAGCTGGACACCTCCTGGTTCCTTTCAAGCTATCCTTAAGACATACCTAGGGTCCAGGCAAGGTAATTACAGGCTAGGAGAGTAAGTGTAAGTGTGTGTGGCTATGTGTGTTATGGTGTTACCAACACACTCACTCTGTCCCATGATATGTCTTTTACCCCCTATATGCCAGAGTGGCATATAGGGGTATAGGGTATATCACGGGACAGAGTGGCATATAGGGGGGGTATAAGGCATTTTTGGAGGCAGAGTGCCATATAGGGGGTTAAAAGGCATTTATAGAGGCAGAGTGGCATACAGGGGGTTAAAAGGCATTTCTGCAGACAGAGTGGCATAAAGGGGGTTGAAAGGCATATCATGGGGCACTCTGCCTCCAGAAAAGCCTTATGCCCCCCATATAACACTAACCCCCCCTCCCGACTTACCACTGCTTCCTGATGTCTGGTGGGGGCAGCGGGTGGAGGCCGTTCATGAAATTAAAGGGGCCGGCGTGGTGCGTGCACGTCTTAAAATGGGTGGGGCGAAGAGCTGAGGTACGGCCATTGGGCGTACAGGCCAGCCCCTTTAATTTCATTAGACGCCGGCAGCCAGAAGAGGCTTTCAATCCTGTTCGCAGCCGCTCAGCGGCTGTTTTGAATGTTGGTCAAGGTAACACAATGTTACCTTGAGATAACCTATAATCTATTACTAGAATGTAATTTTCCATTCAGATGACAATGCCTATGTGACATTTTACTTCATTGAGTGTCTGGCGCAAAGGGCTTTGTCATATTATCTATTGATGATACCTGAGAACTTGTGGGCTTTGGCTACCCGAAGCCTACCCTTGCGGCAGGTGGCCAAGACTGCACACTGGGCGTTCCAGCTGATGTTCGGGGTATTGCCACCGATGTCAGTGGGCGTTCCCGCTGATATAAGTGGGCATTCTTGCCGACATCATGGGAAACACTCCCATTTAAAGGGGAAATGGGAGTGGAGCGTGTCATGACCCTGCTCCCGCGACCCAGAGGATTTGGGTTTTGACCCAGAGAACTTGGAGAGTTTTGATATGTGCAACCCATTGAGAATTATGTTACTGTGGAAGATGAACTGTGCATTTTTTTAAACACAATTAAATTTGCAAACACAGTTCCTGCTGTTAACATACGGGACAGAAGAAGGTATAGGTGGGACGGCCGGACCGAGACCCAAAATCGGGACTGTTCCGCCTAAATCGGGACAGTTGGGGGGCATGCTATTATACAGCCACATGGAGGGCTGAAAACCTATGTTCAGCTCCAGACAGCTGAGGACCAGGATGAGGAGGAGGAGGTAATGCCCAAACAGTCACCCAAAATCTCCACCACTATCAGAATGGGGAACAGCTTCATAAAAAATTATGTTCTTGGTGAGGCCCATATCCCTCCACCAAGACGGCCACTAACCCACATGACAGCTTCCTCAATAATAGGCTGCACCATAGAGGTCACCATTCGCCACCGGAAACACAACAGAAGGAATGAATCCCACACTTTTGAGTCCTCTTTCAAACTCCTGTACCTGCAAATAAAATTATCACCCCTGGGCTCACCTGCCATACGCCAGTCCCTACCAAATTTGCAGCAAGAGGTAGGGTTAGCCTGGGAGGACACATCTACCACTCAGCTACAGCTAGTTTGAGGGAAGGTCATGCTCACCAACCAAAGTGGATGTGACACGCCTAGCCACAGGTTGTCTGGTGCTCTTTAATGAAACAGGCACAAACAGACTCTTTCTAAAGTTTTTGTACTGTTTATGTTTATGCAAGGGTCACAAATCTTCTCTCTGCAGCCTTTACTGGCACTCAGTATATCTTATATTTCTGAGGAGGGTGTACAGGAAGTTGAACAATTCTAAAAAATATATTTTCCTATCACTGCATCTTGTGGTACATATTTGTTTTGGTGTTTGCTATGACCTGAACTGATATAATGCTAAGGGCTATTGAATATGATGGTGCTATATAAAACAATAAATAATAATAATAAAACATACAAATTAATTAGACTGCTTTCCAGTTACTGGGAATGGCTTTCACATAAGGAAACTGCTGTTTAATGAGCAAGATAGTATACTGTGAAACTGGTCTCTGAAAATTACATTACATTAGATTGCCCTCTATGAGTGACCAGGTAACATAGTAAGAGATGCATTCTAAAGAATGAGACTGTCTTACATATTGTAAGGCTATCCTTAAATTGAGTGAGATCGGGTAGTATACTATGGTAATGCCCTCCACTGACTGACAAATCCTGAATATCTAGCAGCAAACTACCCTCTGACATGTGAGATCTAGCAACATGCAAGTATAAGAGACAGCTTTTCAGTTGTTTGGTCTGATCTTCAGATCATAAAAGGACAGGGGCTCCAGAGACATGGATTATCTATAGTACTAGACCCCATAGTACTGTAACTTTCAATTCAGATGACAATGCCTATGTGACATTTTACTTCATTGAGTGTCTGGCGCAAAGGGCTTTGTCATATTATCTATTGATGATACCTGAGAACTTGTGGGCTTTGGCTACCAGGAGTCTACCCTTGTGGTACGTGGCCAAGACTGCACACTGGGCATTCCCGCTGATGTCTGGGGTGTTGCTACCGATGTCAGTGGGTGTTCCCGCTGATATCAGTGGGCATTCTTGCCGACATCATGGGAAACACTCCCATTTAAAGGGGAAATGGGAGTGGAGCATGTCACGACCCTGCTCCCGCGACCCAGAGGATTTGGGTTTCGAGCCGGAGAACTTGGAGAGTTCCCAGGTATGCTATTGATATGTGCAACCCATTGAGAATTATGTTACTGCGGAAGATGAACTGTGCATTTTTTTAAACACAATTAAATTTGCAAACACAGTTCATGCTGTTAACATACAGATTAATGATACTTTTTGGCTTAGGGAACACTATCATTTACTAACTAAACATTTCAGGCTCCGGATAGATGGAGAATCAGTGGAGAAAAGAAACATTTGGGCCTCAAAGACGTAGTGTCTTTTCTTATGAGGGACACTTAGGTAGATGAGAAATTGAGGCAGCCAAAAAAGTGAGCCATAAACCTGGCATTCTAAATGTAAAAAAGTCTTGAAAATCTGTTGCTAAATATACCATATGTGTATTTATGATGAATAAAAGCAAAGTGATTTTGTGGTAGCAATCAGCAAATAAATGGAATTCTGACACATTAAGGTTTTTTGAAGTTTTAGGTTTTATGTGCCTTCTACTATATAAGTATATTTCATCTGTGTTTGTCACTTATACTGTGTACCTTACAGACTTTTGATGGCTCCTTGTTTTGGCATCTTTTGTTCTCTGATATGGGTTCACTTGCTTGTTTTTGTGTCTTTCTTTATCTCTTTGAAAATTTTTTCTATACTATTCTCATATGAGTGGGCAATATAAAGCTTACATTTTTTTCCATAATTCTAAGTTGTGTTTGTCTAAATTTCAAATCTCAGTTAGTCACAGCAAGCAAACTGCCATGTCATCACCCTAAATTTCTTATATATATAAAATACATTTCCAGTCACTGAAATGACACCTGATACCTAAAAGTTGTGTACAGCATGCATTTATTTAAATATTTTGCTCCCAGTTATGCAAAACCTATTTTTGTCTAAATGGGAAGATGGATACATCAGGGCAGGGCATAACTAGATATCAAATTAGGTTCTATTTTATTGCTATATAAATGACTTAATATTTATGTGAAAAAGGAAGTGCAATGAAATGAGATGAATATCGCTTTAAATACCAGATTCAGTAAGAATGGTCCAAGGAAGGAAAATCGGTGAACCGGCGACAGGGTCATGGACAGCCAAGCCTTTTTGATGCACACGAGGGGGGGAAAAGGCTGGCCCGTGTGATCAAATCCGCAGACCAGTCAGGGTGCACATGCTGACATCTGTCCACTGCCAAAAGCGCCTACTATGGGCATGTGAGCATAAGAACTGAACCATAGAGCAATGGAAGAAGGTGGCCTGGTCTGATGGATCACGTTTTCTTTTACATCCTGTGGATAGCCAGGTACATATGCGTCACTTACCAGAGAACACATGGCGCCAGGATGCACCATGGGAAGAAGGCAAGCCAGTGGAGGCAGTGTGATGCTTTGGGAAATGTTCTACTGGGACACCTTGGGTTCTGCCATTCATGTGGATGTTACTTTGACATTTACTACCTACCTAAGCTTTGTTGTAGACCATGTACACACTTTAATGAACACGGTTTTCCCCATTGGCATTGGCCTCTTTCAGCAGGATAATGCGCCCTGCCCCAAAGCAAAATGGTTCAGGAATGATTTGAGGAACACAACAAGTTCAAGGTGTTGACTTGGCCTCCAAATTCCTCAGATTCCAATCCAATCGAGCATCTTTGGGATGTGCTGGACAAACAAGTCTGATCCATGAAGACCCCACCTCGCAACTTACAAGGATCTGCTGCTAATGTCTTGGTGCCATATACTACTGCACACCGTCAGGTATTAAGTGGAGTCCAGGGCGGTTTTGGCGGCGAAAGGGGGACCTACACTATACTAGGCAGGAGGTCATAATGTTATGGCTGATCGGTCTATATATGTTTATATATTAATAACAAAATAAATACCCAAAAGTCAATCCATCACACTTAGATGCAATTGTTTAGATATAACCTATAATGAGCAAACATCTACCTTTAAAAAAAAGTTTATAGAAAAGGGATATGAGGAGATAAAAATAAAAAAATATTAATGATTTAGCAAATACAGATTGGAAAACATATTCTAATATAAGAATGTGAAAGAACATAGTACAAAATCAAAGCAAAGAGTTACAGTTAGTTTTAATTATAACAATAAAGCAATTAAATAATAAAAAAAAATAATTAGGAAACACTGGAAAATTATGTTAAAGGGTGAAATTTTAAAGGATATAGTTCCAGATTTCCCAGATAAAGTTTTTAGAGGAGCTGCCAACTTCAAGCGAAAGTTAACTAGACATTTTACAGGGAAAAAAAAGAAGAGAATAAACAATATCTTTTTCTTATCAGAAAATCAGGTTTCTTTGGGTGCACAAATTGCAAAATGTGCAAATTGTCAAAGTCACAAAAGTTTCCATTAAAAGAATTTCCCTCCTTTTCACATAGCAAGAATTGAGTGATATGCGTATGTGTGAGCGTGATATGTCAAAGGAGAACATCACTTTCCCGTGGCCCATGACGGAGATCCAAGATTGCGAAGGCTCAATAGGCAATATATAAGACAAAAAAAACACAAAAAACGTGTGTGAGTGAGATATGTCAGAGAGCATCACTCTTCACGAGTGTACGTGGGGCACCTATCCTCTTCCGCAGTGTCCCTGCGTCTCGTTCTTATGCGTCTAGGCGTCGGTGCACTGCGAGGATTAGACAGAGACTAATCCAACACGTGTGGCGTAGGGAACCCAAGGGCGTTTGCCACCTCTGTGACGTCCTGTTGCTTTGGTGGGGAGGGAGCGGAACATCTCCTGTAGGATGGCCGCAGACGGAGGAGCATCACCCAGAGATGGTGAGTAGGGAGCTTCCTCCTAGGTTGATGTACTGGCTGGTGAAGGCGCCATATTGGGTCAGGGATGTTGTGTGTCTAGCACCACGGGGGTCTAAAAATAATTGCGGAGTGTTTGCCCCGATGACCTGGATTGTGTCTCCAGGGGTTCTTAAAGCCGTGAGGGTCTTTTCAGTCTGCCCGTGTTGGTTGCAAAGGTCTGATGGATGCGGATTATGGTGAGCAAGCTGCGGAGCTAAGAACACAAGATGCTATCTACAATCTGCAATGTAATTATGTATTTGATATATTTTATATTTTTATATTGCTGTAAATTTTAGATATAAAATTTTACCTTTAACAATATTAAAGGAATTTATTTTATATATATATTTTTACATACATAATATACAGTCGTGTGAAAAAGAGAGTGCACCCTCTTTGAATTCTATGGTTTTACAGGACATAATAACAATCATCTGTTCCTTAGCAGGTCTAAAAAATTAGGCAAATACAACCGCAGATGAACAACAACACATGACATATTACAATGTGTTATGATTTATTCAAGAAAAATAAAGCCAAAATGGAGAAGCCGTGTGTAAAAAACAAAGTACACCCTTACTATTTCCATAGGAATTAAGATGCTAAGTAGCAGACAGGTGCTGCTAATCAAATGCCCTTGATTAATAGATCATCAGCAAGTGTATAAAAGCCCAAGTTTTAGGAGTTCCCTTTCTGAAGTAATACTGCAGTTTTTTTGGACTTTTACTGCAGTATTACTGCACATTTACTGCAGTTTTACTGCATTTGTACTTCACTGTACTGCAGTTTTACTGCAGTTATTTTTGTACGGAAGTACAAATGCAATAAAGCTGCAGCACATTGAAGTACAACTGTAGGTTTACAATATAAAAAAAATAAGTGCAGTAAATGTGCAGTAACACTGCAGTACAGTGAAGTACAAATTCAGTAAAACTGCAGTAAATGTGCAGTAATACTGCAGTAAAAGTGCAGTATTGCAGTTTTGTCATGTCCAAAAAACTGCAGTATTACTTCAGAAAAACTGCAGTAATTTTTTCGTAAGGGTTTGCTGGTCTTGAGAATTCAGGTGTGTGTTAACACAATGCCAAGAAGGAAAGATATCAGCAATGATCTTAGAGAAGCAATTGTTCCTGCCCATCAGTCTGGAAAGAGGCATAGGCCCACTTCCAAACAATTTAAAGTCCATCATTCTACAGTGAGAAAGATTATTAAAAAGTGGAAAATATTCAAGACAGTCGCCAATCTTCCCAGGAATGGAAGTCCCAGCAAATTCACCCCAAGGTCAGACCGTGCAATGCTCAGAGAAATTGGAAACAACCCAAGCATTACATCTCACATGACACAAATACAATACAATTAGAAAAAGACTGAACGATTATGGTTTGTTTGGAAGGGTTGCCAGGGGAAAGCCTCTTCACTCAAAAAAGGACATGGCAGCACGGCTTAGTTTTGCAAAATTGCATCTGAACAAATAACAAGACTTCAGGAAAACTGTCCTTTGGACAGACAAGACCAAAGTTGGAATGTTTAGCCATAATGCACAGTGCCACATTTGGCAAAAACCAAACACAACATATCAGCACAAATACCTTATACCAACTTTCAAGCACGATAGCGGAAGGGTGATGATTTGGGCTTGTTTCTGCAGCCACAGGACCTGGAAACATTTGCAGTCATTGAGTCGACAATTAACTCCTATCTCTATCAAAGTATTCTAGAAATGTGAGGCCATGTGTCTGACAGCTAAAGCTCGGCTGGAATTGAGTCATGCAACAGGACAATGATCACATGCACACCAACAAATCTACAACAGAATGGCAGAGAAAGAAAATAATCAAGGTTACAATGGCCCAGTCAAAGTCCAGACCTCAACTCGATTGAAATGCTGTGACAGGACATAAGAGAGCTGTGCATATGTAAATGCCTGCAAACCTCAATGAACTGAAGCAATGTTGCAAAGAAGAGTCAGCCAAAATTCCTCTACAACAATGTTTGAGACTGATAAAGTCATAAAGAATATAATTAGTTCAAGTTATTGTTGCTAAAGGAGGTTGTTCTACAAGTTATTGAACGATTGAAGGTGTTCTAAGTTTTTTACACATGGCTTCTCTATTTTTTTTGATGAATAAATTATGACACAGTGTTATATGTCATGTGTTGTTGTTCATCGGAGCAAGCCTTCGACAGCAAGCGAAATACGTAGCGTGGAGAGGTTGTGACAATATAGACTTTTTTCTTTGTATTTATTGTTAATGCCAATGCTTTAACAATTTAATTGATTAAATAACATTTAATTCAAGAGGCCAACATTTACAAAGATGACTACACAATATTTTTGTTTTTTCTTTTGTCTCTTTTTTGGGCTACATTATATCATTTGAAAGATTTGAAGATTTGAAAAACTAAGTATTTAATGGTTGTATACATATTTGTTTAATCAGAAAAATCGCTGGAGCACATTTATGGCACATTTTATTTATTTGGTTTGACCACAGAGCTTAAAGACTACTATGTGAAACTAATCAATCATGACATTACATATTGAATACTATAATGAATCTCAGTAGTCAGCTTTACTGTCTAACACAGAAAATTCATCATTATCCAAATCTTCTCTCCAGAGATGAAAACTACTAAGTGGACTAATTCTAACACAAGCAATGGATAGAATATAAACTATGGAACCTGATCAATATGTTTACAGTTGCTGTTTTCTCATTTACAGCTCCTCAATAATTATGAAACACAGGACCCATTGGTTTCATACATGAGCCAAAATCCTCCAAGATCCCCGCTGCATGGTAAGATATCTGACTAAATGAAGGCTCACATATTAATCTGTTTAAGAACAAAACACAATTAGTGTAAATTGTTTTGGCAGGAATGAGGATCCCAGGATACAGATAAGTAAAGTGCTCTCATTGGAGTTGTTGACCAACAACCATATCCTCCTCAGGGCAGTTAAGCTCCCAGGTTTGTGTAGCCACTGGACCTCAAAGATCCAAAAGGAACACTGGAACCTAACAGCCAGAAAGAGGCTCGGACAGGGTCATAGGAGTTGACCCTCAATGTAACTGTTGCAGATACTGCCTAATATAAATACTGCCTAATAAATTTATCCTAGCCAGGTGTGTTGACAGACTATAGGTAACATAAGGTGAAAGGCACACAGAGATGCATGAATTGCTCAGAAGACTAGTGGGTGAGAGCCAGGATTAAACTGAAACAAGTGCAGTTTTTTAAGAATATTGAAAGTAGAGTCTACGAAGAGTGTTACAATGTCTTGATTGGGCTGGGAAAAGAATTTTCCGGTGTAGTTTAAATGAAAGATAATTTAAATTAGAAATATATTATATTAAATATATAAGTAAATGATGTATTATGTCAGCCACCTTGTTTTTGAATATATATCTGAAAAAAATGTGTAGTAAGTGGTTGCAAATGAACATAAAATGTTGTATGTCTCGCAGACAACCAAGTTGTGGCCCTGTACAAATATGAGCCAGTCCATGATGGAGATCTTGGATTTGAAGCTGGAGAGATAATGCGTGTACTGGAGACGTAAGTCTGATAAAACTGAAACATACATCTTACGCTACACATATATATTGTAATAGCTCTCCAATAAAGATATCTAAAATAAAATTGACTATTCATTTAATTTAGTTTTATTTATTTACCTCCTCTGAGGTCACATTTATGAAAAATGGATTGCATGTTCAAAGGCAGAAAAAGTAGAGAATTAATGTATATTATTTTGATAATTTAGTTGAATTCAACATACATTAAATGGACAGTTTACTGTCTCTTGTAGCCCCACTAAAGAAGAATGTTTATTAATATACTCTGTGAATGTTTTTATAAAACAAAAAAACCCACTTACCTAAGGTAGAAGCTACAGCCCTGTTGTTACCCTCCTTCTCTCTGATCTGACAATTCTTGCACTTGATTGACTGCTTCAAACATCCAATCAGTGCTCCCACGGAAATTAATGGGAGCTACTTCCATGAATGAGCACATGGAACTCCAGCACTGCCATCAGGGAAGGCAGGGACTACAGGTGCACGGCAACCAGCTGCCTGATAACTGAAGCACCCATATGGACATGAACCTGTGGTGGTAGAGACACTGGTGTAAGGGAGGCCCCTGTGGCCCCTTACATCAGATCCACCAAACTGCCCCACCAGGCATACTGAGCTGCTTCCTCAGACCCAACACAATGAGCCAGAGTGCTGGGATATGATGTCATTCTCTAGCGTTCACAAAAAAACCTTGAAAGGGCAAAAAAGCTTGCACCGGCCTATTCCCTTCCTGAGCCGACAAAGGTTTGTTGTGTGTATGCAAGTGTAAATAAGTATGTTACTGTGTGTAAGTATGTTAGTGTGTGTACTGTATGTGTGTATGTTTGTGTATGTGTGTGTTAATACGTGTGTGTAAGTAAGTTATTGTATGTGCATGTATGTTAGTGTGTGTGTAGGAAAAGCTTCAGTGTCATCTTGCAGAAGAGCCTGGCATTTTTTGTTACGTCACTGAGTAGAGAGGCAGCTGCATGGCAGTTGGCACAGTGAGTGCCAGCTGCATGGGAGACAGTGAGGTAAAAGGAGGAAAGGGAGTAGAGTCTCTGTAGTGTAATAGTATTAGAGTCAGTATGTGTATGTGAATAAGAGCGTGATGCATGTACATAAGAGTATTAAATATTACTCCATGGCAGTAGTGTGAGTGTGTATATCATCATGTTGTGTTAGACTCATTATGGTGTTAGCATCCCTGTACATCAGTGCATGGTGTTAGTGTGTGTTACTGTAATGTCTTAGTGTTTGTGAACATATGAGGTTAGCATGTATGTGTCTGTTACTATATGGTGTGATGATATGTTAGTATACGGTGTTAGCATTAGTGTGTGTGTGTCAGCGGATGGTGTTGAAGTGTCAGGGATGAGAATAGGCTTAGTGGCTGGGAGAGGGAAAAAAGCAGGAGAAGTGTGTGTATGAAAGTATACGGTGTTAGAGGGCCCTGAAGAAATACTGCACCCAGGTGCAACTAACTCTAGACTTACCCCTGTTTTCATACGGTGTGCCTATGGGTAGATCGTAAGGCAGAGTGATGGGTGGCGTGTGGGTGGAGCAATGGGTGTAATTGTGGGATGGACATGAAGGCATGAAGCATGACTAAGCAGTCCAGCACTTTAAATGTGTCTGCCAGCTGGATAAATGTGGCTGCATCTTTTTTAATACTCATGTACTATGTACTACTGCATGTATCCAGCTGGCGAACGCACATTGCAGGGCCAGATCTGCCACTAGCAACCCTACTTGCCCATTTGGTCAGATGGACTATATAGGACTGTTGGTGTTGTGAAGTTCAAGTTTCACTGTGTATCTTCATGCACTCAAGTGTACCTTCACTGCATCTCTAAGGGCTCTAGGGGCATAATACAATCACATTCTTTCTTCAGATAATATTGTTAAAATGTAATGGGCTGTTTTGATAAGAAGCTATGGCAGTTTTTTGAGATCTAAAATGTTAAAACTTACTTGTCTGACATTTGTAGATTTGGAGAGTGGTGGAAAGCTCAGTCACTTCGGACAGGACAAGTGGGACTTGTACCTTATAATTTTGTGGCAGCCGTAAATGGCTTAGAGACTGAACTGTAAGTATCTATATGTATAGTTTAAGAGCAAAAAAATACTGTATTATATATTTGCAGATAATGTGATTAGATCTTAGTGTGGTGGAATGTCTAGTTTGAGACATTAGCTAACAATCAGTCCTCAAGCTATGGTTAGACTACTGTTTCATTTTTAATGAAGAATTCAGTGCTTTCAAGTTTTGTATTCACACCTGTCCCATTTCTTCAATAGTAAGCCACCTCTTAACCTCATGTCTTGGGCCAACTGGTGACTATATAGGTGGCAAGTGTGAACTGAACCATTTTGGACCATTTCTACATATATCCTTATGATTTATGCCTGTATGTGACCTCAAAAACCTTTAATAATGTTCTATGTTTTTTTTTACGAAATTCTTCCGATTAATTAACAACAGCTGCATTCCAATTCTGAGTAATTGTGGAGACGATTATTGGGGTGTATACACTAAAGGAAAAGTTTGCAGACGAGCTGTGGTTTGTAATCCCCATTACTGGCAAGTTTCTTCAGGAAGGTGGGCTGAACTGGCCTTGTATAACGCATAATTCAATTGTGCATAGAACATTCTCATTGATTAAACTATTCATAATATCAGCAACAGAAGCTCACTAGGGTAAATTCACAATTGTATGTACCGAATAAGGCGAGAATCTTTGTGGAGGCATTTTTGAAGTCTCCGAACCCTGCATTGGGCAGGTAGACTTGCAACTTTCTGCTTGTAGGCTGCTGTCTGCTACAGTTCTAGTTCTATGCTTGGGCATCATCTGCCTACAAGGTAGAAAACTGGAACAATATCAAGTGGCAGACAACAGGAGCTGAGATGCAAACTGGTAAATGACAGGAGACTGAGCTACACAGCATTGGGCAGGTAGACTTGCAACTTTCTGCTTGTAGGCTGCTGTCTGCTACAGTTCTAGTTCTATGCTTGGGCACCATCTGCCTACAAGGTAGAAAACTGGAACAATATCAAGTGGCAGACAACAGGAGCTGAGATGCAAACTGGTAAATGACAGGAGACTGAGCTACACAGCAGAGGACTGTCATGAAAATAATGGTCATACATGAGGATAAGGCAGTGGTATAAAAAAAATACACAGATTCAATTATAGGATTAAAGAGGATCCAAACAAGGTACCGAAGGAGTAAGAAGTAAATGTAAACCAGAGCCAATAACCAGAATACAATAGCAACACGGGTTATGCAGATATGTCTTAGCCCCAATAATTAAAGGTCCTTGATTAGATCAGCCACAGATGGGTTAGGAAACAATAAGGATGTCAGGACCATGGGCATAGAGTCCAGAGTCACTTGAGCACCCTAGTAGTGACAAGGCATCATCTCCCATATTCACTGGTTCACTGGTGAATCTCTCCAACTAGCCCATTTACACTATAGTCTGTGCCAGATTGGTGCAGCCTCCATATACTGCATTTAATGGCACTGCACTCCTTTAAGACACTGAGCATCAGGATATGACATCTCAGCACTACATAGTGAAGATTCAAAGCAACTAACACTTTTTGTCCGTTCTCAGATGGTTCTTTAAAGATCTTGGTCGTAAAGATGCAGAGAGGCAGCTTCTAGCACCTGGAAACCAACAAGGTTCTTTCCTTGTACGAGAAAGTGAAACCAATAAAGGTAGTGCAAAAGATTTTTTTTTGCTGGTTTATTAAAAAGCAGTCTCACAGTTTTATTTTACCTTCAATTCCATCCTGCGCATGTGCAAAAGTTGTTACTTCAAGTACTTATGTTTTTCTACTTTAACTTCCATGTCTAAAATAAATCTGTTTTCCTTTAGTTTTATTTCAATTTCTTCTTGCTGTTTGCTCCCAGGTTCCTACTCACTGTCAGTGAGAGACATGGATCAAAATCAAGGAGAAGTAGTAAAGCATTACAAGATTCGTAACCTGGACAGCGGTGGATTTTACATTTCTCCACGGAAAACTTTCCTCAACCTTAATGACCTGGTGCAACATTATACACGTGAGAATGGGGGCAAAAGCAGCAAATACCTGTGCCAAATGAATAGATCTCTGTTTGCATTTAAGGCTCATGTCTCTAACATAGTTGTGTGTTTAATTCAATTTTTGGCATATCTTTATATGCCATAATATATAATAACATTTTTATAGCAAGTATCAAATAACTAAGGCATTTTGTAGAGAAAAGAGTTTTGATGCAAATGTTTATGTTTTTTTCTCTTTTGGTCCAGTAAACTTCAACATAATGTAGGTAGCAGACATCTATGTAAAAAAACAAAACAGTACAGTTGATGTTACTTGATATACAACAGACAGATTTAGTAGTTTGGACTACATTTTTGAATGTACACAACTCTCCTCCCAGCTATTTCTACAATTGATCACTAAACATATCTAGGACCATTCTTAGGAACTAAGAGATCTACAGTACAAGATACCATGTAAACCCTTATTAAGAAGGAGCCTCTTATGGAATCAAGTCCAAAAAATTTAAACTTGGTGATGCGCTGTATTTTCTCCCAGATTTTCCCAATGTGAGAATATATTGGTCCTTTCTCAGGTAACCTGGATGGATTGTGCACTCTCTTGAAAGAGCCATGCCAAACCCAACGCCCACAAAAACCCTGGTGGGCGGATGAATGGGAAATTCCACGCCACAACCTACAACTGGTTAAGAAGCTTGGGGCTGGACAGTTTGGAGAGGTATGGATGGGTGAGTACTCTCTTTGTATATGTGTTTGTTATTTGCCTTATATATGTCAGATGGGTTGGAAGCAGACTTACAGGGCCCTTCCTAGGTAAAAATGAGTCCAGTTTATAATAGCGTAAAAAGCTAATTATTTGTTGTGCTACCAATCAGGTCGCTGAGGGAGCCTTTGGGTAATCCTTTTGTTTGCAGAACATGTTAAGGAGGGACGTTGAGATGGGCTATCCAGCTGTTACTCTACCAACAAAATACATAGCTAGGTCCCTGTGAGAAACTTTCTTGACTAACACATAAACCCATAAATCAAAAGGGAGAATTCAGAACCCGTTCAGCTCCAGCTCATGCTCTTAGCCTTATGATGATTTGTGGCCTATTAGGAGTGGGGCTTAAGCCCACAATAACTGTCATGGGTAAGTCTCCACTTTCTGCTGCTAAATGCTATACAGAATTGGAGACAACATCTCTACCTTTGATGTATAAAATTGGTGCACGCCCTATTTGTTCAGTAGTTAGCAGGAAATAAGTCTCTGTGGTTTAAGTGATTCATGTTTAACCTATCTGCATGTCATGGTAGAAAGCCGTAGAAAGTGGAAAAAGTTGAAATATCAATCCTGATTAATATGTTGCTGTAAACTTGGTTTTCAGAAACTAAGAATTGGTTGAAACAAATGAAAGCTCGTACTATGTGCGTTCAAGAACACAAAACACTTGAGCCTCCATACCACGGGATGAAATGTTCTTTATAGCAAACCAGCATCAGTTAGAATATAAACTTGAATAGTGCTACATGTCAGGAGTTTATTTAGTGGTCTTCTTAGCCATCTGTTTTTGCTTAGGTAACAGGTTGTATCAAATAAAATACATCTTACAGTGTAACACCATTTGGTTAATCTTCTACTAAATGCAGCACTACAGTGGTAGCAGTAATGTGTGATGTCTTAGTTCTGCTCTTCAACACATTATGGTAACCACTTGTAATTTGCGAGGTGAGATATGTGTATCTTAGGTAGTTCAGAACCTCTTGCCACTGGTGCCAATAGGTGCAATAACCTTTCCTTTGGAGACCAAAGCCCAGTATTGTTTTTTTCTGTAGTGGATGCTCCCTGGTCTTCCAGAGATGCATCTGTAGTTTTTGTGACACTGAAGGGCCTGGCTTTAAAAGGGGTCGAGGAGGTGGGATGGCAGAATGTATCAAAAATTTGGAAAGACCAGGCTTTGGAACTTCTTCCATTGTTTGTCTGCATTTCCCAAATGTTTTTGCTATGCCCCCAAAGGATTCTCTTTTATATTGTCCTTTAAATCCTCCCATTTTGGGGGGGTTAGAGTCATTGGTACTGTGTCTAAGATAAAACGTAGGTAAGTAATGGAGCTTTCAGTCGGTAATATTGATTTTTGTTTATGACATAGCCTTCTTTCTTAGAAGAGAAAGATAAAATATCCTCAGCAGGAATTATTCTCTTTGGAGACTTTTATAATGCAGTCTATTGGGACTTTCTAATAAGTTCTATAGACTCTGTGGCAGCTACAGAAACGGAATAGTTAATCTATGCTGCCATATGTGTTCTGAGGTGATTTGGATTACATACATTAAGTTCAGGGAACCTGATCATATGACCACTTTTTGAATTGCGCTCTCTTGCTGCACACGCAGCGTTCGGGTAGCACTTACACTCTGGATGCTGCCGCTTAACCCATCAGCTGTTGCTAGGTGGCTAGCATCCCAAGAAACAAACATGGAACCAAATTAGGGTACCTTGTGACAGGATGATCACAAACAATCAAAATAAAATCATAGCTCTTTTGAGCACTAACTAAACAGTTGGGATGGCTATACCAATAAAATAAATAAATGTTTTTTTTCCCCAAAAATGAGTAAAATGTGTATTTGATTACAGCCCATGTAGGTTATGTAATATTCTTGGTGCTACATATATATCATTCACTACCATTCCTGGGATTTTATCACAATACCTTTAATTTTAATGAGAATTTTCTTCCATACACAAGGCAACCTACTGCCATGTGGGCTTTGGAAATGCTGAGGAGGCAGTGTTAGTTGGCTCAGTATCAGGCTAGGAACTAATTGGCCTTGACTTGGCTCAAGTAATATGGTCAGCTAACACACCTCTATAATGCTTCTAAATAATGATGTCTAAATTATCTGTGATGCATAATATGTGGTACAATGTTGAGAGTGCAATGACACAAATGTGCATCTTGAGAGTTTACTGGATACATCACTATTTGTCTTTCTTCCTCTGTAATATCAGCATGTCACAAGTATACAGGTGACAAATCTTTCCCAGTTCAATGCTTTTTCATTATGTCTTGTGAAGGATTTTACAATGGGCACACCAGGGTTGCTATAAAGAGCCTGAAAACAGGCACAATGTCCACCTCTGATTTCCTGGAAGAGGCCAACCTGATGAAGCAGCTACAGCATTCAAGGCTGGTCCGTCTACATGCTGTGGTAACCCAGGAGCCCATATATATTGTGACTGAGTACATGGAAAATGGTGAGCGGCAAGTCTATTCTAGCACAGAGGTTCTCACAATGTAGCCATAATTTTTACTCACACATACAAACACTGATGCAGCATATCCACACATGTACCTCATTACATACTTGCACACTGTCATGCTACACCTTTGTTACTCAAGCTTACAAACCGTACTGCATATAAAGCCTAAGATGTGGGCCACCTCTCTAAGTCCAGATAGAATCTCTCCACAGATCTCTTCTATTACTGCCACAAATAAGAGCTCAACGTAATAGATGCATCTGTTTTGCATGATTATTGCTGTGCAGCCTGTTGTAGTATACTTGCCTTTTCTTCTGGAACTCCACATAGTACCAGAATAAGGGTGCTTAGGCTGATGGTTGCACTTGGGAGACACTAGAGATGCAATTTGAGTTTGCTAACCATGAATAAAAATATTATATTGTCATGTCCATTAGTAATCTGCTAACGTGCATGATATTCCTCCATGTTACAGGGAGCTTGGTGGATTACTTGAAGACCTCTGAAGGGTTTAAACTAACCATATATAAACTTATAGACATGTCTGCTCAGGTACGAACTGTGAGATTGGTGGTAAAATATATATATGAGTCTTGTAACTTAAAGAACAGAACAAGAACAGGAGAAACTAGACCATATATGGGATGTGTGTCTGTGATAATTTATGCAATGGTATACCGTATATATAGCCTTAAAAATCACATTTGTTACTGAAGAAGTCACAGTATAGTGGGTTTATTCAAATAACTGTAGGTTAGATGCTGTCAGATTAAATAAGTACCATGCATTATTTTTGCTAAGTTGGCCCAGTGTGAAATGTTAATGCAATAAAATGATGTTCAAAGAGTTAACTATGCATTACATGATGCCAATGCACAGGGGATGGCTGGATAGCCCCCTCGACTCCCCAGTAACTAACATATTTAATGGCACGCATACTTACACACACACCCTTGTGCTTACACTAACACACACAAATGCTTAAAAACATAAACTCATGCTAACACACCTACACATACACACTCATGCTAACACACACTTCATCTAACACACCCTTATACATCCTAACACACATGTATACCTATGTACTCATGCTAACATACAGGGCCCCCATCAGGGGGTACACCTGGTACGAGGCGCAGGGTTGCAAACAGCACCAATAGCCAGTAGAGACACTGGGATACACGCGTCCCCTATGGGCCCTAACACCAGCCCACCAACCCCCTCCCACGCACCAGGGCATACCGCTAAGCCAGTGCAGCAGGCCACGCTTCCTTAGGACCAACACGCTGAGTCAAATTGCCAAGACATGACATCATCAGACATAGCGTGTAGGTACCTTGAAGGAGCATAAATGCTGGCACGGGCCTACCCCCTCCTGATCCAACAAAGGAAGGTTGTGTGTAAATAAGTATGTTACCGTGTGTGCGTATGTGTGTGTGCACGCATGTTAGTCCTTGTGATCTCTTTTTTAAGAGCCCCCCACCCACTGGCCAGCCTGCCAATGCCAACTTACAAGGGAAACAGACAAGGTTTACTCCTGCATAGTTAAATGGGTAAACTCAACTCATGGTTTAATGAACCAGCTGCTATGTATAAATATTAATTGTATTAAGCATACATTCTTAAGGGCCATCGTGGTCTCCCTACCCACTGGCCAGCCTGCCAATGCCAACTTACAAGGGAAACAGACAAGGTTTACTCCTGCATAGTTAAATGGGTAAACTCAACTCATGGTTTAGTGAACCAGCTGCTATGTATAAATATTAATTGTATTAAGCATACATTCTTAAGGGCCATCGTGGTCTCCTTATAAAAGAAATGTCTTATTTCACAGCCAGTAACTAAACCTAAAGTTTAGTGAGTCATATCATAGTGAGTCACGTCATAGGTTATCTATAAAATCTGATGTACCATTTTTGAATATTGGTTTTTTTTTGTTTATTGTTTAAAAACCATTTATACATAAAAAAATAGAACCTCCCTTTAAACATCTCCCCCAAATATTAAATATAGATTTTTTTTAGCTTCCCTCTAATTTCCTGACATTTTCTTTTTGGTACTTTCTTAATTTCGTTCTATTGTCTCTCTCTCTTTAATTATGCTGTCCAGGTGGCAGAAGGCATGGCATTCTTGGAGCGTAAGAATTACATTCATCGTGACCTGCGAGCAGCAAACATCCTTGTGTCAGAGTCTCTATGTTGCAAAATAGCAGATTTTGGTCTAGCGCGGTTGATCCAGAATGATACATACACAGCTAAAGAAGGTACATTTTGAGTTCTGTTGTTATAACAGTTTAGGAGCATACCTTGCGATCCTGGTACTTTAAGACCAGCTGATGCTGAGTGGGGCCAGCAGCTGGATAAGTTTTAATGCTCACACACCGTGCAGCCAGGTATATTTAGCTGCTGGCCGCATGTGCCAGCACCTGATCTGCAGTTGGTGTATTGTTTAATAATTAAAATACATAATTTATAGTAGATTTATAAAACAACAATAAAAGAGATGTCTTATGTGTTTCAAATATGATTAAGTACTACTGGGTGTTTTTTTATCTCATCTATATGCATGTAAAGGCACTTTTATTATCTTATTACACTTGCATTTTGCCACACAAATTATTATTATTTATTGATTTATAGCGCGCCATCATAGCCCACAGCACTGTACAATGGAACAGATGTGCTAATAAAGCCTTTGTACTTTCTATTCATGCATCCAGTCTCTTTATCCAATACATATTCTCATACCCTTACCTTGCATTCCCTTCATTCACAGATTTGTTCAAACAGGGGTTTGGTAGAAATACTGGTATGATAATAAACAGTATTTAAATCTATTTTTGGTTTAAATTAACAGACATATTTTTTTACCTAGTTGTTCCTTCTTATTGAATCTAATATGCTCCATCGCCTGTCATTATTACACAGTGTGTGAAGTCAGAGTTATTAAGTGTTTTATCTATGTTAGCTATGTTGAATTAGACAGTCTGGAGAAGATGAACAACAGTATAAAAACAATGTTTGTAATGATCATTTAAGGTTTCTAAAATCTATGTACAATAAAGTTTCAGATGTAATATCAGTCAGTCAAGCACACTGAAAAGCAATGGCCATTGGGAACTACAATGTACAATAATGATATTATAACAATTACAGGAGCCAAATTCCCTATTAAATGGACAGCCCCAGAAGCTATAAATTATGGAAAGTTTACCATCAAATCAGATGTGTGGTCATTTGGTGTTTTGCTAACTGAAATTGTAACCTACGGACGCATCCCATACCCAGGTGAGTTGATCAAATTAAAGATTGACAAAAAAACATCTTACTTGTTTTACTCTTTGTAGAGTTTACCCTTATGATTTTATTATAAAGAATACTATTTGAATGCTGCGGTAGTTTGTTATACAATTGCACTTGAAAAATGCAAGTTGAGATTTCCTGGTCACAACGATGTTGTAATAATGTGTCTGGCACAGGGGGTAATACTTGCAGATTGGTGCCATGCGACTGAGGCATCTGTGCCAGGGGTGCAGAATGTCATCCTAAAGTCACCAATGTGTGGAAGTAGGTCAAGCTTCTCTCAGCAGGAACAACACAACCCCCTCTGTAGAGGGCGCATATGGGAGGTCTATTTCTATAGTTTTCAACATGTAAAAAAAAAAACAAGAACATGGTGTGTGTGTGGTGGGCAACAGAGAGGCATCCTGTCTGAGGTACTATTTAGTCTGGCTCTAATGAGGCCGGTAGCCAGTTGGATACCCCTGCAGGGAAAAGGCTGTACTATATTTTACAGTAAAGCATTGCATTGCTGACTTCTCACTAACAGGCACATTGTAATAGTGTTACCACAGAGCATTGTTACACTTAAAGGGAATGGGAAGCAGACAGCAGGAATACAATTTAACTGGTATATTGCATCTAATGTTTGCATTTCACCTAAACACCAGCCTCTGCCTTTTCAAGCTGTTCCTGTGCGTAGTTAACCTCTAATCCTTAAGTGCAAAACCATATGTTTGAAGTTAACATCTTCAATGCTATCCTTCCCTTATCAGGTATGACTAATCCTGAAGTAATAGATCACCTTGAACGAGGATATCGCATGCCACAGCCAGAAAACTGTCCTAGTGATCTGTATGATTTGATGCTTCGCTGTTGGAAGGAAACTCCTGAGGAGAGGCCGACATTTGATTTCCTCCGCTCCTTGCTGGAAGACTTCTTCACAGCTACAGAAAGCCAGTATCAGAGCCAACCCTGAGCAGAGGCGACCACTGGCATCATAATCACATAATTGGACAGATATAGTTAGTAGCAAGCACAAGCATGACAAAACTCCACATGAAATGAAACCTAGATATATTATTAGAGATAGGCTGATATGAGCACTTCTGATGCCACATGGCTATGGCAAAACAATGCTTCATGTAAAACAAGTGTCTGTCTTATGGCAATTCCTTTTCTATATATGTTGGAAAATGCAACTGACATTCCACTATGCTGTAAATAAAGAGGGCTAAGCCCATACTGACCATGTTTTCATGTACTGTCACTTTCATTTATTCAACCCTGAAGTCATCTGATTCCTCTCAATAACAACTGAAAATAAAAGACAATGGCTGTTTTAACATTTCTGGGGTGTGCTTTCATTTTCTTCTTTCTCGTTTACTGTACACACACAAGTTATATATTTTTTTTTTTCACATGGCATTATTTTGATTGTATCATATAATTTACTGTAAAAAGTATGACATATTAGAAAAAAGGAAGTTTTCTGTGTGTGCAATCTTGAAAAATCTTTTACTCATCTATAAAAGCTAATTAAAAAAAACTGCTAAATAGCCTCTACTATTTGTCCTGAGTTTAGAAATACCCAGTGTTTCTATGGTTTTTTTGCAAGTTATAGAGCAATAAGTACAAGTAGCTTTTTGCTATTTCAAAATATTTTCCAAATCTGGTTATTCAGCCTCCATATGCTATTTGGGAGATCTTTGAAGCTGGCCAATAGAATTTGCCCCATTAAACCATATAGTTTTGAAAATGCTAATATTTTAACTCTTTCCATGCATACAGTGACACCACCCATGCATTTGGGGCATGTGCAATTCAGTTTTTCAATCTCTAAAGTCAGACAATTCAATTTATCCCATAAAAACAAACAAATATTTCAAATACTGGTATTTTAACTCTTTCCAGACATTAATTCTACTACAAGCGGTAGTCAAAATAGTAGTAAGATGTTTGTGTCTTTTTTTCCACATACATTGTACTTTTGGTATGAATTTGCCGCTCCAGGTATATGTCAATGTCAAACAACACCCCAATATGTGTTCAGCAACATCTCCTGAGTACCCCCATGCATGGGTTTTCATATTGAAAATTATGCCCACATATCCTTTTTGGGAGGCAAAATCTCTTGCAGTGGCGCTTGTGACGGTAATCGCCTGAGGGCAAAATCCCCTCGTTTGCACTGCCATCCTCTACCCTGATTGGACACCCAGATTGCACACATGAAGACTTGCCCTAGTACCCAGATTACACCCACATGACTTGCCCTAGTACCCAGATTACATCCACATGACTTGCCCTATCACATTATATTCATTATACGCCCTTTAGGCCCAAAACAGTAACAGTAATTACTGTTACAAACGCCTGCCCAAAAACACATACATATGCGTGCATTGCCATGCTTGCCCCACACATAAACATCCTGGCTTACACTTGTCCTTGCATGCACACACTTGTTTGCAATTAAACACTTTGTAAACACTCTCCCCTTCCTCACAATTTCTACTATATCTCACTATCTCTCCCTTTTCTCATTATACCCCTTCATCTCTTTGATCCTCCCCTTCCAATGATATCTCTCATTTCTCTTTATTTTCCCCTTTCTCTTTATCTCTCGCATTTCTCTTAATTTCTCTTGTTTCTCGGTATCGCTCCCTTTTTCGTCTTTATTTCTCTTCTCTTTATTTTTCCTCCTCTTTCCCTCTCTTTTCTCTCCTTTCATTTTATCGCTCCTCCTCTTTACCTTTTTTCATTTCTCTCCTTCTCTATCACTTTTATCTCTCTCCTCTTTTTCTTTGACCACCCTTTCTCATTATCTCTCCTTTTACTGTATCTCATCTCTCCCATTTCATATTATCTCTCCCCTTAATTCACTTTATCTCTCTCTTTTCTCTCAACCTCGCTTCTTTCTTTTTAGCTCATCTATCATCCCTATATCTCCCTTTTTCTCATTATCTCCCCATTCGTATTATATCTTCCTTTTCTCCCCAGCTCGCTTTTCTTTCTCAGCTCTCTTTTCTCTTTATCTCATCTCTCCCTTTCCTCTTTTTCTCTCCTTTTTCTATCTTTCCGCCTCTTTACTTTTTTCTTTCTGTTTGTCTCTCCCTTTTCCCATCTCTAGTTATATTTTACCTTTTACTATATTGTTCCCCCTTTTCCACATATCTTTTCTCTTTCATTATCGCCCCCGTCTCACCACAACTCTTTTCTTTTTCATTACATCCCCCTTCTGACTTTTTCTCCCTTCTCCCTATATCTCCTCTGTCATTATCTCTCCATTTATTCCTTGTCTTTTCTCTTTCTCATCACCTTCCACTTCTCTCTATCTCTCACGTTTATCTTTCTCTTTTTAAATTGTTCTCCCTATTTTCTCCCCATCACTTACCTTCCAGAAGTCCTCTCCTTGCAGGCCTCCGTTCATAGCTCCATCGCGGGGCATCCAACCCCGGGATATAAGGTTTATATAGCACCAAAAATTTAAACAGCACTTCTTACATTACATATATTCAAATGGTATGACAAAACTAAAAAACACAGACTAAGACACATTTGGCAAAGAGAGCCCTGCTTGCACATTTAGAATCTAGAGGGAATGGGATATAGAGAAACACAAGGTATTCGGTAAGAGGAAGCGATAGTGCCATAGATAGATTGTACACTTCTCTAAAGAAGTGAGTTTTAAGTTTTTCCTTGAAAATTGAGAGGGAAGATGAAAGTTATAGGTTGGGTGGAAGTGAGTTTTAAAAACATATTTTGTTATGAGGAGAGAGTCGAAACAGAGGAATACGAGAAGCGTGTTATAATAGTCAAGGCGGGAGACAAAAAATATTTCTGGGCTTCTTGGGTGAGAACAAGGGCAGAAGCAAGAAACACATTTTAGGTGCAAGTGGCAGGATCTGGGTAAGGATTTAATGTGAAGGATAAAAGGAGATCTCAAGACATTGTGTTGAGTTAATACGAAAGATAGACATGCTTTTAACTAACAGAGATTGAGAAGTTCAGCTTTAAATTAAATTTCTGGTAGCATTGTGACATTAAGAAATAAATATTAGACAAGCAGGAGGTTAAAGGAGTGAGAGATTACAGTACAATATTTTCCTGGTATTTTGACTGCTTACAAACATACATAACAATATATATCTTTGTTTGCAAGCAGTGCTATATATTCTATATAACAAAATTATTTAGAATGTTATATAAGTCAAACATCCTGCTTCATTAACAATAGAAACAGGGACCCATTGAATATTTTAGGCCTCACAACTTTATTCAAACACGCAAGGCAAAAAAGGGGGAGGGGTGGTAGTGGCTTGGAGTTTTGAGTTATTTAAAGGCTCCAGTGCACAATACCACCTACCTACAGTTCAAATAATGACATAAAGTAAATTTGTATTTAAATTTGTTACTCAAAATATTATTTTTTCATGGAGACAGTGTGTAAACATAGAGAAATAACCTATACAGGAAGTGATGTTTTTCAATTCCCTCTCAGTTAGTTCAAGGATTTATACAGTCTGTGCCTTTACAACTGTGGTATTACTATATAAAGCCACACGAAATGAATATTGTATTTTATGTATATGCAACACCGATTCTTTTAGATACAAAGTAAGATGAACACGGAAGTTTCAGCAAATACAAGTCACAGCGGCAATGAAAGGCCAGACGTACACCCCGTAATACCACATTTTTCGGACAATGGTACAATCCATACTATCAATAAATCATTATTCTCTTAAAGGAGTGAAACACGTGGGGGGGCCGTAATCCAATTTCACACATAGTCGCCGACCACGCTACTGTGCTCTCATGGTTTTCAGAGAAAGTAGGTTTATTATTTGACCATTGTTAAACAACAATGTTTCGGGGAAATCTGGAAATTCTTGAATATGCATGGACCACTATACCTCCCATTGTGGATGTTGGTACAGTCTGCGAGTAGAACGCATAACCCCGCCTATTCTCAGCTGTAAAGTTTATGATAGGTTAGCCAGCTGTCTGTCTTGTTGTTGGGCGTTGGATCTTTGTGGTGATTGGCTGTGGAGAGAATCCTTCTGGCGGACGTTAGGCCGGCGAGCTGAAGAGGAGTCCTGACTCGAGGAAGGAAAATGGCGTATAGTCAGGGAACAAAGAAAAAAGTGTGTTATTACTACGATGGTGAGTATAAGAAAAGACAAGGAAATGGTGTACTGGTTAGTAAGATACACTCGGGCAGTAAGGGCGAACAGAGTTATGAGGATTAGTACGGGCGTTGAATAATTAAAGTGGCTCCGGGGGTGGGGGGGTTAATACACAGGGGAGATCTAAACGCTCTTAAAACCTGGCGGGGGAATAAAAATATCTCATGTGGTGGATTATATAACTACGAAATAACGTGAAGTCCCAGAACCTTTACAATGACCTCTTCAATGTGTGTGTATGTATGTATATGTGTGTATATATATATATATATATATACATACACACACACATACTTATGGGTAGTAACCTTATTTCACTTTTATTCAGCTTCTATAAACTATGAGCACTTGACACTATCCAAAAGTATGCAGGTTCTATCGTATTTCTTTATGGGTTGATCCCAGACAAGCAGATCTCTTCCTTTCCTCATTCACATGGCCACGATGGGGGAAAGAAATGTTTTGCTGCTCTCTGTCATGTCCTTCTCTGAGTCTGTGCTTCCATTCTGTCCATGAAATTATAAATAACAAACGTCACTCAACGTTAAATTTGTGCTTCTTTATAAAGGGAAGATTTTATAAGCACACCTGTACTCAAGTAACCAGTGTTAACAATAACCTTATGTAAGCCCAAGTGGCATAATTCTGTCCTGAATGTAAGCCCAAGGTCCGATTAAGGTTTGAGTCTTTACAGCAGTTAAAATGGGCAAACTAGGTTGTCAAAATGGTTCTTGCCTGAGTAGCCATCTTAATTCTGAAGCAGACCAAAGATTGGCGCTCCTTGTTTTCTGTTCCATTTGATACCCTAAAAGGTAACACTGTACAAGAGTGTTTAATGCTGGTGGAGGTAATGTTAACATCCATGCCAAACACATTCTGTTTGCCAGTTTTACCTAAACCTGGCTATGCTAACCAAGGCTGGTAAAATCAAAGTGCTAAAGCACAATCCAGTCCCTCACCAAATTTTGCCGCTTTCACTTGAAAACCCTTTCCTGAATCTGCCCATTCCTCACACAAGAAATGACCAAAATACTAATCCACTCCCTTGTGATATCCTCTCTGGGTTATTGCAACTCGCTACTAACTGGTGTTCCCCTCTCCTGCCTTTTATCGCTCCGGTCCATCCTCAACACTGCAGCTAGATTAATATTTATCCGTCGCTGTTCCTCATCTCCCGCTCCACTGGCTCCCCATATCCTTCGGAGTCAAATTCAAACTCCTGACCTACAGAGCCTTTAATAACTCTGCACCCCCTTATATCTCTACTCTCCTATCTGAATACACCCCTGTCCGCTCTCTGCGTTCCTCTCATGACCTTCGTCTCTATTCTTCCATCGTTCCATCTTCTCCCCCCCCCCATTAACCCTCTTCTCCTTTATACCAGTCTGTTATTGTTTGGGGTTTTAAATTTATTCTACCGGCTCTCATTGTCAAGTACTACAGAATCTGCTGGCATTATATAAATAAATGTAATGTAAGCACAAGGGAGAGATGCAGTCATAAGGATCAAAATAAGATGGCACAAAGCTTAATGTCATATTCATTTACCTATGAGGGTTACCATGACTTATTAGAAACCTATAATAAACCTAATTATGAAAGATTCAGCATAGCCAATTGGCCTCTCCTTTTGAGTTCATGGCTTGGTCAGCATGCTAGGGTGCCACTGGAAAGGGCATTTGGTGGCAAGGATCAGTCCTCAACCTTCATGCGAATTTTTGTTCTTTTATTTACATTGCATTAACGTTAGTAACATACTTTTAAAAAAGAAATACAGGTCTAGCTCTTGATTCAGCACTGGTGTTCTTGAAGTATCACTGGTACTTCTGTGATCACTTTAGCAGACTTTATAGAATATGAGCAACTATTGTTGATTTGCAGTATTTTTATAAAAAATATAATGCGTGCAAAGTGATGTAGGGACATGGGAACAACAATATTAATGATTTTCATGTATGTGAAATTACATATAAAGATCACATCAATAAAGATGTCAAAAAGCTTAGAAATATTGGCATTCAGTATGTATATCTGTATATGCAACAGACAGAGTTCATAGGTAGGGCCCTCATGGCCCATGTTTAGTTGCGTATAATATAAATGCACACATTTGTATCGAGGGCACTTTATGATGCTCTGTATAACCATTCCCTCAACGTATTGGAGTAACTTAGTCTGCACAGTGCTATGTGTATGCTAAAAAAAAAAAAGGATTGTTTTTTTTTTATTTTTTATTTTTTGGATCTGAATAGTCTTTCCCTTTTTTAATTTTGCAGGTGATGTTGGAAACTATTATTATGGACAAGGTCATCCCATGAAACCTCATAGAATTCGTATGACACACAATCTACTTCTTAACTATGGCCTGTACCGTAAGATGGAAATCTATGTAAGTGTGAATATTTCTTAGCACTGGACATTAGGGAGGACCATAAAGTGGGAAATTGATGTTTTTGTACTTGAATTATGAATGTTGGCATTAATGTATGTTTATGGTATCGACCTTCACAAACCACCAACATATTTAACAGTGGGTAGGGAATATGAGAGACGGCATGTAATGACGTCAATGTGCTATCTTATAACAGAGACCTCATAAAGCAAATGCAGAAGAAATGACCAAATATCACAGCGATGATTACATCAAATTCCTGCGGTCCATTCGGCCAGATAACATGTCGGAGTACAGCAAGCAGATGCAAAGGTGTAAGTTTCTCCAAATTTGGGAGAGTGTGGGTGTTCACACCACAATTGTGCATAAAATGGAAGTGAGTTCAATTTTAGATTGAAATAGAATTTTGTTTTTGTCTTTCTCAGTTAATGTTGGAGAGGACTGTCCTGTATTTGATGGCTTGTTTGAGTTCTGTCAGTTGTCGACAGGTGGATCTGTAGGTAAGTGCAGCCCTTGCAGAGTCAATGATGCCTAGCTCTGCACTTTCCTGGTAAACTGTTGATAGGAACCTATATTTAATACAACTTGCTTTTTAAATTGTTTCCTCTTAATTTTACTGCATTTAACTTGCATATGTTTCAGGAACTCCGCTTAGCAGTCCCCTTTATTCCGTTTGTATATTTTATAAAGTGTAATTCAACTTTAGTTTTCTTCATGGTTTTCCATTACTTGTACTTGCAGCAAGTTCTGTTAAACTGAACAAACAGCAGACAGACATTGCCGTAAACTGGGCTGGCGGCCTTCACCATGCCAAGAAATCAGAGGCCTCTGGATTCTGTTACGTGAACGACATTGTTCTTGCCATCTTGGAATTGCTTAAGTATGTATGCAATCTGATGTGTCTTAGCCTTTAAGGTGGCACATGTTTTTTTTTTTTTCTTTCTTTCTTATCCTATTCACCTTTTTACTATTTATTTTTTTGCTTGCAGGTATCACCAGCGGGTTTTGTATATAGATATTGACATTCACCATGGTGATGGTGTGGAAGAAGCATTCTACACCACAGACAGGGTCATGACTGTCTCCTTTCACAAGTATGGAGAATATTTTCCTGGAACTGGGGATCTGAGGGTGAGTTCGAATGTCAGATATCTAACAGAAAACCTAAATCTACTTCTATAATAGGACTACTTTCTTTCAGTTCAAAATAATCTTTATTTACAACAAGTTTTGGAATTTTTTTTTTTTTAATTATGTATCCTGGGCTTAAAAATAAATTTGTGTCTTAAGCAACAATAGTTTGCCCCGATATCATGGTCCCTGTACATAAAAACGTGTCCGGTAATGGACTTTGAATAGAAAAGGTAGCAGAAGACATGATAGTCCTTCAAATCTATGTCGGGCGGACAAAATCATTGTCTGTCTGTTACCTGGGTGAAGTCAATGGCTCTAGGAGCTTAATACTGTGGAAACTGAGTGTGAAAGTTGCTGACAGATTCATGCAGTAAAAAAGATGTTACTAATCTGATCACCTTTTCATTAGGATATTGGGGCCGGAAAAGGAAAATACTATGCAGTAAACTACCCTTTACGGGATGGAATTGATGACGAGTCTTATGAAGCCATATTTAAACCGGTAAGTTTCCTCAAGTGGATAGAATGTCAAGAAAGTTTTTTTGCTGGGTGCTACTCATATTATTTTGTTTAACAGGTGATGTCCAAAGTAATGGAAATGTACCAGCCCAGTGCGGTGGTTCTGCAGTGTGGGGCTGACTCGCTCTCTGGGGACAGACTTGGGTGTTTTAACTTGACCATCAAGGGTGAGTAACAAAGGGCAGCATGGGGTGGGTTTCTGACTTTGTGATATCTTGTGGGTATTGACAAGGTGCTGCTAACGATAGTATTCAGTCAACAAACAGCATGACTTTGTGTTTTGAATTTTGTTAATGTCTCCTCTTTGATATTACTTAGGTCATGCTAAATGTGTGGAGTTTATGAAGACCTTTAACCTTCCATTACTGATGCTTGGTGGGGGAGGTTACACTATCCGAAATGTTGCCCGCTGCTGGACCTTTGAAACGGCTGTAGCACTGGATACGGAGATCCCCAACGGTTAGTATAAAGGCAACATATTTCTCTAAATATTAAAGCCTGCAGACTCCAATAGACAGTAAAAATAGTGTATACTCATTAGTCTGTCTATGTATATAAAGAGTGATGATGATTCAGAGTGGTAAAGGTTGCAGTAAAGACAAAGATAGTTTCAGCACAAGCTCAATAGTTCATTGTCCTATATAAATTCTTGTGTGAAGAAGCAATGAAGGGGTTAAAAGGCATGTGTGTGAAGAAGCAACCTTTTATATATAGTTAAGCTTTAGGCAACTGTTCCTTTCAACATCTAAATGAATGTTTGTGTACTACTGATTCTTGTAGAACTTCCATACAATGATTACTTTGAATACTTTGGACCAGACTTCAAGCTACACATTAGCCCATCCAACATGACCAACCAGAACACCAATGAGTACCTGGAAAAGATCAAGTGAGTGCACAGAACAAAGTAGTTGGAGAAACGTTGTGGTTTTATGTAGTTCATACTTCATGCTCAAGTTTCAATAGAAAACAAGAAAGAAACACCTCCACAAAAAACGGTGAATGATAATAAGAAAATAATAATAGTATATTTATAAATACCCTACAGGTCCTGCTGCTACCCGAGAATAACACTCCTCATAAGTGTTAACAGGAACAATAGAACAAAATACCAGGGCGCAAAGACATGTGGGAAAAAATAAAAATAATATAGTGTAATAAAATCTCAAATATTTTGAAGATAAAAAATGAAGTAATTGCACTCACAAACGTGCTCAAGGTGAGGCGCTCATCAAAGTGATGGAGTCTGTATATCCTTAGAAATACTGTGCTAAGGAACAGAAACCAAAAATAGTGCAAATAAACGTTTGATATATTTATTATAAAATAAAGGTAAAAAACTCACAAGCGTATATGCATAACCAAATTGTCATGCATAAAAGCAATCGAAGGATGTCCTTTTCAATAAAATCCGGAAGGTCGATAATATGTATAAAATATTTCTTAAGTCTCTCAACGCGTTTCGCCGACTATGGCGTCGGCTTCCTCAGGAGAATTTTTCAAAGTCAATGAGAGTGAGTGCAATTACTTCATTTTTTATCTTCAAAATATTTGAGATTTTATTACACTATATTATTATTTTTATTTTTTCCCACGTGTCTTTGCGCCCCGGTATTTTGTTCTATTGTTCATGCTCAAGTTTGACTGATATGATCTTGTGCTGTGCAGGCAGCGTCTGTTTGAGAACCTACGTATGCTCCCACATGCTCCTGGGGTTCAAATGCAGGCCATCCCTGAGGACTCGGTACAGGACGACAGTGGAGATGAGGATGAGGAAGATCCAGATAAACGCATTTCCAGTAAGGAACAAATCGGATATGTAATTGTGGGTTACAGATGCATGTGCTGGCAGACCACACATTGGCATGCTGTATTTTTTTTTTTTTATTTTTTTTTTTGGTAGTTCGCTCTTCAGACAAACGAATTGCTTGTGACGAGGAGTTCTCAGACTCTGAGGACGAAGGAGAAGGTGGTAGAAGGAACGTGGCCAATTTCAAAAAAGCAAAACGTGTCAAAACAGAGGAGGAGAAAGATGCAGAGGACAAAAAAGGTGAGAAATGTGACATTTATTTCCTGGTGTTGGTTTCTTTGTACTCTGTATGCGTCCAAGGTGAACTTGTAAAATAAATGCAAAGGCGTTTATATAAGAAGAAATAAATGTCTTAATTTCCATTATGTAAGCACAAAAGCGTCACCTTTTTTAGTCATTGGAGTCTTGTGGAAAATCTGAAAAGTGGTCTTATCACTATGGCAACCAGTGAAATGGTCTACTTAACCACACACAATCCATTGGTTACTATGACAATAACATTACTCTTAAAACTTTGTACTGTTGTCCCATTTAATGAAAAAAGAAAAAAAAACTACTGCCTCACAAATCTTCCTCTATCTTTTGGAAGATAATCTTTTTGGCATTCAGGAATTATGTACGGAATTAAATAAAATAGGTTAATCACTAAGTTTGTGCTGAGGTAATATCGTCACATTTTACTAAAGACATTAAAACTACATTAACTGGAGGCTAAAAGCTATAGCCCAAGTGATACAGACCTTGACTCAACTTTTTGGAATGTGTGGATTTTTTTTAATTATTTCCCTGTCTCTTGAGCATCCTAAACAAAAAAATAAATAAAAAAATAAAATCTCTTACAGATAACAAGGAGGAGGAAAAGGTTAAGGAAGAGAAGACAGAGGCCAAGCGGTATGAACAAAAACCGTTTTTGTTTTATTACCCCTTTTGATAGGTGCTTTTATGTAAGTACTCATAGACCACTTTTGTTCAAATCTCTCCTCAGGGTAAAAGAAGAGACTAAATCTGCCTGAGTGCTCCTGGTGGAGGAAAGAGATCCCGAGACCAAGTGATCCTTGTGGTTTTATATTTTATATTGCCTGTACAGAAACATTTATATAAAATATAAAGACCTGGACTGGCTAAGTTATTTGTTCCAGAGGCTATTGTGGGAGGAAAGGGGGGATAATGGTAAGAGGGAATTTTCATAATGCCTCTAGTATGAATGTGTTTTTAGAGTTAAATAGTACACTTCTTGGTCTGTGTTGCAGTAGCACGAGCCCTGCTTCTCTAATGCAAGAAAGAGATTAACTGTCAACCTTGGTTTTTACTCTGTTTTAATGCAATGCCGTAAGAAACGGTGCATTATGGGAACATCCCTGCCAGTTCCCACATAAACACTTCTGCTGTTGTCCACAACCAAACGGCTCTGCTTTCAGACATTGGGGAAAAATGTGAAATGAGAGAAATTCCCCTTTAGGCTCAGGGTTTAGTTAGTAAGGAAGATGGGGGACCCTGCTGTCTTCCATTTGGTGGTAACCATATGCTTGTAGGAGGGGGGTGCATGTCCCCTTTCCTAAAAGTTTTCAGGGATTCCTTGTTGACCATTGCTGCTAACTCATTTCGATGTTATGAAACAGAAGGTGTGAGGAGGTGGAGAAGCCTGTTCACCAGTTATGGGCTTGAATTACACTTTGGGCTTCATATAAGTGGGGGTGAAGATATTTGGAGCAAAGGGGATGCAGGGTTTTTATGTCCATTGTGTGCTGGCATTTTTTTATGGTAAATTGTGGAGAATCTTTTGTAATAATAAAATGTTATAGAACAGGTGGTTTGTGTGTTTCTTTTTTGTGATATGAGGTTTTGCATTAGATTAACCCCTTAAGGACCAGCCTGTCTTACTTTTTGTAACACTTTTGTGGTGCTCGTGTTTAGACCATTTTCTCACTCATTTAGTGTACCCACACAAGTAACGTGTTTTTTCTGTTCAGGACAAGGGCTTTCTTCAGATTTGTCTTGATTTTAGAAATGCGCAATGGTTTTTTTTTTGTTTTTTTTTTTCTTCCCCACAAGTTATTGGGCAAAACCACTTTCTTTCCAAATCTGGTCATTCTGCCCCATGTGCTATTTCGGGTATCTTTGAAGCCGGCCAGTGCAATTTACCCCATCATATATTTAACCATATGTTTTTGAAAACTAGACACCTCAAGGTATTTCAAATGTTGGTATTTTAACCCTTTCCATGCATGAGATTTTACTACCCGCCTTTGCCAAAGTTTGTGTGTTTTTTGTTCTTCACACAAATTATACTTCAGGTATAAATTTATAGCTTCAGGTATACCTCACTATCAACAGTATGTCAAATACCGGGGCGCAAAAGACGTGGGGAAAAAAAAGTAAAAAATATAGTGTAATAAGTTTCAGCACAGAAAATAAAATGTGATAATGATTGCACTCACAAACGTGCTTGAAACAGTAGCTCATCAATAATACGGAATCCGTGCTGTCTTGGAAATTCTGTGGTAGAAGTCAGAAACCGAAAATAGTGCAATAAAAGTTTATTTCTTTAATAAATAAAGGTAAAAAACTTACAAGCGGATAGGCATAACAGGTATGTTATGCGTAAAAGCAGTGTGAGGATGTCCTTCACGGTGGTAGAAAATGATCAGTAAGTCCGTATGTAAAAAGTCCGAAGATCAATAGTCGAATTAAGTCTCTCACCTCACTATCAAACAAGACCCCAATATGTCTTCAGCAACATCTCCTGAGTACAGTGATGCCACCCATGCGTGGGTTTGTCTGGTGTTTGGGGGGGGGGGGTAGAAGGCCACATTTGGAAAGTGCAACCCCCCCCCCCCCCATGCATATGCCCAATCTTTGAGCCTGGTTAACTTTTCCAACTGTGTTGTTTTTTGTGTTTTTTTTGGGGGGGGGGGGGGAAGTGGTTGCACAGCCATCTTGCGAATGGCAAAATCACGCGGTGCATCCTGGGGTGAGTGTTCGGTGTTGCTGAATGCGTCGTTATCGTCTGCTGTCATACAGTGTATAACGGATGTTGCCGCCCAGGGAGTGGCCAGTCATGGCCCCTGATGCTGATATCGGTGTTGCTGAATGACTCGACATCGTTGGTAATATGGAGTAACCAGTGATTTGAGCTACCAAACCAAATTATTTTCATTACAAGGGGATTAGTCTTCAGCCTGTTTAAAGTGTTTAATTACGATATGCATTGCCCCTACTCAATCACTATATCGCTATAATAATAAAAATATTTTGGCTTGGTATCCTGTACGATGAGGGTTTGCGACATTATGTTCCAAGCACGTGATTAAATCGCATAAGAATGTGTGGTGATGGCACCCATATTATCTTAACCTTCATGGATGACTTGTAGTTTTGCTCCATCGTGGAAGCTGTTAGGTGGAAATTGCTCTCCTTTACACCACAAGATGGCACTGCTGGATAAATTCAGTAAAATGAATGTCTGCTAGGAGGATGTGGTTATCACAGGCCATGTTACATTGGTAAAAGTGCTATTGTGTTCCTCCATTAGTACATAGTAAACAGTAAGGACACTTAAATTGACAATGTTAACACAGGCTGCCACAGGAGAGTGCCCTGCTCTTACTCAGTGTGGCACTGTGGTAGTTGCAGTCTTTTTTAGCCCTAGGATTCTACCATTTGCCACTTTCTGCTACAGTGAGCCTCTGCAGAATATGGCGGTAAATCAAATAGAGTAAATGTGTCATACCATTTACTGGTTTAAGCTTATATAGTTTTTCCCACTTCAACAATTTAATGTTGTGTATATTGGACAGTCTGGACATGCTTAAAAAGACCATGCCTTCATAGATTAAAAATAAATCGTGTAATTGTGAATTTGCTATTATGCTGTAAAACCATGTATCTCTGCCTTGGGTTCTGGATATAATTCATGGCAATTTTACTAATTGTGTGGATTGATAAATTTTTATAACCATCTGTGTCATCAATACTTTTACATTTCCTTACTTTTGTTCCCGTACATCATTTACTCACAGCCAACCCCACAGTAGAGATGGGTACCTAGGGCAATGAATTGGTGTGAAGGTCTCTTGATGTGTTATAGAATGAGTGATGGAGGCCAAATGGGAGCACCTCTGGTCATGAACTCTGCCTGGCAGTCCTGAGCCTTACAATCTGTTTGGTAGGTTTTTATTTGAATAAATTAAGTCTGCTACTGTGCTTCAATATCTGAAATCTGTGCTGTTGTAAGGCCACAGTAAACAACTGGGTTCCTAGTCTTCATCTTCTGGAGCCACATTCCAAAGGGATATGCAACCATTTCCTTTCCTCCTTAGCTGGGAACGCTGGATCTTCTACCACCCCTTGTTAAGGCCGAACCTCTGAAGTCTTCAAGGGGAGGTAGGAACAAAAAGTCCTGCCCATATCCAACACCAAGGGCCAAGTTTCCAGTGCAAGTAAAATGTGATATGAATACAGATTTATAATAATAATAAAAAAAATGTTGTACAAATGCAGTACAGCCCAAGCCCTTGGCTGTAATCTTAAAATAATTTATACACCACCATGTTTGCAGATAAATGAAGTTTTATTGAAACAAAAGTAAATAAAGCTAAGTATTTATTAGTTTTGTCAAAATGTATCTAATAGTGTGTTCTGTATATTTAAATAGTCAAAAATATTGCTTTATGGGACTTCCCCTTTAAGGCTCACAAAGTGAACAGATAACTTGGAATGTCATAGTAAGGGAAATCCTGGCACTATCTGAATACTATTCTTACAAAACAATTCTTCTCTAGACCTGCCACTCCTAGTGGAATAGTTAAGTGGTTTACTGAGGACTATTAAATGTCACCTTTCCCCCTTACTTGTAATTGCGGATGGAAGGGGGACAGGAATTTTGGATGTTCCAACAATAAGAGTGAGGAAGCACAGGAAGGAAATAGTCACTACTGCCTGAAGAACCTTTCTTCCAAAAGCAGTGTCAGGACACGCAAAACACTGGCAATGTGGAGATTTAGTTGAGATTTGTTAGGAAGACCCTGATGCAACCTCGCACAATAGTTCAGCTGTATCCTCATGCGTATGTGCCTTTGGGCTGTGACCCGAAAAGGAATGTGCTTCCTGTTAGTGACGTAAGACTGGTAGACCCAAACTACAGTATATAGCAATTATAATACAAAATGAAGCTAAGGATCTGACTTACTGGGTACTCGCCGGGTGATCCAATGGCATGGGCATCCATAGTGGGAACGAGAGGGAAATTGAAGGAGGACCACTGGAGCAGCAGGAGAGGGAGAACAGTAGAGTATTTAGAGTAAGTTAAGTAGACATAGAGGCAGAAAAAACACTTTGTAGTCAGCAAAAATGGTTGAGGGGTTTGGTCTGCTCTATTCCTCTCCCTCTAGCTTGTCTCCTCCCCTTCACTCTGGTAGCTGCTTCATAGACACAGAGTCTCCACATGGGCAGAGACACAGTTTGCATTCTGCAGACACAAGGTAGTTTTCAAACATGTATTGCAGCTAGGGTTAGTAAATATTCCAGCTCCCGTGACTTACAGCCAGTCTGGTATGATCATAGGATAATGAGTACAATTGGAATGTAAAAGGTTAGCTTTTATATCATTGTGGATTGGCACTGCAGCTGCTGTGGAATGCACATCTCATGATTATTACAAATGTAATAACAGCACTTTAAATGCCAAATGTTACCACAACTGCTGGAAAACTACCAAGTGTCCTATTTTGGTTCCAAGCCGTTAGGTCCCGTTTTTTTTACTTCTCTTTAACTACCCTCTTTTTTGTAATATCTCAAAATGCTACCTAACAGAACACAACATTTACTTTTCTTGACTGCAACTCCCATGGTGTTGAGCCAGCAAGAGTAGGAACAGCTGCTGTTAACTATAGAATAGGCTGGAGGGCTACAATAAGTCTACAGTACAAACACTAACTTTTGTTGCCTGCATCTACAATAATATTCAGCAGCCATATTGTTGGTTGAAGTTTATATGAATTGTAGTTACAGATTAGAGTTGTTTTGGTCTATACTACACACTAACTGCAGCTCCTGTGATATACAGTGAGACAGCACTGGCTGAACACCAGTACATTACATTTATTTATACAGTTCCAGCAACGTCTGTAGTGTTATTACAACAGAGGATGAAATAATTTAAAATCACACAATAAAAAACTGGTACAAAAGAAGAAGAGGGTCCTGCCCTTGCAAGCTTGCAATCTACACTAGGGTATTTGTGGCTAATCGTTACCACTCTAGTTATTGTAAAGTTCTTATGCTGTCCAGATACACGCTGGTCTGTTAGCTACTACTACCATGGTCCTATAACTTTTTTCCTACTAATAGGTAACTAGCATTTGCCTCCAACCAGAGAACCCCTCTCCTGACCCAAAAAAGATATTTAATGGGGAAGCAGTAAGGAGGTATTGGGGTAGGAGAGGGGAAAGGGGGGGAGGTTGCTAGGCCCTCCTTTGGAAAAAAATCCTGCAGACGCCCATATCCTTTGGATGTCTTCACGAGAGATGTGCTGCTAACATCATATATTCACTCGATGCGCACCTCTCACATACTTCATATACCATGTGCTGAGTAAAATATTTGTGTTTTTTAAAGTCCAGTTTTACAGACATATGTTGCCAGATTCTGTTATACAGCCCACTGAAAGCTAAACCCTTGAAGGCCTGTTCCATAAAGGACTGTACATCCAGACTGTAGGGGGTTCCAGTATAGCCAGACGCCCCACTTCTCCAATAAAGAACAGTCTGGTTCTGGTGCTATCGCTCCTACAAAGGATTTGTGCTGTTGAACGGCCAAGTCTGACCACCCTTTTTTTCAGCTGAAAAGATGGAGTGAAGTACAGTTACTGAAAAAGGACATCTGTCACAAAACATTGTTACACAGCCTGCTAACTTCTAATTCCTAGCAGACCATTTCCACCAAGAAGTGTATATCCGGACCACAGGACATTTGCCTGCTTAACTTCCGGCTGAGCACTGAACCAGGCCAGTCGCAGGCATGTAGTGTCTCCACGAGGCCATACTCGATTCTGATCATTAGTATGTTTCATGGATAAATATGTTAAGGTACCAGGAAAGAAAGCTGGTTCTAAAACCTCCCCAAAAAACAACCAAAATGTGGTTTATATGGGAGACGAACTTGCCACATCTCCTTTCCAAGAGCTATGTGCAGTGACAAGCAGTTCGGAATTGCTCCCGACTCAATCCCAAATTGAGGTGATGGCAAAGGAGGTCTCCCAACTGATTTCACCATTGCTAGATAAGAGATTGTTGAAGTTCAAACACTTGGGTCAATTACTGCACATGTTACTACCGACTCACCTAAACTACATGATTCAGAGCAAAATCAAAACAATGTGGAAGATAATCTACAAATCCAGAAAGATACAGTGGATTTTACAAATCACTGGCAGAAAACTAGATGACATAGAAAATAGTAGACATAAAAATCTGTGATTCATTGGCCTACTCTATATTGGATCTCGGGCATGCAAACATGGCTAATGCAACTCTTCATCTGGGAAGTTTCTTATTGCTTTTCATAGAGAAGGCCCAGGGGGAGGACCTGTCGTAGTATGGTGAAAAACACTTTGAAACTCCTCTCATGGAATGTGGCGGGCCTCAACTCCTCATTCAAACATGTAACATAATCTACTGTATGGCCAAATTGAATAACGGGAGATGGGGTCACTACCAAACACTCCAATTGAGGAGGGGCAGGAGGTAAATTGTACCGTACTAAACGATCTTTAGATTCTCATAAAATCCCAGGACCGGAGATCCTCTCAGCTGAATACCAAATAATTTTGGAGAGACAGCTGATCCACACATTAACCTCTTTATACAATGATCTCTTTTAAAAAAAATGTCATCTAAGCATTAGCATTATACTGATCTTGAAACTATTGATAACTGAAGGGTGGGGGAAATGTTCACATTTGTATATAGCAACAAATGTTTGTGTTTATGGCAAAAACTCATCTATATCACTGGTGGCAACATGTTTATATTTGTTTTCATTGTGCAGGATGATTTTCAAATTCAGAGTCACTTTCTGACTCATGTATTCTATGGAATGATACCAGTAAAAAGTTATTGTGCGATCTAACTAGAACCCTAAACTGCTTTGTAAAACAGTATGTTATGGATATGTTAGTGTTGGAAAAACTAACAGAAATATGTTTAAAAAAATAGCTAGATCAAACTCGTATCACATGGCTCTCATGCAATAGTTCATACTTCAAAAATAGCATTTTTGTGGTGCAATTTGATGTTCAGCAGTTTTGAAAGGGAACTGAAAGTGAGGGAAATAATTTACAAAATGTATCAGTGTGTATAATATTCCTCTTCCTACAATGAAAGAAGACAGTTCATTTTTACTTTTACTAATTTTGGATAAATAAGGAAGTTGGATGAAAATAATATTTATTGCGCCTCACAGTTTTCTTTAAAATAGGCAAAGAGGGTAGGTGCACCAAGCCCAGGTTTGCACACAGTAGCTGCTTGGGCTTACGTTGCTGTGTGCATGTGCGAAGATGTGCGGAGAAAAAGAAAGATCTGGTGCCCGCTTCAGAAGAATCACCCTGGAACTCATTATCATTTCAAATGCTGCCGCTCTCACTTCTTCTGTTCCTTCATATATCTCTACAGGAGCATTTGCTGAAGGAGGTGGTACTACCAACCATTATAACTGGACCCATGTGAGCTGATGGAGAAAAACTAATGCCATCAAAGATTTATCACCATTGTGCTGACCCACAAAGAACTTGGTGACTGTTCACAGCTCTTCTGCATAATGCAGCATTCCTCCTAACGATTCAAATGCCCATACAGGAACACGTTTGTGTGGTATGGTTAGATGTAAAGGCCTTCCTCAACATTTTTTGTGTCTGTGTGACGTATGTGTCTATTATGTGGCTATTCAATGTTGAGTTTATGCACAGCATACATATCATTTGTTTCTCTATTGTGAAACAGTACACCTAAAGCAACTGTAAGTAGTGTACTATGACACACCACAACACTATCAAGCATAGCTTGACACAAGACATAGTACATAGAAGCAACCATAACATGGCAAAAAATAGTAAAATAGAAAAATGGGATTGGAGAAGAAATTACACCTGGAAATCGGTGGAGGGGGTTGTAAGTGAAATGTAGGTTAGGGGGAGGAGAGGGTTAGGGCAAAAGTCCAGTGTCTAATGGGGCAGGAGAGGGGGTTGGGGATTAGTTGTCCTCCTACTCGATACTGACAATGATGGAATAGTCTTTAAGTGAGCTGATAATCAGACTGCAACAGTCTTGGATAGTGACCAGTTCTCTACTCAGGATCAGGCAGTTCCTAGCAGATCACAAAGGGTCCTTAACACAGCACATTAGCAGGCACTAGGCCTCTTATATTGCACCCTCATAGTAAGTTCCCAGAAAAAGAATGGAGTTGTAGCAGAGAAACTGCCTCTCCACATTATGTTTGTATTAGTTTATTGGCACAGCCCCCTCTAGCATACACTAATGTTCTTATGAGGTGACCTCCCTGAATGACCATCCATACCATGTCTTTGTGTGTACTGATCAGCCCAATCGACATGATATTAGTTAAAACAATATTAGACAGCCCTGCAATTTGCTCAATATAGTCCTTGGCTCTGATGAGTTTCTTGATCACCCTAGGAGAACACGTCCGGTTTAACTTCTTCTAGTGGGTGTTCCCTCACAAACTTTATACATGCAGACTAAATGTGTATTCCACTTCTAATGAATGGAACTGTTCCACATGTACTATTTCAGACTCTTTAAGAGGAGGAGCAAAAAGGCAGCAAACTGAGTTCCTGGCAGAAGCCTTTGCTGTGTTTCTCAGAGTTCTGTGCATTTAGTTGCACACAAACAAAATAGCTGTAAGCAAAGTTAGTATATTTAGCAACCCATCTGATATACCATTGATGCTTTACTCAATCTAGTTTAGCCCACCAGTTTAAGTAGCTGTCCTGAGGGCTCAATTGATTATAGTCAACAGGGGCAATGTGTGAGCCATATACCACAGCCCAAGAAGAACATTGTCAGAATAAATCTCATTCTGTCTCAACAAAGGCAAGTTTTCTAAAGCTCCATAGTCCCATTGTTGTTTGACTTTTTTTTGTCTTCTATCCCAGCTTTTCAGGGCTACCAAGTATTGTAGTGAAGTCTGTAGCTATGGTGAAGAGCAGCAGGTCAGAAAAGCATGGTCTCTGACTTCTCACGGTTGGCCTTTGCTGAAGTTCTCATAGATGTATATACCGGTACATATAAAAAATTCTGCTTTTCCAGTAGACATCGTTACTTGTGAGGTTGTAGATTACTGTGAAATATCCCTAACTACTTTTGATTTAGGCCTCAAAGAAGGACTACTGACCCTCCTAAAGAGACAACTGGGACCTTTACTGTGCTAGTAGTAACTAAGTTGACATACTGCAATTTTAGTTTTTAGCTAGGTTTATATGACACAGGACATCCAGAATTGCCCTAGAGACTTACCTAAAATTCTTACTTCTTGTTTCCAACCCAATATTAGCCGAGGAGCCTTAGTGCAATCGCTCACAAGGTGGTGAAAGCCAGACCTGATCTGCATCAGAAGTTTTGAAACAATATGAATGAGAAAGGTAATAAAAAGTGAGGTAAGATTAGGAATTAGGTAGAAGGGGAAAGGTTTCTAGGATGGAAAATAAAAAACCACTGACGGATAAAATAATGTAGAGTGGTAGTAAAAAGATTTTAAAGGGGAACAGCATTTGATTAACATAGTAACAATGGAGCAGCATGCATGAAGAGTTTCAATGAAAAGAGAAATAAGGTTAAATATTGATACATGATACTTAATTGATGTGCAAATGGTGCTGTACCTTTACATGCACAACAAAATTCTATCCACTTTTCTTCACATTTGCACATATACCACATGTGCAGAAAAGAACATAAACTTGTTGACCTCAGGGCCAGCCTTATTGATGTTCTCCTGTAACAAGAGCCAAGATCACCCAATACGGTGATACCACGGTAGTATCAGGAAGTTATAAAATCCACATCTTTTGTAAATCCCCAAACCCATTTAGCATGTGCTTTCTTAGAACTGCAATTAAGTGACTTTAGGTTGTTCCCCCTCCTAAAAATAACTTCTAAATCACAGTGTTGGCAAAATGGCAAACAAATGGGGAAGCAATCTTGCATTTTCTTGGAACCCTGTGTATATTGAAACTGAATAGAAACCTAGTTCTGTTTAGGGGGGGGGGGGACTTAAGTAGTAGCAGCTTTCAATTGCACAATTCCACTCTAGAAAAAGAAAAATTATATCTACACACAAACACACACATATACATACACTGTCGGAGTCTATATTATGTAATTCAAACTTACCTACAGCTGTTTTTACTCTGTAGAAACTAGGAAGGGGTTCACTTTAGTTTTAAGAATGCATTTGTTTTACAGCTAAAGAACTGAACAAATTTTGCCCCCCCCCCCATTAACACAACTACCCTTAACCAACATGCTAGTATTTTAAGACTACCCCCAATACAGAGATTAGTTTGAAGTGGATCTAACATTGCTTGAGGTAAACAAGCTGTATCAGTATGCCCCCCCCCCAAAGAAAGCCTTATCTTCCCCATCTTATGCAAGTGACTGCCCATCAGTGTGGAATTCTCATTTCAAAAAGGAAAAAAAAGACACAAGTGTTTAGCATAATGAGATATGGAGCTTGGAGGAAGCCTAACCCCCACGCACACTTATTGTTTCTTACTTAAGGTAATTTGCATTTACAGTAGCCATTGTTCAAGTAATCAAGACACCTTGGTATAAAGAGGTTAATTTATTTTTAAAACATTACAATGAAACAACCAGAAAGACTTGGGGAAAGTGACACAAAAAAAAAAATAAAAAAAAATAAAAAAAAAATAAAACACATAACAGAGGGAAAATGTATTTACAAAAATAAACCAATTCTCTCAATTCACAACAGCAAGCACCAGACCAGGGCAAATCCACCCCTCCTGGTGCAGCATCACAAAAGCTGGTCATACATGCCAAATCAGGGGAAACAATGCACACACAAGGGAAGTTTGCCTCTGAACAGCAGAGTTTAGGAGCCACTTCGAAGGGGCAAAGCTCCGCTAGAACAGAAGTCAGGAGTCCAGCAGGATTTTAAAAGCAGATTCTCATGTGCAGTAACCTCCTCTCACCCACCCAGCTAGGATATCTCCCTTTAGAGAAAAAAAGTTTCAGTTAAAATAGGGATGGAGAAGTGCAGTCTGTACCATGCAGTTCAATGGGTCTGCACTAGGAGGACAGCATATGAGCTTCTGGCTTCACATCAGGACAACTCTAGTGAAGGGGTTCAACAGAGGGACAGGAAGGCAACGTTTGGCACATAATACAGGTCTGTACACACCCACTACAGGGTAGATACAGAACCCCGGGATTGTAGTGAGTGAAGGGACAGAGGTAAATGGGCGGCTCAATGCACAGTCTTTGTTGCGGGACACGTTTCCGCTACTCCTCCTTTGGAGGCTCATCGGGCTGTTCTGTGCTAGACTCAGACTCCGCGGGTTTGGGTGTCTCTTCTGCAATCTCCACAGCTGGCTCGGGTTGGGCATCATCATCATTAGATGGCACTTCTGCTTCAGGTTTGGGACTCTCCTGGTTGGGGGCAGACTCTGCCTCCACAGACTCATCCTTTATCTCTTCAGCGGGGGCAGCTTCCTCTTCCTTAGGAGACCCTGCCTCCTCTCCAGCAGGGGGCTCTTCTGAAGCCTCCTTCTTGGTCTTGTTATTACGGAAAGGAAGCTTGAATTGCTTCTTGAATGAGAACACCATCTTCTTCTTGGTTTGCTTTCCTGGGGGTTCCTCTTCTTTAGCATCACCATTAGCCGGAGGAGCCGATTCGATGGCCTCCGCAGACCCCTCTGCTTCTGGGACAGGCTCCGCGGAGCCATTCGTTGGAGTAGAATCTCCGTTCTGCTTTGGAGGGGCATCCCCGTTGGTTTTCACGTGGCCATTTTCCTACAAGACAATCGAGATTAATAGATATAGCCAGCCGATAGCCGCACGTACCCCACCCTATGGCGAGACAGCCCCACCCACAAGACCAGTGGGGGTATCCTCTGTCTGCAACCCCCCCTCTCCAATACATTTACCTATACAGGCATCACCCCCATCAGAAAAATAGCATTAACACATCTGTTGGGAGCACCACCTTTCCTAGCAGTGTGCCAGCGCTATCTAATCAAAGGAATCCATCGTACCGAGACAATACACACATTTAACCGGACCCCAAATACTCTCCTTCCCCCCAAAAAGCCTATCCAGGACCGCAGAATACTACAGCATTAGCCAATTAAATCAATTAAAGTTACCCCTCCGCGAAGCATCACGAGCTGGTAAATTGTACGCAAGCGGTAAATATTGAAAGTGTCTCACCTGTTGTTCTGCCTCCTTACTGACGGCAGTGTCAGCGTTCTTATTCTTGGATTCCAGGGAGCCCATATTCGCACACTTGTGGGGTTTTGTTGTTTTGTTAATCAATAGTATTCTTTACCAATGCCAGTAACCAGTCCCCGCTACGCCGTACCTTCCCTTATGCCGAGGGTTTCGCTAGCGTTCTCTCATATATAGAGTATGCAAACCCATAAGCCAATCAAAGTAACTCTCTGAAAGGGGGGGTGGGATCAACCAATAGGACGCGACGCAGGGAGTAGGGGGTCGCGGTCCAGCCCTGCCCTGTTTGATAGGCTTGGTGTGCAATCGAGCACGTGATTTTCGAGCAGAAAGATGGATTAGAGGAATTGGTTTCTAAAACATATGGGTAATATAAGAAAGTCGGAGACGGAATATGGGATGGGAGGGCTTGACCAAGGAGTCAGTAGTAGAGAGGAGTTAAAGTGTTAAAAACATATGGTAGGGAAGATTATGTATGATTACATACACAAATATAGTTTAGTTATCAAGTGACAAAATAACCAAATCATAGAAAAAAAGGGTCAGAATCTAAAACTAGAAGATCAGAAGCTTAGATGTAATGTAAGGAAGTTTTACTGAGATGGTGGTTGATATAGATGATGTGGATCAGTCTCCCAGCAGAAGTGGTAGAGGCTAAAACAGTGAGGGATATGGCTATACTGAATTTAAGACGAGACCAAGCACTGATTAAGGTTAGAAAAAATGAGCAGACTAGATGGAACAGAATGGTTCTTATCTGCCATCAAATTCCATGTTTCTAAAAGATACAATCATTTTGTGAAACATTGTAATGGAAGGCAACACTTGTAAATGGCTACAGTAACATTGTCACTGGCTTTCTGCGCACATAAGTTGAAACACAGAGTAACAGCTGTTCTGAATAGGTGAACTCTCACCATTTTTACTATTACAAGTATCACATTAAAAATACTGTCTTTTTTTAATGAAAAATGTCTTTATAAAAACAGTTCTAGTATGTAGATTACACAGTATTGTCAGGCAACTGCATATTTGTCATGTATGATGGGTCCTAGCTGTGTTATCTTAGACTGGTCCACTAGACAAAGAGAATTGTGATTAAATAATAGAATGGCTGGGTGTTAAGCACAGAGCCGGACAATGACTAATGAAATCCTATAGAGGAAAGAAGAAAGCATAACTTCATTAGTGTTGTATTTGCTCTGTGTGGTGTTTGAGCAGGGAAAGGCCCTTAAAGTATCAATGACTGCAGATGTGTCATAAGAGTGATTTAGTATGGAGTTTCTCCTATTATGTTTTTTAGTTTGGCTTTTGACTTTACACATATTCAAGAAGCAGGGATACCAATCTCTTACTTGGCTCATGGTGAAAGCCAAAGGATAAATATCACAAACTTGGCTTCATTTTTTTGGGTTGCTCTTGTGTCTATTGTGATCAGCTGATTTGAGCTAGGTCATTGCTTTAAGCTATATATCAGATCAAAAATTTGCCAATTTGGATCTGCTACATACAAAGGACCAAGTGTTAAGCGAGCAACTCAGACCTTTCACAATATTGACTAAGATGGTAACCCCAAGAGTGGAAAAGGAACTTACCATATGGTGGCAGCAGGAGCATGATCCTTGAAGGCCTAGGTGAAGGGAGCTCATGTGGTCACCTTCGTGATACAATCATTAGGGAGCTCATTGCACTGTATTGTCCTTTGAACATAACATATATAATTACAATAAGGCATGTTAAACTTCACTCCCAAGATGTCCCACAGGCCTGATCTCAGGGGAATACTGCAAGATGGAGAACCGGGGAAAGATTGTACTGTCAATGACTGCAGTAGGATTTGGTTAGCTGCAGGGCTGTTTAAACCATAAAGGGAACCTAGGCAGCTGGCGTGCGTGATGATCTGGTTGGTGGGGTTCTTGCTTACGTTAGCAATCAAATTCATGCAGGAAGGAGTTGCCAGAAACATCGTTGGCCTACGGCTCTAGAAGAGTTATTCACATCCATATTGAATGATACAAGTTGGTGTGTATGTAAGGGTTTGGTATAAGCATGAGGCTATAATAAGATTAACACTCCGTGTAGGACTACATTTGATCATATATGACAAAGCTTCCATTTTTTTTATCTCAAAATAGTGTATTGCGGTATAAGGGAGGACATTGAATGGCGTCCACGGTGTATTTACATCTAAGTCATTCTTTCAATACTACTGGGCTGTGAGAAACATTCCGTTGCTTATCCTCTTCTGCACTCAATGGGTTAATATGTTGTAAACAGCATGTCTCTTGCTGGGGTCAGAAAGGGAGGTTATGGGATACATTCCTCAGCTGTGGAAACTTCCTGTCTGTATATCGATGCCTTTTTATCATTCTGAGTATTTATCTGTGTGAGATCAGCATTGACATTTTATCACCATAAAGTGCAGTTAGGAAGTGCTAATATATATTAGAAATAAATATTATTACAGCATTTTATTTTTTGGGGGTAAATTTAGAGGCCAACATTAGATGGGCAGTCTATTGTCCTAAATGTTATCACTAACTATTAAGGAAAAATAAAGTACTTTAACATGGAAACCGCAAATATCTAACAAATTTGGACAAGCTAAATATAAGGTGACACTAAAGTGCATAATATGGCTGACGTGTGCCTGATTTTTATTATTAGTATATGTGCATTTTCAGATTATTCTAATGAATCAAAGATTTATTAACTATTCATTTAGTTAGCAACAGTCAAACTTAGTGAATTTTCTCTCACTTTAGTACACATATTTATTCCACAAAATGTCACCGAAACAAAATTAATTAAAACAGTATACATAAGACAAGCTTTTTGTCTCCCAGGCAGTGTAAATGTTTTGCATATCTATTAACATTCCAAATGGTCGCTTTTGTCTTATGGGGTGTGGTTGGAGTTGTGGTTTAGGACAGGCCTTAACCTAGACTTTTTATGTAAATATGTAGCCTATTGATAGCTTTTTGTTTAACTGAATAAGTCACTGATAAGAGTAAACATGCATTTTATTTAATTTATTTCCAAACACAATTCTTGCTTTTCCTTTACACATCATTGTGATTATTGTGGACATAGAACAGCAACAGGCTTATACCCAGAAAATATTCTAAGCTTCTAGAAAAGTGGAACATTTTGAGGATGTTTTTAGATCACAAAGTTCGTAGCAAAAGGTGGACAACAATGTGGTTACTTTATATCGCTTGTTGACCTTTATGGCTAAGATTAATGGGGTACCGGTGAGAAAGGAAAAGCTTGGTCTTCTGGACTTAAGTCTGGGAATGCAGGCTAAGTTGTCTTCATGGAGGTTAGGTCAGTCTGGACGCTCACCACTAGTGTTCTATGTACTAAGGGTTACACTTCTGACACTCACTGTGGTGATGGAATTAAGTGCACTATGGACACTCAGACCTATATATTGTACTTTTCTTTTCTTACCCTGGCCTCACTTGTGGCTGATCTGTGGTGGAGCAATTTTTACAATGTCAGCCAAAAGGCCGAGTCCTTGATGGCACCTTTTTGTTTGTTACATACTGCATATTTATTTTTTTGCACCTTTTTTTTCTGAAGGCTTGATTTATTTTGTCTCCCACAACCCCTTGAGGACTTCTGTGATCTCTCTCATTTGGAGGAGAGACTTAGAAGATATGGCCCCTCCTTTATTTTACCAGAGAGGGAAGGAAGAAGCTTCTTATTCCTTCAAAGGATATGTAGTATCAGAAAATAAACATAGGGACCCAGCCACCATCTTTGCACGATGAAGAAGGCACGGCACCTCTGGCTTTTAAGATTGAATCACATGACATTTATGTCTCCTCATCTCACCCTTGAAGGCTGCCTAAAACAATTACCACCTATTTGTACTAAAAGCAGAGAATAACCACACAGATTTCTTAAAGCAGGAAGTTAAGATGGCTGGTCCCATGATTATCAAAAAATAGAAGCTACACGCCAACAAAAATAGATAGTGGAAGTCACATATGCAAAACTGCCAGTGTATATATCAGACAACATACAGTCATGTGGTGGTTCTGCATATAACCTTCTGTATGTCTATCTATTTGGTGTGGACATTTTTTTAATTTTGATATGACTGTGTCTTTTTTAGATGACAGCACTGTAAACGTATTGCGTTATATCATCAGTAATTCACAATACATTTTAAATTGGGAATGTAATAAAACATTTAATTGTGCATTGGATAAGATCCTAATAACTAAATACTGTTTGTATAAGAAAGCCATTGTGTTTTTCTTGGAAATCTCTCATTGGAATTACCCAAACACTTTCTAATATACCGAAAGTGAAACAGAAATTTAGCCGACAGTACACAAGAGATTGCAAAACAAGTGTGTTGCACGTGTCTCATCCTTATAATGTTTGACCTAACAAATGGGATAAATCGGTTGGGGTAGATTTTCTTCTGTCAGAATGAAAGTGAAAGGGAAGATTTGTTACTGTTATAGCTAATGTAAGATTCTGTAGAGCTACATGAAACAAAATTTGTTTCTTGGTCATGTATACACTAGGGCAAACTAGCAACTTTTATTGCAACATGCTACATTTTGTACACAGTGAAGATAAAGTAATAATAAGTATTGCTTGTATTGTGAAATAATAATAAAAAAAGACAAGGAAGGGTATCTAGCAATGTGTGTAAAATGGATGTGAGTTATGTAATCTCACCTTGAAGAAGTTCATCATGGTCTGAACTATAAAATACAGTTGTGATCAAAAGTTTGCATACCCTTGGAGAATTGGTAATATATGTACCATTTTCGCAGAAAACATGAGTGAGAAGGCCAAACACATTTCTTTTATTTCTTATAGGATTCATATTCAACAGAATGGCACAATCATAAAACAAAACATGAAAAAAATTAAATGACCCCTGTTCAAAAGTTTGCATACTCTTAGCTCTTAATACTGTGTATTGCCCCCTTTAGCATCAATGACAGCATGCAGTTTTTTGTAATAGTTGTCTATGAGGACTCAAATTGTTGCCGGTGGTATAACTGTCCATTCATCATGACAAAAGGTCTTGCAAAGTCTTTGGTGGTCTTGCATGAACAGCACGTAAGATCTCTTCAGAACAGCTCGATGGCCACTCCAGAACCTTCACCTTTTTCTGCTGTAGCCACTGGAGGGTTTTATTGTGCAGGAGAATGCAAATTATCTGCCATTTTTTTCTGATAACATGCTCCACCATGCCATCGATTTTCACAAGATTCCCTGTGCCTTTTAGAGCCCCCCCTTTGTTGGTCTACTTGACCTTGGTCTGGTATCAAGAGATCCACAAAATTTCCACTTCTTAATAAGTGGTTGAAAGTACTAACTGTCAGTTTCAAAGCTTTGGATATATGTTTATATATCCTTTTCCATCTTTATAAAGTTCCATTATCTTGTGATGCAGGTCTTTTCACAGTTCTTTTCTGCTCCCCATGGCTCAGTATCTAGTCTGCTCAGTGCATCCATGTGAGAGCTAACAAACTCATTGACTTACAGACACTAATTGCAATTTAAAAAGCCACGGTGTGGGAAATTAACCTTTAAGTGGCATTTGAACTTGTGTGTCACCTTGTGTGTCTGTAACAAACGGTCAAGAGTATGTAAACTTCTGACCAAGGCCATTTGGGTAATATCTGTTATCTTATGATTATTATGATTTAAAAAGGAACCAAACAACTATGTGATAATAAATGGCTTCATATGATCACTAGCCTTAAATAAAAAACAGGGGTTTTTTTTGAATGTCAGTCAGATTTTCAAAATCAATGCCAACGTTTCACAATTTCTGCCAGGTAATGCAAACTTTTGAGTATAACTCAAATATACCTAGCTGCCCCAATGGATTGACCTTGTTTTTACATCTTAAGTAATAGAACACAAGCAGTGTTCTATGGCCCCTGCTATTTCTCTGACCCCGGGGCTTTTTGATTTTAGTGTGTCCTGGGCAAAGGGTCCATGCTCTGTTGGAGAGGCAGGGGATTGCAGATGAGCTGTCATGTCTTCTACATACAAACTCTGACAGAGCTGTGAGACAAGAACAAGAGAAGGTCAAGAAGATGAATTATCAAGTTTGGTACCCAAAGTATACAGACTTGGCTGCTACTGATAAGTTCTTGTCATCACTAACACTATTGGTCTTCAGCAATGGAGGCATGATGGAAAAGCTCCAATGGAGCCATCGAGGGAGGCTACATCTTAGGATATTTCTGTATGCAAGGAGGCTGAGGAATATACCCTTACCTGTTCAGGAAGTTCATTTTATGAGAGCTTAAATACTATTGAAAATGTTTGGCACCTAATGTGTAAAAGACACTTTATGGTTTGCCTCACTTTGTATAGCCCCCATTGTTGGATAAACCCATAAAATGTATTTCATCCTATAGGCCTCAGAGATTATTAATACATACAACTCTGTATATATATATATATATATATATATATATATATATATATATATATATATATATATATATATATATATATATATATATATATATATACACACAAAAGTGGATTAGAAGAGAGGAAAATGTTATTTCAAATATCCAATTTAAATTAATATTTATTGGATCTATCTGTTGGAGAAATTATCTTTGTTCTCTCTCAACTAGACCACCATGGATGAGACCCCCTCACATCTCAGGAAAGAAGCTGAGATCCTGAGATTGGTGTTGAAGGTAAAAAAAGCAGTGTAGGTATGGAAAACCTGTAAAAAACAGGGGTATAGCAAACATGAGAAGGGGAGTAGAAAAAAATAGAGGGGGTGGGGATATAAAAGGGAAACACTACAGGTTGAAGAAGAGGGGAAAAACATGGCTGTAATTGAGATTAGGGGAGATGAATGCTATGGTGACACATGCTATAGAGGCTGAAGCTTAAAAAGAAAAGGGGAAAATATGAGGGTGAGGCAGTGATCAAGGAATATTAGTGCACAAAGGCTAAACTGTGTGCGCGCATTTATCTGACTGTAGCAGCTATATACACGCATGTGTGTATCTTCCTATAGCAGGGATGATAGATAGGTAGCTTCTCATATATATAATATGAAAAAGATGTGCTCTCCCAAGCCAACCAGAGTGCATATTTGTCTGTCACCATGGAAACTGCATGACTGCTTGTACATGGAGAGATGCCCCCTCCCATCACACAATATGAGAGAACAAACTGAATGTTGGGGGTTAACCTGCTATAAAACAGTGCGCCTGAATCTCTGTTAATACTGCCTGTCAATAAACATAAAGCAAAAAACATTCACTGAAGTATATACTTGATAATAAGAATGCAAGTGCGCTTGCTTTGCACGTACGTGTGCACCAAAATGGCCATATCACCTAAAAAATGTCTAAAGTCATTTATTTAATAGCCCAATATTACAATTTTATTTACATTATGTTTATTAATATTTATTCACAAAGTGACAGGAAATTCTGTAGCACCATTACAGTCTGGGAATGGTGAAAACAGTAATGTTAAATCTGACAATTTACAAAAGTGACAATAAAATTAACATCTTAAGACTGCTCTTGCTAGTCTTTAGATAGAAGTTGCTTGCCTTTATAACTAATTATTTGTGATTGACCTGGTTGGCTTGTGGCGGTTTATCTCCTTTTTCTTTTTCAACAGAACTGCAGGGTCCTGAGCCTTAGCGAGCCCTCTTGGTGCAAATGTTCAAGTGAAAACTAGTAATTGAGGAGCATTTGAACTTTTGTCTAAATTTGTTTTAAAACACCTGTGGCACCATGTTGGGAAATGCCACAGTGTACACATCATGCCACATGTGTTCTCCCGGAGCAGGTGCCCCACAGGCCATATTGTATTATAAGTGTGGCAAGAAGCCAGGTGAGTAGCCTCGAGGAGTATGAAAAGTCAAGGAAGGCTAGACAGGTTGTGGTAGGGGATTCGATTATAAGGACTTTAGATAGGTTAACCTGCCACCAAGACCCTGAACAGAAAAACCTAACCTTTCTAAACTTAAAGGAGCAGTCTAGTGCAGGGGCATCCAACGTGTGGCCCGCGGGCAAAATGCTGGTTCTGCTCACTCATGTGTTGGTCTGCCGGTCCGTGGGCTGGCAGACCACATTCAAAGAGGCCGCCCGGCTGCGAAGTTCAAAGCAGCTGTTGGGCAGCTTTGAACACGTGATGTTCGAGGGGGCGGGCCTACAGAATGTGTCCATCATGGCAAGGAGAGGGTCATCACATCGGAGGAGAGCAGGAAAAAAATAAAAAAACAAAAATCTAAGTATTATCAATGGTGTAGGTGTGGCAAAGCCTGTCCTGGTGTTTGTGGGTGTTTGTGTGTCGGTGTGGCAGAGCCTGTCCTGGTGTGCGGGTGTTTGGGTGTCAGTATGGCAGAACCAGTCCTGGTGTGTGGGAGTCAGTGTGGCAGAGCCTGTCCTGGTGTGTGGGTGTCGGTGTGGCAGAACCTGTCCTGGTGTGTATTTGGTCATCTGTTTCCTGGCACTTTACTTATTGTAGGAATACATTGAACTATTTATCCAGAGATAAAATACCCTCCTGAATCTGTCGTCACTTCAGAGGACAAAACTTTCCTGGCCCAGAAATCAGTCAGAGGAAAAGTAAAGGTTTTGTGTTATTTACTCTGTTTCAGTCTGCATATTTTATTAAAAAGGATTAGTGGCACTAAATTGTGGCTTCAGGCGTCCCATGTATTATGACTTTTTTAGTGTATTACTCCCAATCCCATCACAGAAGATTCTATCTTGTGTTATCTGCAGAGCACTGGTGTCATCTTTATCCAGTACACATGGATGCTGAGGAGTTAAGATTCTGTCTATCTTATTTATTTCCATAAAATGGCCACCAAAATCCTCAGCACCAGGCTCATGATGCTCTTAATCCAACCCTGCCTCCAGTGTGCGTCAGACAGCTTAAATCCAGTTTGTACCCACAGTGTGCTCCAGCCTTGTGTAGTTTTATTTGGCTAAACATGTTTTAAATGGTTTGTGGACTGACTGTTTTACTGTTTAAGTAATTTAGTATTAAAAACTGTATTTCCACTGCTTTTTTCATTATCGCTAAATTAACCCTATACTAATATGCATTATAAAGCTAAAAGGCCATATGTTCTCTCAGTGAAAAATGAATGCGGCCCACGCACACATACATTTCTGATGAAGTGGCCCACTGCAGAAAAAACTTGGACACCCCTGGTCTACTGTCTCTCTCAGCCCTACTTCAGAAACACAAAAATGTAAAAAACACACTTACCTGAAGCAGAAACTGTGGCCCAGCAGCTGCTGTCCTCAGTGGTCTGATGAGTCTTGGGCACTCATCTAGCCAGCGCTGAAGCTGGCTGGAGGTAAGTATTTGATGTGCATGGAGATGCATTCGGCTGAACACATCTTGTGCACGGAAAATAGCTGGGGGGGTCTGCAGAATCTCTCCATGGATTTTTAAGGGGGACACCGTGGGCATTTAAAGGGACTACGCACATGCATATGATGGCTGAAGCACCACAAGCACATACTTAAGTGTACCTTATAAAATGTCACAAGATCATGTGGATAGAAGAAAAATAAGCAGAATGCTATTTTTTTCTCCACAATCGCTGCCACATAAAAACAACATTAGAAGGTAAATTAATTTACCACTGTTGCTTAGCAACCAAATTTCTGCCTTGTATGTTACATTGCTAGAAGGAGCGTTACTGAAACCAAATCCCTAGCCAGTGACATGTTCTGGCCTAGGCGGACTAGGCCCAGACCTAGGTAGTCCCCCTGCTGCAAAACTCGAGGCAGATCACCCTCTTGGGCAATCAAGCACCCCCAGTCTCCCACTGCTCAATGGGCCGGTTAACCTATGGATGCTGTGCCGACTTGGCACAACCTCCATAGACTGCATTAGAAGGCGCACAAAGGACTGGGATATGAGGTCACAATATGCCTTTTAATACAGGGAAGACGCAAATCATGGAGGGGCGCTTAGGTCGCTGCCCTAAGTGATTCAAAATAGAAAAAGGCTCCAGGCACTCAAGGGTTCCATCAGGCAGATTTATTGAAGGAGAAAAACAACAACGTTTCGACCTCACGATGAGGTCTTTATCAAGTTGATAAAGACCTCATCGTGAGGTCGAAACGTTGTTTGATTTACTGGGGAGCTGGCCCTTCCTGGCACAGCTAAGCACCTGAGTTCCTGTGGGGAGTGTGTGCAGATTCCTGATTTCGGTGAGCTGCCCTAAGTGATGGCAGAAATGGGCAGGCTAAGCACAGCATAGCATAGCAGATTGTTTTTATTGCAAATTTAAGTCTCAATAGAAAATTATTTATATAGTAAATTTTAGAAAAACAGCAAACTCTTTTAACCCCTTTGTGACCGAAGGCGTAGGGGGATACAATACAAAATCTGGTCCTATACATCATGGCCATTTTGCATCAGCTAAAATCCTGCCTGTGAATAGGAAATTAGGCTGTAAAATAACAGCCTGGTCTCTTCTCGGACAGCTGAGCGAAATGTGTGGCTCTCAATTAGAGCACAGTTACATTCTGCTGGATACCATGGATACCAAGCGGGTCCCTTCCTCTTTAAATCACTGACTGATCGAGCTAACTTTAAAAGAGATTAATAATAATATGGCCTCCTAAAAATGTCAAAGTAACCCTATTAAAGTACCCTGGGATGTCTTGTATTTATTAACATTGGGTGTATGTGGTGGTTTTGATATCTCTGGGCACTATTAAAGTTAGAGTTCCCCAATGCTAAGTTTGAAAGAAAATTGAGTTTTAAAAAAGTGATACACAGCTAGTAATATTTGTGTTATAACAGCCAAAATAACTAAGAACCCTAGGCATATAGGGTGGGCTCGTCAATGAATATTAAGGGCACGTCAATGAATATATTTGGGGTTTTTCCCTATTGGTTGTAGGTGTGTACAATTTATGTATGTGTAAAACTGTGAAAAAAGCTGTTTTATTTTGTAATTTTTAATCATGCAAAGTAATGTTGCACATTTTTTATATGATTTAGAAAAAGCCCTACTTGTGTTTAAAAAACAATATACCCTATTGTCCCAAATAAAGGCTGCACCACTAAAGTTTGATATTAATTCAAAGAAAATGTAATTAAAAAAACATTAGAAAGCAAAAACTGTATTTTCTCACACGCTCATTATCTCTTATTGTTTCCCTACCTTATCTTATGCCCCCCCATAGCACTTTGCAAAAGGGGGCGCTCCCGAACACACCTGTTCCCCTGATTGCAAGAACGGGGGAGAAGAGGACAGAACAAGAGGATACAAGAGAGGAAAGGAGACAGGGGCATGAAAGTGGTATGCAATTTAAGCAGGAGGACATTGAAAATATCTAAATCCTGATAATAGGTCGCACCCCTAATTTAAAATTTTAACGGGGATATAGTGTAGCCTATAGTTGGGACAATATGGTATAATTTGTGTTGGTTGTGACAAAAAAGGAAAATTATCTCGGTTGAACAGAGTCATAGTAAAAACAGGAAAATTCCTGTTGTCCTGTAGTGTAAACAAAGCATTGGCCCTTAAGGGGTCAAAACAGGAGTAAGCTAATTGAGCATGTTTGTAATGTTTGGGGAGCACAACCTTTAACAATGTTGGATTAAGAACCCCCTAAGTATCCCCTAGATGTGTGCATGCATACCCAAATGCACACAAACAGATTAGTAAATCTTTTTAATAACAGGCACATGGCTCCCCTTGCCCTCTACACGACACAAGCTGAAGCACTAGTAGGTGGGCACCGTATCCCTGACACACTGTACTAAAGCCAGATTCTATACTAAGGCAGGCAGAGCTTCAGGTCCCCTAGACATATGCCTAGTGTGCCTAATGGATAATCCAACAATGCAATTGAAATCCTAGTTGGTGTTTGTAACAGACTATAACACACTTTGCTAGCACGTTATACTGTTGCTGGCATAGAGTGTGAAATTGAGATTCACTCATACATGTAGAGGCACTGACATTCACTCATAAGCATATACTCACACAGATGATTAGTCACTTGTACACATAAACACACAGAGAGAAACTGACAATGATTATCACTCACACACTTAGATATACACTGACATGGACAGTGACTTGTACAAATACATAAATACAGAAGCTCACTCTGACACCCCAGTAAAAAGTCTGTAGTCCTTATTCCCCAAAGACCTAATTTCTCCTCTCCTTACTCCCTTCATACCAACCCCCTTTACATTCCTCAAATTTTTTTTACCACATTTTACCACCTCCAAAAGATCTACCATTCATGAGATGGGAGAGAGTGATTATGACTAGGTACAAAAGCCACCGGCAGATCTCTCTATTGGCTAACTTGTGATGTCTGCTCAAAGCCCAACATAGTGCTCCAGAATATGATGTCATAGCCCAGGTTCTCCACAGCACACATGCGTCTGTGCTCTGTTCACTGAAATGGGCCAGTCAAATTAGGTCATCTGATCTACCCAGACAAAAAATTCTCCTGGCCCCAAGGGCATATGGGCAGCCACTTTCAGTTTATGCACAAGTGGCAGTGGACATTATATAGTAGGCTTATAATGAGTCCCCTCATAACTTTTTCCTATCCTTCTTATTTGTAAGTAAGAAAGGTGCAAGGGCCTACAGAATTCTGAAAAGAAAATTAAATGTAGTTAAGTGGGTGTAGGGAAGGCAAGTGAAATCCTTCTGAACGAAGGACATTGACTCTCAACCTTTAAAAAATAAGTATCTGATTTCTAATGTACTTTGCATGTACCTGTTTAATGTCAGCATTTAATAACAATTCCCCCTCAACCACCAACTAGATTGTAGCCTTGCAAGGGCAGGGCCCTCTTCTCTTTTTGTACCAGATTGTTATTGTGTGAGATTTAAAATGATTCCACCGATTGTAACAGCACTACAGAAACGGCTGGAGCTATATAAATAAATGTAATATATAATGTAGGGAAGATACCTTCCTCCACTCTTGGCTGATGAAATCCCCTTATTCAACACACCTATGTAAATTAGGCATATGGTCAATGAACTCAGTGGGGAGTAGTGGCACAGTGTAAAAAAAACACACACAAAAGAATTCTCCTCTTCCCTTTAGTCTGGGATCAAATCAACGCAATAATGAGGAGTGCACCTTTTATACAACTGGTACGCTCTGTTCGCTTGCAGCATAAATTTTGGAACATTGTACTGCATATTTTTTTCCTACTTTTACTAACATTTTGTAAGTTCCTTGCAGTTCATCAGGCTATTTAGTATTACATTTTGTTAGTACAAGTGGTCCATTAATATGCTAATTGAGTAAACATACATATCTGATTTCCTCTTGGCTCATTAACATGCCTTAGATGTACATGACACAAAGCAATAAAAAAACAACATTCCTTTTACGTGTCCTTGCATTTTTCTAAATAACACAGGCTTCAGATTTTGAAGATTCAGCATTTTGCTCGTTTTACGGTTCCTTGATTGTTTTTTAAGTTTACGCAGAAGCATATGAAGTTTTTTTAGGCTGATATGGCAAGAAAGCCTTTCATCATGTATGGTTTCCCCTCATATATGCTAACATATGCGGGCAAAAATGTGCATGGGGCAAATTTAATGGGGTTAAATAATTGTTTCATTAATGGTTTGTGAGTTGTAACCCAATACTATATTTAGTTATAAAAGTGCTATATTCACCTTTTAAAGGTTTAGCCCTCTTATTTCATGACCCTTGAAATTATTTTCACTGCTGAATAGTGCTATTTTTTGAATGGTTTAAATTTGACACCAATCCTCCAAAGCATGGTGCTTTTCTGTCCAATCCTACATTTTCCTGGGGTGGGATAATAGAATTAAAAGGTGACTGCACCACCAGACAAGTAACCCTCCCCCATCACATCCCCCAACAGGAGGTATGAAGGAAAACAATGGGGGAAGATGTATATAATGGTGCTATATCTAACACTAACCAAAGTCTCCTTAGTTTGATTTTGCCTGATTGCTTTGTCTAAATAAGATCTTAATGACATATTGGAACAAAACAAGCACTCTTGGGCAACTTTTATTCGCATGATTCAAGTTTTTTCCATTCAATACATATAAGCGGAGACATAGCGGCAGATAATTCTAATGCAATAATGTGATCTAGATTGTAAGCTCATTTGAGCAGAACCCCCCAAATCCTTTGTTTCTGTAAATCAAAATTCTTATGTGATGGACAATTTGTTATGTCCTGTTTACAACTAGTCAGCACTATACTTAGAATCTTAACATTTGTGACTTCTAGCCTACATCATAATCCTTAACAAATTTACATCACTTTTCTATTTTTGTTTGTATTTTATTCAGGTACTAAACATACAAGGCAAACTGCAACACAGCACAGAACCCAAACAAAGAAAACGCTACACCTGAAAAATACAGTTATGCAAAACACAAAAAAGTCACATCATACAATTATAAAAGGAAAAAAAAAAACATTTAAAAGTTCCAGGGTGCAGAACTTGCAGCAGAAATAACACTCAAAAATGGTGGTGTGTGTGGGGAAGGTGGTATGACAGAAGGGCAGGGGAGATCAGGAGAGTGAGGACTGAAATCTCCTCAAATCTGCCAATGATCTTAGGATCAATTTTTTTTTGGTGTGCAATTGAAACAATGTTTTAGGGTTTTTTCCCCCGGGCATTAATCGGTTTATACATGTGGGCAGAAAGTGTCTATTTTTATTGCACTGCTTGTTGTTACTTTTTTATGATTTTAAATAATATATATCTTTGAAAGTCCCAAAATGCCTAAGTAGCATGAATAGTTACAAGGCAATGTAAACCCCAGAAAAAAGGATCCAGGGCGATCTTTAAGATTATTGGGCCGCTGAAGTACTCCTTTTGAGGCTTCTTATCTTCTTTCTGCCACCATCAAAGTACCCGTCAACCAGAATATGCCTTTATCTTCCCCGCTTGTGGCCACTTGCCAATGATTGCTCATTTACTGGATTATCAAGGTATTGTATGTGACACATCTAAGGTTTATTTCATGTTTTTTGGAACTATATGTATACATATTGCTGCGATAAATGATTGACCTTATAGCCATGTGCTTTATAATGACTTTTTACAAAGGAATCCAAGAAGTACAAATGAGGAAAACACCCTTAACTGCAATTGTGCAAAATTGTAACTGGTTTTGTGGAAAGGTTTTTAGGAATGCAACATTCACCAAAAAGTGTAAAAGGCGCATAATCACACCATACAAACTTGCATGTCCATTTTATAAATATTTGTCAAGTTTTTGTGCTAAAATTATCCCCTACATCTGACCTCTTAGTATCACATCTGCAACGAAGTATCTAAAAAATGCTGGTAATTTCATTTATGCTGTGGGCATGGCTTTACTCATTGTGCCTATTGTTACCTAAACCACATCGTGCAATCCTGGTGCAGATTGGTAATGGGGCGCAAGCTGGAAAAATGACATGGATATGCATGGTAACTGATTCATATTCAGAATTGCGCTTTATCAATGTGGCCCATTGTCTAGGGGGGGGGGACTGCATGTGTTCTGTATCCATTACCATCTGAAAGCTGCTTCCTTTAGTCTTGGAATGCTAAAAATGCAAGAATCTGTACGTCATGAAACAAGTTACATACTCTGGAAGAAGTTGGCACAACTATGAAAAAGTACCAAAAATAGAGAAATCATACTATCCACTGTAAAAAAAATCAACATTTACTTTGCAATGACAAAGTAATTAAAATTTTTATTGCTATTCTGTTCCCTAGACTAGTAAAGTTAGCTACAAAATTGTACTTGGCAATCCCACAGAACCTGCATGTAAAACTTTAGTGAAGTGTATGCGTGCATTCACAGACAGGCAAAAAAAGAAATATCGTTTCCTCATTTTTTTCCCTGCATACGCTTTGTGATCTAGTTTGCTGTTCAGCTTCCTGTCACTTCATACTTAAGCATTTTCATATAACAATGTTGTCAGGCGAGGCCAGGGGTTACATGTACCAAACCCAGCTATGAGATCCCCAATGGGATATTACAGTGAGGTCATTCAGAGGGTGTTCTGACATCACCGTGCTAACAAGCAATTGCTTGACTCACACTCCATGCGTTTATGGCAAGTCGACAATGTGGCTGCACCAGTTGCAGATTGAGCTGGCCTCTGGCTTCCTTTGCTTTTCCAACACCGCTCTCCTCTGGATAACCTTGGCCTTATCTTTCGCCTTCCCATCCCTGTTAAGTGTTCTCTGTTTCAGTTGTTACATTCATTTCCTTGAACAAACTGAAAAAAATATTTAACTACTTACTGATTAAATCAAATCAGGGCCAGCCGACAATGGAGCTGAGTGGGGCAACCGCTCCAGGCGGCACTTTTGAAGGGGCGGCACTTTGCCGCCCCAAGCCCTTTTTTTTTTTTAAAGCGAAAGAGAGAGAAAGGGGCGCCGAGTGGTTTTCGCTTACCAAGCTGTCAGTACCCGCTCGGCGCCCCTCTCTCCTCTGCGGCGAGTCTTCCTGTTCGGTCTCGGTGCCGGCTTGTAATGCTGAGTGCCGGAAGATTTCCGGCGCTCAGCATTACAAGCCGGCACCGAGACCGAACAGGGAGACTCGCCGCAGGACTGCTGAAAGGTAAGTACAAGGGAGGGGGGGGCGGCAGGGACGGAGGGAGAGGAAGGGTAGATAATGGGGGGGGCGGCAGGGACGGAGGGAGAGGAAGGGTAGATAAGGGGGGAGGGACGGAGGGAGAGGATGGGTAGATAAGGGGGGGGCGACATTTTAAAATTCGCCCCAGGCAGCATTTTGCCTTGGGCCGGCCCTGAATCAAATGCAACCCTTTCATATATACACTACCGTTCAAAAATGTTGTGTCACTTTTCTTAGGAATCAAGCAAATTTCTAGCTGTGTAACATAATTGCAAAATGATCTAATCATCAAATAGTCTTTAAACTTAAACGTGGATGAGCCAACACAACAAGGCACTGGAACACAGGAGTGATGGTTGCTAATAAAGGGCCTCTGTACGCCTATGAAGATATTCCATTACAAATCAGCCCTTTCCAGCTAGAGTTTAAAATCATAGCGTGCCGCTCATATCCAGCCAGTGCCCTTATTTATCCCCAGTCTGAGCTTGCTAGATATTAAGGAGCCTTAAGTAATGAAAAGGGATTTATTGGTGTCCCATATTTTACACTTGCAACAAAAGCAGTAATTAACTAGGAACTATTTAATGTATTAGGAATGCAAGTAATTTGTTCTAAAGAAAAATACATTACAGTGATAGCTTAAAAATTGGTGACCGGTCTGCATCACATTTCTATAGGTTTCTTCACTAGTCGCTGTTTATTCTCTTTAGATGGTTGTGTGACCCCTGACTGCAGCGGGATACCAGGCTCAGACTGGCCATCTTGCTGGATGTCATAGAAGGAGGCCATGCATACATTTATTGTCCGCTGGCATTAAAGTGCCAGGGCTGATTTTAATCCCCTGCCTGGCACTTCCTATTTTCAGTGCTGTGTACCTGGATTGATGTGCAAATTTATACCAATCAATCTTATACCAACTGCAACCAATGCTGACTGGATACTTCCGTTTGCTGTTAGGCCGAGACTAGTTGTCAAACTTTCCCCCGGATTTGCTTCATATAAATAACCTACAATGTGTTTTAAAATCTATGAAGATCACCTTTTCTGAGACTTACATAAATAATTAGCAGGGTAGACTAGGTGGGCTTATGGGTTGCTAAATTCCATGTTCCTTTTCTGTTTCCCATTAATGTTTTATTTATATTTGACAATGGGGGGGCATGTCCTACAGTAATTAACCTCACATGGTTAAATACCAACCTTCCTTAACATTTAACATATTCATCCACTTTCCATTTTTTTTTCTTATTCCCATTTCCTCTCTCTAGTCCCCTGACTCCATCTACCCCTCCCAATATCTGTCATTCACTGCTTTTCTAGTCTGATGCAGAGAGAACGGTCTCCAGCCTGATAATAATGCTTCATGAATCACAACATTTTTACCATACACTTTTGACCCTACAGAGTCGCCAGTCCCCCAGGTAAGCATACCACTGTGACTTCATATCCTGGGGACAGTTTTTACATTTTTCCTGTGACTCATGGTCTGAAACGTAAACATAGCCTTCTCATATATATACCGCTATTTGTACACATAGTTTATCTAATCAGATTTCTAAACCAAGGAAGATTTTTTTTCATGAGAAGCCTTGCGGTATTTACACATGACAACATTTGGCTTGAAACTTGAAATATGCTATTTAGTCCCAGCTAAGGGTTAATATTGTTCCTTTATGGGGGTGGGGAGCAGGAAGCTTCAGGAATGTCAGGGTCAGGAGGAAGTGGGGAGGGGGGGAGACAGAGGTTTAAGAAAAGGATGTGATTAATGACAGGGTATGGTATCTGTGCAGGGGGGTTCTGCCACTAGAGTGGGGTGCACAAGCAAAAAGTAAGGGAAAGGGTGGGCTAAACTAGGCAAAGTACAATAGGGGTGTGTCACAGACAAAAAGCAGAACAGTGAGAGTCTTGAAAAGTTGGAAGACAGAAAGAACTCATGAGACTCATACGATAGAAAGGCAAAAATACACAGTTGTCTGTACATACGTACCCAATAATTAACATCATACTGTAAATAACCGTTAGCTTCAATAGCACAACAAAATATTTACGTGGCTTTTGTAGGTCTGTCTTATTTAACAGTTAGGAAAGTATATACAAACATCCTCTAATGCCGAAAAACGTAATTTGTCATTTGTCAGTGCTACTTATACGGTACCGTTTCCTTGCTAGCAACCACTCCTAACTGCTTTAGTCCTATCACACCTAACAAGGTTTCTGCTGTTATCTTGCCCTCTCATATCATTACCTGCCCACTTGACCCTATCCTCTCATGTCACCTACTATCTCTTTTCAGTGTCCTTACATCTACCCTAACCCATGTATTTACATTCATGTCCAACTTCTGAAAGCTTAATCTAGAGTACTGAAGACTCAACTCTTCTCTATCAATACCTCCATTCTTGGATTCCAGTACCACCTTTATGCTGATTATTCTACCTTTACTCTCCTGAACTCTCACCCACTTCACCAACTCCTCTCACAAACTGCTTCTCTAAAATTGCATCCAGGATAGCATTTTACTCCTTGAAACGCATCATTTCAAAAACTTCTGCCTCATCAATCCCCAATTACTGATGGCTTTTTCCACTGCCCGTAACTTGCATCTTCCTTCAACTGTTATCACATTTTCACATGCTGTTCCTATTTTCTGGAATTTCCTACTTCATTCTGTCAATCTCCTCCCGTCCTCTTCTTACTTTAAAAGCTAACTAAAAACCCACCTATCTGCCACCACGGCCACAACCTACATTCTGAAAAAAACAATCTATTCTCCGCACCTTTAAGATCTCCAGATCACTGACTGTCCACAAGAGGTTCTCCTGTTATATTTCCCCAGTGTATTAATAGATACACTTGCAAGTGGCCCTGTTCTCCTCCTGTACTAGTATGTATCAATATTGTCAATTTTAATGTTTTTTGTTTTCATTTCTCTTTTGTAACAGAGCTACTGATAAGTATAACAGTTGGGGTGGCAGCTCAGGGACTCATGCATCATGACCTTGTGCATTAAGTAGTTAGCATCTGGTCATGGAGATGCACTGACAGAGACATTGAGACTTTTCTCTCTGTTTTGGCAAATAAAATAGTTATAAATGATTATAAAAGTATTCAGCTTTTCTTCTTATGTTTTTATATGTGCTGATACTAATTACATGGAAATATAGCTATGTTTGTTGCAATTACCCTTTCCCTTTCTTTCTCATGCAATGGATATAAAACATTGCAGATCTAAGAGCCTTTAATAGTATAAACCCCCTACTACTACTGCCTTGACCTCAAAAGATGCAGTGCTGACATTTTCTATATGGTTTTTTTCCTGATATTTGGTAGAAAGGAGTAGTTATATTAGACATGGTGCCCTGGCATGGTACCAATGCCCCCCCTGAGCGCCTGTGCCAGCCATGACCCATATTTTCCTCTGGGCCCCAGGTTATCCACAAGCTGATGTTGTGCCCTTGATGTCAGGGGTGGTTTGACTGCATGTCAGATAGACATACAGGCAGACAGACACAAGACAGTACTAAGACAGCATCTGACACATGAACCACATCCATAGTATGCATAGACACACACAAAATACATAAGCCTACCCTTTGCAATTGGCCCCTCTGTGGCTAAGACTGTATGTTTTTTACAAACTCGTAATGTGAAACCCACATTTAAAATATGTTGTTAGAGAGATTCAAGGAATTTCTATGAACATATATTCCATTTTTAAGATTGAAGGAACAGAGGTTTACTTTGTTTATAACTGATAAATAATTAAAATATACGCATACGTGTCAGAAATAAAGTAGAAATGTGTGTGTGAAAGGTGCCATTTCCATATCAGCAAACAATGGCACTGCCTAGGGGCAAAGCTTTCAAGGGTCTTCAGATGCAAACCAACTTTAATATTTTATTTATAGGTAGATAGAAATAGATTTACTTCACTGACTACACTGAAAATGGCTGTGTCAGTTGGGCAACAATGTAAGAAAATGTCAGATAATGTACCTGGGGATTGCAATGGGTATGAGAGTGACCGTGATGGTTAGACTGGTATTGTGTTACAATGTTTGCATGATTGAGACCTATAACTCTACCTGTGTATTTTTAATAGATGTAAGGATCTACTAGACTGACAACGTTTGTGCATTACATAGATACTGAAGGAAATCAGTGTGCAAAACAAATGTGAAATATAGAGTGAGAGTGTGTGTGTGTGTGTGTGTGAGACAGAGATTGTGAACATGGGATAAAAAAACAAGTAAGACACTGTAATAAAGGGAGAAATATCTGACAGAGAATAGCTGATGTGTAGAGTATAATGGCATTATGATTAGGGAATATACCAACATACACAACACATCTACCCAAGTGACAAATATTTGTGGTGGATGCAATAGAACATAGTTTGTTAGGTACAGCTGGACCATCTTTATAGCTGGGAAAACGGCAGCTGCCCGAGTCCAGTGTAGGACTCTGAGCCCACAGCAAGCCATCTACCTGTCTGGGAACCATTTTACAGACAAACCCTTCACGTTAATGGATAGTAAGTGGGGTAACGAAAGGATGAAAGGAGAAGAGGCAGAGATGGAAAGAGAGGAGTGTAGATAGAGTTGGTGTGTGGAGAAACTGATAGCAGCCCAAAATGTGAGTCTTGTCCATGACCCCATAAACAATAAAGACTGTTTTATTAATCATGTCAAATAGGATCAAGCTTAATGAGGGCAATAAATAGATGTTTGTGAGAATGAATAGGATTGTGTTAGAATAAATTAGATAGCATGAGGTAAAAACTCACAAATGAAAGCAAAACATATACCGTAAATAAAAACAAAATCTAAAAAAACATGCTAGTTACAACATCTTCCTGTGATGTGATGAAGTTGGAAATTTCGAAATTTCTGTTTATTGCATCAAATATCTGTCTGAAGCGTTGCTCTTAAACAAGGCTCTACAAATATACTAATGTATTATCTGTAAGCTTGTGCTTGTATGGGGAAATACATTATCGATGCATCATATCTTATGCACCATCCCAAACCTCCAATCCTCCAATTTTAACAGGCATCAGTGTGCTTCTAGGAAAAATAATGTAATTTAACCTTGTTGTTACAAAATGTGGAAATGGCACATAGGAATCTGTGTGTGATGTGACATTGTGGTGGCTGAGACCGGCATGTGTACATGATGTGTGTTAACACATTTATATTCTTCTCATGCTTGTGCTTGATTTTTTTTAAACAGGAGAAGCAGTCTGTACTCATCATACATCAGGGGCACATATTCCAACACTGGCTTAACTATTCTTCTGCCACACATGAATGGATTGTCTGCCAAGTAAACCTCTTAGATGGTGATAGGTTACAGTAATGCTAACAGCTCTTCTATTAAATGTTCTGCAGAATATATCTCTTTAAACCTGGTATCTGCCACAGACAAGGATACTGTGTGTCATTATTGCCCACTTTATATAAATATCTTAAACATAACTCCATGAAAGCCGTGTTGCAAGCTCACGGATGCAAGGGGTTTTATCTGCGATGCTCTGCTTCAGTTTTTTCTCGGATGCATTGATGGACTCTTACATCAGAGGCTGTCATGGTAACATGGATGCTGTTGCCATGGAAGCTTTTCTTGGTGGGGTAGGGTTTAGAGCCCCTAATAACAGCAGCCCCTAATAACAGCATCATATCTCCATGATGGATGAAGTAACAACATGTTTTTAGAAAGAGAAAACATTTCAAGGAGGGTAAAGAAGGAAACTAGTTTGATGAAAAATGAATGTGTCAAAGGGGGGGTTAGGGATACTACTGGAGAAAAGAGAGAGAAAGCAAGTTAGAAGAAAAGAATATATGCAGACAGATAGATATAAGGGGAAGGGAGAAAAAAATGGAAAAAAATTATAAAAGGTTAGTGCAAAGGAGGAAGGGAACATATGAAAAGAGGGGTCGGAAGCCGGTCAGGTAGCAGAGGGAGAAAGAGAGAGAGAGAAGGGAGCACTGAGAGTGAAAAAGACATAGAGGAATAAAGAAATACACTGTGCCGATGATGCCTTGGTCCAGGACAGTCACCATAGCAACAGATTCCTCTTTACTCTTCAATGAAATCAACTGTGCAGAATTCCCAGAGCCTAGCAGCAAAACCACTGTATACGTATTATATGTACATTTTATACAGATAAACTAGAAAGATATAGATAGCTAGAGACACAGACATAGATAAACAGACAGACAGATAGGCGAACAAATATTAAAGCTACCTTGATTTTTGAGAAGTCAGGAAAAAATAATCCATAGAGAAGTAAAATATGAGGAAAGCTTGACTAAAAAATAGAAGACAAAGAAGAAACTCTTAATATTCAAGGAGGTTTGTTTACTAATGTCATTGCGACTGAAAATGTATGTCGATACTTAGAAAAACACACATAAAAAAAGACAAGCAGGCTGTGTGCACTATGTACGGAACCTGAGTATGTAAAATAACAATAATAAAAAAAAACACAAAGTAAATACAATCTAATAAAAACTGAGGACTAGATCAAATAGGTAACATTCAATGAGCACATAATGGTAAACATTTAGATGAAAACTTTTTCATACGTCATTTGAAAGTCATCATTTGTATAATTTTTTATCACTTTTATTTTTCATTGGAAACTCACTGTGAACCCAAGCAGCAAGTTGAAACAGACTTCCTCTACTCTCCCTACATAATTTTAAAACATTACCCACACACTTCTAGTGATAGCAGCTGCTTACTGACTTACAGATTCTCTGTAACTCCATCATGGTAGGCCTGGCAAGGGGCCAGGGGGGCAATTACCCCTCGGCAGCTCCCATTCGAACATTCTAGGCCACTTCCAGAAGCCTTTATAATATGTAAACAGACTAATGTATAAATGATTGTTGGTTCTATGCTGCAACATAGTGGAGTACTGACAAATGCATGTGTTTATGAAAGATGATTTGCCTGTATATACACAGAGAAGCTGATAATGTTTGTGTTCTGCTGTGTTGCAGCATGTCTTGAATATGAAGTGTATGTCTAGTCTATGAATAAACTCAACCAAGCCCTTTTTGTGTATTTCAACACAAATGTGTCAGTAAGAAGGTTTTTAGGAAGCATTTACACCATGTCTGGATCCTTATTATGGCATCCCAATTCTAGGCATTTCATATCCCAAATACGTTCCAACCTGCTTTGTTAATAGAACACCTGCCAGGGTTTTCACCCAAGCCGGATAATGCCAGCCTTTCCCTGAGCTCCATTATCGAAAACAAAGCTTCAAAGCAGTCATTTCCAACATGTAGTTCTGTAGCAAGATGTCAGGTCTTTCTAAATGTACAACAGAATATGTCAATCAACTTTCACCTCTCAGCCTTTTGGCTCAGATCAAGTGAGTACCAGCAAGAGAAGGAAAGCTTGGTCTTCTGGCCTTAAGAGTAGGTAGGTTATCGTACCAGGAGGGAATGGGCTACATATCCCAAGTGGGAAGTGCAGCCCCAGAAAATGAAGAATGGGACCCTGCTCTCCACTGGGGCCATACCGCTTTTGGAGTGGTATAATTGTTCACACATTCAAGGAAAGCACACAGTTTAGGGAAAAAACACCACTTTGTGTCTCCTGGCAGCATGTAATAGGTAGGTGATCACATGTTAAGTCTTTTTTTGGTACACGATCATATTCATATTCAATTTATTTGACATTCTGCATGCAAAGCTGTCAGAAATTCTGAGAATCAGGATACTGGTGGCCTATAAGCCTGGTCCGTTGGAGAATGCCCTAGCAAATTTGGGTGTGTTTGCAACTATAGAACAAAGGTTAATTGATAATAATCATTAAGTGGAATGGAAACAAATATGATTAATTTGTTGTACAATGCTATAGGATATTGGATCAGTGATATTTTGGCGTTTGCCATGTCCACTTTAATGTTTTTAAGAAAAATAATATACAAATTTTAAACAGAACCAAGATGGCTTCTTTCTTTTATGCTGGTATTTTCGCTAACCCTTAGCTGGTATAGGGACAGTAACGTTACACAGTGGTGTACGGTCCTTGTGGAGCCCACGTCAGATACTCATAGTAAGTATGCCCCTATATGTATATCCATCCGGTATGTGTGTGTTGAAGGATTTCCCGGGGGATGTATGTACAGCTGTATCCTGCCTCTGAAGCGACAGGATATCCCTCCATCCAGCCTGAGACAGATTCACACTGCCTCTTCCCACCCGCTAACCTCTCACGTCACACACGTGCATTCACCACTGATTTATCTAGGAAAATAAAACCTTACTTCATCAAGTTGTTTGTTTTCGAACATTCAACAGATATCTAAGCACTGCGTAAATTGTTGGCGCTATATAAATAAAAGATAATAATAATATCTGAAAAGTAATGACATGCGTTGGTTTCTGTATATAGTGCACACATGCATCTGTACCCAGTGCATTTTCATCCCAATTTGCTTATCACTTTGCAAAGTTACCTTCCTTAGGACAAAATTTATGACTCAATGAATTATTGTTGCAAAATCTAAGTATTACTTTTTATCAAGAAGATATGCAAAATTCCATCCAGTGTATTTTTAAAGAAACACAAAGCTGTGGGTCTGTAATCTGAGTCTTGATTCTAAAATCTAGGTGTGCTCCTGAATGTCTTCTTCCAGAGGGAGTGTGGTACATGGTGGGCTCTGCTCTTGGCCTGCAATATGCTATCTCTTCATCTCCATCTGGTGGTGACATCGGGAAGTTCACCATGAGAAAATAAATGTTATGACAGCTAATCAAATTGGTTTTATATTAAAAAAAATACTAACCCTATTAATGTAGCTTTATAGACTCTATTAAACTTTAATTAGCCTACTGGTAAAATACTGCCTTGGTTGCAGGTTTAGTTACTTATCTTAAGTAGTTTGAATCACAGGAATTAAAATGTTGATTGTGTTGGGTCCAAGGGGCTCGGTACTGCTAGATGGCTACAGTACAAGGAGTTATTCTGTTCTTTGTGTTGTATACACATGTGGTATATATATGTATACGAATACATGTGGGGTTACCATTTGCTTTGTATTGACGTAATGTGTGTGGGGAGGCCATTTGCTTTTCCTCATACTTGGCAGCACTTAAACCAATACCCTGTCTGTATGTTCGTTTAGTATTGAGATTTATTAGTAATAGTCGCTACTACTAACACAATTTGTAATTTATTGCTTTGTATTACATAGCATTACCTCAATTCTCATGTATTTCTTTACTACATACAGGAAATAGGTAGCTAGTCTTATTTGTTGTAAATAGTTGGTAAGTTTTCTACTTTTTCTTACATTTGAGAATTTTTCTCTGAACAAAAGGACCTCATGGAAATTGTCATTGGAACCCTCTAAGGCTGAGAACTCATGAGTCCCATGAACACTCGATACACCTGACCGGGACCTAGCCCCAAATTCATGGAACTGCTAGGAACCCGCCTACAATTCGAACAGCGTCGCTACGGACACCCTTTGCCCCACCATGTCGCTCTTTTGATGTTAGGATAAGATTCTGGTGGGCAACTGGTGGTTGCAGAGAGGGAGCTCGTTTGGGAACCCTGGTTTTATTACCAATCTTTAGGGACCGGGTTTATCCAGCCACAGCTATGGTACTCTGGCTCGGCTACCGTGCGGACTATTCCCGGGAAATATACATTGAATCATAACATCTTCGGTTCCCGAGCTCTCCTTTGGTACCCCCGGATTGATGACGCTCCCTCGGGATCACCCCAAAATAGTGACTTTTTTGGGTGGGCATTGCTGGCCATAGAACTGTTTGGAGGTGCTGGGCTGTCTGGTAGTTGAAGGGATTAAACCCCTAATCCTATCATGTCTGGTGTATAAATATCTGTGCTGTCCTCAATAAAGAGAGTTCTGTTTTACCTCTTGGGGGGAACATTACAGATTATTAACCCTTGAGCAACTGAGCATTCACGGCAAGGAAGAGTTCTACTCAGTCCGAGTACGAGTCTCCGTCACAGAAATATTTTAGTCAAAGCTGGGAGAGGTCCAGAAAATTAGGGGTTACGTTCAAAGTTTCAAAAATGGGCTTATTACCAAAGCAACCAATGGTATGATCCAATCAGAAGGACCATTCGACTGGTTGCTATGGCGATAAGGCTACAAACAAGAAACCATAGTGCAGAACCATACAAATCCCAAAAATGCTTTTGGTATACCTTATGTATTCAAGTTATTATATTGAGAATATTAAACATTTTTGGAGCATGCAAAACATATTTACACGGTTAAACTCCCCAGGGAACAGCATCAGTTTGAGGAATACATTCTAGAGGGTGGCAGTTGATCCACATATTTCACTGGTCATGATCTGACAACATGTGACAGCAGCAACTTTTTATTAAAAAAAACCCCAAACATATTGAGTCTATGTATAACCACTTTATGTTTGGCACCAGAACTGCTTTTTTACATCTAGAGCACAACTGTGGTGCTCAACTTTCAAAAACAGGAAGTGTAAAATTACCAATGTTCTATATTTTTTAAGTATATTTTTTGAGTTTTTTCTTTTCGGATGATATATATATATATATATAAAATGAAAACATGCTAACACTTTAAAATCAAAAGGTCATAAACACCCAAACAAATGCATCCTCTGCCTTTGAAGAGAAGAGTTATAAAATGGTGAGAATCTTGTTATTCCCATGAATGTTTACAGAGCCTTCTCTGGCCATTTGACTACTATTTGCTTAAGTAAGTTTTAGCAAAATGTGCTAAACCAAATAGTTTTATGAGATTTGTTATTTTTCTTCTACGAAATAGAACTTTTTGTCAGTTTGCCTCAATTACTGCTTAAATTATATGTGTCTCTCAATAAACATGTTGGAAAGTTGCATGGTTAACTTCAGGAGTTAATTAAGTTTATCTATTTTTCTGTTTCACAGTGCTGTGAGTATTTGCCCTTTCCCGGTAAATTCTGTTTTTGCATGTATGTAACACTTAAATGTTTCAGATTATCAAACTAATTTAATATTAGTCAAAAATAACTTGAGGAACACAGAATGCAGTTTTTCAATCATGAATTCATGTATAGAAGGAAAAAAGCTATCCAACCCTACCTGATTCTATGTGAAAAAGTAATTGCTCCATTTGTTACTAAACATCAATTAAAAAGCACTGGCAAAGAAAAGTAGGCTAAAAGGTCTCAAAAAGCAGCACATGATGCCACAATGTAAAGAAATTCAAGAACCGATAAGAGACAAAATCATTAAAAAGTCTGGAAATTAATTTTTAACGCTCTGAGAGTCCTGTGAACCAAGGTGAGAGCCATTATCTACAAATGGAGGAAACTTGAAGTAGAGGTCAACCTTCCTAGGAGTGGCCGGCCTACCAAATTTCCTCCATAACCGCATGGTCGACTCATCCAGGAAGTAGCAAAAGAACCCAGATTAAAATGTAAACAAATTGCAACCAATCAGTCAGATATACATTCCCCATCCTGTAGGGCAGCATTTTATCTGGGCTGGCAGCATCAATACTCGGGGGGGCAGCTGGGGCCATTACATAAATCAATACTAAAGGGGCAGACTGGGGGCATAAATACACATAGTGTTGGTTTTGGGCGATACACAAGGGGGCAAAAGCACAAAAGGAGTGTCAACGACAAAGTAGTGTGGAAAAAACTTTTTAGTTTTTTTATTGTTGTAGCTTAGGCCGTCCAGATGTGGATGTCGGTGTGGTAGAGCCTGTCCTGGTGTGTATTTTTGGGCGTCAGTGTGGCAGAGCCTGTCCTGGTTTGTGTGTCAGTGTGGCAGAGCCTGTCATGGTGCATGTGTTTGGGTGTCGGTGTGGCAGAGCCTCTCCTGGCGTGTGTTTGGGTGTCGGTGTGGCAGAGCCTGTCCCGGTGTGCGTGTTAGGGTGTCGTTGTAGCAGAGCCTGTCTCGGTGTGTGTGTTTGAGTGTCAGTGGGGCAAAGCCTGTCCTGGTGTGTATGATTGGGTGTCGTTGTGGCAGAGACTGTCCCGGTGTGTGTTTTTTGCCATCTGTTTCCTGGCACTTAACTTACTGTAGGAATAAATTGAACTATTTAATTTTTACTTATCCAGACATAAAACGCCCTCCTGAATTTGTAGTAACTTCAGAGGACAAACCTTTCTAAGCCCAGAAATCAGTGAGTGGAAAAGTAAAGGTTTTTTGTTTGTTGCTTCAGGTGTCCTGTGTATAAAGGCTTTCTTTTAGTGTACTGATGTACTCCCAATCCCATCACATTACATCAATATGCGTTAGGAAAAGATGGGCATGGCTGCTGGGCTGATTTGATGGCTCAATGGGCCACTTGACAAGATTTGCCCCCCAGGCCTTAGGCTGCCAGCCCTCCCCTGCCGTTGACTGATGAGTCAATAGTGAAACTTTTTGGAAGACATAGTTCACTTTATATCTGACACAAAGCTTACACAACATTCCATAATAAGAACATCATACCAGCAGTAAAACACGTGGTGGTTGTGTTTGCTGCTCCAGGACCTGGGGACTTGCCGTAGTTGATGGAACCATGAACTCTGCTCTCTACCAGAAAATCCTGAAAGAGTATGACCTAAAGCTCAAGAGTAGGTTTTGGAGTGGCCTAGTCAAAGTCCAAACTTGAATCTGATTGAAATGCTGTGGCAGTTCATGCTCGAAAACCTTCCAAGAAGAGTGGGACCAAAAAAAGAAACAGTGCACACAAGTTGTAAAGATGGCGGGGAGCAATTACTTTTTCAAGTAGGTTATATAGGTTATATATGTTTTGATTAACTCTTACCTTTAATACATGAACTGATCATTTAAAAGCATTATGTGGTTACTTACTTGCATTACTTGCATTTTGTGGTTACTTATGGTTTTAAAGAAAATGGCATTCCCAGAGGATTTTATTCAGTGTATTAACGTTTTATATAAATTGTCTAATGGCTTTTTAACTCAGAAAGTCTCTCTTAAATCCAGGGCGGAACAGGGATGCCCGCTTTCACCCCTTCTTTTTGTCTGTGCCATTGAACCCCTTTTAGCCCTTCTACGAAAGGATAAGTTTATCCAGGGCGTCTCCATCCCGGGGGTGGGGCTGGGGTACAGGTGAAGGCTCTGGGCTACATGGATGATGTTAGTGTGTATTGTACAACCCCAGAGTCCTTGAAAAGAGCTATGCGAACAACTGAGTATTTTACATGTGCCTCTGGTTTTTTGTTGAATCTTAACAAATTTGACTGTTTCACTATTGGCGATTGGGATGGAAGTCAAACACCTTCTGTCGAGACCCAAAGTAACAGTATTAAAATACTGGGAGTGGTTTTTGATTATGCAAATAATGGCAAGAGATCATGGGATATTGTTTTGGAAAAATTTAACTGCAAAATAGAATTATGGCAAACCCGAAAGCTGACAATGGAAGGGAGAATTTTATTTATCAAGGCAATACTCTTACCAATAATGATGTATTTAGGAGTGGTATTTCCCCCTTCTGACTTGTACGCAAAGAAACGAATGCGTGTTTGTTTTATGTTTTTCTGGAACTTCAGAAGTGAGAAACTTAAAAGAGAGAAAGCGTGCAAACAAAACACAAATGGTGGTAAGGGGATGCCTGATGTGAAGCATATTTTATATATAAAGTCTTTTACTACCTGTTTTAAAAATTTTTACAAAGAATGTATTTTTGCTTATTTTTTACGCTACGCGGCTGGTCATATTTTTAGGAAATATAACTTTTACTCGCTGTCTCTTAACTCTCCTGTGCTTTTAAATCCACCAAAGCAGTATGTCTTTTTAGAGGAAACAAATACAATACTGCTGTTATATTATCAAAGACAACTCTGAGAGAGATCTTACATGGCAGGGAGCGCACGAATGTTTGCCTGCTAGGCAACTTCAGCACAGGACAGGTTTTGGTGCCACCGCTGAGTGCCCCAGAGATCAGTGTACCCAAGATGAGACAGTGTTACATATATTTTGGAACTGCTTTTATGCACAGGACATATGGGAAAAGACAGGCTATACAGTTGTTTGATATGGCCTTTTTACCTGTACCACAGCCAGTGGCGTCGCTACAGGGGGGCAAGGGGGGGCAATTGCCCCCCCTAGGATATTCCTTGCCCCCCCTGTTGCCCCCCCCGCCGAATTTGGAGCCACCCAGGACAGTCCCCTTGACTGCTAACGACGGCATGGTGCCGTCGCTAGCAGTCCCAGTCAGGTGCTAACGACAGCACCATGCCGTCGCTAGCACTATCTTACCTTGATGGAGGTCTGTGGACCCCCATCACCAACTACCCCGGCGATCTGCCCCTCACACTGAAGGGCATCACCGGGGCCACCCGATCCGGCCGGTGACGGCACGCGCAATGACGCGATGACGTCACCGCGCAACTTTATTAATAACTGACAATTGTCAGTTAAAGTGGTATGGGGGCATGCTGCTTAGATGCCTGTATCTCAGGCATCTAAGCAGCTACAGACCCCCAACATATACCTTGTAAAAAAAAAAAATTAAAAAATATTACGTTAAAAAAAAATGTAAAAAAAATGATTTAAACATAAAGTAGTTAAACTTTAAAAAAAAAAAAAGTTTAAGTATTCTAGCTAAATGATCACTGTGGTAGCCAATGTTACCACAGCGATCATATAGCTATAAAAAGTCACATTTCCTTTTTAAAAATGGCCGATACTAATTTTTAATCCCATGATCCCTTTGATCATATGGTTAAATTAAGCCAACGGTAGAGGGAGGCAATTTTTGAAATCCTGATGAACTGCAAATATTATTAAAATCAGCCATTTAGCCTGTGTGGTACGTGAGTAACCATATCATCCCTGGAGCTCCTTGCATTTTTACTGCAAAACTTATTTTTGCTGTAAAAGTGATTTTTTTTTTTCTCCCTTTACCATCATTTCTTTGGGATTGTAAGGGGAAAGAATGGTGTGTGTGCTTCTGCGAGTGAATGGAGATATGAAAGGTGTGTGAATGATCAGTAATTAGGGTTGAAGCCTTGAGGTGGCATTACTGCTCATGTAGGAAGTTAAATTATGGCACAAAAATTACACATTTGCAAGAACTACACCCCTTGGCGCATCAAATGAGGGGCTGTATGTGTTTCTAGTACAAACCTGGAGTGCGCTAGACACAAATGAACATGTCGCTATGGTTAGAAAAAAACATATTTTCTAGCCAAAGCGACATATTCCATCATTATTTGTGCACTCAACTTTTGTCCTCGAAATACATGTAGCCCCTCATTTCAAGCTCCAAGGGGCGTAGTTTCTTAAAATGGATGAATTGTCTGAATGAGGGAGAGCATGAGTTAATGTGTGGATGAATTGTCTGAATGAGGGAGAGCATGAGTTAATGTGTTTGTGTGTATAATAGATGTATAATTGTGGAAGGGCAAAGATGGCACTAGCAGGATGTTTGAGCCTTGGGGACCGAGATGGCACAGGCCGGGTGTATATGGGACAAAGATGGCAAATCGTATGTGGGTGCTGGCCAGGTTCTATGTGGACAGTGTGGACGTCAGGGCTTGCTTTGGGGTGTGCAACCTGTGATCTATGCCTGTAATTTAGGGGGTTTTAAATATACCTTTAATGCTGTGTTTTTATGTGCATTCCAATTGATCTGTACCTGCAAAGCTGGGTTTGTGTGTTCTTCTGTAGATCCATATCTGCTATGCGATGTTTCCATACATTATTTATGTATACCTGCAAATACAGGGTTTGTATGTCTTGTTCAGTTGATTAATACCTGCAATGCTGTTTCCATGTATTTATTTGATCTATACCTGCGATGCTACGTTTCATATATTATTATTGTATACCTGCAAAAACAGGATTTGTATGTCTGATTCTATTTATTTGATATATACTTTCAGTGCTGACATCACAAGTGAATTTCAATTGATCTATACATGCAAAGCTGGGTTTGTGTGTTAATGTGTTGATCTATACCTGCTATCAGCAGCAGGGTCTAATATTTATATATATATATTTATATATATATCGGCAGCAGGAACTAATATTAATATATACCAGCAACTTGGGCTAATATTAATATATATGGGCAGCAGCAGCATCTAATATTGATATATATATCGGCAGCAGGGTCTAATATTAACAAAACTGCCAGTTCAGCTGTAATGTTGAAATCATGTTTCAATCATAGTCTTTACTTCAAAGAGATAAGTACTCATTATGTAGTTAAAAATGCACGTCTAACGCATATGTGCGATGGGGCCATCACATAAATCAATAATAAAGGGAGAGGCTTGCTGGGGGCATTAATACAAATAGTGGTGGCTGCAGGTGATTATACAAGCGTGTGGGGGCACCACATTAATCTATACTAAAAGGGTGCTGGCTGGGACATCAATAAACAAGGGGCAAAAACACTAAGGGGGTACAAACGACAATGCATTGTGAAAAATCCATCCTGATGTAGATGTCTGTGACGTAGATTTCTGTCCTGCTATTTGTGTGTTTTTGGTTATCAGTGTAGCAGAGCCTGTCCTGGGGGGTGTGTGTGTATAGGTGTTGGTATGGCAGAGCCTGTCCTGGTGTGTGTTTGGGTGTTGGTGTGGCAGAGCCTGTCCTGGTGTGTGTGTTCGGGTGTCAGTGTGGCAGAGCCTGTCCTGGTGTGTGTGTGTGTTTGGATGTGGGTGTGGCAGAGCCTGTCCTGGGGTATGTGTTTGGGTGTCCGTGTAGTAGAGCCTGTTCTGTGTGTGTGTTTGGGTGTCGGTGTGGCAGAGCCTGTCCTGGTGTGTGTGTTTGGGTGTCGGTGTGGCAGAGCCTGTACCGGGTGTGAGCCTGTCCTGGTGTGTGTGTGTGTGTGTGTGTTTGGGTGTTGGTGTGGCAGAGCCTGTCCTGGTGTGTGTGTCTGGGTGTCGGTGTGACAGAGCCTGTGTTGGTGTGTGTGTTTGGTCATCTGTTTCCTGGCACTTAACTTACAATAGAAATTATTTAATTTATACTTATCCAGAGATAAAATGCCCTCCTGAAGTTGTAGTGACTTCAGGGGACACAATGTTCAAGGCCCTGAAATCATTTAGTGCAAAAGTTAAGGTATTGTGTTATTTACTCTATAATATTTATTTCAAGGATTAGTCGTACTAAATTGTGGCTTCAGGCTTCCCATGTTGAATGATCAAGTATTATGTTAGTCCAATAACAAAAGTATAATTCCATAGCACATTACTTTTGGCAATATATATATATATATATATATATATATATATATATATATATATATATATATATATATATATATATATATATATGTTTTTTTCAGTGGTATGATTTAATGGTGGAAAATATTAATGCCCCCCCCCAGTTTGACTGTGGTATCTTGTGTGCCCCCCCATATATTGTTTCTAGAGTCGCTGCTGTCTAGATGCAAATTCTTGTTCTTGGGTTGAACATTGGCTTAGTGATAGAGTACAGAGAGTTGACATAAATGGTGCATTTTCAAGCTGGACAAAAGTAGTAAGTGGTGTTCCTCCAGCAATCACAGTCCCATCATGCCTAGGTTCCAGTAAATGCTGTAACCTAGGCATGATGGGACTGTGATGCTGTAACCTAGGCATGATGGGACTGTGATTGCTGTTAGCAATCACACTCCTATCATGCCAAGTCAGCCAGTACATGCTGGTACACGGTGGCTGTAAGTGATGTGCAGACCCCATACTGCTGGCAGCATCAATACACAAGGGGGGCAGCTAGCTATGTTTCAGCATGTACTGGCTGACTTGGCATGATAGGAGTGTGATTGCTAACATCAATCACAGTCCAATCATGCCTAGGTTCCAGCACTTACACATCCATTCTATCACACACACACTCATTCATTCATATACTCATTCATTCACAGATTCATTCCCTCAATCACGCATACTTATTCAAACACCCTCCCCACCCCCTTACCTGCACTGCAGCTCCTCGATGCCGCTCACAGTCTTCAGCAGAGGGCGCGGCCTCCCTCTGCGTTCTCTGGTACTGCACAGAGGATGTGATGTAATGTCACGTGAACTCTGCTGGGTTCCGGTTCCTCTGTGCAGTACAGAAGACCCTCCCACAGGTAAGTAGCAGGGCTCGAGGTGCGGACCGCGTAAGATCGGTTGCCCTGGCTGCCGATCTTACGCGGGGCCGCACCTCGAGGTCTCGCGGGCCACATTTGCGGCGTTTCTATTGGGGGGGTTCCTACGGCCCTGGGGGGGATTTCTTAATTATCGGTCCCCCCCGCATGAGTTACTGGGGGGGATCTGTCCCCCCCGTCCCCCCCCCGTCCCCCCCGGTTCCTACGCCCATGCACCTATGCTAAAGAAGGATATTATAGCACTGGAAAAAGTGCAGAGGAGGGCTACAAAATTAATTCAAGGAATGGAACACTTTAGTTATGAAGAAAGGTTAATTAATTTAACTCTCTTTAGTTTAGAAAACAGTGCCTCAGAGGGGATATGATTATATAAATATATATTCGGGGCCAATACAAACCATTGTGTGAAAATCTATTCATAAACAGGACTATGCATAGGACACGTGGTCACACATTTAGTCACGGAAAATCAAGTCGTTAGCGACAATTGACGTGCCAGGACCGGCACGTCTTTAAACGGGTGCAGAAAGCGATCTATTTTCGCTTTCTGCACCTAAACGGCGTTGCTGTAATGCCTCAACCTCGAGGCATTCAGCAACGCCATCTCTGGCCCCTCCCCGGGGCGTCAACATCTGCCATACTTTGTATGGCGGCGGACGCCCGTTTTAAAAGCGTTTAGGAGGCGATCAACGAGGGGTTTTTGCCTTCTTTTGGATCAACAGCAAGAAATAAACAGATATGGGAACGGCTGAACTTGATAGACGCATGTCTTTTTTCTAACTTTGTAACTATGTAACAATCTGTCACATGACATTTACGTTCCCAGCAAATAATCTCGGTGGCATGCTTTTGCAGAGTTATTAACGTTGCATGTAGTTCTAAGTGTAATTTTGTATTGGTCTGAAGGGAAACAATATAATGCTCTGCCCACATTGCATAATGTAGTTATGGCAGCTATGAATAACTACACATTGTATTAAATTCCTTATTACTAATAAATTATTACAGATTGGTATGTATGTGTGTGTGTATATAAAATATCTGTATGTGTATCCATGAGTGTATAATATATGTGTATATGTATATATATGTAACGGGTTTTTGGGTTTGCTTCCCGAACAACAGAGTGGGCTTATGAAGGAAAATAGGGATGCATTACCCAGAGAGGAACCTGTTATATCTCAGGAGCCTTTCCCTTTGGAGGAACATCTTCAAAAGCTCCCTACAGAAGTAGAAGCCGAAGACAACATTATGTCAGAGATGACAAACAGAGACATGGAGGGAAATATCCCAGCGTTGTCACGGGAAGTAGCTGAAGCTATAGCACAGCTGAAGCCAATACCTGTGAGGTTCCGTCCAGCCCCAACTCCGTTCCTGGATCCAGAGACGAGGAAGTATCTTGAAAGGCACCTGCACGAGAAGCTGATTCACAGGTACTCGAGGCTGCCGCTTCTGGTTCAGGACTCTATAAATGCAGCTGCCTTGCTCGTTGAAATGCCAGAAACATGTTCTGTCGACATAGAACTAATCAACCCCAAGGATGAAGCTCTACGGGAGAGACTGGAGACTTTCTTTCAACTAAAACTTTTACAGCAGAGTGGGAAGGAATTTAGGCATATATCATCGACATGCAAACCTGCTATATCTCGGCAGCCAGATCTCCCTGTGGAGCCCTCAACCAGCGCAGACAGTGGGGTGGTTCTCAAACAACCGAGTGGGCTTCGGGTGAAAAATAGGGATACGTTACCCAGAGAGGAACCTGTTATATCTCAGGAGCCTTCCCCTGTGGAGGAACATCTTCAGAAAGAAAGCTCAGCGAGCTCAGACAGCGGTGAATCTTCAAGCAAGACTTCACAGGCAGAACTATTGACATCTTCCCCGTCTTCTCAAACCTGTGACTCGTCACCCACCCTGACATCCACACTCCTGTTGCACATTTGGCTCATCAAGTACTGATCGTTCAGAGGAAGATGGATCTTGAGAACAGAAGGATGAAAAATATCTATCCTGTGCATGTTTCATTTTGGTTGTTGTATTCTGCTGAGAGGCTGTTCCAGTCATCCACTCAGTAATCCAGAACCATCCAAAGCACATAAAGTATGGCAGTTTTTCTGGATTTTCTGCCACTATTTACACTGCTATGTCAATAAACTGTAAATAGCATTTAATATTCTGTTATGTGTGTTTCTAGTGCAGCGGAGAACTGCTGCCATACCCAATAGCTGTCCCTTTTCCTACCCTGCTCCAGGCACTCGCCCTCTGTCTCTTCAGACATCCGAGACACTTCAAGTGCTTGTCTCAATTTGTCGCCTCACTCCGTCATCATCCTCAGTTTCGCTTTGTCCTTCACTGTGCCGCACCTCTTTTTTCTTTCCACGTGTAGTTCACGTATAGATAAAATAAACTAATGGAAACACAGCACAGCAGGTATAGATCCAATGAATAACAAATAGAAACCTTGTGTTTGAAGGAATTAATAAATAACACGTGAAACAGATTTTATGCAGGTATAGATCAACTGAAAAATCACAAGAAAACTCAGCATTGATTGTTTAGATCCAATAAATAATGCATGGTAACTAGACTTGTGCATTCGTATTTGGGGCGAACATGAAAACGAACACGAAGAGTGCGTTTTCGTTGTTCAGCCCGAATACCGAAGAAACGAACCAGGATTTTAAAAGTCTGGACGAGCGACTCTATTGGTCGCCAGCAGGGGCTCACCTGCCATCAACCAATGAAGGTTTACTTCATTGGTTGATGGCAGGGAATGCCCCTGCCGGCGACCAATAGAGTCGCTCGTACGGACCTTTAAAATCCTGGCGCCAAAGCTGCAGCCTAGTGTATACCACGTTAACCCAGTATTAACCCCTTCTACAATAAACAGCAAAAAATGAAGAAGAAGAAGAAAAAAAAAACCACGATGAATGTACACGAATATTCGCCCGAACCGAGCACAATAACGGGCGAATATTCGTGTAATACGAAGATTTTTCCCCCCACAAAGACGAACATGAAGAGTTGGCCGGCGCCCAAGTCTAATGGTAACCCTAAATTGCAGACATACATCACACGTCACACACCCCAAAGGCCAGCCCTGGCATCCGGATTACATCCAAAGGACCTGCCCAGAAACCAGATTGGACGCATAGGACTTGCCATCTTTATCCCAACAGCCTGCTTGTGCTATCTTTGGCCCAAACAACCTTTCTGGGCTATCTTTGCCACAAACAGCCTCCCTGTTTTACCTTTGCCCCAAACAGCCTAACTATGTCATCTTTGCCCCATACAGCCTCCATGTGCCATTTTCCCCCCCAAGCAGTCCCCACGTGCCATGCTTGCCACAAACAACCTGCCTGTGTCATATTTGCTCCAGTGAATATAATATAAGAAAATAATATAAGTGAAAAATGAGAGAAAGGGTGTAAGCAAGAGAAAAGTGAAAGACAGAAGTGTGTGTGTCTGTGTGTGTTTATAGTATTTGTGGGAGGGGTATTTATATAACCCTCTCTTTCAGGGAGTTTCGTTAGCGCTGGGTGTCTCGTTAGAGCTTACAGGCTCTTTCGTTCACAATGCAAGGCCATCTCGTTTACACTTCCAGGGCATCTTGTTGCTCACGTTAGTGGATTTCGCTGCACCTCATCTAGTCTCTCGTCTCCCTGGGCATCCCTCTCTGTGCTCCCTTACATTCTCACTCAGCATCCGCCTCCGTCTTTAGACTGGGTAAGAATTTTCATTTCTTATTCATCTGCTTTCTCTACACAGGCAGCAGCTGTGCAGGGAGGGAAGGGGTCTTGTTTAGACAAAGCTGCTTAGCAGCTCTACTCGTTTCATGGGCAGGAAAGGAGAGGTCTTGTTTAGACTGAGCTGTTCAGCAGCTCTTCTCCTTTTATGTGCAGGGAGGGAGGGGGTTTATTTAGAAAAAGCTGCAGGCGATCTACTCGTTTCACGTGCAGGTAGAGATGGGGTCTTGCTTAGAGAGAGCTGTTCAGCAGGTCTGCTCGTTTCATCTGCAGGGTGGGAGGGTGGCTCATTTTATACTCGTTTTATATGCAGTAAGGGCTAATTTTCTAATTTTTATTATGCAGAGAGGGGGCTTTAACAAAAAAACATTCTTCCATACATTTGTTCTACCTTTTGCCACACTGTGCGAATAACTTCTCTTTTATCACCCAGGGGAACCAGGAACCCTCTCCCTCTCTTCTCATTATATCTAAGTCTCCCTCCCTTCTCCCTATCTATCCTTCTCACTATCTACCCCTCTCCCCCCCTGCACTTACCTGCAGCCAGATCTCCCTGTGGAGCCCTCAACCAGCGCAGACAGTGGGGTGGTTCTCAAACAACCGAGTGGGCTTCGGATGGAAAATAGGGATGCGTTACCCAGAGAAGAACCTGTTATATCTCAGGAGCCTTCCCCTGTGGAGGAACATCTTCAGAAAGAAAGCTCAGCGAGCTCAGACAGCGGTGAATCTTCAAGCAAGACTTCACAGGCAGAACTATTGACATCTTCCCCGTCTTCTCAAACCTGTGACTCGTCACCCACCCTGACATCCACACTCCTGTTTGGTCTGAAGAACACCATGATGATGATGTTCAACTGCTGTTGCACATTTGGCTCATCAAGTACTGATCGTTCAGAGGAAGATGGATCTTGAGAACAGACGGATGAAAAATATCTATCCTGTGCATGTTTCATTTTGGTTGTTGTATTCTGCTGAGAGGCTTTGACGTTCACTTACCTGCTAGAGGTCCTGTGGTGAGAGCCGAGGCCTCTGTCTCTTTACTCTGCCGCAGTGCGCGCTGCTTCACTGCTGAGCGCCGGTATATGACGCCATATTCCGGCGCTCAGCATGAACTGCCAGCACCGTGCCTGAGCTAGAGGCCTCGCGGAGGAGACTGAGGGGCGCCGAGCGGTTGTTGAAAACTTCATGAGCTACCGCTCGGCACCCCTCTCTCTCCTCCGCGTCAGAAAAAAAAAGGACGGCGTTTCAATTCCGGGACAGTGCATTGTCCCGAAATGAGGCTGCTGGGACATGGGACTTAAAGTCCCATTGTGGGCAATCTGGGACATGTGGTCACCCTAGTACCTGATCTAGGCTTCATCAAGGTCTTGGACTGTAGACCTCGCTGGGTTAGATGACCAAAAGTATGTGGACACAAGAGTTTGTTGAGCTTTTATAGAGCTCCTACCTAGTGCATTATGCTGTGCACAGGCACCATTGTGTTTTAACTCTGAATGTCTAAGACTTATACAGCCACAATACTGGGTAGCCTAGAGCTCAATGATGCAGGGTCTAGCAGATTCTGTGGCCCTCACTCTTTGTCCCACCATCCAGGAAGGAAATGTTGGTGAGTATGGTAGCTTTTGCACCTTATGGGCAAAAGGAAACATTACAAATCCGTATCATGTGAAAACGCACCTCATAATCGCAACACTAAAGAATGAGAACTGCCAAAGTATCTGAAGCAAAATAAACATTTCAACACGTCATTTATTAAAATGTACAATGACTGCTACAGCCAGTTGGTGTGTGGCTTGTGAGGCATCCTCATTCATCCTTCCTTCTTGTTTACAGTGAGATGTCTCAGATCCAGTGCTTGGCTGCTCATGGAAAGGTACATATCAACGAGGACATGGACTACAGTCAAACAGTGACATCCTGGGGACCTCCCCAGAGGCCTGCAGGCACAGGATGAAAAATGTAGTTATTTTAGTGCTTGGCTTGTCAATCCTACCACTCTGTCTTATTTTGTAAAACTTTAATATACATTTTCCCTTTGACAACATTTACATATATATAATGCACTCAGTGGTTGTACACACCCACCTTGTATACCGTATTGGCTCGGATATAGGCCGCCCCCGTTTATAGGCCGCACCCTAAAAGTTTGGTGCTTTTTTAAAGAAAAAGTTTTTTTCTTTAAAAAAGCACCAAAAAAACCATGCTGCCACTCTGTCTCCCCCCCCGAGATATGCTGCCACTGTCCTCCCTCCCCGAGATATGCTACCACTGTCCTCCTCCCGCCCCCAAGATATGCTGCCACTGTCCTCCTCCCCCCGATATATGCTACCACTGTCCTCCCCCCCCCGAGATATGCTGCCACTGTCCTCCTCCCCCCCCGAGATATTCTGCCACTGTCCTCCTCTGCCCCCCCCCGACTTACCGGAGCAGACTGGATGTGCCGGCACCGGAAGTTGTATACGCGTATTGCGTAGATGTCCCCCGCCGGCCCCGCAAGACACCCGGGAGTCTGCTCCGGTAAGTCGGGGGGGGGGGGCAGAGGTAAAACGCATCGTGCGGACGGTCCGCACGATGCGCTTAGACAACCTCCCGTGCCGGCACCCCCCCCCCGTGGGAAGTGCTGGCAGGGGAGGCTGTCTCAGCGTATCGGGGAGTAGGATGCAGGGACCTGCCCGGCGCTAGACCCCGAATATATTCGAATATTCGAGCCAATACGGTAAATAATAAAACCAAATTATCATGATGAATTAAACATTGTGGATATGGGTATATGGTACAAGGTCGCAAGGAAACGCATTAAACCATAGGATATTTTTGGTCCTCTGTATGTAGAATTGAAGCTTATTTAATTTTTTCCTATGGAACTAAATGAGTTTTTCCTTCTCAAAAACTCAACCTAATTTCTACTCGGTATGGAATACAAATGAATATACTCCTCTGAGTAAATAAGAAACTTGAAACCCCCCCCCCAGTTGACTTTTTTCTTCATGTATGATGATTATCTCCCCAGTATAGATACCAGAAAATCATAGTCTGGTGAACATTTTGTCATTATTTTTAACATTAAGTCATCATCTGAATTCTGGTGACTTTGGAGTTTCCCTTTGACATTTTGTACATCTTGTAAGCTTTTTGCTGATATCAGCTGAACCCTAGACACTACAACTCATTAATGTATGGTTACACATTAAACTTACACTGTTTTGACCATATTACTAGATTTTTTATGGAATAAAATCATATTTTTTGCATTCTGACACTGCTGTTTTTTTATTTGATGGCTTCTAAATTTTTCTTTTCAATAAAAGATAAGGCAAATTGGTATATCAATACTTTTTATTGGGCCAACACAAGAGATGTAATCTTCCATAGTTTTTTTTTAATGCACCATGAAGGGCCAGTCTTGGTTAATGTCCAGGGTAGCCAAAAGGCAGCTTATTAGTTCATACATTACTAGACCTTTTTGTGATGATATGCCACTCTGCCCCCAGAAATGCCTTATAACCCCTATATGAGACTCTGCCTCCCTGATATGTCACTTTGCTGCCAGATATGACTTATACTCCCTATATGCTACTCTGCCTCCCAGATTTGCCTCTTCACCCCCTATATGCCACTCTGCATCCAGAAATTCCTTATACCCCTCAGCTTCTCCCCATGCTTCAGATTCCTTGCTGTGTAGTGGGGGCAGCCGGTAGAGGTCTGCACAATGTGCACAGGCAACCTCCGTTGCTGCTGCGGGCATTTCCGCCGGGGCTTCTATGAGCACCGGAAGGTCATGTGACGCCGGCGCTCCGTCATAGAAGCCCCCGCAAAAGTGCCGGAAGCAGCGGAGGTTGTCTGCGTGCATCGCACAGACCTCCACCGGCTGCCAGAGAGGAAGATCCAGGTCTCTTGCAGCGCTGGATCTTAGTCTTGTGGTCAGACCTCTATTTGAGGTCTGATTAGAAGGTGACCTTGAATATGACGATGGTTATTTTTCACAGCATTTGCTCTGAAAAAAACCTTGTCTTATAATCGAGCAAATGCGGTATTCCACCCACTGACAGGTGCCATGATAACAAGATTATCAATGTTATTCACTTTACCTGTCAGTGGTCATAATCAATGTTCCATCTAATTTTTCTTAGTTGGCGTGCGCAGAAAATTTCTCTTGTGCAAAAAAGTTTCACAGAGCAAACATTTTTTTCTTTTTTTGGGAAAAACTGTTGTGCGCACAATTTTTGGACATGTGCGCTCTCTAAAAAAGCTATGTGCGCACGCACAAGCGCACAGCTTAGAGGGAACACTGTTCATAATGCTGATCGGTGTATATATATACATATATACCTGGGACTGGCCAAGCATGCAGAAATATGTTTAACAGGAAACTGATAAAATAACAAATACATAAATAAATAAATAAACAAATAACATTACATGTTTTAAAGTCCTACGCTGCGATCAGAGAACACTTAAAGGTTGATAGCTGTCTCTAGAATGGGGGAAACCAGGGAAATTATGCCATGCCCTTTGAGGCCCCATATCTGGCATAAAATCAAAGAAATACTATTACAAAAAAAAATCAGTGAAATTTATGGATTTTAGTGTGGTGAACAAGTATGTAACAGGCCAGTCACTCCGCGTAAGCTGAAACCAGAAAATGTCAGTGTTTTTTCATGCCGCATGGGCCAGAAAGGTTGAGGAAAGAGGCCTTGCCCCACCTTAGGAAGGACATTGGTTATCTAACTAATTTTGCTTTACGTTGTTTGTTCTGCCTGATGCGGGGTGTTGTAGGAACGCTATCATTTGGGTTACCCGTCTCTGTTTATAACATATAAAAGTTCTCCCCTTCAACAGGAGATGTCTGGGAAGGCTGCACACCAAACTTCTGGAAACTCATCTCTGGATGCTAGCAGCGTCTGCGGAGACACATTGTAACACTTATAACTAAGATATAAACATATTCTGGAAATAAGCAACAATCTTAACCAAAATGTAGTTTACATTTTAAGTGTACATTTAATTAAAAATGAGTAGCCAACCATATATAGAGCATCACTACAGAATGGTAATATTTGCAATAGATGGCAAAATGTCTTGTAATTTCACTAAAAGAAAAGTCTAAAAAATAAAGAAGTTCTGAATTTAATTTCCACTGATTTTGTGATTAATTTTCTTCTGAGATTACCCAGTACACTCTTACAATAGATGCTTGGTTGAGGGTCATGGGACTTGTAGTTCTTCTAGTACTGTCAGAAAGCAAAAACGATCAAGAGCTCCTAAAATGATGCCAAGTATATCTAGTGGCAAAGTATGTAAAACCCAATATTTTGATTTCCATGATGAGCACCTCCCTTTTTTGCAATAACTTTCTTACTTTAATGAAGAGTTCATCTTCGCAGATCAGAGTCCCAGGAGATCCTAACCCCACCTAGTGGACGACGAACAGCAATGCACGAGATGTCCGGGCCTCCACCTACACTGTTACGGTTCTAAAACAGATACTGAAATATGACGTCATAGAAGAGAATACCAGCGCCGCCCTGTGGTTACTAGCTGTAGCCACATATGGTTCAGTATATCAGTACAATATCTGTTGTTAGTGGTACTTATAATAAGGTTGACAGGCACTGCTTTAGAAAGATGACATAGGCAGCTTTTTGTAAAGCAGTCTGTCATGGAGGCCACCGCTAGACTTTAGTGTTACCTTACTCTTTAGTGTTACCTTACTCTTTAGTGTTACCTTACTCTTTAGTGTTGGGAAGAGTAAAATGGAGACAGCTGTGTTGGTCCAAGAGAAGATATAGATTCTAGTTGAAGTTGATACCTTTTATTGGGCCAACATATTTAAAAATGTGCACATGTAAGTATTCAAAACTTCCTAGACCCCTTTTCAGAATGCTTTTGTTATTCTGGTGTTAGGATGCACAGTTTAGTGACCTCACCCTCATAGCATTGCCTCATATTACATCACAAAGGGCTATCTGTGTTAGTCCCTTGTCCAACCTTAAGCTCCTCACACGCCACTCAGAGACAGTCAGGTTTAATAGCTTGAGCTCCTTGATGCCAGATAAGGATGTGACACCAAGGGGAACCTGAAAGTGACGTGGTGACAAAGGAGAACTTTACACACGATGGAGGATGAGAAAGAATTTTTACTTTTTAATGGCTACAAACTTGGGAAGACAATCGGACAAGGGACATACTCCAAAGTGAAAGAGGCATACAGCAACAAACTAGGCAGAAAGGTGGCCATTAAAATCATTGACAAGGCAGTAGGTCCAGAAGGTAGGTACAAAATAAAAGAGCCACATCTTCTTTTTTAATACACCCCAAGCATGCTAAATATCACTGTTGAGAAGGCCGATTGCAAAATATAATTTTAAATTATTGGTTTGTAACAAACCTTGACCATAAATTGACTGTTAATTAAGAAATCATATGTTTTAGTTAGTCTATTACGCCTGATATCATGCATGGAGAGAACTGTTGCCTCCTCTCCATGCAGATCTTTAACTGGAGCAAGTTATAAAGATTGAAATATAAATACACGCAACGTAACCGAGCAATAAGAAGCGATATTGTATGAGACATGATTTCCATAGGAGTTGGATGAACTTTAAGATCTATTTTGGTCTAAAACATATTTGCCAGAATTGAAGTAAGTTTGTAAAATGTATTTGATACTGCCTTATTAAGTTCTATTTTTGCAACAAAAAAATATTTAATATGTTAAAGCATGTTTTAATATGTGATCATTTTCATATTAAATACGTCTTAGCAAATGTAACTTTCATAACTAAATTCAGCGTTAGAAATTCATTACTAATAGTGCTGAATGCCCAAACCTGTTCAAGAAATAACTCAAATCAAACAAAATTTTATTGGGAACAAATATGATGTGACAAAATCCGGCACTGATAGGTTGCTGCAATACTGGACAAAACAGTGCTTCTGTGTTGTTTTTATGTGACATAACCTTAAAAGAAAATAATATGACAGATTGGTTAAGGTTAATTTGCGTTACAAACTAGAGGCTTTGGGCAGCACCTTTAGAATGACAGTACTAAAAGTAAGAAAGTTTTATGACCGTCGGGTAAGACATTATTTATTCTTTTCCATCGTTGTAATTGTAGTTGTCGTGCTACTACATTGGTATGAAGATTTTAGGTCGAATAATGTCTTACTGCTTTTAAGATCAAGACCTTTATACAATGTATTGTACATTTGGGGTTTATTTCCCCTAAAATACCCGTGTATGTGGAATTTTATATGTCTATTTTTGTATATATGTATATCTGTTATTTTGTATTTTTGTATGAAATCTAATAAATAGTATTTTAAAAAAATGACAGTAAATGACAATTAATCTTTCTTTTCAGAATTTATCCAGCATTTTCTACCTCGCGAGCTGAAGATTGTGGGTCTGTTGCACCACAAGAACATCATTGAAGTGTATGAGATTCTGGAGTCAGAAAACAGTTCCAAACTTTACATGGTGATGGAGCTGGCAGAAGATGGAGATGTCTTTGACTGCATCCTTGAAGGAGGCCCATTGTCTGAGGACTGTGCTCGGGTACTCTTCCGGCAGCTGGTGGAAGCTATCCGCTACCTGCACAGCCATGGTGTAGCCCACAGGGATCTCAAATGTGAGAATGCTTTGCTTCATCATGGCATCCTCAAACTCACAGACTTTGGGTTCGCCAAGCTTCTTCCCACGTCTTACATTGAGCTGTCTCACACATTCTGTGGTAGTACAGCTTATGCAGCTCCTGAGATACTCCAGGGTGTTCCCCATGACAGCTGCAAAGGTGACATTTGGAGCATGGGGGTGGTGCTCTATGTTATGTTCTGTGCCAGCTTGCCATTTGAAGACAATGACGTCACTAAAATGCTTTGGCACCAGCAGAAGGGCATAACACTTCCCAGTCACCTTTGCGTGTCTGAAGAGTGCCGGAATTTGGTGAAGAGACTCCTGGAACCAGATGCTTGGTTACGACCATCAATTGATGAAGTTAGTAGGCACCCATGGTTCACTAAACACTCATGATATGGGTCCCTGTTCATCATGTTCAGGCTTTCACCCCTGTGCATATTGTGTTGTAGTGCCATAATAAACAGCATCCTTGAGAATAGTTTGCATTAAGAAAACATTGTTACAATTTGTAATGATCTTAAGCTCAACCTAAGCAAAACCCTTATAAAAGTCAATGGTGGAATAGAATATAGGTAGATAAATGAGGCTTTATAACCTAAAATGGAGCATAGGTTGGGTTTGTCATTGGCTCAATCTCTTCTCTGCTCCTTGTAAACTTATACTGCTAACTTTGCCAAAAGAATGCAAAGCTTTTGTGAAAATGAGGCATGACAAGACCATTGGAGACCTTTATGGCCCCGATGGTCCTCGTGTCATTGCTATTCTCATTTAGATACAGCCATGTCAATTCTAAATCATGGACACGCAGCAGTACTTGGGGATTGGTCCAAGAAACACTGTTTTCTTGGACCACTGGCCCCAAGAAAACCAAAATCCCCAAAACATTTACCCAATCAATACCTTTATTGTCCCACGTCTCTTGTAAAAGCAGTGTACAGAAAACAGATGTGTGGAATCTTATTTATTTGCAATAAAGGAAAGAAACAGTATACATGTAAGCATTAAATGTAATGGGAATTAAGATACTGACCCATAACAGGGCACCCAACGCACCACACCCAACCTTTAATATCAGTTAAGTGCACATTCTGCAAAAGGGCCCATAGAAAATGATCATTACAAAAGAATGGATGGTTGTTAGAATTTCCATTTTTCATTTATCTTTCTCTCAAAAAAGCAGCCTGTCCTTCTTCCCAGCACCACATAACTTAAAATAGATAATATATATTGCACAAAAACCGACAGGCTAGAAAGTTAAGGAATCCATTTTGGGAGAATGAGGAAAAAAAAGAGCAGAGGCCCGCAACAAATTGCTAAACTAAAAACGTTAAGGAAAGTGCTGCAAGCATTTCAAATTTGCCCAAAGTGAAGGTAATTCCATTCTGCTCTCCTCTAGCAAGTAAGCATGCTGCATATTTTAATTCTTCTGTGTCTGCACACAGCCCTAAAATGATCATACCCCCATCATTCTAATGCTCTGACATCATACATCATCAAATTGTCTGCATTGCTTATAGTCAGCTGTGGGCCACAATTCCAATCATCTTGAGCTAAAACCTGTCTCAATTTAAAATTAGATTAAGAGCCACAATTTCAGAAGACCCCCTTAAGCCTTTGAGGAGTATTCTGTGTTCAGTCACTGAGAACCACTTAATGTCTTCCTTTGTTAGATATTAAGTGGCCTTTCAGGTTTCACAAGCTTGGTTCAAACACTGGCTAAAGCAGTTAGGTGGTCTTCACCAAATTGGCTCTAGTTATGGTGACATTAATTCTGTGAAAAGATGGTGTTAACTGCACATATACCCCACTCTTGACAACACAAGGGAGGCAATATAGAACTAAGGATTCTTGCAAGTCAGTGGCCTGCTGCGGCTTTTAAACTGAAGTACAAGGTATATGGGAATTAACCACGCTCAAACCTAAAATAAAACAATTTGGTAACTGTCCTTTGACACTATCAAAAGCTAGTTTTTTTTTTCCAAAGCCCCAATAAGCATATCAACATACTATAGTGTCCTGGCAGTGAATGGGTTAAAAAGCTGGATGTGTTTTAATTACACCATGTTAACCCCTGCAGTGCCAGTGGAGTCTGAGATCTACCCCTAAATCCTGCTGCCATGTCCCTCGGTATATGAACCAGGGGGACTTGCCATAATGAATGTAAGAGATTGAAAAGCAGAATTTTGCAGGGCTTCCGTTTCTGAAATAGTGTTGTTTGGTATGGAGCAGGCGTCTTCCTTCTCTAGATCATTCCCAGTTTTCCCAGTCCTCATCTTCCAGCTGCAATTAAAACATAGGCAGTAAGAAGGATGTGTCAGTACCAAGAAGTCACTGACTGTTATACAACCAAGCGTGCTCTAAATTTGCTTCCAGAATAATCATTACAAAATAAGCTTTTCTTTTTAAAAACAAGTGGTTACAACTGCAAACAAGATATTATTTAAAAGAATACTTACACTAGGCAAAGAAACTGGTATTAAATATAAGAGGAAGGCGTAGAGCTCCCATTATGTGTATATTTTATTCATATCACAAAATATTTCTCTGTATACACTGTTGCAACTGCATTTACCTCTTCAGACACCTCCACTCGGGACAATGCCAGCTGAACTTCTTCCTCTGTCATGTCAAAGTCCTTCTCCCAGTCTTCACTGACATCTGTACTGGATCCTGATGGTGGAAAGGAAAATAAAACAGCATAAGAAACACAGGCAAGAATAACCAGAGTGATAGCCTGCAGGCAGCGTGGTACTTGTGAAGAGAGTCCTATGTTAAATTAATTCCCTATATAGATGAAACCTGTCATAATGGTGCTTACCTTTCTGGCCATTGTTAGATGGAGTCGATTTCCCACTGTCACTGTTCAGTTCAAACACGCGGAGGTCAGAAGGTGGCTCATCTTTCCGAGTACCCTGTTGAGCATTTGCTTTGGCTGCAGGCTGCTCTGTAGAGGTGTGTGTGGCACCAGCTTCCTGCACTTCCTCAGTTTCTAACAACGGAACATCCTTGGACTCAGGTGTGACTGAAGGATCATGGTAGGCCGGGTTGGCAATCTGAGTCACTGGTGAGATGCTCTCACTACTCTCTGAAGGGCTGGTGGCCGAGACAGTTACACAGCTCTGCTTTTCTGGCTCCTCTGAATTGACTTCAACATTCAGTGCAGGAATTGCAGGAGCTGCTAAACTGACCTTCTCCTTTGCGCTGTATCTATGGTCTGGGGAAGGCCCTGTGACGTAATCTGTAGAGTAAAGCATGAAAGATTAGTTTCTCAATCCATTGGTGTATGGGAGGAGTTTTCACATAGGAGGTTATTTAAACAAAATAAATTAAAAAAAATGTAAAAAAATTACTAAAAGGTTTCCTAGCATGGACTGAAGCCTAATGCCACGTTCTGCCTGCCTCAAGACGAAGAGGAGAGCACAAACCACGCACACTAAAAGTCCTTCACCACTGTTGGGACTTTGTATATTCAGTGGGTGAGTCCAGCTCGGCTTATTGATCCCAGACCGGATTCTGGATATAACAAGAGCAGGGATGGTTTCCATTCCAATAATAAAGCCTTACATAAATAAAGCTGCAAATCATGTGGTTGTACCTTCTGTGGCTGGTGCATATATCAATGCAGTATGCCTACCACTGACAGTAAGCTTAACAAGGCAAAGGATCTGATCCGTTACACTGCCAACAATAATGATCAAGAAACTATGCAACTTGAATGGTCCTATTTATTACCTTGTCTGGTTGCCGAGAGTGGGGACACATCACCTGGTGAATAAACATCTTACGCCAACCAAGCAAGGTAATAAATATGACCATTCAAGTTTCCATCCTGGCCTTTCCCATTTACTATACTTCTCAATTCAGTTTGCAATATTGTAATTAAGAACAAACTGTAAAATCACAGTTCCATTTGAATGCAACATGTGCTTTACCCTAAGCAAGTTCTGTAATGCAATGTATAATTTCAGAACAGGTTTTCATTTTTGCTTCTCTGTTCTAAAGGGAGTGTATTTATGAAACAAAATATTTATATATGTAGTACAGATATTCCTACTCGAAGGATGGTCTCCTCCATGCATTCTGTGCCGTACATCTATAAAGAAAAGTAACAAACAAGCATTCCCAACCAATTATGAGAATGTTAACATCATGCAATCACCAAGAAAGCAAATAAACATTTCCTTAGAGCAGGTAGGACCTTATTGTAAGATAAATTAGCATAAAATGTATTCATATATATTTATCATCTGTATCACTGTCTAACTGGTCCATGAGCTCACCCTCCTCTTCCTCCCACCTCGGCTCCTCGGAATGTACGCTCTGTTCTGCTCTTTGCTTCAGGGCCTCTCTCCGTGCCTCTTCCTAGGACATCAAAATGAAGTGTCAGATACAAGTAAGGACTTATTAAGTACTTTATATGTCTCTATTAGTCATATGAAACACATGCTCAAATGCTGGTCATGCACAGTCCAACATTGACACATGGGATGCTTTTATCAAGCTATTATCTTGTTTTGGTGGCCAGGATCAATTTACTCACTAATAAAGCATGGCCTACAGACCTGTTCCAGTTGATGCACTTTATAGAAGTATCTCTGCCAGAATTCAGAGTGAGATACAGCTGCCGGCACCTGGAAAAGGAATTTTGGTGGTAAGAACAGAAATCACATACTTTTTCCAACCCACACTGTGAATGTTTAACCCCTTTGTGTTGATTGCGGGGGTGGTGCTGCTGCTGTCTGCCCAGGCAGACCACCACAGCCACCTCGAGCCCGCCCCAGAGCCCGAGATCACTCCCACAGAGCCATTCTGTAGGCTCAAAATGTGATCTCCCGCAAACCAGCGATCGTGTTTTCAGCTGCCACGGGTAGCTTCAGGAAAGGGGGTTGTTTATTGATTGGGTGGGGACCTGACACAACATTCCACAACAACAAAATAAATGAAAATGCCAGGCATTTGAGGTGTTTTCAAAAACAGGAGAAATACGTAAATACACTTTTGGAGTTTTTTTCTCATTTGCACTGGTTATATATAGTTTTCATAGGTAAAGCTGTGAAAATATTGTCTTTTTTCCAAATTTTCCCCACATTTTTAGATATTTTTTCATACTATATGATGGTTCCTATATATATAATTATTATTTCAAAAGAAAGCCCTACTTGTGCTGACTGGGGAAAAAACAATATAAAAATGTGTGGGGGTGCACTAAATGAGTTAGTGGGCAATCAGAGTTGAATAAAGTCATGGCAAAAGCACAAAAACGCTCTGGTCCTTTAGTGAAAACATGGTAAAAAAAAAAAAAAAAAAGAAATAATAATAATTAAAAACCCAGTCCTGAAGGGGTTAAGTTATGTATTCAATATGAACAAAAACAATAAATAATGTATGTGTTATTAACTAAAACAGATTGTGTTTGTTCATTATTGTCATTTTAAGACAAGTTTATACAAAAATGCTGGTAATTCCAAAGGTTTCCCTTACTTTTAGATAGATACATAGATAGATATCTGGGTGATGTGGCATCCACTGGTGATTCTTACCATCTTGGTGTAGAGTGCACGGATGGATGGGCTGCTAACAAGAAGCTCTGAGATTTTTGATTTCCTTTCCTCTGCATCCCAGTTTGCAAGCCAAGCTTCAAACTGTGCTGGTGGGCCTACAATCAGAAATAAATTCCATTACATTTCAAATTGTACTGTAGTCCTATGTTACGTGCCCACCCAGTTGCAGAACTTTATACAAGACTCAATGCTCTCCAAGGCAAAACATAAGGATGTTTTACAAAGATCAACATGGTTCAATGGGAAGGGACATGAAAACCTAACATACGCAAAAGGCGACGCTGGACCGAAACCACAAATGTAAAGATACTGAGAACATTTTAAAATCAATTAAAGACAGATCAATACTGATCATGGTGCTAACCCTTAATACAGTTTATGATCAGAATTAAAACCTCCAACCTCCACCAGCTGGGGGTAAAGATGTAGTGATCCAACACTATACAGATGTAATTTAATGATGTTCTTGATACCGCTCCTAAGACAGGAACCGCTGAAGTAATCAAGGGAAAATGGGAGCCAAAAGACTAACAACCCCCTCCCCCCAAAAGGGGGGGGGGGCGACATTTCTAGTGCACGCAATATAAGAATATACTCAATCAAGTAGTGAAATACGTGCACAAAGTATCCAAAAAGAAAAACAGTGCCATGACGGCTCCATCCCACAGCTGGTATTATAAAAATGTATCCACCTGCCAGCCATAGACTGGGCCACTGAGTAAGAAACAAAAAGAGTCTGGGTGCACTGCTTGGCACCATCAAGGTGAGTGTCCGCATGTGTCCGTCACTCAAGCACCACAGTGATGGAAACACAGGAACACAGAATTTGGAGCAAATAAGAACCACTTGGCCCATCTAGCCTGCCAACTTTCATGATGTAGACACTCAGACCTCAGTCAGTCTTTTGTCTTGTCTTAGATTCAGGATGCACTATATGGGCAAACGTATTGGGACGACTGACCATTACACCAACAGAGACTTTGATGACATTGTATTCTAAATACATAGACATAGATGCATGCGCAAATATTCCCACAGAAACACTCCGCAATCTTGTGGAAAGCCTTCCAAGAAGAGTAGAAACTGTTTTAGCTGCAAATAGGGGACCAACTTCATATAACTGTGTAAAAGTCCATGTTGGTGTAATGGTCAGGTGTCCCAGTACTTCATATAGTGTATTCCAACGTTCATATAGTGTATCTTTATGCTTATCTTATACATGTTTACATTCCCTCAATGTATTAGCTTTTACCACCTCGCTCCTGTATTAAATAACTTTAAATATTTAATTGTTTCTATTACATGTCTCCTCACTCTTTTTTGCCAGGGCTGTTGGATTCTTGCTTGATCAATTCTTGACCTTTTGGCTTAGATCAGGTAAGTGCCTTAAGGCCAATAATTATCTGGCCTTAAGGCTGATGACACAGAGGCATCTTGTAGCAATCCCCGGGTAAGGTCTGGAGTTAAGTAAATTAGATGAATGGTCAAGAGTGTGGCAGCTGCTGTATAATGCCTATAAATGTAATTCCCAAAATTCCCAAGGCAGAATACAGTACTGAGGGCACTGTATTACTTGGGAGTAATTATTTCTGAGGACTTAAATGTAAGCAAGCAATGCCATACAACACCAGAAAAAGCAAACAGGTTGTATGCAGGGTTATATAGCTATAGGCATGAGTAGCAGAGAGAGAAAGCTGGCTCTGCTACTTTATAGATTTCTGGTCAGACCTCATGTACAGTTTCGGAGACCCCATTCCAGAAAGATATTGACATATTGGAGAGAGGTCCAAGGAGGGCTTCCAAAATAGTAAATGGTTTTAAAACTAAGGGATCTCAATATGTATACCTTGAAAGAAAGATTATTTTAACACCTTCTCCCAATTCTAGTTCACTTGATGTGGGGGGTGAAATGTGGGAAGCAGAAGCCACATTAGAGCAAATAAAATGTTATATTTGCTTTAGAAGAAGTATAGTATGGTAATTTACTGATATTACTGATAACGGTTCACACTAAGATAACAGCTGACAGAAGTGATAACTGCAGAAAAAAGGCACCAAAACACCCCTTCAGACAACCTTGGTGTGCAGCACTAATATTTCATGTAGTTATACATTTGTAAATAGACTATTATTACTATAATCTTGTATTTACCTTCACAATCAAAAAAATCCTTATTTATCATTATACAGCGCATTAAAATACACCTAATGTGTATCCTATGGATTATAAATTGTGTTAGATATATAAAAGTGTTCTCCCGACAAAGCCTAAGTAAAATGCCATTATAATTTATTACCGTCAGGCTCATTGCAGTAAGTGGCTGGATCTGACTGCAAACTGTACAAGCGGGCCTAAAATAGAAAAAAAATAGGAAAAACAGGCATTAAAATATAATATACTCAACAACTATGGTACAGGTATGTATTATATGATGTAAATACCTTCGTACTGTCATAAAGTTCTGTAGTACCAGAGGGTGTGGCCATCAGTGTAATGACATCACAGTCAATGGTTTTGTCAGGTGATGGGGCAAAAGTGTCAGAGATAATGCCCAAAAAGTCTGACAGACCTTTCTTAACTTTTTCTGTGGTCCCAGATGATCCTTCAACCTGTTAATAAAGAGAAGCCTACTTAACCGAGTCTTAAATGCATTACTATTAAATAAAAAGGACAACCTATACTTTAATCACTGCTGGAGGATATAGGTTTTCTCGCCATAGTAACCAATGTGACATTCCTTCTGACTACAGCATTTATTTGGCTGCCATGGTGATAAGACATCTTTTAAAACCTTTTTCTTTTCAATATGGGAGATTCACTGCACTTTCTTTTTCACTTATCAATCCACCCTACTTTCAAAAGAACTCATCTGCCTAGTGAATAAGAAACATAAAGTGCGTATTCACTAAAGAGGGAATGAGCAGATCAGCTGCAGTTACACCTCTCCGACTTTGAGAGGCTAAGAGAGATCAATTAAAGAAAAGCGAAGAATTACACTTAAGCACTAACACCTTATTGTTAAGCAATATGATTTAGCTGCTGTTCACCACTTCACTGCAGTTTTATGTAGTTTTTATTAAATTGCTATCACTCCAAAAAAAATCAATTCACACAAAAACAGAAGATGTATATTTTAAAGGGGAGTGTCAATTCCTACATCGCACACAGCGTCTCGTCTCTTGCCCGCCGAAGCCGAGCAGAGTTATGTGACGTGACGTAAATTTACGTGACTCCGCTGGGTTCCTGGGCGGAACAGGAGAAGAGACGCTGTGTGCGAGCAACGCGAAGGCAGCCTTGCGGGAGTGCGCGGGATTACCGGGACCCGCAACACCCGAAAAACCACCCGCAAGTTTTTTGAACCCTATCCTGAGGCAGTCCTTTAGTGTATGGCCAAGTTCGCCCCTGTGTTATAAAGCCGGAAGGCTAAATAGTTTCACTGAATGGTTCCAATGGTCAGAAATGCACAAAAACTTACAGCCAACTTCTCCTTGACGACGGTAGCTGTGGCTGCTATTGTACTGGCTGTGTCATGTTGCATAACCCGGCTGAATTCTGTCAGGTCCCTTTTCATGAACTCCAGTGCCTCTGCGGACTGAACACACAATAACCCTGTTATTCAAGGAACCATACATAAAGCATCTTGAATAAAACCACAAGGAACACTCCTAGTATTAAAGGCTGTGTGCGTGTGTATGTATGTATGTATATATATATATATATATATATATTTAGTGTAGGGTGACAGTGTAGTCCACAAAGTAACACAATAGCCAATGGAAGATTCTTAAGTACCTTATCCCGTACATTGCTGTAACTTTTCTGCAGCCAGCTTCTCCACCAGCCCCCATCCTCTCTGCCAAAGAAAACAGTATATGGATATTGCATTTTTTAAAATAGCAAATATTGTTTTCCTCTAATCTGACAGTAAACAGGATGACAAGAAATACCAAGGCTTTTTTAATTAGTAATATTAGTAATGAAAATGCATTATGGGTACAGAAAAGTGTTTATGGAAGAGTAATATAAGCATTTTAGACAAATAGAATAAAAGCAAACTGTTAATAAAAGTAAAATGTATAAATCAATCTTATTGAAAAGATATATGAAGTTTAGTTAAAAGGGTAACAAGTATGGCTTCTTCCCCAGAATGTACAGTAACAAAAGGTAGTTTGAGCTCTGGTAGACATAGATTGGGCTGGGGAATCAATATTTTAATATTACAGCTATCATATATTCATGGATTCACCCCATCCTGGATACGAAAAGAAATTAAATACTACAAGCACCTAATTGTTTCAGACATGAAGGTGAGTACTCCAGGATGTAAAATCCTGTCTAGAATAATGTCATTGCAGGGGGTGCAGAGAGAGAACATTCGGGTCGTGTTTAACGGGTGCTTTGAGGACACCGTTCAAAGCAAATGTCTCTGGTGAGTTGACAGTTTATAGAAGAGATGCTGGGCTCGATGGTAACACTAGAAGGTGTGATTCGGAGGTCTGTGAATTTAGGGCTAGAAGCTCGGGCGGGCATGAAGACCCGTCAGATTTCCCTGCCTATGCCTATGCCATGTACCGACTGTGCTCTGAGCAATACAAGTGTACTAAATTATTTCCCAGCAGCTGTCTAACCTAACACCAATAACAGACTTCTCGCTCACCCTTCCGCCATCTTGGCTCCGTGACATCACCAATATTTACCGACCTTTGACCCCGCAGGGCTTCCGGTGCCTTCCCGGCTCCGACCGGAAGTTCATAGGTGGGGCTTGAGCACTGTGGGGAAAATAGCGTATTTTGCAGACTCAAATTCTCCTTATTTTTTAATCAGTGCAGTAGGCGAACACAAGTCTCGGTCCTTCTTTACAAATGTATGAGTTATCTATGTGGCCGCAAAGAACGCAGGAAACAGCACTGACACATTATAGTGTTATGCAGCAATAAACAAGATTTTTCTTGACGTGATGTACCGTCTCCGTTTTCGCGCCCAAAATGTAACAGTTGCTCTGTGTTCTTTTTGAAGTAATGTCATCGAAACATAATTTTACTGCTGTCAAAAAGTGAAACTTTACTCGAGCCCTGAACTTGTCTGTTCAGGATACCCCATTTTAAAAGTAACAAACTGGAACAAGTGCTTGTATATATGTGTATGTGAATAAACAGACTATATGATGTGTGTACCTACATAGATACAGATACTATTTAGTAAAACAAGGACTCAATTTGCATTTTTTCATTTATTTATATAAAATTACACTTTTTATATAATAAAATATGTAATACATAATATGACATTTCAGTTACCTTATTCTCCCATTCCCATTTCAATGTTTCTGTAATAGCAACACAAAGCAGCAAGTGTTTTTCCAAGTACAAGCCACAAGTACATATTGAGGGGCGCAACCACTGTTTCTTTAGACATTATTAAATACATTGTCTTTAGTCATTTGTGGAAATCAAAGGCTGGACACAGATGTGTAACATGTCTTTACAAAAGAACAAGTTTAAACAGGGCAGAGTTCAAGAATATAGTCTACAGAAATACGACAGTCTTTTTTTTGTTTTTGTAGAACTTTGGATATCATTTTCCTGGGCATGGTGCCGGATAGTTGGCAACAGTCCTTGACAGAGGATGTGGAAGAGGCTGACACATAGCGCTTGGACAGAGCAGTCTTGATAAATGGTTAACAGCAGCAGGGTTGTGTCTGTGGTTAGGAGTTACTAAACCCAGGTAAGTGGTAATGTCCGAAGGAGGCATAGTGCCCATAACTGGAGGTAGATGTCCCAAGTGATGGAGGGGCAAAGAGCTGGCACAGCCAGATGCACGCTGACCTCCATAGACTTCACTCACCAGTTTCTTCATCTCTTCTAAGGAGTTGGTTAGCATTAGGATATAGTTACGTGCCAACATCAGGGTTGCGATCTTGGACAGCTTCCGAACAGAGGGACCATGAGAGTATGGCATGACTTCCCTCAGACCATCCATGGCTTGATTCAGGTCATGCATTCGTTGTCGTTCACGACTGTTTACTTTCAGGCGTAGCTCATGTAGATTCTCCTGGGGAATTTTATTTCTATTAGCTCTCACTTTCCCTTGTGAAGTCATCTTCTGTCCTGAACGTATTGTCTGTAACATTTGTCCAGGCAAGTATTTAGGACTTTCTCCATTCTCAAACTCAGGTGAGGAGGACCTGCTGGATTGGCAGTCTGAATCCATTCTATAATGTAGTTTCTTCAGGTTGTGGTTTATTAGAGGAGAAAGCAGTGTCAGCTGCAGTTTAAATTGCAAATGTTCTCTGAGGGGGGTTGAGTCCTTCTGCTAAGAGACCCTCATTCACCAGCCGGCTGCTATTAGTAGGGTCCCTGCAGTGCTTGGCTTATTTATACATGGCTTGTCACAATAGATACAGAGACCTCACAATGTCTTGTTTAATATGCTACCCAATCACAAGAAGACACTGACTCTAGCCATTAACATTTAGCTGGGAATTTATAGTTCACCCATTTTGTTCCAAGGACCCTTCTTCATTCACAACTAGAATACAGGTTTTGCTTTTGTGCATATTTAATTTGCAATATGCAAATCATATTTGCAGGATAGTTTGTATGAAATTATCAGACATTCTCCATATTTTAGAAGTAACTCTATATCCCCACAATACTCATGGTATCACCTTTTTGTGTAAGACTATTAGAATGTGTTGCAAGGCTTTAGCAGGTGATGAACAGTAAAATTATTTGACTTTTTAGTGGTGATTGTGCTAAACCATTGCATTACAATACAATATTACTTCCTGAAACAGGTAGTATTTCTTATTAATTCATTGTTATGAAACAATTGCACCAGGGTTTTTCCTAAGTGGTTATTTTATTGTGAATCAAAGAATTGCAAGTAATGTGGATGAAAACAAATTATTTTCCAGCTGCTCTGAAACTGAAAGATGTTGAATAGCTACAATTACCTTGTTATGAATACAAAGTTTTGAGAAAGACCTGTGCGTCGAAACGTTGCCTGTGTGAAATAAACTCACCTTATCATTTGAGTGCTGAGCCTTTGCTTCTTTATTTTGGATTTATTTTAAGTTACTGTGAATGCTATTTTCAGCAGTGTTTTACACTGCTATGGACCATGTACTTCTGAAAATGAGTAGGATTGGAAAGTAAGCATCACCAGGGTTCTGAAAGCAAATGGTTTTTTTGGGGGGGGGGGGGCACAAATGATTTGCTTTTATTTGAAACAAACTATGAAAGGAAATGTAAGGTCATAATAGTAATCTCCAGAAAATAAAGTACATCATATACCATTGGGGTAAGAAGTTACATGCAGCATTGGTGCACAGTGTATGCTTGATTGAGTTTATTCAAGAACTGATCATACTTTATATACAAAGAAAACGGAGACGCAGCACATCAGCAGCTTAACCAAGTATATAAAGTAATAGCATTTCTGTGCTGCCATTTATGTAAACAGTACACCCTATACAGTTAATCATGCAACATCATAGGACAGTGATCATTAACAGTTCCAGGGGTGCAAACATAGTGTTACTGTGGTCAGGATAGCACATGAGGATGTAGAGTTGTTTGGTAGAAGGGGAAATGTCCAAGGGCTTGGGGATAAGGAGAATGAGGACTGGGGATTAATCATTCGCCCCAAAACTTTGATGATGGAGAATCAGCCTGTGAGACTCTCAAACAATGACCTGTTCCCTACCCAGGTTCAGACAGTTCCTGACAAACCACAAAGCATCCTAAACCTATTGAATTTTACCATGGCTTCTAAAGAACACTGCATGGGTGAGGTGTTTAACATACAACGTTTGTTCACATAAGCAGGAGAGTTTAGGTTCTATTAGAGGCATACACCAGCCATTCATTTAAATTGATGCCTTTTCCGCTTGGAAATGCATAAAGGGATTTGGTTAAACAAATCTCCTACATGTCAGTGCAAATGTGTGTTTACCACCAGCCAGTTCCAGGGTGTCTAACGAGACCCCTAGTACATATGCCCAGAAATCCCTCCCATTCAATTCAGTGGGAGCAGTAGCCAGTGATAGGCTGCCCCATGGAAGGAACAGTGTGCTACACTTATTGGGCTTTTCCTAAAAATGTATTTATTTATTCCCACAAAGTATAGAATCCACATTAAAGTACTCACAAATGCATTCATTGTTTGTGGGTCTGTATGGGACTCGACACTGTCCATTTAAAGAGCACTGGCTGCATGATTTAAAGTCAAATCAAAAGAGTTCTTGAAAATCACCCTATATATATAATGCACAGCTAGTTCGGCCTAGTAAGATAATATCAAGGAGTTAAAATAATGAGCTCACTGGCAAATACTTTTTCATTCACATCAAAGTCCCCCTCAAATTCAATGAACAATCAACAAACACATCGATGTAGAGGTTAGAACAATCATCAAATACATTAACTGCTCAACCGAAGCTTGGAAATTAAACTCTATGCACCCCTTTTCTCTTTCCTATGAAAAGAGCTATACTTCAAAAGAGCCTTTCACTTTCTCTTTAACCCAATATATTTATGGGTCTCATAGAATATGTGTCCATCAGTTCATAAAGGAGAGAAATTTCACGGGCACTCAGAGGAGAACGATTACCATTGATTCCTGCTTCTGAGTGCCGGTTCGCCAGGGACTAGATAATAGGACAGGTTTATTGTCGTATGGCTTCAGGGAAGTGTCCAATGAAGATGTGATTTACAATGAGGCATAAAGCACACAGCAGAGGTAGGGTATAGCCTTGCTTGAAGTGTATTAAAGTCTTGTAGGTCTGTGTTAAAGTGCAACTAAGCAGAAACCTGTGTAATGAGCCAGCAATTCAAACCTAATATTTAACAGATGCATTGTAGGGCTGCAAAAAGGCAGTTAACATACTTAACTAATCAGACCCAGAACAAAAGACTAGTGTCAATAACATAGAAAACGCTGCGCTTAAAAAAATTACATTTTGTCACATTAGGATATTGTTACCACAAAAGGTATTTTTTTACAAAGCTTTAAAAATTTATATTATAGCTGTTAGATATAGACTTGATATTACAATGTAAATAAATATCATATTTTGCTTTCATACTGTGTTAATGTTTATCTTGCAGTCTTGCAGTACACTTGCCTGAATAAGTAGGTACTTTATAATTATAAAAAAAAAAATTGTTGCCTGTGCAAATAAGTTGAAGGCCTATTGGACTTTGCAGCCTGGCATTTATATTGGCTGAACTTGCCTCTGGATCACATGTCAGGAGCACAGTTGCCTTCTTTTAAATAACACAGAGTGTTTTCCTCTCATAATCATTCCTGTTGGAGAAAGTGTAGTTACAATAAAACATTAATCGGAAGGTGACCATTTGTGGACATAAAAACTCATTTCATTTTTTTGTGCTCTTTTTTTCTTGATTCATATTTTACTGGTTTTCCCAACAAAATCATAAAAACAAAACAATACCCAAATCACAAGGAAAACAAAACAAATGAAGATACGCAAACATAACTCAAGTCCCTCACCTATCTGGGTCAACACCGAACAGTCCCATGTTCCTTGGTGTTTTCAGTTTTTGCTTAAATACATTTGACCAACAGGAGACCTGTCAAAGCTTTATAATACAGTGTGGAAAGTTTACATTGGCAGATAAAATCAGATAGCCCAATTAAAGCTTTGTATGGCTTCCATGATAGTAGATCTGTATCTCCTCCACCCAACTCTCACTTATAATGTTCATATGATGGTCAAAATGGCTCTTCTCATACATCTTATCCCAATGTTTTGTATACGTCTCTGGTAACCAAAGGATGCTGCTTAGAAGAGCTATGTTCTTAACGGCAAGAAGCCCTTCATAGTAACGTCTGCTGCAGCACCAGTGGAACAAACAAGGAGGGTTATGGTGGAATGGCTTTTGTTGAAAAAATTTATGATCGCACAGACAGGAGGAAGCACCACGGACACGGTGCCACACTCCTAAATTGCTGCTCTTTGCACAGCCTCAACCCTTTTTCAGATTATTATTTTCGCTTGCATAGTCTTTCCCTGGTTACTGCGCACAAAAGGCCCAATCCCATCTGCACAGAGCTAAACGGTTTCCTCTGACATCTGTCCATACACGGCAGTCACTGAAAGCTGGTTAACAATGACCCTAGGTCAGCTCTGTACAAACACATGGAGTTGGTGGCCTGTCTACTATTGTCTCACAATTAACTCTAGGGCTTGTAGGGCCGGAAGGGACGTGTGCCATAGCAGAGCCAGACAATCCAGCAGGTAAGAGCAAAAGTTGGGCTCAAGTAATGTTCGGTGCTGTTCATTGTGCATTTATACTGAAGAAATATTCTTCTTCAGAGTGGAAAAATTCATTAGGGAAAATAATAACAGAACTATAGAATTGTACAAGGTTATCTACAGCGATGTGAAAACATATTTGCCCCTTCCCGATTTCTTCTATTTTTGCTTATTTGCCACGTTTAAACATTTCAGATAATCCAACTTATATTAATATAAGACAAAGACAACAAGAGTAAACACATAATACAGTTTTTAAATGATCATTTCATTTATTGAAGGTAAAGACTTAATCGAAAACTATATGACCTGTGTGAAAAAGTAATTGCCCCCTAAACCTTGGCGGCAACATTGAAAGGTTTGCGATAACTGGCAATGAGTCTTTTATACGGCTGTGGAGAAATGTTGTTTGAATTCAGCCCCACTGGAGGGTTTTTGAGCATGAGCTGCCTTTTTTAAGTTCACACCTCAGCATCATGACCAGATTCAAGTCTGGACAAGGTCACTCCAAAACCTTCATTTTGTGTACTTTGGATCATTGTCCTGCTGCATAACCTAACTGTATTTGAGCTTTAGGTCACAAACTGATGGCCATACATTCTTTCTGGTAGAGATGGTTCCATCAATCATTTCAAGTTGGCCACGTCGTGAAGCTGTGTTAGCTTTATGCCAGATATAACAGGACCTATGTTCTCCAAAAAGTTCGAAGTTTGACTCATCAGTCTACAGAATATCCTAAAAGTTTTGGGGGGTCATGAAGATGTGTTTTGGCAAATGTGAGACGAGCCATTGTGTTGTTTTTGGTCAGTAGTGGTTTTTGCCTTGCAATTCTCACATGGATTTTTGCACAGTCATTTTCCTATTGTGGAATTGACCTTAACTGAGCCAAGTGAGACCTGCAGTTCTTTACATGTTAGTCTGGGTTCTGTTGTAACTTCCTGGATAAGTCTTCGATTCCATCTTAAAGGAAATTTGGTTGGCCGGCCACTCCCTGGAAAAGTTCACCACTGTTACAAGTTTTCTCCATTTGTAGATATTGGCTCTTGCCATGGTCCACAGGGCCTTATAAATGGGATGGTAACCCTTTGCAGACTGATAGATGTCAATGACTGTCTCTTATTTATTCTTGAATATCTTTACATTGTGGCATTGTGTACTACTTTTTCTTTCTAATTCTTTTTGATACATGTTAGCCTACTTCACCTTGGTTCTATTTAATTGATGTTTAGTGCCTGGGTGTGTCTAGTGATATTGAACCCAGTTACCAAAACTGCATTTTGCGTTTGCGTGGCTTTTCCGTGTCTAATATTTAAATTAGTTTGATTATCGGAAACACTTAAGTGTGACAAATATGCAAAAATAGAAGAAACCATTGCACAGCGTTACGTAATATGATATATAAAACAATAAATAATAATCAGGAAGGGGGCAAATAATTTTTCCACAGCGCTGTATATATATGACTTAAGCTTCATGCCCAACCATGTGCAAAGCTTGAAAATTGGTCTCCCCAGCAACCAATTACATTTTCCTACATTAGAATTTAATGTAAATTAAAATTAGAGCGTTTAAAAAAATTCTACCCACCAAAAGTAAAAAAGAAAATTAAAAAAGTGCTTTGTATTTAAATGTTTAAAAATGTTTGAATTTCAAATCTATTCAGATCAAAGCAAAAAATACAGAACGCCATCAAACTATTGAGTCTAACATTTTAATTTATTTTTTTTTCCTTTGGGTTTCTTTGCAAATTTTATAAGATAAGTAAAAGGCAGGGATCTACCATAACTATTTAAGTTGTTTGAATTTCAGGCATCTTCTTAAAGATGGCATCAGGCATACAGATGGTAAAGTAATTGTTTTCAAGAGCTGTAAATGCAAACATAGGGGCATCATTGAATAAATGTCACCATAAGAAAGCTGTGGTATACTTTCCTTATGGACAAAATCTGGATTAGCTTTCTCTCTGAATTGAATAAGGGTTGCGTATATGAAAGCAGAGTAAACGCATTTGGTTGTAACAATGAGGAATGTGCAGTACAGAGAACAGAAGTTACAAGGAGATTATTTCCATTCTAGCTGAGAAACGCCTTGGCTAAGGGAAGTATCCGCAACAATGAGCTTCTTTCTTTTAACATGACACAAATGGACACCGAAAAAAACAAGATGCTGATGTTTTAGAGTCGCCATTCATTGCTGCACAACTAGGAGGAGAAGAGATTATTACTCTTTTTCATCCCATCTCCCAGCAATAACCCTTTGTTTTAAAAATGTAACTTGAATTAGAATAATAAAAAAAAGAGCTTTGCTCGCAGTATTGTCCATTACATTGCTGTGGTGTCTTAAAATCTAAGTGCAGATCCATAAAATTAGCATCTCTGTGACAGTCCTTCATGGGTTTTTTTGGGTGTTTTTTTTTGTAGAAACTCCCTACAATTTCTCCACCCTCTTTCCCTTAATGATACTTTATGGCTATGCAAATACTCTGAAGGATAAGAAGATAAAAGAGAACTTCTAAAAAGGCTACTTTTCTGTAGGAGAGAATTGATCTGTCTAACAGGGAGCCAAGCATTTGTATACCATCAGGAAACCAGCTATCTTGACTAACACTTGATCAATTGTGTGGAAGTTGCAGGGTCTGTTTTTTTTTTTTTTAAATTCTGGTGTCATTCGAACCAAATGTGACAATGTCACTTCCTGATTCTGTATAGATGGATGTGGAAGTGGTTGATCTAGGTGATGCTAATTTAGGTTACATGAATTTTAAAGGTGCTGCCATGAATTTTTTTAAACTATGCAGTAGCAATGGGTGCACAAATCCAGTAGCAATCTTTGTATCTCGTAACACAAGCATCTCTATTTACAATAAGCTACTTCTCTTCATGCAGGGATACACAGAATTCATCGTCTTCAAGGACAGTAGTTGCAGTAAGCTATTTCTCATTTGCTTATCCCTGGAAATCATTCATAATGCAAAATGAAGTCGGTGTGTTGAAATGTTGCTACTCACCTGTAAATTTACAGTTTAGTGAGGTCTTCTTGTAATTATCAAGGTTGCAATAAGGTTCCATAACATTTAATCCACCAGTGACCACTGTAACTTTTACACTCATCTGGCGTATCTGTCACAAACTGCAACTATTCTCCTCTTAGTATTGTGGCTATTTTGTGTTGACTGGATATCTATAATCTAACTCTATTCCCGGTCTTTCACTTCCTTTTGCTTATCTTTTTTTTCTTTTCTTATTCTACATCATTATTTTATTCCTTTTACTATTGCCTTAGCAAAAATCTTAATATCCTAATCCTCATGTGGTTCTTACCTGCCTGCATAGACTTACACTGCTGAGTTTAGATTGGTGCTATTTTGCTTCTTTGCCATGTTTATACCACAATTTGCTGCTGCGGGATAGGAAACTGATAATGGTAGGCCTCTTACGCAAGAGCCATTGGCTTGGTTTAAATTGTGATGTTTTACAGAAGGCTGACCAATATCCAATGCACGAATAACCCAAAAAAAAAGAAAATAAGTTGGAAGTTGCAGATTTGGCTAACAAACTGCAGAAACTACATAACATTTATACAGAGATGTCTACAGTGTAGTCAGGCATCTGTCAAGAAAGAAAGTGTAACAAAACATGAGTTTGATGATGTACAGTATTTTGCCTCCCACGCACAGCATAGAAATGAGATGTTTTTAGGTTCATTCAGAGGCAAAGTTAAGAGGTTACGAGGAAGTCACGAGAGGTTACAGACTTTTCACCCTGGAGTTTTCTTCTTGTTTCTCTTTGTAATTCTGAATTTCTTAAGTTAATATCAGACCACTGCCATGCTGACTTGTCCTGTAAGTTAATGCCTAACACATGGAAAGCGGCAGGAGGCCCCTGCATCTGAGGGGGCTACGAAAAAGACAAAGTAAGTGAAAGCAGGGCTGACAATAGCCAGTGCAAATTAACATGGGGAGCTTGGGGGTAGAGAAGGGTGTTTGTTTACTGATTTCAAAGGCATCTATTTCAGATGCACAGCACTGATGCAATGTTCAGTTTATTCTCCATGTAGTGCACCAGCATGGGGCTTGTCCACAAGTACAGAGGCTTCTGCAGCAGTATTTGGATAAACTGGAACAGTATATATGTAACGCCATTTGAAAGACAGCACAAATCTGGAACGACACGGATTTGTTACACAAAAAGGGTAGCTTCGCCTACGTTGCACAGAAATTCTTTCATCTCTAATTGCAAATTTGGTGTCAAATGATACCTGTGCTCTATGGTAGTCATACGTGGCTTTCCTGTGTTTGGCTGGACTTCAATTAATTATCCTCCTGTTCTATTGTATCATCGAAGATTCTTACATAGAGAGACAGATCTAAAGATTAGGCAAAAAAAGGCAAATCAAATTATAAGAGCTGCCAAAGCACACAAGAGAGAATTGCACAGTCAGTAAAAAAGGGAGATAAAACATTTTTTAGATATATAAATGAGGAAAGAAAATAAAAACAAAGAGTAGTTAGATTAAAAACGAAAGGAAGGTACGTATAAGAGGATAAATGTCTAGCTGACTGCCTCGATTAATATTTCTGTTCAGTTTTTACAGATGAAAATGAAGGAAAGGGACCTTAGGAAAAAAAGACTCATTTAAAACATGTGAGTTTATCGAGGCAGAGGTTCTACTTCAGTTGTCTAAGGTAAAGACAAATATGTCGACAGGGACTGATGGGATACACCCCAAGCTTTGGTAGTGTACTAGCAAAACGGTTAACAGATTTATTTAACAAATCATTGAACAGGAGTTAACTTATCAATAAACTGAAATCTGAGTTTAGATCCCAATATTGTTGAATGGATTAGGCAGTGGCTTAGTGACAGACAACAGAGGAGTATGTTCGGAGAAAGGTCTTGTTACCAGTGGGGTAACTCAGGGATCTGTACTTCGGCCAATTCTCTTTAATATTTTTGTTAGTGATATTGCAGATGGTCTTGATGGTAAGGTATGTATGTCTTTTTGCTGAGGACACAAAGATTTGCAATAGGATTGATGTTCCTGGAGGGATAAGCCAAATGGCAAATTGTTTAGGTAAACTGGAAAAAATGGGCAGAGCTGAGGCAACTGACATTTAACGTGGATAAAAGCACAGTAATGCATCTGGGGCATAGAAACCCAAGGACAGAGTATAGAATATTTGATACTGTCCTAACCTCAATGTGTGAGAAAAGGGAATTAGGGGTAATTATTTCTGAGGATTTAAACGTAGGTAGACAACGCAACAGAGCAGCATGAAAATGCGAGCAGAATGATTGGTTGTATAGGGGGCAGTATTAGCAGTAGAAAGAGGGAAGTGCCGTTGTACAGATCACTGGTGAGACCTCACTTGGAGTATTGTGTACAGTACTGGAGACCGTATCTCCAGAAAGATATAGATATGTTGGAGAAAGTTCAGAGGAGGGTTAAAACCTACCAGGAAAGGTTAAAGGATAGAAAGATGTGACAGAAACATTAAATACTTAAAGGGAGTCAATGTGATAAGCAAGAGAGTTTATTTAAAATAAGAAATACTACCACAACAAGAGGACATAGTCTTAAGCTAGAGGGGCAAAGGTTTAAAAGTAACATCAGGAAATATGACTTTACTGAAAGGGTAGTGGATGTCCCAGGATTAATTTAAGGGCACGTCATGGCTGTCCATTGGCCCCCTTCAACAGCAACTACAGTCCTGAGGTGGAGGTTTGTGCATCCGCTGGTGCAGACATCTTGCAACACTCCCTCCCTTGGGTCCTGAGTCAGGAAAGGACATCCTGGTGCCCAGCCAAAGGTAAAAAAAAATGGTATTAGGGGTAATGTGCTGTCAACAACAGAGAAAATTAACTTGGGCGTAATTATTTCTGAGGATTACGTAGGAAATGCAAGAAAGTATCATTAGTAGTAGAAATGAGATAGTTATTGCACTTCACAGATCTCAATATGTATAGCTTGGATGAGAGAAAGATAGGGGATGTGACAAACAATTAAATACTTAAACAGATTTAACAATGTATGATAAAGTATATTTCAAGCAGGGAGAGCAAGTGGTCGTAGTCTAGAACTGGAGAGTCAGAGGCTTGTATGTAAGGATGTTTTCACTTTACTGAGTGTGTGGTAGATGTGGTGGCAGAAATGTTAGGTGCTAATACAGCGAGGACATTTAAACACTCATGGTATAGGCATAGAGCGGTCCTAAATATTAGACAAGATCAAGGTCCAAATAAGGTTTGAGGTTTTTACAGAAAAAATAATGGACAAACTAGGTGAGCCAAAAAATCTGTTCTCCAATTACATGTTTCCTGTAACGCAACTTGCTTCTGCTCTGTGATGCCTTTCCCTTTGGTTCTATTTGTTGTGCTCTGCCCACAAACTCTGGAGACTTACGGCAATATGCCAAACCCTAATAATACGGCTTTATTTATTGTTTATCGGAGCAGCTTTGAGTGGAGATTATACCTGACTAAATGTTAGTACTACCAAACACAGATATTTAGGGAGTAGAGATGGGAGAGAGAGAGCGTATATGAACGGTGTTAGAGTGAGTGTGCATGTGTGTTAGCGTATGGTGATAGAGATAACGGGACATATTTCACTGCACCCCCTACCTGCTGCACAGTATACTGCAGAGACAAGGACACTTGGATGCTCCTGCAGGCTGTCAATGATACAAGTGGCAACACTTTCATATGACAAGGGAAGCCAAAAGTGTGCTAGTAAGTGGAAAAACAGCTGGATAAAGGTATATAAGGCTTAGGGAATATTTCTCCTGCTTTTATTTTAGCTAGTTTTATTTTTACATGCAATACATTAACAGAATGTTTATTCTATTACATGCAAGTTTGCAGAAAGCAATTGTAGAAAAGGTAAGTAAAAATGTTGTGCTGCTCAAAGCAGGGTGCACCCAACCAATGCCCCTTGTTGCTGGGAAGTCACAGTGGGGAAAATGTCAAACTCTTGCATTTTTTCTTATGGTAGTTATGGGCTTACCTGGGAACTTCTGGGCTCTGGGTACCCAGAGCATGCCCTTGCGGGACACAGCCAGAACTGCCCACTGATGTCAGTGGGCGGTCCTGCTGATGTTGGGGGAGTAACTGCTGACATCTCGGGAAGCACCCCCATGTAAGGGGGAAATTGGTGGTTCACAGGTATGGTTAGGGGATGTTACCACCCATGGGGCCCTGCTCCCCACAAGGGACAACCCAGGCTGCAAATAACTTTATAAGAATACTCATCCAGAGAGTGAGAACAGGAAGCTATTGTTTGCACATAAAGTAACTTTCTGTCTCACATACATGGGGTTCTTTCCTGATGGGTTTGTGAAAAAAGAGAAGGGTTTCCGCACATTACAATCTATCTGCATTACTGGTCACTTACAGAAAAGTGAACATGTGTGCTTTTTAGGGTTTGCTTTCTGTATGTTTTTATTTATATTTGTGTCACCTGGGCTAGAATCACAGCAAAAGCTTTTTTTTTGTAATGGCCACAAGAATGAAACTTGGCATACCTAAACTTACATCCCTGGAGAACAGACCACATCTGAAACAGTGATTTTTGGGGGAGGCACATGTGGTTAAGAGCTTCCATTTAAGGGTAAAGTACTGTGCCAAACTCTCAAAAAACACTGGAAGATCTACAGTGTACAACTGAGTGCCCAGTCTTCGACTTCTGGAATACCCCCTCATTGAGAGGAGGTACAGCCTCTCTTTTTTTCCTTCTTGGTCAAAAGGCCAGCACGGGGGCCACATCATCAACCCCCAGGAAGGGAGCAACTGATGCCGTCAAGGGGATATGTCAACCAAAAGGGCAGAAACCACTGCTGGCACCAAAAAAGCCTTTGGGGATTTTCAATATATCCACAAGGTGGTTTGATTAGAGTGACTTTTAATAAAAAGAATCAGAAGAAAAATCAGATGCGATTAGTGGAAACGAGGTAATGGCACATTTAATGCAATTACTCACCCCAGCTCTTGGCTGGCATTTTATAGATGTATCCTTTACTTGCCAGCCAAAAGGTCAGGGCCACTGGGAAATATATAAAATAAGTGAATGTAAGTGTCTGAAGTGCCAAGCAGTTCTATTTCCGGGTAAAGCCCCACCAAAGCATCAGAATAAAGTAGCCCCCGAATATAGGACCCTCTATGAGTGTCTGAAACACATTGAACTGATGACTTCACATTTTTTTTATGTTGGTCCAATAAATAGTATCAACTTCAACTAAATACACTATTTTCTCATGGACCGTTGCAGATTTAATCTGTAAAAATATAAATTTTTCTTATCAATATATTATATATGAAGACATAGAGGATCCTTAATTTGTGTCCTATTGTTTTATCCCTACATGTGCATAAGCACAGACAACATTCCAAAAAAGATATGTTCCCAACCCCTTTAGGATCTCACAGTATGCACTGTGCATGGTATATTTAGGACATTAAATGCAGTTGTGAAGAACTGAGAGAAAGCTGTATAACCACTCAACAATATGAACTAGGGAAGTAATAAAAAGTTAAAGTAACAGACAAGTTTACACTCTCAATGTTTCCATGTCGCTGACATTTCTCTTGATTTTCATTGTCAATGCATGTGTATTAGAAGCACACCATATGTGTCTAGTGTGATAGTTAGCCACCTTTTGCCACATCAGGTTCGTTGAGGTCAAATAGTTACAACTTACTTTCAGATTTTTGTGGCTAAGAAGGAAAGGTTTGAAAACTGCCTAAAATATACATATCTTTGTTTCTGTCTTACGGGAGACGGTAGTTTGCATCTTGATAATTTTAATTAAGAAGGTAATTCCTAATGCTCTTCTTAATTTAGTTACCGTTTGCATATTTATAGATATCTGTTGCTATTCCAGTGTGTCAAGGGTCTTCCTTACATCCAGTTTCCATACCTGGCCGAGAAGTGTATTTAGAGTGCATGAAGCAGGTATATAATGTGAGAATGGACCCACTTTGCCATAGGTAAACTGTTGAGCAGGCCCGCACCTTAACTATTGTTTCCGCAAATCAAATTGGTACATTATTTAGTACTTGCTTTCTCCTGTTTACCAATAAAACAACGCTGTTTAATCTATAATAATAATAATAGATTAGTGCTCTATAAATATATAAATAAGATGCAATGTTTACTTAAATCTAGCGCATAACGTTAAGTAGTCATTTGGTAAAATGCTTGTGATCTGTACATGTTGCCTGTGGTTTTTTTAAATTAACATTCTCAAAATGAGAGTCTTCAACTGGGATGAGTTGTAAGGTGTTAATTCAAACTGAATGTATAGAAAATGCTCAGTGGAAGGTGGGGCCTAGATATCCAAATGTCGTTAGGTGAGCGGTTTAACCATTGTCATTAGATGCTTAATCCAGAGAAAATGTCTTCTTAATTCACTAGTGATATACTTTATTGTCTTGGGATGTGAGGAGATGAAAAAAAACAGAGACATCATTCTTGCATTAGAATCAGCGATTTTCTTTGCTCTGGGTATATTTGTTGGTAAATTACAGCTAAGAATTGCTCATGGTTTTGAGCTGCCGTAAAAAGATTTGAAGGGGAACGTGCTTACTATTAGTATCACATTAAAAATATTTTTGTTGTTTTCTAATTTAACACATTGCTAGTTTTCACATAATATAATGTTCTGTCATGCGTAGAAATTTAAGTCATACCTGGGAATATGTTGTACTTTACACAGAGCAATAGGGTGAAGCACTGCTTCCCTCAATCTCCCATCCACCAAAGTCTAACTGGAGCAAACCTCTTAAGGATACATGGTGCCAGATCCAGCTTGCTATGGAAGCTGTACTGGCTAGGTACAGTCATCAATAGTTTAAGCCCTTCGAACCCGTTAGGACCTACCGGTACGGCCTTGGAAGCTGTGCTAAGACATTCATACCAGCATGTCCTGACTTTGTTGCAGCAACTCTATTGACAGCCTGGACTATCCCATTGGCAGAAGCCAGGATGACTGGCTTTCTGCTGACTGAGTGTGTATAACTGCACTCAGTGCAAGCACTGGTACACCGTTATACAAGGAATGCCTGGTCACGAGATCAGGCATTCCCTTCCGGTAGGGGTCACTGCGCCTCCTGCTGGCTAATCGGATGTAAACACAAAGACATGGCATGGATGGCCTTTAAGGGAGGTCTCCCCCAAGGACTTTTTTTGCATGCTGGGGGGGCTTTGCAGTTTCAGACACTGTCCACAGTGACATAGAAAGAGTGGCACCTAATGTGTTGTTTTAAGGACGATATGCAGTATGCCAGGAACTGCCTCATCCTGAGTAAGGAACATGCCATTGCCCGAGACTGTTGCAGGCTGAACCTCAGCTTGCTCGAAGACTACCATTATTTTATTGTATGAAGTGAATATTATCCATTGTGTATTTTGCATGGCTTTTGCTTTCGTGTGACGCTATCACTGAATTTATTTGGTTAGGCTGCTGGCGTTCGTGTTTTGTGCTGCATCGCAGTCTACTTTGTATGTAAAGTATGCTTGGTTCTTAAATAAACTCAATCAAGCACTGCTATGCGCACAGATCAAAGGAAGGAGAGGATCTCTCATGAAAATTCGACAAAAATGAAATAAAACAATAGTTTATTGGGAGTCCAGTTATATCACCATAACATGAACAATGAGCCATACGCATATATTTAAATGCCCCTTACCACCATAAGAAAAGCCACTACCCCCAAATCCAGGGCCGGCCCAAGGCAAAATGCCGCCTGGGGTGAATTTTAAAATGCGCCCCCCCCCCTTATCTACCCTTCCTCTCCCTCCATCCCTGCCGCCCCCCCCCCCCCCCTTGTACTTACCTTTCAGCAGTCCTGCGGCGAGCCTCCCTGTTCGGTCTTGGTGCCGGCTTGTAATGCTGAGCGCCGGAAATGAGGTAATCTTCCGGCACTCAGCATTACAAGCCAGCACCGAGACCGAACAGGGAGAGAGAGAGGGGCGCGGAGCGGGTACTGACAGCTTGGTAAGCGAAAACCTCTCGGCGCCCCTTTCTCTCTAAAAAAAAAAAACGTTTTGGGGCAGCAAAGTGCCACCTGGAGCAGTTGCCCCACTCGGCTCCATTGTCGGGCCGGCCCTGCCCAAACCCCTTAGTAAAAAAAAAAAAGTGATCCTCTCGATCACAAAAAAAATATATACGTTTGTGGAGTATGACTGTAATTGGGAGATGTTGCTGAACATAGAATTGGGTCATTGTTCAACTGCGTCACCTACACTATATTAGAAATTTGAAGGAAAATTTAAAAAAAAAAATTATTTTACTATAGGTGTACCATGAAAGGCCGTTTTTTTTTTGCTCCTAAAACAATTAAAAGTGCAAAAAAAATTAAAAAAAAATTATATATATTAATATATATATATATATTATACTATATTATATATATATAGTGTAGGTCGACTAAACATAAAAAGGGGAATTTAGTAAAAATGGCAATTACAGCAGATTTTCCCGGATCTATAAAATCCCCTGACCTTATGGTATCCTTCACACGGAAGTGCCTGCACTAATGAATAATGACAGAACACCATTGTTACTTTACACCGCTGGCATGCTCACCGAACGCCTTACTGCGGGAATTTCGCATTTCACCAGACTAACACGGGGTGAATGCTAAGCGATATTTATATAAACATTGTTTCTCCATCCCATTATAAAGCTTGCGTCCTATGTAATAGGACGCTCCTCCCTCTTGCATGCTGGTAGTTGTAGTTATCATGTTAACAAAAGAGTGGCCGAAACGCCACGGAAACTACAACTCCCGGCTTGCCCTGCTGACCCAGGCCATCTCATTGGCTCAATGCTGACCTAGCTTTGTGTTTGCAATCAAGTCTGGTTGCGTCGTGCGAGGGTTGGCTGAAAGGTGAGCAGAATTAAGGTTTATTTCTTTTTGTTAATATTTGGAGTGCAGTATAGAGGGATTGTCGGTCGTTCGCTTTCAATTTGTGATTTAAAACATACATCTGGGATCACGAATGCAAGCCTGTAACACGATGCACGATATAAACATCCTCCTCCTCCTCCTAAAATATGGTGCTCACTCCATACTGTATACTACTTACGCCTTGTAATGTCTCTCTAATAAGGTCCGGTGTAAACACCCAAATAGCGTACACTATCATTGGCCAGTAGTTTTCGTTGCAATGAAATATCACATAGGCTCCGCTAGCATTGTAAATATCCCCGGCCTGTGATAAGATACGTTCATGCACAGTGACAAATACGATTGTTTGTCCGAGTAAAGACCCTGTAAGTTAGATAAGCCTGGAATAAATACTAAAGATATAATTGAGAAATGTTGTGTATATTCCTGTGTTGAGCAGAATGCAAATATTCACGATAAGTCATAACAACACCTCTCCTAATGGAATGTGGGACTATGTCACTTTGGTTGCTATGTGTGTATCCAGACTATGGTGGGAGCTCCACCTTGGTTAATGAGCTAAAATGCGCTAAATGGTATTTAGAGGCGTTTAGGGAGCTATTTTGGCTGGGGAACTATAGGAAAGGCTGAACTTGATGGACGCATGTCTTTTTTCAGCCTATATAACTATGTAGCCATGTATGTGGTTCAGCAAAGATGCCTAATATCTTAAATAAAATCCCAGAATACACAGTCGCGTTGTATGTTTGATGGGGAAACTTCTCTTTGGGGAAGTAATGGGTGAGCAGGACATTATGGCTAACATCATTTTTTTGCGATTGCAAACTATTTCAATGTAAGAAACAATTTTTAAATATATTTTTTATTAAACAAGATATACATTTCAAGTATTTTATCATAACTTTCATGCCATGCCATCGTCATGTATTTTGTTAACCACATTAAGTGTTTGTCTTTCTTGTTTGTCAATATATGTCAATACTGTAGGGGGGAATTAACGTTGGTGATGGCCTGTCTTGAGTGATTTGCAACTGTTTTCTTACTGAAACCGTATTATTTGTTAACTCAATGCCCGAGGTGCAGTGGATACACTAGATTTCAATGCATTTAAATCATGGTTACTGACACTAGTGGTAACTTAATCAATATGGGAAGATACTTCTATTAATCTAGGGTTGAAAAGCATGTTTTCTGCAAATGTTTTGTTCTCCTCTTGTGGACTGTATCACATTTTACAACGTGTCTTTCCAGGAATACTTTTGTGGTAGGTGTTGCAGATTTGTCTTGGATTTGTTATCTGGAAACATGGAAATGCCATCATACTACACCAAACTCCTTGGGGAGTTGAATGAGCAGCGGAAGAGAGATTTCTTCTGCGACTGTAGCATCATTGTAGAAGGAAGAATCTTCAAGGCTCACAGGAATGTGTTGTTCGCAAACAGTGGTTATTTTCGAGCCATGCTTGTCCACTACATACAAGACAGTGGAAGGCACAGTACGGCTTCTTTGGATATTGTCACCTCTGAGGCATTCTCCACCATACTGGACTTCCTGTACTCTGGAAAACTCAACTTGTGTGGTGAGAATGTAATTGAGGTTATGAGTGCAGCCAGCTACCTGCAGATGACAGATGTGGTTAACTTCTGCAAGGCCTATATTCGCTCCTCCCTGGACATCTGTAGGAAGATAGAAAGGGAGTGTTCTTTTGGACAAGCAGACAGTGGGAGTGATGGCTTAGGCAATGGAAGAGCAACAGTTCATGGGGGCTTGCAAGAGAAAGGAGGAGATGGAGTCTGTCAGAAGGAACCACCTTGTGGGGATTGTAGTAGCTGTAACTCGGTAGAACTGATAGATAAGGATAACCCCAGTATAGGGTCTCCTGAGGAAAAGAGCTCCAGCAAGGTGATTGAACCCAAAGAAGAGTTTGACTCCGATGTGGTGGAGGTAACAGAAGGTTTTCAGCCTTATCAGATGTCAACAGGAATAGAGCAAGGAGAGGAAAGTTTGCATGGATCTTCTGGAATGGACATCGCATGTAATAACTACCACATGAAGCAGTTTCTAGAAGCTCTCCTGCGTAACAGTTCGGCACAGAAGAAGGATGAACAAATGCATCACTTCCCACGTGATTTTGAGTCTCGTCCAGAGGATTCAGGTGTTCCGATGAGTTCTATGATCGACATCCAGGGTGACTGGTATGGGGAGGATACAGGTATTATTACTCATAGAATTATACCGTAGTGTGGTAAACTGTTCAACTGAACTAAATTTCATGATGGCTAAATCAATTACATGACCAAACTGTTATGGAAAAGATGTTTTTGCTGTGATAATGTCCAATAAGATGAATAACCACTAGCTAGAAATGTCAATTTAAACCTGTATGAATAAGGTTGATGCCAACAGTGAAATGTTAGTAGCCGTTGCTACATGGCAGCCATGTGTGGCTAAATGAAATAAATGTATGTATAACTTAATAGCTGCTAAGGGACATAAATTAGTATAAAATTGCAAAATTTAGGCTCAAGCTAATTTAGGAACCATTGTGGTCAATATATTTTGTTTACATTCCAGGCGATGTTCTGGTTGTTCCCATTAAACTGCACAAGTGCCCGTTCTGTCCATACACAGCCAAGCAAAAGGGCATTCTGAAGCGCCACATCCGTTCACACACCGGAGAAAGACCATACCCGTGTGAAATTTGTGGCAAGAGGTTTACTCGACAAGAACACCTTCGCAGTCATGCACTAACTGTAAGTATATATACAGGTTCCTGATCTAATATGGCTACCAATATTTTGCTCCTAAAGACGCTCACCAACATTGTAAAGTGTGTTTCTGTCGTCACCCCCCCCTTTACCTCGCTGCACAGTAAGTAGGTCATAGGTGCATTATGCAGTACCTATACATATTGTCTGTAAGAAAAATAAAATTTTTCATAGGCCAATATTGCTAGTGCTAGCTTTAGTGTAGACTAGCCTGAGTTTTTTTGTTGTTCCTGTCAAGTTTGTTTCACTCCTTGCTTTTTGTAGGTTCATCGCTCCAACCGCCCAATTATCTGTAAGGGATGCCGTCGAACCTTCACCAGCAGTCTGTCTCCCGGTCTGAGACGTTTTGGCTTGTGTGACAGCTGCACCTGTGTCACTACAACGCATGATGAGTCCCATCACAGAGGTCCTAATGAATCTGCAAATGAGAGCTTGGACAAGGATGAAGTAGATGGTGACTGGCCCATCTACATTGAATCTGGAGATGAGAATGAGGCAGCTGAAGAAGAGGCAGAAGATAAGGAACAAATACATAGAGAGGTCCTGATGTGATCCAAGCAATGAACGTATCATCACTTCTCTATTCCAGATATTTAAGTAGGATTGCTCTTGAAAATTAACCTCCGTCCCTTGGTCGACCCATGTTCTTCTCAAAGGTATGCAGGTTTCTTGCCTGATAGACAATGTACATTGGCACTGGCTGGTAGTGGGCCTCTAACTTTTTAATCAAACCTTACTTTGCACTGAATACCATAGTCACAAATATGTGACTGGTTTTACCATCATTTTGAAAATCCTCCAGTGTTTTGAAGGGACTGCAGTGCTAAACAGCACCCTGGAACCAAAAAGTCGAGGACGAGTCTTCTGTACTCCACCACTCACACGGCAATGCATTGGTTCTGGATTGCTAGACATCGATAATGTTGTGTTTATGAAGACTCTGGTCTACACTGACATGATTTGGTAAAGTGGAAATATGATGTGTTTTGTAATCTTTTCTTTTATAGAGAGTTTTCCCCAGTCTATTTTATTGCATTGAAATAAGTCAAATCCTAAAGACAATTAAAAGTCACAGTAGGGTGTCAAAGATGTGTCTGTGTCCCAGAGTGACATATAATGATATATATGAACCTCTGTGTCGTATACTTTATCATAGTTAAAAACAAAACTATGTTCTTTAAGGGTGAACAAACAGAGGGTTACACCGATAGTCTGTTGTAAATATAACCCTGTTAATCTGCAAATAACTTTTGGCAATGCAAGTAAAATGGCACAATGTGTTAGCCTTAGGGCAGCTTCTTGCTGTGACTACCAATAGGTCGTGCGGTCCTATGTATTAAAGAAGATCCTAGCAGATTGCGCCTTCGATCTGGATCTTAGCGTCTTGCATTCTAATGTGCTAAGCTCTGACGAAGATGTGGTCTGGCTGATTTTGTTCCCGAGACACAAAACGAGAGGCACGCTCTTTCATAGTTACCATAGGACTTTGCGTCAGTATGAAAACAATTTGCGCAGGAAATGCCAAAGGCTGGACTCATATCGCATTTCTTCTGGAAGAAATCCCACGATGTCCTCCACATTTGTGGGTGTTACTTTTACTAGCTGTTCTAATAACTATCATCAAAAACTGGGTCGGACTACAACTTCGCCACCTTCAGTGCTGCACCCCGGTAAAAGTTGGCGCTCTAAGGAAGGTGCCTTATGGGGGATTTGTCTCTGGACATGGTACTACAGGGGCTCTCCTAATTTGATCATTCTCTTCCTCTTTTCAATGACTGGAGATATTCATGCACCATGTACTTGAGCTAAACGACACGCAGTTCAATTGTGTCATTTCCTCCTTTGTATTGGTATGTAAACAAAGTTGTCATACCTGTGACTTAATGTGTAATAATGGCCTTGGTGCTATGCTGTGGAATTTTAGGCTCATTTTAAGATCACTTTTTCCTATATTGATTAAGCTATACCCTGATTCAATACTGTAAAATAATTCACTTTTTAATCTTTCTTCTTTGTTTTAACCAGTAGAGTTGTTACATAGATATATATATATATTTTTTTTTTTTTAAATCTGATAGACGTTCCATTCCGGCATTTTTCAGAATAACTGTGCAATGTTTAATCTGTTTTCAATTTTAAAATTCCTGCAGTCATTTAAATTCCTATGTTTATGCTTTTGTGCTTGTTATTATTGTGCCTAGCCAGGGGGTAATATGGTTATTATTAAATGTAAATAGGGTGGTAGTAGCTGAGTGTTTGTTTTTTTTATTGGTATCGGCACTACAATGCATGTTTAAAATGGCACTACAATATTAATTAAAGATGGTGGCGTTTCCCTTAAGTAGGTGGACTAAATGCCAATGTTCTATTAAACACTAAATATTTTCCAACATTCACTTCTATTGGTTATTTTGATAACATTGGAGACACATGGGATAGACGTTTCACAGAATTTGTACATTTATGTATATTTAGATGCAAAGATATATGATCTATGCCTGTTTATTTAATGAAACTTTTTTTTTTGTGAACGAGCCAGACAAGCATCCAGCAACAATAGAGCCGCTACTGCTATATGAGAAAGGTAAATGACCCCTGGCTGTTTCAATCGGGTCGGGGGGGGGGGGATATAAGGAGGTCCATATAGAGTCACCAGATAACAAGACTTTAGGCATTATTTACAAGAGGTGTGAATTGTGTCTTCCAGATGTGTTTTGGGGAATCAGGCTGGACTTGTGTTCTGAAAGTTAAAAGCCCTCCTATGTTCAAGTATTCACAAAACATTTCAAGGCAGAGGTTCACGCTAACTACCACTAAAACAGAAGACATCTTCTCCACCCCCAGTGTTACTCTATCGGCCAAAGGAAGCCATCCTACAGTTTTCTGCCAACAACTCTTACAAGCTGAAGGCTATAGACGGGTTGATGCCCAATAAAGCAGACTAAGCAGTCGACAAAAGTCCCCCCCCCCCCCCCCCGCAAATGTCTTTTAGGAGTCTTGAACCCCTTAACATTATCTTGTGTTATTAAATTAGAAATAATTTAATGAAATTTAATTCTGTATGAAATTTTACAGAACACAAACTTTTTATTGTTAGGTGACTTTGGGTTGGTTAACATTATTTTATATATTATTCAAGCACCACTACAGAGGGTTATTTGGGTTTATTGAAATGTACGGTTTGAAAAAGGAGACAAATCCACTTTTACGCTACATGTGCTACAGCTCCTTATGTTTTGCCTGCATTGATTGTGAGGAACAGGACTCCATCAGAGGGGGGGGGGTGGGAGGTAAGTACTAAAACAGTGTTTCTTATAGAACATGCTATATCAAGGATCTCTAACTTTCAATGAGAAGTAATTATGACCGATGGAAAGAGGGACACTCTATTTTAATATTTAATTAAACACTTTCTGTTAAATAATGTAATACATTCTAATTAAATAGGAGAATTATTATGTTTTATTTATACAGTGACAAAAATGAAGGAGTTCTTACCATACATATAATTCAAAGGGTATGACAGCTAGAATTGGGGGCCCTGCTCGCAAGCTAAAATTTAGTCCCCTGCATACAATCCTCAAGGTATAATCAGTGAAATAATAAAAATTCTCTGATTTTATGGAGGACTTGGCTCAGAGCTATTCACTATTGAAGACCAATTAGGGACCTATAGCTCAGATCAATCATTTGTCTCTTGCAACACACTCTACAGAGGTTTCTTCTTTGATTCTGTAAAAGGAATTAATTAGCATTGTATATTTTTTATCACAATGCTAGTTCTAAAGAGTTATGTTGACACTTCCAGTGTGTCCCTTACATGGAGATGATTGTCTACATCTCTCTGCAGACTTGGATCATCACTGCATTGGCTGCACGGGGGACACGGAACTGAGCGGGGCCCAGTAGCGGCAAGCAGTGGTAATTGTGAGCGCATCTGTAAAGTTCTATCGCAGTGTTGCACGGATCTAGTACAAGCAGGGATCCACCAGCACCGCTTCACTTCCCGGGGTGGCTGTGGGAGGCAGGAACAGGCACTTACGGCGAATGCGCATGACATCTCCACTCCGTCTGGCATCTGCTGCTATGAAAGACGCGTACACCGTGTGCATTTACCAGGAACGCACCATTCCAAACACCCTACTAGGGTTACTATGTTTCCCAGATAAGCAAGGATGCATGTAGAAAATGTACATCGCGGCCCTGCACTGAAATCCGCGTTGCCCCCGGATAACGCATCCTAATATGTGTATCCGTATTTAAATAAACCCTTTGCTTACGCTGAAAAAAGAAGCCCATTCCAATAATCCCCGGGTGGCACAACCACCCTGCTAGTCTCCCGCTTAAGCGCTGTCTCTTTAAGACAGTGTCTGCCCTCGGGCGTCGCCACGTGACCGGTTCTTTGTCCGCCACTATCGGACGGCATAGAAAACAAGAGAGGAGGTGAGGATTTGCAGAACAGTGAAGGACACCCGGGAAAGGGCGTGTCTTCCGGTAAGCAAACTGGGAAGGTGGGAGGTTAACATTGAGCTCCTGTGCTAAAGTATTGTAATGAGTGGCATTTAGAGTCAGCCAATCAGACGACTCGGAAGACAGCTCATTCTCCGCAGCTATACAGCGTTTAAGTCGGCCGATCTCTTCCCCTGCATTAGACGCGGTTTTTGCCCAGCGTCATGTCCATCAATGAGCCTATGAGTATGTAAAGGCGATCGCGATTGTAGTGAGTGATGTAATGTAACGCCATTGGTAGAGGAATGAGAAAAGCTGAAACAAAGGAGATTCACTGTAAACCATCTGTAGCCCATGTTCTGCCTTGGACCTCTCACACGATACACATTCTAAGCTTTGAAATCATACATTGTGCAGCGCTGCGGAATATGACGGCGCTATATATAATAATAATATGGGTAGATACTGTGTTCCATGGATGTTTAATCCATTCTCCAAATGTAAAGAAGGGACATCATTTGGACTCTGGGTGAAATATGGCAATCTAACCATATATGCCATCGAACAAACAACAATGTGTCATAAAGTGTCTAGCTTTCTGTAACTTGCTTTGACTATTGGAAAGTAATTAGAAGCAAACAAGTTATATAGAAAATAAACCAGGTTTTGTACAATACAATCCACACTTTGACATATTCTTTCATATATCTTCATGTCCAGCATGTCACCTAATCAGTGATGTATTCAGATTATGGTGATGATGATGATTATCATTATCTATTATTTATATGGCACCAACATTTTACACAACACAATACATATAGTACAGGGATATGACAAGACTAGAACAGACAGACTAAGACAACCCGATCCATCAGGGATAGAGAGCTAGATGCAACTGATGCTCTTTTTCTGTGTCCCCTCCATAGGATGGATTTCTCCTCTCATCATACTCGTCTCCTGAAGCAGCTGGATGAGCAAAGGCGGAGGGACTTATTTTGTGACTGTCACATTCTGGTTGAGGGACAGATGTTTAAGGCTCATTGCAATGTACTGTTTGCCAGCAGTGGCTACTTCAAGATGCTTCTGTCACAGAGCTGCAGGGAGATGGGGCAGCCCATCACAGCCACATTTGATGCCTTCTCTGCTGATACATTCATTGCCATTCTGGATTTTGTCTACTCGGGCAAACTACCCCTCACAGGGCAGAATGTTATTGAGGTCATGGCTGCAGCCAGCTACCTGCAGATGACCGATGTGATCAGCGTATGCAAAGTGTTTATCAAATCCTCACTAGATATCAGTGAAAAAGATGGTGATGGCCTTGTTCATTTGTCAGGGCTCCAGCTTGGTCATTGTGGCCTTTATAATGCTGGTTGTGAAATGGACAAGTGTCCATCTAGTTATTCAGATAAGGATGATTCAGGGTGCCTAGAGGTTTCAAATAAATGGAACCAATTTGCCTTCTATCCTAGGAGCAATAACTTATCTTCTACATTAGATGACAAGTCAACATGCCAAAGAGCATCAGATAGACGTAATGATATGCCTCAGCTGCCCAGCTCAGCTTGCCCAGATGAGAGACCCAGGGGTTGCAGGGTTCCAGAACTCATTAACAGTGCATTCAGTGCTGATGTAGAAGTAAACAAGAGTGAATACCCAGCTACAGAGGAAGCTTTTGTGAACTGCTGGACAGTATCACAAAAGAGTGAGAGGAGAAGGTTAACTCAGAAAATCAGGGCTTCCAAAGCAGACCAGCTGTATGCCACAATGCCAACCATCATGGGCATCAGAGGAGGCTGGGGAGAAGGTGAGATTGGGCTCTGAATGCCTTACTAAATATTATGCATTTATGATGTCAAATATAATTGTTTCTGCCATACTGATTATTACAACTTTCTCCATTTGTTTTATACACAACTTTATATGCATACAAATGCTGTATCTACAGATATTTTGCCCAGCATGAGATTCAAGTGTCCATTTTGCACATACATGGTCAAAAGGAAAGCAGACCTAAAACGCCACCTACGATGTCACACAGGGGAACGGCCCTATCCCTGCCAGGCCTGTGGCAAAAGATTCACAAGACAGGAGCATGTGCGCAGTCACTTCCGGAGTGTGAGTAATTTTGTATGTGTAAACTAGAGACAAGACATTCTGCCATGTAGGCTTGAACAATGTACCTTTACTATGTCCTGCCTTAAGAATTAGTACAAACTGGCATCTACATGTGAAAAAGGTGAGATGCAGGTAGGGTAAAGTCTTTAACATGTAATGGCGATAATAATGTTTTCACTTTAATTTGTAAATGTTGTCCTTTAGATCCATGAGGCTGGTAAACCAATCTGTAGGAGATGTAAAAGACACGTCACAGAAGAATCTGGCCAAGTGGTTCAGGAGGGTACTAGACGTTACAGACTGTGCAATGAATGCATGGCTGAAATTGGAAAGAGCAGTTTTCCAATGGAGTTGGATGATGATGATCCAACCATCATATTGTCAGGAGATGAAGACAGTGAGCCTCTCTGGAGCTTCCATGAAGGAACACAATCATCCGAACCAGAGATTATAGAGGATACATCTTCTGACCTCATCATACATGAAGTGGATGACAGTGATGATGAAATCAAACCCATTGACTGTTAAAATTGGGGATGAGAACAGATTAGCACAAACAGAATTCGGTTGCATAACAAATAAGATATATTTATGTGTATTAATTTTGATAGTCAACTAATATACACATAAGCATGATGTGTATATGGGATGCATGAAGAAGCGCATTTAGAAGTATTACCCGAGAGAATAAAGTACACTGTGTTGGCATTGTAAATAACTTTTTTTCTGATGCAAAATGTTGTGATTAATGTTGAAATATACTGAATTTGATTTTGTCGTAATGTTCATGGTGGACACAACTAGTCATTTAAGGCTTACATTACCTGTCAAATATTGAGGGCAAATGCAGTCTGAGCTGCGTGCGGTGGCGCTTCCAAAAAGAGTTATATTGAAGCATATATGAAACACTGGGCAGGCTTAGTAGGTAATTTGCACTACTGAGTTCCAGCATTGACCACTTTTCATTTTTATTAAACTGCATAAAACATATACAATATTTATCTCTGGATCTCATGACTGCAAACTGCCAATTGTTACAACCATCCTATACAACTAGAGCATTCATACAAAAAGTGGACAGGCTGGATAATCTGAAAACCAGTTGTTCGCTGATTGTTAACTATATAAGGTTTACTGCACTCAACACCAAAGGGGAGTTACAGTCAGGAGAGGACTGACAGCTTTCGACAAATACAAGTTAATTGCACATGGTTGGGATGTTCCTCACTATTCCATCATTCTGTCAAAAGTAGAAAATGTATATGAAATCTAAAATGTTAGCAAATTCATATTAAACAAAGCCAAGAGAGAAAGGGGTCTGTAGCTGAGATCATTTGACCTTTGTTTTTGGTACCCTTCTCAAGTCTTTCCGGAACTGCTTTCTAAGCCTTGCCATAAAAAAATAGCTGTTGGGTGGCTTGCTCTCATTTTCTGCCTCATTTTTGTAAAATCATTTTAGCAGAGTTGTATAGCTCTCTTCGTGGATAAAAGTTCTTTGATTTTCCCACCCAGGAATGCCCGTATCAGGTGTAGCAATCAATGGACCCTTTGTTGGAGAAAGACATTGGCTGTTATTTTATGTAGATCAAAATAGTAAGGTCATTTGCTATCAAAGCAAACTAACTCATGGGTAACGTGCATTCACAGAGAACAACTAATGAGCAATGGGGCAAAATATCTACTTCATGGTATGTGGCTGCTTGACGCCGGTCCCCCATGACACCCCTTCCCCAGCTGGGTACCTTAGTGTCACCTCCCATTACCCACCCATAGTAGTTAGCCTGGAGTTGCTCCCTATGGTGTAAATCTAAAGATGAGGCCTCAGTGTGGTAGCCAGCTAGGTTTATCCTTTTCTGGATAATCTATCTGGGTTTTTAATTGGTTAAAAATGTTTGACACCTCCTTATTGGCAAAAAAGGATAAGGAAGAAACTGCTCCAGGCTTGGTCTGTAACTGTGAACATCCAGATCACCTGTTTCAATGTCATATTAAAGAACTCACAGAGCTCATTTACACTCACTGGCTACTTTATTAGGTACACCTTGCTAGTATCGGTTTGGACCCCTTCGTGGTATCATTTCTACAAGGTACTGGAAACATTCCTCAGAGATTTTGGTCCATATGGACATGATGGCATCACGCGGTTGCTGCAGATTTGTGGGCTGCACATCCATGATGCGAATCTCCCGTTCCACCACATCCCAAAGGTGCTCTATTGGATTGAGATCCGGTGACTGTGGAGGCCATTGAAGTACAGTGAACTCCTTGTCATGTTAAAGAAACCAGTTTGAGATGATGTGAGCCTTGTGACATGGTGCATTATCTTGTTGGAAGTAACCATCAGAAGATGGGTACACTGTGGTCATTAAGGGATGGACATGGTTAGCAACAATACTGGGGTAGGCTGTTGCATTTAAACAATGCTCATTTGGTACTAAGGAGCCGAAAGTGTCCCAAGAAAATGTCCCCCACACCATTACACGACCACCAACAGCCTGAATTGTTGATACAAGGCCGGATGAATGCATGCTTTCATGTTGTTTACGCTGACCCTGCCATCTGAATGTCACAGCTCAAATCAAGACTCATCAGACCAGGCAACGTTCTTCAAGTCTTCAGTTGTCCATTTTGGTGAGTCTGTGTGAATTGTAGCCTCAGTTTCCTGTTCTTAGCTGACAGGAGAGGAACCCGGTGTGGTGTTCTGCTGCTGTAGCCCATCTGCTTGAAGGTTCGACGTGTTGTGCGTTCAGAGATGGTTTTCTGCATAACCCTGGTTGTAACGAGTGGTTATCTGAGTTACTGTTGCTCTTCTGTCATCTCAAACCAGTCTGCCCATTCTCCTCTGACCTCTGACATCAACAAGGCATTTTTGCCCACACAACTGCTGCTCACTGGATATTTTCTCTTTTTCGGGCCATTCTCTGTAAACCGTAGAGATGGTTGTGCATGAAAATCCCAGCAGATCAGCAGTTTTTTTAAATACTCAGACCAGCCTGTCTGTCTGTCAACAACAACCATGCCACGTTCAAAGTCACTTAAATCCCCTTTCTTCCCTGTTCTGATGCTCAGTTTGAACTTCAACAAGTTGTCTTGACTACGTCCACATGCCTAAATGCATTGAGTTCCTGCCATGTGATTGACTGATTAGCTATTTGTGTTAACAAGCGATTCAACAAGTGTACCTAATAATATGGTCAGTGAGTGTATATGAGCGTTACTTTATAAGGGGTAATTTTGATGGGTCTTTCCCACAGAACCTACACACCTGTTGGAGGAGTTCAAAGGTAAACCAGCTGCCCAGGTCTGAAGAGATTATATGGAGAAACCCATATAAAAACGTAACAAAAGCATCCACCATGGTCTCGGCTGTGACAACGGACAGGGCAGCAGCTTCCGGAAAGGCAGTAGCTAAATCTACATCCATAAGAAGATACCACTTCCCGGTTCAGATGTCCACTGCTACTTTCGGGAAGTGCTCTCCGACTAGGACTAGGAGTAGGGGTTGTAACATTGCTTGGGTCTTTTACTTTGTCTACCCAATGACAGAAGTCACAGGTGTGTTAGTGGTGATTGACAATCTTTGAAATTACTTTCTTAGCCAGACTTCGGACATGCTGACTTCAGAAGAGGTGAAACCAGAGTATAGTAGCAAAAAAAAGATATTTTGTTATTTTTGAGACTTTTTTTTCTTTTGAAGCCCAGAGGTCAGTGGCTCCGCTGTGAAGAAAAAAAACAAACAAAAAAAAAAGTGTCTAGTGCCATAAGGGCGCAGTGGACACAGGACCCTTTTCTTGTTTTCTTCGGGGGTCACACTCTGTCAGGGCCTGGGTAATCAGGTTGGGTAGGAGCCTCATTGCAGGGGATACCTGGGGTTCTGCCTGCACACAGCAATGCATGGTAACTGAAGGATAAGACAGGCACAAAGGAATACACCACAGGCAGAATTCCAGGTAATGCAATGTATTGTATATTATGGCAGGACAAGCAAATACAGGCTAAACAGTCTCTTAGCAAGAAACCGGATGTATGGCAGGAAGCCCACTGGAGGGGCGCACGGCTGAAGGCAGGAAGCCCGCTTGGCAGGAAACCAGGAACCCGCCAGGGTAAAATGGTCCACAAACTTTAATGGAAAGGCTCTGACTGAAGGGCTGGGCAGGTTTAAATAGGCAGGATTAATCCAGGTAACAGGGCTATGCTGGATGTAATGATTAGGGCTGGGTGCTCCAGAGTGAGAAGGGTTACACCCAGGTAAGTAGAGGCATCTGGTCAGTTCGTTAGCCTACAGGGTACTGGCTGACAGGGTGGGATCCTGACACACTCTAGAAGGGATTTGCGACCCCTTACTTTCTTCACCAGCCATAAAGCCTGCAGGAGGGCAGGATCTTCTTGGTCCCACCCCGCAAGGGTTGGGACCACTGAAACAACCGATAGAGAAAGATGGCCACTCAGAAGAGCTTCTTAACTCCCCTCTTCGCCAGAAAAACCAGACCTTTTTAGGGGACCCAGCTCCACCTTGGTATTTCTGGTATCTTCCATATAAATACTATGCCTTCTGAAAAGATGTATTGAAAATATAAAAAATACAACAAAAAACTCATCTACAATGTGCTTCCTTAAGGAAGCCCCGGCTCTTAGGACGGTGTGATAAAAACATTTTCAGCATACACCACACACCTAGGCTGGGGCTAGTTTATGCAAAAATAAAAAGCGCATGGAGGGGTCCGAAGTGCAAAAAGTTCTTACCAGCATGTGCGGAAAAGTGAATGAAGGGAGTGGCATAGTGGGGCAGCAGATGAAGAACAATGGGATAAGAAAATTTGTCCGGCGGGTGAGTTTAGGATATCTTAGAACAGTGAAGGCAGGGTCAGAAGATTATCACAAGGGAATGGATTAGTATTTTAGTGAAGAAAGGTTGAATTTTCATGTTACTTATTTCCTCAACTAGTATATGATTGAATTATTCTTTAGGCAAGACCGTGCTTCCATACTTGATGCTACCATCTGGATCCCACTGCAGGATACTGCCTTGCGACCAAGACCCTGATGACATTATTGCTGTGATTAAAGAATCAGAGATGCTACAGTCTAATCACAAGAAAAAGCTCAGTATTCAATTTGCCTCTCTCAGGGATCGCTTCATAAGGGATCCTTACTCTGATCGAGACAAGGGGAGGGTGAGACTTTTGTTTTAAAAAAAAAAAAGCTTGTGTGCTCAAATCTAACAGAAGAGCAACTGTAGCCTTAACCCCTTAAGGACAATGGGCTTTGCTGGTTGGGGCTGCGTAAATGCACACCAGTCAGGCTGTGGAGTGGGGAACCCTTGGGAGACATAAACATATTTTGGCAGGATTGTCCCATTTAAATCACGTATAGAAGCTCTCCTGCAAACTCCCTGTTTAATGCACAGACCCCAGTTTCAATATGTGATTTAAAAAAAAACCCTAAGTATTTTAAGTAACTTTTCATGCACAAATGACCACACATAGGTGATGCTTTATGGGAAATATAATGAATCTGTTCCTACATAGACTTTTATTAGTCTGATCTTCTGGCTGAATGATTAAGACTGAGCCATTCTGCTGTAAAGCAATCAGGGCATTTGCAAAAACTGTTATGGAAACATATTTTGATACAAGTAGTAAACAAGACAAAAAAAATCCAACTCTGTAACCCAGCAGTCCCCTCCAGGGTACAATAATTTGAAAGAACTTTATTAATGCCGACAATTTGTTGTTTCAGGTGCAACCCAGGCAGATGAATTGTGAATTCATGGAATGGGACACTATATACTTAACGGGCGAACATACACATCACGTGATGAAGCTGTCCTCATGCACTTGTTCATATGCGTTCTTAGTGTTAATGCCTCTGCTGTGTACACGCCGCGCTGCACACTTTGTGCCCGTTTAGATACAGATGTTTCCATATTAAATACATAGTAATTCTCTACATTTATAAAGCTGAGAACACTGCCGCCCCCCCACCCGACTGTGACCCTATACGGGCGAACTGTATACGCGCTTCCTGCTGAATGACCCTCTACCACTCCCCCGGGTGTCCCTCACACACCCGCCCCTTCCCATTCCCACCTCACCCCCACCTCAGGCGCGGCCCCTTTAAGACAGTCTCAGCCCTCGGGCGTCGTCACGTGACCGACCCTTTTGTCCGGACACTCGGGCGGCGGAAGCAGCAACGGTGAAAAAGTGGGTGAGAAACTCATAGAATAGCGGGTGGACACCCTTTGAAGGGCGACGTTTCCGGTGAGTGACCCGAATATCTACAAAACAGGATGTTAACTGGAGGCATAATGCACCCGGTTAAGAAGTGACCCGTGAAGGGGCGAAACTTTAGTACCGTGCACGGGAGTGGGTAATAAGGATGCGCAATTTAGGGTAGCTATGAAGAAATATTGCACAGGTACCTGCAGCCTCCGGGTCACCACCTGGTTTAAAGATACCCGCATACGATCAAAAATGTGCAAACTAGACTATAATAAATACCGCTCCGGGACTGCAAGGTTTGCTTTGCGGTTAAAGACGGGTGCGAGCTCTCGGTATAGGTATGGGGTGTGATAGACAGCGGCTACGGCCAATCGGTTGTTCCCGGAGGTAAGTGTCCCGCCTCCAAGTAAATGACACATTGCGGAACTAATAAACGGAAGATGAACGGATATATCCTGCACCGGAGTGGAGAGCAGCCAATGACAGGGATTATTGATAATCTGCTCCCACCTTCTAAAGTGACTGACGTTGATTTCGACAAATTAGAATGCGTCTAGCGGTGCTTGCTTTGTTGTTCCATCATTTAGCTTTTTAATACTATTTTTTTTATTCCTGCCTCACTGGTGGGTAGAACTGTGGGTTACATCTTATTATGGACAGCTGCACATCACAATGGCTGCCCCCCAACCCTCAGAATTTAAGAGAAGTTGTCTCACATCAGCCTAAAATGTTTACATGTGGATGAATTACACAAATACCAAACATAAGTGTGTGAATTACACATATCTTTAATATCAAAATAGCATTTCATGTACTTAAAATTAGGATACTAGGGAGTGTATAATAAGACTATATTAATCGTTAATGGGACATGCATGTGGGTATGATGAACACAAGACCATGGACGACTAAGGCAGAGATCTGTCTAATTCTACGTTTCTGCTCACATGAACTGATCCCTGTGTATTTGCTGCATCAATGTTTGAGAAGTGTAAGGTTTGGACTGCTTCTTGGACGCTGTCCACAGTATAAAACTTTGTGTCACGTAATAACCATGGCTCTGTTTGCAGCCTCAGCATATCTGAGAACCCTTACCTTCTACTGGCAGAGAAAGGACAATGTGGCCCAAGTTCAAGGTGATAGATTAGTTGTATATAAAAATACAGTACCGTTTTTTCATTTTATGTATACAGACTGCAGTTTTGTCCACAGTGTAAACAAATCTAGGGTTCCATTACCTAAACCGAATGATATCTGGAAGTCCAATGAGGGGAGAAAAAGTTCCTGAGCATAAAATAGTGCTAAAACTTTGTTTTAATTCATTTTGCTCTAGTAATATCCCCTTTTTGCAGTCCTAGAGGCTACCATTTTTACCAGTCATGTGATACTTTTTTCAATGCTCAAACATAAAACTGAGCTGATCCTTTAAAGACGTCCTTCTTGAACAAAGAAATCCTTTTCTCCGTAGGCTTTCATTAGTTAGAGTGTCAGGCTGGATGATTGAGGCTAAGTCATTCTATTGTTTACCACGTGGCTGCATTATAAAATGCAATGGCCTGAAAACAATATAAAACATCTAATGTGATATAGGGTTGCTTACCAATATTGGCAAGATTACGACTATTTGTCACGCACCTTTTCATTCTAACATAGAATCTATGACATGTCACATAGTGAAATATAGAGTGTGAACTTATATTACATGTTTAAAAACATATATGGCTTTAATATATATATATATATATATACACCAAAATTGCACATCACACCTTTGGAAAAATTGTACAAGAGTTGAAGAACATCTGAAACTAAGATACTGAAGTATAGTCCATAACTTCACTCTTCTCTGTGTACTTTGTTCTAGTGTCCCTACATAAAATGGATTTCTCGTCTCATCATACTCGCCTCCTGCAGCAGTTGGATGAGCAAAGAAGGAGGGATTTGTTTTGTGACTGTCACATCCTAGTGGAGGGGAAGGTGTTTAAGGCTCATCGCAATGTACTGTTTGCCAGCAGTGGCTACTTCAAGATGCTTCTATCACAGAGCTGCAGGGAGATGGGGCAGCCTATCACAGCCACATTTGATGTATTCTCTGCTGACACCTTCACAGCCATCCTTGACTATGTCTACTCTGGCAAACTACCCCTCTCTGGACAGAATGTGATTGAGGTCATGTCAGCAGCCAGCTACCTGCAGATGACTGATGTGATCAATGTATGCAAGATGTTCATCAAGTCCTCACTTGACATCAATGAGAAGGACCGAGATGGTTTCTTCAGTCTTTCTGACAAAGATGCTGGCAGTAATGGATCAGGACTCTATGCAGCAGGATGGAGGACTGAAAACAGCCCAACCCACACACATGAGACACCAGAGCATGGTGGTTTTATAGCTGGGTACAATTATCCCCCTCCCATTACTTCCAGGTTGCAACGTCCTTTGACTAAGCATCCCCGCAAACCAGAACATGTCCGCAAACACAGGAGGCGCCTGATGCCTGAGCCTTTGACACCTGCTTCTGTTACAGCTGTTCCACTAGGGGATTTGGTGGGAGGATCTGCAGAGTGCCTGGTGCAGGAGGACGATTCAGCAGATTGTATAAAACAGGAGGAAGAACCATCACAGCCATCTAGGTTGTTCTCCAAAGTAGATGATGAGGACGAAGATGCCACAACTCGTAGCTGGCCAGACTCGCCACGCCATACGGAATCTGGGGGTCAGGATGTAACACCACAGGCCTCTAAAGCAGATGAACTGTACAAGACAATGCCAACAATCCTGGGGGTTATGACTGGATGGAGTGAAGGTGAGTAAGGGTGATGGGGACTTTTACACAATGTACAGAGCTACAGAATATGATGGCACCATATAAAACAATAAATAATAAGTACTTGACTTGATTTAAACTTTCAACAAAAGATACATTTGGTGGATAGGAAAGTGCATCGTAATATACGAAAGCCAAATTAAAATTGCTAGCCAACGGGGAGCTCATGTAGGTAAATTCATTCTAGCTGTACCGTGAGAAGGTTAATCCACTTTCATAAATCAGCTGGTTTTTGTGGCATTGCTAATGAAGTCTGACTATGGGCTTTCCTTAGTCAGAGGGGTACATTTGTTAAAATAAGATCTCTGGTTTAGCTTCTTGGCTTCACTATACATTATGAAGGGACAAACCCAGTGGGTTTCTGCTGCAGCAAGAGCCCTCTATAGTGTATAGTTAAATCCCAGATTTCTCCAAAGTCCCCTCACCCATTGTCTTATACGTTATACAGGACTACATTGCCACTGAAAACTAAACTAAAGTGATATCATTAAAGTATTAATTAAGTACAACAAAGCCTATCGCTCTGTAATGAAAAGCTGACCTTTATTAAGATACCTTGCCCTGCAGATTGTCTCTAAGGAGCTCTTTTGTTGACTTCACTTTTTTGGAGTCTTCTTAAGTGTTTCGGCTGCCAATTTAAGATATAATATTGCTCTGAAGCTGGTTGTGGCCAATCTCACTTAATACAGCAACCTTCCGGTAATAGACTTTACTGAATATTTGCATTTCTTTCTTCTGTGCAACTGTTGCCCTATCGTTATTCTGTAGAGCGGCAGACACTTAGTAGCATTGCTTATTTACCAAGACAAAAGGCAACTTGTATCACTGCCTTGTCACTCTCATGCTCTTGTAGAATTGGCATCTTTATTCGTGTGAGCATAGCCCTTTCACCGCTATACAATTTTGAATATCGTATGATAAAACAAATCCTCTTTAATAGGCCGTTTTCCCCTGTCCCCAGGGCATGTGTTTGGCCATATTCACCACCAACCAGGCCCAGCTCTGGCTTTGGCAAGACTCCAGACACACATGCAGAATATGCTCCCAGTTATTTCAATAAATGTTAAAAAAAAAAATATATATATATATATTGTCCGTGGATTTTTTGTTGTAATGGTTTACAGTCCAGAGATTGAATGATTTTTTTTTTTAACAGCTACTTGTTTTATATATAATTTTTTTTCTACAGATGATTTAAGTCCAGTGAGGTTTAAATGCCCTTTCTGCACTCACACTGTCAAAAGAAAAGCGGATCTGAAACGCCATCTGCGCTGTCATACTGGAGAGCGTCCGTACCCCTGCGAGGCATGCGGAAAGAGATTCACGCGGCTGGAGCACCTACGAAACCACTTCCAAACTGTATGTACAAAAGGCATTTTATTTAAAAAAATTATATATATATATATATATATATATATAACCAGTGCACGAAAAATCCTTAAAGGTGAATTCCCACTATTTTGTTTTCTGTAGGCATCATATTTATATTGTAAGAGCTAGTAAAGGTATGTTAAGTAATTTGTTACCTGAAGCAGAAGAGCAGGAAACCCAAAGTTTTGCGTGGGTGTAGCTTAGTTCCTGTTTGATTTACCTGCATTCATTAAATACATTACCTTTCCTTGCCAAGCTAGCCTTCGGGGCGGTACTAGATTGAACTGATATCAGACGTGCCAGAGTAATGTTGCAAATAACGATGCACTTTGCTATTTTGCAACATTACGTGGCTTGCGGAAGAACATTTGAAGGTGTTTGCACGGTAAGTATTACATTGCACGCTGTAACACGTGTGATGTAATCAGTGCCATCCTCCAATCTCCAAGAGGCTTCTAAGCTGCACAAAACTAGCTTCACAAAATACCAGCGTGACAAGGGTGAAGTTTGAAACATGGAAATAAAGATTTGTTACTATTTTACAACAATTATATAATACATATATAGGGAGTTCTACTTTCTGCCCTTAAAAGTATAAAGCGGTTATTTTGAAGGGGACTTCAGTAATGATTATATATCTAGTTGTTGTAATTTAGCAATAATTATTTACTTTCACTGTTATCAAGCTTTTTGGTGCTGAAAAAGCTGTTTGCAGTCATGATCTGCTAGACAATTTAAATACACTTCGTGTTGTCTGGGTGACTCTCAGTATGTGTAAATGTTTGGGTTTGTGAAAATCTTCCTGTATGGGCACTATGCAAATATCCAACTGCATCTACTAAACTAAAATAGGAAATAGTTGAGTAAATCTGGGTTTTTTTTGGTTTTCATTTATTGGGGCAATACTGTGTTCTGTTAATGGACACATGCAGTTGTTAGTTACCTGAAAGTGTCTACAGTATACAAGTCCATCTCCACAATACTCAGTTTTGCAAAGGTACTTAACATTAAGGGCTGATTTTACCATGAAGCATAAAGGCCAAATAAATTAACAAAATGGAAATTTGTAGATTAAGTAATGTTATATGGTTTTAAACTCATTTAACGTTTGATAACCTTCATTTCTCTGTAGATTCATGAAGCAGGTAAGCTCATCTGCCGCAGATGTAAGCTGCCAGTGACGGAGATGACTGGCCGTGTGATTCAAGATGGAACAAGGCGATACCGCCTCTGCCACCCATGTCTCAGCGAGGCCGGCTTGGACAACGTGAGCTTCGATTTTGGAGATGATCAGCCATTGATTCTTCCCCCTGAACATGAGAGGGGGCAGGGCTGGCATTTCAAGGATGATGGGAGGGAGGAGAATGGGAGTGATAGACCAGAGTCAGACCTAATGATCCATGAGGTAGACGATAGCGAAGAGGAAGAAACAAAACCACAAATAAAATGACAATACGTGGGGCTGGAACCAAACTACATCGTCCACTAATACTTCCAGCATGGTTTGTTCCTGACCCCACTGGCAAAAAAGTCAACAAGATTACCTATAAGTTCCTAGTGTTTTTTTTAACTGTGTCAATATTGAGCTGCTTCCTCGGCTGTTGGTGTTTATTACTTCCTTTTAAGCACGGCTGTATTCTTATGAACACGTGCCAGCTGTTTCCATCATAGGAGCAAAAGGTCTTACACAGGACTGCCACTTCCATTCTGTTCTAGCCTGTACCCATTCTAAAAGGATAGACACACACTTTTGGACAGCATGGCAAATTCACAACTATGGAGCAGAGCTCCCATGATGTGCGGTTTCCTTCTACCTGAATAAGCTATGGTTGCAGTATACATCAATAGCAACCAGCCACAGCGAGTGTTAGCAGTTTGAACCATACTGCAATGAAGGATAGACTTTAATACTCATTTGACATTTCACAAAGAGGACTTTCCCATTCCTCCACACGTGATTTTTATTTGTGCAAGACTGCCAAGTGCAGTGTGTATATAACGTTTGCATATTTCAGCACCGTATATATTCATTGATTGTGTATCATGTTTGATTAGCAGTATTGTATCTACCAGGAAGCATTTAGATTTGCATCTAATTTCAGTCTGGGAATAAAAACCAGTTACGCTTGTTAATTAAAAAAAATATTCTCCTGTTTATTTATCAGTGCTAGCAGCATACGTAGAGCTCATTTAAACACAAGTACAGAATAAATTAATTAGTGCCTACTAAAAATGTTATAACTGCTGTTCTTGAATGCAGTCAAAATAATAAAAAAAAATAAAAAAAAATAAAAAAATGAATCATCTCCTATCCGATGATCATGGTATTTATTCCAATAATGAAGGAGTTGGCCAGGGAGCTTGCTGTTTTAACTTCTTGAATTCATTGTGCCTTATAAAAGGACATCCATGGCCAAATTATCTGGAAAAGTGGCTTGGATTAAAAGTGGTGAATTCCAAGAAACCTCACTGATTTACATATACATTAGCCACTCAACTAAAGCACACTGGGGTTTGCCCTTTATTATAAAGCGAAGACGGGTAAGATATGCACTCCTACGAAGCGCTGATGCTTGTATCACCATGCAACGTTGAGGACTCATATGTCAATGATTACAAAAACCTCTGGCTTCTGATCTTCATGGATCTGCATGGCTGAGTATGTGATAGCTTTTACTTCTGTTCCCTGGGGGGAAAAAAGATAAGCTATAGATACTGGCTATTGAAAAAAAGGATATATACCCTGTCCATATCACATCATAGTATTGCAAAGTGTTGCTTCAGGTAGGAGATTTTTTTTTTTAGCACTCTATCAATAGTTTACAGACATAAGCTAAAACATTACACTAATTCATAGATCAGAAAATACTGTAATGTATAGACTAAGTGATTTACTTCTTATGGTGCATGTTAATCAAATATTCTGCACACAATGTAGCTTGGATATTTTGGACAATTATACTAAACACACCACATCTCCTTTCAGACAATTTCGAGGTTAGTTGGCCTATCAAACAGTTTCTGAGACAGGAGTAGGATTTACCTGAGGGTGTTTGGATAAGCTGAACTCTTCTCCCCATCTGCGGAAAACAGAAGTCATGAGCACAAAAGCAATGTGACGCTCAAGAAATATAAGTCCTTAGCGAAGCCACAGACATTGATATAAACCAGTTATTATTAGACATGAATACAGGACAATGATACAGCTGCCATGATGTCAGACATGATGTCATCTGTCTATCACCCATTCATACAGAAGAAGGCCTTTGGGAATTCTATAGTTTTCAAACCTAAAACGCACTGTTGAGAGTAATCTGGAGCGTTTGCAGAAGAGTTGTGGTTTCAACTCCGTTACTTTACTATTCATTATGAAGGTCCACTACTGGCAGGATTCTTCAGCAGGAATGGCTGAACTGGAATCAGCTACAAGAAACCTAGTATGCTCATTGATTTTTCTATGCATTATAAAGGAGCAGAAAGACTCCCTGCAGCAGAAGCTCATTGGGTTTGGACCTTCAATGTATAGTGAAGCCAAGATGTTGAAACAAACTCTCCCTACAGCATGTAGACCCCCAAAGGATCCTCAGGATCTTCATCATTATCCCTTCCTAATTACATATATTCGTCCTGTTCTCAAATTGGTGGATGTTGATTGGTTCAGGTAACCATTGTAAGGGTCAAGCTATTCCCAGTACAGGAAATTTAAATTAGAGAGCTGGCTGTGCTAAATCTCAGCTTCCATTATGTGAATTTTTAAAAGTAATAAGCTTCAGAACAGTTCACACTTATTCACAAACAAAAACAGATTTTTAATTAAGGAACTAAGTCTGAGGTTCTTAATCTAGTGTGAGTAGCCATTCAGCTATGAATTGTTTTATGCAAACTCATCCTGCCTAAGCCTACAATTGTGGCCATTAAAAAAGTGGAAGCATGGGTCATAAGATTTTTCACAAGGGAGGTGTGACACTAAAAAGGTTAAGAACCACTGAACACAATTATGTTAAAAGCTGTGACAGTTCTCCTTCACAGAGACTCATTGGGGTCAAGGAAAATGGCCAAGTTGTCCCTTCATAATAGCTAATGCCAAAATATGGCATTTTTATTTCTCACAGGGTGGCAAATCTGTGGTTTTGTATTTCTATAACTATGTTTGTAACTGTTTTTTTTGTTGTTTTTTTTAAACTCACTAAAATGAAAGCCGCACAGAGCTGCTCTTACCCAATCGAGCGAATCTTGAACCTCATGCGATCTATGTACAGCACCTTCACCTCCTATTAAAGAGAACTTTGGTTATTCATTAATTTTTTTGATGATTAGAAGCCACATTATTAAACAGGCCATGCAAGAGTACTCACACGAGGTATGAAAAACTGGTCAGCGCTGAATTTATACAGCCAATCATCCAGGAAATGGTAAAGGAGCGAGATCATATCGTCTCCTGAGTACAAAAGTAATTCAGTACTTTAAAATAGCATTGGTACATTGGCATTGGAACCAAGGTACACACTGTAGACCAAACCCCCACATGGCTTCATAGAGCTGATCATAAATTTAGATACACTTATTTTTGCTAATATCCAAGTACAGAATTGTGTGTATTTAAATAACAGCAATATTAACTATAAAAGTAGAATGTCCTCTGGTTTGCTTTGACTCCAATTGCAGACATGACTAATAAGCTTCTTGTTGTCAGACTTACCCTCTGTTTCCACCTCCACTGTATCCAAGGGTTCAACCGTCTCTATATCGGTCATGTACCCAAACATCGCCATAGCACATTGTTCAAAAGCTTCTTCCAAAGTCTCCCCCCATGCATGTAACCTGTGCAGAAATTTGAATCGCATTAACGTCCGCTGAAATGCATAACTTAAAAACATGTGTCTGTGATAACTAATACATATTTTAACACTAGTTCTGTCCTGGAATAATGGCTTATCCCCCATCTTGAACGGTACTACTATGACATTAACACTCTCTAGTATGCTGAGCAAATGAAGCCTAGAAAGTCATTTTATTCTTTCCTCTGAATCTTTTCTTTCCAAATGTTTTCCCAAAAAACAATTGATTACTTGATGAAATAATTATTCAACTTTGCTACCAACCTACCATATACATCAATAAAAGATGTTTCTAAAAGACAAAATGGTTAAAACAAAATGCTCCCATGTCACCCAGATCACAGGGTCACGCTTGTAGCTGACTGCTCTGTAACTGGAGCAGTCAGCCTCCAGCTGGATGTGATCACTGCTACAGCTATATATCACATGCATGGATATGGTCAAACAGCATCATGAGCTGGAGAGAGATAGAGGACAGTAAGAAATACACAAGGCCCAGGTTTAGAAGAAGAAAAAAAAATAAATATATATATATTTACATTTTACATGACCTTATGGGCCCTATGTTTTATGTATTGTAGGTAGTAGGGAATTAGGGTTTGGTAGGGGTTAAAAAGGTTAAGTAAAAATATGATTGTTGAACATTTATATACCAATGAAACTGAATAACTTTTTTTTTAAATAAAACAAAATGATGTCTTAAATATATGAATATAGTTATAAAATATTAAAAAGGGCAAAAACTGGGTACAATAAATGAGATACGTGAAATAAGAGCTGAAGAAAGATATCACAAACATGAACGTTGCTTTGGTTCAATGGTGTAAAACAGCTCTGGTCCTTAAGGGGGTTAAATAATACATGCCTTTCCCGAGTTCCAGCTTAAAAAAGAAATATCAGACAGTCAATTAAAGTGGGTGACAAACCTTTGTAATTATTGTGAAAACTTAGAAACACAAGAAGATCAAGAAATGTATTGGAATATACATACTGAACATCCGCTGTGTGATCCAGATCTAAAATGAGAGAGAAAAAAAAAGTTTTGGGGGGAGATTCTGAAGTTGGAAAGTTGTTTGGCTACTATGCAGATACTAAGTCACAACAACACTATGGGTCACTAACAACAAAGCCTTAACTACAGGAATTCTGTATGCCTTTGTGGGGCCAAAACTATACGCATATGGGTAACTGGTGAATTTTACAATAAAACTGTTGTAAACTTAAGACGTCTCGTTACTTTAGCTCCAGAAAAGGGGAATTGGCAGATACGTAAAACTAGCATCAGCATTGCGTAACGCTGCGCAACATCCGTAGGCCATAGACCTAAACTATACGCCATTCACTTTACGTTACCCCAAAATACACATAAGCCGTTAAGGGCAAATAAATGACTCTCCCTCGGAGTATCGTGATAACCCGGCTGACTCGTCACCTACACTCATGTTTCTTATTCACTGCCGGGTACTTTTTTTTCACTGCAGCTTGCTCCGCAGACAAGTCATAATACCGTTCATCCATTGCACAGAGCGCACAGTACCAAGTGCTTTAACCAAAGTTTTCCGGGTGCCGGCTCCTGTCATGTGACCGGATTTCCGGGTAAAGATAACTGCATCCATATTGGTGCTCCCTAGGAATGCCAGCGTAAGCCGATCGTTCCGGAATAACGAGGCGCGGTTGTTCTAGTAAATGTACCCACTCGTGATTATATACACGAGGCGAACAATACTTATATTAGTTTCATTATAGGGCACCATGAACGCCTTATTGTTTTAGTTGGGCTCCTGATGTCTGTTTATTGTAGTTTAGCGCAACCAACGGTAGGAACACTACGTAAATGCCTTAGTAGATAACGTTGGCGTACATACTATAGTTCTTTTGTAGCTACAGAAGAGTATTTTTCTCTAAGTTTGGGAGTTTTCTGCAATGAATTCTCAGTGCTCTGAAATGACACACCAAGATTAAACTGTTTTAGTCCTAGGTCAATCAATATTAAATCCAGCTGTTATACGCGCGCAAGCTGAAGACAAACGTCTAGTTTGTAGGGATGTAATTCGGCGCTGATCCAGAATAATCATTCATCCCTTGGGCAGCTGGGCCTTGAGAAGTCCTTTTGGATAAGGGTTGGGGACACTTAGATCTGGTTGTGAGCCAGCGAGTTGGGTTTATCCCTGGCTCGTTTCACAGCTAGGATCGACTGGCTTGTATTTGCTCAATTATAAGACGACCCCCCAAAATGTGAATATTAATTTAGGGGAAAAAAGGAAAAATGCTTTACTAGTAAATATTAATTAACTGTTCAACTATTTATTTAATAAAAACTATGAGAAAAATGCATTTTTTGTTTTTATTTCCTTTTATTTACCAACTGGCCCCCAGTTCTGTACATCCGCCCCACGGTTTGCCACTACTGCCTTATACCCCCTATATGCTACTCTGCCCCCCAGAATAGCCTTATACCCCCAATTATGCACATCTGCCCCCCTTATATGCCTTATACACGCCTATATCACTCTGCCTCCCTGATATTCCTTTTAACCCCCTACTTGCCACTGCCTCCCTGATATTCTTTTTAACCCCCTATATGCCACTCTGCCTCCCTGATAGTCCTTTTAATCCCCACCCTTACCCTCCCCCGACTTACCAGTGCTTCCCTAGACTTCTCCCCGTGCTTCAGATTTCTTGGTGTGTAGTAGGGCAGCCGGCGGAGGTCTGTGCGATGCGTGCAGACAACCTCCGCTGCTGGCACTTCCGCCGGGGCTTCGCAATGTCTAGATTGTAAGCTCTTTTGAGCAGGGCCTTCCACACCTGTTGTTTCTGTTTATCATCTTGTTATGTTTTATATACTAATTGCTATGTCCTGTTTGCCCTTTGTACAGAGCAGAATCTGATGGCACTATATAAAACAATAAATAATAATAATTGAAAAAGTTCTGTTAAAATCTGCTATATTTTGATGTAGGAAATCAAAATGAACTTGAGTTGTCAAAAACTACTTTTTGATTTTTTCTCCCTGTCACCTGAGAGAAAAGTCACCCGGGCTGAAAAAATTAGAAAAAAAAAACCCAATGTTATAAGGCAATAAGTACAAGTAGTGTATTTCTATTGCAGAACTTTTTTTTCAAATCAGGGTATCCTGCGCCTATGTCCTACTTGGGACATCTTTGAAGCCGACCGATTCCATTTACACCCATCAAACCGTATGTTTGTGAAAACTAGACACCCCAGGGTGCTGGTATTTTAACTTATTCCACCACCAGCCTTTGTCAACATTTGTGACAGTAATTTGTTTTATGAATGCATGGTTGGTATCACTGTTCTCAGGGGATGTTGCTGAACACATATTGGGGTGTTGTTTGACCGTAACATATACCAGGAGTGGTAAATTCATACCTGAAGTACGAGTGTGAGAAAAAAACGGCTACATTACAAAGTCCAAGGGTTGCCATAGCGGTGCCTTCTTTGGCCCCTGCTCAGCATGGGAGTGGCGTACACAGGTCAGTAAGCGCAGTATTCACTCTGGACGCCCTCATTTCTGCATTCCTTTTTATTTATTCACCTCTCACTTAAATTGCACCAGCCCAAAGCTGGTGGCGGAACAGTCACTTTTTGACCAACCTGCCACGGGCCGGAGCCAGTAATGACACAATAACACTGACACCATGTTTTAGTTGTTTTGGACATGGATAGGATTTTGATTTTCAGAATCACTTGATACAGCTATATTGAAAACCCTGCAGTGGAACCGGGTCCTCGGCCATTTGGTGGGAGTTGTTGGCTCTTGCACTTAAGCGGGTCAACCACCTACTATTCCATGTTAAACCAGCAGTTCTGCAGATTCTGGGCGTATCTCATACACCTCATCACATCCTAAGCGGTAACTTGGCCCTCATTTACATATTTTATGCGACCAACGCTCTAAACACTGACGTTACGCCGTGCAGTTGAAAGTCGGAGCTCTAGTGTTGTGGACGGCAGCCATTTGCCTGTAGTGTTATGTTGAATGATATAGGCTTCCCCAAAATGGCTTCGGTACTAAACCGCAACACATGTTACGTATCTGGTGTTTAGAGCTCAGTGCTTGGCGAGGACTCCCCTTTCTGACGCTAGACTTTCAGATTGGTTCATGCGATCACTTTTGTTACTATTCTGATTGGCTCAGGTTGGCGCGAAGGTGCGCAGCTCCGAGGCACGGGGGAGGCGGGAAACAATAGCAATAGTGGCAGGCCTTACCACCGAGAACCAAGGGGAGGAGCGCTGAGCAGCCGAATAGACTGTGGGGAGGAGCGGAACGGAAAACGTGAGGAGACGTATTGTAGCTGGGGAGCGGAGACTTGTGGGTTCTCTAGAGACCGGGATAAAGCGGGCAGCATGGCAGACAAGGAAGGTAAGTGTGACCGTAGAGCTGTGTAATAAGTTCCTGGTGCGTGTTGCACAGTCCAAAAAAGGGTAGGTGAGTCGGAACTCCGCTGCGTCCCGGTAATAACAGGCAGGCACAAGTATATAGAGGACAGCAGTGACACAAACATCAGGGACTCCTATTCACGATGTAACCACTAGTAAGCTAGGTGATGTTTGAGCTTTTAAGCCAGACTTCCTAGTTTTATAGCGGTAAAACGTAATCATTGTAATAATTACTCACAAATTGTGCATTGTGTTCATACGTGACTTTTTTATAATTTCATGAATTAACTTCCACCAAATGTAATGAAAACTAGAACAGATTTCATTTAAATAAGTGCCAGCATTAGATGAACTTTTAATTGGATTATACAGGAATGTGTGATGGGATGCTTCCTGACTTGTTGCTGTCCCCTTCTCTTTTAAGCTGCTTTTGATGATGCAGTGGAGGAGCGTGTGATAAACGAAGAGTACAAAATATGGAAGAAGAACACACCTTTCCTTTATGACCTGGTAATGACCCATGCATTGGAGTGGCCCAGCTTGACTGCTCAGTGGCTTCCAGATGTCACTCGGTAAGTAGGTGCAATGGAATTTTAAGCCCTGGCTTCCCGGAGGCCCCCCCTTATGGGGGGGGCTACCTGCTGATGTCATGGGGCACGCCCCCATTTCTGGAGGCGGAGCGGGGCTTGTCAGGACCCCGCTCCTGTGACTCGGAGAATTCGAGTTTTACCCGGAGACTCCGAGTTTTACCCGGAGACTCCGGTCAGATTTCCCGGGACATAAGTGGTATGTCACGTAACAAATTGTATTTACAGTTCTAGAAGAACAAATTATTTAGTATTGAGTTGCGTTCAGCAGCTTGTCAGTGGCACTGCCATTCGTGGTTATTTACTTTTTTTGTGGAGGAGTTAATGAGGTCATGTGCCTCTCTCCCTGTTTTTGAGCATTGAGAAAATGCTGCTTTTTCACTAATCCAGCAACTACTTCCTGGTATCCAATCGTGTTACATGTTAGAAACATATAACTTGACAGCAGTTAAGAATCGTTCAACCCAATTTTTTCTGATGTAAAGGCTCAGACCTTAATCAGTTCTTGGTCTTGTCTTAGATTCAGGGTAACTTTATGCCTGTCCCTTGCATGTTGCATCTCACTATATTCGCTTCTACCATCTGGTGAGAGGCTTTTCTACTCGTCTACCACCCTCTCAGATAAGTAAACTGTCCTTACGTTACATCTAAGCCTCTGGCTTGCTAGATTTAGGTTATCACTTCATGTTCTAACATTTTTACTACTTTGAGATCTCCTGGACTGTTAAATCCCCTGATGTATTTAACTGTTACACCAGCAAAGAAGACAAACCTGTTCTGTGCTTTGCTGTAAGGGAAAGTATCGCGGGCCTCAGTATTTAAACATAATATAAAAATTAGTGTGCCTGTTTCTTCAATATAATATGCTAGTAACTAATTTACTCTCCTAAACTTGTTACGCTTGAATTAATGAATTACGTAGCTGTTATTTTGATCTGCTCATTCTTGTGATGTTATGTTTCTGAAAGGCCCGAAGGGAAGGATTTCAGCATTCACCGTCTGGTTCTTGGAACTCACACGTCTGATGAACAGAATCATCTTGTGATTGCTAGTGTACAGCTTCCAAATGATGATGCTCAATTTGATGCCTCTCACTATGATAGTGAGAAAGGAGGTAAGATCTGGAGAGGTTCCGTTTTCCAAAGCAGTAGATTTGCGGTCAAGCTAGCATTTTCCACAATATTGCGTTTCTGGTTCGGTACAATAAATAAACGTATGTAGTTGTGTATATATAATAACAAATCATCCTGTGCATGTCATTGGAACAGCCAACTTTTCTCAGTACTAGCATGCTTATTCTTCCTCATTAAGCTATTGCTTCCTTAGTGTTAAGTTTTTATTAGGTGGGAGTTAATTGGTTCAGGCATTCTTTTTAATGGTGGGAGGAGGGCGAGAAGACTTAACACATTGATTTCTTGTCCTCATGTTATATCTGCCACTTTTCTGTTTCTTGCTGTTATAGGGCATCAGTATTAACATAGTGGTATATACTTGCTGTAAACTATTTCCTAAATCTACCTAGTTTGGCTTCATTGATATATTGCCAAAAGAGCACATTTTAATATGCTATTCAATATAGATGTTTTCAGTAACTAAAGAAAATGAATTTGGGATATCCGATGCAGCTAGTTTGATTTCTCGCAAAACTTTTGTTTTGTATAAGTAACAATGTTCTATATGTTATGGTCCCGCTGTTGCTGATTAATTTGCCCCTTATTTTGTAATCTGTATTTATGCACTCTGTAGATGATTTTTATGATGATGATTTTATGTTTTATGATCCTTTCAGAATTTGGTGGGTTTGGCTCTGTAAGTGGTAAAATTGAGATTGAGATCAAAATAAACCATGAAGGAGAAGTGAACAGAGCTAGGTACATGCCTCAGAATCCATGTATTATTGCCACCAAAACTCCTTCCAGTGATGTCCTTGTGTTTGACTACACTAAACATCCATCAAAACCAGGTAAGCAACTAAACACCTAGCCTACTTTGTTTCTTCTTAAAATAATAAAAGTAATCATTGCTATAATAAAGTCTTAAGTTATTAGTGACATGAGACATTTGCTTATTTATCTCGACCTTTGCATTTTTCAGACCCCTCGGGAGAATGTAACCCAGATCTCCGTCTTCGTGGCCACCAAAAGGAAGGTTATGGCTTATCCTGGAACCCTAACCTCAGTGGAAACCTCCTCAGTGCTTCAGATGATCATGTGAGGTTTTGATCTACTTCCCAGACATACTGAATTACTCTTTATACCTTCTTTTACACACTGCCTTACATCATAGGATTCTCATCTTTCTGTTTACAGACTATTTGTTTGTGGGACATCAGTGCGGTACCAAAAGAAGGAAAAATTGTTGATGCGAAAACCATCTTCACAGGGCACACTGCAGTAGTGGAGGATGTATCTTGGCACCTATTACACGAGTCCCTTTTTGGATCAGTTGCAGATGACCAGAAACTTATGATGTGGGTGTCTTGTGAAGCACTGTTATGTTGAGCGTTATAATGCAGCTCTTTGGAGCTTTTGAACTAGGAAGCAGGACTTATGATCTTTGTGCATGTGTTTAAAATAAAAGATCCATTTCTTTTGATGTGTCAGCCAAAAGGGCAGCACATACAACGGGTGGGCTTTACAACATTTATATTTAAATTTCCCCAACACTTTTCATACTACAATCTATAACTAATGCATAATTATCTGCAGATGGGACACACGTTCAAACAACACATCAAAGCCCAGTCACTCCGTGGACGCCCACACTGCTGAGGTGAACTGCCTTTCCTTCAACCCTTACAGCGAGTTCATCTTGGCTACAGGGTCAGCAGACAAGGTAACTGTCTCTTTATACCAAGGCCTAATTGTTTGTACAGCTTGTTGGGGAAAATGTTTTCCCAGTTCTGTTCGTACAGCATTCATTTTTTTTTATTATTTTTTTTGGCTTCTTGTTACAAAACTGCAAATACTAAACTTTCAACGAGGCTGTGTCCTGTATTGCACACCTTTTGTATCAGACATAGGGAAAACCTTATTCTGGTGTATACTGTCGGGGGTAGATCAAGATTGGGTGGAACCTGTGGCAACACTTTTCAAACAGAGTGCATTGGTAGGATAACTACATGCCTTCTACAAATTTTTATTTTTTCCCCCACATAACATCAAAAGTCATGTGGGGACTAGAAATCCCTAGCCAGTTGTGTCTCCAGGAGTGATTGTTGAAGGGAGCAACAAACAAAGCATGTTTTTGTTACCATCAGTTTGACTGTCCGGTTGTATCGTCTGATAATTACTTGGTTACATGATAAATAGTTATCCTTTAACTGTGTCATAGTAGCAGACAGATTGCTTCTTTCTTTATGCTGCTAAGCTGATGTATATGAATTCTCAAAGGTGTACTGCATCTACATACGTATGCAGCCACTTGTCAGGCACACCATTCAGTCTCTGTGCAAACATGAATCCAAGTTGCTACATGCTCAGAGTATCTCTTCTCTTGTGGCTGGAGGTTCCTCACGCAGTAACTGAGCATTCAACAGATTATGAAAAACTTCTTACTGCCTGATCCAGTCACATGACACAAAATAAAAATGTCCCTCTGCCGTTACCAATTGTATTCTAGCAATGAAGTCTGCCAGTCTGTAAATACTCATGCTGCAGGTGTTGGACCCCATGCTCCAACAGGTCCCCCAAATCACCCAGCTCAACAAGCATTGTGTTTCTGCTGCTTCATGCAGGCGAATATATAAATGCCCACCATGTGCCTAGGCAAATGCCCCTTTTACACCATCGTTAATCCATCCTTCTAAAACAAGGTGTTATCCTCATTGAGCTGTTAATGTACCCTGGTGTGGCGGATCTAATACTCGACCAGAGTATCTCCACCAAAGGCTCTCTTTTGCACAGAGTGTTCAGTGATATATAGCTCCCCTTCCAAACAATAGCCAAAACTTGATGAAGGGTTAAACCAAGACTCCTTTATTGAGTTACAGTGCACACATTTATACACAGATCCTCGGCAGGGGGCCGTCAAGTGAAACAATGCAGATCCCCCAGGCACCTCCATGAGCCATAACTAGACCAAGAACCGCTGATTAACCCCCAAACACGGGGCTCAACCTAGTATCCCCAAAAATATGTAGTTATATAGCAGTAAACCCCACATATATGGTATCCAGCTGGTAAAATAGCATCCTATTTCCTTGAGTGGTGTAGAATCACCACCTGGTCAAAGATTTGAACGGCTGCGGCTGAGTTCTAAGCTGATGAACCGTTCCATGCAGAAGATAGGCTGCGGAACGCATAACCTGCACAGATAGGCGACCAGGTGGTCGGATTTCAGGGAGCATGGCCTGGTACTGTCCGCTAGGAGAAGATAAGAGCCACAGTATGTGACTCACTCTTTTTCTGTAGTTAGGACTGTCTCGTAACACCTGGTAATTAGCCTTTTTTAAGCGTAAAGTTGGTTCCATGTCAACCCCGTAATTCTTGTACTGGTGAAATGTATTTGGTTTGTTAGGAGATGTGGATTTACTGAAATTGTATGTAACACTTCACTGCTTTCTACATACTGTGTGTGGGGTGTGGGGGGGGGGGGACGTTTTCTTTATTTTGAAAATACTTGCGCATAGTTCCCTCAATAATCATGATGTTCTTATTCAGACAGTTGCGTTATGGGACCTTCGTAACCTGAAACTGAAGTTACATTCGTTTGAGTCTCACAAGGATGAAATTTTCCAGGTATGAGTTGCCATTGCAAATGATTTGTCTCGCATGTGGCATTAAAGGATATAAAGCTGGACCCATTCATTTTTACGCTTTCCTTTTCAGGTCCAGTGGTCTCCGCACAATGAAACCATACTGGCATCCAGTGGAACAGACCGTAGGCTGAATGTTTGGGACTTAAGGTAATATGCCCCCTTTTTTTTTTGTCGTCATTGCAGAATTTCATTTGTAATTTTAATTTGTAAGAAGCTATCAAAAAGCGCATTTCCCTGACACACAGTTGCATGTTCAGTTATACATATGTTTTACAAAATAATATAACATACTCCCCCCTCCCCCCTTAGTAAAATTGGTGAGGAACAGTCGCCTGAAGATGCAGAAGATGGACCGCCAGAGCTTCTGGTAAGTACCACAGTATGGCCCATGGTTTGTTTTTGTTTTTTGGTTTTTTTTTTATGAATTACCAATTTTATTTAAATATACCTTTTCATTACCGTGCATTTTTATACTCAGAAAAACTTGATCAATTAATGTTCAATTAAGGCATCTGGAAATATGCTGTGATAAGAACTGGGCGATGTTTGAGGAGCATTTTGTTAATAAGAGTTGTAAGATCGGTTTTCCAAGTTCCCTCCCTTACTATGTCTTTACTTTGTCAGTTCATTCATGGTGGCCACACAGCAAAAATCTCAGACTTCTCATGGAACCCAAATGAGCCGTGGGTCATCTGCTCCGTATCTGAGGATAACATCATGCAAGTCTGGCAAATGGTGAGTAATGAATCCTGAGACCTGCTGCAGTTCATGGTTATCCCTTACCTTACATTGAATCAAGCAAAATCTATGTATGCTAGGGCAGCAGTTTAGTGATCGTTGTAATAAAATGTCCTTTGAGCTGAGCTTTAGGGCCTTGACATTAAAATTAGAAAAAAAACATGCTAGTGAAGTATTGGACTCCAGTATCACGGGAGATCTGCTCCAATATAAATTAAAATGACAACTATTAAAAACTAGAACAAAAAAATGCCTTTTGATTACTTGTGTGTAGCTCAACCCTTCTGCATCTTTAGCCAAGAGAATAGAAGGTACGATTATCTTTAGATTAGCTTTTTTTTTTCTTTTTTTTTTTTATTTAAGGCAAGGTCCACCAGATTATTTACATATAAGTCAAAATACACATGGCTACCTCACCTTTACCCAATTTGTATCCCTCTTACTACAGGCTGAGAACATTTACAATGATGAAGATACAGAGGGCAGTGTGGATCCAGAGGGACAGGGCTCATAATTTTGGCTCCTTCATGTGTATCTGACCTTCATCTATGCTTCAGATTGTGTCTGCTGCATCAAGCACTTGGAGATGGGCCTTGTCTTTTTCACATCGGGCAAGCTTTGGTTTCTTGTCCTCTGCCCTCCCCCAATTATTTTGCTTTTTACTGGTCTTTTAGTAAGAAATTCCCTCATGATTTTTTTTTATTTTAAATATAAATATTTTATAAGAAAATCAACTTTTTGTCAGCTGATGCACAATTTTTAAGAAAGCAACGATGGGGAGGAATGGCCACCTTCCGTCTGATCCGCAGACTTGATATCCAAGTGCTTTCCTTTTATACGCCATCTATAGAACAGTCACTGCTTCGTGCGAGCATTGCTTATCCTCTCAACCAGAACAACCCAACACAGCACAACTTGTGTACATGATACATGGACATTGTTCTTTTGTGAGTCTTAATTCTCAGATCGGACCCCCCTGTATTTGTTGTGCTTTACAAGCCTACGGAGTTGGGGGTGGGACGTGTCCCTGGTTAGTGTGCAGATTTGACTCTACATAGCATAACATTAAATAAACAGATTGGTTCTTGTTTTTATATATCTTATGAGTAGATGTTTACTGACTGTAGAAATAGGGAGGTGTGGTGCGGGATGGTTTTAAAGTATTTTTAATGTGTTACTCTTGATTATTTTAGTGAGCAAGGGTTTACGTCAAATCAGCCCTCCTCACGCGTTAACATCTCTCGTGTTCCACTGTCATAACCTTTAATGGACATTCTGTGAATCCAACCGGTGCATGAATGCTGCGGACTGGCACATAGCCTGCGTTTATGCTATTATGAAACCACAATTGTCCCTTACATATGTAGGCTTGTCTCGATGTTTACATATCTGAGGCTCCATGTGTGGCTGTGCCTATGACTGGGCTGCATAATTCTTAGGTGGAAAGTGCAGTCATTCCTTTTTTGCCACAGACCTGAAGAGCTGCCCATATAATTCAAGACATCCCCTGTATAGGGAAAAAAAATGAGAAATTTAAAGTGATTTACAGGAAATTAGGCTACATGGACTATAGTTCATAAGTTTGTGGACAAGAAGTTCTTTGTACATAGAGGAGCCACTGCCAATTACTAATATGCATTCTGCTGTTTAGGAGCCTTTTTTCACCTTCCTAAAATTATACAGTCTCCTCCAGTACAAAGGCAGGCTCGGTCCCAGGACTTGAGTTCCTCAGTCGAGATTTCTAGATTTATTCTATATTCTCTAAGCACCCAAGTGATTGAGGTGTAGCTTAGGTAACTTAATTGTTTAACTTAATTCTGCCCAAACCTGAATTTGGTAGTAAATTATTTGTAAAGCTTTGTAAGGCTGCCTTCGCGTTGCTGCCTCCCAGCATCTCTTTTCTTGCTGCGCCCAGGAACACAGCGGAGTCACAGGAAGTGATGTAAAATCGCATGACTCCGCTGTGTTCCTGGGCGCAGCAAGAAAAGAGATGCTGGGAGGCAGCAACGCGAAGGCAGCCTTGCAGGATTACCAGGACGTGTCGTACAGTGTCTGATCGTCCGCAAGGTTTTTGGCGGGACCCGCATACCAATGCAGTCCTCTATGCCTATGCCTCAATCTCATGATCACTTCCGTGATAAATGGATGCATGGCGTTCTGCATGCTCCATGTAAAGAGAGTGCTGCTGATTGGTCTCGGACAAGTCAGTGAAATAAAAAGAAAAGTAATGCAGCTATGGGAACTGCCATTAACCCTACTGGAGCTGTCGGTATTGTGCAAGATATTCATACATGGATATTGAGTAATGCTGATACCAATTGGCAGCCTCAACGTAAAAAAAAATAATCATGAAACGGTGGTTTCTGTTGCAGGAGAATGCTTTGTGCTTGAGACAGTCTTTGGGGACTGTTGTTAACCCTCCCAGTGCTGGAAGTCTCATGCGAGACTCCATCGAGTTCTCATTAAGTGTTTTCTTCTGATCTGTCAAACACCAATCAGGATCCTCAAAATGTAAAAATAATAAAAGTTATAGTTATCACTGTGGTAACTTGTCTGACACCTCCTGCTTAAAATCCATAAAGTCAGAAGGAGCGTGAGGCCTGACTTTCACTGTATTCATACTGAAAATGGAGATCTAGATTTTCTTACTTCTGCTTCTTGGGCTTGCATCAGGGCACTTGTGTTTGGAAGGGGTGCAGCCACAAGTCAAAAATGGCTACCATAATGAGAATGCAATACAAAATACTTATGCAATAGGATTTATAGTAATGATATAATACAGCCACCAAAAAAATCACCCACCACATGACAGCACATTCAAAAGGATTTAAACTAATGCAAAAATTCAAAGAATAATCTGTTATGTTTAACCCTTCTTTTCTCATATTTTTAAGGAAGAAAAGTGCAGTGGCAGCAGCACATGGGTTCCATCTGAAAAGCCACCAAACACCTTGCACCCATCCTGCTTAATAAATATACAGGGGCAAGAAAAACTAAGTGAACACTTTGGAATTACCAGCATTTATGTGTTCATTTGTCTTAAGATATGATGTGATTTTGAGCTAAGTTAAAATAATGAACAAACACAATCAGTTTTAACTAATAACACACAACTTATTGTTCTTGCCTATATTGAATACATCTGTCAACCATTGGCTCATATTGGAAAAAGTATGTAAACTCTGAGGCTAATCACTTCAAAAAAAGCTAATTGGAGTAAGGAGTTAGCAAACCTGGAGTCCAATCAATGAAACAGGATTGAAGGTCTGTCTTAGAGATACTTTGACATTAAAAAAAACACCCAAACACACTGAGTTTGCTATCCTCAAGAAGCATCTGATGTGAACCATGCCTCAGAAGACCTAAAATGAAGAATTGTTTATTTGCATAAAGCTGGAAAGGGTTACAAAGTAATCTCAAAGAGTTTACATATTCATCAGTCCAAAATTAGACTAATTGTTCATAAATGGAGATGATTTAGTATTGTGGCTACTGCCCCTAGAAGTGGGAGCCCAGCCAAGATGACTCCAAGGGCACAACACAGAATGCTCAATGAAGTAAAAACAAACCCTTAGAGTAACGGTAAAAAGCTTGAAGGAATCATTGGAACATCTATGTTTATGAGTATAATATGCAAAACTTTAAACAGGTATTGAGTCTGTGGCAGGACATCATGGAGGAAGCCACTGCTCTCCAATGTAACATCGCTGTTCACCTGAAGTTTGCCAAAGAGCACCTTGACATTCTACAGCACTACTGGGAAAATGTTTTGTAGCCTGAATGAAACTAATGATGAAACTAAGGTTGAATTGTTCAGGAGGAATAAACAGCACCACGTATGGTGGGAAAAAGGACACAGCACAGCCAGATGAAAACATCATCCCAATGGTGAAGTATGGTGAAGGGAGCATCATGATTTATCCCCCCCCTTTCCCAATCTCTTCTTTCTCATTATCACCCCTCTTTTCTATATATCTCCCATTTCTCTCTACTCATGTCTTCCTCTTTATCTCTCTATTTTCTCCCTAACGCTAACCTTTCTCCCCTTTTCTTTGATTTCCCTTCTTATGATTTCCCCTCTTGTTTTTTCTCTCCCCTTTTTCCTCATTTCTCCCCATCTCTCGTTTTTCTCATTATCTCCCCTTCTTTCTATTCCTCCCCTTTATTATGTCTTATACATTTTCTCTTTATCACCTTTCTATCTATCCCTCCCCTTTCTCCCTCTCTCTTTCTCATCTCTTGCCTTTCTGAAGTCCTGTGGTGGGAGCGTGAGGCCTCTGCTTTAGTGCTCCACTGCGGTGTGCATGGCTTCAGTACTCAATTATTAGGGGGACAGACAGGGCGATCTGTCACAAAGACCGGGATCGCCGAACAGTGTGTTGTCTGCCTGGCGCTCGCGTTCGGCACATCGCGGATCGGGTTGACAGATTACTGGGGGGGGCTGGAGAAGACCCAGCAGTCATGGTGCACATTGGCACCAATGACAAAGTGAGAGGTAGGCGGAGTGTCCTTAAAAATGATTTCAGGGACTTAGGTAGCAAGCTTAAGGCAAGGACCTCCAAGGTAGTATTTTCTGAAATATTACCTGTACCACGTGCCACACCAGAGAGGCAGCGGGAGATTAGGGAGCTAAACAAGTGGCTCAGAAGCTGGTGTAGGAAGGAGGGGTTTGGGTTCATGGAGAACTGGGCCGACTTCTCTGTCGGATACAGGCTCTACGGTAGGGACGGGCTGCACCTCAATGGGGAGGGTGCAGCTGTGCTCGGGGAGAAGATGGCCAGAAGGGTGGAGGAGTGTTTAAACTAGGTAAAGGGGGGGAGGGAAACTACAATATAGAAGGGGAAGATAGTGTAGATAGAAAGCTGGGGCTTATAAATGTACCTGGGGGTGGAGCGGAGGGAGGGGTTAGAATAGTCAATAGGGATAGGCTTCATAGGGAAAAAAACCATACACCTCTAAATTGTATGCTTACTAATGCCAGAAGTATGACCAATAAAACTGACGAACTGGAGTTAATAATGTCTGAAGAAAACTATGACATAGTGGGTATAACAGAGACATGGTTGGATGATAGCTATGACTGGGCGGTTAACATACAGGGTTATAGTCTATTCAGGAAGGATCGAAAAAAACGAAAAGGGGGAGGAGTTTGCCTTTATGTAAAGTCCAGCCTAAAGGCCACACTGCGGGAGAATATATGTGAGGGAAATGATAATGTGGAGTCATTATGGGTAGAAATATATGGAAAGAAAAATAATAAAATACTGATCGGGTTTGCTATAAGCCACCAAATATAATGGAAGCAGCAGAAGATCAATTATTAAAGCAAATAAACAAGGCAGCAAATCACAATGAGGTGGTTATTATGGGGGACTTTAACTATCCCGACATAAACTGGGAAACAGAGACCTGTGAATCTCATAAAGGAAACCGGTTTCTGACTATAAGTAAGGATAATTATCTGTCCCAAATGGTACAGGACCCGACCAGAGGGGGCGCCCTACTGGACTTAATATTAACCAACAGACCTGACAGAGTAACTAATGTGCAGGTCAGGGGGCATCTAGGAAATAGTGATCACAATATGATACATTATAACTTGTCCTTCAATAAGGGAACTCTTAGAGGAGCCACAAGAACCATGAACTTTAGGAAGGCAAAGTTTGATCAACTAAGAGAAGCCCTTAACACTGTAAATTGGGAAAATGTCCTCAAAAACAAGAGTACAGACACTCAATGGGAGATTTTTAAGGATATCTTAAATTCTCACTGTGAAAGGTACATACCGTATGGGAATAAAAGAGTCAGGAACAAGAGAAAACCAATGTGGATAAATAAAAATGTAAAGGGGGTAATAAATGGCAAAAAAAAGGCATTTAAGCTACTAAAACAGGAAGGCAGTGAGGAAGCACTAAAAAGCTATCGGGGAAAAAATAAAATATGTAAAAATCAGATAAAAGCAGCAAAAGTGGAGACAGAAAGACTCATTGCCAAATAGAGTAAGACAAACCCCAAAATGTTCTTTAACTATATAAATAGTAAAAAGGTTAAAAATGAAAGCGTTGGCCCCTTAAAAAGTAATGAGGGAGAAGTTATAGACGGGGATCAGGAAAAAGCTAATCTATTAAATATATTCTTCTCTGCTGTATTCACAGAGGAAAATGAAATGCCAGGTAATATACAGCAGGATGAGATAACTGCCCCAGTACATGTCGCCTGTCTAACCCAGGAAGAAGTGCAGTGCCGCCTAAAAAAAATCAAAATAGACAAATCACCAGGTCCAGATGGCATTCACCCCCGCGTTCTAAGGGAGTTAAGTAATGTAATAGACAGACCCCTATTTCTAATATTCAAGGACTCTATAGTGACAGGGTCTGTTCCCCAGGACTGGCGCATAGCAAATGTTGTGCCAATATTCAAAAAGGGGACAAAAAGTGACCCGGGGAATTATAGGCCTGTTAGTTTAACTTCTGTTGTGTGTAAACTGTTTGAGGGTTTCCTAAGAGATGCTATTTTGGAGTATCTCAATGAAAATAAGTGTATGACTCCATATCAGCATGGGTTTACAAGGGATCGGTCCTGTCAAACTAACCTGATCAGCTTTTATGAGGAGGTGAGCTCAAGACTGGATCGGGGTGAATCGCTGGATGTCGTATATCTTGATTTTTCCAAAGCATTTGATACGGTGCCACATAAAAGGCTGGTACATAAAATGAGAATGCTTGGGCTGGGGGAGAATGTGTGTGTGTGGGTAAGTAACTGGCTCAGTGATAGGAAACAGAGGGTGGTTATTAATGGTACATACTCTGAGTGGGTTACTGTTGCTAGTGGGGTACCACAGGGGTCAGTTTTTGGTCCTATTCTTTTTAATATATTTATTAATGACCTTGTAGAGGGATTGTATAGTAAAGTATCAATCTTTGCAGACGATACTAAGCTCTGTAACGTGGTTAACACAATAGAGGACAGTGCACGATTACAAATGGATCTGCACAGGTTGGAGGCTTGGGCTGGGATGTGGCAGATGAGGTTCAACACAGATAAATGTAAGGTTATGCACATGGGGAAGAAAAATCCAGGCTGGGAATATGTATTAAATGGGAAAACACTGGGGACGACTGACATGGAAAAGGACTTAGGAGTTTTAGTTAACAGTAAATTTACCTGTAGCGACCAGTGTCAGGCAGCTGCTGCTAAGGCAAATAAAATCATGGGGTGCATCAAAAGGGGCATAGATGCCCACAACAAGGAAATAATTCTACCACTGTACAAGTCACTAGTCAGACCACACATGGAATACTGTGTACAGTACTGGGCACCAGTGTACAAGAAAGATATAGTGGAGCTGGAGAGGGTTCAAAGACGGGCAACCAGAGTAATAAGGGGAATGGGAGGACTACAGTACCCAGAAAGATTATCAGAATTAGGGTTATTTAGTTTGGAAAAAAGACGGTTTAGGGGGGATTTAATAACTATGTATAAATATATAAGGGGACAGTACAGAGATCACTCCCAGGACCTATTTATACCCAGGACTGTATCTATAACAAGGGGACATCCTCTACGGTTGGAGGAAAGAAGGTTTCTACACCAGCATAGACGGGGGTTCTTTACAGTAAGAGCGGTGAGATTATGGAACTCTCTGCCAGAGGAAGTGGTAATGGTAAACTCAATAAAAGAGTTCAAAAGGAGCCTGGACGTGTTTCTTGAAAGCAATAATATTACAAGTTATGGATATTAGATTAATAGGGACAGAACGTTGATCCAGGGATTTATTCTGATTGCCATATTTGGCGTCGGGAAGGAATTTTCCCCCTGGTATGGGGCAATTGGCATCTGCTTCATAAGGGTTTTTTTGCCTTCCTCTGGATCAACACAGTAGGGACACAATATGTATATAGGTTGAACTTGATGGACTTTGGTCTTTTTTCAACCTTATGAACTATGTTACTATGTTATGAACTATGTTAGTAGTGAGCACCAAGATATGACATCATATGCCGGTGCTCAGGATCAATAGTTGGCAAGCTTCGAGGGAGAGCAGTGAAACAATGAGAGCCGACTTCCGGCTCCCATTTTTTTAGGCTGGTGAGAGGGAGATCCATGATCTCACCAACTGCCCAGTTCCTCCAGTCGCAGACAGTCTACCCTGCCAGGTCTTTCCAGTGGCAGTGCAGTCCAGTCCACCTCTGAAAGGAGCTGGCAGGGTAGTGAACACAGGTCAGTCAACTTGGCTGTGTGCCACAACAGAGGCCTTATTGTGCCAATTGTGGCATGTGTTCCATAGGTTTGCCAGCGCTACTCTAGGCACAAGGGAGAGACCTCTTCCCCTTACTAAACCAATGTTTACATTATTATTTTTTTCACAATTATTACAAGTAATGGTTTCTTCAGTATAGTATTAATAGGCTGGGTACAAGGGAGAACTTTGATCTCCCCAACCACCCCCTTAATAAGCAAGTAGTGCACTTATACTGATCCTCCACTCCTCCAACAGGACACTATATTAAGACCAAGAAACTATGCTGGCAGCTGTCATCCACTCAGTCTCCTATTTCTCTCATCATATAATACTACAGACCTTTATCTGAACCTGGTGTTTTGAAACCCAGCTCTAGACCCAGTATCTTCCATCTTCTAATTACAAATAGATCCATCTAGTGGTACCCAGAATCTAATTAAACATCACTTTCGCAATGTTGTTTACAACTTACTTGTAAATTGCAAGCTCTTGTGCTAAACTTTTCCGTAGTTCCTCTATCTCTTTGTTATGATGCTGTTGTAACTGGACTGAAATCTTCATTTCTCGCTTTGTATCCTCCAGTTCCTGCAACTGTTCCTAAAACATTGACAGGAGAAATGTTAGCATTATCACACATACCCAGTCATACTACTGTTACAGAAATGCAACCATTCTATAGAATTAAAGTGCCTGCTCATTAAATGCCACATAAATTCCAGTTCATTTGGAATAGTCCTACATGTAAAACTTAAAGAGACCATTTACTGTTCCTGGCTGTGTGAATACTATACGTATTCTCCAAAAGCAAAATAAATAAATCTACATACCTGAGGTTGAATCTGCAATCCCATTAAATCAATCTGCTCATGTCTGAAGAGACTCCAGCAGCATTTCCTGATCCAGCACTGAAGCTGGTGGTAAGTATATCATGTGCATTAAGGTTGTGTTTGGATGGACACATCTCCTGAATAAAAAATAGCTAGGGGTGGGGAAGGGGCAAATGCATATGGATTGATTCTGTAGACTCTCAGGAAAGTCTAGCCCCATAGACTTCTCCAAAAGATTTTTAAGCAGTACTCTAGATCTTCTATGTTTCCAAATACATCTTTTATCAAATAGTTGCAAAGCCATCATCAGTATCATTACCAATGATGATACGCATCACATATAGCAGCCTAGGTAGTTCTACAAAACCCAGATATTTTAGCTTGTATATATGCCACCATTCCAAAGCCCCTTTAATCTCTCCATGTTCTCTCAGTGTTTCAAGTATGAATAGTGGTCAGTGTTTTAAAGATTATAATACCCAGATATACTAAAAAGTTTGTCCTCCAGTCATTTGGGAAATGTTGCTTAAGATCATCTGCCAGCTGTGAGTGATAACCGCAGTCTTTGTGGTAGGATACTTTGCTATATGCCTCAAACTCTTCATGTAGAGGCAGTAAGAACGTTTCAGGGGTCTGTAAGAGTAAATACCAGCTCTTATACCTATATATGACTTTCCTTTACATAAAACAACTCAATCAAGTGTTCCCTTTTCCCGAATCATATGTTACCTCTGTTGTTTTCTGTACTTTATGTATGATCTGTTATCCCACCGTTACAGAGGACCTGTGCAGGACGAACCCTAGTGGTAATTGAGAGCAATACTTACCCGTTTCCTCAATTTGGTTATCTAAAACTTAAGTGAATAGAAAATTGTGGTATACCATGAAATTATTTTCATGTCATCAAGGCTATTACCGGTACATATAGGGTGCCACCGTTTAGGAGCTGTGAGAATGATTTGTAGGCTCCTGCATGAGAAAATACTGGAGTCTCTTCCTTAGTATGTTATTTGAGCTGTACCAAACCCCTGCTTGCCAGGCAAACACTTCCAATCACTGTCCAGGCCTGTGATATTATCCCACCCTATTAATAGATGTTTCTCACTGGATCCTTGGGAATGGGTACTTGTGCCAGCAGTAGAGGAGGGCAAATACAGGGGAGTTATCTCAGATTACACTCTTTATGCTGCATGCAGGATATCTCACATATTCAACAGTGCATTTCAAGGAACACAGAAACATTTCACTGTAGCTAAGAACCATTTGGCCCTCTAATCTTGCCATGGATATATCTATAGTAAAATCTGGTAATATTTGGTTCTTAATGTTGCCTTAGGTTCGGGATATTACAATTAAAAAGTGCTTCTGCTGCAATGATCAGTAACAAATTTTGCATATACAGTATACCAACCCATATATATATAAAACAGAGCTAACCATAAACTATAACTTTTGTATGATGAATATATATCAATGATTGTCATGTCTAGTCTTTAGATGACGACCTTAAAATGTTTGCCTGGTATAAGCGTATTAAATAGTTCTAAAAGTTAAAATAATGTATAAGTAAACAGAAGGTAATCTGTTTACAGATCACTGTGTATTCTAAATTGATTTAAACTATGCCTTAAATTGACACCAGGTTAAAGAACCTAGTTTGGGTAGCACTTGTAAAACCCAAGTAATCCAGCTACACACTCACAGAAAACAAACTTGGAAAGGATGAATGATCTGACCTAGGTTCAGAGAACAGGTTATTAAAAGATATGGATCATGGCCATTTCTGATAATAGAAAATAAGGCTAGTATTTACAGGAGCTTAAATGAAAAAATCATATATATAAAAAAAGTTCAAATATATATATGTTTAAATGATGTTGGGCATTGGTGTTATTAAATAAATTGCTTATTTTCTTAGAGCAGGATGTTACTATTAATATATTTTCTTGTGCCCCCATATCAGTCAGTGACCATAACATAAATATTTGTGCCACCTTTAGACCAAATGTTCTCATGCAAACCAAATATTGTTGCAAAATAGCAAAAACTATAAAACTATAACTATAAAAAAAAGCCGCAGAATAGCTTCACTGACTGTTATGTGTCTAAGGGCTTAGTCTTAGGGCTTAGTCATATGACTATACCCAGCAAACTATTATTAATATTATTTAACCCCTTCGTGACAAAGGCTGATTCTATTTTTTGTACCCTTCGTGACAATGGCTGTTTTATCGTTTCTGCGGTGTTTGTGTTTAGCTGTAATTTTCTCTTAACCCATTTACTAAACCCACACAAGTTATTTATTGTTTTTTTCAGGACAAGAAGGGCTTTCTCCAGACACCATACATTATACATTATATATGATGTAATTTTCTATAATAAAAATAATAAAATATGACGAAAAATTGAAAAAAAAAAAAAATTTTCTCACTTTTATTTGAAAAATCTTTTATTCATCATAAAAAACTACTGAAAAAACCTGCTAAATAGATTCTACTATTTGTCCCGAGTTTAGAAATACCCAATGTTTTTATGTTTTTTTGCTTTCTTCTACACGTTATGGGGCAATAAGTACAAGTAGAATTTTGCTATTTCATTTTTCTCTGAATCTGGTAATTCTGTCTCCATGTGGTATTTGGGGCATCTTTGAAGCCAGCAAATTAAATTTACCCCACCAAACCATATATTTTTGAAAACTAGACACCCCAGGGTATTTTAGATGCTGATAGTTTAACCCTTTCCATGCACTAATCCTACCACCAACCCTTGTCAAAGTTTGTGATAGTAATTGTTTTTGCTGTTTTTTAAACATACTTCAGGTGTAAAATTACAGCTCCTGGTATGTTGTTGCTGTCACACAACACCCCGATATGTGTTCAGCAACATCTCCTGAGTACATTGATACCCCACATGCATGGGTTTGTCAGATTGTTTGGGGGCAAAAGGGCCAAATTTGGAACATGCCTCCTCAGCCGTATACCGCTGCATGGCAACAATTGCAGCAAAAATAGTGGGGAAGGAAAGGGTTAATGGCTCTAATAAAAAAAATTAAAAAAACCCTAAAAAAAAAGTACAAAAAAATAAAAAAGTAAAAAAAAATGTAAAAAAAAGAACCCCAAAAACAATTGCCACTATGCAAGATCACTGTTTATGCAGTGATCAATGGCAATGAAGGGGTTAATATTAAATGGGTGGCTCTTATAAGAGCCTTTGGATCAATATATATATATATTATTGAGAATACCTGAAAACACACTGATCTGTCTCTCTCCCTCACTAGAAGCAAGTGAAGGAGGGAGGCAGATCCAATACTGATCAAAGGCAATGTTTAGAAAACATTGCCTTTGATTTAGCAAATCATGATCACTCTTATGAGTGATCTGACCACTAGGGGTGTTATTCACTGGATGTCCATGACATCCAGCAACACCCCCCCCCGATGATGACAGCAGGCTCCGCCCCCGGCTTGATGGGCGCCGCCATCTTGAAACACCGCATGTGTTTCGAAGACGCCGGCACCGGGAAGGTAAGTTGAGCATTTAGGAAGCGATCGCGAGTCGCTTCCTTTGCTAAACAGGTGTTGCAAAGATGCCTCGATACTGAGGCATCTTAGCAACACCAGCTAAGCAAAGGAAGCGACTCGCGATCGCTTCCTAAACCCGTTTTTCGGCGGCGGGCGCCGCCATGTTTGAAAGACGTGCAGTTTTTTTATTTGCTCCTAGGAGCGATCGGGGGGGGCCGGGAATGTTTTTTTTGGTGTTGCTCAATGCCTCGATGTCGAGGCATTAGAGCAACACCGTTTGAGTGAAAAAATCGATCACGGATCGATTTTTTCACCCGTTTAAAGACGTGCCGGTCCTGGCACGTCAATTGTCATAATCGTCACGATTTTCGGTGACGTGCCCGGACCGGCAATTGTCATCAAGGGGTTAAAGAAGTAAACATGAAAGTGATAAACTAATGAAACAATTCAAAATGAAACAATACATCAAAAAAATGAAAATCTCTATAAACCATGTTTAAAAGACAAATAAATTAATTAAGCCATTACTATTAAACAATATACTAATACATAAACATTTCAATTATCATGAACTCTATAAGGTATTTTATCATGCAAGCAAGTAGTTAAATGAAGATATAAGCATAAAACAATCAAGACACTGAGGAAGATGAAAATTATAATACGCAGCAACAAGTAAAAAAAATAAATTCATTAGTTTTATGTTAATATCTCATATGTACATGAATTAATCTAACATAGGAAGATCATAAACTACTAAAGAACCTCCCATTATGAATACATTAATAAATTAAATTAATTTAACTTAAATTAATGTAAAACATCAACTCAATAATGAATTCCATCAGGACAACAAGTGGCTAAAGTAAAACTCCAAATTACAAAGATCCACCTGAACTACTTCTCAATGCAAAAGAATTGCGATCTCCAAAAGAACATTTAAAGAATGATGAGCTACCTGTGAAACCATAGTATGACCCTCAATATCTAAAATGTAGTCTCTAGTACATGATCTGGCTTGCCGACAAGTACTACCAACACACTGTATATTACAAGATTTACAAGTAATTAAATAATCACATTAATACTCGTGTAACTGATATAATGCTTCATACCATAACTTTTTTTGTTTAAAAAAAAAACTGAAGTATTCAATGCGTTCATATATTTGTAGGACTTTCACAAGTCCCATTCAACCATATATGCGTACCCGATATAGTAATGCCTCATCTTCTTTTTTCCTCTTCAAGAGAGCAATTTGTTCCTGAAGACAGTTCTTCTCCACCCGCAGACGGTTGGCTGCAGCCTCAAGTGGCCTGATCTCCTCCTGCAGCTTCTGCAGCTCTTCCTGGGCTGCCTGCAGTGCTTTAGCCCCTCTTTCAGTACGTTCCAAAAGCTGCATTAATCTTGGCTCATAATGCTCTTCCAGGGAACTGTGCTGCTCTTCAATTAGGCTTTGCAGCTCCACTGATAGACGCCTCCGGTCCTGAAACTCACATGGGGTGTATCTTGGGTGGGGAGCTCTAAGGCGTTGATGTTGACTCTCCCGCTGCTGAGCAAACGTATTACGGAGTTGGTTGAGCTCCTCTGTCAGACGAGCAGCTAATGTCTCCAAGCTCTCTTGCTCGGCTTCTTTTTGTGTCAGCTCTTGTTTTTGCCTTTCAAGTTGGTACTGAGAGGCAACACATTCCCTGGTCACCCTAAACAATCTTCGCCGTACTAGACGTATTTCTTCTTTCAGAGTATCCCTCTCCAGCTCCACCCTAGCTCTCTCGCCAAATGCCCGTACTATCTCTTCATGTGCCTGCCTCACGGCTTCCAGGGAAGGTTCCCGAAGAACTGATAATTCACGAACTAGCTCCTCACGTTCCCGCTCTAAGTCTTCCACTGCTGCAATACAAAACTGGAATCTCACCCCGACATCTTGCAAGGAAAGGGGTTCCGGAGATACATCAGAGGATGCTCTTGGCGATCCTTCAGTCTCCCTGAAAAGAAAAAATATCAAATATAAAAAACTGAATTCTTTATTCAAAGACAATTACAATATAATGTGTTAGATCACAACCTCCACAGTATCAGAACTGCTCAATCAGTTTTTTTGGAGTATTCATGGTGTTGCAGACACCACAGATACCACATCAGCATAAAATAGAGGCCTGCTATAAATACAGTATCTCACAAAAGCGAGTACACCCCTCACATTTTTGTAAATATTTTATTATATCTTTTCATGTGACAACACTGAAGAACACTCTGCTACAATGTAAAGTAGTGAGTGTACAGCCTGTATAACAGTGTAAATTTGCTGTCCCCTCAAAACAACTCAACACACAGTCATTAATGTCTAAACTTTGCCAACAAAAGTGAGTGGAAATGTCCAAATTGGGCCCAATTAGCCATTTCCCCTCCCCGGTGTCATGTGACTCATTAGTGTTACAAGGTCTCAGGTGTGAATGGGGAGCAGGTGTGTTACATTTGGTGTTTTCGCTCTCACACTCTCTCATACTGGTCACTGGAAGTTCAACAAACAGATTGCTGAAGACAAGCAGACTAAGGACATGGATTACTGAAACCATATCCTGTGGTCCAATGAGACCAAGATAAACTTATTTGGTTCAGATATCGTAAAGCGTGTATGGCGGCAACCAGGTGAGGAGTACAAAGACAAGTGTGTCTTGCCTACAGTCAAGCATGGTGGTGGGAGTGTCATGGTCTGGGCCTGCATAAGTGCTGCCGGCACTTGGGAGCTACAGTTCATTGAGGGAACCAAGAAAACCAACATGTACTGTGACATACTGAAGCAGAGCAGGATAACCTCCCTTCGGAGACTGGGCCGCAGGGCAGTATTCCAACATGATAACGACCCCAAACACACTACCAAGATGACCACTGTCTTGCTAAAGAAGCTGAGGGTAAATTAGATGGACTGGCCAAGCATGTCTCCATACATAAACACTATTGAGCATCTTTGGGGCATCCTCAAACGGAAGGTGCAGGAAAAGGTCTCTAACATCCACCAGCTCCGTGATGTCGTCATGGAGGAGTGGAAGAGGACTCCATTGGCAACCTGTGAAGCTCTGGTGAACTCCATGCCCAAGAGGGTTAAGGCAGTGCTGACAAATAATGGTGGCCAAACAAAATATTGACACTTTGGGCCCAATTTGGACAAGAGGAAACTCACTTAGGTGTACTCACTTTTGTTGCCAAGGTTTAGACATTAATGGCTGTGTGTTGAGTTATTGTGAAGGGACAGCAAATTTACACTGTTATACAGGCTGTACTCTCACTACTTTACATTGTAGCAGAGTGTCATTTCTTCAGTGTTGTCACATGAAAAGATATAATAAAATATTTACAAAAATGTGAGGGAGTGTACTCACTTTTGCGAGATACTGTGTCTTTTAATGGATTCCCAAAATAATAAATATAGCCCTGAAAAATAACTAAATTAATTAAATTCATCCTTACACATAATTATTTTACTTTTAACCAAGATTTCAGTTAATGGGAACTGCAATGGACACAAAGATGGTACCATGATATACTAATCTCTTTATGGCTTATTTAGGACAGAGATTCCTTGACTTACACTGCCACAAACCTTTCAAATATTACTGCTACGTCGATGATTATATGGCTGAAGCAGAAAAAAACTCAAAGAATTGTATAACTCATTTAACACATACCATAAATTAAATTTAAACTGGAGTTTTCTACTGAATTTGTACACTTCTTGGACACAACAATAAAAATCACCAGCGGAGAACTTTATTCATCTGTATATAGAAAACCCAAAGACAAATCCAGCTACCTCCATAGCTCCAGCTTTTATTCACCCTACTCTAAGCCATCAAGTGCCACCGCATTTGCTCCAACACGGACGACTGTAATAAATAGCTGGAAGCACTATCGGAGTCACTCAAGCAAGGGCTACAAAACCAGTATAATAACAAGGGAAATTCAATCTGCACTGAGAGCACCCCAAGAACACTTGTTACAATACAATACGCAGCATACCACTACACATGTCCCACTTGTGGCTACACTAGAGGGAATCCGCAAAATTATAAGGGTTTACAACCACTACTAACAGGGGATACAGGGTTAAAAGAAATATTCTCTAAACTACCTATCATGGTTTTCATACAACCACCCAACCATAAATGGGTTCGTAGAAAACTGCAGAGTGAACAAAACATTATTGAGATTGGTAGCAAATACATCAAGCTGTAAACTATGCAAACCCATATGTAATGACAAACACTGCCTTTCACAACAACAAAACATACAATATCAAGGGATCATACACATGTACATCTGCTAATGTTGTGTACATGATCCAGTGCCGTAAACGTGAAGCAGGATGTTACATTGGAGAAACCGGTCAGAAACTGAACCTAAGCATGAACCTACATAGACACTCCATTAACACACACAACGACAACAATAACTGCACCCCAGTCGGCCAACACTTCACCCAGAGTGACCAAAGAAGGATAAAAGTACTTTGAAAACTTGCAAGCCAGGAAACTATTTGAAATAAAGATGATTAACCATTTCAACACTAAAGACACCGAATTAAACTAGGACATATGATTTCTACCGCATAACCAGAACTTCATAGGGCATATTCTGTGATTTTACTCTAATTTATGAATTATCCTTATGTTACAGACCGAACTTGGTTTATTTACCTAAAGAGATATATATGGGGTTTTTTTTAACAATGCCACCACTACCCTCCTTCCTTCTACCCCCCAAAATTTTTATCACACTGGCTAAACAAATTCACAACCACCTTAAACTGGTGTGACTTATACCCATACCTGGGAACTCTACGGGTTTGACACGGGGAGCCAGAGTCCTGAAGTTCCCAGGTATGCTTATACCTTATGAGTCTTTATCATGCTCTTTAACCCCCATACTGCTGCCCATGTCTCACTTAGATGCCTGTGATTAATATTGCTTTTGACTTGTCAAAGGGAGGTTTATACTCTCGAAAGCGCATTCTTAAAATGGATTATTAGTCCAATAAAAAGGTATTATTTTATATTTCAATACTCATTTATCTTTCTTACATTTATTTTAACTATATATATATATATATCATTTTTTATATATATTTTACATTTTTCTTAGAAAATCTGCATTCGTTATTTCATTTTGTACACAGCTCACTATTAGGATATCAGCTCACTGTATAGAGTTGTATAGAGATCAACTTTTGGGTCTTTTATGACCCCAGGGATCTCTATTAGCACAGGGGAACCCATGTGATTTCACTGGTGGCATCACCTGTTAGGGTTCCCCAGCACAACAATCAGGGTGTTCACCTATAGGGTTCCTTTGGGGGTTCCCCCCTACAGCTAACAGTAAAATCCTATGGGCTCTGCCATATCCTGGACACTGACTGATCACACATTGTGTGAACAGTCAGTGAAATACTTTGGCAAAAGACCCAATTGAGGTCTCGACAGACCCCACAAATCCCTTTAATACCTGGCAACTTCTGAATTCTAGGAGGTATGCTTGTGAAAGGACATATACTTAAAGTGTTACAACTGCCATTTTAATACTACCACACCCTGTGGATATAATTATCATTGGAAGAAAGTACTTGATCCTGCAGATATGTTACATCTACTCCCAACTGTGCTACTTGATATAGAAGCTTATCTTGACACAGCCTGCTAATAGCAATGTCTATGATACACAGAGACAAAATAGGTGGGGAGATCACACACATGTAAAAGGAGCCAAGATGTTGATAAAACTATAAGAAGTTTAATAATCACATAACACCTTAACAATTTAACCCCCACAGTTGGATGCTTTGTGGTTTGCTAGGAACCACCTGATCCTGAGTAGTGAAAAGGTCACTGTCCAAGACTACTCCATCAACAATAGTCTTGAAGTGGAGAACTGATCCCAAACCATCACTCTCCGGATCACCGCAGCACTTGGACTTTGGTCATATCCCTTTCCTTAACACTCCCCAGGTGTCATTCCTGCTGCAATACCCCTTTTTGCTCCCCTGAAACGGTTATTTATTTTTTTGCTGCTGTTGCTTCCTTTTACATATATCTTGTTAATGTATAATTGATTGACGTCTCAGGTGTACACCTATTGACCATACACGCATGCCATACCTGCAAATACTTGGTTAAGCAGTCGACGTACTGTACGTGATCTGCACTGTGTCCCAGTCTCCCCTATATATGATATGCATGTTCTGTCTTGGGAAAAACCCTAGTGTAACTCTGCTCACTGGGCTAGTTACAAGAGAGATGTGAGATCTCCCCAACTGGTCTATTTGCACTATAGAAGACTGTGCCAAACCAGCATAACCTCCATCCTGCAGAGTGAAACCCAATAAATTCACAGCTTTGCTTGTTAACTTTATACATCCAACGATATGTTAACACGGAAGGTTAAAAACATTCTTTATCTAAAATTATAACTGAGCTACTCATGGTGCTAGTTAACTGATACTAAATAGAAAGGTAACCTGAGGATACCTCACAGGAGCTGATAGCAGGCCTGCAAATGGGAAATTAGAAAGGTTTCTTTCTAAATTGAGTTCAATAAAGCACAAAGGGGGGCACCCTGGAGCACGAGTTGCAGAAAACTTTAACCTCATGAAATGGGGGGTTTCTGTTGGACCCATTGGGGTCTCATGGAGGGAGGTTCTCCTTGCATGTGTATCCCGAGCCAAGGAGAAAGGCAAATATACATCTCAGTAATATCCACAGTGAATATAGGCTACAAATATAGGAGCCCATAATAACGGAAGCCTCAGTTAAAATATTGTGCGCTTCTAAGAGGTATGAAAGCATAATTGTAGACACATCATCATGGTCAATCCATCAAATTATGGGTGATGATCAAGGTAATTCCCCTCTGTATAGCATTGTTTTCTGCCATTAAAAGGGTATTTACCTCTGCTGATAGATTATGTTCACAACAAGAATATGATAACATTTTTGAAGCATTTTAGCACACACCCATCAGAGCACTTTGCCTTTTATACTATGGCAGAGTATGCCCCTTTCCTTTCTAACAACGAGATGGTCTGTGAGAAGAAGTCATCCTGCTCTGTTTTGAAGTTACCCTCTTAAAGTCTTTGTGTTTCTCTGAAATAAAGTGTCTTTCTTACCTCTCCCCCTGGCAGTTCTCGCCTTCCTCTTCTGCACTGGACATTTCATCGGTACAAACTGTCTCTTCTGTTATTAATAAACTGTGTGAAAGAGGCTACGGGAGAGGTGCCCTGCCCACCCATAAATGCACGCTTGCTGGGAGAGTCTTGCAGGCTGTCACTGTATCCCCCAAGCACAAGAACTCCTAAGCCCCTACAGCTGGGCACGCCTGAGATGACTCTGCAGCTGCCTTCCCTGGCATAGTAATGCAGTACATAGGGGTTAATTCATACCCTGCCAGACAGACGGGGATTGGCTATTGCACGGTGCCTGTCAGCTGCACCCAGTGCTAAATCAGGACCAGAGAGATGTCTGGAAATGAGATAATGCAAACACTGAGGATGGTGCCGGAAAGACTGTACACAGCATGTCCATGCAGCATATATAGGTGTGTGATGAATTGTGTGGTTGGCAGTGAAATTATACACACACTGCACATCCATATACTGAAAACATATACCGTTATGCACTGTACTCATGCGCAGCACATGCTACATACTCACATTACATTTCCACTGATACCAACAGAGTACACATACTCAGCCACAGCACTACAGCTTGTATGTATATAGGCCTATGGCTACATGTTTGGCAGATGGCATCTGAACGCTGGGAAATTACATTATATCCCGGCACTCAGACTCAATCAGACAAGATTTATGTAGCTAGATGACACTGTGGTACCACAGCCTCAAGTGTACACCTGCATGGTACAAAGTTTGCCACTGTGAGTCGTGAGAGCAGGACATTGGAGGAATTATCTTGGGTTTTAGGACATTGGTCATAAATCAGCATACCTGGGAACTCTCTGGGTTTTGCCCAGAGATTCCAGGTGAAGTGCCTCTTCACCAGGTCTCCAGGTCACTAAGGAGAAACTCCGGGTCACAGGAGCAGCGTTGCGGCAAGCCCCACTCCTCGCCCTCTTCCCCATTAAAAATAGCGTGTGTCCCGCGAAGTCGGAGGTACCACCGACTTATGTCAGCGACGCAGTTATACTTTTGTTCTTTATCCTGCCAGTAGTGTATTCTTGCCAAGGTCTGGGTGGCAGGCCTAGGGGCACAGTATCCCCTATGCTGCATAACATATTGCTCCATGGGCTGGTGAGGAGTCCCCGTGAACCAGCCCAGTTACCCCATGGAGGTCTGTGCCTAGCACAGCTTCTATAGCATCTTTGGAAGCTAGTCTGATTCTTAGTCCAAGTCTGATGCCTTTTAAAGTTCTGCCTTTTTGAGTGGCTGGTTGTGACTTCATAACAACTCATTTATAGACCTTTTTTGGCATGACTGATGCAATAAAGTTTAAGGGACAAAGGGCAGTTTATTCATGGGTTTGTTTCATTATGCCTACAACAGTCATCATCCCATATGTTTACATCACACTTTAGCGTATAAATAGGACTTTGTGGTAATTAAGGTAATTAAATAGGTTGCAAGCTTTGTAAACCAGTAAGCCAACACCATGAACATTTTGCCTGACCGTTCTCCTGACGATCAGCCTTTTCCATAGTTTGATAACTTTAAAGCATTTTAAAGGCATAATATTATTTTATAAACTAATCCCAGGACCCCGGAAGAGCAACAACTGTCATGATGGTCAGGCTGTAATAGAGTACATAAATTATCCAGGTGCTGAAAATGTTTACCCCAAAGTTGTCCAGGTTCACCTGCAACAGTCCTGGTGCAAAAAGAGCAAGAGGCCCTCATGGGTTTGTGCAAGCTTAGTAGAGGTATTCCAATATGCTAGTGCTTCAGAGGAGGTTTGTCCTTGGGACTCACCCCAACAAATAAGAGAAGACTATATTTTCATTCAAGATAACATAGACCAGGAAAATCAATACGAGGCCATGCGATTTCATGTTGGTCTACGTCCGCTACCAAAATGGCCCCTGGATTGTTATGCGAAGCTCTTCTCTAGAATGATCTTTATTTTTTAGATTGTGAGGCAGATGCTAACTTTTGGGAGCTCTAGCTAAGGATCTGTGTCTACTTGGGCTGCAGAATATTCCTGAGCTCTTGCCAGAGTTGGCATTACTTGGAATATGGTACCAAGAGCTGATGGAGAAAGAGCTGTGTAGAGCGTTTATGCATTTGCACTAAGGGGCAGTGTCTGGACCCATAGGGTGAGGCAATCACGTCTGGGCTCCATGGGTGTCTCCAGTAAGGTCAGAGACCAGGGAGGGATAGCCCTATCCCAGTAGCAGTTACAGGTGTAGGAATGTTGGCTCCAGTAAGGTGTAGATGACCAGATAAAGAATGGAGAAGACTGCAGCTGGAAGAAGCATTAGCATGTATGTAAAGGGACACTTTTAATATAAGTAAGGATTGTTTGATTATTTTCTTAAGAGTAAAAAAAAGTTTAGTGTTTAAGAGTGAGCCATTCTAATGTTTACTACAAGGCAGTATGCAATCAGGGTATCTACTGGATTAGATCTAGAACACATACAGATGACAAATATGCCGCTCTAAAAACATGATTTGAAAATTAGAAAGCAACAGGGTTTTCTTTTCTTTAAAACTTGTTTTTAATTTGATAGTAATTTATTATAAAAGCTTAAGGCTATGCAGAACAATATGGATAATAAGAGTGGGGAATAATTGCGGTAAAGCCGTGTTTAAATATTTGACGAATGAGGTCCCGTGGCTTTGGACAGAAGCTCGCTGCTAATTATTTGGGAACAATGGACGTGAAGGTACGGGTGTACAGCATGTAAGGTGCCTACTGTTAATAAGCACACAAACCTCAGGCTACCAGTACGGTCTCACACAAATGACTCAATACTTAAGGAATGCAATTAATTTATAAAAGGCGGCAGTGTGTATAATTGTGAGCAGAAAGAATAAACTTACTTCCTTCTTTGGGATAAAAATGAATCAGATAAGGTCACTCTGACTACACCTCGAGTAAGCCCCTTTCTGTGAGATCTTAAATACTTTAAAAGTTATTGTGCAAGGCTTACTTGTGTTATCCAGCGGTGGGAGTATTGGCCGGTCTACTCACCATCTGTGTCCTACAAGAGAACTAAAAGAAAATATCCACCAATGTAATATATAAAGTTAAATTATTTGACTGTTTTTTATACACAAGGTAGGCTCTAAGACGGTGTAAATCATCTCCTCTATGTCAATGTATACTTGCTATAGGTTGTGGAATATCAAAATATATTTAAATGTATGATGAAATGTATAATGAATTAGAAAGCACGTAAAAAATATTCAAAATTTTCTGTGGAGAGGTGCATTTATATTAGGTGGAATGGAAATACTCATAAATGAGTTTTTTTTAAATTACATTGAATATCAGAGATAATTTTTTTTTAGAATGCCATCAAGTCTGGTAAATAAATTTTGGTTACGTGCCAATAACTTGCTTTAGAAATGTTTCAGGAGACAGTTCTGGGGCCCAATCAAGGCCCAATGTCTCACCATACGGCAGATGGACCATAGTGATGGGAAGTTCGGATCATTAAAGTGAATCGGATCATTTCGATTCGGTCACTGAAATGATCCGATTCATGATCCGAATCTTCGGATCACTCAGTGTGCCTGCACGGAGTTACTGTTTTCCAGTAACTCCGTGCAGGCACACTAACGATTGGCCCCGCCCCTTTCATTATGAATCCTCCCCCCTGACTCCACTGTAAGATCCGGATCACTGTAAAATCCGGATCATTGTAAGATCCGGATCTTTGAACGACTCTCTGCCTTCATTGGCATTCCAATCATTCAGAGAATATCCCCATACTGTTATAAATAATACATTAATAATCACTGACCCCAGGATTTACATTCCCCTTTACCTGCAACTGCACCTTAAGCTAACTTTATTAAATTAATTAAATTAACCCTCACCATTAAATTAACCCTAAACACCCCATCAACCATGACTGCCCCTAAAATTAACCCTTAACACCCCATCAACCATGACTGCCCCTAAAATTAACCCTAAACACCCCATTAAGCATAACTGCCCCTAAATTATCCCTAAACACCCCATTAAGCATAACTGCCCCTAAATTAACACTAAAGACCCCATCAACCATACCAATTTATTAGGTAATTTATCTGGAGTACATGCAATTAATTTAGGGGCAGTTATGGTTAATGGAGTATTTAGGGTTAATTTCAGGGGCCGTTATGGTTAATGGGATCTTTACGGTTAATTTCAGGGGCAGTTATGGTTGATGGGGTATAAGGGTTAATTTTATGCTGATGACTGAGGGTTAATTTAATTAATTTAATAAAGTTAACTGTAGGTGCAGTTATAGGTAAAGGGGGGCCAAGTCAGGGGAATCTAAATCCTGGGGGCAGTGTGAACATTATTAATGTATTTATTTATAAAAGTATGGTATCAGTAATATTCTCTGAATGATTCGAATCTCTGTAAGATTCGAATCATTCGACTCTTCGGATCATTCGACTCTTCGGATCATTCGACTCTTCGGATCATTCGACTCTTCGGATCATTCGACTCTTTGAACGACTCTCTGACTCTATGAGACATCGTTCCTGTGTGAATTAATGAGCTGTAACCTGACCCCAGAGTCTGTGTCTGAGTGCTCTGCAGATGACTCACAGCTCTAGGATCAGGTTACAGCTGCATGATTCACAGACTGAACCGCTACAAATGAATCCGGATCACTAAAAAGAACCGGATCAAATGAACGATTCGTTCATGATCCGGACATCACTAATGGACCATACTCTTGGTCAGTTGTGTACTGCCAAAGGCTGACTGCCACCCCTGCTAAGTGTACTTGATGTGAGCCCCCAAGTATCCTGTTTGAACTGTTAATGCACGCGTGTGAAAAATAATCTTTCTCATGTATGGCTATGTTATAAAGTAAAGTGAAATGATAATAAACACATTGTGCATGACTGTTTTGAACTGCTTAGTCCTGAGATCATGAGGCTTATGTTTTTCTTGTGTAGGAAGCAGACAGCCATGACATTAGCTCCAATTATTTCGCTTTACAAGAGGCCCAAAGCGATGAACACTTGATGGCGCCCTTCCTCAGCACATTTGTATATGTGTTGGCAAAGTTTACCTGACCACTCCCAAACTATAGAAATCTGTCGCTGCCTGGTACCTGTAAAAGAGTGGTAAGGAGGAATGGAGGTGACAACACCCAGAACCGGTTGAACTTAGTCTCACCACTCATCTTATACTAAAAAATGTTCTTCGCAAATACATAAGCTTTTCAAGCTTCTGGGCCAAATGGAAATTTATAAATGATGCATTCATCAGAGATCAGAGAGATCCAAGGGGTACTTCATTAAAGATTAGAGGCTTCGATTGTTAGCCCTCAAGAGCAAGGCCCTCTTGTCATTCGGCCATCAATATTATAGTCAATTTTAATACAATACTTTAATTTGTTTTCTTCACATGATTAAAGGTGTTTATTATACATATTACAGTATGTGCACTTCATTATAATTCTCTGTAAATAGTTTAACAGCAGTCAAATTGTTAGCTTGCATTAGAATGGCCCTCTTGTCCTTCTGCACCACTCTTCACATGTGTTAATGTTGTCCATTTTAATACTACTGTTAGTTTTCACTCTCCCCTATTGAGCTAACATTGTGGAATCAGCTGGCTCTCTATAAAGTATAAAGCAGGGGCGTCCAACATGCGGCCCGCGAGACCTCGAGGGGCGGCCCGCGTAAGATCGGCAGCCAGGGCAATCGATGTTACGCGGGCCGCACCTCGATCCCTGCTACTTACCTGTGGGAGGGTCTTCTGTACTGCATAGAGGAAGCGGAATCTAGCAGAGTTCACGTGACATCACATGACTCTGCTCCAGTCCTGCTTCCTCTGTGCAGTACCAGAGAACGCAGAGGGAGGCCGTGCCCTCTGCTGAAGTCTGTGAGCAGCATCGAGGAGCTGCAGGGCAGGTAAGGGGGTGGGGAGGGTGTTTGAATGAGTATGCGTGATTGAGGGAATGAATCTGTGAATGTAGGAGTGTGTGTGTGATAGCATGGATGTGTAAGTGCTGGAACCTAGGCATGATGGGACTGTGATTGCTGTTAGCAATCACACTCCTATCATGCCAAGTCAGCCATTACATGCTGAAACCTAGCTAGCTGCCCCCTTGTGTATTGATGCTGCCAGCAGTATGGGGTCTGCACATCACTTACAGCCACCCTGTACCAGAATGTACCAGCATGTACTGGCTGACTTGGCATGATAGGAGTGTGATTGCTAACATCATGCCTAGTTATCAGCATTTACTGGTTACCTGGGTATGATAGGAGTGTGATTGCTGTTGGCAATCACACTCCTATCATGCCAAGTCATATTGCTACTTTTTTTAATTGTGGTATGTCACCTACTTTTATTAAAAATGTGAGTTTTTATTGTTATTTTTAAAGGTGGGGGGTAATTTTCGGGTTTTGGCTAAGTGAACCGTGAATGTTTTGGTCCAGAATTTTAATTCTGGTGCATCCCTAGAATAAATAGAAGTATTTAATTTTTAATTATCCTGAATTTGCAGTCACAAACCTTTCTAGGCCCAGAAATCAGTGAGAGGAAAAGTAAAGGTTTTGTGTCATTTACTTTATTTTAATCTGCATGTTTTATTAAAGGCCATATTTTCTCACAGTGAAAAATGAGTGCGGCCCTCGCACGTATACAATTCTGATGAAGTGGCCCACTGCAGAAAAAACGTGGACACCCCTGGTATAGTGCAATGTAAATGCAAAGGTGATACAACCTATGTTTGCTTCATTATTCTACAAATTTTTTGTGTCCCGTCTATTGGCACAGCAGCCAAAGTAAAGGGAGGCTACAGGGACTTTTGTCTAAAATTAAGTCACATGAAAAGAAATGAGTATGCCTTTAAAGTAGCTCTGTCATCTACACAACATTTTACATAATTAAAAGTGCTTATTATAGCAACGTATTACAGTATGTGCATTTCATTTTCATTCTCTTGAATTGGTTTAACTAGCAGCAGTGTAAGTTCCTTGGTAGTTGGTGGAAAACTCAAGTAATTACTTCCTCATTAAGATTCCTATTAACTTTAACCTACTCTTTCATATGCTTCCATCACAAGAAAAGGAATATATCAAAGGAGTAAAAAATCATAAATATCCCGTGACAAGTGCTTAAGATTACGGCTATCACTGGCAGAAAAGGCTGAAGGGGACATGTCCATACCTGGGAACTCTCCGGGTTTGCCGGTTCTCTGGAATCCTCTGGGTCGCGGTAGAAGGGGCTTGACACGCCCTGCTCCCCGCCCATTTTCCCTTGAAATGGGGGTGTTTCCCACTGATGTCAATGGGACTGCTGTAAGAAATCATTTTTATACTTTTATTTTGTTCTGCACATTTTAGGCCTGAATGCAACTTGAGTGCTAGGAACATATGGTATCAATTAAGTGACGTAGTTTAGAGGGTCTTCTGTGGAATGCCGGTGTATCCTATTACTGTTCCAATAGGATTCCTTTACGTATACCCTAACCAAATGTAAAGGGGTATAAATTGGCATGACTACAAGGACAAGGTCTCTTTCCACGCTCTTTCCACGCTCTCATCTTCATCTCACCAAGATACTTAGCCTACAGTACCTTTTATCAACATTTGTTCCAGCATTGGTATTGTATGAATTGATAATTTGTTATCGAATAAACCTTATTAATAAGACATAGAAGCTGTGGTCTTGATTGCTGTTTGATCACTGGAGAAGCTTAGATATTCAAGACAAAGAATATTCTAACAAATTGACGAGCCAGCCAGTCTTTAGTCAGTTTTCTACGGCGAGCCTTTACTGCACGTTTGTTTTTTACTTTTCCTCTTCCGACAAAGGGGGGATAGTGTGCAGTTGTCTGAAGAGATCAAAGAGATCCTCTGACTAAAAAAAAACAAAAAAACCTAGCAGTGTGATCAGAAGAAAGTGTAATTCGACACTACCAGACCATTACCAGACCACGTGGTGAGAAGCAAGAGCATTCCAGAACCGTGTATCGTAGTGAGAGCAGATTGAGCAAGCAACTGATCTACGGTAAGTATGGATTTTATTAATACTTTGTCTTCCGGAAGTAAACTTGAATTTACGTTTGTTCCTTATACGGCTAGTGATTCAGCTTTGTGGCATGATTTATGGCGTCAATGTGAAGATGCAAATAAGAAGATAGACAAAAAGATATTTTCTGTGAATAAGGAGAAACAAAAGTTGAGAAACGTAATGAAAATGATTAAGATTTTTAATACATTACTTGATGGTGGTGTTAATCTGACTAATAATGATGTTAGTCAAAGTAATTCACAGAGTAGTGACATGGTTAAAAATGAGATGCACAATGTGTGTGCAATAGAAAAGGAATGTCCTAAATGTGATTTATTAACTGAAGAGATTTCTGATTTGTCGGATTGCTTAGAAATTAAGAATTTGTTAATTACAAAATTGCAGAAAGATTTGAAACAAGTTTGTGTAATTACAAGGGGAGATAGACAAAGACACAGCTTAATTCCAGAAAATGTAGAGGATGAACCAGAGGTCAGTTCAGAACAGGAACTGCAAAGGAAGAAGCTTAGAAATAAAGCAGCAAAATTAAAATTACAGATACAAAGCGAATTAATGAAATTACTTAAAGAAATACCGCCGTATAATTCTAATTTGGATGCATTTGGTAATGCAGATGTATTTGAATCGAATACAGAGAAGCATAATTTGGCTAATGAACAACGAAACAGATTATTTAAAATATGGTTGCCTACATACATGAGTAGAAGATTAGTAGCTCCAATAAGTACTCCTATAGTGGAGGATGATGAAATCATCCATGGAACAGATAAGGATAGACTCCAACAGTTGATTAAGTTTACAACTGGAAATGAAAATCCAACACTTGACATACTAGAAAACCTGAAACCTACAATTTCAGAGGATCCATTTTCTTTTTTGTTAAGATTTGAGCAGGCATATAGAATAGTTTTTAAAATGTCTGATGATGAATGTCCTGCTTCTATGATACAAGTGTTTGTTAAAAAGTTTAAATATTTGGATCCTACTAGTATTGCAATTGCTTCGGATATGCAAACACTTGAGGCTGCTGCTGCGTTTATTGATAAAATCAGAAGGGAACGCAAAAATGAAAAGGTTAAAATGAATGTGGCTGCTATTAACAAAAGTTTTTACACACACAGAAAGGAAAGGGTTAATTCCTTTCATCCCCCTTCCCCTCCTCAGGAGTTTAAAAGGAACCACATGTTGGCTCCCAGGGGACAAAGGATTTGGAACAAAGAACCTATACAGTGTTTCTATTGTAACAAACCAGGTCACATTAAAAAACAATGTCGTAAACTTTTTTATGATATGCAATGTAAAGGACAAGGGAAATCAAATGGATTTATTCACACGTCTGACCAAATAGATAGAAGGAATCCAGTACACACTACATCACAGAGAGAATCTCCATATGCACCACTCATTAGAGAAATCAGGGAGATTGAAGTTAATAAAGAAGATTTACCTAATACAGGAACTACACAGGAGTATGTTTGTTGTAAGTGTCGCGAGAGCTATAATACGTAGATCTATGTTGATTCAGTATAGCTAGTATAGCAATTAACTCTAATTCGTACTGTATCCCTGCACTCTGTCTTCTATGAAGATGTTTTGAATAAGTTAATTTATTTATAAGAAAAACTATATGAACATCAGATGTGTTATATGTTAAAGTTTTGTGTTTTGTTTTATTCTGTAAGTTAAGATCCTGTAATGTTATATGTTGTATATGTTAAACTGCAACTACATAGTGTCCATCATTTGCAGAAGTACAAGTTAGGGATATTTCCTTTCTTGCTTCTCAGGTTGATTCAAAACCTTAATTTAGTTCATGAGAACAGGGTTTTGCGTCATGACTAAAAAGGATTACTATGTATTGTATTGTATTGATCAAATATGTTTTTCCGTAATCAATTGAAGTATTAATTATTTACTATTGTCCATATTCTTAAATTCATCTCATGATCCAAATTCATGTGTTATAATTTGCTATTTGGTTATTTGATAAAATGATGCGGTCTTTAATGTTAATCATTTTAAACAATTTCTTAAGAATCATATTAGAACATTACATCATGTTTTATAGTGAGGTGCTACAATAATAAAGGTTTTGTATCAGCTAAGATTTTGATGCTGCATATCTGTTGTGTTTTTTAGGTTGTATGTAAGAATCGAATGGACAATGCAAATTATTAAAAAGTCTATCATGGCAAAGACATCTGACATTCAACAAGAGACAACCCTTTTTGTTTCTCGCAGTTCTGACGGCGACCATACTGATGATTGATGGTTCTAAGAAAGATCTACAGAGTCAAGAAGATATACAGATTTGACAACCAATTTATAGACAATTTAACAATACTCAAGGGTTCCCAGACATAATTAAGAAGAAAAGAGAAATTGATGATTTTAATGGTCATGTGTGTTTTGGTGTAATGAAAGGGTACTTATTAGTTTGTAACATTAGAATTAACGTCACTAGACAAAGTAATGTGAGGTTAAATGTTACGATAGGGCCTAAACATTTATTTAGTTGGACTAAAGGGACCTACACACAAGATGATAAATTTGGGTTTTGGGAACATATCATAAACAAAGTAGCTTTATTGAGTATAGTAATAGGATGCAGTAATAATGTATGTGAAGGTACATGTTTAATACCTATGGCAGATAAAGAAGAAACATTGTTTCCTATGAGAGTATTGGGAGTACCTGTCAGTAGTACACAATTATTATTTTATAAATTAGAGTATCCTGATTTTGTTTTTTCCACAGATATGTCAGAACCGGAACAGTTAGACTTGTCTGCATGTTTACATTTTGTGTCCAAAATTATTTGTTTGTCTCATCAAGCTGAGACTATATATCATTCATGTTTTCATAACCAGAGCTCATGTTCAGGTACAATTCAAAGTGTGAAAACATCTAACGATCTTGTAACGCCTATAGAGAAAGGTAGAGTATGTGTACAGGTAATGTCTAATGGGGAATTGATTAAAGCAATGTTTTCTAAATGTACGCATACAGAAATATTATCGAAAGGTCTGTATTGTATTGATGGCGATCCAATAGCAATCTATATATATGGAACTCAGATTAATGTTTCTCAAATTAATTCTCAAAAATTAAATGTTTTGCCACTACAGTTTAATTTATCACAAGTAAGTGAATTTCCATGGCAAAAGTGGGCAAATGAGATAAGGAAAGATGTAGGATTTTTAAATGTCTTGCAAAAACAATTAAAAGAAGCACAGATTGTATTTCAACATGAGCAAGGTAAACTCAAAAACATAGAACATGAATGGTCAATAGTCTCAGGTACATCTTGGTGGAAAAACTTTGCTAAGTCAACAGAAATTATGGCAAAATCATCTGTTGGCTCCGCTATCACCAATGTTTTGTTACATCCATTTATTATTGTTTTATTTGTGTCTTTTATATGTATTATTTTTCAAATATGTTTATTATGTAGAATAAGAAAATCATATTTAACTATTCGAGAAAAGATAAAGCAAGGAGAGATGATATTAAGGGAAACTTTAAGACGTAGGATGCATCAGTCTTCCACAGATTCTTTTTTATAATATTATCGTTTACATATCTTCCTGCACTCACTGAATGTGATATGAATGTGATACGAATGTTGTATGAATGGACAGCAAACATTTATTTATGGTACATAACCATAAACAGGGGGAAGTGTAAGAAATCATTTTTATACTTTTATTTTGTTCTGCACATTTTAGGCCTGAATGCAACTTGAGTGCTAGGAACATATGGTATCAATTAAGTGACGTAGTTTAGAGGGTCTTCTGTGGAATGCCGGTGTATCCTATTACTGTTCCAATAGGATTCCTTTACGTATACCCTAACCAAATGTAAAGGGGTATAAATTGGCATGACTACAAGGACAAGGTCTCTTTCCACGCTCTTTCCACGCTCTCATCTTCATCTCACCAAGATACTTAGCCTACAGTACCTTTTATCAACATTTGTTCCAGCATTGGTATTGTATGAATTGATAATTTGTTATCGAATAAACCTTATTAATAAGACATAGAAGCTGTGGTCTTGATTGCTGTTTGATCACTGGAGAAGCTTAGATATTCAAGACAAAGAATATTCTAACAACTGCCCTCTGACATATAGGGACCGCCCACAGTGGGCAGTCCTGCCCGCATCCCGCAAGGGAAGGCTCCGGGTAGCCGGAGACCAGAAGTTCCCAGGTATGGACATGCCAAGACATTTTGGACAATGTTATGCTTCCATCTTTGTGGGAGAGGCTTGGGGAAGGCCCTTTTCCAGCATGACTGTGCCCAGTAAACAAACCAAGGTCCATAAAGATATGTTCGGATGACTGGTCCGCAGAGTGCCCTCACCTCAACCCCATCAAACTGGAACGGAGATTGTGAGCCCGGCCTTCTTGTTCAACATCAGTGCCTGACCTCACAAATGCTCTACTGGGTGAATGGGCAAAAATTCCCACAGAAACACTCTGAAATCTAATGGAAAGCCTTCCCAGAAGAGTGGAAGCTGTTATAGCTGCAGGGGGGGGCAGGACTGCATATTAATGTCTATGTATTTAGAATGCAATGTCATTGAAAAGTCCCTGTTGGGGTAAAGGTCACGAGTCCAGATACTTTCGTTCATATAGTGTACAGTATATTGGTTATGGTAAAGCACAGAAGAAAGACCATGCTATGCAGAGTTATAGCTGCAAAACCCTGGTTATGAGTATTTCAACCTCAACCGCTTTTCCACAGGGTTCACGCTCATTGGTGCAAGTGGCTGTGGGATTTGAAGTGAACATCAGGCAACACAACACCATCAGACAAAGTAACGTTAACTACGTTTCAGAACAGGTAGCAGACTGGCAGAATCAGTATCACATTCCATGTGGTCTCACAACAGGCAAATAAAAGCCAGTCAATGGTCCAAGGTCAAAATCAGAGTCACAAGAGGAATCCAACAGCAAATAATCCCAGCCTAGTAGTGGGCCAGATCTGGATCTATACACTAAAGACAGTTGTGATTTTGAACTCTCTGGCTCCACAATACGTTATGAAGGGCTGACCCCATTGTGCTTTGGCTTTGTGCTGTGATAGTTGCAGGGTCTGGCCAAACATTAGGGTTGAGGAGCCCCTCCTGTCACGCAGGTGCCTCATTAATGGAGTACAGAGAAGGTTTTAAATTGCGTGAAAGTCTCTTTTGGGTTAAAATGCAGTGCAGTCCCACTGATTCAGCTTCTTGGTAAGCAATATAGTCATAAAAAGTTAGATAGGACTCACCGATACATGGCTGTATGGTGTGACGGAATCCCCAATATTTATGCCTTAGATAAGGCGTTTAGATGAGGCGTTTTTTTATTGAATTCTTGTTTTGTGTACTGATTGGTCATTATTATTCTATCAGCAACCTGGGAATTTGAATGTTATGTTTTTTAGGTTGTGCGCTCTCCTTTTTACTATGTTATTCACATAGAAGACTCATTATGTTATCCATAGGTCAAAGCACTAGCACGTGTTTTTTGCATTATATCTGAGTGTCGAGAAAAAATTGTTGAGGTGAATTGTTAATTTGGTGTTAAATCTGTGAAGGTAGCTGTGAAGCTGAAATTTTAGCTTGAAAAGATATTTGTAAGATTTTTTAATATACCGTATTAAGTCTTTAAAGTGGGGGTGCGGCCTATATTCGGGGTCTAGCGCCCGACGCCCGGGACATGCAGTCCCGGGCGCCGGGCAGGCAGCGGGGTTAGGATACAGATCCCCCGCAGCGGTGCAGGGGACCCGTATCCTACTCTCCGATACACTGAGACAGCCTCCCCTGCCAGCACTTCCCACAGGGGGGGGTTGTAACGGCACGGGAGATTGTCTAAGCGCATCGTGCGGACGGTCACCGGCTGCGGAGGTTGTTTACCCGCATCGCTGCAGCCGGTGACCGTCCGCACGATGCGTTTTACCTCTGCCCCCAAGATTTACCAGAGTAGACTCCCGGGTGTCTTGCGGGGCCGGCGGGGGACATCTACGCAATACGCGTATACAACTTCCGGTGCTGGCACATCCGCTGAGTGCCGGCACCAGGAGTTGTATACGCGTATTGCGTAGATGTCCCCCGCCGGCCCCGCAAGACACCCGGGAGTCTGCTCTGGTAAGTCGGGGGGGGGGCAGAGTGGCAGCATATCTCGGGGGGGGGGGGACAGTGGCAGCATATCTCGGGGGGGAGGAGGAGGACAGTGGCAGCATATCTCAGGGGGGGCAGTGGCAGCATATCTCGGGGGGGAGTGGCAGCATATCTCGGGGGGGAGACAGAGTGGCAGCATGTTTTTTTGGTGCTTTTTTAAAGAAAAAAACTTTTTCTTTAAAAAAGCACCAAACTTTTAGGGTGCGGCCTATATACGGGGGCGGCCTATATCCGAGCCAATACAGTATATTTTTAAGGCAGGTGCACACATATTGACTTATTTAACTTGTGTTACACACAAAAGGTAATTGTGATTACAAAGAAAAGATCAAAGTTGCCTTTTTATTAATCTAACAGTGTCAGATAACACTTGCTTAAGGAATATAATCATAATATGTATGTGGTGTTTGAATGAGTGGAATTCTTAGATAAATCTATATAATCCAAGCAGATTAATAGAGTTGAGAAAAACCTGACAGTTACATTTGCTATAACAGTACCACAGTGAACCACACCGTGAGATAAGTAATGTACAGATGGATGAGCTGGTGTGGGCATGAGGCAGGCTGTAGCATAATGCCATGTTTGGTCTAGTTCATCAAAAGTGGAACAAGCTGGAGTTCAGAAAACTAAAAATGTCTCCCCTTCCTTTTGTTGGGTTCTCAGTCACATTATAAAGGATGCCAAATCGCATGCAGAAGAGCGAATTGCCCTCTCAGTAAAAAATGGAGATAAAACATTTTTTAGATATATAAATGAGAAAAGGAAAGTTAAACAAGGATTAGTTAGACTAAAAACAAAAGGAATATATATAGAAGATGATAAAGGTTTAGCTGACTGCCTCAATGAATATTTCTGTTCAGTTTTTACAGATGAAAATGAAGGAATGGGACCTCAGTTGGGAAAAAAGACTGAATCATTTGAAATATGTGAGTTTATCGAGGCGGAGGTTCTACTTCAGCTGTCTAAGGTAAAGACAAATAAGTCGATGGGGCCTGATGGGATACACCCCAAGTTATTAAAAGAGCTCGGGGGTGAACTAGCAAAACCGTTAACTGATATATTTAACGAATCATTGGTAACGGGAGTCTTCCCAGGGGATTGGAAAGTAACGAATGTTGTGCCCATTCACAAAAAAAAAGGCAGTAGGGAGGAGTCGGGCAACTACAGGCCAGTTAGTCTTACATCTGTAGTGGGGAAATTAATGGAAACAATGTTAAAGGAAAGGATTGTTGAACATCTGAAGTCACATGGGTTTCAAGATCAAAAACAACATGGGTTTTCCTCAGGAAGATCATGCCAAACAAATCTTATTGATTTCTTTGATTGGGTGACTAAAGTAATTGATCAAGGTGGTGCAGTAGACATTACGTATCTGGATTTCTTTGACACTGTCCCACATAGAAGACTTATAAATAAACTGCAATCTCTGGGTTTAGATCCCAATGTTGTTGAATGGATTAAGGAGTGGCTGAGGGACAGACAACAGAGGGTTGTAGTCAATGGTGTATATTCTGAACAAGGTCTTGTTACCAGTGGGATACCTCAGGGATCTGTACTTGGACCCATTCTCTTTAATATTTTTATTAGTGATATTGCAGATGGTCTTGATGGAAAGGTATTTGCTGACGGCACAAAAATTTGCAACAGGGTTGATGTTCCTGGAGGAAGAAGCCAAATGGCAAATGATCTAGGTAAACTGGAAAAATGGTCAGAGCTGTGGCAATTGGCATTTAATGTAGATAAATGCAAAGTAATGCACCTGGGGCATAAAAACCCAAGGGCAGGTACTAAAGGAAAGTACTCAGAGGTTGGGCAGACTGGATGGGCCTACTGGTTCTTATCTGCTGTCACTTTCTATGTTTCTATGTTAAACCAGTTGCTTGGTGAATGGATGGCAAGCCTGGCCAAAGTCTGGCAAAGTAGCGCCTGGTGGGCATGTACCCTTCCATGGTTGGGTCACCCACCTGTGCAACCCACAAATACAATCTTAAACCAGGGCTGGCCCTGGGGTTTGTAGAACTCTAGGTGAACGTTATTAACAGGGACCCCTTCCTAGGTGCTCAGCCCTGGGAAGTTCTCTGGTATGCTCATTGGGCCCCATACCCCAATGTTCCTCTCTCCTCCCCATGATGCCTCTTTTCCATAAGCTCGAATGGTTTGCTGGGCATTGGTGTATCACAGTGCATCCCTAACGATCACAACAATGTGTATAAAATAGCAGAAAATGGGTTTAAATCTAAATTGTGTGACTCGATTCCTCAAAATACCTTACTTATTTATGTTAATAGCTATTGATAGATCACAAAATCACAGTAACGCCCTTGGCCAACTCTCTAACCACTGCTTCTTTAACCCCTTGATGACAATTGCCGGTCCGGGCACGTCACGGAAATTCATGTCGATAACGACAAATGACGTGCCAGGACCGGCACGTCATTAAACGGGTGCAGAAAGCGATCTATTTTCGCTTTCTGCACCGAAACGGCGTTGCTGTAATGCCTCGACCTCGAGGCATTCAGCAACGCCATTATCGGCACAAAGGGGCCATCTCTGGCCCCTCCCCGGGGCGTCAACATCCGCCATACGTTGTATGGCGGCAGACGCCCGTTTTAAAAGCGTTTAGGAGGCGATCAACGATCGCCTCCTAAACTTAAATGGTGTCGCTGGAATGCCTCGATCAGGAGGCATCCAGCGACACCAAACACTTACCTGGGGATGGACTGTGACCGCTCCGGAGAGCGGTCACAGCCGCAGCTGCCGGTGATCTTCGCCATCTGCAAGATGGCGGCGGTCCGGGAAAATTCAATAAAGAAAAACTATAAAGTCTAAAAAGTTCGCTAGACGGTCTCCAGACGCTCTAGAGAACTCTGGCTCCACTTGCAGGTTGAATATAGGTACTGCATTCAACCATGCAAGTCAATGGAGCTCAGCTTTCTAATCACAGTGTGATTAGAAAAATAAATTAAAAATAAAATTAATAATAATTAGAAAAAAAATAGTAAAAAACCAGTAAAATGTAAAAATAATTTCCCACTGATGTCACTATCAGGGGAACCTTCAAGTTGAAAAAAAATGTTAAAAAAATAAAAAAAGGCAAAAAAAAAATATATATATATAAAAAATATATTTTTGTGAGCAAGTCCTAAAATTAGCATATTAGCTTAAAACAATTTTCGCATGGAAAGAGTTAAAATACTGGCATATTAAATGCCCATGGGGTTTCTACTTTTAAAAAATGTATGATTTGATGGGGTAAATTGAATTGGCCGGGTTCAACAAGGTCCCAATTAACACGGGGGGAAGGATGGCCACACATCTAATTTCCAATTAGAAAAATGCACACGTACCAAATGTGGCCTTTTAGTTCCCCCCAAAAATGACAAACCCATGCATGTGGGGTATCACTGTACTCAGGAGATGTTGCTGAACACATATTGGGGTGTCGTGTGACAGCGGCATATACCAGGAGCTGTAAATTCATACACAAAGTAGGTGTGTGTGGGAAAAATACACACACATAAATACTACTGCAAACTTTGAAAAAATGCTGGTGGTAAAATGTGTGCATGCAAAGAGTTAAAATACCAGCATTTAAAATACCCTGGGGTGTCTAGTTTTCAAAAATATATGGTTTTGTTGGGCACACTGAAATGGCCCGGCTCAAAGATGTACCAAATAGGGCACGGGTAGTGGATCCCCAAATGCCAAAGTTCAACATTGAAAAATGTGCATGCCCCAAATGTGGCTCTTTTGCCCCCGAACAGCCAGGCAAAATCATTCATGTGAGGTATCGCTGTACTCAGGAGATGTTGCTAAACACATATTGGGGTGTTTTTTGATAGTGACATATACCAGAACCTGTTTATTTATACCTAAAGTAAAATGTGTGTGAAAAAACAAATGCAAAAAAATTACTACCATAAAGTTTGACAAAGGCTGATGGTAGAATAAGTGCTTGGAAAGGGTTAAAATACCAGCATTTGGAATACCCTGGGCTGTCTAGTTTTCAAAAATATATGACTTGATGGGGTAAATTGCATTGGCCGGCTTCAAAGATACCCGAAATGGCACATGGAGAATTACCAGATTTGGAAAAAATGGCTTTGAAATAGCAAAACGCTACCTGTACTTATTGCTCCATAACGTGCAGAAAAAAGCAAAAAAACATAAAAACATTGGGTATTTCTAAACTCAGGACAAATAGTAGAATCTATTTAGCAGGTTTTTTTATTACCTTTTATAGATGAGTAAAAGATTTTTCAACTAAAAGTTAGAAAGTCATTTTTTTCTAAATTTTTCACCATATTTTATACTTTTTTTAATAGTAAATAATATGATACAATCAAAACAATGTCATCTAAAGAAAGCCCTTCTTGTCCTGAAAAAAACAATATCTAATATGTGTGGGTTCAGTAAACGGGAAAGAAGAAAATTACAGCTAAACACGAGCAGCGCAGAAATGTTAAAACGGCCATTGTCAGGAAGGGTACAAAAAGTAAAATCAGCCTTTGTCACGAAGGGGTTAAACTATGATTGCCATTGTCAGCCGTTAGTAGTAAAACAGCCCAAAATACTTTTAGCAGACAACATGCAATATCCTCATGATCAGAAAGTAGTTTAAAAAAAAGGATGGGCGTTGGACAATCTCTTGCTCCATTAAAAGAGGTAATTTCCTATTAAGTCATATAATGATATAGAAATCTTTTTAATTTATGCATGAACAGAATGCTCTGTGGAATAAATGAAGAACCTGCGTTGTATTTAAGAATAATTCTGTAACATTCGTTTTGGTCACGCGTCTGTTGCTGAAAGGGCTGCTCGAGAGTACAATATTTGTTATTATTCCTGTTTTCTGCTTGTAGCTTCCTCTTATGTTCAGCGTTCCTCCCCAAGGAACATGGTTGTTTCACTGGGCACTCCTAGGCAGCTATGTGACCTACCTAACCGGTTATGTAAGATGTGGGTACAAGGCAGTCACATGGGCACAAGAGCAGCCGTAGCAAAGAGTGTTTAACCAATGAGTGTCCTAAATACATGGAGGAAAAACAGTTTTACCAGCATCCTGAGCCCACAAAAAAGAGGAATATGCCTCATGTATCCCTTTACAAGCAGAAAAGGTTATATCGGGACTCATAGGAACAGAGTAAATATTGGCAATGATGAGGGAGAGGCACTCAATTATAAGCCAAAAGAGATAGGATTAGAAGGCAGTTAGAATAGGCAGATTTGCAGGATTGTTAATTATTTGTGTGTTAGATCCATACAGCCTACACATGCTGACCACTGGTATTATTCCTTATTCCTGTCCTGTTTATTGGTACTGCCACAGTTTTTGCATGCAGAAACCCCCCATATGCAGCTGCCCCTTACTCCCACCCCTCCATTTATTTTTGCACGATATACCTGCCTCACATCAGCTCCAGCACTGGTTCAGTGAATGTTGCGGACAGAGGTCTATTCAAACCGATCTGCGCATGCACAACAAGTGCTCCCATTGGTTTCAATTGGGTTGAAGCAGCCAATCGACATATCTGTGAAGATCTAGGCTCCAGCTACTAGGAACGCTCCCTCTTTGGGGGGTACTGAGGACTTAGGTGGGCAGGTCAGGAGGTGATGTTTGGCAGGGATACCCCAAATACTTTGTATGCGTGTGGGAGGGGGAATGAGCAGGACTGCAGCTTCTAGGTGAACATAGCAACATAGGACTTGACACCAGAGAAGAACCATTGTCCCATCTAGTCTGCCTGTTTTCATGATGTATTGGTCTTGTCTTAGATTCAGGATAGCTTTATGCCTATCCATGCATGTTTAATTTCACTCACAATATTTTTTTTTTTAAGCGTTGTTCTTGATGGGGTATAATTGGCATTAAACTAACCCTTTAAGGTATACTAGGTATGCACTAGTGTGAGAATATTAAACATACCCATACCAGTTTTAAGGCAGTGTGATCAGCAGAGAGGAGGGCTGCTTAGTGGAGAATGGGTGCGGTGTGAAAAAGCAGCTGAGGGCTGTGCTGTTGGTTGTTATCTTGTCAGATTTTCATAAGATTTCCATGATTAAGCATTCATAAGATCAAATCACATGAGAAAAACCCCTATTGCCAGCTTTGTACACAACTGCAAAGGTCACATTGTTGCCAGACTGTGTTGGGGGTGAGAATACATAAGGAAAACCCTGAGGTAGCCAGAGGACTTATTCCCCTTTTGAGAAATGGAGAGCGGTTATTAGAGGTTTACCCTGTACCCAGATTTGGGTGTAACTCCATGAGCACAGAGGCTTTGCCCCATCACCAATATTTGGTGTTATCAGTGGGTGCTGCTCCACAAGCATGGTGGGTCTACCTTTTCTTCACAGATATGTCCCAGAAAATGAGACCCTGGGCAGAAAGTTATTCTGGGCATCCCTTGCCGGCTTTCTACCACCCTGACATTTTCTGTGGGTCCCCATGTGATAAAACGGGCTGTCCTTACTGTCCCATTTTATCCATAAGGGCAAAATAAAAATAAAAAAAACGTGCAAACCCTGCATAGTGAATTCACACTCGTCATGTACAGTGTCAGTAACTGAGATTTTTAGTTTTCCTAAATGCTGAAGGGCATAGTTGTGTATTACATCCTCACCTGCCCTAACATGTCTTGGTTGTGCTGTAGGGGGCAATAAGAGGAGTCAATCCACGGCTGCACATTCCTGAGACAGAGAACGCAGAGAAGGTGAAAGTTAACCCACATTTCATTCTGTTTCAACCTGCTGGCCTATCGACACACTATAGGAACTGTGAGGACTGGTGCTGAGGGGCGAAATACACTACCTGTATGCGCTAGAGCACTGCCAGGGAAAGGGTTGTTAAATATTGACTTCACGGATCAAAGTCCAATGAGCGTAAGAGAAAGGAGGAAAGGGGCCTCACCCTGAGCAGTGACCCAGGGAGGTTGCCGGTTACTCATTGTCTACGGATCAATTGCAGAATTTTGGCCGTAAAGGCCAGGTAAAAGGTCCTTTTTGCTACGCTCTTTTAAATTACATTTAATATGTTCAACAAAAAATGTGCCCCTTTAATATGAGATTCTTGTCATGGATCGAAATCACCCCAATCCTGTTGATTTTTTTTAGTGCTTCCCGGTTCTCTTCCAAATATATTCTGGTTACCTAGCAGGAAAAAGGGTTAATGATCTGTGATATTGTAGTATAAATATAACTGCTTGGCGGGAGGCCTGGGGCCTGGGCGCGTCTTCCAGTTTCATTTCAAGAAACAGTCCAGTATCAGACTTAGAGCAGCATTCGTAGGAGAAGAAAAGCTTAGGTGCATTGTATTCATCCTTACATTACATATTATTTATCTCTGTGTCATACTGCCGCTAAATATAACATGTTCAGCGGATTTCCCCAGGGACATTCGTAGAAAACCTGAATACTATATTGCTGTATTTAAAGTGAAAACCTGTACACATAGCATTACGTTTACTAGTGCCTTAAATAGATAGTAATTAAGTACAGACAAATAAAGCATTAAACACGTGGGTGTAAACAGGCTCCAAATAACCAATCTGATGTATACATATGGATATGATCTATATGATGTATACAGTGCTATTTGCAGGGTTTCTTAATTTGTTCCAGGACTCGGGTACACTACCAATTTCTCTGCACCCAAAACAACCAGATGTCCAACTGCATGTTATTCTATAGTGAATTGTGACCTGGGCCTAGTCTTAGGGAGGCAGGTCCGAGAGGAGAGCTTCTGTGCCATATTCCCTAGGGGCGGATTGGGCTCCCTCGTGTGTCACTGTTCGTGTGCGCTGTTGAGGAGATCAGAGAACACACTTGCAACAATTTACAAAAGAAGCACAAACTTCCATAAGTATCTCTTCCCCAACTCTGTACAAGCTTATGGGGTGGAGCACCTGGATATGATGCCATGTTCTGGCACTCTGCCCAGGTGGGGCCACTGCACAGGAAAGAGGAGACCCTGCTCAAAGTAGGTCCTGGATGGTGCCTCCACACATAAATACACTATGTTTTACACTACAACACACTGATGTTAAGTTAAATAAAGTAGTGTGAATCTGCATCATATCCAACGAGGCATGTTTGCCTTACTGACATATAGCTCATACAAAATAACATTCATTGCCGCTTAGTATGTTAAGTAGTAAACCTTTAGCAGATCGACCATTTTTATTGTTTCCTCGCATAAAAACACACAGCAAGTTGTTACTGGCCAAATGAAGAATAATTTCTTGGAAAGGGCTGAGCATTCAGAAGTATCACACATGATATTTCTAATAGTGCATTTAGATACAAAAGTATTAAGACTACCTTAAATATGCCTGTGCCTTCTCACTTCAATTTATATATACCTATCTATAACATTCCCCTTCCCCATCATAAGTTGGAGTTTTGAAGCCTTTGGCCATGAAACTGACAATTGTTGGCTACGCTCTTATACCGGCATGCAAAGCTAGGTTCTAAGGGCCATTTTATTCGGAGAACCTCATTGCATTGTTGCTTTTTTTACAGGCATGTCATTGATCAAACACTGCCTTAAATATAATAACTTCATGAAGGAGTCATTAAGGATAATTATGTTAATAAATTAGTTTTTTTTTCAGAACAGGTTTTGGAACCAGTTTTGTTTACTTTGATCTTTTAAAATAACCTTCACTCTGTATCGCATATGTCTCGACCTTACAGCATGGCCCCTGTCATCCAGCATTGGTATGAGATTGATTTGTAGATTTTGAGATTTGATTTGTTTCTTCTCAACCTGGATTAGTCTTGCATTGAAATCCCTACTGCATTAATACTCTATTGTGACACGGTGTTCTACAACCCTTAAAGTCACAATAATGAGTAAAGAAACGGCACACCATGTGTTTATAAATAAAATTGTGGAAGTCTAATGCATCCGTTTCTTCTAGATGCCCTCACATACATCTGAGGTCCGATGAATAATTCTCCTTCCTACAAAGGGACATTTGGAACTTGATTCCAAACCAAATGTGCTATTTCTATTGCGCTACTTGCCACTTTCTTTATACTTTCTTCTTATATCATTAGACTGTACCACTTCCTTACAAAAAGCTGACACAGACAACACTATTGTATTTGTAGGGAAGTAATTAAATTGGCAGCGCATCATATTTCCCATTCACAGTGAATGGCAACAACTGGCTGCCAGCACTGCAAGTATTATAAATTTAAGACATCTCTATCTTCTAATATGAGGCACTGGCAGCGTGAATTGTAATAAAATTAGAGGGTTTTCCTTTTAAACTTTAATTATAGCATATGGTTCTGGCCTAGTGCTGTCCAGAATAGATACAAATTAATATACAATAAATGAGGTGCCCCTCCCCCCATATATTGACGCATAAGTGGAATTTCCGCCCCACATCAGCATTGCATGCCATGCGGTTTCTTGCTCCTTGGGTTAAGGTAGGCAAAACCAGGCATCCCGAGTCCGTTGGCCCCCAACCCCTAAGCAACCGCCTAGTATGTCTAATATGGTGGTGGACATCTTACATGGTTATATGTCAGATCCAACCATGTTCTTTATATAGCAACGGCTTTGTACATTAAAATGAGGAAAGTATAGTGTATAAGATTAACACGGTGGAAACATTTACAGGCAACCTTGGCTTACACACTGCCTTAGTTTCTCTCCATTCCACCCCTTCTAACCGACCTGTCCCAGTTTGATCCAGTTTGAGACTTGTCTGGTTGACTACAGAAAAGGGAGATAACCATTCCCTTCAAGGGTTCTGGGTGTCACTCTGTCAGCATTGTGTGAAGAACACATTACGTAATTCAAGTTTTTCAAAAGCATTAGAATGTTTTCTTATACCTTTTTAAGATGGCATATACATTATGTAATATACTGGGGCAGGTTCATTTTAAACCAGGTTGTTTTTAGCTTGCTTGATTATGTTGGGTTTTTTTTTGTGTAGCAGCAGTTACAAAACCTGAAAAAAAGTCCTTTTAGAGTTAATCAAAGTTCTGATCAAGTTTATGCGCCAGCAATGACTCATGCTGACAACTGGAAAGCACATGTCCCTGAACAAACATTACTTTTAATGAAAACGTCACAATGTTTAGAGATGTTATGAATAGAAAGCTGCAGGAAATAAGGTGTCTATGTCGCGAGACGGTACCGGTTGTTTCAAAAAAGAGGTTGCTATTTTTAGGGAAGAGTTAATTTCCAACAGAGAGCAGAACAATAACCATGAAAATGATGCTGTGAGCGGCCCAGCCCCCACACACATTACTTGATCCTGATTCCCTAATGGTGTTTAGAGCTCTCCGTCCTCCACTGTTCCAATCAATAAAACATCTTCCGTACCATCCTCCTGAGTCTGTGTCTTCTACTTCAGTGCCATTTCTGATTACATAGTGCAATCTGAGAGCACTCTCCCTCTCCCTGCTTCCTGTATTCTGCAATATATGGTTTGGTCCAGTTTTTTTTTTTTGGTGGTGGCCACTATATATTAAATTCTCAAGACCTCTTCAGGAAATGGTCACATTAACAGAGGTTTCATTTAGCGTCTGTTAACTGAAAAACAATATTTTCACCAGTGGTTTCCAAGTAGTTAATTTGTGCAGAGGCCTGTATCTGGGCTTTGTCAATATTTTGTCACATCCCCTGTTTGTGTCAGTTTTTTTTCAAATTTGCATGCATAGTGACCCCTGACCCTGACCTGCCATATTCAGCATGCATACAAACTGCACAAGTGAGCATTTCTTTAGACATGGGACCCAGCGTCTGTGACGGTTAAAATATAGAGGACTCACTACAAGAGCATGTCGGTTATAGACGTTTATTACAGTTGCTGATCCCTGTCTGACAGCTAAAAAAAAGTGCTGCTTGAGAATTAGGTGGATTCTGTCCACAAAATCAGCAGCATGTGCCAGTGCAACCATAGACTTCTGGTATTTCACACAGAAACATTTTCAGACAAAAGAGTTACAAAAAGTAACACTTACATGTAAAAGACATGATTGTTCCTTATCTGGGCATGTCCCATGCTTACGTCTAGTTCTCCATTTGAGAACAAACCTGCACGTGTTGTCTACCCTTGTATGGATTATGTAGTCTGCTGGTGTATTTTGATAATGGGTACTACAGTATAGAATAATACTTATTTATTGGACCTACATTCTAATTTAAGGACTAAGTAAGCCATGGGAAGCAGTATGAGGGTTAAGGAGAAGGATAGAGACTGATAAGGTATAGGTCACAGCAGTTTAATGTGGTCGTAAATTAGACAATGTGAGAGGACCTTGGAGGGGTAGAGGGAGCGAGGATGATAATGTTAAAACAAAAACCTTGTACGTATATCTTTAGACAAACAAAGTGGGTCTGAAGTCCCCCTTTTATCCTGAGGTCCTCATTGGAGTGGTCTCTCTGGGTGAAGTGGTGACCGGCCGTGGTGCAGTTATTATTATTGTGTCTGTTAATGAAGTGTCTCTATGTAGGTTTATCATTGGGTTCAGTTTCTGGGTGGTTTCACAATGTAAAAGGATGTTACATTCCATAAAATAAAACACATGACCCCAAAGTGGATGAAACATATAGCTCAACTACTGTGGGGGTCGTAGAAAGGCTCGAGTCTCTGTCTTGGGCCAGCCCTACCTTGTTATGAGCAAACCCAAGAGTCATATTCCGCAGCCTCAAGATGATGTGCCTTTCTCACTTTGAAATTCAAAGTGGAGTTCACAGAATCATGCAGCTGTTTTGCTATCTTTGGGAATTCCCTAAAATTAACAATCATCCCCTTGCCATGGTCCTAAATTGCTTTGTGATTCATGACTCTGGTGAAACAGAGGGCCTTATTCACTAAACTGTGATGCGTATGTGAGATTAAATTCTTAGTGTTTGCTTTCTGGAGGGCTGTGTTTCTCATAGAAAAAGGTCCTGATGTATTCCACAGCTATTATTATATAATCTAATAAATTAAACCGTAAATTATGCTGAAGGAACTCTGACTTCCCGGCAAGTCCCTGGGTGTTGGTATTTAATACATAGTTAAACGGATGCAATAAAATGTTTAATCTCACCTCAATTCACCTGAAACTCATGGTTTAGTGCATAAACCCCAGGATTTGCTGATATGTGCACATACCTGACACATTCCACTGATAAAACCTCAGCAGGTCCTTTCAACGCACTTTATCAGGTCAGTAATTTTAAAGGATTTACCCCTAGCCGTCTTTAGGTAATAGTCTCTTTTGAACACCGGTTATAACAGTTTTAGTCTTCTTTATTTATATTCCCTTGTATTTGCGATCACTCATTTTTATATCAGTACTGCGTGGTACATAAAGGAGTCAGGACAGCCAACACCTTGTCTAGTAATTAGTAAAGCAGCGCCCCGGTAATATGAATATCTTAAGATCAACAGACATATACAAGCAGATTCACACATTAGAGAGTGTTACATGTACAGGATGGGAAGTTTGGGTTTTCTTTTTCTGAACAGCAAAGAAACAAAAGGACACACAGACACGACGCATAAAACTTTATTATATGATGCATTCGATAAAAATAGACTACAAGGTGTGAACTATTATATATATATATAATATATATATAGACCCATGTCTTGAACAAAGGTAGACAAGAACACTGTAAACCATTCAGTCAAGCAATAGAACAACTTAAAGATAAAGCTGAATAACTGAGTTATGATGAGACGGCTACGCTGAAACTCTTAGAGCAGTGAGGATAAATTGGCTTCCAATTGGAATGAATTGGATAAAAAGGAATCTGGCTTGGATGTGCCCAAATAATATAGGTAATATGTATAGTATGGAACACAATACTAATGGTCACATATTTACTTAAAGAAAATGACATTACAATTTGAATAGTTTTTTTCTACCTTTCATCCTATGAAGGTCCAAGTTGACTGGTTGGGTGGGGGGGGCTACATAATTGCTTAATCTGCCAAAAAAGTCCACTTGTAAAACATATCGGCTACTGAATTGGTGGATCTAATGTACTATGAATTTCCATACAATAGACACTGCTTATTACACACACTGTTTGAACAATCAGTATTGTGAGAGGCATGTTTGTGGTATGATGATAGTCTCACGCGAAAAAAACATTTATAGTCCATAAAAAAAAGGCTAAGAAATGTGAATCCTTTGGGGGGAATGGACTACTCCCTACATTACTAAGTTACTTATCTGTGTAGCTCCCACACATGCCTTTTTGACCAAGAAGAGGAAAATATATGTAACAATACAATTCAGCGGAGGATATGTATACAATTAATGTACTATTACACACACTACAAACAAGCCACTTTTTTAATGCCTTTGTTTCTTAGTATATAAAAATCTATCTAAATGGGTGTTATACGTTTAAAGCTTTCTTTGAAAAAAGTTGCAACTATTTTGTGAGAGAAAGGTTTGCTTATTTTGTGTTGCTCTGTTCAATTTGGTTGCAGAGGTAGGTGGAATGTGCTCTGGTGGCACAGGCCCACCTTTCATTCCTCCCAGGCCACAACAAACAGGGGTGTTGGAGTCTCTGGGCCCTGAAAATTTGTAGTCCGAGAGCATCAGCCACCTGGTACATGGCATACTCTTGAAGGCCCCAAAAACAAAAGTCTCTGTGTTGTTTTCTCCCCTCCCGCACCGGGTCATGGGTATCCTTATATGCATCTTGATTTAGGCTTTATTTTCAACTATCAACTGAGAAATGAAACCTTCACTATATGAACAGGTGATTGTCATTTTTAGGAATGGGCATAACATATAACATGGTGATGCAGGGTTTCCAGGTCTTAGCGAGCCCCCCAAAGCTTCTTGGTGTAGAAGTAGGTGCTTTGAAATTGGACCTAATCTTCTCTTAGTAAAATTGTATTACTGATAATTTGCTTGGAAATGTAGCTGCTGTGGCCTCATCCCAAGTGGACTTCTCATAAGTGGACATTTCATCTGAACCCCTCATCTCCTGCTGTTACCCCTGCTTTCCACTCGGATTTCACCCATGCTGCACCCCCCCCTGTGGAATTCCCTTCCCCGTTCCGTCAGACTTTCTGCCTCGTACACAACTTTCAAAACCTCTCTGAAAACCCACCTGTTAAGAAAAACGTACAACATTCCTTCCCATTACTCCCAACCATCATCATAATCAAGCCATCTGAACAATCAACAGCTTTAACACATCATCGGAACCAGATCAACTCATCCCCATCCAAGCCGTCCTCTCCTATTGTCTCACTTCCCCCTCAACCACCGACTAGATTGTAAGCTCGCAGGGCTCTCTTCTCCTTTGCACCAGTTTGTTATTGTATGAGTTATTGTATGTGTTTCTAAATTGTTCTACCGACTGTAACAGCGCTGCGGAATCTGCGGGCGCTTTATAAATAAATGTAATGTACTGATCATACACAAAGTGCTTGTTAGGATACGACCGGCCCATATTTTGTGCAAAATGGCATTCATTTACTTTATAATATAACCGCACGTAAATAACTAATTTCACTCGTTCAATAATGTGAAGACACAGTAATTTACATATAAAAAATGACGAATGCCTCGGCAGGGTCCCATCAACACAGCACGAAGGGGGTCACAGATTTGTGTTACAGCAATTTTTGGAGGTACAGTAATAGACATTGTAATGAAAGGAGAATGGGCTTTAATAGAAAACTGCAAAACCGGTCAAAGGAAAAATAAAAGAGAAATAAAGAAATAAACATTAAACCTGCATCGGGGTATATTTTGAGTAAAGTGTGTCTTAAACAGTGTTATGAATACAGTATGCTAACCACCAACATTACCACTTGTTATGCTACGGCTCACACAAGTAGCTCATCAATAATTCATCCTTCAACAATCCTTCTGATGTTGTCTTTAGCTTTGTATCCAGGGCGTCTAGGACTAACGCTGTGAATTTGTCCAAAAAGAGATTCCTGTATATTTTTCATCAAGGATTAGCAATACCGTGGGGATTGTGAGTTTGGACCATAACTCAAAGATACATTTTGAGTAATTTGTTCTCTGGATTGGTTAGAACAGCAAATTCCAAGGGTCCCGAGGAACACGTTTACTAATTGCCTCCTCCATGACCTGATCCCAGGGTATGGTAGGACTGGGCAGATGCACCAGATATGGAAGAGGTATGAATTCTTATTGTCACTGCTTTTCCAGCGCAGATCTTTTTGGCACAAATGAAATAGGAAAGGGAGTAGCCCACTACCTTAAGAGTGTTATATGCATGCTGCTTGCGGGTGATATAAATAGAGGCTTCCCAAATATACTTTCAATATATCAGTTCATAGATGTTCTGATCTACTTCTAATACCAGCCTGCGGCGTCACTATGATTAGGTTGATTTTTAATACAGTAACACAATGCTCGCTCCCAGCCGGACTAGAACTATGCGTATAATGGGTATGATGGCTCTCTCCCACACCCAGCTGTGTAGTCAGTGCTGGGCTGTGAACAGATGATTGATTGCTCACTTGGATCGATGTAACAACCCTGTCCAAGTGTGTGTTCCCTCTCTCGCCCCGCACTCTGTGTAAGAGGTCCTGGGCTGTGAATTTCCATGTGACCTGCTGTCTGTGGTGTGCAGGAGTGTGTTTTTGACCGCTTCTGCCAACCGCCCCCTCTTCTGACAATAGCTCTTTTCTTCTAGCTCGCTCTGATGCAGCTGATGTGGGACAACCCAATGTTTTGACAACAGGTCATGTTTACCGAGGGTGGAGCTTGGTAAACAACGGGTTAAGAAGACACACCCTATAAACCAGCATTAATCGCAAGCAGAGATATCTAAAGCCATCACGATATGACGCTGGGCACGGTATACAGTGCTATCTATATAGAAGAATGTAATTAAGTCTGCGAGCCGGACCCGCTTTATCTCATGTACCGGTTTGACGTAGTCTGTCAGTTCTAGTCTTGTCGTACCCCTTGAATATATGTATTGTACGGAGCGCTGCGTAGATTGTTAGCGCTATATAAATAAAAGATAATGATTATTCAACAGCTTATGAAAAGTGAAATGATTCCAGATTCACTGTGCTCTGCGTAAACATCATACCTATCTGCATACATAGGAACTCATAGGGTTGGACCCTAAGTTTTTATCTCATTTTAGGGTCTTGGTAAATGTGGAGACTCTCAGTCACAAGTATGAAGTATTAATACTCTACTCCGATTTTCCAGCTGGTGCTTTTGATCTATGGCATATGCCAGTCGAAATCCCTGCTTGAACACAGGTGACTTCATCGTATTTTGGACATTCCCAAGTTCAGGTCATATATGAGGTTCTCAGATTGGTCTATCAATACATCATCCCTTCATTCAAATGGTAGAAGATAGTCTTATTAAGAATCATTCACAAACACGTTTGAACATTCCACAAGGCACTTTGTCTCTGCAACCTGAAACATAAACGGACAAAGACAATATGAAGTGAAGGTCACGGGCGGTAAGGGTTAATAGTGCTGTCCTGTCACCGGACGGCTGGGAGAAGGGAAGGAGGGTTTGGTAAGAAGGTGAAATGACCTCCAGGCGCTCCCTGGTAAAGGTTCCTGTGGCCCGGGACTGTGGGCACCTGGGGTCGGGGGGGTTGCTGGAAGTTGGTGCCAGGTGACTGTGGGCCTGCCTTGCACGGCGGGGAAGGGTAGGCCCAGCGGTCCCATTCCAGGTCCTGGTGTTCCCGGTGTACCAGGTGTGCCCAGCTCCACCCCCGGGGCCGGAATGCGGAAGCAGTGGCTGCGGGGAGAAGAGGAGGAGTCCGGGGGAGACAGAGCGGGGTGACTCCCGGAGACAGAGTGCGGAGGAGACCTGGATTTACACACCCCAAAGACAGACCCCCCTAAGGACACGTGTAGAAGGAGAGGCGAGGGGAAGACCCGGATTTACCGGTCCCGGCAGCCGCCTGGGTTGCTATTCGTACGATACACGAGCCAGGCTGGCATAGCCAGCCCCACCATGCCACCCACCTTGTGAACCATGTCCACCGAGACCGCCCCACCCCCGGACCATGAGTCTGTGCCTCCGGTGCCAGGCCCGGGCATCACGGAGCCAAAAAAGAAGAAGCACAAACCGGGCACCTTGCGGCGGGCTCTGAGCTGGCTCCGTGGGCGCAGGAAGAAGAAGCCAGAGGCTAAGCAGCAAGAGAGCAAAGGTAACGGGGCAGCGGGAGCGCCCGGGCACCGAGCAGACAGGTGGCGTCATATTTATTATCGCGGCGTATAGACAGCCATTGAATAGTATAGAGCGCAGGAGACGCGTGGCATGTGCAGGGCACGGATGGGGCAGGGGTTTGTTGCTTGGCTGAGCTGGCTGCAGGTTGCACCGTGCTCCGTGTTACAGGTACAGCAGGCCACTCGTGATTTGGTGAGTGGGTTCTTTATCCACGCTCTGAATGATCGTGACAGCGAGCAGAGGATATCCGACACGCTTAGAACGTCCCATGTATGTCTTGGGCTCCAACTCCCATTATGCACGGAAAGCTCTCGGCTGAGCTTCATGAGAGGTGCAGTGTGCAGCAGCTGGATAATCTTAACCCTTTCCTGAATCAGAGGTCAAGGACTTTTACAAGCGGTTGATCTGCCTTAAGAAAGGTGACAGACCCAGGAGATGGGGTTCCTGTGATCATGTCTGTACATGCGAGCGACTGTATTTGAGTCTGCATGTTATTACCTGTGACTTTCTATACCATGCATGTATTTACTGTACTTATTACATATTCCTACTTACCCTATTACCTAAGTCTCTGTAACAGGCAATTTTTTTTCATATTGATTATATTTTTCTGCGCAGGCGAGACATTAATAATTTTGCGAATGCGTGTAAAGCTATTTCCACGGATTTTAGTACAAATGATTTGAGTTTTGCTGTTTTTTTTATCTTCGGAACTATTAGCATTGGTGGCAGCTGTTTGCTTTTTCAGTAGGACATAGTCCGTGTCGTTGAAGAACTTGACAGGGGTTTTTCAGAGCAGGTTATGTAGAACTGTCCGTGTTAACAGATATCTGGCCAGAGGATGATGGCAACGGTGCTAACGGCATGTTTACAAATCCAAGACAACCGGCGCATTAATGTACATGGGATTGTGTGTGCAGATTTCTCAAGCAAATGCAGAAAGTATGTGACCACACATGAATTTTTGTGAATACCGCCTGTCTCCTGCTTTTTCTAACGTGACACACAATCACTTTCCTTCCTGTACGTGTCACACACCCTTTTTCCTGGAGCCGTGTGTCGCACTGTGCTTGAGATCACTAATCTAACACGCAGAGTATGTACCCTTCTTCCCACACCGCGTGCTTGTGTGTGTGTCCTGGAATTGTGTAATATTTTTTTTTTTCCAGGCATCCCATATATGAAGTTTGAGCTGCGTGTTCCCAGGTGGAAGTGTGTGTGTGTGTCGTGTAACACTGCTGAGACGGCCAGAGTACACAATGTGCACCGGCTGTTTTATATTCAAACACCCAAGGCTTACAGTTATGTTTCAGTTGTGTAACATTGGGTGTTCAAAAATATACAACCGCACGCACAGAACTGCCTTTATTAATCATTATGTATTTAAAGAAGAATAAAATGATAGCCTTATACATATTATTACAAAAGGAAAATCTGTTATGTTACTTTTTTTGCGGCCCTTGAGGCCTGAAATTTGCAAACTCTCAGCGTCTGTCAGATCCCCGTAATCTCAGCCTGACTCAGCTGTAACATGTCTGTGTTTGCCTGATAGGGGAAAACATTGCAAAGTACAAAGGTGGATACATTTATTTCTGGTTGCCACAGGGTTTACTATAATTGCTCAGGACAAATGTTACAGAAATGTTAATTTCTGTATTTTCTGTATTTTGCATGTATATTTTAAAGAATATATATATATATATATATATATATATATATATATATATATATATATATAACAGGCATTTGCACAGTATGTTGAGCTACATGATCTAGTGACGCGCCAGTGTCATGGAATGCATGTTAAAGCTCTTAATTCAACATGCATTCATTATCTGCACACGTGCATCTCAAAAGACCCCCATCAGAATGGTCACCGAGCATGCCCTGGAACTGACTGGCAGCAGGTATGCCATGTTCCATCCATGCCATGTTCCGGTTTGCTGAACACATCTACATGGAAAATAGATGGGGTGTGGGAAAAGGGCCAGTGAATATGGGGGGATTCTGCAGAATCCCTCCATGTATTTGCAAGGGGGATACCATGACAATGTAAAGGGACCCCTCAGCTATCATATGCACTAATGATGGCCAGAGGGTCCCTTTAATATTTGGACTAAAAGTGTCACTTCGAGAATAGTGATGGGCTGGCCGCACCGTAACTGTTGGTAACAAGATGGTTCCTAAATTCCCAGGAAACATTAAAAAGAACTTCCTCTTTTATTTAAGAGACACAATCGGTATGTCTTATACATACAGGACAGACCCTGTAGAACTAATATTAAGATATAAAGCCTTTTTTTGGTTATATACTTAGTTTTTTTCTTCTGCTTTGGATGTCTGTAGAGTTCTATAGCTGCAGGCTTTACAATTTTATTTGTGCTTCCTAAATCATCCACTGTGAGGACAGCAGTCAGATTTTGCCCTCTTATGCTTGTTTTTGACAAGCGTTGGGGCGTGATTTGTCATTGCTTGGTAAGAATGAAAAATGAGGCCTGGAGTTATGAGATGTTACAGACCCACAGTTTAAAAAAAAACAAAACAAAAAAAACAACAATTAACCAAAAACACACATATACACACTCATTCTACCACAAAGACCTATCCCTCATACTGTAGGTAACAAGTTATCTACAGTATATTTATATGCTGATGTGACCCATGAAGGCTGTTCTCTTGCGCCTCACATTTCCGTTGTTGCACAATCAGACTGATATGAGATTTTTCTTCTGTAAAGGCACAAGAGAGCTTAAAACTTTAGATGGGGTGCACTATAGGACAGGCTATTAAGCGTCTATCTGTCCTTGGTGGGTTAATCACTAACTAATATATATATATCACACAGAGAGACAATGTACGAAACTACTAATTTGAAATTTCAATGTATTCAGGATTATTCAGGATTTAGCAAACTGCAGAATGAATTTCTAATCTCAAAAGTATATGACACGTTTCCTATCTGGGAATGTATGTACATATATTAGCAGCCTACCAATAATCAGTGCTGATCACGGCACATAACTCAAGGTACATGAGGTGAGGTTAGGTTCACAACAATACCCATAACGTGCAAGGGAGCACTATAACTGGAGTGATCGAGAAGGCATCCTTTTCAGAACTGTAAGCTTTTTATATTTTAACTTTTAACTCCTGCTTGGTCTAGTAACCACAAAGGGGGTATTCACTAGAAATCATAAAAAGGGTCTCTTGGTATTTTCATAGATATTGTATGAGCACTCAAATACTTGTCCCTACTCTTACTCAAACATTACATTACAAGTCGTGTTAGTTTCTTTTTGTAAATAAGGTATGGAATGTCTTTGCATCCTAAACCAGTACCCAAGGGCACACCTAGAATTCATTATGGCAAGCAAATGCAAGTAGTACCAAGCTGAATCCCAGTGTATAAACCATACCTACGTAGCATACATGGCTTCCAACACTCCTGTGGTGTATTCACTAAAGTATTAGATGACGTGGGTGTTTGCTGGAGAGTTGATTCCCTCACTTTGCTATTCATTATGAAGGGCTATACTTGCAAATCTTCTCCTGCAAGAAGATCATAGCTGGTCATGGATAATGCATAGTTCAATTGATAAGGTGGCATTTAGGAATTATCGTTTAATTATACTATATACAGGGCTGGCCAAGCTCTCCAGGAGAAGAAGAAGCGTAATGCATAATAAAGTTGGTGAGTTGAGTCTCCTCTGCAAACTCTCCTACCAACTCTACTGAGATGAAATTTTACCCCCGACAAGAATACTCTTTGATGCCCCAACCCCCCCCCCATGCCATTTTTCCCCCATTGGAGATGGAGACAGAGGATTAGGTAAAATGTAAAGAAGTTTTATAATATGGAATGGGCTCCTAGTGGAAGCGGTAGAGGCTAAAACAGTGAAGGAATGTAAACATGTATGAGACAGGCATAAAGCTATTCTGAATCTTAAGATGGCCAAGGACTGATTAAGGTCTGAGTCTTTACATCAGAAAAAATGGACAAACTAGATGGGCCGAATGGTTCTTACCTGCTGTTAAATTCAATGTTTCATAACAAAGGGGAGCGCTTCTGAATAGAGGATTCTTGAGAGGACTGCAGTGTTGCGCTATTCCACTTGCCCCAAAGTGGCCATGAAGCACATTAGTCAAATCCCTAGAAGGCCGTTGCCTTTATGTGTGTTCCTACTCTTCCTCATCGCGTCACTACACTTGAATAGAGCAGTACATTGGATAGATATACCTTGACAGATCGCCATACAAGAGAACTTTGTGGCTCTGAAAACCCAGAGCCCTCCCCTTGCGGTATGCAGGTTGGCGGTCCGGCTAACGTTGGGTTGTGCTGCAAAGCGTTTCCCGCAAACTGGTCACCCATGGTGACCCATAGAAGTGGCACTTCCCCCGGAGTCTGCCTGCAAAATTTGGAGAGTTCCCAGGTATGCAGATCACACACAGACAGTGTCCCCACACACTTTTTTTTCTTTTCTAAATCAAATTTTATTGAGGGACTAAAAAAAACCCAAAACAACTCAAGAAACAAAGGCTGAGCAAGTGTACAAGTTAGCGCATTAAAATAAACTTTTCACAGTAGGCATAGAAGCAGTGTATTCTGCATCGGGATCCTTATACCCCAAAAGCTACCTCCCTGCTCCTCGCACACTTCATCATTTGTGAAGGAACTGCACTAGTGCACCCCAGCTGCCTCACTGCACACTGCATGGGAACTGACTCCTCACACACCCAGTTTGTACACACAAACTTTTAACCTGCTTCCTAAAAGTGTATTAAATTGTGCCTTATTAAGGCGACATTGTCACACAGCTGCTTTCTCTGTAATGTTGTCTGTACAGGAATGTGGTGTGTTTATGCATGAAGAATCTGAGGAGTGTATAATGTTTGCTGTCTGTGTGCATTTTATTAGAGGGAAAAGTGTGTTTTGTGCGGCCTATAATGTTTTAAGATCATGGTGATCTCTTGAGTCGTATTGTGCTGATGTTAACCCGTGATATTGAAGCCCTGTGTCCTCCCAAGCAGCGAGTGAGTCAGTGGAAAATAAACAAGTAATACGCCCCGAATTTGTGGTCGCATTTAGGTTGGGCTGGTCCTGTAACGCTGGATTGTTCTCTCATTGTTACTCCTTACAGTCTGCTTGCGGTGACCTTGCTTTTCAATCTTTCTCGGCGTGAGAGAAGGGTTTATTTAGATTACAAACTCTGCTTCCTATTATTAATGCTTCATTATTCTAAGAGGGCAAAGATGTAACCATTGATCTTATGTCTCTGAAAGCTCAACCCAAAAATGAGGGCGATTCCCAACCTACAACTGCTTCTGAAGATGAACCCCCTGAAAATGTTTTCTTTCCTTCTGGAAGCACACCCTTCCTGGAAGATATCCACAACCAGGCTCAAGAGGGCCTTAAATCTCTGCAGAGAAGAGGTAACATTTTGTGTGTGTGTGTGTGTGTACCCTATTTTCACAAAAGTACTTTGTGCCTAAAATAGGCAAACCTAAATATTTATTTTGTGTCTTCCAGAGAAACAGAACAAGAACAACACGCAGGATGAGAACAAGAGCCCCCAGGTAAGAAGGAACGACGGTGCATGTTCTCCAGAGCACCGTGTCGCCTACATAAACAGAATTTATTTTACTGCTTTTGCAGCCAAGAGTAATAGGTCTGCCCTGCCGGGTTTTAACTGTAAGCAACTAATACAGCACGAATAATTGAAGATAACATTTTGTTCCTTAAACCACTGGGCAGTTGCTGAACAGTCATGATGACCTTCATATTTACTCCACATATAGCATACATATATACATATAGCAAGTTCCAGATGCTGTCTATAACCAATCTGTGGATTTACCCTTATAACTGTCCTTTAATTTCAACTTTAGTGTGCCAAATCATACCAACATTAGCATTTTACTTTATTTTACTGTTGGACCATTTTTCCATCCTCAAGATGCTGTTCGCAGTCATCCTTGATGACTTTCTTATTTCACTATTGTTAACATTGGTTTTAATAAAAAAAACATACTCATATAGTCACACTGTTCGATGTTGATGCTTTGCTATGTACAGAAGACCCTTGCTTGCTCTTATGGAGGGACATAGCTGAACCACTGGTATTTGTACTGTCAAGTTCACATAATGTACAGGGAACAGGGTAAATAATTTCTCCCTCTCTGCATTTTGTTTGTGTGTCTGTGTATATGAATAATAATTTCTAATACTTTTATCACCTTTATCATACTCTCTATTATCTCTCTTATATTTTCCTTTTTTTGTCTACCTTTAATGTTTCTTGGTCTTTAGACCCCGCTTGATACTGCTGAAAATGGAGTCAGCGCTCATCCGCTTCCTTGCGCCACAGAAAACACTGATGATGCTATGTCCGTTCGTTCAGAGATGATACAACGCAAAGGTTAGGCGGCGTATTGCAGATTGTGGGGATTCGTGAGCCAGCGTCTGATATAGAGCAGGTCATGGAGAAGAATAAAGTAGTGGTGCTTGGAGTCTTCATTTGTTATATGTGAAATAGAGGGACGGAATCTAAGGGCTGTGTAAATGTTGGCGCTATATAAATATAAGATAATAATAATAAGGGGCAGCTACTAAACTAATGTTTAGTTTCCTGAAACAGTGCCATGTGCTAGGGTATTTTTCAATATTTTTTTTTAGGCGGCTTTTCTATATTAAAGCACACCTGACACTTTACAGTCCCATACATTGAACCAATATTTTTTGCAACATTTATATGTAATTATATTTGCAGATTTAAAAAAATATATAATGTGTATATATATAATGTAAGTAGCTATCAGAATCCCATTTTATGTGTATACTGTGATCTTAGATTCCCTTTTTTCAGGATTTCCAAGATTATTGCTTTCTAGTACATTACCTCTTGCCTGTTGTTAAGTAACTGATTCATTTTGATTGGGTCATAGCCTTTGAAAAGGAAATAAATTAGATAATGCTAGTTGTTCCACATTGAGATCACCGCTCCCATGAGGCATACTTTCAACTGAATATTTATAAAACATTTACAGTGATTATAGAACAAAAGCCACATGCTGTAGGTTATTTTTGTAGTTTGATTGTTATCCTAAAAACAGAGAAGATTATTTGTGTATATAAAATTCAGTCACCCACTGCATTCGTTGACAGCCCATGCATAATATACAGGTTTGCCGATTCTAGCACTTGAAGCAGTTAATGGAATGTAGCTTAAGGGAACTGCAGTATAAATTACCAAAATGGATCCATCTAATGTATTAAGGTGAGGTTGCGGAAATGTATGCATCTGTTTTTTGTTACAGGCTCTACTTTTAGGCCTCATGATCCACCGAGAAGTCCCTCAGGGAGGTCAGGAAGGAAGCATAGACAGAAAAGGGCCACTGTGGTGGGTGTCCCACATCACATTGCTGCAGAACTTGGTAAGAACACAGTAGGGGAGTAGTTTTGCAATGCCTCGTTGGTATGAGCTTCAGTCCATTAGAGCAGGGTTCTTCACTCCCAAGATGGCCCTCACTGTATTGTGTACTGCACTGTAGAGTAGTATTTAGTAGACTTGTGCATTCAAATTTGCATTAATTGCAAATAAACCAAATTTTGGTGAATTTGGCGATTTGTACCACACCCTGAAAACGAGGCCAGACCCCCCCCCCCAAGAAGCAAGCTAAGAATTGGGGCCCGCTTTCACTTTTATTCTCGTTCACTCTCCCATGCTCTAAATATTTCCCACCTTCTCTGTCAACCGCTTCAGCATCTTCCTTATCTTCCTATCTTTTTTATCTTCTCCCTTCTCTTCTATTTTCTATATTTGTCCACATCCGCGCAGAGGCTGTGCTCATGGAGATGTTCTCCCCCGATTTTTTGTATTTAAGTTTATTATACAAAACTGATTATGATAAAACAGACATCAACCTGTTTTCGCAGGAATACATAGATCGGTAATATTGGTACAGATAGACGATAAGCAGTACTGCGACGCAGCGCAGGGCAATACACGTTACAGTACGAAGATGTTCTCCCCCGATCCTCCAATCGCGGGAGAGGAGGTCACTAAAGGAGCCTTCCTTTTGCCCTTACTTGAACTCCATTGACGCCATCTCCATGATCGTCCAAACGGGGCAGATGTCACCAAAAGCACCATCATTTTGCCCTAACTTGTACTCAGGGCAAGTGGAAGCACTGCCATATTCCCCTGTGGGGAGAGTCGGTGAGCAGCCAGAGGAAAAAAATATTTCAAATTCCTCCTAATACTGCCTTTAGAAATGTGTTTTTGGTACCACTATATTAGTGGGACATTTGGCAGGGCTTGCCCCGTGTGCCAGAAGATACACCCACTGTACCCTGTAAGCAAACAATAGAGATCTGATATTTACTGCATTCGGTCACCAGAAAAAAATTAAGATCACTGTGTAAAAAAAAAAAGTATTGTTTAATTCAAGTTAAACTGTACCAAATGTTCTTTTCATTCTCTTTTCTCTCCTATCATTCAGGGCTCCAGTCCCGTTCCTCAGCCTCACACCGGGGCATCCATGAGCTTTTTCCACGGGCAGACCAAGGCATGACTAAGCTTGGAACTTGTGTCCCTGTGGTGAATGGCTCTCCAGGGTCAGAACAAGAATTTGTAGTGATTCCCACAGTGGATGGTAACCAGACTGCAAGACCACAGGATGGAGCTCGTGTTTCGCTGGCAGCACTGGAGAACAATGAGGCTGCTCTTCAGCGACATATAAACAGGGTGTATCAAGATGACAGCTGTATTGGCTGGAAGTCTGGACCAAAGATATCCCCCTTGCTTCTTCGTCCAAAGTCTTTGGCCGTCCCCGGCATGACTACGCATTCCTCCCAGAACGACCCTGTGGGCCCTGTCATGTCAATATCACCGCAGGCCACATATATGTCTAAAATAATTCCCAATGCAGTGTTGCCTCCTATGGTCGATGTGGTGGCACTTAGCCGATCCAGTGTTCGGACTCTAAGCCGCTGTAGCCTGACAACAGCCAGCCCAGCATCAGTGCGTGGATCCTTACTCAGAGGAAGGGGTCAGTCTTTCTCCAGTGACACGTGGAGTCGCTCTCAGTCCACCGAGACCATTGTTTCGGACTCCTCCACTATTTCCTCTCATGGAGGAGGACACACACGGGAGACAGGTGAAAGGCATGAGTCAGGTCTGAGTACAGGTAGGACATCTCCTGCTCCTAGCACAGGCACCCAAGACGAGTCAGATGCTGCCAGTATGTGTAGTGGCCGCTCGTCCATTCGTAGTGTGTCCTTGCGTAAGAACAAGAAAGCTCCACTGCCCCCTAAGCGAACCTATTCACTGCAGCAGCAGAGGGGCATGGGACTCCCTCCCAGGCCTGAAAGGAAACCTTCCAGTAAGCCTAACCATGCACGGGATCCTTGGGTGTTGCGAACAGACGGGATGGCAGTAGAGAATGATGTGTTTTCAACAGCCTTGGGTGGAGCCAAACTGAACTCCCCCAGTAGGTCAGACAGAACTCTGTCACCTTCCAGTGGTTATTCCAGCCAAAGTGGGACTCCCACTCTGCCTGCAAGGGCTCTGATTGAGTATCCAGAGTCTCCTGGCTCACGTAAGAAAATACCCACAAAGCCAGAGAGGACCAGTCTTGTTAAGTCAATAGTTGTTGATCCCACAACTACTTTATCTTCTACTGAAAACACTTCTCCTGTTCTTGCTAGTCCCCCAAGAGCTGGCTCTTCCATGCCATACCAAGAAGGACAAGACCTTATTCCCCCACACCCAAAAGTGCCTGCTCCATTGTGCCCACCACCCATCAAGGCACTAGTGGGAAGCCAAAAATCCACTCCACCTCCATCTCCACCACCCACTCATCATCCCACACCACCACCAGCACGGAAATCTGAGTCAGATGCTGATGTCTCAAATTCTGCATTAGAGGAGGCTGTTCAAAAGGAATCTTTGTGGCCTCCGCCACCTCCTGAGGTTCCAGATGAGCAGGATCTGTCTATGGCTGATTTTCCCCCACCTGAAGATGAACTATTTTTACCCCCTCCGACAGCCCTTGAACCAGAAGGCCCTCTCACAACTGAACAGTTACCTGTTGTTGCTCGTGGTGACCACGATTTACTTGCTGAAGGAACATCAAAAATAATTACCAATGAAGAGAAGCCTTTGAACATTACCAATGATTTCATGGCCCAGCCTGCTCCTGTGCCACACTTTGCCACAGAGTCTTCCACAGCTCAAGAGCCACCTTTAGCTAAAGAGCAGTCAGCACCTTCTGTGCCTCTGTCTTCAGATTCCTCAGAGACTCACCTGGTTCCATCTTCGAATATAGAGCCTCCTTCACCTGCTCCTCCAGGAACCTCAAGATATAAACCACATTTTATTACCACTACATCAACGTTAACCACTGACATTAACAACATTGAACCTACTGTGCCACATGTTCCTTTGGATACACCTGATATCGCTTTAAAAGAAACTGTTTCCAAAGAATCAAGTGAAACCACTGTATCATCATCTCACTCGGTAACTACTGTTCCACAGTCTGCTGTTGTATCAGCAGACTGCACTGTTCCAGTGATGCCAGACACCACCAGCACACGCCCCACCCCAAGTGTCTGGAAACCTGTCATTGCCCCTGGAGGAAGTCCTAAGAAAGTGGCTGCACCCATTCAAAATGCTGCATTGTCTCAAAAAGAGGATGCTAACTTGCCCATTGTCACACCTTCCTTATTGCAGATGGTTCGCCTGCGTTCTGTACAAGTTAGAGGACCACAGGTGCACAGCACTCAACATTCATCTGGACTCCCTGCCCCTCAGAAACCAGTTCGCAAATCCTTGTCCCTTAGGTCCCCTCCAGGACCAGACTCTCCCCCAGGGGAAGTTCCTGTGGGATCTTCACATCTGCCTCTGAAGTCTCCAGATCCTTCTTCACACAGATCCTCTGCTTCTGCTGCTAGCTTTGTATTTGCCCGGGGATCCAAGAAGTTTGTGTTTGAGCCTCCTGCATCCCAAGAAGCTGAGTCATCCTTAAAGAAGGATCTTGTGACTGAACTTAAATCACACGGGGGACCACGCAGCCCAGAGGGTAAACCACCACTTCAGAAAAAGCCTAGCAAGATCCCCCCACCTGTTGCAAGGAAACCATCATTGGGTATACCACGAACCCCCAACAGTCCTCAGACGCCTAACAGCCCTCTGACATCAACTGCAGGCAGCAATGGCAGTGTATTCACACCATCCAGTGCAGGGCCATCTTCACAAGTAACTGGCACAGATGTAGCTGTGACAATGGCAGGCCATGAGCAGCAAAACTAGAACCCTGTGGGACAAGGTAATTCTTAACGCATGTACCATCTATAGATCCATGTTTGTCATTGGTTATTTCTGCATTTTTGCACTCTATCAGGTCATTTCACTGATAAGTTTCCCTCTATGCATGTACTGGACTTACATCATATTGCTATTCCGTCTTACAGGACCGCCATCAGAAATTTCGGGGCCCAGTACATGCTTAACGCCTGGGCCCCATGTCTGTCCCGCTGTCTCACCCATCAGTCCATCTTAAGATGCTTCCGTAAGCACACTTTATGAAAACAGTGGGAAGCTTAGGGTTAGTGGCATCTGGGTGCAGTGTTTCTTCAAGACCCCGCTATAACTAACATGCAAACCCGCTTTAACACCCACTCGCTCTTCCACAGTATACTTACATACACACACATTCCTTCTGCTCCTCCTCTCCCCTCCTGAGGGCACTACTAACTCTAGGCTTACCCTGACACTGCTAACACCATACGCTGAAACACAAACTCACAATAACATCATACGCTGACACCCATGCATACGTGCTCACCAAATAACACCATACGCTGAAACATCCTGACACACACATGCTAACATTGTATGCTCGAAAACTTTTAACATCTTACAGTAACACACACGTGCTAACTTCTTACACCAATATATATACACTCATGCATGTAATGCAGTAACACACAAAACACCACACTCTTATATACATTCACACACACTCTCCAACAGTATGGGCTGCCTCCGTACTGTGCAACTCCGCTTGCATCTTGTTCCTCTTTTTTCTTTTTGTCCACTGCTCCAAGAAGTCATCTTTCCTCTGGTGCTTCTCCATGGACAACGTGACATGAACTTCTGCAAAATAGCAGAGCTTCTGGGTGCACTCTCATGCCGGATTGGAGTGTGCGAGGAGGTTCCCTCCTTTTACAGAAGTTCACAGCGAGGTTAGTTCAGGAGCCCCAGTATGTCCAGGGAGGGTTGGTGGAGCTTGTGCTAGGCGCCGGGCCCAGTAGACCAGTACTAGTCATACCCTTCTGATGGTGGTCCTGCAATTTCTTTTTACCTGCAGTCACCATTGGTATTTTTATTGACTCATTTGAATGCCTCCAATTCACTCGGTGTAGGTGCTGCATATATGTTGTGTTAAACAGTTTCAAACAATGGGGGTTTTGTATAACAAAGTTGCAAAAGTGGTCCTAATTGGTGATAAGACCACTTTTCACACTGAACAGGAATCACCTCTTTATATGTTACCCCAAAGTCTCTGCTTGCTTTATCAACATTTGGTACTAAACCCAGACCATTACCGAAAATAATGAATGACAGCAGTGCTGTTTGACCCTAAACATTTACTTGCACGTAAGGAAAAAAGGTATATACAAAGTAAATCTTTATTAAACACTATGATTTAAATACATATAAAAAAATATATAATATAAAAGCATCTCGGCACCAAGGGGTTGGTACGTTTGGACTTGGCATCATTCGTTACCAGTCTTTTTGCTGTTTTCAGCCTTCCTTCTAGGTTTGGTTAGTAACTTTTGAGAACTGATGTACCATTGCTGTATGTTATTTCATTTGTTCTTTTTCACTTTATCGCTGTGGTCCTCCTTGTGTTTCTTATTTGTGCCTTCATATACATACGTATTTCCATCCTAGTTCCTGTAGTCTTGTGCCTCTGTTCATATGTACCTTCCTATATGTGTCTTGGTGCCGAGATGCTTTTATATTATATATATATTTTTATATGTATTTAAATCATAGTGTTTAATAAAGATTTACTTTGGTATATACCTTTTTTCCTTTACGTGCTCTCCTTGCTATAGGTTTTGGTGTTGTATATATATGTATGTACAGTGCACGTACCTCTACCACTATTGGTAGTTTGTTTGTTTTTGGTGACTATACTTATTACTGCACCTACATCCTGTCCTTCATTAGATGTAACCACTTCCTGTTTTTCTGCACATCGCTATAATATAACTTCTCAATTTATTTCAGCCTGGCCGGTTGTGGGGATATTCAGGGATGTGCTGTCTCAGGGACGCCTCTGCAGGAGATCCCCGCGTACTACTGGATTCACACAATTTGCCTTAACCATGGACAGCCTTGGTTTTTATACAACTGGTGATGGATTTCACTTTAATTTTAATCTACTAACTGTCCTTGGACTGGAGCGCCCTCTGTTGGGGACAACATGATTCTGCAACCTTCTCAACAAACTGATGCTGGACTGTTTGAAATTTTAGCTTTTTAAATAATTTTAGTTTTTTTTCTTTTTAAGTTCCTTGGCTTCTATCAGTAGGCACATTCCTCTCTGATCTATACACAGAGTTGCCCACTGCTCCTATAGCCTTGGAAATATACAGATACTGGTGTATTCTGCACAACGGTAGAAATCAGAGCACTTTTCTATGAAATGCTACAGCTTTTTTTTCCCCTTAGCCCTGTGGCTACTCAAAAAGAAACAGTAACTACTGAAAGGCCTTGGAACCATTAGCAATCATCAACGTTAAATCTTAGATCAACAGAGCACAGTTTCGTAGGGTAATGGGAATACTCCTTACCTTCATGGCTATGCAGACAAAATATTGTTCTTTTAGTTAAAGTGCCTCAATATAGATACTGAAACTATTCAAATGTTTTATAAATGCGATAAGGCATCTCCCTAGTAGAGCTCCCTATCTGTTTTGAGACTGCTTTGCTGGCTCCTTGCGGTGATCCAACGTAATAGGCTTTGTTACAGGTGAAATGCATGTAATGCAGAGGAGAGCCTATTCACCAGTTTGACAATAAGCCCATTATGAAACGGAGTAACAATAGCTGTTTTCATTCTAGTTAATCTCTCTCTTAGACATCTAGCTCAAACTGCAGGTGAAGGCTATCCCAGTGAGACTGGGCATAAACATTGTTATGAGTGGCCATAGGCATCGCTTGGTGACTAATCCTAATTTTGTTAGTCACGTTTTGAACATGAAGTGGGCCGGAGATGGTCACCATGGTTCTCAGATGATCTCAAAACGGCAGCGAGATCACAGTTCAAGGTAGATTTGTCCAGAAGTATTTCATAAAAGATAATTGCGTTATGCCTTTAATCTATGGCAGGACTTTGTATCCCTGTCTAAACCGAAGTGCCAGATTTTATGATTTTTCAGTTTGACTCCCTGCGTGTAAGGAGTGATCTTGGCTCTGGAGGAGCTTAGTTTCTACCTCTGGCTTACAAAAAGCACAACACTTGATTACTGCCCACTACAATCCTTTAGTTACGCGAGTATATGCTTTCTTCGTTGACACACATGGTTCTCCTCTGCACAATTAACAATGACACTAATTTAGTAGACATAGGGTCCGATTCGGTGACCTAATCATTCGTAGTGGAGGTGAATGATGCATGGTTTGCGATTCAATTACCAGTCTAAAATCTAATTCTAGACAATGAAAGCTTAAAAAAAAAAAAAAAAAAGCGCCACCGTGAAATCCAATGTAGAAACACAACGGGCATCAAATATTTTCTCAGATTTTCTAGGCAATCAATAACTTAATGTATAGTGCCAGCATTGCAGTGCAATATATAGTGTAGCAAATATAGTATAAAGGGGATATAACCCCTTGCAATTCTGGCACCTCCTTTTTAAAATACCATAAATATAGGTATTTAAGCCATTCGTAATAACTATCAGTAATTATTAAAAAAAAAGACATAATTACTAATCATATGTATATATGACAGTGATAATGTGTAAATTATGATTCATAGGATTTAAATATACATATATTAAGGTTGCATCCCAGTTTCCTTTCATCAAGGTGATCTGGAAACATTTTACGGCTGGTTTAGTTTAACAGAACAGATCAATTTACTTTCATCTGAATTGGCTGCCAAAAGGTGTTTCTTTGATCGGCTGATTAAACATAGTGTTCGTTGTCACGTTATATTCCCCTATTTTATGAATGAGGTTGGGTAATTATCACACATTACTTGGTTATATACCCTGGTGGTTGAATCGCCGACCGGCCAGTAACAACTTGGCATCCCGCTAGGCAGGTCATAGAATCAAACCTTATGCGGCATCTTCCCTCATCACTTTAGGCAAAGTAAGTTATATCAATAGAAGAGGATTGTCGACAGGAATGAGGGGAAAAGTGTCTGCTTAGTCATCAATTAATGACTGCCAAACATTGTGTGCACATTAATATTCTATATGGATCAGGTACTCCTTGTTTGAACATGTCTGTACCATATACCCCAGGAGCAGGGTTAAATACAAATCACATCCCACAGTGCTTCAATGTTTAGAATCTATTGTGTGTGCGTATTAAATCACAGGCGCTCATAGCACGCAATATGAAAAAGTACACTGTATAAAGTGGTTTTGGTGTGCTGGATTTAGGTATTCCTTTGAAACTTGCTGTAAATGTATATATAGTAGGTTGAATTGAGATGCTGAGCACTTGCCAAATTACCCTAAAAGTTACACGCTATGGTATATACCCACTCAGATAAATATATATATTTGCCCAAGTGTTAACACTGATGCCTGCATGGGATAGGATATATTTAATCTTGACTCCTGGGAGTGCTTTTCCTTGTTGTGGATAGTAGATTATATAAGACTGGCTCCAAACTTTAAAAAACGGTTGTGTACAGCACTGGAGATTTCTTTTTTTTTTTATGGCTTTTATGCAGAAGGGCCGCAGGGTGTTTTTTTTTTTTTCTTGGGTGCAAAAGGTAGGCACAAGCCACCTCAGCTGCATCTTTTACTGCCTCTGTAAGCACAAAATTATATATATATCAATAGATATTTATTTGTATAAACAGAGCACTTACAGGATCCAGCTCCCAGAATAGAGACCAAAACTATAGTTCTGCTTACAGTAGATGTATATTTATCTTACGCTTTCACCTGAGATATGTATGAACCATACAATCCTTATATATATAATATATATTATATATATATATATATGCTGTTACCAAACTGGACTCATTTTCTTACGATAAACAGGACCTAGGACTTAAATTTGGTAGCGGTGGGATGGATGGAGTGTTGCACATATATAAGCACACACCGAGGTAAATGAAATACATTTTTATTCCATTAATGCAAGTTGTACACAGATGTTTGCAATGTGAGTGGCATTCCTCTTTTATCACATGCACCTAGTATAAATATTTGAACATTGAATCCACGTGTATCTGGCATCCGGGCTGCGGCGGGGTTAGGAATTTAAATCCATGCTGCGTTTTCCGTTGTTTCAAGGTTGAATCTCAGCTGATATTACCCCCTTTTAGCGATTTACAAGTCACAAGCCCTAGCTTGGTCAGAAAATTCTTCCCTTTCCATCGAGCACAGAGATCGTCAGAGATCTTAAAGTCAGCCTGGAAAAAGACGACATGTTAGTGAAAAGTTAGTTAACAGGTGCAAACGTAGGGGTTGATGATGATGTATGCTATCAGAAAACAAGTGTGATTATCAAGACAACCAGAACATGGGAAAGCCAGGATACCTGAAGCTTCTCAAACACTTTTTTCTTCGGTCTAAGTTCTCCTTCTGGCTCGCCAGTCTCATGTCCTTCTATGTAGACTCGTTCCCCAGGGGCTGATCCTTCAGGAGGGTCTAGTGGTTCTACTTCTTTTTGTTCCCCTTCCCTGGTATGAAACAAATGTATAAACACATGGAAATCTAAAATTTCTTTATTTTACCTGTATGAGGTTTATAAAATCTAGCCAACTAATAGCATAGAAAAGAATACAGCAGAGAAGTATAATTGGCAGGACTTGAGCCAACTCCTTCACGACAAAAAAGGTATTTTCCTAGGACCCAATAACTGAGGCGGAGAGAGAACGACAGCTTGTGGTCCTTTCCTGTCGTTTTCTCACCTCCTCAGGTGGCCCTGGCTCGTAGCCACAATAACATGCCCAGTGTTAGGGAGATACATTCCATAGCCCTAACATCCATCACATCATTTTCAGCTTTCAGTTGCTCTCTCCTCCTCTTCTAATGCAATAGTAGTTCTGTGTGTGGCTTGGGGATGGTATATAATCACATTAAATTCCTTTCTGGTAACAAACAAATGAAAATCTTACATTTGTGTTTCCACTAAATAATTAAATTTACTGAGAAGCTAAATCAACATTCCTCAATACAAGATTTTGTTTCTGATATTCTGTTACTATGTGTGTTCCTTCTGCGGATCATAGGGGATTTCTTTTTTTAATTAATATTTTAACACGCATCAGCAGATCCATGTTCGTATATAAACCAATCCGAGAAATGAAACCCTTATTGACTTACCTAGATGCACATAACAGCATGCCCTGTGATTCCACTCCACGCATCTTCTGAGGCTTTAGATTGCAGAGCACGACGACATGTCGCCCCAAAAGCTCATCTGGGGATACATACTGTACCAGTCCACTGACGACAGTACGGGGATTCTCTTCACCCACATCCACTGCCTGTACATATAGGGTGTCTGCATCCGGGTGCTGCCAGATTAAAAAAAACTGTATTCAGTTTATACATTTGCGGTAATAAAACCTACAAAGTGTGTGTAAATCTGCAATACTCCTTTTATATTAAAGAAGAAGAGAACATCCAATATCGGCATTTTTGAATTGCATAAAAACAACCCCAAAACATTTTCTGTTTTACTTTAATATCTTTCTTATGACTATAGTGTTTTCCCCCTCTCCAGTGTTCCCTATGCCCGTGTTTGTATTCTATACAATCCAAATACAAAAGATTGTTCACATATTTGCTAGAAATATTCAAGCACTGGATACAGAGCCATTATATTGCATAGAATGCTAAATTTTAAATTATTCTTGTAACATACATTACAACAAACTGATTATGTGGGATTGACACACCAGGTAGATGCATGATTGTTGCTTCACAACTTACCCTGTTCACATTCAACACCTTCCCAACTCGCAAATCTAAAAGAGATGGATCTATCTCCTCCTGGACAGCATTCTTAGTTGTACCTTTAGCAGCATTCTCTGTGAACAAGCAAGGGCAAACAACACGAACAATAGGAGTGCATTTTATGGCACAAATAAGAGAATGCGGGTTGACATTTATATTCTGGCCATTTTATTTTTTAATGACGTTGTATCATAGCCCTGCAAGAGACAAATGCTCCTAGTTTCAGTGCTCAAGTTTGGTTACATAGAATATTACGGCATCTAGTCACCCCGTTACGTCTGATCTAGGGACCAAAACCTAAACATATCCCTATGCCATGCATGTTTAAAAATTCTCACTCTTAACATCAACTACTCCTGCTGGAAGGCTGTTCCACTGATCTAGCAACCTAAACATAGCTTGAATTACTTTCAGACTACAGGTGTTAATCTCATGGAGTGACTAATGAGGAAAGGTAGACAGGAATCAAACACCCAATCTTGTGTTTACTCACTCTGTTTGGAAGGGTCAGGATATGCCTCGTTACTAAGTTTCCTCATTTCTGGTTTGGCAAATTTTTCTCTAATTGGGTCCAAAAGTTTGTTCAGAGCTTTCTCCACAGAAGCCTTCAAATCCCCAGGGTGAACCAACTGCAGACAGAAAGCAAAGAACACAAGTTCAAATCACTGCCGTACAGAGGCAAATCACCAAAAAAATAGGCCTTATAACATCTCTTTTTGAGAACCACCATCGCACCTGCTCAGCAAAGTCCTTTTCCAGGGTCTCATAGTCTACGTAAGTTTTATTTCCCCCATATTTCTCATCTCGGAGGATCACAAACTCTGTATGTAGGGGAAAACCAAAAACAAGTGAGTTTAGAAGATGAAACAGTTCAACCATGCTCTTACCCGCACTTATCAAAAAGCCAACCTGATTTTAGGGGAAACAGAACATGTCTGACAAAGCTTAGAACTCCATTGTTCTCTATGTTTCCAGGCTCACAGAAAGCCTTCTTCAATTTCTTCTTTACGTCTGCAGGAGAGTCCAGGAGATCAATCTTCGATTCCTGGGATATTTTAAAATCACAAGTGAGTAGTATAAAAGAATACAGATCAGTGATTTGAGTCTAGGAACCCATGGTGAACTGCAAGAACTGTCTACAGCCCTAGTATGTATTACATGTGCCATATGTTACAGACGTTGCTGGTTGTGCTGAACACTAGTACCATCATACAGTCAGCAACCTAGCTGATATGAACAGGCATCATTTGATGGTCCACCAAAGTAGAGTTAGAGCTACCCTACCGCCACACACTCCAACATCTAGGACATTCAAATTAAACCCTTCCGTCATCAGAATAATATAACATTTGTATACAGACTTTTGTATAAAGTCTGTATACTAAACTAAGTTGTGAATCACCTCAGCACAAATGAAGCAATTCAAATGTCTGCTTTTAAGAAGAGGTACTGGTGCCATGGTAATATGCAGTTTATCTTTTATGGAACTATTTGGTCAAGCTATTACTGTTTTAGCGCACCTGTATATTCTGGTCTTTATCTTAGCAACTTCTATTATACCTATAGAAAAAGTCGTCTTCTTCTCAGCTTCTGGTATATTGAGATATACATATGACCAAAAGTACGCAGACACCTGACCATCACACCTATGAGCTTGTTGGACATGCCATTCCAAGACACAGGCATTAATATGGAGTTGCCCATAACTTTGTTGCTATAACAGCCTCCTTGCTTCTGGGAAGTCTTTCCACAAGATTTTGGAGTGTGTCTGTGGGAATTTGTGCAGATGCAGCCAACAGATCATTTGTGAAGTCAGGCACTGATTAGAAAGCCTGGATCTCAATCGGTGTTCCAGTTGATCCCAAAGATGTTAAACGGGGTTAAAGTCAGGACTCTGTGCAGACCACTTGAGTTCTTCCACACCAAATTTGTCAAACCATGTCTCTATGGAGCTTGCTTTGTACACACTTTACAGTAAGCACTTCAGTAGGTAGTATTCTTTTGGCATCTGCCAAACCCAGCTTCGTTCATCAGGCTTCCAGACAGTGAAGCATGATCCACTGCTCAAGAGTCCAGTGGCTGTGTGCTCCAAGCAACTCTTGGCATTGCACAGTGATCTTCATCTTATGTGCAGCGGCCCAGCCCTGGAAATCCATTTCACGAAGCTTGTGCTGATGTTGCTTCCAGAGGAAATTTGGAACTCTGTAGTAAGCGATGCTACATCACTCGTGGTGCTGCTCTGTTAGTGTGTGTGGTCTACCGCCTCTTGTCTGAGCTGTTACTTGTAAATGCTTCCACTTCACAATAATAGTGCTTACAGTGGGCAGAAACTTTACAAACTGACTTGCGGCAAAGGTGAGATCCTATGACGTGCCGCGTTTAAAGTCATTGAGCTTGTCATATGTGCTTAATTTTATTGCCGTTAGACATGGGTGTTCCCGAAACACCTTAACTCAATAATAAGGGGTGTCCACATACTTTTGGTCATATAGTGTATTAATATATTGAAATCATTTAAAACTAGGGTCCTCAATGCACCCTGTACATAAACCTCCTGTATATATATATATATATATATATATATATATATATATATATATATATATATTTTTTTTTTTTTAAGTCTCACCTCTTCAGAGGAGCTCATCTTGCCTCCGGTGAGACCAGGAACCATGGGGTTCATCAAGTGAATGCGCTTTGCGTAGCCCAGGGCGGGAAGATACTAAAAACAAGAGGGTAGGCAAATGTAATTAATATCCAATATATTATACACAGCTTCCAATTGTTAGGTGCACAACTTTTTTCTGTTTGAGCAGGTACATTCTGAGATGGGCTACTACAGCTGCACAGACCTTCATTCATCATCTCCCCTGTGCAACTTGTCATCTTGTGAGGCTGAGTGCTGGGATATGATATTTTATCCCTGCACTCAGAAAGCTTAGGCTGAATCCAGAGCAAGGTAAACGCCACCAGACCACCACAATATATCAAAAGCTCAATATTCTCGTAGTTTGCATTTAGTTCTCGGAGAACCAACAAGCCACTTGTTACCAAAACACCCAGGTTTAGTTGTTAGAAAATGTGCATCTCCGAAATCGGTGTTGTATATGTATATATATAGAAATTTTATGTATATATACACACATATATATACACACACACTGACGCACTGTGTACAATGGTAAAACAGTATTTTCTCATTCTCTGACTCACTCTCATGCTCTGCTTTGGTCATCTACATGCTGTGTTATATATATACCGTATTTGCTCGATTATAAGACGAGGTTTTTTTCAAAATGCTCTGAAAAATACCCGTCTTACAATTGGGGTCGTCTTACAATCAGACCTCAAATAGGTCTGACTATGAGACGACTAAGATCCAGATCCCCCGCAACTGCAGGGGACCTGGATCCTCCTGTCTCCCCCTCCCCCCAAACTTACCGGTGCTTCTGAGTCCCCTGTCATGTAGCCGGGGCAGCGTGTAGATCCCACGCACTTACGCTGTAGCCGGAAGGAGGCGTGGCTAGCAGCGGGGGTTGTCTGCGTCCATCGCGCAGACCATCCCCGGCTGTCAGAGATCAGAGTTCCCGGCACCGGTGCGGGGAATTCTCTCTGACAGTCGGGGAAGGTCTGCGCGATGGACACAGACAACCCCCGCTGCTAGCCACGCCTCCTTCCGGCTGCAGCGTAAGTGCGTGGGATCTGCACGCTGCCCCGGCTACATGACAGGGGACTCAGAAGCACCGGTAAGTTTGGGGGGGAGGGGCGGGGAGTGTTAAATGGGGGGCATAAGGCATTTCTGGAGGCAGAGTGCTCTATGAAATGCCTTTTAACCCCCTTAATGCCACTTTGCCTCCAGAAATGCCTTTTTAACTCTCTATACGCCACTCTGCCTCCTGAAATGCCTTAAACCGCCCTATATGCCACTCTGCCCCATAATATGTCTTTTAACCCCCTTAATGCCAGAGTGGCATATAGGGGTATAAGGCATTTCTGGAGGCAGAGTGGCACATAGGGGGTCAAAAGGCATATCATGGGGCACAGTGGCATATAGGGGGTATAAGGCATTTCTGGGGCAGATGTGCATAACTGAGGGGGCAGGTTGGAAAATAGAAGGAAATAAACCAAAATAATTTTTATTAAAAAAATAGTTTACATGAATTAACATTTACTGGTAAAACTTTTTTCCTATAGGGTCGTCTTATATTCAGGCTCTTTTTTTCCTAAATTAATATTCAGATTTGGGGGGTCGTCTTATAATCAGGGTCGTCTTATAATCGAGCAAATACGGTGTGTGTGTGTGTGTGTGTATATATATATATATATATATATATATATATATATATATATATATATATATATATATATATATATATATATTAGGGCTGCAACAACTAATCGATAAAATCGATAATAAAAATAGTTGCCAACGAATTTCATTATCGATTAGTTGAATCGATTTTTATCGATTATAAAATGAGGGTTTTTTCAGAGCAAACGCTCTGAAAAATACCCCTCATTATATAATCCGTTTCAGTGACTCACAGCAGCAGCTCCTACTTACCAGGCCCTCCCTGTAATCACTGTGACAACTGGCCCCGCCCCCTTCCTTCTCCCAGAAGGCCAGAACCACATGGCTGTGACACTCATCTAACTGTAAGTATAAAATTAATATTTGGGCTGCTGAAAGTTAGGGGAGGTGGGGGTTAATTTAGGGGCAGTTATGGTTAATGGGGTGTTTAGGGTTAATTTAGGGGAAGTTATGGTTAATGGGGTGTTTAGGGTTAATTTAGGGGCAGTTATGGTTAATGGGGTGCTTAGGGTTAATATAGGAGCAGCTGTGGTTAATGGGGTGTTTGGGGTTAATTTGAGGCAGTTGTGGTTAATTGGGTGTTTAGGGTTAATTTAGGGGCTGTTGTGGTTGATGGGGGTCTTTAGGGTTAATTTAGGGGATGCTGTGGTTAATGGGGTGTTTAGGGTTAATTTAGGGTAGTTGTGTTTGATGGGGTATTTAGAGTTAATTTAGGGGTAGTTATGGTTAATGGGGTGTTTAGTGTTAATTTAATGATGAGGACTGAGGGTTAATTTAATAAAGTTAACTTAAGGCGCAGTTAGAGGTAAAGGGGGGGCAGACTAAGGGGAATCTAAATCCTGGGGGCAGTGAAGATTAACCCAGTACTTATTTATAAAAGTTTACATGAATTAACATTTACTGGTAAAACTTTTTTCCTATAGGGTCGTCTTATATTCAGGCTCTTTTTTCCCTAAATTAATATTCAGATTTGGGGGGTCGTCTTATAATCAGGGTCGTCTTATAATCGAGCAAATACGGTGTGTGTGTGTGTGTATATATATATATATATATATATATATATATATATATATATATATATATTAGGGCTGCAACAACTAATCGATAAAATCGATAATAAAAATAGTTGCCAACGAATTTCATTATCGATTAGTTGAATCGATTTTTATCGATTATAAAATGAGGGTTTTTTCAGAGCAAACGCTCTGAAAAATACCCCTCATTATATAATCCGTTTCAGTGACTCACAGCAGCAGCTCCTACTTACCAGGCCCTCCCTGTAATCACTGTGACAACTGGCCCCGCCCCCTTCCTTCTCCCAGAAGGCCAGAACCACATGGCTGTGACACTCATCTAACTGTAAGTATAAAATTAATATTTGGGCTGCTGAAAGTTAGGGGAGGTGGGGGTTAATTTAGGGGCAGTTATGGTTAATGGGGTGTTTAGGGTTAATTTAGGGGAAGTTATGGTTAATGGGGTGTTTAGGGTTAATTTAGGGGCAGTTATGGTTAATGGGGTGTTTAGGGTTAATATAGGAGCAGCTGTGGTTAATGGGGTTAATTTGAGGCAGTTGTGGTTAATTGGGTGTTTAGGGTTAATTTAGGGGATGCTGTGGTTAATGGGGTGTTTAGGGTTAATTTAGGGTAGTTGTGTTTGATGGGGTATTTAGAGTTAATGGGGTGTTTAGTGTTAATTTAATGATGAGGACTGAGGGTTAATTTAATAAAGTTAACTTAAGGCGCAGTTAGAGGTAAAGGGGGGGCAGACTAAGGGGAATCTAAATCCTGGGGGCAGTGAAGATTAACCCAGTACTTATTTATAAAAGTATGGCGTCAGTGTGCTGCGAACAGGTCTGTGACTCTATGAGGGGACTATGAGATATCTGGGGGTATAAGGCATATCTGGGGAGGATGGAGAGACATATCTGGGGGTACAAGGCATATAGGGTATATAAGGCATATGTGGGGAGGGCAGTGTGGCATGTCTGGGGAGGATGGAGTGGTGTATCAGGGGGTATAAGGCGTATCAGGCACAGTGGCATATGTGGGGGTAGAGTGGAGTGGAATATGTGGGAGGCAGCATGGCGTGGCATGTCTGGGAGGCAGCGTGGCAAGCCTGGACTCAAATGTGCATGTGGGAGGCAGCGTGGAGTGGCATATGTGGGAGGCAGCGTGGAGTGGAATATGTGGGAGGCAGCGTGGAGTGGTATATGTGGGAGGCAGCGTGGAGTGGTATATGTGGGAGGCAGCGTGGAGTGGTATATGTGGGAGGCAGCGTGGAGTGGTATATGTGGGAGGCAGCGTGGAGTGGTATATGTGGGAGGCAGCGTGGAGTGGTGTATGTGGGAGGCAGCGTGGAGTGGCATATGTGGGAGGCAGCGTGGAGTGGCATGTCTGGGAGGCAGCGTGGAGTGGCATGTCTGGGAGGCAGCGTGGAGTGACATGTCTGGGAGGCAGCGTGGAGTGGCATGTCTGGGAGGCAGCGTGGAGTGGCATGTCTGGGAGGCAGCGTGGAGTGGCATGTCTGGGAGGCAGCGTGGAGTGGTATATGTGGGAGGCAGCGTGGAGTGGTATATGTGGGAGGCAGCGTGGCATGTCTGGGAGGCAGCGTGGCAAGCCTGTGCTCAAATGTGCATAAATTGGGGGGGCTGGTTGGGAAATAAAGACAAGAAATGCATTTTATCAGTTTTTTTTTTTATTCTGCGTTTGTATTTAACATCATTTGTTTATTAAATTATTTTAAATAAATGAAAAATGTACATTCATTTTTTTATCCGATTAATCGAAAAAATAATCGGCCAACTAATCGATTATGAAAATAATCGTTAGTTGCAGCCCTAATATATATATATACACACACACACACACACACACACACACACAAACAAACATGTTTTAAATGGGCAGGAGGCTGCACTTTGTCAATGCTTGGTTCAATAACGTGTGGGACATAATCTGCACAGTTAGTTTCTTTCCTTGGCCTTACACAACCTCTCGTACATTCTAAAGTTCCAATAAACAAGGTCGCACATGAAGGGAACAATTACACAGAACACGTGACAATGGGGTGTATTCATTAGGGTTGACCATTTCAACACCCTAACAGTATTATGCATCATAAAGAGCCAGTTTAAGTCAGCTTTTTCTTCATGAATGGCTAGCTGGTCCTGTATAATGTATACTTAAATAAGTGAAATGATATTCAACAAAGCACACCCAACTAAGTTAATAAATAAACAAATATAGAGGGAACTATTCATGCACACATTGAGAAAAAGAAGGATACTTTCTCCTATAGCATATATTTGGAAGAACACACACAAAATACATTGAAAATACATTGAATATATACGCAAATATACTTGAATACGTGTTAATGGTGAAATTCACAGAATATTACATTTACATCAGCGCTTATTTGACTGTTAGTATCGTTTGTTTTCTTGGTTTATGGAAGAATACTATTTACTTAATAAATATAATTTTTATATATTTATATCTATATTTAGAAAAATTACCATTCAATGCGGCATTTGAAACCAGCTCCAAATGTTCATAGTTTTGCAAGTCTACGGTGTAAATGTATTAAGGCAAAAAAAAAAAATTAAAAAAAAAAGAGAAAATGTTCTTGTTTGACAAATACACTGCGCTACACGAGACATTGTCGTACTTTCAAGGTAAATTTGGTGCTCTTTTTTGCTTGCCCTCTCTATTGCCCAACACTATATGTACTCTAATGAGAAACCTGCCGCAAGCATGAGGTCCCTCACCACAAACACTAGCAGAGTTTATCACAGGGACGCAAGACATTCCCATAATACTTTCCAATTTGCACTCGCACTAGAAGTAAGAAGGCACACGCACTTGTGATCATTCTCCATACGCTCAGAATGTTACTTTACCTTTTCAGCAAATGTGAAAATTTTCCTTTGGTCCACTCCGCCAAACTGGGCATCTACCTTCAAGTATTCCTCATCCAGAGCCTGCAATGGCACACATCAAAAAAAGAACTTTTAGCAAAAGTTTTTTTTAACTCTTTGCTGCCCCTGGTTTCTGCCACAATCTTGTTGTTACTACCTGCAGTCCTGGGTACAACAGTCCACTGAGCAAAGGATGCTCCACTTGTTTCACCACCTCCGCCCCTGCCTTCTTAGCATCGTGCTGAGTGACCACTGAAGAAAGTCTGTACACGTCCAGCGTGTACTCCCTGAAACAATGTAAGGGAACGGGGGTGTCTATGCAGGCAAGAGTTCATATATAAGCAATGTACAGATCACTGAAATTTAAAAAGAGTAGAAAAAGACAGAAAAGGGCCAATGGATTATATGCGTATTCGACGTATACTGCAGGGATCTCAGATTCCTGTTTCACATAGCAAATTTGACGTGGATTACATAGCAAGATGCAACAGTCATGAAATGTGAGGTACAGAAACAGGACAATCCCTTCCTCTCCTCTCATACTTGCTGAGCTGGTACTCTGTTCCCCGGATGAATCGCAGACGCTCTAGCGGGACGCCGATACTTTGCAGCATGGCCTGGATAACGTGCTCGTAGTAACGCGTGCGAAGCTCCAGCAGTTCCCACGGAGCTTTCATGTTATCAAGATATGCATGGAGATCCGCAAACAAGATGGTCACCTGGGGTAATAATAGAACGATAGGTGTCGCACATAGAAACACAGAATGTGTCGGCAGATACGAAGCATTCGGTTCATCCGGCCTGCCCAAGTTCTAAATACTTTCCATGGTCCCTGGCCTTATCTTAGGTCTTACCTTATGCCTTTCCCATGCTTGCTTAAACTCTGTTGGAAGGCTATTCCATACACCCACTACCCTCTCAAGTAAGTACTTTTAAACCTTTGCCCCTTTAAATTAAGACTATGTCCTCTTGTTGAGGAAGTTTAACCATCACATGTTATATAAGGAGGAGAGAAACTATCCAAGATAAGCTGCACTTTGCTCTTATTGTACTGCACTCCATACACACTGAACTCCATCAGTACATTGCATTTATTTATAAAGCGCCGGCCGATTCAGCAGCGCTGAATCAGTAGACAGCCAAAAGCTCTTTGCCCTCTTGTAGCTTTCCTGAAACAGCACCACAAGCCCTATGCAAGCCACCATCTTAAGGAAGGCCCCTCACTTGGACTACTTTGGCTGATCTACAAGTAATTTTACCATTTAATAGTTTATTATGCATGTTTTCTGTATATGTACCAAATATATACTTTGGGGACATTGTTTATTTTTTTGGCTCAATGAACATTCCTTTGCTTCGGATCCTCTCCCCTTCTACAGCCATAACTCCCCTTTTATCACCTTAAACATTTCCTCTTATTCGCCTCTCTTTCCCCTCTTGTAGCCTTCTTGAAACACCGCAAGCCCTTTGCTAGCCACAATCTTGACACAAGCACTAACCCACCTATTTGTTTTATTTAGAAATCCTCTTTTGCATCCTGCAAACACTTAAATATGAATGTATATTTTTTATGTGTGCGCTAACCACCCCATTTAAGTTATACAGTGCTGCGCTGAATTAATAAAAAGGTAATAACAAAAATAAATCTTCTCTAGCTTTTTGGCTCATGGATCAAGCAAATCCCTTCCTTTTTTTTTTACCTCACAACCAGCCTTCAAGAAATCCGCAATCTTTGACATTGGCACAAAATAGGCCACATGTGGCTTTCCGGTGGTGGCCGTTCCCCAGTAGACCCGCAGCTCTCGCTCCTTGAGAATTTCCTTCAGCTTGTCCTCCCCTAGGACCTCCTGCATTAGAAAGAGAATGTCATGATGAACAACCAAGAATCCGATTATAAAATAAAAGATAAGATGTTTCTATATTCGGAGAGGTACATTTTGACTTTTACTGGGTTGACCCCCAACCTTATTCAATAACATTTAGTAGGACGGGTATTTGTTTAACAATATAAAAGTGTATAAGCATCATTTCTATTTAACAATAACAAACCCCAAAATGTTCTTTAACTATATAAATAGTAAAAAGGTTAAAAATGAAAGCGTTGGCCCCTTAAAAAGTAATGAGGGAGAAGTTATAGACGGGGATCAGGAAAAAGCTAATCTATTACATATATTCTTCTCTGCTGTATTCACAGAGGAAAATGAAATGCCAGGTAATATACAGCAGGATGAGATAACTGCCCCAGTACATGTCGCCTGTCTAACCCAGGAAGAAGTGCAGTGCCGCCTAAAAAAAATCAAAATAGACAAATCACCAGGTCCAGATGGCATTCACCCCCGCGTTCTAAGGGAGTTAAGTAATGTAATAGACAGACCCCTATTTCTAATATTCAAGGACTCTATAGTGACAGGGTCTGTTCCCCAGGACTGGCGCATAGCAAATGTTGTGCCAATATTCAAAAAGGGGGCAAAAAGTGACCCGGGGAATTATAGGCCTGTTAGTTTAACTTCTGTTGTGTGTAAACTGTTTGAGGGTTTCCTAAGAGATGCTATTTTGGAGTATCTCAATGAAAATAAGTGTATGACTCCATATCAGCATGGGTTTACAAGGGATCGGTCCTGTCAAACTAACCTGATCAGCTTTTATGAGGAGGTGAGCTCAAGACTGGATCGGGGTGAATCGCTGGATGTCGTATATCTTGATTTTTCCAAAGCATTTGATACGGTGCCACATAAAAGGCTCGTACATAAAATGAGAATGCTTGGGCTGGGGGAGAATGTGTGTATGTGGGTAAGTAACTGGCTCAGTGATAGGAAACAGAGGGTGGTTATTAGTGGTACATACTCTGAGTGGGTGACTGTTGCTAGTGGGGTACCACAGGGGTCAGTTTTGGGTCCTATTATTTTTAATATATTTATTAATGACCTTGTAGAGGGATTGCATAGTAAAGTATCAATCTTTGCAGACGATACTAAGCTCTGTAACGTGGTTAACACAATAGAGGACAGCGCACGATTACAAATGGATCTGCATAGGTTGGAGGCTTGGGCTGGGATGTGGCAGATGAGGTTCAACACAGATAAATGTAAGGTTATGCACATGGGGAAGAAAAATCCAGGCTGGGAATATGTATTAAATGGGAAAACACTGGGGACGACTGACATGGAAAAGGACTTAGGAGTTTTAGTTAACAGTAAATTTACCTGTAGCGACCAGTGTCAGGCAGCTGCTGCTAAGGCAAATAAAATCATGGGGTGCATCAAAAGGGGCATAGATGCCCACGACAAGGAAATAATTCTACCCCTGTACAAGTCACTAGTCAGACCACACATGGAATACTGTGTACAGTACTGGGCACCAGTGTACAAGAAAGATATAGTGGAGCTGGAGAGGGTTCAAAGACGGGCAACCAGAGTAATAAGGGGAATGGGAGGACTACAGTACCCAGAAAGATTATCAGAATTGGGGTTATTTAGTTTGGAAAAAAGACGGCTTAGGGGGGACTTAATAACTATGTATAAATATATAAGGGGGCAGTACAGAGATCACTCCCAGGACCTATTTATACCCAGGACTGTATCTATAACAAGGGGACATCCTCTACGGTTGGAGGAAAGAAGGTTTCTGCACCAGCACAGACGGGGGTTCTTTACAGTAAGAGCGGTGAGATTATGGAACTCTCTGCCAGAGGAAGTGGTTATGGGAAACTCAATAAAAGAGTTCAAAAGGAGCCTGGACGTGTTTCTTGAAAGCAATAATATTACAAGTTATGGATATTAGATTAATAGGGACAGAACGTTGATCCAGGGATTTATTCTGATTGCCATATTTGAAGTCGGGAAGGAATTTTCCCCCTGGTATGGGGCAATTGGCATCTGCTTCATAAGGGTTTTTTGCCTTCCTCTGGATCAACACAGTAGGGACACAATATGTATATAGGTTGAACTTGATGGACTTTGGTCTTTTTTCAACCTTATGAACTATGTTACTATGTTACTATGATATCTGCTCTCCTTGCCATTTTGGACATGAGTTTACAATAAAACAGATATTCACACATTGCACACAATTCATTTTAAGCCCACATTCTTTTTTAACCCTTTCAGCACTGGAGTTCTAGCTAAACCATGAAATTGGCTTGAACGGGATTTTAGTGATAGGCATATAAGTAATGTACACTTAACCACGGAAATATTTTAGGACGAGTTAATCTATTCCAAGATACCTAGTTTAAGGCAAACCGCGTTACGTTATAATGATAAAAGGTCGTTTTGTCCCCATTTCCCCATATATGTATGTGAAGCGGCACATTGAGCAAATTAGAGCTACTATTACTATCCCTATTACTACTACTACTACTACACAAGTTTAGTATATAGTTAAGCACTGCAAAGGATTTGTAAGGAAACGGTAACATCACACCTGTTGATGACATGGGTGTAGGAATGTAAGGGTGTCAGGTGCATTTCGTCTTAATTTAACATAGTATGACGTGTGATGCATGTACAGAAACACAAACCTGCAGGTTGCGTGTGATGAGATGAGCCTTCTCCTCAGGAGTTACACTGTCACCCATATTGTCTTGTTAAATACACGCGCTTTTCTGCAAGACCCTGTATAAGAGAGAAATGTATAACCATTGTCAGCACTTTACCCAGATGTGTCTGCAGGGAGAATAACAAAATGTAACCAGATTGCGCAACTGCTTAGGGACCCAACTTGTAACATAAAAGAAAAAACCTATACATTTGTGACACCAATTCCACATGAAATTATCACTGAAGTGTATTTTAAGTATAATAATACTTTATTATACTATATATTATATAAAATAAAGACTATATCCTCAGCACATGCATCATTATTCTTTGTATTAAAGGGACGCTCCAGCCACCAAACATACTTTAATGGGTATGTGCATCCATTGCGTTCAATGGGAGAGCTTTCCTGCCACTGGTTGGCTGCTTCAAGCACCCAATCAGATACAAAAGTTGTTAGACTATGGAGGAGGAGAGCTGCAGGTAGCACCTAAGGTAAGTGCTTGTTTTAATCTTTGGAGAATCCATATCCCAGAACTCACAGGGTACCGTAATACGCATCCTTCTTTTGTGGTGCTTTTAGGTACAAATAGGGAGCAAATATTTTTGCTTAGGGTCCCCAATAATTCAGAAGCACCCCTGTCTACAATAGAAAACAAGTACGTCACATGCCGCTTTCTCTTAGACAAGCCAATAGACTATTATTAGACTGAATGATAACAGTCTAATCACTAACACATTACCCTAAGCAAAAGGATGAATTGAAGCTCCAAATCACCCAAATCGGACTTTGTATTAAGGTTTTTACTTTACATTACAATCAATATTTCAACCTATACCGGCCTTTAGCAAGCTTTGCTTAACAACGGTGTAAGAACCCCCGCGTAGATCAAAACAAGGCCTGTCCTGTGCCATGAAAACGTCATGTGTTTTGAGGTGCTGCATCTCATCATTAATTTGGGGTATGGTTTTGAGGTGTGGCGGACCAGTATTGTGTCTGCGGCCTCATCTGGTATTGCTGCAGCTTTGTCCTGCCGTTGTTATTATACCGCCAAACACTAACGAAGGTTACGTCATATATAGAAACATAGATAGTGACGGCAGATACGCCCAACCTTACGTCTTTCCTTCCAGGCTGTATATGCTAAGATCCTTTAACCTTTTCTGACAGGCCTCACAAAATATTTTTTATTAAAGCAGCTATACTGAACGAGGCTATGTATTCATTTACAATATTGCCCCAACATCGTTCTTGATTCGTAACCTGAACAGTGGAACTAGCTGCACTAGTCTTGTGCTGGACACTGATAATTGTCGAGGTTCAATGTATGAATCCACAACACCAGGAAGCTTCCAGGAAATAGGAACTGGAGCAATGTTTACACTGAACTACTACCCCATTCACACTCAGTGACAATAAAGCAAAGAACGCTGGTTAAGACAGACATGAGACAGACACCCCATTAATAGAGCAGATTGGACATTAGATATCGGACAGGTTCCCAAACAACTCATCACCTACTGTGTTACATTAATTACAGTATATTGGCCAAGTTCCTACAGCGGAGCTCACTCACTGCTTCCTAAAACCAGATGTCACCACAAGTGTCTGGATCTCAGATTCCCCAGCACTCTTCCAGGTGTACACATTCCATCCAAATAGGATGAGGTAGTGAAATATGATTTTAATACCATATGAATGACACTGTGAACATACTTTGATATTGTAAATATTTCTTAAAGTTGTAAACACTAGACGTTTGACATCTACAACCCATTCAGGCAGATTTGCATAAATAATACGACAAGAAATGGATCAGCTGACATTTCCTGTGATGGGTAACATCAGGTGGTTAATGCCACAATCAGATCCTGACCAATACAGTGGTCCCACGTAAAAATTACCTGTATGCCTTTTATTTAATGATAAAACCCCCCCCCCCACAAAACAGATCAACTGAATGACTTTGACTTATTGCCATTACAAAGCATGATAGGCATTTGTGGCCCGTAAGTAGCCACGCCCAGAACACCGATCTACTGCGTTTATAATGCAGATCCTCGAACACAATTAACCATGCTCTGTAACTGTGTCACCACCACACGGACAGACATACTAGACATTTTCCCTTATTTGTAAATCGTTACGATCACTCTTAATAACATCACATCCTAACCGAGCCGTTTCGTTTTACCTGCCGGTACACGTGGTTCTAAAGGCGTCCACTGATACTCGCCGCCGGTGATTGCGTCAGACGTGTTCCGTTCGATGCGCTCGGCACTTGATTAGGCTGGCTGGCTAGTGGTTGGCAGGTTCGTGCACCATGGTGCGGACGAATCGCAGCGCATCGATCTTAAAGGTGCAGGCAGACGCTTAATAGATCCGTTAACGAAATTGTGTGACCGGAAATTGAGCTGCGTGGATGACCCTCACTCTCGAAGTCCGGTAAAGCAGGACGCGCTTGTTTTTAGTATTTTCGTTAAAAAAGAAGAGTCACGCAAACTTTTTTTTTTGGTATCTCCGTATTGTGGAAAGGTCTTTCTCAGACGTTTTACTTAACATTCTCCATATTCTTTAAATGCTAGCTAACTGACAAACGGGTCACCAATAGATTATTATTACGATTAAAATACTTAATGAACAGTTAAAGACTCTGGAATTATAATGACAACTCTATCAGGCAGAACATCATCTTGTGGAACTTGATGATTATGTTCTGATAATATAGACTAATCTCTATACCAAAGTACTTATTACTAGTATCCGATAAAGATCCCTTTTCGAGTTGTGCTGTGTTGAGTTGTGTTGTCTACACAATATGTGCCTGTACCAGTCCTGATGGGAGGCTGTTCCATTTATCTACCACCCTCTCAGTTAAGTATAACCTCCTTAAATTATATGTAAACTTCTGGCCCTTTGTTTTAGACTATGACCTCTTGCCCTAACATGTTTCCTCCTCTGGAATTGACTTCCCTTGCCTTCTGTACCAGAGATGTGTGAAGTGGCAGAACCTCATCCTGCTATTAATGGCTCTCCCTATACAACCCAGCACCCTGCTTGCTTTTTGCAACAATTTTTTGCATTGCTTGCTTAACTTTAACTCTTTAAGAAATAATCACGCCCGAGTCCCTCTCCTCTCTTGTCTAGACATAGATTTCCCTAAAATGATTTTTTTGGGTGTGTGTTATTGGTGATTGTTGTAAATGTACACATGCCGGTAACTTTTTGCAGGAGAACGCATTCACAATTACAGCCACTGTCTGAAAAAAGTCATAATGTATTAATTGAATCTATCACAACCCTCCTCTTCAGTCAGATAGAGTAGATGGGAAGCTTAGCACGTTGTTCAGATGGGGTCCGGTGCTACAGGGGTATTATGGTTTAACTGTCCTGTGTGACGAGTCAGCTTCTATGGGAATGCTGACAGTTTGTCTTGTCAGGTGGAGACTAGAATTTAGGCAGACATAGCAGATCAGCGTGTGCTGACCTCCTCTGTCCACCATCTTAAAGGGGGCGGTGTCATGACTAACTCATATGATGTAGTGGATGCGTGGAAGGGTAATCCAGCAGAGGTGGTTTGTTTTTGTGTAAGCATTGAATGGATTAATCAGATGTTAATTTCTTGTGCATGCCCTCTGTATCTCTTCTAGCTAGTGTCATCTTCCCAGAGGACCCCTGTGGAGATTCATGGCCTAACTCAGGGGTGTGCAACCTGCCACCCTCCAGCTGCTGCAGAACTACATCTCCAATACTCCTCAGCCAGCCCCTTCGCTGAAAGAGCATTATGGGAGATGTAGTCCTCAGCAGCTGGAGGAGCCTAGGCTTACTGATAAGGATCCTGAGTTATAAGAATTCCATTCTTGGCTTAAGTGGAGGGGTTTTCCCATCACCTTTACCCCACCCTTACTTATTGGCACATCAAAGATAGAATCAATCAATCAAGGTGTCTTATAATTGGTCATGTGGTCAGCGGGGTGATTTCTTTGCAAAAGAGTCTTATTTAGGGGCAATGCAGCGATCTCAAAGAAGAGCTCCACAATAAACTCAGATTGGAACAACATCAGAAAAGTATAGATAAATGATACCATTTATTGGCTAACTGTTTAATTGCGAGCTTTCGAGGCCAAGTTGTTAGGTCCCTTTCTCAGGCATTAATGAAGCTAAAACAGAATTTTCTAAATACAAAAGCACAATTTACACATTAACAAAAACTTAAAATAAACACAGAGTACAGCAGTACATTAGCTGGACTAGCAGAGATCTAATAGACAGATAAGGTTCAGTCAGAGCATCTTTGGTCAGTTTACTCCCTTGTTAAAGGGGCCATAAAACCATTTGACAGAGGCCAGATCCATGAAGGTGTCAAATGTTCACAGGAATAAGTTGTTTGAAGTTAATTCGAATTGTGAGAGGATTAATGGTTAGTGATGTTATAATGGGAGATGAATTCTCTGTCTCTATTGAGGCCCGTCAGTAGGGTATTAAACCAGCAGATTAGTTTGACCTCCCATATTTTTCTATCCCTCTGGGTGCAGAACGATCCCATCAGTACTAACAACTTCACATGCCAAATGATGTGTCCAGGCTGGCAGAAATGTTCTCCAACAGGTGTATCTATTTTTTTCTGGTTGATGGTATGTCTGTGGGAATTAAACCGTTTGTGCAATGCTTGGCCTGTTTCCCCCACGTACATCGCTGTTAGGCATTTAGCACACATGATGAAATACACCACGTTAGATGATTTGCACGTAAAGCAGCCATTGATTTTGTGGTGTAAGTGTGAGCCTGGTATCTGTATTTCATCTGTAGGAAGGATGTGTGCACAGGTTTCGCATCTCTTTTGTTGGCAAGGAGAGGTACCATTTGTTGTTCGCCTGTGAAGGGTGCTCCTCACCATACATTGTTTGAGATTGGGAGGCTGTTTGAATGAAAGCAGTGGGGGATGTGGGAATATTGCCTGAAGTCTTTCATCAGTGTGCAGGATTTCTTGTAATTCCTTTGAGATCTTGCGGAGGGCTTCCATTTGTGGATTGTAGGTGACCACTAATGGTACTGGATCTCTTTTTTGTGGGGATATTGATAGCTTTCTGTATTTGGGAGTCTGTGATTTTTATACTGTACCCATGGTTGATGAATTCCTTCCTGAGATTCTGGAGCTGTTTATTCCGGTCCATAGGATCCGAACAGATGCAGTGATATCTAATGGCTTGGCTGTATATGATTGAGTTTTTGGTATGTCTGGGATGTAAGCTGTTGTGTATAGTCTTCATGAAATCTGAGGAGTTCCTCTTTGCTACCGGTCCAGGTGATTAGTATATCGTCTATGTAGCGGAGATATACCAGTGGTTTGGTGTGGCAGGTGGAGATGTAGTCCTCCTCCCGTTTGGCCATGAACAGATTGGCATATTGTGGAGCCATTCGTGTGCCCATATCGGTCCCCATTTTCTGGAGATAAAAGTCCTCTCCAAATGTGAAGTAGTTGTTGTTGAGGATAAACTCTATTAGTTGTGTTATGGGTTCCATTCCTAGGTTCTCCTGTTATATGTATTTGCAGCAAGCTGCTATACCGTCACAATGGGGAATGTTGGTGTAGAGGGATTCTACATCCATGGTAGCAAGAATGGTGCCATCAGGAACTGTGATTTGTTTCTTTGTGTAAGCATTGAATTGGTTAATCTGATGTTAATTTAATTCAGTTTCTTGTGCATGCCCTCTGTATCTGTTCTGGCAAGAGGTGTCATCTTCCCAGAGGACCCCTGTGGTGATTCATGGCCTAACAGATAAGGATCCTGAGTTATAGGAATTCCATTCTTGGCTTAAGTGGAGGGGTTTCCATCACCTTTACCCCACCATAACTTATTGGCAGATCAAAGATGGGAACCAATTCTTGGAAAAGGTGTCATATAATTGGTCATGTGGTCAGAGGGGTGTTTTCTTTGGAAAAGAGTCTGATTTAGGGGCAATGCAGCGATCTCAAAGGGGAACTCCACGATATACTCAGATTGGAACAACATCCTAAACCATCTGGATTTAAGGAGTTTCCACACGCCTGCTTATTGATGGAACTTGTGAGTGAGTGTCCTGTGTTTAAGTCCCATTGTTTTTAAGAACTATTTGCCTGTTTTATTTTTCTTTTGTATGTCTTGTTTTTTGTAATTGCGGCACGGTGTACTATTTGTCTTTTTGTTATTAAAATATTAATAATCCAAATCTGTCTTTGGGCTCTAGTATTGATATCCACAAACCCTAAGAGATGATAACACGTTACCAAATTATTAGCTAATTTCTAGAGGATATATACCATATTGGCTCGAATATAGGCCTCACCCTTAAAGTTTGGTGCTATTTTAAAGGAAAAAAATGCACATTAGTGCAATGGTAAAGCAGTATTTTGTCTAATGTACAGGAATACATGTATTTTAACATTCTTGGTATCTATCAGTTTGTCAGCATGTTATATACAAACAGAAAACCAATAGCCATTTTAAGGCCCCCCCCCCCCTTAATTCATCATCCACCTTACTTATAGATATGCCACTTTGCCCACCTGCTATATGCCACTCTGACCCTCCAGATATGCCACTCTGACCCCCCCCAGATATGCTTTATGCCCCCTAGAAGTGCCACTCTGCCCCCCTGATATCCCACTCTGCTTCCTATATTGACCCTCCCACTTACATTCAGCCCCAGACTCCCTGGTGTCTAGCGGGGCCAGTGGACATTCTCTGCTGCTGGCACTTTAGCCAGGGCTTCTATGATGGAGACGTGCCGGCAGCGGAGGTTGTCTACGCACATCGTCGCAAGCGGTGAACGTCTGCACGATACGCGTAGGCAACCTCCGCTGTCGGCACTTCCGCCGGGGCTTCTATGGTGGAGCCCTGGAAAAAGCTCCAGCAGCAAAGGTTGTCTACGCACATCGCGCAGACGTCCGTGGCTGCCGGAGAGGAGGATCCAGGTCCCCTGCAGCGCTGCTGGGGATTTGGATCCTAACCCTGCTGCTTACCCGCAGCAGGGCTAAATGAAAAAGAAAAAAAAAAAAAAACACCCGCCTGGAACTGCATGTCCCGGGCGTTGGGCGATACGAACTGCTAATCGCAGAATATAGGCCGCACCCCCACTTTAAAGACCTAAAGAAAAAAGTGCAGCCTATATTCGGGCCAATAGAGAGAGAGAGATATATGGAGAGATGTTCAATCGGCTATTGCGCGAATCCGGTATCAAAATGGTGAGTGGTGGTAGACTACCTGGGGGGATACAGGCAGGATTTGGGGGTTAATTTGGTATAACTGATGCCTTGTTAAGGGGTAAAGTTAGTAAATCCAGAGGCCTGGTGCTGTTAACCCTTTCATGTCCACATCGTCACGGCTTGTCAAGTAGTCCTAACCGTGACAGTGGCCTCTTGTTTTTCTGGCATGGTTGCCCCCATTAAATGTTCTCTGTACTTATTTGCATTGCTATGAGAACCTCGCTGCAATACTCACTGTGTGTACAGCGTACTGTGTGAGCGTTTTTATTCCTGTATGTAGACGCTCTACTTAGTATGAAGAAAATAAGGGTTGTGTTACCTGTAAACTTTGGCTAGGCTGAATTCCATAATGACTTAAGGTAGACTTTGCCTATATCTTTGTTGTCCACCTGGTAATGTGGTTTGTCATAGCCCTCTAGATATTTGTTATGACACCCAATCTGCTTGAAAACCCATAGCAGATAATTGTATCTACTTGGCTTAAAATTGTATGACATGTTCCATTAGAGCTTTTGCTTGTACCGGTGGTGTTGCCATTCCATAATGCACCTCCACTGTACTTGGACAATGATAATGATGCCGTTTAATTAAACTTCTGTTTCCTTTAAGTAGTATAAATTACAAACGGCTCCATGGAAAATTCCTGTGACGATTGTGGATGGACTTCACCTAAAGAGAATTCTGACCGTCAAGTTGTGTTTTGTTTGGGGAATTTGCAACCAGACAGTATGGAAGCAATGAGGATTAGAATTGTAAATGAGAGAGCGACAGGAACAAAGCACAAACTTGAGGAGGTAACGACATTGTCCCCAAGCCCTAAGAGAATACACACTGCTGTGTTTAGCTGCAGCACTCCTTGCTCTTCCAGCCGTTTACAAGCGTACAACTGTCCCTTACGCACTGATTTTGCTCCCTGCACCACTAATGTATCTCTTTGCCATAATCTGAATGTGGTATCCAAGCAACCTAATGAATGGGATGACTCTTTATTGGATCTCTCAGATAATGAGAGTGATTCCCCCTTATATTTGACTGTGGATCAGATTGAGTCATTATTGGAAGATGACTCCTGCTGTACTGCTGAGCCTTCAGGTTGGGAAAGCGAGGTGGAAGTTTCTAAACAAACTGTGATTCAGGTGCCTTCCGACAGGACTCTGCTCCCTCTAAAGTCTCAAAACTGTGATGTGGAAAAAAATGCCCCTCATCCTAAGCAAGAAGACAGTACTTTAATTGGGACAGTGGAGAGTGAAGAGGAGGATAACTATGCTGCAATGATTCCATCCCCCCGCCCATCATTACCCTCTAATGAACTGCTGGATGAGGTACCTAGAGATAACTCCTCTGATTTGTACACCATGAGGGCTCCATCTCCTTGTAAATCAGTGGTAGAGAGATTAACTCTAGATAGTGGATCTGGAGCCTCTTCACTGCCAAACAACTTTTTGCATCAGCCTGGTTTCAACATGGGGGATACCACCAGAAATCAAGGTGCTACTGAGGTCCCATGTATTACAAACACTACACGAATGGGTTCTGATGTTGCTGAAATACAGAGTGAGGGTTCTGATTTGCCTTTTGACTGTGACATTGATGATATCCTAGCTCTAAGTCCTGGGGATAGCTCATCGGCAGAAGAAGACTGCACGCTTGTTCTCTACCCCAGCTGCCAGAAGTTGGAGTTGGACATGTCTGACTCTACAGTCTCCACAGTGCCTTCCAACTCTCTCCAGTTGCCTAGTTCCTTCGCTACTGTTAAAGCTTCAGACAACCCACAGCTTCCCTTTTCATTTAATAACAGACTGTGTCCCAAAGTGCTACCGATAGCTATGGGGAAGTCCTCTATTCTCGCAGAACAGACAGTGATTACAGATCCATGTAGTCTGAAAAAAAACGGGCAAGAGATGGACCCTGGCCATTTTGTTGTCTCCCCTGATCAGCCATCCCTCACTGAAGTTGAACAGGAGAACAAGTCTGTTGAAGCTCCTCCAAGTATTCCTGATGGCAATTACATTGCAGGGAACCAAAATCCATCACCGGTAAACTCTACCTGCAAGCACATATATTAACCACAAAACTGTAAAATCAATGCCGTTTGTTCTTTTATAGTGTAAATTAAGTATTGGACCTGCTTATACCTCTATACCCCGTAGTGAAGGGACCCTGCATACTAAGGCAGAGTTAGTAGTGTTTGCGCAGAGTATACACACTTTTAGAATTGCAAGCACAACAGTTAAGATGCTTAAACGTTGCAGGGTTCTCTCTTTTTTTTTTTTTTAGATAAATCCATATAAACACATAAAATAGATTTATGCTTGTGCTTCCAGTTGGTAATTTTTAGATCACTTCCAATAAGCAATATTCCTATTCTATGCATCTGATATACTCATCTTTTCAAATACACTTCCTCTAGTCGTCTAACAAACAACTTTGTGCCAATATTTATTATGTTCAACTTGGTGAAGCTTATTTCTTTTGGTTTCTTTTTTTTTTGTAATTCAGGAATCATCTTCTGTAGCCCGCAAAACGTCAGTAGTTCCTGTCAAGCCAGAAACAAGGAAACTGGGGAGTGTAGCTCCTTTACCAAAACCCACCTTCAGGTATCAGTAGCTCTAAGAGCGTATTGGTCCGATTATAGGCCACACCCTTATAGTCTGGGGGGGGTAGTGCGGCCTATAATCGGTCTGAAACGGTATAATCTTGTCTTGGGAAAAACTTGGCACGGAGGCATCTGTATTGAAATACTTTTCATATTACAAAAAACGTTTATCCGTTTCAGGCCACCAACAGGACTGGGTAAAATACAGCAGAAGGCTTGCACTACCCACTTCTGGTTACTTCCCCATTGCACTTTGACAGTGATTTTCCTAATCAGTTACCAATAAAGAATCCAACAATTCACCCAAAATACCTCTCTGGGCCTCTATATTCTTTATTTCAGACCACAAGTTTCTCTGTGTCAGCTAAAGGAAAACCAAAAACAGTACTTTGACCGTGTAGAAATGCACCTTGACGGACTTAGTACATCAGAAGGTTAGTCATGTAACCTTTTTTCGGCTATTCTGGGGATAGTACAAAGTGTTACAATAACAAAAACGCATGAGTGCACCAAGAGAAGTACGCATAACACTAGTAGACGAATATATTGTACCACATGCTTTGTCGCACCATGCCAGACAAGTCCAATTATTTTTAAACCTATGTATTAAAAAAAAAAAAAAAAAAAAAAAACGGTTCAGAAGATGGATGATCTGCCTACCACCACCACCACACACAACAGCCTTATTTTCTGCGCTAGTCATTAAACCCATACAACACTTATACTGTTTTGTAATGATACCTTGTTAGGAGTGCTCATACTGTACCTTCCTGTATTTTTTTGTCCCAGATCCCAATTATGAGCTGGCCTCATTACTGAACAGGATCAGCAGAGAACACCCCAGTTGGCAGCACCCATCTGATTTTACCAGGAGGTACTTACGTTTCTCTCTATTCTTATTACTACATGACCAAAGGAGAAACTTTGGCTGTCTGATATTACCTTGTTTAATTCTTACAGAAATCACCCCCGAACTGGTAGGAAGAGATCTATATGGTGCACCTTGGACAGATGGGTGCTACAAAATGGAGGCAACAAGCAGCGCTTCCAGGATTTGCCCTGCACATTTCAAAGGAGCCCAATTCCTGATGTCCTCCCTTCTAGGCCATTGTAACATAACACTTGTATGGTGTGTCCTGCCCTACCTGAATGTACCCGATAGCAGTAGAAGGATGCACCCATGGTGAGAACATATTTCCTATGAGTGTTCGTTCAGTTTGTATATATTGTTATAGTTCTGTTTTGGTTTTATTGTCTTTGATGGGCATTTTATATCTTGTGAAAGCTGTACTGGCCCTGATGTTTACTTTTTTAATAAATTGTTTTCACACTTTGTTTGCATACTCGTTAAGACATTTGGTTTTCCCCTTTCTGTCTCTTACTACTGGTACCTCTCTTTTGACTTTATTCCTGTCTTATAGGCTGCCCATCCTGTTTGACCTCTTTCACATTATTGTCTTTTTCCACTTCTCTGTTAGGAATGGCTCCCACCTGCAGGTTATCTTGGTTTAAGAATGATTTATGGATAGGGAGTGAGTTATCTGTAAATCAGTGTGCCCCTCATCCCCTCCCCCGTCTACTTTTTATCGGATTAAAATCAAAACCACGATTACTATGAATGCAGATGGTGAGGGTGCCAAAATACAGATCACAAAATGGAAAATTTTGGTTTTAAGGATAACATGAGACCTGCAAAACTGGACAGACATTTGTGTGAACTCATTTAATTTGGAATAGAGATATTGGCCACACTGTATATTTATGCACTGATCAGCCATAATATTATGACCACCTGCCTAATATTGTGTAGGCCCCCCTCTTTTTGCCACCAGAACAGCCCTGACCCGTCGTGGTATGGACTCCACCAGACCTATAAAGGTGTGGTGTGGTATCTGGCGGCACCAAGATGTTGGCAGCAGATCCTGTAAGTGCCTCCATGGATCAGACGGCACATCCCATAGATGCTCGAATGGATTGAGATCTGGGGAATTTGCAGGCCACTCATTGTTGCGTTCCTCAAACCATTCCTCAACCATTTTTTGCCTTTTGGCATGGCGCATTATCCTGCTGAAAGAGGCCAATGCCATCAGGGTATACATGGTCAGCATCAAAGTAACAGCCACATGAATGGCAGGATTCAGTGTTTCCCAGCCAAACATTGCCCAATGCATCACATTGCCTCTGCCCGCTTGCCTTATTCCCATAGTGCATCCTGGTGCCATGTGTTCACCAGGTAAGCAATGCAGATGCACCCAGCCATCCACGTGATTCATCAGATCAGGCCATCTTCTTCCATTGCTCAGTGGTCCAGTTCTTATGCTCACGTGCCCATTTTAGGCGCATTCAGCAGTGGACATGGTCCGGCATGGGCACCCATGTGTTCTGACACCTTTCCATCATGTTAGGGATATTAATGAGACAAAATAGGCAAAACCAATATTTTATCACACATGCAAAATAACGACGCTATCAAATATTCTAGTACAACATCCACAATATTAATACAAAGAGATATCCTAAATTCTTTCAGATCGCCGAAAATTATAATTCAAATTAGATAGATATCACAACGATAATCAATCAAAAATATTCTTTATTGTAAACACAATTTATAAAATATCTATATGAGTCACACAGTGCATAATATAAAACAGAAAATTCTTAAAACATGTCAAATTGAATCAGTTCCAAATACAGTATATAATCGAAAGTTATCAATATGAATTACTACTTTGAGTCTAACACACACAATTTCCAGTCCACTCAGCAACCAAAAATGATAATCAGGGCAGTAATAAAAATATCACTTACTTTCTTTATATATTAGTTCAACTAATATGACAATTAAAAATAATTTAATAATGTCTAAGAGTATTAGTGACGTTCCTAATAGATGCAAATAATGTCAAACTTCATCTACAGGTAAAAAATACCTTTTCCATCATTGTCATTATCACGGGTTATAAACTGCAGTCTCACAAGCTGTCATATACAATAATGTCAAATACTTGCTATTTCCCAGAAAAAGGGAAAAAATTCTATATGAAGAAGACAAAATTCACCTCTATTCAGAATAATAAAACAATTATATTTACCACCACTTGTTGCTGTGGTCCAACTGGTCCTTGTAGAAGTTAATCCAGGTTCAGTGGGAAGAAATATAACTTTCTAAAAGTTATATAGGTTAGAACTCAAAGTAACTCTAAGAGTAAAATATGGTGTCAGGATCTTAAGATGTTCCAAATTCTCTGGGGTAAATTTGGTGAATAAGTCCGTCAGGGTCTGTCTGTTTGTCTAGGTGACTTCGTTTCAGGGTTTAGGTGGCCCCGTTTGTTTAGGTCAGTTTTTTTAGGGTGAGTTCCTCTATTATTATTAAAGATGTAAGCTTTTAAAGACAGGGCTTATTATCATAGCCTCCACCTCTTGATTGGAATTCTCCAATCATAACGGTGGGTTTTACCCATTATAATTAGGACTTCTACTCATATTTACACCGTTGTAATTTCTTAATTTACCTGCGAGAGACGCTCTGGTCTAAGAAATAACTTAAGACCATTACAAATGTGTTTGGAATTTATCCTTGGTCACTTTATCTTTAGATATTACCTCCTAGATAGTAAATCAGGTCTTTGTAGTCACCCATATCTCCAGACGTTGCCTCCTAGGTAGTAACTTTAGGTTTTGGTGGTTTTACGACGTATCCCCCATTCCAATTTACATTCCTAAGGATATGTAGTGTCTACTTGTCAAGGTCAGGACTACTTGCCAAGCCGTGACTGTGTGGAGGGCGTGGGCATGAAGGGGTTAATAGCACCAGGCCTCTGGATTTACTAACCTCACCCCTTAACAAGGCATAAGTTACACCAAATTAACTAATTATGGGAGGAGGTTTAATTGTACCTCCCCCAACACATTAATAAGGTTTTGGTAGCAGTATACACTGCTTTGTGTGCCCACTATGTAGGAGGTGAGAGTAGGATCTCACCCTATTGAGAGTGTGCCTTGACGTGGCGGGTGAGCTTAATTATGCTTTGGCCAATTCATATAACCAAAACCTCTCATTTATATTATGTTTATATATTTGTTGCCAACTTTATTAGGGTGAGAAGCGCAGACAGTATTTTGTTTTTTGTATACATTGTACAGCCAACACACTGTATTTGCAGCATGCTCACACTGTTTGGTAGGCCTCATATTATACATTTGTATTATTTGAGCCTGAGACTAGCTTAGCGCACCGACATTTTTTCTTTTCCTTGTTTACACCAAATTAACCCCCAAATCCTGCCTGTATCCCCCCAGGTAGTCTGCCACCACTCACGATTTTGATACCGGATTCGTGAGAAATCCGAATTAGAACCTTTATCTCTATATATATATCAACCCCCCTGGGCAACCAACATATATATATATACCCTGTAGAACTTAATAACAATATGGTAACGTGTTATCCTCTTTTAGGGTTTGTGGATATCGATACTAGAGCCCAAAGACAGACTTGGATTATGAATATTTTAATAACAAAAAGACAAAGATTACACAGTGCCAGAATTACAAAAAACAAGACATACAAAATAAAAGTAAAACAGCAAACAGTTCTTAAAAACAATGGGACTTAAACACAGGACCCTCACTCACGAGTTTCTCCAATAAGCAGGCCTGTGGGAACTCCTTAAGTCCAGATGGTTTCTTACGATGTTGTTCCGATCAGAGTATATCATGGAGTTCTGCTTTGAGGTCGGTGCTTTGTCCCTAAATCAGACTTTTGCAAGCAAACGCCCCTCTGACCACATGACTGATTATATGACACCATCCCCAAGAATCGGGTCCCATCTTTGATGTGCCAATAAGTTATGGTGGGGTAAAGGTGATGGAAACCCCTCCACTTAAGATAGGAATGGAATTCCTATAACTCAGGGTCCTTATCTGTTAGGCCATGAATCACCACAGGGGTCCTTTGGGAAGATGACACCTCTAGCCAGAACAGATACAGAGGGCATTCACAAAGAAACACATTAAATCAACCTCAGATTAACTCATTGAATGCTTAAACAAAGAAACTAACCACCTCTGCTGGGTTACCCTTCCATGCATCCACTACGTTATATGAGTTAATCATGACACTACTCCTTAACTTTCTCATGGAAGATAACGTTAATTGGATCATATATACTGAAACATCTATATACATGAATACTTCTTTGTTCTCAATTATAGAGGGAACAAAGACAGAAAGAAATAATCACTATATGATTAAGTAAAATAAAGTGGCTCTGACTCCATTTTGTGCTCATGTAAAATACAGAATATATAGAATACATGTTTTCCATCATAAAATATCTGACAATCAGAACCAGGATTAACTTCAGCAATTGAAGCTACAGTAGCATGTCTGTTGGATTTGACCACACAAGCCAGCCTTTACCACCCCCCCCCATGCAGCAATGAGCTTTGGCCACCCATGACCCTGTTGCCACTTTTGATAGGTACTGATCACTGCAGACCGGGAACACCCCACAAGAGCTGCAGTTCTTGTCGTCTAGCCATCACAATTTGGCCCTTGTGAAAGTCGCTTAGATCCTTACGCTTGCCCATTTTTCCTGCTTCTAACACATCAACTTTGAGGACGAAATATTCACTTGCTGCCAAATATATCCCACCCACTGACAGATGCTATGATAACAAGATTATCAGTGCTATTCACTTCACCGGTCAGTGGTCATAATGTTATGGCTGATAGGTGTATATCATCTATGGGGATTAGTAAAGGCCATAAACCGCTCCGTGGTAACACTGAGTAAGACGTATACAGTTAGAGGTGGATATTTGGAATGATGGTGCTAAACAGCTATTCAGGATTTATCTGGTCTTCCTAGTCATCCCATTTTTGTACCAAGGCTGCATTGTGCGTTGAAGCCATCTCCTTCATGCCACCTCTCTAGGAAGACATTTGGGAGATTTTCTGTGGTTTCAGTTCACTGTGGATGTCACCCGCATGTGCCAATCTGTCTGTGCCATCTGTCATCAGCGGCTTGGCACCTGCAAGTGGATCACCTCCATCACAGCACATCTGTCTCTTTCTAACCCATGATGAGCGAGGTGCTCTCCCACGGTTTACAAATACACACAGTTATCACCGCTCAGATCTGCAAAGTAATAATGAAACCAGGGGTGGATATTTCACCCTTGCCTGGCATGATCTGAACTGAGAGAACATTCTCTTTCTGTCCTATGTATGGAATTTCCATCTTAAAAAAGCAAATAGACTGTTTTCGTGTCTCTCTGTGCCTTGTGCCATCAGAATTGCGTGGCAAAAGGCTGTAATGTGTCAAACCACACAAAGTCACAATTTAGCCAATTTGCTCATGTATAAAATCAATCAAAGTAGAGCTAGGCAAAAATAAATCTAAAAGAGATCATGTCTAGCATTAGAAATGTCAGAGTATAGCATGCATCTCTCATAGTATTTCTTTTTATCTCTGTTGTAATATTGCAGTGCCATAGAATGTAAAAGCAGCTTTTTGGAGCAATATTATAATTCGCCTAACTCAACAAACGTATTGTAGATGGTACTAAATTGTCACATGGCTTTAAATTATTGCTGTTATTTTATTTAACGTTGTAATGGAATTTTCATTGTTACATTGTAATTACACAGTGAACCTTTATAGGTCTCCCTCCTGGGGAGAGGTGACCTAGTGTCCTTGCGTGACCCCTCCCCCCTCTATACACTGACTGTTTAATATTGATATAAAATCTGATTTCAGATACACAGTAATCCTAACAGATTATCCAGCAAGAGTCAGAAAAACCAGTTCACAGATTAATCCTGACCGAGGGAATATGAGTATTGGCATATGCATACGTATATAAATGTGTGTGTGTGTGTATATATATATATATATATATATATATATATATATATATATATATATATATATATTTATATTTAGTTTTATTTTATTGATTAGCCATATGCTCTTGACAGTAAGTATACAGATACATGAGACATCTCGTAATGTATTCATTCCACTAACCAAAAAGTTAGTGGAAAAGGGCTGTCCATTAACAGGCCTACAGTCATATTTTAACACTGTGTTGGCTGGTGGCAGTTCTATTCTAATGAGACTATTCTAGTACCTATTAGTAAGTACAATACCGATTTCATATATCTAGAGTGACCTCTTCCATCAAACCTACATGACACTGCAGTCCTACATCTCTTATTTCTAGTGATTGGAGATTTTCTGCATAGAGTAAGGGAACACTTAAACCAAACAATTGGTTTGCATATGCCATTCTAACAAAGGGAAATCCACATGTTAGTGAGATTTGGCTCTCTCGCTTAACTATTCGATATGAAAAGTCAACACTTTTTTTTTTTTTTCTCCAGCAAGGGGGGCTGAGCTGGCCCTATATAATCCCTAACTGAATAGTTGATAAGCCTCTGGAGAATCTTTACCGATTTAACTATACATTATACAGGCCCATGCAGCAGAAGCGTACTGTGGTTGTTTGGTTGAAGTAAAGTAGGTACAGAGACTCTGTGATGTTGCAGAGAGCACACATTTGGCCTTTTTTTCTCTTTTTCAATTTCTTGTTGATTCCCAAATGATAGCAAATACCCCAGACTCAATATGATGATATCACAGGTGCAGGTGATTTCCTCCATGGAGAAAAGTGTGTCTGTAAATACTCTGTTAATCTCCCAGCTTTTGTCTGCTAGTTTTTTCTCCTCACCTCTGCTAAATCTATTTCCCATGGGTCAATTATGCCATGTTATCTCCCCTTGTTGAAGATGATGTATCATGTGCAAACATCCAAGCTGCTCCTATCCTTACCTGGCCAAAATTCATGTGTAACCCCGCACTTTGAGACTAGGATTGTTTTTTTTAAGGATCCTTTAAGAGCATGGAGTAATTCAAGACCTTCAATAGTCTTACGGTCTCCAGAAGGGCGACGACTATTGCTGTTATGTGAGCAATGTGCTGCGCCAAAGATTGACACACCAGAGGCAAGGGCCACCAGATGGTCAGCTTTCCCATTGTAAGATTCATCTCGCTTTTCTGATCCCATGGATAGAAAAGCAGACAGCACAACAAAATGTGCAACTACAGTGATATTCAGACTTGGCATTGCAACTAGGTCAGTCATGATGATGTGGCTACAGGTGGCAGGGAGAAAGATATCCTACTGTGTATCAAAACCAATAATGGTGACACAGGTATAGAATTTGTATGATGGGCAGAGTTTTCGCTCTTTTCATTGTACCTAGACGAGCTCTTAAACTGAAGTCTTGGTCTACAGATAGCAATTACAACATGTATCATATTTGTGTGAAATACCATTTGTAGAGAAAAAAGAGCTACAGGTAGGCTGCAAAGATAGGGTGTTGATAAGATCAATATGGAATCGGATTATGAAAAAAAAGCAAAACACCATATTCCCACAATATAAAATAAGTGCAATACCCCAATTCATTAGAATACGTGGAAATTGCATGGACATTAAAAAATACAGAACACAAAAATTAAAAAAGTATTTATTTTCAAAAACTATGGTAAAGAGTCTATTGAGAGGGCAATAGAGGAACTGGCTCTCAAAGAGAGAGAAGAAATTCTAAATTCCAATAACAACAAACATAAGATAGCTCGTGCACGTAAAGACATCCAATTTAATATTAGATCATCACTGTGTCTTGATTTATTCAACAAAAATAAAGCCAAAATGGAGAAGCGTTGTGTGAAATATGAGGTAGACCTTAGAATCACCTTTAGCAGCAATAACTTCATCATTTTCTGTTTGACTTTATCAGTCTCACATCTTTGTTGAGGTATTTTGGCCCACTCTTCTTTACATTTTGCTTCAGTTCATTGAGGTTTGCGGGCATTTGTTTATGCACAGCTTAAGGCCTTGCCACAGCATTTCAATCGGGTTGAGGACTGGACTTTGACTGCTTCATTGCAACAACTAGATTCTTTTTCCAGCCATTCTGAAAAATACAGTGCTAAATTACATTGACTGACTCAGACTACAGTTTTAAGGGAATGTTACATAATTTTGCAAAGGGGGTAATCATAACTGTTCTAATTAATTTCAGATAATAATGTGGTCTCCAGATGGTAATAGTTTTAACAAGAACATGTTTAGTTTATCACAGCATTCAACCACCTTTCCCTGATCAGAAACTCTCCTGTTACTAAGCGCTAAGAAAAAAAAAAAAAAAAAAGACTCCCTCAGCCAATAACCAGACCCCCCTCTGTGATTAACACTCAGTAAGACACATTTATTAATTAATTAATTAAATGTATACAAAAAGAACACTAATATAGACTATTTCACTGTTGATTTAAACCTTGTTTCTTATTCCTTTTTAAAGCAGAGATTTCTCTCACAATACGTTACACACAAAACCTTCCTTGTCCGTTTCACTTATCCCTTTAATGTAACCAGAAGCAAAGAAAACATACAGTGCTACTTTTACATGTATTAAAACTTCTCTTTAAAAGAAACATTTCTGCTTTGGGGCCCGAATCCCCTTTTCTATGTTTTTTTTAATGAGTTCTACACACCCAAAAATAAATATGCTTCTTAAATTATGTACAGTATCTCACAAAAGCGAGTACACCCCTCACATTTTTGTAAATATTTTATTATATCTTTTTATCTGACAACACTGCAGAAATGTGACTCTACTACAATGTAAAGTAGTGAGTGTACTGCCTGTATAACAGTGTAAATTTTCTGTCCTCTCAAAATAACTCAACACACATTCATTAATGTCTAACACCTTGGCAACAAAAGTGAGTACACCCCTAAGTGGAAATGTCCAAATTGGGCCCAATTAACCATTTCCCCTCCCCGGTGTTATGTGACTAGTAAGTGTTACAAGGTCTCAGGTGTGAATGGGGAGCAGGTGTGTTAAATTTGGTGTTATCGCACTCACACTCTCTCATACTGGTCACTGGAAGTCCAACATGGCACCTCATGGCAAAGAACTCTCTGAGGATCTGGAAAAAAAAAAGAATTGTTGCTCTACATAAAGATGGCCTAGGCCAGGGGCGTCCAACATGCGGCCCGCGGGACCTCGATGTGCGGCCCGCGTGAGATCAGCAGCCAGGATCACAAGAGCCCTGCTGCTTACTTGTGGGAGGGTCTATTGTCCTGTACAGAGGAAGCGGGAGGCCACGCCCCCTGCTGAAGTCTGTGAGCGGCATCAAGAGCTGTAGTGCAGGTAAGGGGGTGGGGGAGGGTGTTTGAATGAGTATGCGTGATTGAGGGAATGAATCTGTGAATGAATGAATTTGTGTGTGTGATAGCACGGATGTGTAAGTGCTGGAAACTAGGCATGATGGGACTGTGATTGCTGTTAGCAATCACACTCCTATCATGCCAAGTCAGCCAGTACATGCTGAAACCTGGCTAGCTGCCCCCTTGTGTATTGATGCTGCCAGCAGTATGGGGTCTGCACTTACAGCCACCCTGTACCACCAGCATGTACTGGCTGACTTGGGATGATAGGAGTGTGATTGCTAACGGCAATCTGCTAACAGCAATCACAGTCCCATCATGCCTAGGTTCCAGCATTTACTGGTTGCCTGGGTATAAAAAGAGTGTTTCCTGTTAGCAATCACACTCCTATCATGCCAAGTCAGCCAGTACATGCTGAAACCTGGATAGCTGCCCCCCTTGTGTATTGATGCTGCCAGCAGTATGGGGTCTGCACTTACAGCCACCCTTTACCAGCATGTACTGGCTGATTTGGGATGATAGGAGTGTGATTGCTAACAGCAATCTGCTAACAGCAGTCACAGTCCAATCGTGCCTAGGTTCCAGCATTTACTGGTTGCCTGGGTATAAAAAGAGTGTGTTTCCTGTTAGCAATCACACTCCTATCATGCCAAGTCATATTGTTGATTTTTTTTTTGTCCAATTGTGGTCAGTGGCGTCTCCAGCTTTCATATTTAGGGGGGGCACATGGGGGGCCAGGAACCAAAGTATGGGGGCCAATTATAAAACGGTACATATACACTATATATATATATATATATATATATATACACACATATATACACACACACGTTAGGCAGTTATTTCTCATTCTTTAATATTAGCCCCTGCTGATGACAATATATAGAAATATTACACCCTGCTTCTGATATATATTAATATTAACCCCTGCTGCGGATATATATTGATATTAGCCCCTGCTGCGGATATATACTTATATTATACCCTGCTGCCGATATACATAAAAATTATACCCTGCTGCCGATATATATTAATATTTGATCCTGCTACCAGTATATATTAATATTAGCCCCTACTGCCAATATATATTATTAGTCCCTGCAGCCAATATATATATAAACTTAGCCCCTGCAGCCAATATATATTAATATTAGCCCCTGCTGCCGATATATATATAAATACTAGACCCTGCTGCCAATATGAATATAAATACTAGACCCTGCTGCCAATTAATATTAATATTAGCCCCTGCTGCCAATATATGTTAATATCTCCCTCTCCCTCCCAAACTATCCTAACTACCCCCTCTCCCTCCCAATCTATCCTAACTACCCCCTCTCCCTCCCAATCTAGCCTAACTACCCCCTCTCCCTCCCAATCTATCCTAACTACCCCCTCTCCCTCCCAATCTATCCTATCTACCCCCTCTCTCCCTCCCAATGTATCCCTATCTACCTCTTCTCACTTCCTATCTACCTCTTTTCACTCTCTAACCCCCTCCTAACTTTCTACCCTCCCCCCCCCCCCTTTGAAGTTCACTTACCTTGGGCTTGTAGAAGTCCAGCGGCGGGATCGCGAGGTCTCTGTCTTCCTGGTTCTGCCGCAGTGTGCGCGGCTTCATTGCTGAGCGCCGGATATGACATCATATACCGGCGCTCGGCTTGAAATGCCGGCACTGCGACCAAGGCAGAGGCCTCGCGGTCGCGGAAAAGAGTGAGAGGCGCCGAACGGTCGCTGAGAACTTATTCCTCAGCGACCGCTCGGCGCCTCTCTCTCTCTCCTCCGGATCTAGTAAAAAAAAAAAAAAAAGACGGCGTTTCAATTGGGGGGGCACACCGGGGGGCACAGCATGATTTAGGGGGGGCCATGGCCCCCTCTGGCCCCCCCCCTGCCGACGCCACTGATTGTGGTGTGTTAACGCACTAAAATTGGACAAAAAATACAATAACTATTAATTTATATATGATTGTTGACAGCACTCCTTTCATGCCCAGCCAACCAGTACATGCTGGAATCTGGGTATTGCTGTTAACAATCATATAACTTTTTTGTACAATTTTGGTGTGTAACTTACTTTTATTAAAAGTGTGGGATTTTTTTTATTATTTTTAAAGGTGAGGGGGGGTCATTTTCGTTTTCGTTTAAGTGAACCCTGAATTTTCAGTTTTGGTCCAGAATTTTCATTTTATTGCATCCCTAAAATAAATAGAACTATTTCATTTTTATTTATCCAGAATCCTGAATTTGTAGTCACAAAACTTTGTAGGCCCAGAAATCAGTGAGAGGAAAAGTAAAGGTTTTGTGTCATTTACTTTATTTTAATCTGCATATTTTATTAAAGGCCATATTTTCTCACAGTGAAAAATGAGTGCGGCCCTCGCACGTATACAATTCTGATTAAGTGGCCCACTGCAGAAAAAACTTGGACACCCCTGGCCTAGGCTATAAGATTGCTAAGACCCTGAAACTGAGCTGCAGTACAGTGGACAAGACCATACAGAGGTTTCACAGGACAGGTTCCACTTAGAACAGGCCTCGCCATGGTCAACCAAAGAAGTTGAGCGCACGTACTCAGCGTCATATCCAGCATTGCTGCAGAATTTGAAGGGGTGGGGGGTCTGCCTGTCAGTACTTAGACCATACGCCACATACTGCATCAAATTGGTCTGCATGCCTGTTGTCCTCGAAGGAAGCTTCTTCCAAAGATGATGCACAAGAAACAAACAGTTTGCTGAAGACAAGCAGACTATGGACATGGATTACTGGAACCATATCCTGTGGTCCGATGAGACCACGATAAACTTATTTGGTTTAGATGGTGTCGAGCGTGTGTGGCGGCAACCAGGTGAGGAGTACAAAGACAAGTGTGTCTTGCCAACAGTCAAGCATGGTGGTGGGAGTGTCATGGTCTGGGCCTGCATGAGTGTTGCCAAGGTTTAGACATTAATGGCTGTGTGTTGTTATTTTGAGGGCTGTACACTCACTACTTTACATTGTAGCAGAGGGTTATTTATTTGGTGTTGTCACATGAAAAGATATAATAAAATATTTACAAAAATAGGGGTGTACTCTCTTTTGGGAGATACTGTAAATACAATACATTCATCTTCTCTAAAGCCACACCTTTAACCACCACTAAAACAAGTGTTAATTTTTGGCTGAAAACCGATAATAGCAGGGGCTTTACAAGCGGCTATGCCATGTGGGGTAGAGTGGGCAATGGGCCCCAGTGGCCCCTGATAATTCTGCATGTTTAGTGGGTGATGGCATTTGAGTAGGTGGTGAGTGTGCCAGTCCATGTCATGTAAACATTTCTAAAGCAATTGCACTAACTCCTTTAGAGTGTCCTTGTTCAGGTACATACGGTACTTAAAATCCATGGTTCTATACCCCATGCACCTTAACAAGGACACTCTAAAGGAGTTGTTGCAATTGCTTAGCTCTGTGTGCAGTTAACAAATTAATCTCAGAAAAAAAGGATTATTAATGTTTTGAAAACCTGGCCTGAGGAAGAGATTATTATTATCCAGGCCATTGTATATTTGTTTTGAATTCAGTTATTAAAGGCTTATGTTTAAATACCAAGGTCATAAAAATGTATAATGCCACGAAAGGATTAAGACCTTTCACACTAGACAGCAGTGAAACATCAAACAAAAAATTAAATACGTGATCAGATGATGGATTGCACTGATTTAGGTGCAGATTCAAAATTGGTTTAATCTCTCATCTGACTTTAACTACCTAGCCCAAACAAACTTTCAGTTGGGGTTATTTGCAGGAGAGCTACAGTTTCATTTTACTGTACCTTCTGAACAGCCATCCCCAGTGAGTTTGTTCTACAGAAACAGCTTGGATGGTCCTGTATAATGCAAATGTATATCACTAACAAACCCCATATTTCATGGTGCCGGTTTTTGGTCACACTGCACGTCAGGTTCACAATATTTTTATTAGAAAAGGGACATTTTAACACATAATTTCTAATATCACTTTGGCCCATGACATCATGGGGCCAACTGAGAGAGTAACCAAAAACTTCTTAAGTATGAAATTATTATCAAATGTATTTAAGTCACTTAAAACAAAGTTATTTAAAGCATTTAAATTGTAAACATGGCAAATTAACTAGTAGCTCTCCAAAGAAAAGTAGAGAGAAAAATGTAAGAGCCTCAGACCAGTCAGGGTGCCCACACTGACCTCTGTCACTGCCGAAAGCCCTACAATGGGCACGTGAGCATAAGAACTGGACCACGGAGCAATGGAAGAAGGTGGCCTGATCTGATGAATTGTGTTTTTTTTTTACATCACATGGATGCGTGTGAGTCGCTTACCTGGAGAACACATGGCATCGGGATGCATCAATGGAGACCCCACCTCGCAACTTACAAGACTTAAAGGATCTGCTGCTAACGTCTTGGTGCCAGATACCACAGCACACCTTCAGAGGTCTAGTGGAGTCCAAGCCTCGACGGGTCAGGGCAGTTTTGGGGGCAAAAAGGGGAACCTACACAATAATGTTATGGCTTATAACATTATATATTCTTAAAAACACAGCCAGAACCGAACAAAGTCCTTCAGTCCGATAACTTAGAGGTGGTATCCACAATAGGAGGTTTTTTTTTGGTTATCATGTCCCATTCACATGGTATTATTTGGTACGATTGTTTTAATAGCAGTAGCTATATTATGCAAATTAACATTATCTTGCATTAAATGGCATACCACGCTGTTCAAACTGTGCACAATATCCAGTCCTAACAATACACATGCAATAAAATGGGCAGCATGCATGTGTAAATCCAAAATCACTTTACATGCATGCAATATGTGAAACCCTTCTCCCAGTGACCCTAAAATCTAAAAGTCAAAGAACCCTAGGCAAAATCTAGCCTTCTGCACCTTTTCAGCCATCAGATGAATGTGCAACTAGCTTTATGTGGGGTACTACCTTCCAGTGGGATATACTATATAATAAATAGTTCATATATATATATATATATATATATATATATATATATAATTTAGATCAAATAAATTATAGCATTAACCCCTTCTTGAATAAGGGTACTACACTACTGAGGGTACACCAAAATCTGGAGCTTTTTTTTGTGGCTTTACAATATGTTTGGTTAGCTATAATTGCCCTTTTTATTTTTAGGGCTTTTTTGTCATATCAGTTTTAGATGTATAGTCCAACATTTAGTATGAATAATATATTAAAAATTAAAATGTATGATAGTCACATAGTACATATTTTTGGAAAGCTGGACAACTAGCAGCAGTTAGGCTCTTGTCATGCAGCAATTTCGCCACCAATCTTTGCAAAATTAAGCCATTATTATTTATTTCTTTTTTCAAAAACACTTTGGTGGTTTCCCAGCTAGGGGGCTGGCTGTGGCATAATGCCTAAATGTTTTTCCAGTGTTCCAGTCATTACAAGTCAGCTGGCTGCCTGTTTTTAATATTTATTTTTTTTACTTTACTTTTGTTGGCATTAAAGCAGGCAACCATAGTCTCATCTCCATGCAATGATCACAATTTTCTTTTAACCTTTCTGAGGTTGCTGATCAGTTTGTGAATGATCAGCAGCACCCACTTCCCATGAATAGAGCCATTCAAAAAAGAAATCTCGTGTGTTCACATGATTGCATAAGACCATAGGGAGAGTGAATGATGTTTTCTTAAGACTGCTGCCATGATAGGTTTTCTTGCACATGTTTTTATGACACCATGGAACACCATGAAGATTTTAGGGGACAGTTTACTGTCCCAAACAGTCTCATACCAAAGAAACTAGTGAGGGAGTGCCTAGGAGCGAGCACCATTAAGGTGCTTTTCCCAGTTACTCCTATAGAGTACTCTATAGAGAACAAAGGGCGGTAGGCTGGGCCAGCTTCAACGGTGGGAAAATTTGGAACAGAGAAAAGGGATTAGGGAAATTAGAAGAGTATTTTAGGAAGGCCATTGGGCCTGTTATTACTTAACTTGTTTCCTTACTCCGGTGACAGTATAGGTCAAAGGCAAGCACTGATTTTGTTCTCAGGCTTGTTTCAGGGCTGAATGGGGCTTTTGACAGAGGCGCTCCAGTGTGCGAAAGTGACGTCACATCACGTGACTCCGAGGTGTTCCTGGGCGGAGCAAGAGAAGAGACGCTGTGAGGGAGCAGCGCGAAGGCACCCTAGCGGGATTACCGGGACCCACAGGTGCAGTGTCTGACCGCCCGCTCCCGCCTGCAACACCAGCAAGACCGCCCGCAAGTTTTTTGGCGGGTTCCGTGGGACCCGCATCCCAATGGTGTATAGTGTATAGTGCTGGGGTTACGCTGTACCATATCTGTTCAGTAAATGTTATTTATTTAACCCCTTTGTGACAAAGGCTGATTTTACTTTTTGTACCCTTTGTGACAATGGCCGTTTTAACATTTCTGCGCTGCTCGTGTTTAGCTGTAATTTTCTTCTTTCCCGTTTACTGAACCCACACACATTAGATATTGTTTTTTTCAGGACAAGAAGGGCTTTCTTTAGATGACATTGTTTTGATTGTATCATATTATTTACTATTAAAAAAAGTATAAAATATGGTGAAAAATTTAGAAAAAAAGGACTGTTTATAACTTTTAGTTGAAATTTTTTTTACTCATCTATAAAAGGTAATAAAAAAACCTGCTAAATAGATTCTACTATTTGTCCTGAGTTTAGAAATACCCAATGTTTTTATGTTTTTTTGCTTTTTTCTGCACGTTATGGAGCAATAAGTACAGGTAGCGTTTTGCTATTTCAAAGCCATTTTTTCCAAATCTGGTAATTCTTTCCCCCATGTGCCATTTCGGGTATCTTTGAACCCGGCCAATGCAATTTACCCCATCAAATCATATATTTTTGAAAACTAGACAGCCCAGGGTATTCCAAATGCTGGTATTTTAACCCTTTCCAAGCACTAATTCTACCATCAGCCTTTGTCAAACTTTATGGTAGTAATTTTTTTGCATTTGTTTTGTCACACACATTTTACTTCAGGTATGAATTAAAAATTTCTCGTATATGTCACTATCACAAAACACCCCAATATGTGTTCAGCAACATCTCCTGAGCGCAGTGATACCCCACATGAATGATTTTGCCTGGCTGTTCGGGGGCAAAAAGGGCCACATTTGGGGCATACACATTTTTCAATGTTGAACTTTGGCATTTGGGGATCCACTGCCCATCCCCTATTTGGTACATCTTTGAGCCGGGCCATTTCAGTGTGCCCAACAAAACCATATATTTTTGAAAACTAGACACCACAGGGTATTTTAAATGCTGGTATTTTAACTCTTTGCATGCACACATTTTACCACCAGCATTTTTTCAAAGTTTGCAGTAGGATTTTTGTGTGTATTTTTCCCACACACACCTACTTTATGTATGAATTTACAGCTCCTGGTATATGCCGCTGTCACACGACACCCCAATATGTGTTCAGCAACATCTCCTGAGTACAGTGATACCCCACATGCATGGGTTTGTCATTTTTGGGGGGAACTAAAAGGCCACATTTGGTACGTGTGCATTTTTCTAGTTGGAAATTAGATGTGTGGCCATCCTTCCCGCCGTGTTAATTGGGACCTTGTTGAACCCGGCCAATTCAATTTACCCCATCAAATCGTACATTTTTTAAAAGTAGACACCCCATGGGCATTTAATATGCCAGTATTTTAACTCTTTCCATGCGAGAATTGTTTTAAGCTAATATGCTAATTTTAGGACTTGCTCACAAAAATATATTTTTTATATATATATATATTTTTTTTGCCTTTTTTTATTTTTTTAACATTTTTTTCAACTTGAAGGTTCCCCTGATAGTGACATCAGTGGGAAATTATTTTTACATTTTACTGTTTTTTTACTATTTTTTTTCCATTATTATTAATTTTATTTTATTCTGAGCTCCATTGACTTGCATGGTTGAATGCAGTACCTATATTCAACCTGCAAGTGGAGCCAGAGTTCTCTAGAGGGTCTGGAGACCATCTAGCGAAATTTTTAGTCTTTATTGGTTTTTTTCCCGGGCCGCCGCCATCTTGCTGATGGCGAAGATCACCGGCAGCTGCGGCTCTCTGGAGTGGTCACAGTCCATCCCCAGGTAAGTGTTTGGTGTCGCTGGATGCCTCCTGATCGAGGCATTCCAGCGACACCATTTAAGTTTAGGAGGCGATCGTTGATCGAGGTCGAGGCATTACAGCAACGCCGTTTCGGTGCAGAAAGCGAAAATAGATCGCTTTCTGCACCCGTTTAAAGACGTGCCGGTCCTGGCACGTCATTTGTCGTTATCGACTTGAATTTCCGTGACGTGCCCGGACCGGCAATTGTCATCAAGGGGTTAAACTAATTTATTTTTTCAGATTTCTAGTTTTTTTCCAGTTGACATACAGTTTACAAATTCGTAAAATAAGTATTCTTGCCATCATTTATTTTTTTGTGGGTGTCTTTACATTTTAAAGTGAGGGGGTGCCAAATACTCTAGGTACGCCCCAGGTTGGTACAGTACAGTACAATCCTTAATCTGAAAATACTTTGTTGATGTTGCATTAAATTTGCACCTTTGGTTCAGTGCATCCCCTGCACCCACCTCAAGCACACTCTTGCCGCAGCTCTGTCAGAAATAACTCGAGGTACACATAACAGAGGTTAGGAAATTCTGATTTAGGCCATTTCACTTCTTGCCCCATGAGTACACTGTGTCTGTCATTTATATAAGTAGGTTAGGAACGTTCAGAACATTGCACTTTGAGCTGTACCCATGAGAGAAAGTGTGGCCCAGTTATGTACCTGGCTTTCAGTGTACCTGTGTATTTATGTCTCCATAAAAAATATTTTTATATGTCTATCTACCCTCTATATATTGACTTGCCTCGCACAGTAGCATTACCTAATAAGGAAAAAATCTAAAATATTTGGGGTAAAATTACAGTGCATATAGAGATCATTTCAAGCATGGGCATCTACGAAATATTGTTTCTGGGAGGGTGACAAATTGTTAGTCCTATCCTGGCATAGAGCATAGGCAGAAAAATGGTGGCATTTTAAGGTTTCGGGGGGGGGCTTTTCTCTTACAATGGACACAAATGGGTATGTAGAGTCTTCTTTGCAAATATAATGTTTAGTTTACAAAAGTATACTAAATAAATAGAAAATTAAATCACACTTTTTTATTAATCAACAAAGAGATATATCATGTCCATGTTTTAGAGCATGGACTTAATTCATGAAAAAAATCAAGTGAGAGGTGTTAAAAACATGACTCAATCCATCTTGCGTAATTTATTGCTTAGGGTATAGAAAAGGGACGATCAGGACAGAGCTTGTCTATTACCTTTCTACATCACACATCTTAACAATTCAGGGCCATTTTTAACACTGGGTAAAAGGGGCAACAGCCTACTGAGCCTCCAAAACAGCCATTGCTTCGTGTTCAGTAAACATGCCCAGTAATCCGGAAACTGACAGACTGTGGGTCGTGGCTTAAGTGGATGTCGTTGCTGAAATGCATAGTAACATACATTTTCAAGGATTACATTTTTGGTAATTACTAGACAAGAGCGGACATGATGGTTGTAGCCTCTAAACCCTTAGCACTGTATGTTATGATCAAAAATTACAAAAAAACCTTTGGGATTTCCTCTATACAATTTATTTAGTATACCTTACTTTGTTCATAAAATTATGATGTTTTGTATTTTGTCTTTAGACAATTACAAATGTAATAAATTAATTTACTCTAACTTTGTTACAAATCCGTCAATGGTCTACATAGATACATTACTTTTATTATTATTATCCAATTATATGTTTTTATCCAATGCTAGACTTTTAAGCAACATTTTCCTGCCGCAGGTTATCGGTTAATTGAGTACTAGCTGAACATCCACAAGTATCTACATGTAAGCTTATAAACATCTCATGACTCATTATTTAGAATCTGTTGTCCACATTTAGTGTAAAGTCACTTTTGTAAATCATTAGCAGATTTCGTATATTTTCATTATAAAAACAATAAGGCCTAGCAAACAACCCCTTCAATGAAGCACCCCTATTTTCTTTTTTTCTTATCTGATAATACATTCCCAAAGCCATAAAAAAACCCAAAATGTTTACACATTTTAAAGTTAATTATCTGCTACTGTTGCATTCTTTGTTACCATTTTATTGTTTAGTGAATTCAATGTGTTTTAAGTGTTTTCCAATAGCATTTAAGATCATTAAAACATATGAATGAAAAAATTATGAATGTATTCCTAGCTGTTTTCTGGCCAACACTTTTGATGCATTCCAATGAATTTTTAAACTTTTAATTTTCTGTATTTTTTGTTTTTCTACAAGTGTTGTCTTTCAACTGGAGAAATTAAAGATAGCATTGTGACTACCCAGGGAGAATTACTCCCAGAGTTATAAACTATTAGGGTGTTGACCACATTTAGATGAGGATGTTTTATCACCCGCAATTTTGGGCCATTGTTACACCCAGTGCACTCTCATTAAAAGTGAAGAGGCCTGGTGGCGAGCTCCCTCATCCAGCCCAATTGTATCTGAGTGGAGGGTGAGGCCTGCACAGCCGCCAGCACTGACCTCTTCCTCAGTGGTCTGCACTTGGATGTCACATCATATCCCAGTGCTCCCCAACAGCAAGGGAAAAGTGTTATAAGAGGCCTGTCACAGCAGCTGCAGAAACTTCCACCTCAGTAGTCTGGCACCGTTGAGGAGGCGCAAGGGATGGTCAGGGTCAAGTCAGATATTAACGAGTACTTGCTGGGTGTGGGCCAGTGGCGGAACTACCGGGGTCCCAGGGGACCGGGCCCTGGAGTTCTGCCAGTCAGGGAGGTCCAAGGGGTGCCGAGCGGTCGTTTTCAGCAACCGCTCGGCACCCTTCTGTCTCCCCTGCCGTCGCCTGCCTCAGCGCTGCCCCAACTGCAGTGGTGGGAGCGTGAGGCGTCTGTCTCGGGTGCCGTCGCTTCACGCTAAGCACCGGCATGTGATGTCATATGCCGGCGTTCAGCAGTGAAGCCGTGCGCACCGCGGCAGAGCAGCGAGACAGAGGCCTTGCGCCCCCACCGCAGGACTGCATGGTAAGGGGGGTAGGGAGAGGGTAGATAGTGAGAAGGGGGGGTAGGGAGAGGGTAGATAGTGAGAAGGGGGGGTAGGGAGAGGGTAGATAGTGAGAAGGGGGGGTAGGGAGAGGGTAGATAGTGAGAAGGGGGTAGGGAGAGGGTAGATAGTGAGAAGGGGGGGTTGGGAGAGGGTAGATAGTGAGAAGGGGGGTAGGGAGAGGGTAGATAGTGAGAAGGGAGGGAGAGGGGGTAGATAGTGTGAGAAAGGGGGTAGATTGGGTTGGCGGTGGGGGGGCCCTGAGGCTTCTAGTTACGCCCCTGTGTGGGCTGATTCCTTGCTTTGTAATATGTAGATGTTGCCCATTTCAGCAGCACCCCAAAATGTGAATGTATATGTTTTTTAAGGTGTGCTTCCTTTTTTGTAGGTTCTGCCCAGATCTTTGGTGCCTCATTAATGGCGTCCAGAGAGGGTTTTAAATTGCAGGAGAGTCTCATTGGGTTAAATGGAAGTCCAGTCTCACTGTTTCAGCTCCATGATAAGCAAAACAGTCATGTTAGGAGTAGCTACGGCTGGCCAAAATAAATGTATTTTATGTATATAGAGGAATATGTATATTATGAATCTGGAGACAAAAAGACACTGTGACAGCCCTGGGTTAATCGGTGCCTTCTGAAGTAGTTGTCATGACCATCCGGGGGTTAAAATGTACTGATTTATTGGTGATTTATGTATTTTTTTTCCCATATACATGGTGTTTACTTGTGTGTACTTTGTTCTCCCTCATGTCCTACCCTATCCATGTGCCACATGCCCTGCCCCCGGACTTTTAACCCTGTATAGCCTGGACATCATCGGCCCGACCACAGCACGGTTGCACGGAGATACCCTACAGGTGGTGGGGGCACGGACCAGGGGTGATTCGGGGAAGAAGCCTCCTATAGATTCCCGGCCGCTGGTGCTGCCAGGAGAGCGGAGATTGGCCGGCACGGTTATCGCACGCCGGCTGTCTCGCGGTCCATCCCAGGGAAACGTTGAACTGCTGCCCGAGCTATCTATCGGTACCCCAGGATTGCCGCCGCTCCTTCGGGATCATCCTGAAAACGCCGGTTTAAGGTGGTACGGGCATTGCAGGGCTCAGTGGCCTGAATGTGGCGCTGGACTGTCTGGGCAGGGCGGGAAGGTGTGGACATAATTTATGGTCTTCCTCACACCTAACCTCTATTTCCCCAATAAAGTGTTCTTCTTTCCCTGGCCATTAGTCTCGTCTAATGCTTCAGGGACCCGCTATATAACCTATTGTCCTTTTCAGGACAATCTCAGCACTGTATTCAGCTACGCCTCGGTGAGCTGCAGTGCTACGTTCCGGAGGACACCAGGCCAGTCCCTGGACGCTGCCTCGCTAGAATCGTCTAGTGCTGGTAGTGGTTAACCTTTCGGTCCCGGCAGGAAGCATAGCAGAACCAACGGGCGTACCCATCCGGGGTACAAGGCGTGCCCGTCACAGACACTAAAAAGCAAGCCCCCTTAAATAAGATATGTTCAGCCAACTATTCTTCTCAGCACTAGTCATTGGACACCATGTTCTGGATTGATGTAGCATAATTACATTTTGTATTCTTGCTCTTTGTGAACTATGCATATTAAGTTACTATCCCCTTTGTGAAGATTTTTTTTTAAAAAAAGAATTCCTGCAGAGGTTAGACGTTTCTCCCTCTAGAAAATTAAAACTAATAATAAACTAAGTGTACAGTACTCTATGAGCACACAACTTTGGTAGCACAGGAAAAACCCATCTAGTGATGTCATCATGACATCACAAAGGTTTCCCTTTCCCTGAAAATGCCCAATATGGGATCTCTAGCTGTAGTATACCGCTCTGTAAAATAAAAAAGTGAAAAAAATAATAAAAACACAAAAATAATCACCTATACCACCCTGTACCCCTAAAATACTATTAAAAAAACACTCCATGTTCTAAAATTGGCTCATAGTGACCCCAAAACAGGGATATACAAAACAACGTTCTTTTCTGCAGTTGGATATAACCTAGACAGCAAATCCAAAGCAGCAATGCAAAATGTGTTTGAAAAGCAGGTTTTTTTCTTTTTTACCATCCTATTGGATGAGATAGGAGGGGAAACGGCAGGGATGCTTTTAATATTTCTTGGACCCTGGGAAAGCACTTGCTTGGGAACCCCCACACCGCTAGCATATAAATACTCCCTCCACTCCAACACCAAAGGAACACCACAAAAAACAACAACTGACTCTGCAGTGACTCTGCAGATTAGGAGAAGACTGACAGAGTCAGTGTGGTCTTCCCTCCTTCTGAACCTACTGTGACACAGGCAGGGCAGAGGAGGAGCACAATACTCTGCCGATCACATAGCAAATGAACGGTGCAGGTCTGGGCTGGCTTTAGGTGTTCAGGCACCCTGTGCAGGCCACCCTCGGGGTTCCCAGTCCCCTGTCATCACCCCCAGTGTTTCTTTGTCCCCTCCTTTACTGTACCTCACCTCAATTTCCTCCCTCATGTAGTTCAGGTGTGTATATATAAAATGAATAATGAATGGAAACCCTAAATTGCAGGCATATATCACAGGTCGCAAACCACAAAGGCCAGCCCTGGCACCTAGATTGCACACATAGAACTTGTCCCAGCACCCAGATTGCATCCACAGGACCTGCCTAGCACCCAAATTGAACTTGCCATATTTTTCACCATACAACATGTCTGTGCCATATATGTCCCAAAACAGCCCTCCTGTGCCATCTTTGCCACAAACGGCCTCCCTGTACCACGCTTGCCCCACAACAGCCTGTCTGCACCATCTTTGCCCCAAACAGCCTGTCCGTGCCATCTTTGCCACCCACTTACACGTCCATGCTATCACACACATACTCATTCATTCACTTGTTCACATATACTCATTCACAAATATTAATTCACTCATTCACACATATTCATTCACAAATACTCCTGCACTCACTAATTCACACATACCCATTCATACATTTTGGACTCAACTAAAATTAGCCAGTTCCCATCCTATATTGAGATCTATACACCTTGACAAACTTAAAAAACAAAGCTGCTGCATACATGGTGGTAACATGTTTTATGATAAGGGCCTGTAGGAAATGGTAAAGAAAAGCATCGGTTTAATGAGCTTCAAACTGTTCAAGCAACCTCTTTACCCAGGCATTGGTGCATGTTTCATGGGCTTAACTTTTGGCATATTGACCCCTCTGAAATTGTCATTTCTATGTAATCTATGCAATGTGTTTCATGTGTGGCCTAGTTTACAAGATCAGAAAAGCTTTGATAGTGAAATATAAGCTTTTGGTGACCTTCCAAAATAATATTCACACTTTACAAAACCAAATACATATTGCAAAGTCTGAGTTCAAATAAAAAAGAAGTACATGAGAAGTCCTAAAGTGTCATCAAAAATATTTACAATTTTGCAATACTCTCGAGGCTCAAACATATTCTTTTCACATACTGATTATGGCTTTACTACTTCACTTTTTTTGCAATGTAACAAATGTAACCCAAATACATTTTCCCAAATAAAATGGCAACTCTAATTTCCCAAGCAGCATTTAAGTTGAAAGCAGTTATTTTATATCTTATTAAATATTATGTTTGAAATACTTTTTTTCTGCACACTGCACTTTTTTTGCACACCTGTTACCTTTTTTCAAGGTACACTGGAAATGTCACGGTTGAGCCAAGTCCCTGATGACCTGGCTTTTGGGTGAGGTTTGTGGGTGGAACATTTGGTTTCTACATCCCCTTGTAGACTTTGGTGGTCCCCATCTTTGAAAGGGGGTCAAGAAGATCCTACCATAGAGGGAAGCAAGGGTCTATATATCCCTTTGAGTTGTGTAGCCCTAGAAAAAAAGCTATGAGTCCTCTATGGCCTTCTAATGGCACTGGCACCATCACCAACAGCATGACACCTATGGCTTTAATATTGAACACAGCATGTGTTAAGTAGTCTTCACCCACTTTATATTAAATGCTGACACTCATTTATAGGGGTGAAAGCATAATGTATAAATATGCGATATTTATACAATAAAGAATAAAAACAAGACTTTTTACTACACATTCACATGTATTTATGTCAAGAGATGAAATGTACCTCTAATGTGACTAGCCCATACAGACTCATTCAGCCAGAGCTGTGATCTGGACTGATCCATTCACCGTTTGGGGCGGGGTGCAAAACTACTGTTCCTAGATTCCCCGGTACTGTCGCGTACCTGCCGGGATTCCCATTTTTCTTTTTGAATGGTTAGCTCGCTATCTATCCTGTCGTGTTGATATCCGAGTTTACCCTGATACGCAGGATGTGTATTTATATATATTTGAGCGATCCACCCCCTCATGCTGTGTAGTGCCTGATCCCGGCCGGTCTGTAAGCTGCACAATCCGCTCAGCTGCTTCAGGGAGGGAGAGAATAGACAGATATACCGGAGGTTGGTGTACCGCGGAGAGACTGTGGAGAGAGAGGGGCACACCGGGAACACAACAGACACCGGACATCACACGATACACCCGGAATATACATACACCGGGGCACTGGAAGAATACAGCCTGATCCGGAGACAGGACACCGACACACGGTAACACATAGATAAAGGTGTGTGCATATAGTAGACTGCCTGTCTATAACATATATATATATATATGTTTGTTTCAAGTATGTGGATATGTAAAGATCAAATTTATCTGTCTGTCTGTCTATCTATCTATCTATCTAGCTATCTATCTATCTATCTATCTATCTATCTATCTATCATCTATCTATCTATCTATCTATCTATCTTTCTTTCCTATTAGTCTAATCCCCACACATACTCGACCCTAATAAATTGACCTAAAGGCTTACATTCAGAACTCCGAATTCATTCAGTTATTATGTAAGTTGTCATCATGTATCTAATAGTACATTTCATTTCACTTTTGATTTTTACAAAGTTTTTAGGAATGGATCAGTTAGTTGATCCTTTAATCTACAGACAGTGTGAAGCTCAACACAATGCAGTTAAAGGCTTTATCCCACTATGATTATATGATCCGCCATAATATTAACTTTTTTGCCCCCTCTGTGCCTGTCCCTCTGGCGCTACTAATATAAACACGCTATAGGGGTCAGTTCTACTATGTTGTCATAAGCATCTGTCCTGTTTATACATGTAGATGGATGGATAAGACAGATGACAGTGAAACTTTATGTTAGCACAGTGAGATAATTTAAACATACATAGGATGGACATAAAGCTGCCCTGAATCTTAAGGCCAAAGACCTGTTAAGGTCTGAGTCTTTACATCAGGAAAAAATGTACTAGGTGGGCCGAATGGTTCTTATCTGCCGTCAGATTCTATATTTCTATTGAAATGCATATCCCCAAATGTAAACCTCATTCATGACACGGGATAGAGCCCCTTTCTTTCCCTAAAGGGTTAGTGACGGGTTGCCCGTCTTGTGCACCCACAGCCAAAAAAAGAGGGGAAGTCTCTTATTCTCTCTCCGCATGGACCCCGCTCCCCAAAGGGGTCACATCTGCCGGGTTTGGTGTGCACAGAGAGTCTGCACACGCCAGCTGTGCTGAACAGCTGCAACCGACCCTGGGATAATCCAAGATCAGCCAGCCGGTAATGAATTCCCCTAACACGCAGGGAGGAGGTGACACGCGTGTGCTAGACACTCAGGCACACACACACCAGCATCTCAGGAACGTGTGCACACGCATCATAATGTACATGGTTCATCCTATGTCCATCCGAGCCCTTTTACACAAATTAACATTGCTGGGCTCGTGGTTAAACCAGAAGCTTTACAGTATTCCCAGGCTGCACAATGGCAATTAAATGGAGCCACACTAAATATTACTTAATCGACGATACTTAATTCACTTTTCTCTAGCAAGCCAATTAAATTCTGTACGTATTTGACATTTCAGTACATTGAGTGACAAATACTAGATGAATAATTGACATTAAGTACGCCTAGCAAGAAGACCGTTTATACATGACCAAGAGTATATCGAGTGCTATACTGTAACCTATTTAGGTCAGGGTATCCTTTTCATCGTATGCAACAGCCTTAACCCTATGTGTATGTATGCGATTGGAACTATTGCTAACCATTTCCCTGTAAGGAGAGTGAGCAAGGCTATGGAATGTAAAGGGTTAAGTACTATGTACATGGAAAGAGCGGTTCCCAATTTCATCAGGATTTAAGAAATCTTCCAGTATCTATTGTATTAAAAAGGGAGTGGAAAATCTAATAGAGGCAACACTTACAATGAGTACCTTGGGTGTGCCTGCTTAAATGTCAGAATCTTAAACCACAGAGCTCCAAACCAAAGCTCTTGTTAATGAAGGATTGGCATGACTAGTACACATTTCTCAACTGGCTGGATAACATGATTATTGCGTATTTCAATTAGTGTCTTCATTGAAAATCTGCAGTGTTGTTAGAAGACATTTGATGACATTTGATGTAACTCTATGTCTCCTCATATGCAGTTTTTTTATTTGGGGGGGTGCACAGAAGATGGGGAAGCAGAACAGCAAGCTGCGGCCAGAGATGCTGCAGGACCTGCGTGAGAACACAGAATTCTCTGACCATGAGCTGCAGGAGTGGTATAAAGGCTTCCTGAAAGACTGTCCTTCCGGCATTCTTAATGTGGAAGAGTTCAAGAAGATCTATGCCAATTTTTTCCCATATGGAGATGCCTCAAAATTTGCTGAGCATGTCTTCCGCACGTTTGACACCAATGGCGACGGGACTATTGATTTTCGTGAGTTTATCATTGCCCTGAGTGTTACGTCAAGGGGGAAATTGGAGCAGAAACTAAAGTGGGCATTCAGCATGTATGACTTGGATGGAAATGGCTACATCAGTCGGGAGGAGATGCTGGAGATTGTTCAGGTAAGTGAAGGGGGTGAGTCTAGGGTTATTGGAGCCTAGGTGCAGCATTTGTAAATAACACACACTAACACTCAAACTCGCTATAACACCATGTGCTAACAAACACTCAAGCTTACAAGAAGCATTCACTTAAGCATACATAGACACTCTTCCTCTCCCAGGGGCTGCTAACCCTAGGATCAACCTCGACACCATACACTCATACACTCATACACACTCACACTTAACACCTTCATGCGCATGCTTCATTGCACACACACACATTAACACCATACACTAACACACACCCTCTCCTTCTCCCATTCCTCTATTACCTCTTCTAGTCTCCTTCTCTTCCCTTATACTATCTGCAGTAGAACGTTCCCTCCTCTTACCTCATACATGGAGCCCTTATCTGTAGTGCAGCTTGCACGTTGTATGCGAGCTGCCGCTACTACCACACGGGTTAAATTTTAAACTCTAAGCCCAGTCACTAGGTGGGATGTATAAGTACACTGTGTGCGCAAGCACATCATATCTCACAGAAATGTTTTTCAATTTTTGGTCATCTTTGCTGGTACTTTGCAAAAATAAGACTACACCTTCCCCTTTAATTCTTCATTATAGTACAATGTACATTAATAGATCAGTGCATACATAACAGATAGTAAAAACCCCAGATACCATAGATATTTTATTATAACAAAAAAAACTTTAAATGTGCGAAATGTCCCTTCCAACGAAATCATAATCATTGGGTACATATATATATAAAAAAATTGTTTTCATTTGACAGATTTCATATGGATTGCAGGACGATTCAGCATGTTTAGCTGTCTAAATGTTTGTTGCTAGGTGCACCCGTTTAGCTTAACAGCTGCCTCACCCTCTGTTGGCACAGGCGTTCTGGATCTCATAGAGCAGCATGTATGAATAGAGGCCTCCTACATGCGCTCTGCTCCAGGAATTACTGGAAGCCACTGCATACTCAGTACAGAGCATATGGGCAGCTACGTGGGCCAAACACACTGCTTGTTTCACGTTGAAGACTTGAGATATGTCCCGCACATTCACTCTGCACGTGTGTCACATGTAATTATTCTACAGGTATATTTCTCCAGTGCCTGGAGTGGCTGTAATTTCTCCCGGGAGACTATTTTTCCTGTAAATACGTTCACACCCAACAATTCACAACTTTAGAAGCAGCTGGTGGTCACAGATCTAACATGTATAAAATAATTATGCAATCTGAAGACTTTCTCCTGTCATGCGCTTTAATCTAAAAAAGCATTTTTGTGTTCCTTCAGGGGTTATGTACAAAAAAAATTGATTTTCGTCCAACCAGCCTTTAAAGTGAACTATATTTGGCTTTGAGTGCGCTGATCTTTTCTTTTTATGTTGATTTAATACTAAAATCCTAATTGGTTGGTAAGTTTTCACAAAAAGAATCATATTCCAACTGAGGTTGCAGAGATTTGTGTTGCAGGGGGTGTTTCATCATTATTTAGTAAAATCCCTCAATGTCTACGACTGAATTTAGAAGGACTAAGGTGGCAACAGGTGTTTATTGGTTGTTTAATACTACGTGTGAACAATTTTTTTTGTTTTTAGGCAATTTATAAAATGGTTTCTTCGGTAATGAAGATGCCAGAGGATGAATCTACACCAGAGAAGCGTACAGAGAAAATTTTCAGACAGATGGATACAAATAATGATGGTGAGCAATTCTAATGATCTGTATTGATGGAAGGGGGCACTGTCTGCGCCACCATCTGCAGGAATAAGGGTCTATATTTCATCTTACTATGTTATTTGAATGCTGTCTTGTGATTGGTAATGTTCTTTATGCCCCAATGATCTTCTTTGCCTTTCCCACCAAGATCACTGCTTTTCTCATGACCTGTTTCTTGACTCTCCTCTGTAGGTAAGCTCTCCCTCGAGGAGTTCATTAAAGGTGCCAAGAGTGACCCATCTATTGTACGGCTACTGCAATGTGATCCAAGCACGGCTTCCCAGTTCTGAGTGTTTATGCATCATGGGAAAATGTCCATTTCTTCCAGAGGCAGTGCCAATGAGAGATACTCTCTACTACATACAATGGCCTGTCCCAGAATCCTCTTGGGCATTAGATGGACATGAATGCACTGCCAGTCAGTCAGCCCATTACCCATCCCCTGTTTATTTATTATGCTATATATTGTTATTCTGTATATTTTATGGAGGGACAATTGGGGTGCATGGAGTGTTTGGGATCTAAGAGTGAGTGGGTGGGGGTATTGAACAGAATGAAAGGGGCCAGGGCCACGTTGAGAGAGCGTTACAGATGCTGCATAGTAGGGATAATTTTGCAGCAGCAGTATTTTGTGGTTCTGATCCATATTGCTTGGCAGAGGTGCACAGCAGCCACATTAATGTGAGCTGCAACTTTGTTGCACTAAACACATAAAATATCTATGCACGTTCCTTTTGGTAGGGGTAGGTTTAGTGTATTTTAGTATCAGGGGGAAAAGCTGCATGTAAATTTGTTGCCCTTAACCCTCCATTGCCAGGTGATCATTTCCAGATTGATATATCTTATTTATATACTGCATATATGTACATAGCCCAGAATTTAGGAACACTACCAATGTGTAGATACAGCACAGTATTAAAGTGCAGTTCTTCCAGTCCGTCTGTTCATAGGCATATAAAAAGAATTAACTCGGATAATATGCAAATAGAAAAGCATATTGCACACACCTCTATACGTGTATTCATCATAGCTGCTACTGATGGATGTACAGTTACCCCTTACAGGATAGGATGTTATGTTTAGTATGGGCTATGTACTATGGGGGCTATTTTTAGAGGGTGGCGCTATTGAAAAGTTTGATGATATGTAAATGTAATGTATCATCATATTGACATCTATACAACCTTTGTATACATTTCCAAAATTCACAAGAAGTTCTCTATAAAACACCAATACTTGACATCTTCTATGTCTGTGACTGTAGGTGCGATTGTGATTGTGAACGATATTTTTTTGGAAATTTCCACATTTTAAAAAATCTTGGCACACAATGCAAAAATATTTTAAAAAGTTGCGATTTGTTTAGAAATTAGTTATGACTTTTGCAAAATGAATTTATTGCTAGTTTTCTCATAGCGCCACCATTTATAAATCACCTCCTAAGTGTCAGGGAGTGCCTGTACTGTCTACTGGCATGTAATGAACATACTTGCTTCTTTTACTGAATGACTGGCTCGTCATATAAAGGTAACCTGTCTACCACACCCCAGTGTACCTTCACACCTATACCAATCCAACAACAGGGGCCTCACAAATTGCAGTTTGGTTTTTTAGACCAAGTTAAATGCTTCTATCGCGGTATGGAAAGTACATTTTGCAAAACTTTGCACAAATTACAAAACTTTGGCACATAGTCCCTCTGTGTGGACTTGATTCGTGGAAGATGTCGCAAATGAAAACTGATCTCATGAACCACCGTGAAACCTCTGATATTAGAGCTTGTTGTCAAGACAATGGGGGTACTGGATATAATTGGAATAATCAGCATGAACATATCACTGGTTGCTATGGCAATTTCATCTCTCTGTACCTGAATTTTCCATATAAATGACGCCCAGATTGGAAGTATATTACCCTGTAGAACACCAACAAGATCTACATTTTAGTCGTATATTACTGGCTGCATTAGAAATGACTGACAATGTTACATACATAAATACTACCCAGTAGTGTATCCCTCCATTTGGTAGGATAGTTTTTTGTGCAGACAGGTTTACACGGCGGCCGTACTTGTTCCTGCATCAGACCTCTCCTTAGAGAACATCCTTTATCACATGACACCAATGGAATCTTGTCCTCTACCTCAGATGTTGAAGGGTTCTCTGCAATTCAGTTTGTGTGTTCAGTCCTTGTGTTACAACCATATGGGTCAGTTGTCACAGCCACACACTGCAACTTTCTTCAGGATTTAACCCTTCGTTTTCTGATTCCATGTCATTCGCTACCTGTGCAAATTGTAGCTTGACCTGACAAGGAAAATTATAGGAATGATTTATACTCATGCATGTATGAACTTTATATGTTTGTGCAACAACTTGAATGTAAAGATGACTATAGATACTGTAAATTTCACTTTTCCCTGACTGAGGGTACATACTCTGGACACGGGTGGCCTTTTCTCATGAGACACAGGCCATTGGCTCCAGCAAGGCTTCTTGCACTCCTACTTGATCAATGGTTCTCCATGCAGTCATAATAGGTGTTAAATACAACTATTTTCATGGCAGCAGAGAACATAATAAAGGCTTGATTTTAAGATGTGCCCCCATGTTAAAAAAGGACAGCTCCTCTCCTGATGCCGACCCTGTTTTGGAATGATCTACAGGTGGTGGTATCACATAAATGGATTGGGCAGTTGTTTTTGGTCATTATTGATCCTTCAGTCCCAACTGAAGGGTGTCCAGGTATGACAAAGAGTTATCATAAAGCTACATTTCTAGAATATATCTACAGAACAAAAGCTGTGAGCATGTGAAATACATTCTGTTATTTTGTGTATATTTAAATCTATTTCATGTTCTAGAAACGTATCCTTGAAATTGTTTTGCTTAGGGGCCCTTAATACCTAGACCCACCTAGATGATACAAAATGCTTTGTCATTCAGCTTAACTGTTACATTGCCTGTGTTTTCTCTTTTTTAAACAATGGACATTTTAGCTAAAACAATGTTCAATGCTAACTTTGACATCATTAAAATACACTTTGAGAAAGAGTACTCACCTTCCTTCTTCTCCTCCATTTGTGGCAGAGGTAGATATCCATTAGGTGAAGTACAGTGAAAAAACACTGGCAGCTGAACACAACCTCTGTGATATCCAGTAAGATGGATAGTACCCAAAGACAAAGAGTAGTGCTCTGCAAAGAAAGAGCGTTAGGGAGCTGTAGTCTCTAATTGTGCCTCACAAGAAAAGAAGGGCTTTACAGGAAATAATACCTATAGTAGATAAATGACAATATTAAGCTGTCATACCTGAGTCCAAGTGAGGACTGGACAGGATTGTCCAGTATGTTATGGTTTCCTGATGCACTGGATATTAAGGGGTTGCAGGTGCACATAGTACATGGCATTAAACCTGTGAAATGTCCTACACGTGTCCTACACGTGTTGTGGGTGGGTGTGGAGAAGGGCTGTAGTGATGAGGACACTCTAGGGCCCATATAGAGCAATCACCATGGCAACCAATGGAATGCACCTGCTGACTGCTCCAATTCTAGCATGTCACACCAGAATTGTCCTGTTTTCCTTAATATGTGCCCAGGCAAACTACTACATTTCTCAGTAACTGTGTCTAATAGGCTTAAAGCTATCCGTCCATCACCTGTTGTGCAACATGTACCTTTCAATGTGTAAATGGAGCATCAGACTCCATAGCTTATTCTCATGATGCAGGGCATGTATCTCTTCTATCTATCTATCTCTTTCTGAAAGGTTTACGGTCATCCTTTAATATAGATAGCAGACATCACTTACATAGATCCGTGTTGGGTCAAATGGACACTCGTATGAGATCTGAATGAGTTCCAGGTCGGGAAACGTGCAAGAGGATAGCAGCGTGCTACCCTGATTTACCACAGTGATTATAATGGAGATGGCGATACCAATAGTACAGGCAGCAGATAGCAGGGCATTAATTATGCTGAGTACCACTGCTGCCCAGCGCTGAAAAAAAAGACATGGTCAAAATGCTTGAAATAAGAACAAAATACTGATGTGAAGAGCAATAAAATCTACTAGAAACTTCATTATGAGCACACAATTTATTCTCACCAGAGATCTATGTTTAAGGTATCGAGATAGGACAATGGCCACGATCCCACAGGAGATGCTCTGATATAAGATAAAAACATAGTATTAAAAGGTACATACTACATACAACACAAACAAGACTGAAATATTACTTGTTCTGAAGATTGAAAATTGAATATTAACTCCAAACAAACCTACATGTCACCTACCAAGATCGCAGATATCACAGCTGTGATGTTGGCTACGGAATATTGCAACGATGCTGTGTCCTGAAGCCTAGCCACGTGTCTCAGGACTAGTCCATGGACAATAGCCCCCACTATAAAATTCAGGTGCCCGACAACAATCAAGCCCAGGCCCTGTTTCATTAGAATCTTCCCAAATGGCGGGGCTTCAAGTTTTCCTGCAAAACCATTGAGTAATACGTTAAATATTGCAACTATCACATTCGTAGTAAGAGGGGAAATAAATAGCATTAACTAGAAACATAGATAAACAGGTACCTTTAAATATATTAGTATTTGTGTGTTAACAGGTTTATTTGTGTTTTGTTGCTATGTCAACCCATAAGTAAACAGTTTGGTTGCAATAAAAGTTATGTCCTTTCCCCTCGGTCAAAGCAAAGCCTGATATTCTTTCTAGCTCAATTGCCATATTTGCTCGGTTATACGACTAGTTTAAAAAAAAAAAAAAAAAAATTGAAACAAAGACCTCATCCTATAATCTAGGTCGTCTTTTATTCAGACCAAAGATGCGCGCCACCAATCCTCCAATATATAATTTCCCCCGATCCTTAGAATCAGCACTATTTTGGGGACTACATATCCCATGATTCTCAGACTGTCTTTAAATTGACCAAGCATCATGGGACTCTTGTCAATAATAATAGCCAGGACTAGTTAAGCTCTCATGCAAATATGGAAGATCCATCATATTTATTGTGCTGGCCAATTTGCTGTATGGTATCAATATAAGCAACAAAATGGCCACCACATGGGTTGCACACTCCCAGTAGAGAGCTTGTAACAATCTGCCATGGGCGCAAGTTCATGCAAACGCACTACTCGGCTCTGTCCTATCCATTAGAAAAGGACAGAAAGGATCCAGTCCATTGTTATCTTGGACATGCCCAAACCTGGGAACTCTCCGGATGTGGCCAGTTGAGTGGGCAGTCCTGGCTGCATCCCGCAAGGGTAGGCTCCGGGAAGCTCCGGGCCAACAAGTTCCCAGGTATGGACATGGCCAGCGTCTGTATAAAGGCCTGGACGGGCCATCTGGAACACTGGCCGCACGCTATGTGAACATAAGAACGTAGTGTCTCATATCCAGCCACTACTTTAGGTAGTGGCCCAAAAGTCTTTAAATCAGAGGAGCATAGAAGGCCATTGACCCTGCATTTGCTCAAAATGAGCATCTTCATGTTAGATTGCACTTGATGAGGAGTGAGCAAAGCGGGATAATTTATGTGAAAGGAAAGGTGACCTGCCGGTCCATTTGCTATGCCTACAACTCACACTACATTAAGCCAGAAAGGTGGCGCTTACAGTGGCACCTGAACATGGCACCTGAAATATCAAAAGTTATGAATACTTATGAAACACAGAACGGTCTTAGAGCTGTGGCTTGTACGAGCCTAGAAGGTGGTTTAAAATGTCCTTTGGAAAGCTGCTTGGAGAGGCTTGTGTAATAAAAGAAAATGTGCATTGGGTGAATGATCTAAAAATGGATTGGGCAATGGGAAAATAGCTAAATATCAAGAACACTGGTCAGGAAAAAGAAGAGATCTAGCATTAAGCTGTCCTACTCACCACTAAGTAGGGTGGCAGTTCTACCTAAACTGGGCTCTGAAGCATAAACTATAGGGGATGCATCATTCTTATGTCTCTTTCAGGGACTATGTAGCTTTAGAATAAACATAACGTAATTATTAACAGACTGTTGTTGTAAGGGAGGTCAGTGAAGTTTGCTAACCGATAAGGGGCTTTCACTTGTTAATTAATGTTGGGTGGATTAGTGACATTGCCCCTTTTTTTGGTACTACTAAGAGCAGTGGCCATAGCATGTACTGAATTTTACTCGTTAACACGATCTCCCTGTGAATCATACTTCAGGAGATTCATTATCTCCAGTTAGATGCAAAGTTTCATTTATGTAGTGATATTGAGCATTTACTGCAATACTGGCCCCTAGGTGTCACAGGGAAGTGACACACACATACACACACCAAGAAACAAAGGGTTAAACAATAATGTTTATAAGGCACTTTGCACAAATGTAAAATTTTCAATCACCGGGTAAAGTTCACAAAACAGACCAAAACAACGTCCCGGCTTTAATCCAAATCACGTAGATCTGGAAATGTATACTGTCGGTGATAACTGGAAAGTTTTAGCTAAACAAATAATAACAATACCAATACTGTCATTTCTTTAGTATGTGCATTAGGTTATATGCCTCCTTAATCAACAACACTTTCCGATTAGCTATAGGGCATAATATTATTATGTATAGTTATTACGTAGCGCCATCATATTCCGCAGCGCTGTACAATGGATAACCAGGACATAAAAAGTAGTATAAAACATAACAACTTGATTTGAAGAAACAAGGGTCGTTCTCAGACTGGCTTACAATCGAGCAGTTTTACCAAGGGCTACAGTGCAGGAGAACTTTACGAACCCATTTGTCCCACTGACGAAGTCTTTTGCTGTAATACTAATAAGCAAGGCAGAGGGATTTATTGTCATTGAGATTTTCTATCGACAGGCATTGCTGCCATACAAATCTACAACGAGATCAATGCAATTACTGAAATGAAGTGTCTTATGTATTTAGTTTATCCCAGGATCCCAAGATGCCCTGTTACCATCCCCAATGAAAGATCACTTACTGGGTCCGCACATGGTGCCTGCTGCCCCTCAGTATGTTTGTCTCAAAACTCCCTCTCCATGTACTGGTCCCCGGTCTGAAATTTGTAGTCCCTCCCATGGAAGAGGCGCAGCTCCTACCTAGTCAAACCGGATTAGGAGCTCCTCCTGCACACGGGGGTGACAAAATAAAGGATTATAAAAAAAAAAAGTTATTCATTTTTACAAGCTGTTCACTTCACACTGGGCTGCTTCGCCTTTACAGGGTTTTTATTTTTAGTCCCGCTCCCATGTTATTCCCATGTTTTAAATATATATGTAGGGTATGGTATATATATATATATATAAATATATATACCATATATATATATAGATATATAAATATATATATATACACATATAAAAAAATATATATATATGTAGGGTTCATTGCACCATTGCATTGCTTGCTTTATTGATACGACTGCTTCCCCTTCTACATAAATGCGGTGAAAGCGTTTTGCTGATGCCGTGCTCAATAATAAGGAATCTGGTAATTCGGTGATGATTTGCCAAGCTGAAGCCCATTAGCACTGGATGCCGAGATGAATGAGTTGATGACGGGGTATAACGTGCACGGTTGTAAAGTATGCTTTATAGCGAGAATGTGTGTGTGTGCGTGAGTCCAGTGCTTGCAGATATGTGTTTTGTGGGCACCTATGATCTTTGCTTGTGAGAGGAGGTAATAATAGTGACTCACCAATCCTGCAGTAAATGTCTGTACGTCAGTCATTATATTTATTTGATGCTGTAAGAGATTTCCGTGTTTATGTACATTTGTGCCCTGACATATATAGGCTTTGTTCCACCCAGAGTTTTACTAAGTCCTGCATACGTGAAACATGTGCAAAGTATTGCAATGCATAGGGGTCTATTCACTAAAGGGAATTCACTGTTCATTACGAAGAGCCAACACTAAAAAGTTTCTCTAGCAAGAAGGTTTGAGCTGGATCTGCTTAATGCATAACTCAATGAGTGAAGAGACTTTGAGTAAATTCCAATGGCTTAACTATACATTATACGGGGCCAGTCAAGCCCTTTCTGAAGTAGAAGCTCACTGGGATGGACCTTTGTAATGTATAGTGAAGTCAAAGAGCTGAAACACAACTCTCCAGCAAACTCTTTAGTGAATAACCCTCTTTATGTCAGCGCAAGGTCCGAAATACACCTATTTGGTATTTGGAGGATTTTCATATTAGCTGTAAATGAAAGTGAAAAAAATTGCTTTACAGCCTTGCACTCAAATATTTATACATAAAAACAATGAATAGTATACATCTGGAACTATAGAGACCATAGGTGGCCGGATTTATTATTCATTTGTTAATATACGATTCCAACATCAAAATTCTATTAAATATTTAGTACTATTGAATAATGAACAGCTCATAAGAAGCAGATCTTTATAACCCTTCTGAGGAAAATGGTGAACGCGTTCCTTGAGCCAAGTAAATGCATAGATTTATGAGGCTCTTTGCAGATCCATAAAATAATATGCAGGTAATGTACCCATTATGGGGAAACCTGGTAAAAATAAGCCACATTACAATGCACGGAGCACATATAACCTGAGATGGCTATGGATACATTCTGTCATCTGACTTCATAGCTGTCAGCTGTCCCAAATTTGCAATGTCTATGCTGTCACTAAGTTTCCTTTTTATTGGGCTGTTGGTAGTGCAAAAGTGCAAAACATGCCACCCTCTACGAATCATGGGCTAAATGTCACATGATGGCGCAACGTCTCCTACGTATTCTTTTTATTTATATGGCATATTCTACACGTGACTCAATGGTACCCTGGTTGGGTACATTGTTGGTATGTCACAGTCAACTATGTAATAAACTTAACCCATTCATTGTGCTAGCAACTCTCCTATTTTCCATCTATAAATTTTTTTGCGTGAATAGAAATAAAAGAGCATAATAATTGTTTAAACCCCCCCCCCAGCACATCCCAGTATAATGGAAGTAAGATTCCCGCAGTCATTAGGCATGAAAAAGGGAGTAGTACAGTAGCACAGTAGGGATTGTCAACGGGGAGCCACCTAGACTAGTGGAAGAAAAGAGAGTAAATATCAGTGGTATTTTTTAAGACACAGTCAATAGCATTGTGTAGCATAGGAACAGATTCCACAGTCTATATTGTTTAACTAACCCCTAGGCACAGTAAATATCCACACCAAATATATATACCCTTTGAACATGTGTTTTGTACTTATATACACACACTGGTCAGCCATAACATTATGACCACCTGCATAATATATATATTTTTTATATATATTCTCTGTTTATTGAGCAGGTTAAAATATAAAGTCGATGAACAATGGAGGGTACAAAATCAAGATGTTACCGAGAAGCGAAGAACATACAATGTTACATGAGTCCCTAAGATACACAAGAGCGTGAGACTCGTCATGACAAGCCCAACATTTTATCGGTGATCAGAAAGCGCTGCATAGATTATCTTGCGTAAATGTATGGTAAGATTGGTTCTTGCAAGACTTAGAGTCAAAACATCCAAAAACAATTAAGAACATTCGACCATTTCAAAAACAAAATCAAAATATGAAAGAAGAGAAATGCCAAGCCGTCCAAATAGGTAAGTATACCGTTATATAGTAATGAAGTATACCACCAATGGAATGCAAAAGACAAATATACCAATAAAGAACAGAGTCAAAATTTAAGTTCTGTCCGCTGTCCCTACCTGTCCAAGACGTGTCACCATTCAGGATGCCTGTAGGGGTTATGATGATATAGGGGTAGTAGCTAAGTAAGGGCCAAGGATAACCTGAAAATCTGTGGAGGCGACAAACTCATGCCACCAAAACCACCTCCTAGTGTGCTGGAACCCCTTCGCTCTGGTCGACCACACCAACTCCTCCATCTGTGCAATGAAAGTTATTTTCTGTAACCACATGTGAATTGGAGGGACCACCTGCATAATATTGTGTATCCTGTCGTCTCCAGGTGAGCGACGCACACGCACCCGGCTATTCACACGACCATGCCACCTTCTTGCATTGCTCCGTGGTCCAGTTCTTGTGCTCATCATAGGCACTTTCGGTAGTGAACAGGGGTCAGCATGGGCACCCTGACCGGTCTGTGGCTACTCAGCTCCATACACAGCAAACTATGATGCATTGTGTGTTTTGACACCTTTCTATCAGAACCAGCATTAACTTTTTCAACAATTTGAGCTACAACAGCTCTTCAGTTGGATTTGACCACACGGGACAGCCTTCACCTCCCTCGTGCATTAATAAGCCTTGGTTGCCCATGCCCTGTAGCCTGTGGACTACTTTTGATCAGTACTGACCACTACAGACCGGGAACACCCCACAAGAGCTGTAGTTTTTGAGATGTTCATCTAGCCATCATAATTTGTCAAAGTTGCTCAGATCCTTACGCTTGCCCATTTTTCCTACTTCTAACAACATATCAACTTTGAGGATAAAATGTTCACTTACTACCTGCTTCCCACCCACATGTTATGGTCATTGGTGTGTATATATATATATATATATATATATATATATATATATATATATATATATATATATATATATATATATATATATACACATACATATATACACACACACATACACTTTATGGACAAAAGTATTGGGACACCGGACCATTACACCAACAGGGACTTTGATGACATCACATTCTGAATACATAGACATTATATAGTTGGTCCCTTCCTTTGCAGCTATAACAACTTCCACTCTTCTGGGAAGGCTTTCCACTAGATTTTGGAGTGTTTCACATGGGTGATACAGGTTTTACCGCTTTACCTTCTGTAAATCAAACAATCATTTAAAAGCTGCATTTTGCAGTTACCCATGTTGTTTTTGTCTTATATTAAAATTAGTTGGATCGCAAACATTTAAATGAGACAACTAAGCAAAATTGAAAAGAAATACTTTTTCACAGCGCCGTATTTATCTTGGATCCACACCAAAGACATCCCCTGGAGAATATATTTGGAGGATCCGGTTTATTATATTACAAGCATTGTATTTATGGTTACTGTCTGTTAAATGTACACCATTGTAATCGGAGATGCCCAATACATTCTGTCGAGAGATTGAATAAAAGCAAAGCTTCTCCCCTCACATTACCTTCACCTGCAAAATCTCTTGGATTTTTTTTATTTTTTTTTTAAACACAATGAAACAAATGTATGCCCTCACGATATCCCATCTAGATTATTGCGACATCTGCTGCCTTGCTTATAACAGACCCACCACTGGTTCCCAAATCCAAACTCACAACCCCTAACTACAGAGCCCTATATCGTTTCCAGTTTAATGACGGCCCGGATTCATTTTAACCCATTGTTTCCAATCTTGTCACTTAGAATTTTATAATTGATTTCATAAGTAGAGGCCTAACCCCGGGGCAGAGTGTTTGCCCTATCCTGTGTTCATTTCATAAGAAACAGGTTCTACTATTGCGATGCGCCATCTGGGATCATTGCGACAGCATCATCTTATCCAAACATCACCACTACCTCTGGGAGAACTAAGAACAAATAATCCACAGAGCATTAGCTGCAGCTTTGTTGCCATATAAAAACACTTCTGACAATTACTTGGTGAAACATCATATTGCTTCGGAATAATTTGGTTTCCATGATTCATTTCACTCGTTTGTACAATGGACCTATCAAGCTCTAAGAAAAATGATTAATTGTATTATATATTATATATTACGCAAACTACATCTCTGCATTACGCTCTCAAACGGCCCAGTTTAACTCCTTCTATTCAGTGTTTCAGCGCTAGTAGATCAGGATCATACACATCTGATTACTTTGGGACCAATAAAAAAGGTATTTACCCAAGCAATATAAAGTGTATGAACATATAGTATCAAACATGTAACACTAAAATTAGCCATGTTGCTAAGAGGAAGAAGAAGAAAAAAAATACACACCCATAAATGGAGAAATGATAATTTACACAACATAAAACTATGCCAGGTTCCAAAAGCATACACAATTTAAAAGTTTTTTTCTAGATATGACCAAAACCAATCACTCAACTTAAAGGCAGAACAAAAAGAATACAATTTAAAAAAAAAAAAAACTCTGGACTTTAACAAGATGTCGATCCAGTTTTATTTTCAACAATTCCTTACAAAGGAAAACAAAAATCAGATTCACCAAATTCCCTGCAAATATTACATAAAATCAGATTACCTATACATCCAGTTAAAGCCAATAAATTAGAGAAATTTACAAGAGCAAGACAAAGCCTTTCACAGTGAGGTGCAAACATATTTGAATGCTCAAGACAAAGCATTTGGGAAGGGTTTACAGCAGAGCTTCGCACTAAGTGATCCGGTCCGCTCGTAGTAGTAGTATTAGGAATTTTCATTAGGGAAAAATTAGAGGGGGCAAAAAAGTCACTGTGTAGAAGAATACTTCCTTCACACGCGCACCTCTATGAATTCCATTTTCGAGAGCCCCTCTTCCCGGGCGCAGAGGCCTTCCTGTTGAGCACACATCCGAGGAGGTGGGCTATCACGAGGAGGATCTGGAGGGGAAGGTGGAAGAAGGTGAGGAGAGTCGTATTCTTCTGACGCCAGGTCAGGGACATCATCGGACTGAGCATCAGAACTCTCCAAATCACTACGGATGCTTTCAGGCTGTGCTAGTGTTATGTCGCAAGGCGGCATCTGATCCTTGCAGGCATCATCATCCTCGCCCTCCACAAGAGGGGCTGCTGTATGCAGAGATTCATCAGTGCTGCTCTCACTCATCAGCTGGTAGCGGGAAGGTTTTGCTTCTATATGAACTTGAATTTCCAGGTTATTTACCTCTCTGCAAGATGTGAACAGAGAAAGGCTAGTCATTTAACCCTCTGTGGGCAGTGTAAATGGCACATAAATAAAATTCCAATTTTGCAGGCAGACAAATAACATAAAAAATACAGCACGAGTTAAAAAGCAACACAACTCAAGTTGTGGGTGTTGGCTTTGATATTAAATACTATATGTGGTGAAAATATAAAGCCATATGATTATTATGCAATAATAGGATTACTATATGCAAATATTTTATATGACACATGATTTTGAAAGAACAAGCTTTAAGAACGCTCACCTCTCCTGCGGGTTGTATGAGCTGATAATGGAACCAGCCATGGCTCTAGTACTGGCGCTATCACTCACGGCACCCAGGCTAACAGAGTCTTTCTGATAGGTCTCTTTCTGCACGTCTGCTTGAACCTCCAGTCTACACAGAAAATTGTATAATAGGTAAGTGAATGTGTTGGGGATACGGGAAGTACACGCCATATGGCCATTTAATCACCAAGGGATCTCTACTGTGTCATAATGAAACATCAACTCTGAGTTAAGTGTCTCACCAATTACTGTAACATTCATAATTTGAATTCTGCATTGTGTTTTACTGCACTCAAAAAAAATGGGCGTTTGGAGGAGAGTTGGACATTTTAATGCACTGATAGTATACACTTACGAAGGGTCAATGCCAACAATCTTCAGCAAAGAAGTACTCTGAAGGCACTGAACAATATGCAGGTAAACATGGCGGCAAGATTTCTGGAAAGCCATCTCACTTCTTGAACTGCGCATTATGCCACTGCAGACAGCATGCGGTTATGTTCATTGCTAAACCCTGCTGTAAGGATGTCAACCAGCACACTTTCAACCATGACCTGCTGGCATAGAGCTACAAGGATTCCCTGATTTAATCTTAATATGTTTCATGTTTAGCCATTTAAATTTCTTTGCTGTCAAACGTCCTAGGTTCCATTTACTAAAGTAAAGCTGTCTGTCATCCAGTCTCGTATCAGGAGTGACAGCATGTGTTCCTACCTGCAGTACTTGGCTCGGCCTCCACTCAGCATGCCCCCACTTAAGCTGCCGCCAGAGAGAGCTGCAAAGCTGGCAGTCTCGCTGTAATTTCCCTGCAGGACACTCAATCCGTCTGTGGGGCTCCCGCTTGTACTGAGCACACTAGTCAGACCTTCCATACTGCTCTCCCCAATACTTGGGTTTTTCAGTGCTCTCCATGCATCTGCCACTATAGAAACATGTCGTTATAAACACACACCGCAAAGCAATCCCCTTTGGCTACGACTATTATCGGTCACATATCTTTGAGCAATTAATGCCAGTTAAAATCAATTTTAAGGATACCAAAATATATATTGATTTGTTCAATGTTTTATTAAAAAAATGCAAACAGTCTGACTACTTATAAACGCATACACATTATACGTACAGGGATTATAGTAACCAATAACAAAGCAATCATTCAATAAAAAAAGTGCAGAATGTGCAGGCTTAGGACTCGGCTTCTTTACAAAGCAGATAAAATGTTAAGCAGTTACCCGTGATTGGTCCATCCTCCTCAAAGTCAATCTTCACTCCCTTGCCATTTGCGGTACTGACCCCACAGCCTCCACCCCGGCACAATGAGACTGGCACCACTCCATACACATATGCAAGCATAATGGGAACACCAATTCCTGAAATAAATCAAAGAATGACTTGGAAATGTCCTGCTCTTCTTAATGTCATGGCAGCATCCGTAAACAGGATTTCTCTTTGAATGTGGCAAGGTTCACAAAATATGACCTCCAACACTTACCCACGCTTACTGCTGCCACCACGGGTGATGCAATGACAGACAGGATAACACCGCCAGTGACTGCCAAATTCTTCTTGTGTTTGGAGGTTTTCTTGTTCTCAAAGCGACCATGGATCTGCAGAAAAATATGCCTTGGCTATTAAATTGCAAATTACATTTTATTCCTATGGATCATCTGTATCTGCTAATGTAAATACTGTCAAGAAATGAAGGGGAAAAAAAAACAAAAAACGGTTTTCTAAAAATGTCCTAAAGCTTCAGGGTTTATCATAACAGACCTTTCTCCCCACGTAGACCGGGATTCCAATGACCATGGCAGGAATTGCAATTCCAGCAATAAGAGATATGCCTACTGGAGCTCCTATGAGTGTGCCCAGCTGCCAGATTATTTTCTTCTTTCTGCTCCATGGCTTCTTTCCCCAGAATGTACAGCCTGATGGGCTGTGAAAGGCAAAACGGAATCTTACCATATTTCAGAAGAACAAGAACTAAGTATTCCAAAGTGTTTATTTTAAGGGAGAATGAAATTCTGCATGTGCTACTGACCTGAGGTAGTGGAGGTCGGAGATCTCTTTCATGCACAACCAGCAGAACTCACAGCCACAAACTGCGCAGGTCATGTGATTACAGCTCCCATCATTCATCTTAATAATGTATGCACTGCACCGGGGGCAGGACTTCATATCATCAGCTGGTGGGGACATGGACCAAAACTCAACATGGGTTCCAACACCATTACCGAATATACACCTAATGATAATCTGCCACCCGAGCCTAAATTAAGATAGCCAATAACCATACAATACTGCCAACCTTATGATTTTACCTGAACCAGATTCCTGTCCATAGCTGATCCCAGAAGGGTGCTTCCGCCTCACACCGAGAGAGGATGCCCTCTGTTGGCGTGCCATGTCGCAGGTTTGGTTTGGGTGCCACACATGCTTGCAATGGTAGCAGAATTCTGTCTGGCATCCTTCCCTCTCACAAACCAGTCTGGGGCAGCTGGCACAGCCATAGGCAATCACAGCATATCTGGAAAGCAGAAAACATGTCAGTTTTATTACCAATTGAGCTAATTCACGTGTAGTCACTGGACAATTTAATGGTGCTGTTCCACCTAGTCTGCTGAACTTAACACTACCAGAATGAGTATTGCTGGCACTGTAGGATGCCCAATCTCTTCCAAGAAGTGATTATTTAATCAAGTGTCATTTCACCTCATTCATATTTTTGCCAGGAAAGGTTCAAACAAGAATATTAAAATCGGCATCTCCATACACCTGGATAAACATATTAGTCCCACAGTTCTTATTTATTGACTTATATTGCGGCGCAAAGGATTTATTCCACTATTCTCGCGTTAAAAAAACCAAAACACAAATGACTATAAACCTAACCTATAGTGATAAACTATTCCACCAAGTTCTTAGTATTATCAGTTCACCCCTGAAATACAAATTGCCGTTTTCTTACCCCGGCAGTTTGCCACTCTGAGTAGCAAGCTACCAAATCTCTTTTTCGGGAATATTTCGGAGAAATGTTTAAAAAGCCACAAAACTACATTAAAAAAAAAAGTTGGGGTGCAACGTCACATTTTCTGATGTCTTGTTATGGGGTTTGACAACTGTCAGGCATCTCCCATATATTTGATATTATGAATCGAGTCCCCTTCCCCCTTTCCCTGCAGATGTTTTTCAATTGCTAATCAGCTTGCAATTATACTCCTAACGCAGGTGCTTATTAGCAGAGCCTTAAGTAAACAGCCGCATTGCAAAATAGAATATACGGGAGCCAAGAATGTTTTGTATAATCAGCGTTTCCGCGAGCCAGGCTTTAGCATGACATATGTGCCTGTCCAGACTGACAACGTATGCTGCCATGATTAGCCCATACTGCAGATGCACAAAACCAGCGCCAGCCGACACGGTACTGGCCCATCCTGTTTTGTTGGGAAGGGTTCCCACTCAGCCCGCATGAGTCATGTCTATTTTAATCAAGCTCATTGTGAAGAATCTGTAACGTCTCCAACTGCTTAATAACTAGGGGTCCGGCCGCGTACAGTGGGAACCTGCAGTGGGATACACCTGGTATACTAAAAATAAAAAAAGCATCAATAACCCGTTTACAAACTTTGTTCTTTGAATTCCATAAAAAATCTCAACTTCTAAAATATAATTTTATTTACATATAAAGTGTGATATACATATATATGAATAAGACACTTAAAAGCAACCATTTAGATCTCACACCCATGCTGTTAGAGTGTAAGCTTGTGAGCGAGGCTCTCAATCTAATGTATTGGTCTCTCAGTCTGTCGATTCTAGGTTTGTCATACTCCTTGAATGTGCGTATTGTTAGAAGACCTGTGTTAAATATTGGTGCGATATAAATGAATTACACGGCCAGGCCCAGATAGGGGATAGTGGCCACCTGATGACACAAGCGTGGCAGAAGCCTGGGCATACCCAACAGGTGGCCACACACTGCAGCACCTGATCAGCTGAATGAGTATAGAGCGATGTTGGCATATGCCCAGTACGCCAGTTAGCCAGACCGGGCCAGTACACATCGCTAACTCTTTACACTGAACATCAGGCATGACGTACACATAGGACAAACGCTAGATTGTAAGCTTCTCAAGCTGGATGTCATACACCATGTCCTGTGTAAGGTATTTCATAATTTTTATAAAGCAAAATAGCAATATTTAGTTAGTATATCTGTTTAATGGCTAGTAAAATGTGAACACCCTCATACGTTGTCAGATCATATTGGGGGCTGCAAACAATACGCCTCGCAGCCCCTTCTAGATAACAGGTGTGTGGGTCACGACATACGGCGCTGGTCTCTCACCCGCAGTCCGGGGCCGGGCACCACCTGCAGTCGGGATCCGCAGCCAGGCAGCGCCGCAGCAGGAATTCCTCGTACTTGCGAGTGAGCTGCGGGTCTCGCAGGATGGCCCGGACATGCTGTGGGCTGAGGCGTTCGGCACATTCCGGGCAGCGAAGGTTCACGCGGCTCTCGGTGATCTCAATCCGTAGATACTGGCGGAGACAGCGCAGGCAAGATCGGTGGCGGCAGCTTAGAAGCTCCGGTAGCTCCTCTGGGGGCTGACGCACCAGGCACAGGGGACACTCCAAGAGGGAGTCTGGGCCAGCGGGGGGAGACGGTGGTGGAATCACCGAGGCCGGTATCGTAGGTGGAGGAGGGGACGGAGGTGGGGAGGGAGCTGTGGGCTCAGGGACAGCGCGGCTTCGGCCCGGGAACACATTTGGCAAGGATAGCAGAAGGCGTCGTCGCCGGGCCCCAGGGCACGGAGGAGGCTCCGCGGAGCCCTCGGTCATAGCGGAATACCGGAGCCGCCAAACCAGGAAGTGAACGAGCTCTGAGGTTGTTGCTGCGCATGTGCGCAAAATGCGTTTTATGAAACCACGCCCACGATTTGACAGAAGCATGCGTACTAAAGGGCACAAGGAGACAAACCGCCATACTAGTTGAGGGGACATGGTACGAGGCCGTGACAGTCTCGTACGTAATACGGGGTGGGACTTTCACCTCCGAAGTGACCAGAACGACGCTGTCCAATAGCTGCGCTAAAAAGGACTGACAGAGCCATGCACTGCATGACCACAGGCTATTGTATTCTAACCTGATTTATACATCGTATAGTTAGGAGATTTAACTCTAAAAGGTTTTTTGTAGCACTAATACCGTACTTTTTTTTTGCCATTTTTACCATATGTCGATTTAATAAAAAATCCGCTTTTCCGTGCTCGATCTACCCACGCAAATCATACATTCCGTTTTCCAGGAAAACAAAGAAACATACAAAAAATAATTGTGAGTGGTAGTATAGTAAAAATAAAAAGGGGGCCAAAGGTTATAATTTATACATGTAGGGCAATGGAATGAAAGGGTTTTTGTTTTGTTTTTTTAAAATGATTTTAGTAGTGCAATACGGATAGAGATCCCTTTGTAAATCATATTTCACAATAACATCACTGAGCTGCATTGTGTATTCTTCATTTATTTTATTTTTGTTTATATTTCAAATGTCGTTTCTTACTTTCTTCCATCTGATCTTCCCTGCACTGATCACACTGTGATCAGCAAGCATAGACTTACATTGCTAATCACAATGTGTCCGATCGCCCAGCAGGGGAGCAATTAGAAATGGTCATTCCCGTCCAGTGACCTTCCAGTGGACGTCAGCAGAGACGCCTATCGGAAGGGAATGCCCCAACGCGTAATTGGTCACTCCTTACGTAAAGGCATAATGTTGCTCATTAAACATGATCGGTTGGTAAGAAGCGCTTTTGCTGATGGGAAAGTCAATAGACAGCCTGATCCTCTGTGTAGCACCAGGGCTGTAACAAAGTCAGGACAAAGTATGTCTTAGTGGGCTTCTTAGCACAGCATTTCAGGACATACTGGTATTTAAGGGGGGTTACAAAGTTACGGCACAGTTTGTAACGTACAGGCCAATACAAGAGCAGAAAATTTCCAATATGCATAGAGTGCCAGGGGGTAAGGGTTGTGACATATCTATCTTTGGCAGCCCCCCTAGGCCTAATTAAGGGCAGTACCGCCACCTGCCCTCCTCACTGCTGAGCACTCTACCTCTTAAAGATTGGTGGCTTTGGGGGCTCGGCAGAGTCCGCCATGATGTTAGTGGACCAGTTGGGGAGATCAGTAATCACCCTTTAACTTGTCCGCTGAAAAGTGGTGGTACCTTAGCCCAGCCTTATCAACCAAGAAGAAGCCTACCCCCCGACCTGCAGCCTTAGGCCCAGGCCCGAATACACTGCTGGGTTGGAGCTCATTTTACCTTGTCAGGCACAAGGCCACTATCCATAGTTCTGCTACAGCTAGAGTTAGGTGACCACCATAAAAACACATTCTGTATATGTGACTAAGTACCATCTCTTATGTACTATAATTGGGTAAGAGGCATCCCCTCTCCTTACTATAAAGGGCTTTTTCGATTTCTTCCTCTACCAACACTGTGACTGGAAATGTACTGTCCTTCCAAAACAATATGTGGATATGTAAATACAAAATATTGTTTCATGAGACTGCCATGGAAGTGTACACAATGTTATATCTGCAAATCTTGGAATTTTTTCATGGTTTCTTTTGGAAAAGAAATAACAATAAATAAAAAAACATCCACCCCTTAGTAAGTGTATTCCATATATGTAATCGCACATATATCATATACATGTATGAGCAGACAGCACCCTCTGCCGCTGCCTAATGTCAAGAGGCAGCCACTGGTAAAGAGAATGGGGTTTCTAAATGAAGCAATGATCTGTTGGATGAAATATTGAAATAGTGATGCAACCAAAGTATAGTTAACCGAGCCCGGAAGAAAGTTAAATATATTAAATCAGTTGTATAACTACACAGTGTCATGAAGTTTACCCGAATAGATAAATATAAGATAAATAGAAACAAGTGTGCACTGAGTATAACAAGTATGTGCTTTAGCACACGTACAGTAAATGTTGTGGCTTCCCTCCTTCGCCGTGCAAAAAGAAAATAAAAAAAAAATTAAAAAAAAATGTCACTCGACGAAACACTTGCAGACCCTTTATTGTATAAAAAATAAGGCACCATATATTGTGTGAATAGAAGAAAGATGTAATTCAGTTGCAGCTCTATTACCATAAAAAATGATGTACAATGTTCCTGGAACCACACTTTTTTGGTATTAGTTTCATGACTGTTCCCCATATCCAAAAATCACCCATATCCAAAACTACCCAGAATACTGGTTAATTATCAGGGAATTATAGTCACACCATCTAGGGTTAACTCTTCTCTTCCATGTCTAGGTGTGACATTTATAAATTCCAACAGTAGATAGAAATAATAAAATACACAAAACGTAAGTTCTTAAGACTGTCTTAGTAATGTCGTAGGAATGAGTGAGAAATGGCAAATATGTGAGCAATACAGAAGCAGCAGAGGGAAGGACCAGGTTAGAGCCAGCGACAATATTCAAACACAATGTGCAAGTCTTGGGGCCTGCAGATAGCACAGTTCAGGGATGGCTGGGAATCAGTGTGCTGAAATGAACAAATGAAAAAAGAACAAACAAATGAATTGTGAATAACGGTGATAAGAGTAGACCATAAGCATCGGCAAAGCACATGCATGTAAATGTTACACTAATACAAAATGTGCAGAACGTCAAACGGATGTATACACGAAAAAGGAGATATCAAGCACAGGTTTTCAGAATTATTCCTCTAAATGAAACAAAAATTGGGTCAGTCATTAACACAGTCATTCCATCAAATCATCAGACGGAATCTCAATACGTACCATGGACTTACAGTGAAAACCAATGACCTAAGAGCATGTAAAAAGAGAATAGCTTGTGGCAGTAAACAAAAACGCATGAACTATTTGCGTTTGCTGGTTCTTTATTGAAAAAAGGCCAGGGCTACTACTGCCAGACAGCAAGTAAACGACACAAAGAAACACAGTAAGAGCTACTTCCTCACAAACCATCTGTGCTAACTGTTCAAAATTAAATAAATAGAGGTGCAGTATATGAGAGAGCCCTATAAGGGTGTTTATGTAGAGATGACACCTAGCAATTAAAGAACTGTCACTATATAGACAACATCATACAAAAATAACATGATCTTTACAGCGAGCTTTGGAGAATGCGGCTAGGATACTAGCGAACACCACATCTGGGGACTGGGAAGCATCAACTGCTGTGTGGATTCCATGGCGCTGGTAGTACTCTACCAGTGGAGCAGTCATTGTATGGTAGGCCTCTAGCCGCGTTTTCAGCGTGGCCTCGTTATCATCAGATCGTCGTATTAGAGGCTCGCCGGTTACCTAAGGAACAGTAGAGAATTAGCATTAATGTCCCAGTCGCTAATACATTACCAGCTATCATATGATACAGAATGCAGTGTCCTCCTAAAACCTGCATTTATCACAAAGCCTAGGCTGTAATGAAATTCCACCTACTGAATTTTTTTTCTGCTGCTGAATATTATTTTGTATTGTAAATTTTATGTCCACGGTAGGCAACTTAAAATACCTAGCTATCCTAAAAACCACAGCTTCCAAGAAGTTTAGTCACAATAGGTGTGGAATGAACAGAGTTAGATAGTACGCACTCTACATAGAGCGTGTTGCTTTAAAGTCTAACACACATGAGAAACTCAATCAAACTGAATAGCAAACTCACATCATCCTTCATAGATTCTTTGGGAGGATTGAACTCTTCGTGGTATGATCGTCCGCTTGGTGGGTGTATGAGTCTAAAGAAAAAAAAAAAAATTTAAATTGGTGATCCAACATCCAAGGAAGTTCAAAATAAATAGTTTACATGTGTTGGAAAGTTCAGTTACCTGCCACATATCCTACGCACAAGGAGAGAGTCTTCCACACTAAATTCAATGACAGAATCCAGCTTTTCTTGCCGTTTTTCAAGAAGTTCATCAAGCTGAGAAGAATGAAGCTTGAGTGATGCACACGTACAGGCACATGCTAGATTATATGGTCAGTTAGGTACCATAAAATACCACTTACACCTATCTTGTTGATGCCCCTCATTATCCATATTCCTTTAGCTCACTTTCCCTAGTCCCTTTCCTCCAATACTTATACTAGTGTGGCTGGTCCATGCTTAACAAAGGAACTTTTACCTCTTTTATAATACATCCTAACTCCCTCTAGATTATAAGATCGTTTAAGCAGGGCCCTCCTCACCTGTTTCTGTAAGTCAAATTATTATGTTATACACCATTTGTCCTGTCCACCCATTGTATAGCGCTATGGAATATGATGGTGCTATATTAAACAATAAATAACAATGTATCAACACTAGCTACCACCATCCCAGTTACATTGTGTTTAAACCGTACCCTGCTCCCTCTAAATTGAAGCTTGACGTGGTCTTTTTTGCCTTATATATTGGTCCGTCTCCATTTCTCAGTCTGATTTTGTCATACTAAGTGATGTGTTCTGACAGCCTTGAGGTGCGGTTGGCCTAGGCCATCGCTCTAACTATGCCAAGTGCCAGGATACGATGTCATATCCCAGACCTCTACTTCTTAATGGAGATATATATATATATATATATATATATATATATATACACACACATACATAGACACTTCCATACTGAAAGTTGATTTTAATGTGATAAGAAGAAAAGCGTAGCTGATGTGCAGTGGAGACATCAACCAAGAATTTCTTAAATGAAAAAAACCTATTATTCTACAGCATTGATTTCAATTTCCAACCACAGTTTTTTTTTTTTCTATTAGAGCCAAGCCAAAGACTTTTTACCCATAAAAAAAAACAGTATGGTTCATATCTGCAGTCACATTTTTTAAAAGAAAAATCAGCTGCATAGAAGAATAAATCTTATAAGACATTGAATTAAATGTGGTAGAACTGGTTAAAGAGGGCAAGTAGTTAAGAAATGTAGTAATGTGCGCTAAAGTTCTTCTCTCTATCGTGTGGGTAAATAAGTTTATGGTAGAAGTAAAAAGCAGTTTGTGTTTAACTGCAGCATGATAACGTTTTAGAGGGGGGGGGTCAGAATTAGATTCAACTAACAAGAAGACATGAACATTGAAATCCAGGACGTAGGATTACTTTTCGCAGATTACGTTCCATACATATTGTTTATGTTACCCCATGAGCACCATGATATACTTTTTGAAGTTACGCTAAAGGTTTTTCTGCCGCGATGTATAATTTTTTCCTAGAACTAAATTTCAAGATTGTGAGACTTGTGGAATGTTAGTTGAGGGACCTATTTTGCCATAATGTCACAGCATTAAGGAGAAGAGAAACATACAGGAGAAACACCCATTGTATGTTCATACCATTTCAGCCTGTCTCACAGTGCGTGGAAATCCATCCAAGAGGAATCCCTTTCTGCATGGCGGGGTGTCCAGGTTTTTCTCAATCAGTTCCACAACCATCTCATCACTGACCTTATTATGAAAAGGACACAGTAAGACAGGACGGGCGACATACCATGTCAAGCATTGGCTTGTGAATGGGTGACTCAAGCTCCCTCACCAATTTGCCTGCATCCATGGTGGCCTTCAGGCGCTTCCCCAGGTCTGACCCAGAAGCTACCATGGCCCTCAGCATGTCTCCTGTTGCAAGATGGCACACACAGTACTTTTCTGCTAACTTTGGAGCCTGAAAGAAAGTTGTAAGATCAAAGCACCACATGCACAACTGCATCTAACTACATCTAATACATACTCCTATTAAGGGTGTGAAGTTTCCAACTCACCAGCGAAAGGTGCAACGCTTATTTTATAAAGCAATGGACCTTATGCCAAATCATATCAAAGATGTAAAAAGGCGCCAAAAGGCATTTAATTCAATGCCCCATGAACCCATGATGACAACCATGTAGGAAAAGAATTCACCTGTCCTTTGTTTTTGGAAGGTTGCAAACATTTTTTTTTTGTTTGCTTGCAAACCAAGGTCCACAACTTGTGGACTAAAGACTTTACCAAGATTGGCACACCCTGGTTCCCTTACTTTGTTTAATTCAACCTTTCACAAGCGTATTAATACACACAATGCACATGACTTTCCCTAATTATACAGGTATTACCAGGTATTGACAGATATGGACACAACCAGACTGTTGACCAATCGCGAAGCGCCACGTCACACCAGAAAACCCAGAGCCGTACCCTAGCACTTTGCTACAGCGCGGGTCACAGAAACACAGAAATCAATGACAAAGCACGGTGACACCATCTGAACAAGCAGAACAACGCCAGGTTACATATAGCGAGTAACAGAGGGTCCAATGATTGACATGCGCCAGACAGCCCCCAGCGTAACAAATGTTCTCTTATTACCTGAGTCCCCTTCCCGGCTCCTGGGGGCCCCAGCAGGATGGCCCGGATTCCATCCATTATGGTTCCCCTTTCCCGTTCAGCGATGTCCCTAGGAGCCATGATTTACGCACCCACAAACGGGCCACGAGACAGCAGCGAGCAGAGAAAGCACGCCCCGCCCAGTCCTACTTTCTATTGGGAGAGGCGAAAAGGTGTATGCTTTTGTTTTGTGCTCATTGGGCAAGAAGCGTGCCTATCATGACCTTATTTGATCAAACGCGTACACATTGGGCTTTACTCGGTGAGTGGGCAGGTCAGGGAAGGCGGGAAGCGGAAGGACGACCCGGTGTCATACAGTGACTTTGGGAGCGAGAGCCAATCGTGACAGAAGGCAGAGGCCAATGCGTAGACGCTAGCGAGATAATGAGCACCAATAGTAGAATGGGCTTGATATCAGCTGCTATGTGTTCATAGCCATGAACTGACCATTTACATGGAATAGAACGAATCGCATTTATTTCATGACAAAACATTATACCTTATACAAGCCAGAGTGCTGCACGGTGCAGAACACACACACATGGAGACATAAATGACATAAACACCAAGCATAAGCAAGTGTACATAGACATCCCACTTTGAGGTGCTCGTGTTTGGCAGTAATTTTCTCCTCTCCCATTTAGTGTATCCGCACAAGTTATATATATATATATTTTCAGGACAAGAATGGCTTTCTTCAGATCATATCTGATTTTCTATAAAAAATAATAATATGATGACCTTTTACTCATCTATAAAAGCTAATGAAAACACCTGCTAAATAGTTTCTACTATTTGTCCTGAGTCTACAAATACCCAATGTTTTTGTGTTTTTCTGTTTCTCTGTTTTTTTGCAAGTTATAGGGCAATAAGTAAGTGCTATTTCAAAACCCTTTTTTCCCAGAACTGGTCATTCTGCCCCATGTGCTATTTTGGGTATCTTTAAAGCCGGCCAATGCACTTTAGCCCCATCAAACCATATATTTTTGAAAACTAGACACCCCTTGGTATTTCAAATGCTGTTATTTTATCCCTTTGTGGTAGTAATTTATTTTTTTCTACACAAATTGTATTTCAGGTATGAATTTATAGTTCCTTGTATATGCCACTGTCAAACAACACCCCGATATGTGTCTCCCGAGTACAGTGATACCAACCATGTATGGGTTTGTCGGGTTGTTTGGAAGGTAAAACACCACATTTAAGAAGTGCGCATTTTTTAACTTGGAGCTTTGACATATAGCCCTTCTGCCATATAGTACTTTTTAGACTTTTTTTTACATTTTGTTGTAACTAGATAGTTCCACTGATGGTGACATCACTGCACAATTATTTTTAAATGTTATCATATTTTTATAATTTTTTTTAGCTATTTTTATTTTTTCTCTATTTTTTTATTTTTAAAATATTTTCCTATTTCCTTTGACGTTAATGGTTGAATGCAGTACCTGTATTCAACCTGCAAGGGGAGCCAGAGTTCTCAGCAGAGCCTGGAGATATTCCTGGAAACTTGTTTTGCAGTGTCTCGCAGTGCGTCCAGGGGTGGGTGTTCAGTGTCGCTGAATGTGCCATACAGTGTATGGCGAACGTTGATGCCGATCTCGGTGTTGCTGAATTTTGAGACATTACAGAGTAAAGACTATATGAGAGAGTATGAAGAAGAGTGAGTGAGAATGTGAGATGGTGAGAAAGCATGAAGAAGAAAGAGTGAGATAGTGAGTAAGAGAGTGTGAGACACCATGAACACTGCCTCTGTTTGGCTCACTCAATAATGGTAGGAGTTATTCTGTACCATTGCCTGTGTCTGGAGATTTTATGATGTTATACCACAGTTTGTGTCTGGATCACTATGTAATGATGGGAGTTGTACACCACTTTCAGACTCAGTGTATATTGATGGGAGTTTTACTGTACCACCTCCAGGCTCAGTATATAATAATGGGAGTTATGCTGTACCAACCCAGTGACTGTCATACTATTTAATGATGGTAGTTATGCTGTAGCACCCTCAATGACTGGGTGTTATGCTGTACCACCATTAGTGACAGGCTCAGTATATGGTGATGGGAGTTTTGCTGTTGAGAGCTGTGCTATAATACCTGCACAAGTGCACATGCATAATGGGAATTATAGTATACAACCACTAGAGTGCCAAAGATTACTTTACTATCCCATTAGGCTCATGCAAAACACTTGCTCGGGCCATGGTCAGCACAAAATGTGAATAAATGACTGGGTTTGGGGAAATTTGTTTTACTATTTTTCTAATTCTCTGCAGTTCTAATATCATTATTTTCCTTATTATTTATCTACTTTCCAAAAAAAAACTATGTAAAGGATGCATACCAAGGATGTGTTGGTGGGAACTTGGTGATATACCACACTCTGTGCCATGATAACTGAGTGGGGCTAAATTATGATAATAATCTACTGTGTTGCAGCATAGTAGCAACAATCATTTATACATTAGTCTGCAATGTATTATAAAGAAGCAACAGTCATCAGAACAACAAGAAAATGGAAACAGTTCAATTGGTGAAAAAAGTATTATTATAGCAGGAGTGACACCTGAGGTTGATAGGATCAGATGAGAAGTAATGTGGAAGCCAGTCTTCCTCCTCGAGTGATTGACAGAGTAATATTTAAGCAAACTTTGGATCAACCTGTGACAGTCTTGAACAGTCATCTGTTTCCTACTCTGGCAGTTCCTAGCAAACCACAAGGTGTCCTTAATGCATACATTAGCTGCCACACTTCTTCAATGGCACCCTCTGTATTCCTGGAAGATCTCCATACGGAGCAGAGTGGTAGGAGAGGAACTTCATCTCCAAAGAGTATGAGACTTCATTATCCAGGGATCCCAGCAAAACCTGTGTAAATGGACACTGCCAGAAAAATACACTGCTCAAAATAATAAAGGGAACACTTAAACAACACAATGTAACTCGAAGTCAATCACACTTCCGTGAAATCACACTGTCCACTCAGGAAGCAACACTGATGGACAATCAATTCCACATGCTGTTGTGCAAATGGAACAGACAACAGGTGGAAATATTAGGCAATTAGCAAGACACCCCCAATAAAGGAGTGGTTCTGCAGGTGGTGACCACAGACCACTTCTCAGTTCCTATGCTTCCTGGCTGATGTTTTGGTCACTTTTGAATGCTGGCAGTGCTTTCACTCTAGTGGTAGCATGAGACAGAGTCTACAACCCACACAAGTGGCTCAGGTAGTGCAGCTCATCTAGGATGGCACATCAATGCGAGCTGTGGCAAGAAGGTTTGCTGTGTCTGTCAGCGTAGTGTCCAGAGCATGGAGGCGCTACCAGGAGACAGGCCAGTACATCAGGAGACGTGGAGGAGGCCGTAGGAGGGCAACAACCCAGCAGCAGGACCGCTACCTCTGCCTTTGTGCAAGGAGGAGCACTGCCAGAGCCCTGCAAAATGACCTCCAGCAGGCCACAAATGTGCGTGTGTCCACTCAAACGGTCAAAAACAGACTCCATGAGGGTGGTATGAGGGCCCGACGTCCACAGGTGGGGGTTGTGCTTACAGCCCAACACCGTGCAGGATGTTTGGCATTTGCCAGAGAACACCAGGATTGGCATATTCGCCACTGGCGCCCTGTGCTCTTCACAGATGAAAGCAGGTTCACACTGAGCACATGTGACAGACGTGACAGAGTCTGGAGACACCGTGGAGAACGTTCTGCTGCCTGCAACATCCTCCAGCATGACCGGTTTGGCGGTGGGACAGTAATAGTGTGGGGTGGCATTTCCTTGGGGGGCCGCACAGCCCTCCATGTGCTTGCCAGAGGTAGCCTGACTGCCATTAGGTACTGAGATGGGATCCTCAGACCCCTTGTGAGACCATATGCTGGTGCGGTTGGCCCTGGGTTCCTCCTAATGCAAGACAATGCTAGACCTCATGTGGCTGGAGTGTGTCAGCAGTTCCTGCAAGAGGAAGGCATTGATGCTATGGACTGGTCCGCCCGTTCCCCAGACCTGAATCAGATTGAGTACATCTGGGACATCATGTTTCGCTCCATCCACCAGCGCCACGTTGCATCACAGACTGTCCAGGAGTTGGCCGATGCTTTAGTCCAGGTCTGGGAGGACATCCCTCAGGAGACCATCCGCAACCTTATCAGGAGCATGCCCAGGCGTTGTAGGGAGGTCATACGGGCACATGGAGGCCACACACACTACTGAGCCTCATTGTGACTTGTTTTTAGGACATGACATCAAAGTTGGATCAGCCTGTAGTGTGGTTTTCCATTTTGATTTTGAGTGTGACTCCATATCCAGACCTCCATGGGTTGATAAATTTGATTTCCATTTAGAATTTTTGTGTGATTTTGTTGTCAGCACATTCAACTATGTAAAGACGAAAGTATGTTATACGATTAGTTCATTCATTCAGATCTAGGATGTGTAATCTTAGTGTTCCCTTTATTATTTTGAGCAGTGTATATGCACAGACCCCTTTAAGGGGAGGCTTCCCTGGATGACCATCCATGAAATGTCCTTGTGTCTGTTAGTCAACCTGCTTGATGCCACATTAGTCCAAACAATCTTTGCAGTGGGATCAGGGAGCCCTGGAATCTGCTCCATTACATCCTATTTCTATCCATATTATTATATATATATATAATGGTTGCTGTTTGTTCTGAACTGGGACATGGTGCTTATTTGCTCCATTGAATGACCACATACATACATACACGATATGGACAAAAGTATCGGGACACCTGACCATTACACCATTATAACATCACATTCTAAATACATAGACATTAACATGTAGTTTCCCCCCTTTGCAGCTATAACAGCTGATGTTGGATGGGAAGGCCTGCCTCGCAATTTGCATTCCAGTATATCCCAAATGTGTTTGATTGGGTGAAGGTCAGGGCTCTGTGTGTGCCAGCCAAGTTCTTCCACACCAGGCTCATCCAACTATGTCTTTATGGACCTTGGTTTTTTGCACTGGGGCACATTCTTACTGGAATAGAAAAGGGCCTTCCCCAAACTGATCCCACAAAGTTGGTATTGTCCCCTTCAGCTTACCAAGACATTTCGGACAATGCTATGCTTCCAACTTTGTGGGAATAGTTTGTGGATGGTCCAATCCATGAATACCTTAAATACCAAGGTCACTAGCCTAGATCAGGTAGTAACAGGGAAACACAAGGTTTGGAGATGTCTCGTAGATGGGGTATTTCATTTTGCTGTGGTCTCCTAGACATGTTTCCTGTCGTTCCCTGCTGGTTTGTACTTGCTGCAGGAATCATGTTGTAATCATTTTTACTGAAACAAGGTCAGCTAAAACCAGCAAAAAGCACTGACTTCTGATGTCAAAGACCAGGAATGTGTGTCAACCTTTCCTGTAAAGACAGGAACTGCCCTGGAGGCTGAAGATTTTTAACAAGGTATTTTATTGTTATTTCCCTGCAGAAGGAAACTCCCCACTACAACAGCTGCATTACATTTAAGCAAGTTCATATAGACAAATGATTCACCTCACTAGAAAAATACTTATTTTTTGTACTTTCAAGGAGAACTGTGACAATCATAAAACGTTAGAGCAGCCTCTGTTATGTGAATGGCCTGATGCATTTAATCTGGTTTTCCTAAAATCACTCTAAATAGTGCCCCTGATGTGACAAGTCCCACTCACTAGGGTGAATGGTGCGATGTGTCCATGGGAACATTTGTGAACTTGTGAATGAGTTTACATAAACACTTAAGCAGCATGTAACTAAAGCCCCATGCCTTATGGGTCTACTTTCCTCAGTCTTGAAGTCCGATGGTTGCTGCTGTGGTTAAATTGCTAGCTCCCAACAGTCCTACATATGGTATAACCACCCTGGACCTTATTTTTTTGTAATTGCCATGAGATTTATTAATAAGTGTGCCTTAATAAGTGTGATGCCATGTGCAGTGGGGACTTTTGGTGCCAAGACCTGGAAAGTTGGTATTTTAAAGGGACTGGGAAATTTACTGCATTCCTGCCTCATTCCATAACAAAAGTTTCCCGCAAGAATCTTTGTATTTGCCCTTAACATATACGAAATAAGAAATACAAAAATACTTTAATAATTAAATGTGAAGAAAATACATTAAAACCCTCATAGAGATATTTGTCTATAGATTAAGGAACTATATGGTAACATCACCCACATTTTTAGGTTAACCATATAAACATTACAAAAAAAATACATTGCCTCCTACATCTTACAGGAAACTGTCTTTTGTATATAAATTATAGCCTACCCCTGCTCTATTGCATGGAAACCAAGTAAATAACTAAGTGCTTCTGACTGCAGAATCAGGTATCTGCTGGATCCATCTGGTCTCAGCGGATTCCACAACAAAGGACCATAATATGGTAATTGGAAGTTAGTCACTTGTGGCTTTATCTGCGAATTCACACACAGTCTACAGTTACGAAAAGGGTGACACCAGTAGAAATTTAACAAAGGGGGTTGCTATACAAAAAGTAGTGTAAAATGTGTCATTTCCATATATATCGTATATAAACAATTAGTGCCTGATAAAACATACCAATATGTAAAAAAAAAATCATCTAAATAGTGTTAGGCGTTTTTGTTGTTAGAAGTATAAAAAATAAATTGAATACAAGTGTGACTTTCTTGAGCTAGAATTTTTGTAGGTATCAGGTCCTCAATGACTAGATTTTTTTGTGATGCTTTATATTTTTTATTCTCTTTCTCAGTGATCCCTGTTTTTTTTCAACAAAACAGGAATGGTTTCACTTTTTTGTACATTTTCCCAGATGCTGCTACCTAAAGTCAGGCGGTACCACTGAATCTCTGAGCTACTGCATTCACATGTTTATGTGTTACTAATGATGCCAATGGCTCTCTAGCCTGCTAACATTCTGGTGCATGGAAAGGGTAAAAAGTTGGCAGCTCTGCAGTGTTTGACATCCAAGCAGTGGGTTTTATTTGTTAAAGGGGAAGACCACAGGATAGTTTGCATGTGTCTCAACTCCCCGAACGTCACTACCCATTATGAAGGTACAGCACTTGTAAATTGCTCCAGCAGGAAGAACTGTGTTGGCCCCATATGACACATAATTCAATGTGCAAGGAGACTTTGAAGAGCTCTCAAAGTTCTAACAATGAATTATGTAAGACCAGCCAAGGTCTTCCTAAAGAAGAAGTTCACTGGGGTTGGTTCTTTATGACGTAGATTGTAGTCAAGGAGCTAAAACCACAACTCTCATGCAAATGCTCCTGTCAGCTCTCCCTGCCCCATTATACACCAAAGTGTATGGTATGTAAAGAGTGGTTAAGGGCATGTTCTTTTAGAGAAAAAAAACAGCACACCAAATTTCCTTAGCATTTTTTTTGAGGTATGTGGGTTTTTACGATCTTGTTATTACTGTTTTGTGTGAAACTAACAAGTCTCGCGACGGTTATAGTAAACACGCACAGTGTTTACCAAAGCAAAGATGGTGTCTCCACCACAGGATAAATTACCAAGGACACATAGAGTTCACACAACAGTGTGAAACTGGATTAAAAACAATATTACAATTTAATCCATAAATAGAGTTTACACTTAGGAACAGCTTACATCTTTTTACCTGTTTGAATATCTAATTATGACACGTGATTTTTAGAATAAAATAATGCAGATTCTGTTACATCATTGATAAGTTTAATGTGTTGCCAACTGCAAATCAAGCCATGCAACTGATAATATTGACAACTGTACATGTCTTGTAATTATAGGCAAAACATACCATTATATTTTCTGATTTCAACTCACCTTAGCTCACAAAACCAACATTCCAGTTTTTAACAATATAAGAAATCCAAACTTGTGTCTTTTTGACCCAATTTCCAGACTGTAATTATTGATCAAACAGTAAAGGAAGATGTAACCGATAATGTGATTTTCAAACATTTCTACATGATATCTATTGACCAACTCACATAGTACTTGATGCACAATAATAACTCTGTGGTATTAGGGTAACTTTTTTTTTAAGCAGGAAATGGGGCATTAGCTTTGTTTTAACCTGTTTGTTAGCTTTGTTTTAAGCTCTTACCTTGCAAAATACACAATTCTGATAGGATGGCACAGATATATAAGTAAAAAAACTATGAACAAACTATAACAAAATGTTAAAAAAACATTTAGATTTTTTTGGCCACACTGGAACTTTTTTTTCTGGTACTATAATATTTTTTATGTGTGCTCAAACCAACCGGATGACAAATGTGCTTCTTTTCTCACAGCTTAATCTCCCTCTTTGAGATGTATTCTTTTAAGTGTTAGATGCTACTGCTTTTCAGCTTTTTTAATTGCAGCCTGTGTGTGAATTTGGAGATGACGTCACAGATCAGCTTCTGGTTACCATAAAATGGTCGTTTGTTGTGGAGTAAGCTGAGACCAGATGGATCCTGTTGCTACCTGATTCCCTAGTCAGTAACACCTAGTTAGACTTGGTTTCCAGTATACATCCTTAGATGATTGTGTCTAGAAAGGAAATACTATTGTCCAGGCTCTGAAGTAACATAATACTGATTGACTCATGTCACTAGTTACAACCAGTTTGCATGTGGATGACTCAAAGCTAATGATGTAATAGAAGTAAAACATTCACCAACCAGGAGCAATCAAAAACATGTCTTTATTATTTTAAACTATGATCAACATTTTTAACAATGTCCACAAGTTTTCTATTCTTACAATAAAACACAATTTAGTTTCCAGATGATGAATCCTTCTTCAAAACATTTTTCTTATCTGAAGAACTGATGGCCTTGTGGACACATCATGGCTTGGGAAGCAAACTTTCTCATAAAATCTTCTTGCACTGTCCTTGAATAAAATAAAATATCTATTACATTGTACTGTAGGTTTTGATTTTGTTAGCAATGTATTGTTATTGTTTCAACACTTTTCACTCTCTTTATTAACGTTCTTACCACTCAGTGCCCTCTCCATGAACGCTTATATTATGGGTGCCCAATGGTCATGGATGATGCCATCTAATCCTGTGCGCGCACCAAGCAATCAACGGTGGCTTTATGATGTGAAGCTGGTTAGTGGCTGCATTTGAGCACAAAATATATTGGTTGTCACTTTACAGTAAGCTACAAGGCTGGAGCTCAATGACTTCTTTCCTTTGGTCATTTGAGGTTGGTATCAGTAAAGAGAAAAAAGTTGCTGCTGCTGCTGCCATGATAGTTATTGTAGCCACAATGGTACTTCTTTCTGAAATTATTATTGAGATGTCTATCAGATTATAAAGGTGCTTGCACATTTTATGTACATTGATTAGATTATAGCATGTGCCACAAAGTAATTCCTCATCCAAATAGGTGCTCATTTTTCAAACAGTAAAAGAACATCTCTTATTGACACCCTTATTGACAGTGTTGATACAGTTGAGATACCATACTTCACTGGCAAGGGTCATTACAAAAAGAATACTTGATCACTGCCTATTTGGCATAATTTGTTCTCCTTACAATATCAGAAATATTGTGGAACAGCCATTACATGTATATACCTTTAACCTACTGGGAAAAGTGTGTATTCAACACTCTAGAAGTTGTCATTTCACATTTCCTTAAAACACCCTACACTCATAATGCATATCCATTTGATGATATACCACTTGTTTTATCTTATGGGTAGCTTGGATATGTCAAGTCACTCTCCTATACTTCTCTTTTCCATTACCATATCTATGTATGGCTTACTCTCCAAGATGCCAACAGGGTCGAACTGGCGATGATGTTGGACTGGGGGTTGTATAGACAATGAGAACCAAATAGTCAGATATACATCCCTCATACTACAGGGCAGTATTTTATCTGGACTGGCCAGCAATATATAAAAATTATACGTGTCCTCAAAAACATGGCCAATGTGGTCACCCTACCATATGGGGCCGCACACTACATTTTATGCCCATGTTGCGTGTGGCCAGGTATATCCAGCAGCTGGATGTACGCTGGAGGAGCACATCAGGGGAATGTGTGTCTATGTTGGTCAGTGGCCCACCGTGCATTTACTTGGGGTGCCAGAAGGCCAGTCCAGAACTGGTAGCCAACAGAATGATCCTGCTAGTTTCATTTGGTTGCTGGTGATAAAGCTACTTTTTTAACTTTTCTCCAGAATCTCGGTTTATAAATAAGGCTGCTTCAGCTTCTGAGGATGTGTGTACACATGATGGCAGCTTGTTGAATATCATTTGCTCACTTTCTGTATATGCTTTTTTTTCTTTACTGTTGTCTCTCAATTGCTTTTTCTTGATTTAAAGCCAAGTAAGGTAGAAATGCTACATTTTAACTTAAAATACTAGGGTGCGTTTGATGTAGCAGACATTTCCAAAGATACCGGTAGAGCTCACAAGGATTGCTTTAATGTGTCACTTTGGATTCAGTTGTGATGGGCTAGCATAAGCCACGTCCTTAGTGTTTACTAAGCCCAAACGAAAATGGCTTTAAAAATAATTTTAAAAAAAGTTATTTAAGCGGATTTTGTCTATTTTCCGCTTATAAAGTTTCGCTGAAAAGTTTGAAAGAGGAAACGTTAAAGCACAGACTGTATGATCCGCCCGGCCTGTGAGTGGGCGTGGTCAAACCGTAAATCGTGTTTGCCTGACAGGGCATCCAGTTGCCTGGAAACAACGTTACATCACTGCTGGCTCGTGTCTGATATATAAGGAGGTTCCGTGACCGACACTTTTCATAGACAGATCTGAACGGCCTCCGAGAACAGCTGCCCGGTCAAAAGACACCGATATCTTCCGCCCAGACACCCATGGACGCTGGCTTTGTAAATGCGTTCTAAGGTGATGAGACGCTGCGCGCCTCTGTTCTTCCCTTATTGGTTTTGTGGCCGCCGCAGTAGGAGGTTTCCCTCGGCTCTCCTGTAGTGGAGCGTTTGCGGGAGGTGGCCGTGTTCCCGCTGTCCTCCCGAACCCGGACTAACTGCTCTTCTCTTTCCACAGAGGACACAAGACGCCAGCAGCGGCGGCAAGACTCACACCCCGGGGTGCTGCAAAGTCTCGGAGTTCACAGCAGAGCCTCCCTGGGTGCACTGACCTGGGGTAAGTTACATAGTGGTACACCGGGGGGGGGGGGGGGGCAGACGACCTGGCAGACCCCAGTGTGTGTATGGGGGGCTAGATATAGTTAAATTGGTGTATTGCCAATCCGTGTATTCTCTTGGCAGTTTTTGGCAATAAGACTGGCACGGATTACCTGCATTGCAGTTATTCTTCCTTTTTGAATTTGCAGACCTTGCCAACCCCTGGTTTACACCTCGACAAATTACCTCAACAAATATATCCCCAGGGGCAATTTGGGGGTCACCCAGTTTTGCCACTCGGGTTGACCATTTGGTCACTGATATCCCCAGATTCCAGAGGGCCTAGTGCCAGGTTGCAGGGAATGATGACGATGTCCTTCAGCTGTCCCCCTTTTCCAGGTTGTCCCTAAAAAGACACTTCACTTCATTAGTACCTTATCCTGAAGCAGTGACCTAAATATTCCCCAGATTCTATACTAAATGCAAAACATTTAATTTATGTTTTTTTTTCATTCGCAGTTTGTTGCATTCCTAAAAACAACATAATCTATTATAAACCCAAATAGTCACAATGCCAGAGTACATCCAGGAATCAGACTTCACCATGGTGGAGGAAGGATTTGTTGCCAGAGATCTAATGGAGGAAATTATCAATGAAGTCTCACAGACTGTAAGTAACCAGCACCTTGGCCACTCTGCTCAACAATAAATCAACCTACCGATTAACCCCTAAGCTAATACCAGGTACATAGCCAGGGGAGGGCTGGCAGCCTAAGGCCTGGGGGGGCAAGTCAAGTGAAGTGGCTCCGCCCCCTCGCACTCACCTTTCACCCCTCACGCTGCTCCCATCACTATGTGGCCATCAGACTGCTGGAAAACTTATGTAAGCGGCCCCTGGGTGCTGATGCCACCTGCCAGAGCTACTTTAATCATTTTTTTATTTCTTTAATATGCCAGATCGGCTTGCCATATTAAAAATAAATAAATAAAGTATTAAAGTAGCGCCGGCCGGCAGCATCAGCACCCAGTGGCCGTTTAGATTCGATTTCCAACAATCTGATGGCCGCCAAGTGATGGGAGCAGCGTGAGGGGTGAAAGCTCCGCCCCCTCACACTCACATTTCACGCCTCACACTGGGTGTGAGGGGGCGGAGCTTTCAGCACCCAGCGGCCGTTTAGATTAGATTTCCCCCCGGCCCAGCCCGCCCCTGTACATAGCCAGACCATGTAGTTTAACTTGCGCACACACACAAATTGGATGAATCTGGTAGTATGCTTATACCCTTACCTTCTCAATAAACGTGAAACTACTACACAGCAACATATTCTTTAGATTAATTTTAGAGCCGCAGGAGATTTATGACAGTTTATACCTGCACACGATTGCACAATAGATAGTTTTAGAAAATAACTGTTGTGAATGGAGAAGGTAGCACAATATGTGAATTTTAGGAATACACACACCACATTATGCTTGGCGCAATTCAGACTTTGTAGGAAAAGTTGACGTGTATATGAGCACATGACTAAGGGACCCCTGTTTAGAATTTGCTGGAGAGTTTTATATTATTGTATGTTCACATAATCAACTTGTGCGTTCCTTCACTCTTAGGAAGACAGAGATGCCTTCTTTGTTGCTGACTTGGGGGATGTGGTGAAGAAGCATTTACGCTTCTTGAAATCTCTTCCACGAGTGAAACCGTTCTATGCTGTGAAGTGTAATAGCAGTAGAGGTGTGGTACAGATACTAGCTGAACTAGGAGCTGGATTCGATTGTGCCAGTAAGGTAATTAAAATAACGAAACTCGGACTAATTGATAACTTACAATCAGAGTGTTGAGATGAAACTGTAGTAGGAATTGCAAGAATTGGATTCATTTTGTTGTGTTTTCCTCCACAGGCAGAGATTGAACTAGTCCAGGGAATTGGTGTGAAGCCTGAAAATATAATTTATGCAAACCCCTGTAAGCAAATATCCCAAATTAAGTTTGCAGCCAAGAATGGGGTGCAAATGATGACCTTCGATAATGAAGTTGAGCTTTGCAAGGTCTCGCGGAGTCACCCAAATGCTAAGTACGAAGGTTATGTTGATGTTAAACACTACTTGCTACTAAATATTTCTGTATGAAAATGGCTAAATGTGACTATTTCACTTGCAGGATGGTACTGCGCATAGCTACAGATGACTCCAAATCCTCTGCCCGTCTGAGTGTAAAGTTTGGGGCTCCTTTAAAAACCTGCAGGCGCCTCCTTGAAATGGCAAAGAATCTTGGTGTAGATGTCATTGGTGTCAGGTAAATTTACTCTGTACTTTATCTTGCCAATTTAAAGTATAACATGTATACCTCAGTTTATCATGTGTATTAAGTGTGCTATGATTTTCACGTTGTTAAAGAAATTTAGATATAGCCATACTGACCCAAGAGTAGAGTCCTTAGTTAACATAGATATCTTTCACTGTGCCAACACAGAAGAAGATGTGACGTTATGGGTTCAGGTTCCATTTGAAGAAAGCCTTAGTTTATGTATATATAACTTTTATTGGTACACCACACCATAAAATGTATCAACTGAAACCTTCACAAGTAATACGTAAAATAAATTAAGTCCTCTGCTAAAAAATCTTTCTTCACAGATTTGCTTTTATCTCTCACATTTATGTACACAGTATCTTCTCTATTATTGTTATTTATTCTAATATTTTCTGAATCTTGTTGCTAAACCCTGTGTATATTTGTACACATAATCTCTAAACTTTTCTTCTGTACAGTTTTCATGTGGGCAGTGGATGCAGTGACCCACAGGCTTATGTCCAATCCATTGCAGATGCCAGGCTAGTGTTTGAAATGGCATCTGAATTTGGTTTCATCATGAAGCTGTTGGATATTGGAGGAGGTTTCCCTGGGACAGAAGACTCTAAAATCAGATTTGAAGAGGTATTTTGCAGCTGTTACTGAATGTCTGGCTTCTCAATGCTATCAGAGTGTCAAGTAATAACAGTTTGTCTTGTGTATTAGATTGCAGCTCTGATAAATCCAGCGCTGGATCTTTATTTCCCAGAAGACTCCTCAGTGGAAATCATTGCTGAACCAGGGAGGTACTATGTGGCATCGGCTTTCTCTTTGGCTGTTAACATCATTGCCAAGAAAGAAGTGCATCTTGAACAGTCTGGATCTGATAGTAAGTTTTCTTTATCCGTAGTGATAGAGAATAAAATCATTACAATTAATGAATGATCTATTGCAAGAGGTGTACACATCTAAAAACCATTGCTTTCTCTCTAGATGAAGAAAATAGTCTCAACAAAAGCATAATGTACTATGTTAATGACGGTGTGTATGGATCCTTCAACTGCATTTTCTTTGATCATGCTCACCCAACACCCATTCTTTACAAGGTAAATATCTCACAATTTGTATTTCTGTACAATAGGGCAGATGTCCTGCATAGAAAGATACATTGCGGCAATGTGAATTGAAAAAAAGTTGTTGACAATAACAATCATCAACAGAGCCTTTTTAAAAATTGCCTTGCCATTACTCAAGTGTCTTCCAGCGTTGATCATGATTCTGTTTTTTCACATAGAAGCCCTCCCCGGATCAGCCTGTGTTCAGCAGTAGTTTGTGGGGACCCACATGTGACGGTTTGGATCGAATCGCTGAACATGTTGAGCTGCCTGAGCTACATGTTGGTGACTGGCTTTTGTTTGACAACATGGGTGCCTACACAGTAGCAGCTTCATCTAATTTCAATGGCTTTCAGCTGTCACGAATTCACTACGCTATGCCGCGGATGGCCTGGTAAGAATATCTTGTTTTTATAGGTGGATGGCCTTTGCATAAATAGTTCATCCAAACAGGGTTATAGTTGCATAAAGTAGTAAACATATTGAGATTTGGTTTGGATTCTTCATACATAGTATCTAGTTATCTAACACATTTCCAACCACCTAAAGCTTTACTGTTAATTGCAAACCTGGCGGTAAAGTGCATGTGTGACAATCCGCCATATGCTGTGTTTGCTTCACTGTCTCTCTCTGCAGTGAAAGTTTCATTCAGTGGCTGTCTCTGGATGTAAGTGAGGTAGAAACATTTTAGCATGTCTTCATGCACCGGCATTTGGAAAAATCTAATATTTCAGGGATAAGTGGAGTATGTCATACTGCTTGTTTTGTGGTTGCAGGGAGGCTGTACAGCTGTTGCAGAGAGGGTTCCAGCAGACTGAAGAGAAAGAGACCATTTGTACTCCAATGAGTTGTGGCTGGGAAATCTCTGATTCATTGTGTTTCACTCCTTCTTTTACTCCTACTGGTATCATTTGAATTGTCTCAACAATGGCGTCGTAGCATTTTACCTTGCTGTGCTGAAGGACCAACTTTAAGTTGTTTTTAAGTATGCAACATAAAACAAATTAACTATCAGTGTTTCTGTTTCCTTTGCCTGAGAAAGGGTGTGGGGCAGCTCCATATGATTTCTCATATTGCTTTGTAATAAATATTTATTTTTTTATACACTGTTTTTTTTTTTCTGATTTGATTACCCTTTTCTGTAAGGACAGCTCTGTGAAATGTAATGGATTCACACAATTGAGTCGGTATACTACTTCTGCACATTCAAGGCTTTTGTTTAATTTCCATTTTATGGCTTCATAAATTGGATCCTTATAAATATGTATTCATTTTTTATTGAAATTATTTGTATTTTTTCACACCATTTTTTTCTAGGTAAAAAAACAAAAACCCTCATCAAAATGACTTCCCTTTGTGCTTTGTAGCTCTACTTTTCTAATCAGTGTGTGAACAGTGACCGTGATCACAGGAGCCCAAACGAAAACGAAGCTAAAGCTTTTGCTTTCTACACTAACTCTAGGGCTACCTCTCTGCGGGATTATTAGCAACTACAATACTCCATGAATTGAAACAAAGTAGCATATGACTAGAGTGACCACCTAGGCATCCAAACACTTTAAACACCAGGCATGATACGGTACACTAAATTCAAAATTACATGACATTATTATCATCTCAAGTTCCGGACGATGCGCTGGCATCTGTCCATAAATAACATAGTTCCAATTTCTTGTATATGCACTAAATAGATTTATTTATAAGAAGTTAATGTAATGCTTTTTTTAATACACAAAACCAATAAAGCGATTCACCACCATGATGAGCTTTCTCTTCCTGTTCTGCTTCACAAGATTGGCACAGAACCAGGCCTTTTGCATGTGGAGCAGTCATGTGCATCACTGTATCTTGACCTTAGCTCAAGTTGACAAAGTCTTCGCTATTTTAGTCCCAGGCTGTCGTTTCTCGATTGCCCTTTGTTGGTGTAACCTGGTGCATTGTTTTTTTTTAGAGTACTTAAAGAGATATCTGACTCCGCCTGTTGTTTGGACTATGGTATTGTCTGCTGATTTGGTGCTGTTCAGTTGATTCCATTACCGACCCTACTGACCTTTGATCTCTGAAGCTTGGCTGCTGTTTTGACTTGATGCTGCCCATATAATTCTGCTGCTGACATGGCTGATCTATCTACCTGTCAGAGCCTTTTCCCTCAATCGTCCTCGAAGCAGCTGCATACAGTAAGGGTTGAGCTTCGGTGCCTGTGCCAATCCCCATAGGATAACATGGAGAAAATAGCAATTCCCTGTTGAGACACTTTATCCCTACACCAAGGGTGTGCCATAATCTTACTGAGTGCGTGTGAACAAGTATATATTTTTGTATGGATAGAAAACTGTGTAATAGGATGAATCCATATGTGTAAGTGGTGGCAAATATGGCACAGGCAGGTAGTTTGGGGGCAAAGATGTCACAGACAAGCTGTTGGGGGAAGAATATTGCACAGACATGCTGTTTGGGGACAGAGATGGCAGAGACATGCTATGCGATCGGCATAATATTTGTGCTCCTCCCCTGCACTGCGTGTGTGACATAAGGCTCATGTGGTGTCATGCTAGGGTAAGTAGTCCCCTACTAATATGCAGAGTCAGTATGGTAAGTACTTTGTTTTTTGGGGGGCTGGAAGGTGTGATTGCATGCTATGGATCCTGGGGGGGGCAAGCAAATGCTTGCCCAAGGTCCAATCAATATTAAAAGTGGCCCTGGGGCCCTATTGTCACTTTGTCAGTCATTATTAAATAAAGCTGCTATCTAAAAAGAATGAACTATAAACTGCTGCCACCTAGGTTTCTTTTTTTCAGACCCAATACAGCGTGCAAGGGTTTTTGTGATATAGCCAGCCACCTAAATAAATATTCTTAGTCATCATAATGTCTTAAGCCACCTAAAGATTCTCTTCAATGAGTCAGATGCAAGGTTTGTTGTTTTACAGAAACGTTTCACTGATCAGTTTATCAATTGTTTAGCAACTCATGTAATTTATTTATTTACGTGTGTGTGTGTGTGTGTGTGTGTGTGGAGCACAGTATGTTGGGAAAACCTTTTTAAGAGGCATCTATTTGATTCAGGGTACTATAGAAACATCTGTATCCAGATATGTGAATACATTTCACAAATAAGACAAATTAATTTTTAGGTCCTAGAAAATGGCAGACTATTATACAGGGAGTCATATTGGATTTATACATTGGCTGCTTTGACACCAGAAGTGATCAACAAGAGTTTCAATTCTACTTCTTTTTTGTTTTGATTACATTTCTTATTGTAAATACAAACTAATTTAAATATATTTGATTATAGTTTATAGATTTTTTTTCTCTATAAATTTTATTATTTACAGTAATTAATAAAAACCATTTATTTACACAGTAAGATTTACCACTTTTAACAGCACTGGTTATTCATAACTCATGTAACGTGAGTTTTTTTTGTAATACATCATCTTACATTACATTTATTTATATGGCACCAGCAGATTCCGTATCGCTGTTACAACCTAGTCAGTGGTTGAGGGGGAAGTAGGAGAGGACTGCTTGGATGGGGATGAGTTGGTTGAGTAAGTATGAGCCGTAGAGGTTGTTGGTCGTTCAGATGGCTTGATTAGGATGCTGGCTGAGAGTGTTAGGAAGAAAGGCTGTACGCTTTTTGAAAAAAGTGGGTTTTCAGAGAGCTTTTAAAAATGTCAATGTCGTACAAGGGAGAAACTCTGACAGAACAATGAAAGGAATTCCAGAGAAAGGATGCAGCAGGTGTAAAATCCTAAATAAGGGAGTGGGAAGAGGTAATGATGGTAGAAGAGAGATCATTAGAGGAACAAAGAGGGAGGTTGAGGGTATATTTGGATAGGAGTTTAGAGAAGATATACGGGGTGCAGAGTTGTTAAGGGCTCTGTACTTCAGAAGTTAAAATTTTATTCTGAAGGGTATGGAGAGTCATTGGAGCAATTGGCACAGAATAGCTGCAGATGAAGGATGAAAGGCTTAATCAATCAGTTTTGTATTTATAAATACTTAATTAAGTCAGAATTCATCCATCCAAATTACCACATGAAAATTCCCAAATGAAAAAACAAATGTCCCAAACCAAAAAAAATGAGAGAAATTATTTCTTAATGTATATTATCCCTTTCCAGATAATGTAAATCCCCCCCCTACTGCAGGATTAGTAGTAAGTGGTCGTGTTTTTAGTGTTTTGTGTGGTTAGTTCTGTCTGGCAAGCCGGCTGCCCTTGCAGTTTGGTATAAGACTTTTCACCACGGGGTGAAGATGGCTGTTAAACGTATAAATTGGAACAGCGTTCTGTCATAAGCTTGTACCAATGGCCCAGTACATATGATTAAAGAATGATATTTGTAAACTGATGCTATATTGGGAGTTATGTCTGTCTGTATATAATGATGAGCGTTAAATGGTGGAGGATTTGAGGCCAAAAGAGGGAGATATGATTATGCTGAGCTATGCTAGAAGTAAGCGAAAATAAGCTGCATTTACCCCCTAGACTATCCCACACCATTACCAGGCCCTTAGGAGGGCCATGTCACACATGAGGAGCCCCTTGTACAGTGATGGAGTGTCACATTTGTGCTAAGCAGGTACAAATCTCTCTGGTACCCAGCTGCTACGTCATTAATCCTTTCAGTCCCCGTAGGACATGCCTGCATTTACTTAAAACCTGTGGCAAGAAGCCCATTACGACATATGGGTACATCCTGACTTTGCTGCAGCAGTAGGAACGTCTCTCTGACACTATGCGGGAGATTAGGTTGTATATCGACAGCCTGGACTCTCCCTTGTGAGCAGTAGTGAGCACCAGTACACAATCATTCAAGGAATGCCTGATCACACTGGAGGTTCACTTTAGGAAAGGAGAGCTTCAGCAGGGTCTTTCTAGACCCTGCTAGGGTCTCCCATTGCTCTCCCTGCTGGCTTATCACATTAATTGCAATCACAGTGTGATCAGCACAAATAGATCGGGGGGGGGGGGGGGGGGGAGTGAGAGAAAAGTGTTTTATCCCATTCCAAACAATAAAAAAAATAAATATATATATAAATAAAAATTGATTAGTCACCATGACATCATTGGCATAAAAAAGTATGGGAGATCCCCAAACCATACTCCACGGGGAAAAATGCAAAAAACTAAAACAAATTGAAAAATAAAATATTTATGCTTTTAAAATAAAAAAGTTGCCCCTTAGCACTACCACTATAAGCGAAAAAAATATTAAAAAACAAAATCTCTACCCCCATACCCCTCAATAGCATTAAAAATATTGGGTAAAAATGTAAAGGATCAAAAGATGTTGTTGAACATAAATTGGGCCATTGTTCAGCTGTGGCACCTGTACTGTATAAGAAATTTCAAGCAGAATTGCAACAATTTGTTCGTTTGAAAATAGATGTCAATCACAGTTAACCAGTATCACCACTAGGAGGCGCAGGTCACACATGTAATATGCCTAATTTTCACCCTTGTGTAAGCTAGCGAAATAATGTGAATGCCTTCTCGTCCGACATCAGTGCCTGACCTCACAAATGCTCTACTAAATGAATGGGCAAAAATTCCCACAAAAAAACCACTCCTAAATCTTGTGGAAAGCATTCAGAGAATATTGGAAGCTCGTATCGCTGCAAAGGGGTGGGGGGCAACTGCGTATTACTGTCTATGTATTTAGAATGTGATGTCATCAAAGTCCCTGTTAGTGTAGCGGTCAGGTGTCCAAATAATTTTGTATGTCCTAGTCACCAAGAAACTGCTATATAACACCACCTTGAGCCATTATATTCCAGTGTTTCCAAATAAAACATTTTATACCTTTATTACTTTATTTTATCATAGGCTAGACTCCCTCTACAGACCCATGGGAAAAACAAGATTTCTTGAGTATAAAAGTACAGTGCTGTATACAGTAATAATGTATGTTAAAATACAGGTTTCTGTCAAAGCTATTTAGTTCCAAAAAAAAAAAACAAAAACAAAAACAAAAAAAAAAACTTTGGGTGACTTCCCTGGCTCACAACACCACACCGAGGTGCTACTTTATGGCAATGCTAAATCCATTTGTTCATACACTTTGATCAGCCAAAGTGGGTGATTAAGAATTAACCTTTGTATTCTTTGCCAAAGGCAGCATGATATTGAATTATAGTGGCTAATAATTATTGGGCTAACAGAACAGAGCTAGGATGGCCAATATGCAGCTGCCTGAAGACCTTATGAAAAAGTAAAACTGGTTTAAAAAGTAAATAGAATATTTTTTTTTTATCTTTTACGAGTAATAAGAAAAGGTGAGGATTTCCCTTTAAGAATAAGGATTAGAAGACCTATAATGCTAGGTAGAAGAACCCCCCATATAGAATTCAGGATTTGGACTGGCGTTCTTAATGCCAATATCAGTTCAATAAAAACTGCATCTTTAACTTTATTTTTAAAGTGTATTTTGGCTTTCAGTGTGTCTAAAGTAAAGGATTTAAATTACAATTTACTTATTCTCCATAATCAAAGCCATTAGAACCAGTTACACAAGAACAGAGCTTACAATCATTACCTCCCAAGGCTATGGAGCTGCATGGATGTACTTTAAAGCCAACACCTAGCCATCATAATTAACCATCAGTGAATATAATAATAATATATATATATATATATATATATATATATATATATATATATATAAAAATATGAGATGAAATACTAATACTTTGCATAAGATAACTTTTATTAAATTACACTCAACAAAATGAGCTGGTTACCCTTTTTTACTGATTTTTCTTAGGAAAAATACATTCAAAGTTGTACTTATAAGGAGATTAATCATTTGTCAGACAGCCATTCTGAAGTTTTCTGATTTTGAAATTAATATATTTATAATTAAGTACAGCTGTGTAACCTTCTTAAGGTTCTTATAATATAGATAGCATAGTGTCTTGACATTTTTTTTTCTGTGGTCAACTTAGATTTAAAAATATTGGAATAGTCAGCAAAACAATGACAAAAAAACCACTAAAACAAACAAACAATTATGCAGGAAACACATCTGCCCAGGTCTACATTAATCAGTTCTTATAATATGTACCAACAGCTCCTCTATAAATGCCAACAGTTTCCTTGAGATTGAGAGTCTCCTTCTTCAGGTTGTTCCACATTGTTTTCAGAATTTAATCAGTTCCTGATGATGAGCACCACAGCCTTTCGGATTTGCAAATTTTATGAAGCACGGAGATGGCATCTGAATCACTTCCTGCTAAATGTCTTGTCATGAAATGCAGTGGCAACATCACATCATGTAATATCAACAGGAAAGGACAGAAAAATAGACCTAAACTGATGGCTACCTCAAGCCAAATAGTGCAACTGGAGAATGGGTGTGCAATTGTTTTTTTTAGAGAAGAGCTGCTCAGCAGGCCACAGTATTAGACTGCTGCTTGCTTACAAAATCCAAGATGAACTCAACCTCGTTGTGACCTAAATAAAGTTCAGGCAACTCCTTAATGCGGTCCAGCCCCAACTCTACCACCAAAGATGTCAGCACTTCTTCGTCCACAATATCTGTGTCTGTAACGTTAAGGGTGGGCATGTACTGTTGGTGAGTTGGTGCCATCCTGTATGTTGGTTGGCCGTGTGCGTGTCCATTATTGCTCATCATTGGATGTCCTTGATACTGAGTATTGAGCTTCTGTAGGTGCATGGATGCCATAAGTTGTTGTGTCCCCATGTAGGACTGGGCCTGTCCAGGATACATCATGTGGCCTGGCATTTGCTGGTGCATTCCCATCCTTGCCCGCAAGTTCCCATCAGAATGCACAACTCCATATTGCATCATCTGGCTGGAGGACATATTTCTTGGTTGCTGTGCAGGTGGTACCTGCATGGTGTTCATGCCCATTCTGTAGTTTGTGTGTCCACCATGCATGACTGGCATCATCATAGGGTCTGCCATCACCTATATCAATGGGGAAAAAAAAGATGAAATATTATTGCAAGAGTGACTTTGCTAAACAGTTACACATTACTGAAAACATATGCACTACTTTAGATAACCAGTAAATCTGATTAAGCTCTGTTATACAGAGATAAGGACCAGCGACAGTTACAGACAACTATACAGCGCACCAAAGCTCAATACAGCTTCGCGACAAATCAGTCATCGGGGCACAAAACTATACACACACACACAACAAGCAGGTAATCAGATGATGAGACCAAATGAATGCTGATTTCTATTTATAGTGTATAACCTAAAATGTTAAGCCAAATAAAACACAAGAAGAAGCCGGGTGTAATTCTGATGCAAAGTACAAGTGAAGCAAAGACCAAGAATATTGTATAGGACACAATGGTGACTACACAACTTTTTAAAATGCTCTTTTATTTATAGTTTCTATGGAAATCAGTAGCAAGCAGGAACTCATACTCATTTTTTTTTGGTGGGGGGTAACGCCTCAGATCTTATTTGGTCTTGTCTTACATTCACGATAGCCCTATGTCTACCCCATTGATGGCTAAATGCTATTGTGTGTATCGTCTTGGTGAAGTCATCTGCACTTCTTAAAGTACATTTACATACTTTTCAATTACACGCAAGTACTAATCAATTTACCAGTCATAGTTAGAAACTGGTATCAACTGTTTTTATTACCTTGTATTTTGTTTATCATGAATTAAAATTATAAAGAGAAATGTAATAATAATAAAAAAAATGGTATTTACTATTACAAACTAAACCTGTTTCTAAGTTACAAATCTATAGTAATCTAGGTATTTTGTAACATGAAACATCCTTAACACAGCGAAACCTTAAGGAAGGTATACAGCATAGGAATGATCTGTGACATCACACTGTCTACTTTGACTTCACAAAATGAATATTCTGTTGCACTGAAGACATTAAGACACAGTGTAGACTTTCTCAAGGAGGAGATAGGACACAAATCACAATGATCAGCAAACTGTACAAGTGGACATGTAAGTCTAAAAAATTGTCTTGACAATTCAAAGAAAAGGTTACAGTCACTTGATAAGATAAAATAGGGCATCTCCCATCATAAAATAGCCATGCCACAAAATAAATAAAATAAAATGTACTTTCCATTATTTCCCATAAGATATGTGTATACATTTGGGGGAAAAAACAAGAGGCTTATTAAAAATGAATGAAGCTATAATTACATCCATTTTGCAGAAAAGGAAGGCTAAAAGTTTACAGCTCACATCCCTTGATCACACGGATTAGCATAAGTAAGGGATTTATCAAAGCTACGGTTAAATAGGCTTTCGCTGTTACACATACACTTAGATTAGTGGCAGGGGATTAAATGTACAGCACAAGCTATATGACATTTATCTACGCTATGTATTTCACTTCAATATTAAGGTGTATGGAAGATGTTTGCAGGCCTGAAAGTAATAGGATTCCATTAGCTTTTTCTTTTTTCTCTCTCTCTCCCCACCCATCTGGATCTACCTTCCTAAGGGATTTACCATGAAAACAAAAGCCCTGAAAGCAAAAGTTAACCCTTCCCGTTCCAAATGGATCCAAGAAATGACAGTATCACTATTACTATAACCTACATACACAGTTTCACAGAATGCTTGGATAACCTCACTTTTTAGGAGTTTTGGTTTTAACATAAAAATGCTAATTTTTGAACTGATTATTTATATGTGTGTGTGATATAAGCGCCCCCAAATTCTTATTCATAACATTTGAAAGCAAAAAAAAAAAATCGTTACATATTGTTAGATGTACGTTACTGCTTAAAAATACACAGCTTGCGCGTGCAGCATAACAAAAAAAACTAATTCTCATACTCACCCAAATTATAAAGTCCAAATGGTCTTATCCACAAAACGGCGTAACTTTAAATGGAAATAATCCAGACTTTTAGGTTGGAAAGACAACCAGCACGTAGGTACAGCCCTAACCAGGAGTGTACTGAAACACAGCGCTAGTGAGCTTGTGTTTCAGAGCCCTGTTGACCACGCCCTCTAACGACTGATTGGATGGACTGGGTCAACAGGAAGTGGAGGTATCCTCTGCCTGTGTTGATGTTGTAGTTGAAGAGCCCCACTGTAATTACACCTCTGTGTGGGAACTGGAAGGTGGGGTTGGGTACACCTTTGTTTTCTTTTTTTTAAATGCAGCTCGTTTGTCTGATATAATTCATAGGCAAATGAAGCCTGATAACGATTGGATTTGCTGAGGGTTGAGATATCCTTGTTAGAAAATAAACAGGATCCCTTTTAAAAAAAAAAAAAAAAAAGCTTTATCTTAAGCTTATCTTAAGGGTGATACAGCTGAGAAAGCATTTTATTGCGCTGACATAAGTGTGTCATTTATATAGGGCCGGCACCTAAGGATGGATTTAAGGCTGAAATACAACCAAGACTTGTCAATGTAATAGGTCGTACGTGCATGCTGTGGTGTGCTTGTAAAAATATAGCAGTGCTATATGTGTGCATAATGAAATTGTTCTCCTTAAATAAAATATAAGGTATAGAGTCACTAAGTATTTGTACATTCAATATTATATATACCGTATTTGCTCCATTATAAGACAAGGTTCTGAAAAATACCCCTCGTCTTATAATCGAGGCCGCCTTCTAATCAGAACTCAAATAGAGATCTGATTATGAGACTAAGATCCAGATTCCCGCAGCGCTGCAGGGGACCTGGATCCTCCTGTCTGGTAACCTCAGCTGCTGCCGGCACTTCCACAGGGGCTTCTATCACCCAGCGCCGGCGAAAGTGCGGGCAGCAGTGGAGGTTGTCTACGCGCATCGCGCATACCTTCCCCGGCTGACAGAGAGGAGAATGCCCCGCATCACTGCCGGGAATTCTCTTCTCTTCCAGCCGGCGAACGTCCGCTTGATGGACGCAGACAACCCCCGCTACTGCTGGCACTTCCGCCGGGGCTTCTATGATGGAGCACTGGCGTCACATGAGCTTCCGTTGCTCAGTCATAGAAGCTGCCGGCCTCCACCCGCTGTCCCCACCAGACACCAGGGAGTCAGAAGCACTGGTAAGTCGAGGGGGGGGGGCATAATGCTTTTCGGGAGGCAGAGTGCCCCACGACATGTCTTTAACCCCCTATATGCCACTCTGCCTCCAGAAATGCCTTATACCCCCTATATGCCACTATGTCCCATGATATGCCCCTGGCATATAGGGGTATAAGGCATTTCTGAAGGCAGAATGGCATATAGGGGGCTTTTCAATCATAGCTTTTATTAAATATGAAAAAATTGTTTACATGAATTAATATTTACTAGTAAAACTTTTTTCCTATAGGGTCGTCTTATATTCAGGCTTTTTCCCCCCTAAATTAATATTCAGATTTGGGGGGGTTGTCTTATAATCGAGCAAATATGGTATATATATATATATATATATATATATATTCTATATGGCTTGGACATACTGTTTGTTGCTATAAATTAAAGTAAAGTAGCGTAGTGAAGTAGTAGACAGCCAATAGCTAATAAACAAAAATAAAGGAACTGTGTACTCAAAAATCCTTTACATTCCATGGTAGGAATGTACTGTATGTGCTGATTCGTAATTATACCCTTTATGTGATTCACATGATCACGTGTTTATGAGGATTTATTTTTAGAGCTGGGTGCGTATGTTACATAGCATTGGGGACAAAGCAGTTGTTTCATTTGCAACTGCAAATAAAGAATTGGCACATCCACGACAAACATTATTCGTAGTTCCTTTGGTATTGATGGCAGTTCCTTTGAAGAACTGTTTATTTGGGGATAGACAGTGTGAATACAGGAGAATTCTTGCACAATTGTATTTATATACAATGCAATCATGCATTGTAGGAGGCATGTATGAACATATACACATACAATATATATATATATATATAGATAGATACACACACACACACACACATACACACGTATATCTTATATAGGCATTTTGTCCTAACATGCAAGGTATTGTCCCACTGGGGCCACATTCCATGCAGTCTCTAAGAGACAGCTGGTGTGTACACAGGAAGGATCCTAGGGTGTAGCGGACAGCTGGTATTTGTAAAGAAGGGTTTCTCCCAATGTGTTAGCCCCAATAGATAATTAACATATGCATTATTATTATGTAACTTCAAGTTTTCAAAAGCTTATTCTTACTAGAAAAGCAAAAGTGGGTCTCAAAAAAAGGAAATATTTGCTTATGGGCTCTTGATATGTTTTTATATGCATTGTTTAAACAAAAACTGTGATATCCGTAGGTTTATGCAGGTATGTCTTGCAAAATAGAGGCTGCTGCCTTGAATTCTGGGTTTAGGCTGCAGAATGCTTTTTAATGGATTCCTATGACATTTTGTGGGGCCAGATGGTGAATATGATATTTGAATTTAGTTTGTAGCAAAGACAAAAGAAATTGTAAGGAACATGAATTAAGTCAACGGTATAATAACAAGAGCAGCAGAAACTCCTTAAAGAATTAGGATCAGATAAAGGGTTTAAGTCAGACACCATTGAGAGGTCTATGTTCCCTGCTGGGGTGTGAAAGGAGGAATCAGAATTCTGGCACATGCTGGGGTCAGCTTGGGAAAAAAAGCCTGCAGGCAGCTGGTTAATTCATATCAACATCCCACCCCACCCTACTAACTATCTGATAAGAAGAGAATCCTATCAGTGTTTAGAGAGCAGCTGTCTTTAAGTAGCATGCCAAAGCTCAAGCATAAATGCATAGTTGTGTTCGTAATCATTAAAGGTACAGGAAACCGTGACCAGACGACATAAAAAAAAACCACAAAAAAAACATGGTTGTAATGAATATAAGTTGTATACATTTCCAAGAACAATAACCCTTTAACAGGATCATGTGGTGTCCGCCCTATATAGAGCTCTTGAGCTTCAATCATCCATCCTGATTAAAATCCAAAAATGATTGGAGATTCAACTAGCTGTATACCCTCAAATATGCTGTCCTAGATTCCAGACTGCAACAGCCAAAGTAAAAATGCATTAAAATCTACAGAAAACAACATCTCCAACGAGATTTAGTGGGTTTCCACATATTACGGATACTATTTTACATGTATGTCACGTTTTGTTTACAAAGTGTCAGGAGATTTCATTGCATTATGAATTCTAGACTATAAAAAAACTTTTTTCTACAAAATGTTCGAATTAAATTTAACTCACTGTAGAATATTGAAATAAACACCCAAGGCATGCATGGAAAAGGGAAAAAAAAAAATAGTGACAATATGACTCTTTTATCGACAACAACAAAAAAAGTAGAATGTGTTACCCCTATGCTGAATTATATGACTCTGAATTAGGCGTTATATAGACTTCACAATCGCTTCCAGAAGGATGGGTTCTTATCCAAACACACATTTTAACTTTCATCCCAATAGTTGTCACGTAAATGTCAGACCCATGGTGATTTAGACGTGGAGTCAGCAGATGCTGTGCAGGGATTACAATATACTCTTACTCAATGTGTAGGTGGCTTTGAGCAGTTAGCGATTGTTTTTTGTGTAGTGACCACTTTATGTGGGCTATACTAATTTAACACTAAAATACAGAATTTGTACTACCTCATTCATCTTTAAAGCGACAGGTAACACCCCAAACATACTAAATAAATAAATAAAAAAGCCAGAAAGAAAACCTAGTCTTTGTAGGAATGCATGCCATCAGTTAACGCTGGTTTTGTTTTTGAAACCCAGCACTCAGGACAATTCTCTGGGGACTTTGAAGGGGAATTATTATGTATTCAATTATCGCTAGTTCCGAAATATATTTTTATTTAACAAATAACTATATTCAACATTTTAATATATTTTCTTTGCTTTTTGAGTATTCATAAGATGCTCGATTTGAGAGAAGCAATCATGCCGTTGTGTCCCATTTAAAATAGCAGCCTCACACAAAATTGTGATAATAGGTTTACAAAGGAGCAGCAGATTGTAATCAAACTCTATTGATAGAGCTGTATATTCGGTTTGCTAAAACAATACGCATATGGTATTGTGCAAACGTTCCAACTTCCTAGAAGTGCTGATGATAGCGTTTATCATCACTTAAGGATCACGGGGAAAACATATATGAAATACCCAGGCTATGTCTTGCAGGAGCCAAAGTCTGATCGCCGCAAGAAGCCAAGAATGGAACATTAAATGAGAACAATAGAAGGCATTTTTAGTGTTGATGGTGTTATATACGATTTTATCTTAAACTTGATATGCTATCAAAGCTACTATGTGCCTTGTATTACTGTTTGGTCAAGACTGACTGGTTTCATTCATTGATCTTGAGGCATCATGAGAATTGCTGAATAATATCAGGTTTCGTGTATGTTTCCTTTTTGTGAAATGGCTAACTGTCCCTTTAAAACTACATCCAACCATTGAAAATTAGATGTAATAAACAAAAACTTTGTAGATATGCATTTGATATTTTCCACAAAGAAAAGGCCCAGAAGAACCGCATGATAAGTTCTAGTGTAACCAGTGAGCTTACTGAGGGCATATTGTTTTTTGGTTTTTTTTTGCTATCTAGTTTATTTTACACTAAATTGACAGATTAAAGTAATTTATAAAAAAACAACATTATGCATCTCACAATGGGCATACCTCTCTGCATTTGACCCACCGCCTCACAAGGTTCCTAGGTATGCCAACGGGGGCAACCATTTTAACTACCTTTTTTCAAGTTTTACATTTTTAGAATGTAAGGTTATGAGCGGGTCCCTCAAGCCTACTATTCTTGCTAGGAACTTTGTATGAAAAAGCTTTAAGTTTGTTATGTACCTGTACTTGTTAACGCGCCATATTTAAATTTTAAAATGCCACAGAATAATATAGCACTTGATTAAAAAAGGTTAATGGTAATTTTTTTTTTTGCCATTTAAGGTATCTCTCCCCCGTTTTAAGCTGCTGAATGTTGTTGGTTCAGGCAGCCTGTGGGCGAGGAACAGGGATAGAATTTCAGGACAGGAAATTGGATAGATAATTAAATTGTATTCCTGAGGTAAAAGAGTAACTTCCTTTTGTTATTGAATGATTCAATAACTTCTTAAAGCTGAGTTATTTGTCATGCTATAAAACACAAATTTAACACAACAACTTTTTTTGTTTGTTTAAAATCACTTTTTATTTCTTTTTGGTGCAGTACGTAAAAAAAAAGTTTCCATCAGATGTAATCCATGAACTAGGTCTCAGAAACTTAAAAAGATAAAAAAAAAACTAAACTAAAAATATCAAGAAAATGTTAATAATAATAATCCATGAAATAACACCTTTTACACCAGCTCTTACAATTGTCCTTTGGTTATAAGTAACGCCAATTAAACGAGAGGTTCTATAACCATCTCTAATGGATTCTCGATTACATTTGTACAAAGTATATAATTATTTACTATATATCCCACTTTTTTTCCCCCCATTCTACCATTCATCCGGTTGCATGTTCTAACTTTTCTTCTGACTTCGCTATAATTTATTGCCCTCCTAAGTGCACATTTTCAGCAAATGTTGTTTCTGATCAGATACAAGACCTGCAGGTTCTGTGATATGCTACTGTATCATCACAACCACTTCCCTTTCTTGCTATTTTGAAATTACATTTCCACTGCTCATATCCTAAAAAGGAAACATCTGTTTTTTGGGGTTTTCTTGTTTTTAACTGTTCGCAAAAATTAAAAAACAGAAACACACTTTTTATTGTTTTTTACATAAATGCAAAAGTTGTAAAAAACTTAATTTTTTTTTAAATTTATACTGAAATTTTACCAACTGATTTTTTAGTTTTTGTTGCTGCTTTTCTCTTGTTCTCATGAAAGTAGGGTTTTTGTGTTTAGGACATTATTTAGGGAATATATAAAAACAATACAAAAATGGCATTAGTTAAAACAGGATTTTTGCCATTTAAGTAAATATGTCAATAGAGCAATGGAACACTAAAATGTATAATTTGGGAAAAACATAACTATATCCCATGTACAAATCAAGGAGGTGTGGTATGTGACTCATGCCTTTTTCTCTCTATATATATGTTTGTATGTAGTTTGTTGCAGATGGCATAGTTCAAACTGTAGAGGTATAACATAGGTCAGGCTAAGCTCTTTCATTACTCTTTTAGTTGAGTGTTAAAGTGGAAATGTCTCAAGTGCTCACTTACTTCTGTTTTTTTCCATATCTATACACAATTTCCATCACATCCTCAATAGTGATACACTATTTATAATCACCAACATCCCAGTTACCATGACTTGTTTTTTCTTTCAACACAGCACATGGTTTACAAATGTGCTCATTAACCTTTAGGGCGTTATCCAATTCTTCTTAACAATCAAATACGCTCCTATGGGTGTCTTCTCTGTAGACGATGAAGAAACAGATGTAGACAGGAGATACTGGATATTTTGTCAAGTCACAGTTCCTTGAAGCTCAAGTACAACTGCTATTATCATATACACATAGGCTTCCACAGAAATGTTTCCAATATGTGGCAAAGCAAAAATCAATTATTTTTTTTCCCCATTTCCATGCTTTTCTTTAATTCAATCAGTTACATTTCAGAGCGGAACGTCCACTGTTTTTTTCTTAGTATGGTACCCAGATAGTGGGACTATTATAGGTCCAAAAATAGTCCAGAAAGATTTCCTAGACAGAAGTTACTCCAGTTAGAAATGTTAAATGCTCCTTTAGCATATGTGCAGGTTATGTTGTGATTCCTTGCTTTTTTGTATATCAAAAATACTTGTCAATTTATTAGGAATCTAATGTATGAAATATTAGCTACCCGCTTATACCAGTCTAGAGGGAATGATCTGGATTGTGATTGATGTGACATGTAGGCTATAGGTGCAGTATTGTTTGATGGATTTCGGAACAGAATTCAGTTTAGTGTTAATGCTAGCTAGCTGATTCTAGAACTTTACTTGGTATATTCAGCATGTTTGGTGGGACAACTTTTAATATTGACCATGATACCATTCACAAAGGTGAGAATCCCTCTAATGTGAGAATCCCTCTAACAGCGTGTTAGTTGTGGTTTTCAGTCTATAAATTTCTGTCTATAAGTATCATATTTTATCCGTTGAGAAGCTACACCAGATACCAGCTACAGCTTCCTGAGTTAACAGTTAAAAGCAACTGCTATCAATTTTGTTTTCTTCAGTTAGGGATTGCAACATATTATTGGTTGATATCCTTCACCACATATGATGTAAACTTTGCAAAAGCAAGTCGTTTAAAGTTGTGAAAGGTTTTCTTTTAAATATAATCCGTTTGTTGCTGTAAGGTTGGAATAGACAGGTTTTTCCTTTGGTCAGGAGGTTCAGTTGTGATACAGTCATATCATGCATATGATAGCCGAGTGTCACCTTATGTACTTCTTTTGCGTCCTCAGAATCTTGTCTATACATTTGGTGCTTTTTCCACAGTATGGGCTGAGCTGGCCCTGTATATGGTGGGCCCTTCATAATATATCAGTAACATGTGCAATGTCTTTAAATTCACCTGAGTATTGCTGTAATAAGGAGACTCATGATTTAATGATACACGATACAGGGTCAGCTAAGCTCTTCCCGCAGCAGAAGGTCACTAGGGTTGATCTTTTTTATGGTAAAGCTGAAACACATCTGTAAACTCTCCTGGCAACTCTCCCTTAAGGGTTTGGAGCTGTGCAAATGGGCTTATTGGTCTTCCGCTTTAGTGAATAAATGCAGAGGAGAAGAGCCTACAAAAGTGTCCAAGGTCACTCTTCTAAAAATAACCTAGATTTTGCGATTGCCATAAATCCTGATTTTGCAATATATATTTTAACATCATTGAGTTTATTGTCATGAATATTGCATTATCAAAACTAACTATAGCGTGTACATTTTTGCCCAAACATTATATATATATATATAAGTATATAAGCAGATTAATAGATATGTACAGTGCTAGTTTGTTTTGCCTGATGCAGCTCAGGGTACAGTAAACATATACCTCCAGCTCCAATGACATATGAATTTTTAATGCTAATGTACAATATTGATAGTGGCAAAATCCATATAGCCAGTGCTATGGCCAATGACTGGTAAAGCATCATGAAAAAGTTATATTCACTGCTTTATAGATGTATTTGTAACTCGTAACTCTTTACATTTAATGAGACAGCACTTATAGTAAATATATTTTGTTTAAAAAACACCACTTCTCCTATTACTCATGTTCTTTAATGGGTAGCCACAAAAGTGTACTGTGAGGGTGTGTGTGTTTGGAAGGAGACTGCACCCATGCCATTTATCAATCGGGCCAGGGCCGATTTGAACCCCAGTCCGTTCCTGGTTGGCCCTGCATAATGAATAGGTAACCTGTGCAATGTCTTATTCAGGGCTAACTCAGCCATTCTTGAAAAAGGTCTTTACACAAAACCTTGGGCAATATCCTGCTTTGCCCTACAAATTTGGATTACAAAAGATTATATCCATTAACCTAAAACTTTGACAATAATTATTCATCAGTTATGTAATTATTAATGACATATGTCAGGTTATTAAAAATTATAGAACAAGTTCAATTTGCATAATCTGCTTGTTTTGTTTGTTGCCATGTATGAAGTATAATTAGGTTGAAATGTTTGAACATTCTATAGATATTTTCATCTATAGTTGCACAGTGACTGTGCCACCAAATAAGCACAATTAGGCAGCTATTTATGGCCCCCACTGATCTAAGGACCTCAGAGAATAGAGAGGGGCACAGATTCGTTAACATGTTATCACCATTTTACAACAAATTGTGATCATACGTGAACACTGTAATCCTTACTGATATCGATGTGGATAACACCGTCATATTCTGTACAGTGGTTATTCTGTTCCTTAGTTTTTATATAATTATTATTCTTAATTAAGGCAGCTATTGATATAATCCTTGTATTATATCTGTCTGTATATATATATATATATATATATATATATATATATATATATATATATATATATATATACACACATACATTGAATGGGTAAATCAAAGTGTGGGCAAATATTAGGAGAAAGAGACGCTGTTATAAGAGGACACTGATATTCACTGTCTGTGCCACAATGCCCTTTCTTTGCTTGCATCATGTGACTTTGATCTGCCCTTGTGGTTATGCATCAAATCACAGGCTTTTCTTTGTGCTCACACAGTAGTAATGGCCTGGGCACATACATGTGATAACAGGTTGCACAATGTAAGGACAATCAGCTGCTTTGTCCAATTTTTGTTGGCCAGTCATGAGCATGTGGTCCAATAGCCATGTACAGATTGACCTTTAACACTCACCAGTTGAATTCAATGAACCCCTTTCAGATACGACAATCAATCGACACATTTTTACAGTCGTCATTGTTATTTCTATAGAGCCAACATATTTTCTATTATACAGATAATATATTATTTGACATATTTTTTTCACCCCTATTCACCTTATACATTAATTTTCTAACCTCTATTTCATAGCCTTCTTTTCCCTCTTTCTTACTTTAATATAGTGACAGCCTTCCCTTTCTCCATATGGCTTTTTCCTCTGTACTCCTTTTCCCCTTCTCTCTGCAACCTGCATCTCATCCTCCTTCTTTTACCCAGTTAAGCTCCCACTCTCTCTTAACCAGTCATTTTCCTCTCTCTCCCTTCTCTTTCCCTCAAATATCTTTTTCTTCTGACTTTTTCTTCTCCAGTCACTTCACACACGCGCCGCCAAATGAATGTTTTTAGAACTGTCCAATCTGACTGCTGTGCCTACAACAACAGTTCTCAGCAGTCCATGGTTTACTAGAGATGGTTTATCGTCCATAATATCAACAAGGGATGCAATACCAGAGCCATAAATACCGAGTGGGAAATTAAATTATGAAATAATTATTAAAATGTACTCATGCTACAGTTTTCAAAAACTGAACATCACATTTGAGACATTTTTCTTAATTCTGTAACACCTCACTGGAGTTTTATCTAAAATATTGTCCTTGAGTATCTGTACAACTTTTCTGAAAGGTTTGCATAACCAAGATCAATGTGATGTGTTACTTTCTCCTTTTTTGTGTCCAACACCTGAACAAAACCCATGTACATACCACTTACAATGGCCCTGCAGAGGTATTGCTGCTGTGAGCATAATCCCAAGAGAAAACAATCATTTTGTGCTACTTCAGTCATTAAGTCAGGTTGTTTATTTTTTTTTTTTATTGAGGGTGGTTGTATGAAAGAAGAAAGGCAACAGCTGCGTTATATACAAGGACATGAACAAGGCACATGGTTTCCTTTGACGGTTTTTCTTCTTTCTTGCCCTTACTAGAAATGTGTGATGTTCATCTAATTGTTACACTCACCACTTAAACCTGCTTATTTAGTTGGGTTTCACCTCTGACGATTGCCAGCTACCTTAGTTACCTTGGGTGTTCCTGAGTTTATGTCTGTTTTGATTTAGTAAACATTTATGAACCTGTGTGACCCATGTTAAACATTGCCATGTTTTCTTAGTTACCATTCTCAGCCGGATGTCCTAATCCCCTATCTGTTCTTCCATGGCAAACCAGAACTGCCTGTCCTGGTGGGAAAATTTATATTCAGCAGTTACTGCAAAATGTGGGTTCAACCCCTAGTGAACTAGTGTTGAAAACAAATTCCCTATTGGCTCTAAAAGTGTTGCCTGTAATCTTTATTCCTTTGATGCACAACATATTACACACATCGGACACAAGTAACTCAGGTTCTGTTGATTATATCACACACTATATATATTTATATATATACATATATATATATATATTAATACACACATAAGCTGTGTGTGAAACACATTCTAACCATACATGTTTGTAGAGATAGGCCTTGTTCTGCTATTCTGTCACATGCCTATCTATCTAGTATCGCCTATACATTGGAATAAAACTTTACATACGTCAGCATTTCCTGTATATACGTATCCCCTTGATCACCCTTAACAAAATTATCCATGCTGAAATCGGAACTCTGTGGGCATAAATGTCCCAAAGTCTACTGTTTCCCTTTTTGACCTTTTGTTAACCTAATCAAGCCTTCTCAAACTACACTACCCTTTCAACCTCTCCTAACACACAGCAGCAACCCTGGCCTAAACAAACTAACTAAACACACCTCCTAAGATGTGTCTGACCCACTGATTAGCAAAATCCTCCGCAAGCCTCACAGCTCAAAACTTACCACGCCACTTTTAAGTAAAAAATAAATCACACCATACAACAGGAAATCACAATTCACAAATCATTGCTTTATAGTAAACCAGAATAATCATTTCTACAGTATTATTCATGTGATCTCCAGCCTTTCTTACAGCCAGTACATCTACATCCTTCCATGAAAAATGTGGGGGTGCCATAAAAATGTAAAGGCCTGGAACCCCAACCATTGTTACTTGCCTCTGAGCAGGTCTGAATAGCAGAAACATAGTTACTAATGGTAACTAACAGGCATTACTGTTGATGTCACAATGTGGTAAGTGGTGTAGTGGCCCAAATGTCCCATTGGGGCATTATAATATCACATATACTATTGCATTATAATATCTGCCCATGTAACACCTTGACTGTCTGTTTTCTGCATGTGCCCATGTGTTTAGATGTAATGTCATCCCCTCATAGGTTAAATCTCAACCTCTATAATGGGGACTTGAGTATGGCTTTGGAAGTTCTACACCCAAAAAATGTTAAGAGCCACATTAGCCAATGCCAGCTGCCCTATTTTTTTTCTTTTGTTGTTGCTGTAAATTCCATGTCAGAAACCTCCATGCAACTCTCTATGACCCCTCATGGATACATTGGCTTCCCTGAAAAGCTTCTTAAAAGACAAAAAGAAAGAAACATCAACATATGAGTCAGGCGCCTTATTCTTAAGTGAATAAATGGGAATAAAGGGGACACACATAATAATGAAGCTTCAGAGTGTAAGATACACACAATTCCTCTCATTCATTGAAGAGCAGAATTTCATGAAGAGTTCTTAAAAAAGACCCTCTTTTGTCTGTAGTGTGAAAGCCCTAAGCCATTGTATGTCATATTGGTTGCCTTTTATAGAGTAGAGGAGGTGTGACCCTACAACAGATGGCAACTGTTTGTTAATCACAGAAGGGACCTAAGTGGGATTAAATAGATTGTATTACAGAGGTATCAGTGTATTTTAGCATTGTCCATACTGTGTTTTATGGGCTATGGATTTTCTCCATGTTTCTCTGTATACACTTATCCTCCATGCTCAATTACCTAAATTTGTCAGACTATGACATAAATCTGCATAGAGAAGTTCTGCATTTCTTGTAATTGCTTTAAGAGATAAGCCTGACCAGGAGGACTAAAGGTTATTGAAGCCCATTGTAATAATATGTCTAGCGCATACATATGCTCTGAACACGTCGTATTGTTGGAATTTAATTGTGTAATTTGTCTCATATTGTTTTCGCATTGGCATTCAGAATACTTTTGTATTCACATACATATATTCACATATATAAACAATGATCAGTTCATATGTTTTATCGTCAACTTTAACCAAAAATACATTTATGGCCACCTCTCACAGTTTTTTTTATGTTTGCGGTTGATTTTTATTGCCAGTAGGGAAGCAAGCAATGTGTGCTAAGTATTTTTTTTGTTATATGAAGCAGCTGTAGCACCCTACTTTCTAGAAGCCCAAAGTCCATGGCATAGCATGACCATCTTGCACAAAGATAAAACAATCTTTGTTGATATTATCATGATAACAAATACCTATTCAATATATATATGCGTTTAGCCTATACCACCAGGACCCAATCCATGTACCTTTTTTTAAGGAAAAATGTTGAAATGCATTATTATTATTACTACTACTATTATTATTACCCAGTATCCCCTTAGACCTGTAGTAACTAAGGCAGCTCAGCATGGTATGGGAGAATATAAATAGTAGGTACCTAATCTGTCCCTGGTCTCTTATGTAAACAGATCAACATGATTAACAAGGAGATAACCCTTTGCTAAATTCAGTACCAATAGAGTGAAGTGAGGTTTAGGAATCTTAAGATAATAGCAATGGGAAGTACTTGCAAATTTTCCACCCAAAGAAAGAATTTTCATTGTAATCCACTTAGAAAAGGGCCTTTAATGTTTAAGTAAATACTTTAGATAGTATACTGCCTCTTCATGACTTTAAAAGGGAATTATCATAGGTTCTGACTGAACAATACAAGGAGCTTTAAGTGCACTGAACTAACATGACCAGATTTTTATCAAATATATGGGGGGGGCTGGGCATTTTAGTGCTTTATTTACAGTGTATGATTCCAAAAAGTTACAAAAATGCAGATTTCCTACTGCAAAAGCAGGGTAGATAGCTGCTCAGTGACTCCCTTGCCTGGGAACTTTCTGGCTCCGATTACCCGGATCGCCCCTTGCAGGATGCGGGTATGAGGTGCAGAGTTCCCAGGTACAAGGGAGGTATCTGATCTCCTCCACCATCCCATTTACACTATGGAATATTGCCGAGCTGGTACACCCTCCATAGGACGGAGTTAATGGCGCTGTGTGTCCTCCAAGTTTTGTTTGTTTTGTCAGATCCAAGTTTTGTTCGGATTTCCACATCCAGCCAAGTTTAGTTCTGTTTTGTTCTGGACTACATCTGCTGCTATGTCAGGGTGCTGGTATGTGGCTGCTCAACTATAGGTGCTCAACACCCGGGTTAGTGTGGTCGCCCTGTACCAGGCCCTGTCCAACTCCACTACTGCTCAATACCTCCTGAACTCCATCTTTTGGCGCGCTGGGTCTTTACAGTCGTCGGTATGGCCAGTTTCCTGACATAAGAATCCAGGAATCAGAGGTACAGAACAGAGCATAAGGAAATCCAGGAATGGATCTAAGCAAAACAAAGAAACCGAAGCAAGAGTGAGATATGCATCTCCACAGCCTGGGTAGGACGTGACACTGTGCACAACTTCAGTGACTCATGAGCTGAACAGTAACACCGAAATCTATGTCATCACATCAACTAAACATGTGACACATCATGAGATCTTAGCATGTTATTAATCCATTTCTTGGGTAAATTGGGCTGATTTTCACCAGGGTCACACAAGGCTGGCTGCTTTTTTTCATTGTGGCATTTTCCTCCAATTTAGCTAAAGACTGATAATGTGTTGCTAAGCGTGTCTCGCATCTTAGTGTACATAGGATAGCGGTGGTCAAAAGGGGAACCTAAGCCAAAGCACAGTGAGTTACTGAAGAAAACAGCTTATATCGATATATTTTGCTTTCAGTATGTTAGTAGTACCAGTAATACGTGCTTTACGAGCTCACTAAAACTCCTTTATCACTTAGCATTATGTTTCACTTGAGGACTCACCTGCCAATAACCCTCTTCTATTTGTGAAGGCAGTCCTTGAGACCTGCATGTGTCGTAATGATGTAAATATTGGTTCCAAAAACGGTGTCTGTTGCCCCATGTGCAAGCCATAAATTGTAGAAAAAGCCACAAAATCTGGCGTAATTTTCAACAATATGCGGCTTCACCTATGGGGTATGTCATGGCAAAAGAAACTAGTATTGCCCATTAAGTCCAAAGTAGGGCAAGAAAAGGTGCTATCTAAAGTGTATCGAACAATGGATTTACTGCGGGGTATTAACATGGGGAAAAGCCATTAAGACTGATCTCCAAAACTTGTCCGTGGTCCTCCAAAGTAATATGTATCAAACAGTGTGTCTTTTTCTATATTATAAATAAATCTTATTATATATCTATTTGCTCAAATATCGGACAAGGTATTTTTCAAATGCTCTAAATAATACCCCTTGTCTTATATTCAAGGTCATCTTATAATCAGACCTCAGATAGAAATCTGACTATAAGACTAAGATCCAGATCCTCCGTAGTGCTGCAGAGCACCTTGATCCTCCTGTCTGGCAGCCTTCCACCAGCTGCCCCCACTAGACACCAGTGAGTCTGGAGCACGGGAGGCAAGTCTGGGGATGCATTGGCATACCTGGGAACTCTCTGGGTTTGACCCGGAGATCTCCAAGTGAAGCACTGCTTCTCCGGTTCTCACCTGAATCCTCCGGGTCATGAGAGCGGGGTGTTGAGGCACCCCGCTCCCCACCCATTCCCCCTTTAAACGGTGGTGTTTCACGTGATATCAACACTAAAGCCCCCAACGTCAGCGGGGACACCCACCGAAGTTCCCAGGTATGTCAGTTGGAATGTCTGCAGGGCAGAGTGGAAAGCCTGGGCACAAATGTGCATAACTGGGGTCATTGTTTTTATTAAATATGAAAAAATAGTTTACATGTGAATTAATATTTACTGGTAAAACTTTTTTCCTATAGGGTTGTCTTATATTCAGGCTTTTTCGTTTTTTCCTAAATTAATATTCAAATTTGGGGGGGGGCGTCTTATAATCAGGGTCATCATATAATCGAGCAAATACAGTATTCATTACTTTGAGCCATAGTTGTCATGCCGTCATTTATCTGTACAAAATAAAAACTTGTCATATTGCATCCTACAAGTTTAGCAACGAAGCGTGAGTTGTGAAAAGCCAGTCAGAGGGCGCCATCTGCTGAACACAATTCCAACTGCATGCACGATTACACTTCCAATAGCCATCAGGCTGGCAACTATCAGCTCAGGTGGCCCTCGAATACCATTAGATATTCATATGTTATCTTCTTAATACATAACTTTGAACATAACCCATCTTACAGTAGGTTGGACATCACCAAGTGTTTTACTTTGTGTCCAGAAGGCAACCTTCAGTCCCCACCTCGAAAAGTCGTTATATGCATGTGTATTTTATTCAATGTTCAGTTGGGAAATATTGCAATTATTTTTCTATTAATGGAGTAAGCATGCATAGCTTTATGTTTTATGCTTATGTTATAGTAAGTATGACCCCCCCTTACTTATTTCACTAAGACTCAACAGTATATGTGCTCGAATCCGATTAGTCAATTGAAATTAATCTTCTAGAATGGATTTTTGTGTTGATTTCCTTTGCATGCACATCTTGTATGTAGCAATTATAATATAATAGTAATAATATTAATAACCTTGCATATAATATAATAATACCCGCTGCTAACCCCTTCATGACAATGGCTGATTTTATTTTTTGTACCTGTTGTGACAATGGGCGTTTTAACATTTCTGTGCTGCTCATGTTTAGCTGTAATTTTCTTCTTTCCCGTTTACTGAACCCACACAATATATACCGTATTTGCTCGATTATAAGACGACCCCCCAAATCTGAATATTAATTTAGGAAAAAAACCTGAATATAAGACGACCCTATAGGAAAAAAGTTTTACCAGTAAATGTTAATTCATCTAAACTATTTTTTTTTTAATAAAAGCTATGATTGAGAAAAATATTTTGGTTTTATTTCCTTCTATTTTCCAACCTGCCCCCCAGTTATGCACATCTGCCCCAGAAATGCCTTATACCCCCTATATGCCACTGTGCCCCATGATATGCCTTTTAACCCTCTAAATGCCACTGTGCCCCATGATATGCCTTTTAACCCTATATGCCACTGTGCCCCATGATATGCCTTTGGACCCCCTATGTGCCACTCTGCCTCCAGAAATGCCTTATACCCCTATATGCCACTCTGGCATTTAGAGGGTTAAAAGGCATATTATGGGGAAGAGTGGCATATAGGGAGGTTTAAGGCATTCAGGAGGCAGAGTGGCGTATAGGGGGTAAAAAGGCATTTCTGGAGGCAGAGTGGCATTAAGGGGGTTAAAAGGCATTTCACAGAGCACTCTGCCTCCAGAAATGCCTTATGCCCCCCATTTAACACTCCCCCGGCAACTTCCGTTGCAGCCGAAAGGAGGCGTGGCTAACAGCGGGGGTTTTCTGCGTCCATCGCGCAGACCTTCCCCGACTGTCAGTGATCAGAGTTCCCCGCACCAGTGCGGCACCGGCACTGGTGCGGGGAACTCTGATCTCTGACAGCCGGGGAAGGTCTGCGCGATGGACGCAGACAACCCCCGCTGCTAGCCACGCATACTTCCTGCTGCAGCGGAAGTTGTCTACGCGAATCGCGTAGACAGCTACACGCTTCCCCAGCTACACACCGGGGACTCAGAAGAACCGGTAAGAGGGGCGCGGGGGGAGACAGGAGGATCCAGGTCCCCTGCAGCTGCGGAGGATCTGGATCTTAGTCGTCTCATAGTCAGAGCTATTTGAGGTCTGATTATAAGACGACCCCGATTATAAGACGAGGGGTATTTTTCAGAGCATTTGCTCTGAAAAAAACCTCGTCTTATAATCGAGCAAATACGGTATATTGTAAAATTATAAAATATGGTGAAAAAATGTGAAAAATTACTTGAAAAATCTTTTACTCATCTATAAAAACCTGCTAAATAGATTCTGCTAGTCCTGAGTTTAGAATTTTTTTTATGTTTTATTGCTTTTTTCTGCATGGTATGCATTTTGCTATTTCAAAACCATTTTTTCCCAAATCTGGTAATTCTTCCCCTATGTGCTATTTCAGGTATCTTTGAAGGTGGCCAATGCAATTTACCACATCAAACCATATGTTTTTGAAGACTAGACACCCCAGGGCATTCTTTCTATGCACTAATTCTATCACCAGTCTTTGTGGTATTAATTTTTTTGCATTTTTTTCCACTCACATTTTTCTCCAAGTATGAATAACAGGTTCTGGTATATGTCACTGTCAAAACAATATGTGTTCAGCAACATCTCCTGAGTACAGTGATACCACCCATGCATGGGTTTGCCTGGCTGTTTGGGGGCAAAAGGGCCACATTTGGGGCATGCGCATTTTTCAGTGTTGAACTTTGGCATTTGGGGATCCACTGCCCATGCCCTATTTGGTACATCTTTGAGCCGGGCCATTTCAGTGTGCCCAATAAAGCCATATATTTTTGAAAACTAGACACCCCATAGTATTTGAAATGCTAGTATTTTAACTATTTGCATGCACAGATTTTACCACCAGCCTTTGTCAGAGTTTGCAGTAGTATTTTTTTGTGTGTATTTTTCCCACACTTATTTTAGGTAAAAATGTATAACTTCTGAGTACAGTTATACCCCACATGCATAGGTTTGTGGGGTTATTTGGGGGCTAAAAGGCCACATTTGGCACATGTGCATTTTTCAAATTGGGACACTGTGTTAATTGGGACACTGTTGCACCCGGCCAATTCAATTGACCCCATCAAATCATACATTTTTTAAAAGTAGAAACCCCATGGGCATTTAACATGCCAATATTTTAACTCTTTCCATGTGAGAATTTAAGATATAGCGCTAATTTTAGGACTTGCTGGTAATTTTTTTAATAAATATATGATTTTATATATATATATATATTTGGCCTTTTTTAAATTTTTTTGCAGCTGGGAGGTTCCCCTGATGGTGATATAAGTGGGAAATGATTTTTACATGTTACCAATTTTTTTTTAACTATTTTTTTAATGATTATTATTTTTTTACATTTATTTTACTATTCACATTGTGTAAGAGCAACTCTATAAGACCAATACAGTCGCTCTTAGACCTTTAACCCATGATGCCGAAACTTGGGAGGAAAGCAGCAAATGCATAAAAGGGGAATTCAAAAGAATCCCCACATGCATTTACCATGGGGACACTGGCTAAGGGACCCCATGGTATTGAAGTACATATGCTGGCTGGACTGCCCCTTTAAGTTACAGCCCCACACACTTCAACAACAAGACACATTACTACACCTCGCTGCTCCCCACCCTAAGTAACTGGACAGACTCCCTAAAGTCAGCCCCTTCACAAACATCCAAGCAGCGTTACCAAGAGCAACAGCCAATCGTAACATTACGCCGCTTCCAACCTAGTAACTGGCAGCCTTATTGGAACGGAAAATTGAAAATGATAGCCATTGGCTGGCATTCCGTGACATCATCAAGCTTGTCCCACCTCTCGGGCGTCGCTCTGCGGCTGCGTGTTGGGACTGTGACCGGGAGGGGAAGACGTTTTTTAGTCTAGCAGTAGAGAAAGCATCATGTCCGGCTACAGGCAACAGCCCATGGCCAGGGGCCGGGACTTTAACAGCATCATCCAGACATGCAGCGGCAACGTCCAGAGGATCACACACAACAGTCAGTATGAGACGCGCACAGTGTCCCGCTCGTAAAACAGATCATTTCAGAATTACAGATAGATCCCCCTGCAGAATGATGTGTCAGGCTGGGTACGGGGTTCCAGATTACAACCTTCATTGTTAATTTCACTTAGTATATATATAGTAGAGGTTGTAGCCGTATTAGTCCAGTCGTGTCAATGTCAGATGATTATATATACGGTATATATATATATATATATATATATATATATATATATATATAATTTCTTCAAAGTGAAGTAGTGCATAGACACGTATTTGTATATATTGCAATTCAAAAGGTGAGCTTTTAGTTGGGGGAGGACTGCTGCCTGCCCTATGGAATATTTTATTGGATTCTGACATGTAATCAGTCATCATAGGAATGTGCATATACCCCAGAAATACCATTTATGATACCCTTAGGTCATTTATTAAACTAGTGGGGTCTGTGGTTACATTATTATCTTCTTTTGTGCAAATTGTTGGTACATCATATACATACAGATTAAGAGAAATTCAGTATGAGGGAGATACTATGTATCTACAGAAATGGTAAAGAGCATATCTAGAATCTTCTGGTGTGAGGTTTCCCATCCCTTCTTTGTCACGAGATAAAATCCTTACTGTATGTGTTTTCTCTAATCCCTATTACTTGTGCGCTTATATCCTGGAGAGAGGAAGGGGTCAGGATGCTTGACAGGAAAGTACGGGTGGGGTTTGGATACCCTATTGAATTCGTCACTGTCATTAGGTCTTTCAGTAGCACTGAAGATCTATTATTCATGAATTTTTACTGTATTTATTTTCAATAAGCAACTGTATTTGTAGAAAAAGATTTCAATGGCTGGTCTACTCGGTTCTAACAGCGCTTTTTATGACTGATGAGGACAATCATATAGAATAGTTGTATTTTATGCAGACTGTATAAGTTTATTGTTGTTGAATATTCCTGGAGATGAGGGTTACAATGGAGAGGTTTTAAAGCCTTAAGTGGTATGTAGTCAAGACATTCTTTTGAAAGCATATTCCACCTTGTGTGGTAAGGTACGTGGGACACATTAAGGGGTCTATAGGTAAATTAAAGCATACATGGATGTAAGAGAAACACTTACATCTATGGATTGGATAAATTGGGCCTACAATACTCTAGGTAGGTAATACCGAGTCGGTTGCCGGTTCCTCGGATGTTTAGGAAAGCATTTACCATAGAGGGGTCCAGCAAGAACGACGCAGAAGAGAGGCAGGTCTTTGGGAAGAAGAGAAATGAGGACACTAATGAAAAAGGAGACAAAATGATGTGTAGTTGTAAATGGGTTGGAAAATGTGATGGAGAGCGAAATGACACATGAGAAACTTCCATTTCAAGGCAAAAACATACGTGAGACGTAATACCATTGCCAAATGCCGAAAATTTATAGCATTTAACCGTAAGATTTGGAGTACTCAACGTGAGGTTCCATTGGAAGGCTTAGTTATTAAGTGGAGCTGCCATCAATAATGGAGGCGTGCGAGTGTTGGTAGAACACTAAATCATTCATGTTCTACATACTTTATTATATGTTACCCTTTCCAGGAGAGAGTTGGTTAGTAACACAAAATCTGATGACAGGTGATCTGTTGAGTAGGAGATGTTAGTGTAAAAGGTGTATTTCTAAATTAAAATCTTTATCTCTATGGATAATTAGGAAAACTAGAGAAACATATAGGACACCATCTAGAGGAGTAGCTAATGGACGTACAGTTACTTGCAATATATTTGGATAAGCCAAAAAGATGAATACTGTATGTATGCATGGGTGGATGCTAGGGGAGAATATATGGGGCGCATGATTGTGTGCCCCAAATTTTTATGCTTGCACACAGATGTCCAGTAGCTGTGACACAAGCAGCCACCTACACGGTGATCACTCAATACCGAAAATAGAAACATAATTGAGGCTTTTTTTTGCATGAGGTATCGTGCTGGACATCAGTAAAGTTAATTCTTGAGCCATACACTTGTACCATACAATACTTTTCTTCTATACTTTTATATACTTTTTATATATTTGTGCTATATATATATATATATATATATTATAACATTTTTATTTTTTTTACTTCAAACTTACAACAAATGCCTTGTGACAGTCTTTTAACAGAATTATGAGCAGAGATCTCATGCTTCTCCTAATCCAATATGCCTTGTGTATAAATAAGGGCTTTGTTAATGAGCGTGCATGCTTGATATACGAATATACAATGTTCTCTTGTAAGGAAATCGCTCCTGTCCTCTAAATGACTGGCACTGTATACTTTGGAAAATTACCTGTTTTTTGCTGATATGGTTTTGTTGCTGAAATCTGATAACATTGTGCTTAGATGTATTTTTATTGCCTTTTGTAAGGTTGAATGTTTCATGTCCTGACCGTGGAGCGTAAATGTTCCTCTGATCCTAAAATGTGTTTTTCTGACAGTGTTTTGCACTAGTGTTTGTTTATTTATTTTTTTTAATCTCTGATGCAGCATTCTCTTCCTTCTCCTTAAATCGCTAGTTCCCACACAGGTTAAATAGTCACCACAACCAATCAAACGTTTATGCAATTTAATTGTGAACTACCGTATTTGCTCGATTATAAGACGACCCCCAAATCTGAATATTAATTTAGGGGGAAAAAAAAAAAGAAAAGAAAAAGCTCGAATATAAGACGACCCTATAGGAAAAAAGTTTTACCAGTAAATGTTAATTCATTAAACTATTTTTTTTGTTATAAAAGCTATGATTGAGAAAAATATTTTGGTTTTATTTCCTTCTATTTTCCAATCTTCCCCCCAGTTATGCAAATCTGCGCCAGAAATGCCTTATACCCCCTATATGCCACTGTGCCCCATGATATGCCTTTTAACCCTCTAAATGCCACTGTGCCCCATGATATGCCTTTTAACCCTATATGCCACTGTGCCCCATGATATGCCTTTTGACCACCTATGTGCCACTCTGCCTCCAGAAATGCCTTATACCCCTATATGCCACTCTGGCATTTAGAGGGTTAAAAGGCATATTATGGGGAAGAGTGGCATATAGGGAGGTTTAAGGCATTCAGGAGGCAGAGTGGCGTATAGAGGGTTAAAAAGGCATTTCTGGAGGCAGAGTGGCATTAAGGGGGTTAAAAGGCATTCCACGGAGCACTCTGCCTCCAGAAATCCCTTATGCCCCCCATTTAACACTCCCCCCCCCCCCCAAACTTACCGGTGCTTCTGACTTCCCTGTCATGTAGCCGGGGCAGCGTGTAGATCCCACGCACTTACGCTGCAGCCGGAAGGAGGCGTGGCTAACAGCGGGGGTTGTCTGCGTCCATCGCGCAGACCTTCCCCGGCTGCCGGTGCCGCACTGGTGCAGGGAACTCTGATCTCTGACAGCAGGGAAGGTCTGCGCGATGGACGCAGACAACCCCCACTGCTAGCCACGCCTCCTTCCTGCTGCAGCGGAAGTTGTCTATGCGAATCGCTGCCCCAGCTACACACCGGGGACTCAGAAGTACCGGTAAGTGGGGCGGGGGGGGGGCAGGACGATCCAGGTTCCCTGCAGCTGCGGGGGATCTGGATCTTAGTCGTCTCATAGTCAGACCTATTTGAGGTCTGATTATAAGACGAGGGATATTTTTCAGAGCATTTGCTCTGAAAAAAACCTTGTCTTATAATCGAGCAAATACAGTACATTGTGGAAACTTTTTAATATTCCATTTATAATTATAGAAATATGATGATTTATTTGTAAAACTCCACATTCTGATACCTGTATGTGACTTGTAGGGGGTATTTTGCCACTGACCGCTGGAATGTCTATAACAGAAGTCAGTTTAGTTTGGCGTTTACTGGGGTTCGCAATTTTAAGTGACATTACGCCAGAAATGGATGCCATTAAAATGTAGATTTGTTGCCTTTGTGTATAAACTACGGTTTCAGTAAATAGTGAAAACGTTTATATTAAGGTGATCTTTACAATGCATGCTGGAACTTTAGGTGTCCTCCTGTGGCATGCAAACGTGATCCTTGTTTAAACATAAGGTAGACTCATGGTCCAACAAACTCGTGTAGAATTTAGCAGAATTGATGGAGGTGTAGAATGTGTCAAAGGTTTAGATCTTTACAAGATCTAAACCTTTTTTTCTTCTCCCCACAGCTGCACAGATACAGACCTTGCTAAATCAACTTGGGACAAGCAAAGATTCCACTAAACTCGAGCAGAATCTGTGAGTAGCCATATCCTACCAAATTGAAATGTAATAGTGTAACAGTGTAATAATGTAATGCTTCTGGCTCATTTCCTTTTTATGCGCTTGCTGAAAATCCTTGCTTACCCCGTTCTTCCTGTGCGTAGGTTTCCCTATTGTCATTGTCTCTTTACCATTGTCCCCGTCCAGGCAGCAGATTCAGCATTCCACTAATGTTTTGGCCAAGGAGACCAATACATATTTGAAGGACCTTGCTTCTGTTCCCACCCCGCTGTCTCCTGTTGAACAGGTAACATTACATTGCTTCCTTTTTCTAGTATATTATTACATTTCTTGAATTTGTTAATGAAATCAGCACATCCATGAAAATAAAACTGACAGGCTACACAGAAGTGCAGTACACGCAAGTTCACAATAGTGTATGGTGCTTGTCGGAGGTTCTCGGACAGACAACACTGCAACCCTAGCCCACACAATTGGTTCTAGAATCCCCGTCTTTATGGATATCCATTTAATGGCTGTTGTCTAAGCAACTTCCCCACTGAATCGCTTCTTTAGTAATGCGTGAGTACCTGTGATGACCACATTTGAAGATAAAGTTTCAATGTTTTTCTTTCCACTACCAGCGACAACAGAAGCTCCAAAAGGAGCGTCTTATGAATGATTTCTCTGCTTCCCTCAACCACTTTCAAGCCGTACAACGACTGGTGTCTCAGAAAGAGAAGGAGAGTGTTGCCCGGGCAAGAGCTGGCTCCCGTTTATCAGTAAGATGTCCTCCTGAAAATCTGTCTTGAATTCGACTTTTGCCATGTGATTCTGAATATACACGCAAGTATATATTTTAATTTTTTTAATTTTTGTTTCTAGAACGATGAGAGGCAGAAGGAAGAACAGCTTGTTTCCTTCGACAAGTAAGTTTCTCTTCTGGATAATTGGGATAATTGGAATAACTGTCCTCCTGGCAGACATAAATACATCAAAATAATGAAATGTAGGGCTGGCCAAATCCAAGTGTTTATATAAACCGTACTTCAGGAGTGCTGTGATATCCCATCCGTGCTGCAGAAATCTATTCGTCAAAACTTTTTTTATTTGTACAAAAAAACCTTAACATGTCCATTTATATTTTAGTAGTCTTCTCTTGTTTCCCAGAGTGCCAATTACCGTAATCTTTTATTGGTGTGCAGAACATGGGACAGTTACGTGTTTGCAAGATCATTTTCTAAATATGTATGGGGGGGGGGGGGGACAGCACTACAATATCGTTACAATATTACATGGAGTCAATATTTCTGAGGGAATGCGGCATGTTGTTAATCATGGACCAACAACAAGGGAAAACATCATATTTTTTTTTTAAAGAAATTTGTTGCGCATTACAACATTAAGGAAAGTGGCCTTTGCAAAAGCTTTGAGAAAAATATCAAATTATGACAATGTTTCCATCGATTGGAAGGCTGTATTCTGTACTGGCAAATAAAATAAAATAAAATACCAGCTGGGGTGGTGGTGTGCCAACACATGCCATGTAGGGTATAGTAGTCAAGAGCTTTGCTGCGTTTTTTAAGATGAAACCATAAAATAATTAGTACTAACTTATAAATAATTGGTGTAAAAAAACAGAATTTGAAATCCAAGAGCCATTTGGTCCATTTAGCCCACCCATTTAATTAGAGCCAGTTTAGCTTGTATGTACTGAATGCCTTTACACTTTTTATTGTATTCCTGGAGTCACTGGTGCCCTATCTATTCTGCCTCCTCCATTCTAGTAATGATGAGTGGAACCAGATGCAGAGCCAGGGAGAGGAGTTTGCAATTACAGAAGAGGACCTTGAGCTTATAAAGGAGAGGGAGAGCGCCATACAGAAGCTAGAGGTAAATGAATGTGTTTTGCGCGAGACAGAATTGTGGAGGTGGAGGTGAGATGAGATTTTGGTTGTATGGAGATGTGCTATTGGAGTGTGGTGTAAAACTGTTACGACTAGAGAGAACGTTTTTACTAACTGTTACACGTCAACGGTAGCTACCGACCGTCTCCCACCGCAGTTTAAGCATTGTTGAACAATAGTTTATAAGTGAAATTATTTATATTCAGAAATTAATTTTTGAGAAACTGACAACAGGAATTAGAACGTTTTGTATTACAAGAGAAATGGGAAGAAGCACTATATAATAGTATGAAGGCTTCAAGATTTACAAATCACACAGAATTACCACCAGAACAATAGTTTATGAGTAGTTGTCTCTACTAAGTCAGTGCTCTGTTGGAAAAATTGCATATCGTCAGTTTAAACCTATATTGTGGAACAGTGTATTCTGAATTGGCTTTACAAGTGAAGTTCTTAATGGACCCATTCACCGGAACATTACGTATCCTTCCAGATGACTTCCTTTTTAAGTTGGTCAAATTGATTTAAAATAATGGCCTGCAATTTCCCACAGTTCTCTGACCTATTGTTTTGTATATTCACTAATTTTGTACTAGCTCATGTTGAAATGACCTTTTTGTTTTGGTAATAAGTTAGAAGTTAGAAACTGAACAGATGAGTTTGGTCCCGGCTTTTCACTCGTTGTTCATCTTTCAGGCAGATATTCTTGATGTGAATCAGATTTTCAAGGATCTAGCAATAATGATTCATGACCAAGGAGAAATTATAGGTGCGGACCTCATGTTCACGGCTAAGTATCTTGGAACTTTATTGTTCCAGCCTTTCTTTTTTTTTTATCATTATTAACATAGTAGTTTATATAGCTAGAGTTAGAAGTGGAATAAGTATTTTTGTCGTGGGCATGTACTTGCCAGATTAATATGTATCACATAATGACAGAACAAGTCATTCTTTCTGATGGTTATTTGTTTGTAGAGAGGGTGTCATTTGATGTGCGCATTTTGCGGGCCATGTTTCTAGAAAAATGCATAGATCAAAAGTTCTGATGTTTTGCTAGCATGTATGTGATTGGCTGCTGCTTCAGTAACTTCAACGGAAGTGCTACTGAGCAAGAAATATACATGCCGATTCTTCCTCACTTTTGTAGAGGCAATCAAATAAGGACTTAAATGAGACAAAAGTCTTATTTTCCATCTCCAATCTTCCAATCTACATGCAGCACAACATGCATAAAAATATACTTTTTGGGTACTAGCCTGTTCTTTTAAAGCATGTACGTGTATGCCCAGTACCATGCTGGATATCACGCAGTATGATATAAAATGTGTATAGCGCTCATGGAGTGATTTAGTTAGTAAAATACTCAGTGTTGGGCTAATATATAAAAAATAGTATCACCCAATCAAGGGGTAGTCTATTGCTTTCCAGAAGCCTGGAGAAATCTAAATAGGTTAAGCTGCTTGTCCTTCCACATAGGATCTACAGTGGGGCATGGACCTTAAATAGATGTCCATCTTGGATAAATTAAGGGTGTATTTAAATACCTTTTACTTACTTGTGTATTTAAATCTATTAAAATTGTACACGTTAAATAAAATGTAGCGGATATCCCTTGCTAAGGGTCCACGCATGCACATATGAAAAGTAAAGATATGGTGAAGCCTACAAATGGAAAAGGTTGTACAAACTTTTATATGTACAGAATGGTGTCGTATTCAGGACATCTGTAATCACTTCACTTGCTCTCTTTTATATTGCAGATAGTATAGAAGCCAATGTTGAAACTGCCGATGCTCATGTGGAGAGAGGAACGGAACAATTACAAAGGGCATCCTACTACCAGGTATTGCAATGTTCATGACAATTTGCTGTGCATGTATGATAAAACTATAATTCTGCTGCTTAATTTCCTGGAGAGAGTGATGGCTTACATGACATCTATTCTCACTGTGCCCTGGCTTGGCTTGTATGTGGCTATTTAAAAAAGCCCGTTACCAAGGAAGTCATTTTCTTTCAAGGCGTATATTAAAAAAATCCAAGAGCCCGACACTTATGTATACTAACATTTTATAATGAGAGGGCTTGCAGAATAACTACCCCACCATACCATAAGTAGTGCTCATGCTGATATTCATAAAGTAATGTATATGTATTTTGATATGCTTTAATACTTTTTACTACAGTGTGAATACCCCATTTTTTAAAAATAAAATAACGTGTAAATGTAGAGGTATCGCTATTCTAGGTTTCTGTTTAATACTTATATTAATCATTTTTTGTTCATTTTTTTTTTTTCTCCTCCAGAAAAAGTCGCGGAAGAAGATGTGCATCCTGATCCTCGCTCTTGCCTCAGGAGCTGGAATTTTGGCTCTGATCTTGTGGCTGTCTTTGAAATCCTGAGAGCATTCCATATAAATCTCCAACTTGTGACAAGCAGCAAGAGAACCCCATCTCCTTGACACATCTCCAATTATTCCCTTAGTATCCACGTTGAAAACATTTTCTAGACCCTACAAAAAGCAGTCTGATTCCCATGCTAGGCACCAAGGCTTAATGATCAGACTTGAATAGCCAGAGCAAATTGGTTGTCTATGCAGTTGACATATTTAATGGCTCCTTGTTTTAGAATTATCACATTCATAGACTATTAGGATTCCTATTATATGAGAGCATTTAATTGACTCACTCCGCTGTATCCTGAAGACCAGGCACTTGTCAAACGTCACACTTATTTACCAAGGAGCTGTTAACCCCCAAATGGATTCAGTGTCTTTACCACCACCACCACCTGTATATAAAGCATTTTTAGGTTAAGGTTAGGTTAAGATATTATACCTGGAGAAAAAGTAAAAAAAAAAAAAAAAAAAAATACCAAAAAACATAATTTTCTACTTGGGGAAGACTGGCACGGTTTTATGTAGGAGCTGCACTGGGAGTATGATTATTATGCCTGTATAAAACACTGATGGACCTGAATTTCAAGGCAATACAGTTTGACCTGGTTAATTGTTAACTATTAAATAAAATGTTGTACTGGAAGACTGATGTGCTCAGCATTGTGAAGTCACATATTACTACTTCTGTATATAAAAATATATGTGCCCTATATTTTGATAGTTGTTGGCTCCTAGTCCTAGAAATTGAGCTATGAACGATTGTAGTAATATATTAATATTTGTGTGTGTTGTGTGTAGGAACCAAAATTAATAGAAATATATTAAATCTATTAAAAAAAAAAAGTAGAGGTCCTCATTCCTTGGGATGTGCAAGAAATGTTATGGCTTGGTGATGACTGATTTGGAATACAAAAGTGAATGGTGGGTGCATGAGCATACTAGGTATAATTTGGTTAGAAAAACATTAATTGTTGCACTGCCTCCACGAGAGTCTTTCTAAAGCAGGGTCTGGGTCTCGTAAAGTAGTGTTTTTGTGCTGTAAATGGAAGATCGTAACAAATGTTTTACTCAAATTTTTATTGAAATGCATCTGAAATTGGAGTTAACTAGTCAACAGTAGCTACAACAGTTGTCATATTTTGTAATATACCGGTAGATTTGAAGAGGTCAAGTGGACCCAGAAAAACTTGTATGTTTCTATTATGACGGATCATGTAACTAGCTAACTTTGTTACAGCTCCACCTGCACTCCAAAGTGTTATTCACACTTATGATCATACACAATAGATGCTGTTATTCCTCCCAACACATCCGTGACCACTTCTTATCACAACCAATGATATGGTATGTCCAGTTGTGTTGTGAGATTACAATGAACTCTGTCTGTACTGCTGGTAACAGTATATGTGTGTGTATGTATGTATGTATGTATATATATATATATATTAGTGTAGAGTAGAGGTTGTAGCCGTATTAGTCCAGTGGTGTCAATAAAGCATTATTTGAGCAAAACATAGAATTCAGTGTTGTGTGGCAGGGGAGGGGGCTTGCTGCCCAGATCTGATAAGGGAGGGTGAGATGTTTAAAAGTATGTGTCCCTCCAAAGGGTCATAAATGTTCTGAGTGGGAGTTTTGATGGGGAGATTTAGCACTGCTAAATTGAATTCTATGTGTCTTTTTGCTCAGAAATGCTTTAGACTTGAGAAAGGGAGAATAGCTCCCGAAAGATACTTTTTTTTTCATCTGTTATTTGATTATATATATATTTTGTGAGGTTGTAAACCCCAGGGAGATGATTAGCATGGCATTTGGGTACAGGCGCTATGAAGATCATACATATGGGTCCCTGGGGAACAGAGCATTGGCCCACCCTTCTCTTCAATTGCTCCTCCACCAGAGACCCATATGTATGATCTGCATAGCACCTGTACCCAAATGGTCAGAATGGCTGTAGGAATGCACCTAAGCAAGGCCCACTGTACTGGGCATGAGGGCTCAATAACAAGAACCAGCAAAAGTCTGCAGCATCTGGGGATCCTAGTCGGTCCCCCATCCTCAGAGGCTGACGTACAAATTCCAGTGTTGAAAAGCCTGTGGAAGGAGGAGGAGCGTATGGCCATTCTAACATGGAAGCTCCCAATCTTATAAGCAAGACAGACCAAGGCCTGGTCAGTACCATTTTGGCCTGCTGACTGGGATACCTAGTAGCCTTTGTTTAGGTGTACAACTATGGCCATTCTAACATGAAACCACCTGATCTTGTCTGATCTTGAAACCAAGGCAGGTCAAGGTGTCATCAATACCAGTATGGGTGCCTGACTGGGAGCCCCAGATGCTGGATGCTTCTGCTCATTCGTGACATAGTTCCAGCTTTTCTTTGCTTGGTGCCCACATATGTACTTGGCACAGCATCCCCTTTTTCATGTGCCACCTTTGGCCATTCTAACCTATGTGTCCAATCTTGGAAGCAAGGCCGGGTCAGTCCCAGTATGGGCAACCGACTGGGATCCTGAGGTTCCATTTGCTTTTGTCATTGCACTATTGTTTTCTTTCCTAGCTGCCGGCTTGCGTGCCTAGCATAGCAGGACTTTCATTGGCTCCCAGATTGCAGTCATTCTAACTTGAAAGTGTCTGATCGTATCCCAGCTTGGAAGCAAAGCAGTTTAAGAACTGGTCATTACAGACATGGTTGACCGCCTGGGATTGCCAGGTGCTGTAGGCTTTTGCTTGTTATTGTCCCCTCTTTTCTTTTTGCTTGGTGCCTGCGTGTGTGCCTAGAATGTGGGCCTTTCCTTGAGCACCTGCCTACAGCTATTCTTATGTCCAATTTCAGAAGCAAGGCAGATCAAAGCTCTGTCAGTACTAGTATTAGAGATCGACTGGTATCCTGAGATCCCATAAGCCTTTGCTGATTGCTTGGTGCCCATATGCCTAGTGATACTGTTCTGACAAGGAGAGTAAGTGATTTTAGCAGCCCACTACAATCATCAGACAGAACCAATGTTGAGGTGAAAACAAGAAACAGTTTACTGTGAACCCTGCCCAGAAAGCTTGGTGCAACAATCAGGCCAATAAGCACAGCAATGCCCGTATAACCCTAAATTGTTGGTTTTGGGGGTGATCCCAAGGGAGTGGCACGATCCTGGGGTATTGACGGATTGCCCTGGGTCCCTAGATGATTAGGTCCTAAAAGTGGCTTGATACGTGGACTGGAGCCCGAGTGGTAGCAGTTTCAAGGTTCACTGTGACAGTTCACAAAAGCAACCGGGCAGAGGCTCCATAGCTCAGGCTGCTAAACCCCAGTCAACAAAAGGTGCTTAAAAACCAGGGTTCCCAAGGGGAAAAAAGCCCAGGGTGCACTCCTGCGGATCCTACCCAAAAAACAGATCCAGAGATTTACGGCTAAGACCTGCTCAGGTACAGGGCAAATAAAGATCTACTGGGTCCGGGTGACACAAAGGGTGTGATTATACTCCTGGGAACAACCAAAACAGGTAAACACAACTGACTATATCCCCAGATACTGTAGGCTTTTGTTCATTCTTGTTATTCTTCCCTCTTTTCATTGCTTGGTGACTATGTGCGTGCCCAGCACTGTGAGCCTTCTTTGGGTACCCTCCTGCGGCTATTCAAACCTAAAAGCGCCTGACCTCGAAACAACAATGGCTGGCATGTATCGTTAAGACGAGCAACTGAGATCCCCATGTGCCATAGGCTTTAGCTCGTTTTTGTTATTCTACCCGTTTCTTTTGCTTGCTGCTCGCCTTGCTGGGATCACTGACTGCGATCAGCAATGCAGGGCTATGGAGCCATGTGATCTGTGCAGGGAAGATCAGAACAAACAATGTTTAAAAAAAAAAAAAAAAAAAAAAAAGGAAACAATTGTATTTCCCGTTAGCGGCTTGATCATATATATCATATCTAAAAATAGGGGGAAAGAATTGGAAGAGGATAGCTCATATGGGTTCTAGAGCTCAATTACCCCTTTATGTCCTTTCACATCCTCTTTATAAGAGAAGAAACTGATGAAGAAGATTTTCGGATCTTAATTCCTAAATATTCTAGGAAATATTTTTTAAATCCATACGGGAAGTGTTTTTAAAAGGTATCCACAACATGAGCTTTAGATTTTGCCACATTTATTTTATGACAGGTTACTATATTCTGTAAGATTCTTATAGAGATTTTGGCACGCGATTAGTCGTTAGCAATAATATCCCAATTGATAAATGCATATTCAAAGGGAATGGAACACCTTGAATATTCTCATTCAGTTTGAGTTCTAATGCTAGGACGCATAGCAATGCTGAAAAAGGCCACCTCAAAAATAAAAAGTCCCTCTTTGGCCATTTGACTGTTTGGGGTATGCAACATTTCCGCTATCATTGCTAGAGACACTAATGCCCCTCTGAGGACAATTTGACTTCCAAGGAGAGGTAACTTTTATCAGAAGTTTAAGTGAACAGCAGGCGTTCTGGTCACCCCGAATACATGAATCAACTTCGTTCAAGCACAACCACGCATTTATTAGACACGATAGGCTCTGGCGCATGCGCAGGGGGCTGCGAGTCGTCGGTATACACTGCGCATGCGCACCAACTGAGTTCCGGATGCAGTATTATCGCTTTCCCAGAATGCTTTGAGAGGAGGAGTAGAAGCAAAGATGGCGGCGAATCCGAACTCCAACAAATATGGATTTGATTGTCCAAGCTGGTACGAAAAAGCATTAAAAAAATGAGAGATTTCTATTATGCAAGGTGGTCGTGGTGCAGCATGGATTAAGGCAGTAGGGATAACGCATTGTTGATGGTAAATAGGAGATGCAATGCGTGAATGATGAGGGGGCGGGTATCTGTCGGAAATGTTAGGTAGGGATATAAACGTGGATTAAGAAGCCAAATCCAGTAACTGACTTGATCTTCAGTGTGTGAAGAATGTGAAATTAATGTGTTAATTAATGTGTTAAATGACGCCTTGCGACTCCACCGGATTAAAGTGGTTAGTTTGTAAATGGAACACTGTCGGTGGTGATACTTTGTAAGGGCCACTGCAGGAATGATACGTGTACTCGAATTAAATATAAACCGGGGAGTTTGGGTAGATTTATCATGTTTTTATTATTTTTGTCCCCACACAGGGCAGGAAAGCCACCTCCGGGCCTGCATCTAGATGTTGTCAAAGGAGACAAGCTGATAGAGGTAAGAGATAACAGGGATGGATTTACACCTTTGATCTGCTAGGAGTGGGTGTTCAGACGGGCATACATAATTACATAATCCTAAATACATTAACAAAGTACATCTCTTCTTGGAATGACATCGGTCACTCAAATCAACAGAGACGTGTACACGATGGTAAGATATTGCTATCGATCTTTCAGGCCGCGTGTTCTACAGTGGAATCATGGGTGATTTTCTATGAACCTTAAATTCTGGCTGGTTTATGTCAGATTACGTTTTAGCAAGGCTTTTGGAGTATTGCACAGCTTTTGCAGATCAGGCTTTGGTCTTTTAGTTGTCCTTCTCAGTTTAGTTTGAGTGCTTGCAAAACTTCTGTAAGGTAAGCTGCAAGTGAAGGTTAGCCTATGTAAGTGTGACCAAATGTAACAAGAACTGGCTATGTTGTTTTTTTTCCGGTCTCTGCACTTGGTACTAGCCTAGATATCCATGCCTAGGTCTGTTCTCAGACTTGGACATGCCAGGTGGTATCTGGGTCCCAAAAGTGCCACATTAATCGGACCAGAAGCATTTAAGCTCATTGTGTATAGTGACACTCTGGGTTATAACTTATTGGCACAATCACAACCTTGGATATGTAGTGTTTTGTGGTGTGCCTTCAACTAGGCATTGATCCTAAAACTTAACTCATATTAAGTCACATTACTAATGGCATTTGTTTGCCTTACACTAATTGACCTTCCTCATCTATCCAGCTTGAACCCCCCCTCCTCCATTAATATGATTAATTATGATTACAGTTGTGAACTTGGCATGTCTACTATAAACTTTGTAAGAAATAGAACTGGAAATAATTAAATGTGACATTTCGCTTTACTGCCTTTTTATGTGCATGAAATTGGATTAGGTGTGTGTGATTTTCATTGTACTGTAGAACATCTTTTTATATTTATCCTGTTTTATTAAAATAATTCATAAGGCATTTAGTGAAGAAGAATAATAGGAGGTGTTGATCTGCCATTGCTGTCCTACCCTGTCCTTACCATAATTGGTATGGGTTGCATTCTTTATTCAAATTTGCATTTGATTTTTTTTTTTAACAGAAGCTAATCATTGATGAGAAGAAATACTACCTGTTTGGACGGAACCCGGATATGTGTGACTTTACCATTGATCACCAATCATGCTCCAGAGTTCATTCGGCACTGGTTTACCACAAGCATCTGAAGAGGGTGTTTCTCATAGATCTCAACAGCAGTAAGTGCTTTCTTTGAAAATAAAATCAAATGCCCGTCAGTAAAGTATTATATCTTTTCAGTTATGATTGGGTCAGTCTGAATATAGCTGAAGCAGTGTGTAGCTTCTCTGTAACAAAGCTTTGTGTCACCCTTGAAAAAATTGCTCCCTAAATGTGACCTCTTGTTACCAAATTTTTTGACTGGTTTATGTAAAAACAAACTTTCCATGGACACTGTTTCTTTCATGATGGCACTTTGTATGCAAGGCTTATTTTGTCTTGTTCATCTGTGTAATGTAGCTACATTTTATATTCAGTTGGTACCCCTAATTGCTAATAGTTTGTTAAACCCATGTCAAGAATACCTCGTTTGGATTTTTTTGGTTAAATGTCAGTCAGTGGGGATTTTAGTACAAGCTTTATATGCTATATGACCAAAAATACTTGGACACCTAACCATCACACCTATGTGATTCTGTTGAACCTATTCCAGAACTATGGTCATTATTATGGTGTTGGCCTCCCCATTGTTGCCGTAACAGCTTCTGCTCTTTTGGGAAGGCTTTGCACAAGATTTGTGAGGCGTGGCTCGCATTCCAATTGATCCCCAAGGTGTTAAGTGGGGTTGAGGTCAGGGCTCTGTGCAGGCCCATTAAGTTCTTCCACACCAAACTCATCCAACCATGTCTTTATGGACCTTGCTTTATGCACAGGGGCACAATCACACTGGAACAGGCACAACAATGTGGGAATCATACAACTGTTTAATCATACAATTTGTATGCTGCAGCATTAACATTACTCTTCACTGAAAATAAGAGGCTTAGCCCAAACTACGGAGAACAACCCCAGACTATTATCACTCATCCAGTAGGCACGATGCATTCCAATAGGTAGCGTTCATTGGCATCCGGCAAAACCAAGATCTGTTCATCAGACATCCAGATAGCGAGGCGTGATTCATCCCCCAGAAAACACGTTTCCTCTGCTCCAGAGTCCAGTGACGGTGTGCTTTGCAGTACTATAGCTGGCGATTGGCACCGTGCATAGTAATCTTTGCCTCGTGTGAGGCGGCTCTGCTTTTATTTTGTGAAATGCCTGACACGCGATGCTTTTGCTGATGTTGCTTCCAGAGGCAATTTGGAACTCTGTAGTGAGTGATGCTACAGAGGACAGGTAATCTTTTTAAGCACAATATGCTTCAGCACTCTGTGTGAGTGTGTGTCGTCTCCCGCTTTGTGGCTGAGCTGCTGTTACTCCTAGATGCTCCCTTTTCATAATAAAAGCACTTACAGTGCAAATGGGCAGATCTAGCAGGTCATAAATTTAACAAACTGCCAATGCCATGTTTAAAGTCACTGTGGTCTTCAGGGTGACCCATTCTATTGCTAGTATTTATCTATGTAGTTGATTGAAACACCTGAACTCAATAATCAGGAGGGGTGTCCACATAACTTTTGGTCATATAATGTTATGTATGCTAGTTTATTTTCTTAGTAGTCACTGTGTCCTTTTTTGGGTCTTTGCAGCACATGGCACCTTCTTGGGCCATATCCGTCTGGAACCTCACAAACCTCAGCAGATACCCATAGACTCCACGGTTTCTTTTGGAGCTTCAACACGAATGTACACTCTTCGTGAAAAACCCCAAACTCTTCCCGCAGCTTTGAAAGGGGACGAGAAAGCTGGGGAGGACGATGAGTTAAAGGGTCTTTTGGGTCTTCCAGAAGAAGAAACTGAACTTGATGTAAGTGTTGGCCGCTATCAAAAGATCCCAGGCTGGGAAAGCAACCCCCAGCAGCCAAATTACTGTTTACAGGTTAAATTATATCGTGCATCCAATAATGTGGATCAAAAGGTTCATTACTACCTTTTGAGACATTTGGGCCCAGTTGATATGATTGTCTTTTTTGTGTGTCAGTAAACACAAGAATAGATAATTTATGGCGCTTTTCTTAAATACTGCTGCATGGTGTCTTAAAACAACACATGGAGGTAAATCAAAAGATAATCAATTGTCAAGCACACAGCAACAGTGATTATTTTTTTTTTTGTAAGAAATGACAGCATGGCACCAACATTGGGGTCCTCATGCTCATTTGCTCACACGGCAGTCATTGTGGCCAAGCAATAACTAATAAAACATTGTGTAATGTAGAAGATACCCTCGCTTTGCTGTGGGTCTGAATATATATAATTTTTTTTAAAAATTATATTACACACTTGAATATGGTAGATCCATCTGACTTGTAGTATTAGAATAATGTCGATTTTAATTTAATTCTGTTTTAGTCCGGTTTAGCAGTGTAATTTTCAATTTACAGAACCTGACAGAATTCAACACAGCACACAATAAGAGGATATCTACGCTAACCATAGAGGAAGGTAACCTTGATATTCAGAGACCCAAAAGAAAGAGACGGAATTCTAGGGTAACATTCAACGAGGACGATGAAGTTATTAACCCCGGTAAGCATGTTGTCCTAATTTGGACTTTCAATACTCAGTACTTGCTGGGCCCATGATGAGCACCTTTAAACCTTTTGTCTATTTAATTTGAAACATTGTTGGTTTGTCATTAATGAACTGATTAAGGTGTGGAAATGCCAGATAGTTATATAACTACTGTTACTACTGACTGCATAGAAACATTTCACGGAATGAGAAGTTTAGTCAGTTTCAAGAACTGTCCAAATTAACAGGTAGCTGATCACTTAATTCTGTTTTGTTTTCTATACTTATAGAGGATGTCGATCCGTCAGTTGGACGTTTCAGGAATATGGTGCAGACAGCTGTGGTTCCTGTAAAGGTAATGTAACTTTCCTGCACTTTTTTTCCATTATTTTATGTTGATTTTTCTGGACCGCGTTTCGGACAAACTAATGTTAATTGCCTCTGTCATCCTATAGAAAAAGAAGATTGAGAGCCCCGGGTCTCTGAGCCTGGAAGATTCTGTTGGCAGGCGTGTACAGAACTTTCCGTATGCTGGAGGTTTATATGGAGGTCTACCCCCTACCCATGCTGAAGGAGGAGCACAGACAGCTGGTGGTCATGGCACAGCCCTGATGGGTGGCATGCCCTTCCCCAACTTGGCACCTGAGGTCGATATTGCACCAACTACCCCTACTGCTACTCCAATCACAGCTGTCCCTACACCATCCAGCTTTGCTGCAGAAGCAGTTAATGAGCCCAAGAAAAAGAAGTATGCGAAGGAGGCATGGCCTGGAAAAAAACCCACCCCTTCATTACTTATTTAATAGATCTCAGTCAACTTCGGAGCTAGAGGACAAAGCAACTTTTCCACCAATAATAGCCCTTTCATTTTCTATATGACATCCCGCTCCTTCCCAGGCTACTGACACGCTGTAAATACTGTATTTGTTCACTGATAAGCTTAAGGGCGGGCCGTGAGACATTTCATCAATTAAGGCTGATGTTTTCTATCTTATGTTTTCTCTTGATAAATATACTTTTTATATAAATGTTTAGTATCTCTATACTGGTAATGCACCATTGCAATCTACAGCTGTGTGTGTGTGTACACGAAGGAATATTCCACAGAATAATGCTATCTGTATTTATATAAATAAGTCATCAAAGCCTCTAGAGTGGAATTCAGTAAACCTGTTGACTTTTTCCATTTTTTTTTTTCTGTAGGGAAAAAAAAAACATTTATTGGTTTGTGGTATGTATATGTATATGTGTGTATATATATATATATATATATATACACACAATGTATAGAGACCTGTACAGATGACAGCTTATTTTTTTAAGAATATTATTTGACCTCTATCCATAACTTCTGCTCTGTTATGTTTGAATGTTTTTTTGACCGTGTACTTTTATAGTTATTCTTCATTAATATAATAATTTGACCCATTGGTTCCCAGATCAGATATTAGATCCAAAGTAAGGGTGTATTTAATGTGCTCGGATGTGGGTATCCTTCTAAGGCAGAATTATTTGTTGTGTTGATGGACAAGCATTTGTCATATGGGAGGGAGCTGTATAATATGAATCATGGTAATTAGTTTCTCCTTAAAAGAAGTCTGTAGGGGAAATAAGGGCTAAACTTTTGGTTTTGTCATCCTGTGCCAAAACAAACAGCCAGGATTTCATGATATTCCATCTTAAACAGGGTCTATAGTGTGTGTGCATACATGTAAACATGAACAGAGCATGTGAGCAGCTACTCTAGGCTTGTAGTCTATGAATGAGGATTGTGCCATCACACAGGTTGAGTTCTCGCGTGATTACAATTGAAAACCTAATATGGAGACTTCTTTAGAGATGAACACTGTTTATGGAGTGTTGGCAAAGTGACACCATTGTAATGACTGAAACCTTTTAACTACAGTCAAGTTTACAAACACGCTTGTATACCATAAAGGTTAAAATCACACCCAAAAACCCAGATCTAATAGTTAACATTAAATGTGTGTATATTCGAATATATATGTCATACATGCAGATTTTGTTGTCGCTGTTCAGGTGGCATGCATGGTTTATGAGTATGCTGGGGTAATTTTTTAATTTAGCTAACAGCAGCAATCTTTTTATGTGCAATTAGAACACGCACACTCATACTTACACACTAAAAACAAAATAAAAAGGTGCAGATAAACTGTGCCATTGGTGCTTTTTTGACTAAAGAAGTGTTGTAAGGTTGTGTTTTGAATTCCTTGTCAGCATAAATGATATAAGTTATGAAAGTCCACCCCTAGAAAGTTCTGAGTTGGCTCTGCATAGTGCATAATTCAGTTAATGAATAGATGCTCGTTGAAGTTGGACTTCCATAATGTAAAGGAGCTTAAGCAAAACTCTTCTGTCTACTCTTCCTTTAGTGAATATACCTCAGTATGCTTTGAATGTCAAATTGTTTTTGTTTATTAGGGGTAATATTCAACACCAATTACCTATTGCAGTTAAGATCCATACCATTAACTTTTTAAGAATATGGTCTTACTCTTTCCCATATATATATATATATATATATATATTAGTACTCTGCAAAGGTTTTAGCAGGTTTGTAAAAATGCTGTAAAGACTGCTTTCAAAATGATCATTAAATAAAATGCAAAGTCAGTGAACAGAAGAAAAATCTAAATCAAATCAGTTTTTGGTGTGAGCACCCTTTGCCCTTCAGAACAGTATCGGTTCTTCTAGGTTAGCTTGCACACGGCAGGTAGGTTGAGAACTAACCACAGTTCTGTGGACTTAGGCCGCCTCGGTTGCTTCTCTCTTCATGTAATCCCAGGCAGAACTGATAATACTGAGATCTTGACTTTTTGAGGGCCATACCATCGCTTTGAGGATTTCTTGTTCTTTAAGCTGAAGATGGTTCTTAATGACTTCTGCTGTATGTTTAGGGTTGTCATGCTGCAGAATACATTTGGGGCCGAGATGTCTCCCGGATGGTATTGCATGATTGATAAGTGTCTGCCCGTACATCTCAGTATTGAGGAGACCATTATGACAAAAGCTTTGCAGAAATGCTATCCCAAAACTTGCAAGGAACCTTCACCATGCCTCACCGTTGCCTGCAAATACTCATTCTTGTACTGCTCTCCAGCACTCCTGCAAGCAACCTGCCTTTTGCTACGGCCAAATATTTTTAAATCAGTCCAGAGCACCGGCTGCCATTTTTTTGCACCTCTGTTCCTATGTTTTTCTACATAGTTGAGTCACTGGTCTTTTCCCACATTGGAGGTATGGCTTTTTGGTCTTCCATAAAGACCACTTTTGACAAAACTTTCCCCGTGCAGTAGATGTGTGTACCAGGGTCCCACTGTTCTGCCAATTCTGAGCTGATGGCACTCCTGGATGACTTCTGTTTGCCAAGTGTCTTTCATCTGCTGCAGTTTCCTTGGCTGACCACTGTGTATGGTCCTCAACATTCCCTGTTTCCTTGCTTCTTTAAAAGAGCATGAACAGAACTTGCTGATGGAATAGAGCTACCCTGTGTCATGATGCTGTGCGTAGTCTTGCCATGGTGAATGACTTTTTTCATTACACTGTCCAACGTAACCTCACCTTGTTAATACGTTTGGCTGTTCCTCATCCAGTTTTATTCCTCCTATGCAGCTGTTTTTTTTCTGTTAATGATTGTGTTTTCACCTACATATTAAATTGATGATCATTAGCACCTGTTTGGTAGAATTCTTTAATCATACACATAACTATGCCTAAATCCCTGACTTTGTGCAAGTGTATTTACAAGAATTGAGGCATTTTGTTAAATGATAAAGATAAACTAACATGTCTAGTTTTGAAAGCATTCTTACTTCACAGCATTTTTTCACACCTTCCTAAACCGTTTGCACAGTACTGTATGACTTTTTATTTGTCTCCTTTAATTTGAAGTCTGTTGTAAATAAATCTTTTTTACGTGTATATGTAGTTTGCTATGAAAATATATACTTGCTTTGGTTTGTTTCTTTTTAATGTAATGTATAAAGGTAACCAAACTGCCGGTGTAATTGTTTAATTTGATGGTTTATAGGTCTTTCAGATCTTTAGGTCTCCATTTGCCAAGCAATGTTTTTTTAAACTATTGTGTTTTAAAATTGAGTTTTTTGGTTCACCTGGTCATCTTAACATGAAACAGAAACCATGTAATAGAAATTCTGCATGTACAAGATGCCCTTATGGAAGTACCGGTATGTCCAGTATAAAATACGGTGGCCTGCTCCAGTGCGTGCCACATCCGACCTTTCCTTGTTCAGGGTGACTGCATTGCATGCAAGGTAATTTAGTGTAGTGTCCAGAAAACCAAAACAAATCCAATGCATGTGGGGTGTTTCTGTAATCTAGAGATGCACCCTTGCATTTCTCTGCCATAATACATAACCTGTGCAAAAAAACTCCTAAGCAACAAAGTGTTGGTGAAAAAAGTGCAGGAAATTATTTCTACGGCCAACTTTGGCAATGGTTGGGGGCCAAACGGCTGCATAAAAACATTTCCAGAAATACATACTTTTGTGAGTATTTCTTGATTTCTTTTTTACATAGTTATATAGGCTGAAAAAAGACATGTGTCCATCAAGTTCAGCCTTTCCTATATCTGTTAATTTATTGCTGTTCATCCAGATGAGGCAAAAAAACCCAGTTTGGCTCTTTCCAATTTTGCACTAACCAGGGAAGAAATTGAACTGAGTACAGCAGGAATGAGCATTTTGTTGTAAAACATAGACTCATATATCCACAGAACTGCATTAACATAAATCAACAGATGCATGTATTCAACCCAACCTTTAATCCCCAGGCAGCAATCCTATTGATGGGATTAGTTACACAATGGAGTTCCTACCTGTGCTATCTGTTTGACAGCCAGGCTGGAGCCATCTCTGAGTACCTTGGAGCCCTGTATGACAGGTCATTCTGTCACACTTTACATTTATCTACATTAAATTTAATCTGCCATTTGTGTGCCCAGTCCCCCAGTCTATCTAAATCCCTCTGCGGAAAAGTAATATCCTGCTCACATTGTATTACCCGACGGAAACATGACTTGCAACGCCTATTGCAAGGTCATTTATAAATATGTTGAATAAAATTGGTCCCAGGACAGAACCCTGAGGAACACCACTTACTACTTTTGTCCAGCTTGAAAATGTACCATTTATGTCAACTCTCTGTACTCTATCACTAAGCCAATGTTCAACCCAAGAACAAGAATTTGTATCTAGACCAATTTCCTTCGGTTTCAATACTAACCTATTGTGTGGAACCGTGTCAAACGCCTTGGCAAAATCCAAGTAGATTACATCCGCTGAAACACCCTGATCTACACTTCTACTTTACTTCTTCGTAGAATGCAATTAAATTAGTTTGACATGACCTTGTTCAAAATTAGAGTTGCACAACCATAATACCAAATGTTTACTAAAAGTTCAACCGTTTTGAAACCATAATGTAGACCTTATAATATGTGCCTTATAACTGCTGGAAAAGCATGGACATTCTATAAAATGTAGGTATTTCTGAAATCAGGAAACCTGAATTGATACCTTTTAAAGGTATTTTCTGTCAATTTAACTAATTTTTCATGAAAAATGTGGGCTTTTTTTTCCTATTTTTTTTTAACTAAATTACTAATTCCAAATTTTCAGATAATCATGTAAGTATGGTATCAAAAGTAAGTTCTTTCTTCTGGAACCCTCCCCCATATATACCTTACATGGATACACTATTCACAGGAAAGGGGAATAATGGTTGAACCCTCATATTTCAAAAATTGTAAGATTGCTCTGGGACTTAAGGCACCAAAAAGCAAACACAGACGCCTGTGGAAAGCTCGCGCTCGGGGGAAAACATTTCCTCGTTTTTGACGAAATTTGTATGTCTCTGCCTTTTCTTCGGATGAAATTCGTCCGTTTTCAGAAATCCAATTCGTCCGTCCAGGTTGGCATGGAAACAAGAAATAAACACGTAGAAGTTTTCGTTCCTTTTACGAAATGGTAAAATTCGGCACGAAAACACATTCGTACTAAAATGAATGCGCAGGTCTACCAAAAACCCCTGAAACTGAAGAGGTTAAACCAGGGATCCCAACAATCTCTGCTTAATGCTACGTTGACACATGCCTGAGAGCACATTTCAGGGACACAGTAGGTATTTAATGGGATTAATAAAGCATGCATAATGTGTAATAGTCTCATACTACATCACTACATAAAGCGTAATATACTGGATCATTAAGAAAATACGTAAACCAAAACAAGACTGAAATACTTACATGTTAGTGCAATAATTTAAATTCTGGAGACACACACAAACACTTTATATGATGTGCAGTCATCTCCTTTTTAGCTTTTTTTATGTCTTTCACTATAATCATTTACATTTTACCCACAGGCTAAAGATAAATTACCGTATTCTCTCATTCATCTTATAATCAGACCTCAAATAGAGGTCTAGCTATAAGACTAAGATCCAGATCCCCCGCAGTGCTGCAGGAGACCCGGATCCTCCTCTCTTGCAGCAGTGAACGTCTGCAGACAACCTCCGCTGCTGCTGCCCGGCACTTCCGGTCCTATAGTCGTTCAAACAATGCCTTAAGACCCTCTCCTCCAATACTTATACTAGTGAGGCTGGTCCATCCCTAACAGTGGTACTTTTACCTCTTGTGTAATACATCCTAACACCCAGGGCCGGCCTTTGGGGTGTGCGACCTGTGCGACCGCACAGGGCGCCACACTCCAGGGGGCGCCGCCGCCGCGGGGTCCTCCTCTGCCGCCGCCGCTGCCGCCGCAGGGTCCTCCGCCGCCGCGAGGTCCTCCTCCGCCGCTGCCGCCGCGGGGTCCGCTGCCGCCCCCTCTGCACCTAAATGAAAACATTGTTGGGTTTTTTTTTGTTGGTTTTTTTAACTTTATTTAACATCCTCCATGTTAAATAAAGTTTTTTTTTACTTTATTTAACATGGAGGATGTTAAATAAAGTAAAAAAAACAACAACAACAAAAAAACAACAATGTTTTCATTTATGTCCCGGGCAGGGGCGCCGAGTGGTTACCAGGACTCCTCAAGGTAAGTTAGGATAAGGAGAAGTAGGGAGAGGGGGGGGGATAGTTTGAAGGCACAAGGGGGGTAGTTTGAAGGGGCATGGGGGGTAGTTTGAAGGCACAGGGGGGGTAGTTTGAAGGGGCAGAGGGGGGGTAGTTTGAAGGGGCAGAGGGGGGATAGTGAGGGGGGGCGCCAGAGAAGTAGTTCGCACAGGGCGCCGTAACACCTAAGGCCGGCTCTGCTAACACCCTCTAGATTGTAAGCTCATTTGAGGAGGGTCTTCCACACACGTGTTGTTATGTCCTGTCTACCCTTTGTACAGGGCTCCAGAATTTGATGGCGCTATACAACACAATAAATAATACAATAAATGTATATATTATCATATAGATGGATGTCCATAGACTTGGCACTGTCTGTAACCTTGCTGTCACAAGGGGGCACTAAGTCACTCTTAGCTAAGAAACAGTGATCCCCCTTGATATTATACACAAACATATGTTTACTGTATATGAGCAGCTGCAAAATACCTATTCGAGAAAATGCAAACTTAAACACAAGTTTACACAAACATATGAATAACATGAATAGAAAGTTTAATGAGCTCAACGATGTTTACAAGGAAACTCATGGTTGCCAAGACTGCACATTATTCTTTTATATGTTTTTTTTTGCTTGTGATTAGACTAATTTGATACAATAACACTTTGCTACAGGTATGACGTATTAAACCATTTTCCCCTGTTCTGCTGCAAAATTACCAAGCCTTTTATAAATAGGATAGCTTTAGGCCGTTTACAAGTTTGCCTGAAATGCCCTCATTGTAATTAACCAATTATAAACAGTAGTGTATAAAGACATCCGGATCTGAATGTGTTAATATTACCGACATTCATAATACTGTTGGACATATAAATTTCGTAAATTATACTTTGCGGAAGCTAAATAAACCGTAGCCGGCAGGATTCGAACCTGCGCGGGGAAACCCCAATGGATTTCAAGTCCATCGCCTTAACCACTCGGCCACGACTACTTGATATTTGGTGCACGAGAAAAAACTTTCCAAATTATCGTCGAGAACAATTTAAAACGGCGGAAAAATTCGGTCAGAGGAAAATGCCTGATGGGGTGACCCCGATTCCCATCCGTATTTTCTGGGCTTGTTCAACAAGAGCTGAATTTATGCGCCTTTACCGTTAATACAGCTTTCAAAGCACTTTAAAATCTCTGAAGTAATTACACGCGTTGCAAAAAAAACGTTCTAAGCATGAAGCTCTCCAAACGACGAGACGCACACCTTTACACAATACTTAAGCTAATAAAAATAAGAACAATGAAAATAGAAAAAAAAAGTGATCACCTGGTTATATTTTACTTCAGAAAAACTACATTTCCCAGAAATACCCACGTCTTTTTTGCAGAGCTTACGTTACAGTCGCACATAATGACGTCAGGAGGGAGCTATAAATTCACTTCGTGCGACTTGTTCTTTCTTTCATTCACGCGGCATGGAGCGGATGGGGTTGTTTGGGGCCGTGGCTCTGTCCTTTCCGGCGGCTTTGGGGCCTTCTCGCAGGCCTGGCTTCGGATAGGTATTCACCTTTATCGTTATCTTTCCCCACGTGCGTTCCTTAGCTCTTAATCCGATGTGTTCTGAGGATGGTGGCGCGGTAATACTGCAAGTACGGGTGGGATGGAGTCTTTTTTTTTTGTTGTAGATTGTTATTTTGACAGTTAAACCTTAAATTTGAAAGCTTTGCTATGAGCACGTTATAGGGCTGTTTGTCATGGCACATACTGGTTACGCTTATATATAACTAAGGGTTCCGGTGCAAATTACGTAAACGCTGTGTGCAGGAGTCAAGGCTTCTTCAGGTTTCCGTCCGTTTTTCAGTCGTTTGCGAACTAAGCAAGCTTATGAAATATGTATATAATCTCTGAATATCTAGCCTGTTGTAAATCGTGCTGTTGATGTGAAGTGTTAACCTTATGTCTGTCTTCAGACTCATTGTGATGTAACATGGCTGAATTCTGAGATGCTGTTGGCATTGCTGCCACACAAAGGCCTGTCACAAAGGTAAATGTTAAATCTATTTAAGCATCAACCTGTGGCTTGCAAAATGTTCACTGTGGAGATGGGCTTCAGTTGCCTTATCTATACATCACTTTACGTGTTAGTGCATGTTTTAAATGAAGGCCTAATAAGCCTATCTATAGATTTTTTAATTTTTTTCGGAAATGTTGCAACGTGTTGACAGGCGCATTTAATGTCTAATCACTTTGCTTTAGTAGCTGACTGATCTTGGATAGTAACTGTGTGCATGTTGGATTCTTAAAGTACGTGCATCAGGGTCATGTTCTGGTGGAAGTTAACACTGAGTTTGAACAATTTAGGTGACCAATGAAGAGTAAATATAGTGAATGTCTGAAAGCATTAGTACCAGAATCTGGCTGTGATGACAAACTTGCCCTCACTGCGAACACTTGTTCAATGATGAGAACAATGTCGTACTCAACTTGATCTGAGCCATAATAGTACTTGGTAGTTGTACCAAGTCATGGGTGAACTTCATTGAACTTTTCTTTTTATTCCCCCTTCAGCATGCCTGTGAGGATTCCGTCCCAAAGAACAAAAAAAGGTAAGAATCTTCACTTGGCTGATCTAATATCACATGCAGTTTGTTTGGACACTCGTCTGATAATGATGACAAACTTGCCCTCACTGAGAACGTTGTTCTATAATGAGAACTCCAAATGTACTCAACTGAACCAGATGTGTAGACTAAGCCTGCAGCTGTGGTCTGGTCTGAGCTTGTAGGCTATGGGTGTTAACAACTTTTTTCTTTCAGGGCTGAAGTGAAGATTTTGTTCATCTTTCCCAGAGTGCTTTGCAAAACATGGTTTGCACACCGGTAGCAGTGTTTCCTGTGTCCCTAAAGTGATCAATAAGGAATACCTGGAATCTCTGCTGGAGCTGGTGGCTTAATGTAGCAAAATCTAACAAGTAATTTGGAAACATTTTGAAAATGTTAATGTAAAACTTTTTAAATAAAAGATGGATGAAGGTGTCAATGTGTCACTCAATTCACTAATAATCAAATGACAAAGGGCTTGTGTACTCTTCAGACATTCACTCAGTATCCAGGTCTTGCGACTTCTAGTGTCTTGAATTCAGTTTATGCCAAGGTGTACAAACTATCTGAAAAGGCTGCGGGAAAAGTGCCGCGGCTATACTGGGGATAGTTGTATACGATTAACAAACGGGGCATATTATCCTGGAGATGTGATATGTATGGAGTTTAACCTCTCGGTAAACCTCGTCTCTAGCTCATTTAAGTTTTCTTAAACCTTTATAGTGTAAGAGGTTGGTGCATTTTTCCTGCTGTTGGCTGTACCTATTTTAAATCATGTGGGGGGGGGGGGGGAATGAGAATCATTTACCCTGAAATCCAAAACTAAAGAGGTCACATTCTTTTGCCAGCTGCATGAAACACTTATATTTTTGTGGCACATGGGAGTGCACTTCATGATCCCTGGTGACAGGGTTCAGCCTTCTATCACAAATAGTTCTGGTAAAAACAAATGCATGGCATCTGTTGCAATGGTACCAAACTGCAATATTGGGCTGCCTGTCATGGGCCAACATCAGCCTAAAGGATTCAAAGATGGCAGCTGGCCGCTACAAATGTCTTCACTCAATTGCTGCATGACATCCATGAATGAAGCTTGCATGCAAATCAAATGAAATACTGCAAAGGTCATGTCATTTGTTAGCATGTTACCTAGCTGTGCTCACCTAGAAGAGTTTTTTCTTTAAACTAGTTTATTAACCCCTTGCTGACAATTGCTGGTCCGGGCACGTCACGGAAATTCATGTCGATAACGACAAATGAAGTGCCAGGACCGGCACGTCATTAAACGGGTGCAGAAAGCGATCTATTTTCGCTTTGTGCACCGAAACGGCGTTGCTGTAATGCCTCGACCTCGAGGCATTCAGCAACGCCATTATCGGCACAAAGGGGCCATCTCTGGCCCCCCCCCCGGGCGTCAACATCCGCCATACTTTGTATGGCGGCGGACGCCCGTTTTAAAAGCGTTTAGGAGGCGATCAACGATCGCCTCCTAAACTTAAATGGTGTCGCTGGAATGCCTCGATCAGGAGGCATCCAGCGACACCAAACACTTACCTGGGGATGGACTGTGACCGCTCCGGAGAGCGGTCACAGCCGCAGCTGCCGGTGATCTTCGCCATCTGCAAGATGGCGGCGGTCCGGGAAAATTCAATACAGAAAAACAAAGTCTAAAAAGTTCGCTAGACGGTCTCCAGACCCTCTAGAGAACTCTGGCTCCACTTGCAGGTTGAATATAGGTACTGCATTCAACCATGCAAGTCAATGGAGCTCAGCTTTCTAATCAGTGTGATTAGAAAAAATAAATTAAAAATAAAATAAAATTAATAATTAGAAAAAAAATAGTAAAAAACCAGTAAAATGTAAAAATTTCCCACTGATGTCACTGTCAGGGGAACCTTCAAGTTGAAAAAAAATGTAAAAAAAATTAAAAAAAAAAATATATAAAAAATATATTTTTGTGAGCAAGTCCTAAAATTAGCATATTAGCTTAAAACAATTCTCGCATGGAAAGAGTTAAAATACTGGCATATTAAATGCCCATGGGGTGTCTACTTTTAAAAAATGTATGATTTGATGGGGTAAATTGAATTGGCCGGGTTCAACAAGGTCCCAATTAACACGGCGGGAAGGATGGCCACACATCTAATTTCCAATTAGAAAAATGCACACGTACCAAATGTGGCCTTTTAGTTCCCCCCAAAAATGACAAACCCATGCATGTGGGGTATCACTGTACTCAGGAGATGTTGCTGAACACATATTGGGGTGTCGTGTGACAGCGGCATATACCAGGAGCTGTAAATTCATACATAAAGTAGGTGTGTGTGGGAAAAATACACACACAAAAATACTACTGCAAACTTTAAAAAAATGCTGGTGGTAAAATGTGTGCATGCAAAGAGTTCAAATACCAGCATTTAAAATACCCTGGGGTGTCTAGTTTTCAAAAATATATGGTTTTGTTGGGCACACTGAAATGGCCCGGCTCAAAGATGTACCAAATAGGGCATGGGCAGTGGATCCCCAAATGCCAAAGTTCAACATTGAAAAATGTGCATGCCCCAAATGTGGCTCTTTTGCCCCCGAACAGCCAGGCAAAATCATTCATGTGGGGTATCACTGCGCTCAGGAGATGTTGCTGAACACATATTGGGGTGTTTTGTGATAGTGACATATACGATTACTTTTTAATTCATACCTGAAGTAAAATGTGTGTGACAAAACAAATGGAAAAAAATGACTATCACAAAGTTTGACAAAGACTGGTGGTAGATATGGTGCATGGAAAGAGTTAAAATACTAGCATTTGAAATACCCTGGGGTGTCTAGTTTTCAAAAATATATAGCTTTATTGGGCACACTGAAATGGCCCGGCTCAAAGATGTACCAAATAGGGCATGGGCAGTGGATCCCCAAATGCCAAAGTTCAACATTGAAAAATGTACATGCCCCAAATGTGGCCCTTTTGCCCCCAAACAGCCAGGCAAAATCATTCATGTGAGGTATCGCTGTACTCAGGAGATGTTGCTAAACACATATTGGGGTGTTTTTTGATAGTGACATATACCAGAACCTGTTTATTTATACCTAAAGTAAAATGTGTGTGAAAAAACAAATGCAAAAAAATTACTACCATAAAGTTTGACAAAGGCTGATGGTAGAATAAGTGCTTGGAAAGGGTTAAAATACCAGCATTTGGAATACCCTGGGCTGTCTAGTTTTCAAAAATATATGACTTGATGGGGTAAATTGCATTGGCCGGCTTCAAAGATACCCGAAATGGCACATGGGGGGAAGAATTACCAGATTTGGAAAAAATGGCTTTGAAATAGCAAAACACTACCTGTACTTATTGCTCCATAACGTGCAGAAAAAAGCAAAAAAACATAAAAACATTGGGTATTTCTAAACTCAGGACAAATAGTAGAATCTATTTAGCAGGTTTTTTTATTACCTTTTATAGATGAGTAAAAGATTTTTCAACTAAAAGTTAGAAACAGTCATTTTTTTCTAAATTTTTCACCATATTTTATACTTTTTTAATAGTAAATAATATGATACAATCAAAACAATGTCATCTAAAGAAAGCCCTTCTTGTCCTGAAAAAAACAATATCTAATGTGTGTGGGTTCAGTAAACGGGAAAGAAGAAAATTACAGCTAAACACGAGCAGCGCAGAAATGTTAAAACGGCCATTGTCACAAAGGGTACAAAAAGTAAAATCAGCCTTTGTCACGAAGGGGTTAAAGCTTGTTCTGTGGTTTAGGAGCCTGTTCTAAAAAAAAGGTACTACACTTTTGTTTACCTAGAAATATTTCAAATCGTCCACATCCCATTGGTAGCTCAGCTATTTCCTTTTGAAAGCTATGGCAAGGGTGAAAATAAAAAAGCAGGGGCAGTGTTAAACACATCTGCCAGGTAAACTTTCTTTTCCCACAAATCTTGCTGCTACTGCCAAGGGATTCTGGGTAGGTAAATATAAATGTGTAATGTGTGTCTTAATGCGTTTATATGATTTGATACCTTTTTTTATTGGATTAACTTATTTAAGACACAATTTCAAGAGTGCTCCTCTCCAGAGAAGCAGGGTTTTTATCTGCCTATCCTTGTTTCTATATCCTTAACTTCTAGCCATAAAACAGACTTGCAACTAGCCTGTGGTCTTGTTTTCATGGCTGTAATATTAGGGGTACATAGATTCATGTCTAGTGGGAACACACTAGTATCAAAAAAAAAACAAAAAACCTTGGCCAGTTACTTTTCAATTGTCATTTACATTGAAAACCAGTGTAAGAGGCTGTTTGGTGGACATGCTAGTTAGATGCCTCTCCAAAGTGAGCAACAAACATGTATAGTCACAAGAAAATAATGTAGGGGAAGTGTATTCAAATTATTGGAAAATGAAATTTCATTTTTCAAATTTATGTTTATTGCCAACATGAAATATTTTAAGATCTGGTCCTCAATTCCAAAGTGGACGGATGAAATGGCTAACAGGTGAGCCTAGGCCATATGAGTTAGAGGAGATGACCTGAGTGCACAATCAACATGGGGAGGGGTATAATATATATATCTCATGTTTTTGCTGTCATCTTTTGTTTGGAACCTTTTGTGTTAATTTCTTTTTTGAGGGTAATTATACAGAAATGATATTAATGCACTTGACAGCTCACACCCCTGATTGTTGGATGACTAACCCGCAAGGTTACATACTGGACTGTTTATAACAGCAGTAGAGCAGCTCGGGCTACTATAAATTAAGTATACTCAGGGTTTCCTACCACTGGGAGCAATTGTTCCATGTGCCCCTTGATTAATTTGGCCCTGGTTGTACTGTACTTTCTAGAGTTCAGTGCAGTAAATCCTACATATAGGATGTATTTAAGTAAGCCTATATATTATGTGTATACACGAATAGACAAAATAAATGAAAATCCTGGCTATATAGGGTAGTTTCCAAATCAGGACAATTTCATTAATATATTTTAGTAATTTCCTTCCACTGGCTTTAGCCATATATGTAAAACTGAAAAAAACTGTTTTTTTGGTTTTTTTTTTCTTTACATTTGTTGGATACATTTTTTTTTCTTTACTAATCACATTGTGATTAGTAAACTGGGCTCCATTGACTTGCATGGTTGAATGCAGTATCTGGACAGACTCTCTGTGAACTTGTTGGCTTTTCAGTTGATACCACCATCCTGTGAGTTGCAGAAATGTCACTCGCTCTTTGGAGCAATCACAGGGCAATCTGGGGTGAGGGGATTACGCTTAGGGAGCAATTGCTGATCGCTTCCTCTTTGGAGCCGCCATCTTTGTTGATTGGTTTGGCAGCAGACATCCTTGGCTGCCGGTCGCACTGGTACCAATGCATGGCATCGTGAGGCCGTACATGTACAGACTTTGTTGTGAAGGGGTTAATTCAGTAGGAGGGAGATTATGGGTGAACTGAGACATGGTAAAAACATGAAGATTGCCTCGCTCCTGTAGTGTAAAAAAAACCCCCCCAAAAAACTCTGGTCCTTAAGGGGTTAAAGCAATAAAAGGTTATTCCATAATCACTCAGTACTTTCAGCGATTTATACACTATGGGCAGCTATACCCCCTCGAACTTATGCTTATAATATAGGGTGTATAGCTCCTTTAACTAGCGAAGCTTACAAAATGTATCGTACTAATTCTAAGATGCAATATAAATTTTGTAAAAATGTCTGCCATTAAATCGACATCTGGCTGCTCGTAATACAAAATACCGGGCAGAGGCCAACTGTGTGCCCCAAGGAATTAAATGGTTAACTTTATGTCAGCAGCCAGGACATGAGTCAGCACTGAAAAGTTGGAGCAGCTGGATGTACTGATAAGCATTCTGAGGAGAGAAAGGGTGGAGTGAGTACTTTGTGATCTACTCAAGAACAGGAGCAAAGAAGTTACATTGCTCTCTATGAGTGTGAGTCCATTTTGGGACCCCATTCCTCTCTCCATCTTTTCTAGGCGCTCGGTGTTTGCTGGGTATTGCCATGTTGCAAAGTCACTCTATAGCATAAAAATACAGTAGAAAATGCATTGGCAATTTACATTGTGGAAGTGTCATGCTTAATTCTTTAGTTATATAAATAGCTATCATTGAGCCACAAATAAAAGTCTTCGCAAAACCTTATAATAAACTTTCTGAAACACATTCATCCCAAGATCTAAGTAAGGGCGGGTTGGCCCAGCAGGCAATTGCCCCCTGGCCTAGGCCACAATTCTTTGAACAGGGCCAGTATGAATTGGACCAGCCTATTTGCGGAAGCAGAAACGCGGCAGGGTCACACAACATAATGTTATGTGACCCTTGTGTTAAAAGTTATTGAAAAGTCAGTAAGATAATGAGGATTTAAAGATGAGAGGGAGTTAGGGTAAAAGAGTGAGTATGCATGGTAGAGTGACTGTGTATGTGTGTTAGAATGAGTATGTGTGTGTGTTAGAATGAGTGAATGAGTGTTAGTGTGTGTAAATATTTGTGTGCCAATGTTAGTTACACTGGAAGGGGGAGGGCACTTGGCTTTTTCTGACCCCAGTCCAGAAGGAGCCAGCCCTCCACTAGATTTAAGTCTAAAGTAGGTTAGAGCCCTATATGTACCACAAACAATACAAATAATTATGTGTAAATCACAGAATAGGTAGACTTGTTTTAGGGATCTTTCTACGTAGATATACCAGGCTGGTCCTGAGTGTGTGCAATTGCCTTCCAGGCCAGTCCTAATTTACAAATAGGGCCCACTTAAGGCCCAAGTTGCCTGGGAAGTCTCACAGAGACAGGGGGGTTATATGACCCTGTGCTGTGGTAGTAGAAAAATGTTCTAAAGACCGACTGTGTGCACCATGAGAGGGACAGTGGGTTTCTGTGTGTGTGTTAGTTACAAACCTCCCAAGTGTCTCTGTGTATGAGAGACAGGCCCTCTTTTGGTGCTAAATCCCTCTTTCCTCCAGTGACATCTCTTTTTTATTATAATGCTTGGTGGGTATGTGTATACTCCAGTGTGCTACAGCCCAAACAATAAAGTACATATAAACAGCAGGAATGTGATTGTCAAATAAACAGTGTAAGTAAAATATATTCTTGTCAATAACTTACCGTGTTACATAAATAACTATTTAGAGGTCACATAAAAGGTTTGACAAAGCCCCGCCCCATCTAACCCCGCCCTCTAAAAAGAAAGCTTGTCATTTCAAATGTCGGGTAGTAGGTAGTTCCGGAGGGGGATCCACTTGGCTTTACAGGCCCCCGGGGGCCAGCCCCCCTGTACAGATCACTGGAATCTATGTCACGCTTGGGTAGGTCTCTCTTCCCTTACTGAGGCTTACATTACTTATGTGGAAGCACCAGCCCTGTCTGCAATTATCCACCCGTGTCCTAAAATATTTATCAAGGGTTATGCACGACTAATATCGATAAAGCAACTTTCACTACTGAACTGGATGATGTAGAACCACTAAACCGATGCATTCTTCCCGGTCATTACCGACGGTGCGTGCGCGCTGACTGAGGATGCCCTGTGACAGCGCTGCGGTGCCGGGGTGGCACTGGTCTCACTATCAGGTATAACGCAAGGTCTGCCGATGCCGAGACCGCTTAAACGCGCCGCCTGTCACTGCAGCAAACACTGCATAGAGCTCCGCCCACCAACGCCAGCCTATTCATACTAGTTCGCGATAGTCGAGCCTCTCCTTCTCTCCGCCAATCGCTGGCTAACTTTCCGGGAGTGGGCAAGGTTGTGTCGGCCAGGGGGGTGTTGACCTGCAATGACGTCAGACTAGGAAGGTTTCAGTGCAGGTGTAGGGCCTCGGGCTGACAGCTTCTAGTTTCCCCCTACTATCACTAGTACCTTAATGACGTCATTCAGGTAAGTCTCCCCATGGGGAAGTGGGTGGGAAGGGTGACCTTAGTACAGCTTTTTTTTGCTTAGGGTTATTTAATGTGAACCCGTATATAGGGTCATACTGTATAGTGGCAGCTACCTCCTGAGCAGAGGTCATTGAAGTAAGGGGAGTGTGGGTGGGGAGTAAAGGAAATCCCCTGCAAAGCCTCTCAGAACCATCATGCCAAGTGCTGGTATTTTGGGATGAATCGCGGCACTGCAGGAATTCGGTAACCCGGGGCTTCAGTGACGAGATCGCAGGAATTACGGGGGTTCCTATTTATTACATCCCGATCTCGTTTAACACATTGGGAAAGCAAGTTTAGTTTTTGCGTTCGCAGAGCCACGGTGACTGAATTCCGTGACCCTAATCCTGTGTTAGAACTGTGCGCTTCAGCGAGGCATTGGAACTCTCTTCTGCTTCATCATAATCAAATCCCGGTTATATGCAAGACTTCAGAAAAATACATTGACCTGTATTGACCGATTACATTCTCTAGCCTTGATCTTTTTTTTTTGTTTTTTTTGTATAAAACTGGGTTTTATTTCCTGAGTAAAAGATTTAAAAAAAGAGTAAAAAATATATTCAGAGTTACCCGTCAAACTGGTTGTTTATTTAGACAAAGTACAGATGCCTAACCAGGATTGTTTTATTCAGCTATACTATACTGTAATCGGCATAGTGTATGTATTTTCAATATTTCTTATTTGTTTTATTATCCATTTAGTCTTCACTGGAACAAAAATAAATAATTCTTTGTATGTTTTGACATTATGCAGAGCCCCAAAATGCTTTAGGATTATTGTTTTCTTTACTGAAATGACCGACCACCTCTCTACACAATAAATCCATAGCATTAAATACCTTCCTGTGCATCTTAAGTACCTCTCCATTCCGTTTCTGTTTGTTTATCCCCCACTTTGTGATTTCTCTGCATTTCATGCCTTTTTCGGCATTTCTCGCCCACTTTCGCCATTCTATTAATTTGCTGTGCCATAAACATCATCTTCGAGAGAAACACACCCATATTAAAGAACATTTCTGCTCACAGATGTCTGTCCGCTCCCATACGATACAGTCTTTTATTCCATTCATATATAGAAACTGTCAGTGATAAAGAAATAAATATCACCAAGTTCCCTCGAGTCCTTAACTGATTAACCAGCTTTTTTAATATGAGGTACTAATAAGTTTAATGACTCCCCTATAGACTGCCCTGATGCCAGTCATAACCAGTCCTGTAATGCAGTGCAGTGCAGGTTTATAGGACTGTATATTCAATATATCTGTATTGCGAGGTGTGGAAGAATTACTTGCTTGTCATATTACTTGCTATTCAAACCTAAGTAGGCCATTGACCTCCTTTCTAACATCATACACAATTTGATTGTAAACCGCTCCCCTGACAATCATTTTGTCCCCTCCGCCCTTCGGTTGTGCGATGGGCTAGGCTTTCTGCTGTGTCAATTTTCTTTTTTTTTATACCTGTCTTCTTCCTGCCTCATTCATAAATCCACTCCTAGTTTCTACCTATTTGAAGGATAGTTTAGTATAGATTATACATTTATTAGGGATATAAAACCAGCTATTTTCCCCAGTCATGATAAGAGACATGACATGCTAGATCTGAACGATCCTTTGCATTTATCTTTGCAGATAGGAGATAATTCTGCCACAGAGCTTTTATCATTTAAGATGTAAATGTATTGTCCTCGCAAATGCATTTCAAGTTTTCTTTCTTCCAAAGCCACTTTAAAACATGAGAGAACAATACAGTCAAACCTTGTATATGCTTGATAGAAATTGGGTAACTGTGCAGTAGATAGGTGAGACTGCAATCTGCAAATGTATTTAAAAATAAAAAGAAGGAAAACAGAACAAATCCACCCAAAATCAGGACAGGTATGTCAAGAGCTACTGTATATTACATACATAGATTAGGGACATTTCAGGGTCTTATTCGATTTAGGTACATAAGAAATTGACGCCAAGTTCGCCTGGGTGGGCTACAGATTTTACAAGAATAATACATTCTAGCTTACAGATTTGTATGGTTTGTAAGTCTGGAGTGTAATGAGAAACCATCACTAGAAAGGCTTTACTTTGTGTAAATTCCCTGTCATGCTTATTTGTAGACATAATTGCCAGGTAGGGTGCCACCTATTTTTTAAACATGGTTTAGTGCCAGTAACAACGCCATGTGTGAAGTCCTAGCTTTGCTGGTAGTTCTCCTAAAAATGGTGGCTCAGGTCTGGTTTTCATCCAGACAGTCCCATAAATAAGTGCTCCAACCTTAATGTGCAGTTTGATGCCTACGATAGCTGCGTCATTCCTGTAATTTTTTGGGGGTATTATGCTGGCAAATTCATGGGGAGATTATGCAGAATCCCCCCATATGCATTTGACCTTTTCCACATACCCCAGCTCCAGTGCTGGCTTGGGTGAACACTGCGCATATGTGGAAAGTGCTGCTATGGATTTGAATAGGAGCACTTTCCTGCCACTGATTGACTACTTGAAGCTGCCAATCAGTGACAAGAACAGTTGGCTCATGTAGGAGGAGAGCTCCTGCTGCAAGGAAGCTTCTTCTGTGTCAGGTAAGAGCATTTTTTTCATTCTCGATGAATACATATTCACAGAGTACGTTCATATGCATTCTTCTTTAGAGGGTGTCTCAGTGACATTAGACTGTCTCTTTAATATTTGATCCCCCATTACTTTGACTGTCCAGTACTTGGACTCTCGGCACAGGAAAAAAAAATCATGGTATGTACATTGCTTACTTTAACTCCAAGCCTTTGGTGGCAAGCAGTTTTTATTTCTTATTCAATATTTTAAGAAAAACCATCTGTCATCCCTGTTTGCAGACAGCGAGACGTGCTAAGAAAAAGCGTTTACAATTTCAACGACGTCACTAAGAATTTTTTTTTTTTTTGGCTGACAGAAGTGACATAAGATAAACGTTATCATAAGAGAAAAACATTTTTAGGGTTGACTGTCAAACTAGTTATGATAAACTAAATAACTAACCATCATTATAGATGTATTATAGCTAGAATTATAAACTTGGCTACAAACTTCCAAAAAATAAAAAATAATAATAATGTTCTGGTAATTGGTAATTACATAGTGTAAAAAAATATAATAAAATATTATTGTATGAAAAGGGTGACATTATATGGTTTAAAATGCATAAATCATTTGTTAATGGGTTTCCTTTAAGCACTTGCTTAAATTAAGTTTGTATCTTATGCCCCTATAATGACACCTGACGTATTTGACTGGGATATGCTTTTAATTGATATGAATTTAAACAGCAAATGTATGAAACTAATTGCTACACTTTATCTCTTTTTTTTTTCTTTACATGAAATTCTCCGGACCAATCATTCCTTTGCCTTTGGACTTGGTGAGTGTTTTTGTGCCGGGGAAGAGATTCCTTTATGTGACACATAGTTTCACATGACTACGTAATGGAATTATGTAACTAATTTAGGCAACAGGAAAAAAATAATCTTATGTGTGCATTTCTATATACTAATGTATAACGTGGATCCCATTGTATATCACAGACTTTTTGGTTAGCTGAGTTCTTCGTGAAACTGATTTCATTCAGTGTTACTGCTTGGCATACTTCTAATTTCATTTTAAAGTTCCATGGTGGGGCAACTCTCAGCCCAGACCAGTCTTTGGGGCTGAACTTGGACTAAACCATAAAAACACACAAAGGGGCACGCATGCGCATACAAGTGCTTCCTTTTGTAGAGGCAACATACATATTGTATTTGCTTGATTATAAGTCTTATTTTCAGAAAAAAATCATCTGAAAATACAAGGTAGTCTTTAATTCAGACCTCAGATGCCCGGTACTGCTGCACAGACAACTAACCCTGGAGGGGGGCTTGCCACTTGTGCTCTCATTCACTCTCTCACATTCACACGCTCTCTCAATTTCTCTCTCTTAAAGTAGGGACTTTCACCGCTGCTTGCTTCTGTGTCCCTGTTTCCTTTCCCGCAGCTCTATTTCTTCTTTTCTTGTTCTTCTGTCTTGTCCGCTTCTCCCCTTTATTCTTTCTTCATCTGCTTCTCCGTGAACCAGGCCTCCCTTCCACAATTGGAAGAGGCTGTCTCACGTAGCTCTACGCTTTTTGCAGAAGTACTCTGAGAGGCCAAAATAATGCAGACAGATTTGTGAAGAAAGAGAGGTACAGAAACGCTTCTCCACAAATCTGTCTGATGTCAGTGGGCAGTCCTGACTCTGTCCCGCAAGGTTTGGCTTTGGGTAGCCAGAGTTACGGCCTTTTTCTTTTTTTCATTCATTAAGATCCAAGGTTGGGGGTTTTCTTATAATCAGGGTCATTTTATAATCCAGAAAATACAGTATATCTTAAGAATTTAACAATAATATAAACTGCTATTTTTTTGTATATTCAAACATATCCTTTAGCTGCAAGGAGTTCTGTTTGTGCATGTACTGCGCGTAACTCAGTGTACTGCAACAAACTGTGTCGGAACAAACCAAATCCTTGCTTGTACTGTTTAAGCATCCTGAGGCTGTTTGTCAACTTATTCTAGACGTGTAACGTGAAATTCTCCCCTGGGCTGCTGTGATTGGAAGACTACCTGAAGCAAATCCATTATATGTGCAATCTCACAAATATATATGTATATACACACACACACACACACACACACACACATATATATATATGTATATATATGTGTATATATATATATATATATATGTATATATATATATGTTTGGCATTTGTACCATGCTGGATACTTTCATTCTGTGTAGCGAATGGTGGTGAACATATGTTGGACAGGACTGCATACGGGGGCTTATTCCCTAAGGAGAGCGTTGTCAGGATAGTTTGCAAGGGAGTTGTGGTGTATCAGGCCTGGGCATAGACAGGTCCAGGAGAAAAGGTGGCCCCTCGCTGTATGTTTGCACTTCATAATGTTAACGTAAGGAGGATAAAAAAAAACGTTTAACTCTCTTTAGTGAACAAACTCCACTGTGTACTAAACATGTCTACCCAGTGTGTTTTGGGAAGCTTTGTTGCTGCATCATCGCTGGACATTCCCCTTAGGGCAAATATGGCTAGCCACCCCCTGGACATTCCCCTTAGGGCAAATATGGCTAGCCACCCCCTGGACATTCCCCATAGGGCAAATATGGCTAGCCACCCCCTGGACATTCCCCTTAGGGCAAATATGGCTAGCCACCCCCTGGACATTCCCCATAGGGCAAATATGGCTAGCCACCCCCTGGACATTCCCCTTAGGGCAAATATGGCTAGCCACCCCCTGGACATTCCAGGGGTTTGGCAAACAGTATTTACTTCCCTTTCTCTTATGCCTTGCTGGCCAGGAGGTTTTAGTATTGTTTTGTGGCTTCCTTGGCCAGTAACTGTGTTCATATTCCCAATTATCTGTTTCCTTTATATATTATATATTCCCAAGGATATGGATTTAGTAGAATTAAGCCCTTAACATACTGTAGGGATACTAAATGAAACTTTTATATTTCTTTAAACTAGCACTGTTCTACTCCAGTTTCATTCTGTTTTTAGGGAAGCAGGGACTCCATTTTGAGAGCTACCTTAAATTATATATATAGATATATAATATATATTTATCCACACAAAAGTCCACAATGTCTGCGCTCAGCTTAACATAAATTTCTATACTCCGGATGGTATACATGCTATTCAAAAAGAAACAGTCCATAGAAAATATATGGAACACTCGCAGGACTTCAGACTTCAACAAACTTATTCCAGGCTATAGAAAATAATTGACATTTTAGGTCCCAGCGCAACCCGTCATCATCTTGATAACAGGTTGCGCTGTGACCTGAAATGTTGATGGGGTATGTGTGTGTGTTATATACATTAGTCTCTTAACCCTTCCCAAAAGGTACATTAACTATACATCTGCGAACTCCCTGCATGTTTTTACATTGTGTATATAGGCAAAATGTATTTTTCATAGAAGGATCGAAAGCATTACTGGCTACAAGGATGCATTTTAAAAATGTGCTCGCTGTTAAAGCAGCCATCTGGCCACCCAAATAAGGTTTTTGGCCTTAATCCTGACTGTTCTCGGGAATACTGTGATGGTTTGCAGCTTCCAGAAGGCGGCAGTATAAGCTTGAAAGTATGAAGCCGATTTCCGTACCTGCCATTACGGATTCCCTGTGTTGCTATACATAACTTATTGCTTATGTATCTGATACGGGGGGGGGGGGCGCGGCGGCTTTATACAATCTGCGCCAGAAGGTGTATTTCTACGAAACCGGTACTAAGGATGCAAATGCTTCGTGCTTGCCATGGCAGCTTTTAACCTGTCTAGAAAGGTTTGCCAATAGAAAATATGTCTGCCTTGGGGTCTTCGCCCTCACTTGACTAAAACCTCCACGCTGAGTCAAACAATGGGTAGGTGAGTTACGCCCGCCACTGTGTGACATACAAGCCTCTACAGCCAATGGCCGCATACTCCAAAGTTTACGGTCTACATCGGTGCACGAAGGGGGTGGTGTCGTTGCCTGGTGACTGTGCTCCCGCTGTATAGCAAGGGAATCGGTCACGTGCGGAGGTGGGGAGAAGCGCGGGAAAACCGGGTATTGCTCCCTTGATATACGTACGTATTTTTTTCACCCATATAATAGAAAGCGTGTTTGTCGGTTTGTTCTTATTAGGGAATGGCTTGTCTTACTGGCGATCAAACAATGAGATATCTGATTTCAATGGCTGCCTCTTGTAGGGATGTGCTGCGAAAGCTTCCATATATTGCTCTATTGTGTTTACACCTATATAGGATACAGCATTAGATATGTGTGCCGCGCCTTATAATACTTTCCGTTTATTAAGTTATTAACACACCGTCTCCTTAATATTAATTCCCTCTTTACAATCGCCGTGTGCTGAATGAAAACCTGCCCGTGCTCTTAAACGAAGCCGCACGTCGAATCTAATGCGAGTAAAAGAGCGGGGACTGCGAGTGGCGGAGAGACATCACAGCTGTGCTCTGATTGGCCGCTCGATATTTTAACAGACTTGGTATACAGCATATACGGTATACACGAGCCTAAAGCTCCATACTTCCAGTCTAAATAAAATATTGTTAAGGAAATATGTAAATAGTGGGGCATTTTTTTTCCGCTCCAAATATATGGTTATTATACTTAATAGCCTTAGGTTAAGAAAATATATTTTTCTTCGTGTTTCGTAGTACAGCGTTGCGTGGTACGATGTGCTGGTTTCTCTATCATATATCTTTAGTATATATAATAGTATCTTTCTATACTTACCCACCTCCCCCACCAAAGCTTTTCTAACATACCATATGTTTCCATAATAGTGTATATTTTTCTAACATTTCCAACATCAAAGGCACCATGGAATCCACATACAATTTTGAAGCATGATTCATTTGGAATATTCTTGATCGGAAATTAAGCCGGGCCCTCTTCAGTTTTTTGTTTCTCGTAATTACATTACGTTACATGTATTTATATAGCGCCGTCCGACATCACCCAAAACAATGTCATTTCATAAAGTCTCAGACCCTGTTAAGTGTTTTAAATCTCTTCACAAAATGAAGATGCCGTGTAAAATTTATTTAAAATGGGCATAAAAGAATAAATAGGGCTTAAATAATGTATAATTGTTAAAACTGAAGATGACTTGAAAAAAAAATCAAAATAATTCATAAAACAATACTATATATTTGTGTGTGTGTGTGTGTATATATATATAATTATACTCATTCTCACCCAGCAGTGTGAATGTTTTTCCCCCGATGACATTGTGCACGCATGCCCACCTCTCATTTTCCATCTTTATTATGTGTCTATTGCGAATGTCATTATTTTTGTACTTTTGTATATTATGTGTCTGTTGCGGATGCCATTATTTTTTTGTTTGTGTGCCAGAAGTTAAGTTAGGGGGTAGTCGACATGTAACCGATATCTGCTGCTACCGCTAGGTTTTGAGTGGTGGGCTTGTTTAACATCTACTCGGGAACACTGAAAGTGTGTTAAATTCAATTTTGTGATAGCTGTTCTTTTGTGCTCTTGATATACGTTTTAAAGGCAAGAGTCACAAACAAGACATTAGTTGTGAATGCCTTCTGTCACATTCATAGATGTGTTTGTTATTATTATACTTCTAGTTATTCAGATTGTAGCAGTGCCAAAGGCACCAATTGCTCTGTACTTTTGTTCAGATGACCCCCTATTTAAAACGGGCTTGTGTGTCTTTATGAGACATTTCACATCTCCACCATGTGGCTTTGGACCATCCACCCCTGCTGTGTTTTCTTTCTACCCTCCTTACCTCTCAGGGGACTGCAGGTTACAGCTGAGCCTTGGCTTCAAAATAAATAAGCCGTCCTTGATCCAACATAAACAAAGACTTCTCTACCTCCTCCCCCCCTTCCTCGATACGCCCCCCCTACTCCTCCGTAACGTTGTCTCGAGGTACATCCTCCTCCTTTTGTATTCATGTAAAATCCATCCACATTGTGACAAATAAAGCGGCATTACAATAGAAAGACGAGGGGGGCTAAGGATGCAAATAAACAGTATGTAGACCTCTGAGCATCAGTGGTGGAAGGTCCATGTCCATGAGTGCTCTGGAGTAAACAAGTAACCTCCTCCCTCTGGTTCTTCTGGTGGCATAAAGAAAATCCGAATAGGTTGAGAGGAGGCATTGGTTAAGGTATGATAACATGCATGTTTTATGTGTGCTGCTCCTTTTACCATGATGAATGAATGGAACTGTTCTACTAGGGCTGTGTTTTACCCATGAAGGTGCCTTGATATGGAAATGATTTCTCTTATGTTGTCGTAGGCAGATACGGGAGTCTCCCTAGGTCTAATTTGTGGTTCCACTTTCAGGCTCTTCTCCCATACATTAGTTTTTTGTTTTTTTTTAATCTGTGCTAAATGATTGTCCTATTTATTTTCCATTTGTATGCACGATAGTTGCATGCTTGACATCCTATATTTTAAAAGCCATTGTTATTATAGCATTTTTTATGTATAGCCAAAGAAAATCAACAGCAAATTTAAACATTTTAAAGCCTTTGGGCTGTTATGTATTTTTCTCTTGACTTAGTCTTTATATGGATGTTTTGAAAGAAAATAAATAATAAAAATAAATATATATAATATAGACTGCTGGTGAGTCATTAGATTTGTGTTTGTACCCAAAGACTTGCTGTCTATAAACACGGATACATCCCTTTTTGATAAAGAATAGCTGGATAGAATTCATGGCCACAGGGTCATTTTTATTAACGAACAATGCTTTTGAACCATGTGTTTTCAAGAATGTTATTTGTGCCTCAGAGCTCCCACTGACACCTCTAGTGTGTACGTTTGCGTATTGCTACACGACACAATACATAGTTAATTATGGGTGCGTTCTAAACATTAATGAAATTGTAAAGTGTATTGCGAAGGGGAAAATCTGAGATTACGGTGTCAACAGTTCCATTACTTTACTTTGCTAGAGGTGATCTTGTAGCACTTCTCGAGAGTGCGTAGGCTAAATTCCACGTTATTAAGCATTCTGTTTTTGTGTTTTAGGCTACGAAACCATACGTTTTTAAATAGATTGCTAATTTTTATCATTGCAAAAAAGATCCTCTCCACAGAGGATTTTCATTCATATAGAATATGATTTTCATTCATATTCTATAAACAGTATCATTACTTTGACACTCAGGATTAAAGGAAACAGTATCCTATCTTCATCCGTGATGTGTGTGTTTGCAGTAATGATGCAGACCAGCACGGTAGTATGAGGCTCTGTGAATGTGTATGTAAGATATATGCGCTAGGCGTGTGGGAAGCCAGCAAGCCGTTCGAAAGAGTGCTCAAATAAAATCAGTTGCAGATTGTTTTTGATATATATATATATATATTTTTTTTTTTAAAGTTAGACTTCAAAAGTGAAATTACCTGTAGTTATCGCTTCAGTAAATAATGCACAGGCGTGTTTTTGGGTACGTTAAGCAGCACTGAACCCCCATACTCGTATGAAGGAACAACATATAAATGATACATAGGGAGGGGCAGCCTGTTGAAGAATTGAACTTCCTGTGGCGTTTGGCCTGCAATTTCAATGGCTGTCAGAGAGCGAGCTATTGGCTACTTCATGATATAGCTCTGATGCTTCAGCCGGCGGCTTATCTATGTATACAGTGTATGTAGGCCCCTAGCCAGTTCTCATATTAATACATTGTTTGTTGACATTTTTATGAAGGATTTGAAAACATTGAAACGCAAAATCAATTATTAGATTTACTCTTATAAGAATTTATAAAGAAAAATAAGAAACAAAAGCATGCAGGTAACATAAGGGTTCAGCAACCAAGTTTCGGGAAGCCCGCGATTTACACAGATGAAAGAAATTACCTTAACCGGGACAAACACATGGATGAAATAGGAATACATTTTGAACCTCGCAGGTACCCCTGTTACCATGTAAGCCTTTTAGCTTATTTTATGAAACTGTAGACCTCCTGTAAAAAAATAAAAAATAAATCATGTAATAGAACTCATTTCCTAGCCATCATCTATGCTTGGACCACAGTTGCCTTAACAAAGATATTACGACGATGTTTACTTCTAATCCAATGACTCAAAAGACTTGAAATGAAAATATTATAATTTTCATTGTCGTAGATTTAACAGATTAAAGTCTGTTTAATTTTGTCTGCTCTGTTGTCTTCCTCCATAGATTCATCTGGCATTTCTGTTTATTTTTTGAACTTCCCGAAAGCTGTAAAAGTTAGACGTCATCCATTTAAACTGATGGAGGACTCTTTTAGAGCCATTTGTTTACATGTTGTCTTACAATCTCCTTTATCTTGCATCTGCTTGAAATGTTATCAGCCACACCAGCTGTCCTGGGTTACTTTAATGGTGTAATCTTGTGTTGATGAGTTATTCAGCTTCCCTGCCCGCATGCAAGTCTTTAATAGCTCCGTAGCGCTATTATCTGATTATCAAAATACGATGGCTCAAATTGTTCTTAATATCTAATTAAATAAACAAAAATAGCAAGGCAGGACAACTGAAGATGAATTACCCATAGGAGGACCCAACTGCGTATAACAGTTATTAATAGCAACATCATCGTTTACGTAAATGAGTTAAATAAACACAATTACGAGAAGCTCTGCATTGCTGTAATCTATGCACTTTAAATCAAAATTGTTTGTAGGGGCCAGGTGTTCTGCTGACTGAGATAAAGAGTACTTCTTTTAATAAGTTCTGTATTATGTAATGCAGATGTGTTGCGCTTCATCTTTAGATGTTGACATGTCGGCAGTTATAAGATAACGTTCTCAATTTCAGCTGTGTATTTCTTTAGGTTAATTTTGTAATTAATTATGAAAATATAAGCCAGACCATAGTATCCGATTAAATTCATAAATAATAACGTATTAAATGATCTTCCAAAATGAAAAAAGCAAACACGTGTTGACATTTCATGGGTGGTCTCTTTATATCTGAAATGTATTATTCAGATATTTTGTTATAATCTCTGCTGTTTTTCATGGAGCAGTTTAATGACTGGCTGGGTTTTGTTCTTGGACTATGGAATTTAGGCAACAGGTATCTATGGAGATGTTTGAATTACGAGGACCAGTGAGTGGTTAAAGGAGAACTCCTACCGTATCTTTTATATCCTTCAGTGAAAAGAATATTACAATAACATGCGCAGACCCTGAAAACATCTGCTTTTTAATGGAATATCTCCATAGCCTCTTTATCAGGAACCATCACACCTGCCTTCCAGTGGCACGTTGTGTTCTATGATCTGAATTTAAGGTTAAAAGGCTAGTTGATCATTAGAAACCCTTTTGCAATCATGATACACTGCTAGAAATGCCCATGTTTTCCACAAAAACAGCTAAGTGACCCCAAACCTATGAATGGTCATGTATGTAATATTTGTTGCAAGAAGTCTTACAAATAACTTTGAGTGAGTACTCGCCTACCCACGATCCCCTGCTGTCTGTGAAGCTAGTTCTCGCAGCATACAGGCCCCTTGGAGATAAATATTAATGCTGCAAATGTCCAAACGCAAGGCACAAAAAAGAAAAAAAAGGCTTGGTGGAGATTGTAATAAAAATATGTGATCCTGCAGTCAGAAAGTGGCCTTATCACCATATGTTTGTTAACGGAAACATTTGATTGCAATTGTGATAGGAAGTCTCATTTTATATGTCTCTTGAATACAACATTTTCATTGATTCCGTCATATGATATATTTCTTCATATGGTTAATGCTCAAAAACAGGATGCCAACTTTAACTTCTACTAAACAAAGTGTTTAGAACCAGAAGTGGTTAATATTGGCAATATGGCCATGTTGCAGTTTGTTTGGTCCTTTTACCTTGGATGACCTCAAATGCTGTTTACATTCTCCAGATGACCTCAAAGCACCAGGTTCCAGTCCTCAGAATAAGCCTGTTTCTATTCAACACGAAAAAAAGGGTTCTGGGTGCAGTACTGGTCAAACATAGAATTTGGAAGCCAGCTTCATTCTACATTTATTTGTAGTTTATACTATTTGATATATACGTGGATATTTTTCATTTATCAATTAAGATAACGCACAATGTTATCTTCCAGCGTTTCTCATATGTAGATGATCTGTATTTCTGTTTTCTTTGTATCCACTTATGTGTAATATGATGTGTACAATGCTCTAAGTATACTACAGAGATACAACGTTCATGAGGACTTGTCGCTGATTACCTGGATTCATCTCCATACCTGGAAACCCTTTGGGTTGGATCTGAAGTCTCAGGGTGAAGTGCTGCGTTCCTCTCACGCGAGGTGGCACTCTGCTAATATGTGCAGTAAAATTTAGGGATGCAAGTTTTACATATTTTTGTAATCTGATATTCTGTAGATTATTGTTAAGCCTAGATATACAACATAATTGCAAACAAATGCTAAACGTCTGAAAATAAAGCAAACTTATTTATTAGGGTTTTATTCTTCAAATACGTATAATATAAACCAGCACTTTATACAGAACATATAACTAAATATACTTGGTCATGAATTTGGTTCATCCTATGTGCAAATATTTGATTCTTTTTACACAAGCAACTTTAATTAACTACCTGATCTGCAGCAGAAATATATATTATACATACGTTATTAGGCGTTGTCACTTGGTCTAACCTCCTGCTTCTCCTGTCCCTCTCTGACGTAACAAACTCTAGGCTCATCCCAGACACCATAAATTGACGCACTCATGCTAACATACACCAACACACACTCTTAATGCCATATAATAACAAACTCATATGCTAACACAATGTGCACAAATACACTTACCTCATACAAATAAACATACATGCTAACACCATGTGCTCATTAACACCTTACAATTACACACATGTACTAACACCATAAACACACACTCTTAACACCATATGCAGACACACCAATGCTGATGCCATACAGTAACACACACCATGCACTCACACATCCACAGCACCACACTGTAATACACAGGCACGCACACTCGACCACCCTCCAACCACCACACTCAACATGTCTTTACTGCAGGTCACACTTTGTATGAGTTTCTGCGTTACTGCCGCACGGTTACGCGAGCCCACCGGGCACCTGGGTGCTGTGCACACGCAGCACCCACCTTGGTGTGCACCTGACCACTGCCTTGGGATGGAGCTGCGCCTGGCTTACTGACCACAGCCGCTTAACTGTATTGCACATTCTAATGCCAAGTAACTGTGCCTTTGTTTGAGCGTATTGTATGTAAACAATCTAGTCAAAGGAAGCTGGGGATGTATAGTTCACTTTATGACCTTCACTTAATCTACCATCATCTTTAAGAAAGGGTTGTGTTGATACCTTTGGATTTTTTCTTTTGCTAACTTAAAATGAGCTCCCGCCGGCACTTTAAAAAAAAAAAAATGCATAATGATGTGGAAATGGTAATAACTTTCCAAGAAGGTTCATGGAAAAAAGTGAAGTGGCAGCTTGAGAAGCAGCCATTGCAATATGCACAAAGCAATGCAAATAGATCTCCCCAGAGGGATGGGAGAGAGTCATGGGCCGTGACTCTTGGGTATATTATTTATTTCGGTGAAGTGTCGTCGTCCATCTGTATTACAGAGGCCACCCGGCATCTGCTAATGAAATCCAGACTCTTTTGTCTGGGAGCCAGCCGTGTGATCCTGTTCTGTTACCGGTATAGTGTGTGTGTGTGTGTGTGTGTGTGTGTGTGTGTGTGTCTGACTTACTGAGCTATGAGCACTGACCACTATGGAGCTCAAAATTGCAGGACCAGAAATAACTGCGCGGGTATGGGAAAAAAGGCACTCCAAGGGGTCACTAACATGAACATATCTTTTGCTGCCTAATAATGTATTAGACAAGACTTATTTTCATTCATTACTTTATACTTAATCGTATTGTTATCCTTTTGAGCCATCATATCCACTTTAACGCATAGGATAGATGAGTGATTTATATTGATGTGGCGTTCCTGCGAATGCATGGGGGGGGGGATTTTGCTTCTTTGCCCTCGCCCCGCATTTGAAATACTTATTGGCAGTGACTTCCAGTGCTTGATTGGCGAACGCTGTGGGCCCTAAAATAAGTAGCTTTTTTCCCCCCGATTTGAACAATACCCGTGAAAAGTCACAAAGTATTATTTGTTTAGGGGGCTCCCGGCAACACTAAAGCAACACTTTATGCAAGGTGAGAATTCAGTAATGCTGCAATGGAAAAATAAATGCAGTGTTGCCTGCTGCAGGATAACTTGCTCTAAAACGAGTAAATTGCCTTGAAAGCCTGGCCGCTTCACAAGCGTTCAGAACACTTTGTGTACCCGTGTACTGGGAGCGGTACAAAGACGCTGCTATTGTAAAGTGCGAGTTCAACCATGGACAGCGTTATCTTTGAGGTTCTGACAACGGAGTCAAAGTAATTGAAGTAAATATACCTCATATATATATATATATATATATATATATATATAATGGTATATATAATGTGTGTGTGTGTGTATGTATATATATATATATATATATATATATATATATATATATATATATATATATATATATATATATCTCTTGCCAATAGGTACAGTGTCACGTGTTAATGTTTTCAAGAAGGATGTTCTTGTACATGTAAGTTCATTATTGCCAGGTTTCAGAAGGGGGTGAGGGAGGACCTACTACTTTTTATGAGTAGTGAAGAAATGCAGTAAAGAGTGGCGGGAAAATAATATTCTTCCTCTTCTACAAGGGCTATCTAAAGTGATTATACATTTTTACCTTCCTTTATTTCAAAGAACAGTCTGTAATGATGCTCTCTGATTTTGGTGCACACAATTTAGACATTTGAAGATGGTGTTTTTGTTTTATTTTTTTAATCCGAAAGCTATGGTTTTTCACACTTTGTCCCCTCTTTGCATAAGGAAGGTACGTATTAGCCGATGTATTTCTTGCTTCTGTCTGTATATCAGCTACATGTCCAAATCTGAACTGCATGCTAACAAAACCGTATTCTAATAGTTTTGCTATAAAACAGGGCAGGGTATACATGTTCGGTGCCAAACAGATCTAGCAGCCAGTTCAATATATACTTTATGAGACAGAAAGGAGTACGCCCGTATAACATGGTACAAAAGGAGTCCGATCTAAAATTCTAGGGATCGTGGATACCAGTCTCCTGGGGTTTGATGACCCCTGCTATAAAGTATTATTATTCTCATTATTATAATTTCTTGTTTTATATAGTGCCATCATATTCCCTAGCATCACCTCTAAGCAAACATCAAGATGATATGCTGTCATATGTTTTGTTTGCTCATTTATTGCATGCTAGGAAAGGAAATATTGCGTATAGATGCATAAAGAAAATAGGAAATGTGTTCAGCGGAGGTGACTTGTTGAAATATTTGCTAGAGAAGGGTTTTTGCAATGTGGGTGAGCTAATGATCCGGGAGGGGCTGGCCTGCTGTACGCAGAGTTTTCTCTTCCTTTACTGGGTGTGGGTTTAACAAAGATTACAGCGGTCTCCTCTCATTGCCTGCTTGCACTTTTCTCCGCTTGTATATCATTACAAACCCAGAGGGAAAATCTTTTCTCGCTACTGTGGGGAGGTAAGAAGATCTCTTGCATTCGCGCGACCACCGTCTTTTTGCTTAACGTACAGTTTCAACTACCTTTTGTAAAAAATGTTTTCTTTCTGTGTGAGCCTGGCTGCTTGTCGGAACATGTGGGCTGCTTGTCGGAACATGTGGGCTGCTTGTCGGAACATGTGGGCTGTTGTACTCCCATGGCAGGATTTACAAGCAAATGTTAACTTTTGGAAACTTTCCTTCCTTAACTGACTAATAAACGCAATGCATACATATACGCTCTCACCTAAAAGAAGGTGCTGGTTATCTACCAATCCATTCTAAATGCGTGTGTGTACATGAGAATATAACGTACTGCTTTAACACTCATGGTGGATGGGGAGATATCTGTGTAATTGTTTAACGTGCCGGGAAGTGTAAATACAATTCATCTTGTCAATCAGGGTTGTCATTTTGTTGTCTGTAACTGTTGGCTTTATAGCATCCTATATAACTAATGACAGCAGGTAACATAATATAATATAATTTATGGCTTAATGCCTCTGAATTAGTTGAATCATGTTTTTTCATGTAAAACGCTTCATTTTACTATATACGGATGCTGGATTAATTTTCATATCTCATATGCGTGTGTGTATGTGTATATATATATAATATATATATATATCTCTATCTATCTAATAAATGTATTATTATTTATTGTTTTATATAGTGCTGTAATATTCTGTAGCATGTATTATTGGTATTTTAACTACGTATTCTATTTGGTATTTGAAAAGCCGTTGCTTGTACGCTACATAAATGTAAGGGCTTTCTGGAGCTGTTGCTTATATTTGTGTCAATTCGTTGAATATCCCACCCAAGCGCATTGCCTACCTGGTGCCTGACTTTGTGCATGCGTGCCGTATAATGAGCGTGGGTATTATGCATGCACAATTACACTGCACATTTGCTGGTGAGAAATGTCTACCCTTCCCTGCTTGTCCAGCAGAGATATTGTCTCCCCGGTCTTTATCTTTGCCCATTTGTCTTCTCGGGACAGAAGTCTCCCTTCTGTATCTCGCAGCTGGAGTGCACGTCCGATAATGAGACGTTTGTATTTTGTAGCAGATCCTGCACCTGAGGCAGGCGTGCGCTAGGCCTCGACACAGCCTTCTGGAAAACAGATGGTTATTTTTATATTTTTTCTATCAATAATAGCTATAAGCTTGCGAGCAGGGCTCTCTCCACCTAGTGTAATGGTTTGTCTTAGTCTGCCAATTCTACTATTGTCATACCCCTTAAATATATGTATTGTATTTAGCTCTGCTTAAACTGTTGGCGCTATATAAATTAAAAATAATAATAATGTGTGCAGAGCTAGAAAAAAAAGTATTTACTACTTAACACGTATATCATCAAACGTCTTCCTCTTCCTTAATTCAGTCCACGGAATGGGGAAATGGCGGACACCCTGATTAACATTATACCATTATTGACCCTGTATATCGCAGTACAGTAAACATCCACGGTAAGCAAGAGGGTCAGATATATATATATATATACATATATATATATATATATATATATATATATAATATAGAGAGAGAGAGAGAGAGACCAGTACTAATGCAAACTTAAAGGAGCACGCCTCAATTTAAGTGAAATTGATATTGGAGTCCATCTTGCATGTACTCTTAATGACTTTTCTGCATGCATTGGATACTTGCAAATCGGTGCATGTCGTCTTCTTTTGTATTGGAGTTGGAAAATGATAATTTTTCTTCTCCCCTACTTAGGTGCATGGCCTGCAGCGCAGGTTTTAGTACATGCAGTCTCAAGGCACATGCATGCGAGTAGCTGCCGCTTCTCTTGTTAGTACACTTCTGGCTGTGGTAGAAGCAGGAGTCCCGCTTTCAAGTTTCAGTAAAAAGGCATCCCTCTACCAATTAGCGCGCGCTATAAATGGATTGGAATCCATGCGAAACGGACTCCCAATATGTAATAAGCAACTGGGATCTGGACTGCCGCTTTAAGGCACCTATTGGCTAGACCCATACATGGAATATGATGATATGCAGAGCTTGCAAAATAGTCTGCTGACTTAATCCTGGTGTATGGTTTCTGGCACAGTTAATGTTGCAATTTGTTGTTTTGTGTAATCTCTGTTTAGAATGGTTCACTGCGTGCATGTGATCCTTGCATTAGCCTGGCATGCGGTTTTTGATTTTAGTATCTGTCGTAATCGGAGCGTTTGAAGCCGGTGTAAAATAGGGAGCCATTGTTTATCCGTATCGAGGATGAAGTCTAAGCCGTTGGGACTGATGCACTCTCCTTTTGTGAAACATTAAATGGCCACTTTAAATGTCCCGTCCTGTTCTCTGTGGTTTTCTTTCTCCTCCTTGGAAATATTGTTTAGAGTTAAATAAATGACAAGGGGGAACAAGCAAAGGTCATCTCTACCGAAATCATTTTCTGTTTTTACAAACTTACCAGCATTATGCATTTCTGGTAAGTTTGTAAAAACAGTAAAATGCTTGCATAGAACGAGGTTTGGGTTCTCCATACCAGACATGAGGAGCTGCCTATATATCTGTGTTACTTTTGTGTAGTTATTAATATTTATCTAGGTAAAACAATGCTTGTCGTTCGTGGATTGACCTGGCATTTTATAGATGCGTGTAGGGGAGCAAAAAGTTGGGTCTGTTGCACCTCTGCCTGTGAAGCTTTGAGCGCGATGTACATGTGCCCCAACCTGTGTATTCACAAAGTAGACTCCTGAAGCCCTGTTTGGAGTTTCCATTTCCCGTCATTCTATGACCTGCAACCATGTTCCTTTCTACTTGCAACCATGCACCTTCAGGATTAATGTTTGTTTATTTGACCCCAAATAGGAGCCATTTCAAATGCTACAATACTTCTAGATGTCGATGGATTCTTTGCTTTGCTGCGCCAGTGGCATGTTATTGGAGTTCCCTGTAAAGGGAGATGATACCTAAAGGTTTTTTGAGGGTTTTTTTTGAAGGTGGATAGCTTTTTACTGGGGCATTATTCCATCTGGCAAGCCCAGAAAGCTTATGTGATTCTAAATCTTTTTCTGTGTGCGCCCAAAAAAGGTGTGACCGTTGACTAGAGAGTCCATCTTCGTGTTTTTCTTTATTAAATTGTATGATGCGTAATTTCCACGTACTCCTTACCTGAACATTCTGATCTCTCCTGCCCTCTTTCATGTGTGTAAGCTGCTGCTCTTAATATGAATAAATGAAAAAAATAATTTAACTGTCTCTTGAAGAACAGATCTGTCAAAGGATTGGCTCTGTTGTTACTTAAAGGAACTGTCTAGCTCACCCTTTTTTTCTCAATGCATCTTACTGCATGCAAATGGAGCATGCATTACATTATTGCAGTTAGAAAACGAGTCGTCCCGGCTGCCTTGTCTGAAGCCATTTGGATGTAGACTTCATGGACACGCACAGCAGCACTCCTGTGGAAGTCATTGAAGCAGCAGCTGTGCTAGCAAAACGTTTGCTGCTATTACCATTGGTTGATATTCCAGCTCCCATTGTCCAGAATGGGAGATCTTTTGAGCATGTGCAAGAAGAATACTAAGGTATGCTCCCTGCTTTCAGTGTCGGGATTTGGGGAGGAGTCAGAGTCAGAAGTCTAGTTTTCCATGTCCAGTAGGTAAAAAAAGGACTCCAATGCGCATTTTGATGTTAAACTATGGCTGGAGTGCTCCATTTAAGATCCCAATGGAGCAGAGTAGTTTTACTCTAGGGATATAAGTTCTCTTTAATGTATTATCCTGGTGTGTATAAGTGTGTCATATAGTCAGGTGTGTGCATGTATGTGTGTATGGTGTATGTACAGTCTTGCAGCTTTCTCACTCCGTGACCTTTAAGTCACTGCTCAAAGAGAATGGTGTCTTTGCTAGCCGAGAATTATCTGGAGGAGCTGGGTGGGCAAAGAGTATTTGCCGTTTGATGCATTTTTCGGGTGGGTGTTGTAAGTATTTCGTTCTTTTTTGTATTGTGTTACAAGGCCGCGGAATGCGAGGAATCAGGAAAGGTAGTGGCATTCAGGAATAAAGTGCTCTTCCTCGTTGATTTGAAGAGCAAGCATCCTTTGATAGAAATGTTTATCTGTTTATTTAGAATTCGGAAGTGCACAGGATATTGTCATTATCTTTATAGAAATAGACTCAGCAAAAAAACCAAAAACTCAGAGGGTGTTTTCCACATTCATTTTCAAGAGTTTTAAAATCTATTATTTAAACATACTACTTTTCAAAGCATAATATAGGTTTTAGCCATACCTATTCCTGCATAGACTTCTTTAAGGACATTATGTTCTCACGGCACAAAATGATTGGTCAACCTATGCTTGCTAATTATTTCTGTAGCACAGAGAAGGAAGGTGTTTGGTATCAAATGTGCTGTCTACCTACAAGAGCGTTGTCAGAAGGCCGTCGGCAAGAGGCAACATGTTTTGTGCTACTTACATAGTAAATTAGGTTGAAAAAAGTCCATCACGTTCAACCATTCCACAAACCCATATTGGTTAATCCAGATGAAGGCAAAAAGAAGGCAGGCCCCCCAACCCTGTGCATACGCAGAGAGTCTGATACACAGTATAAAATGTGGACTTGCTACCGTGACGACAAATGGAACGGTGCAGTGCGCAGAAACATTCTATACGTTGGATTACATTATATCTCTTTCCAAACTTTAACAGTATTCCCAAGTAAGATACGTATTGATACTTCATTATGCACATTTTGTACTTGGGTATACACTAACAGTCAAGCTGCGAATCGAGTTTGTGCTAAATGAGCGCTGCAATTAGTTGGAGCTACTCCAATGCATTTCAAAAGGGAGCTCTGCGTCGCCTTCAATGGAAGCCCTACACAGCATGCGCAGGAAAACATGTACATGTAATTGTACAGGCAGCAATATATTGAGGAAAATGAGGACATGATTTTATCTTCTAGACCAATACCATAAACATGCATGGACCAATTTGCACGGAGTAAAATATATTACAGTGGATAAAAAATGAATTCTAATATGTTAAGAAATATATATTTTTAGGTAAAAAGTGAAAATGTATAGTCGTGCATTCATTGCTATGTACTGGTCATTTAATTTTATATAAACGTACTTTAAGCTTTAAGGTACAGCTATGCTTTCTTTCATCTTAAATAAAAAGAATTAATAAATTAATAACAGGTTTTGGGGAATAGATTGCCCCTCTAACTTCTTTATCTATAACTGGAATTTGTAAAATATATCTGTCTTGCAAGAACTGTGATGGTATTGATTGTTTAAGTTTTTATAATTTAAAGTTTGTTAAATGTCCCTGATAGTCCATTTGACCATAGTGGTGTTCCCATTGGCTCTATCACCTGCCGGACACACGTCCATGCCAGCATCATTAATGACAGTGATGAGACCAGTCACTGGGAGCAAAGCATAGTGTGTGTCTAATGCCTGGCACCCTGGCACCCTGGCACAGACCCGTCACTGTCAAATGACTAGGTTCTGCCATTACACGCTCCTTAAGGTCCACTCCCCCACTGACATTTCAGCCAGCATGTGTGATACAATGTTTAACATTTTCACAGTAATGTCCAAAAGACACTCCTGTACACCTAGTTTTTTTTTTTTCCCCATTCCATAGGAACTTCGGAGGGATAAATCGATTAATTTTATTGTTCTTTTCCAATTAGTCTTTAACTTAAAGCGTTGATGCACATCTGGTCCTCAGAACATGCAGACACGATATGGATAATGTCTGGTATAACAGATAAATGACCCGTTGTAACGCAAGCCTACCCTGTTGCTACCATCTTCCCTGGCAAATCCTATTTACGGCAGGATGTGCTACTACTGTTTAAGAGTCATTAACCATGATATTAATTTTCTGCATAATATGTAATTTCTTCCCTTCTTAATTAACTTGCAGCGGTTCTGTTTTTGAAACCCGGATAACATCTGTTTCAAGAAAACATTAAGGTGGTAGTGTGTGTGGTTTTTTTTATGGACGATAGAGAAGATATGTTCTGGAAACAGAGGAAAATAATTGAAACTAATTAGGAAGCTTGACTATCATCAGTCATTAAATGGCACTTAATAATAGTAATCTGTGCATTGCCTGTGCCTAATTTTGACATTCCCTTTTAGTGTTACTGTGCAGTATATAGAATTCTAAACTCACCGAAGAAAATAAATGACTTAATCAATTTCCCATAATTCCCCGAACTCCCCATAAACAGAAGAACACTTTATAGGTGGTGTTCAGCAACATAGAAAACATAGAAAAATTCCCAATATGGCAGCCCTCTATCAGCTGTAGTAGATCACACTAGATGGTGGGGAATGGACAGCTATGTAACGATAGGTCAATCTGACCAGGACAACTCGCTATGAGATCCATGATGTTCATATTGAGATTTAAGTGGGACACGTGTCGTGTATTTACCGAGGCCCACTTTACCTGCCCGAGTTGGGAAGTTCAGAATGGACTCTGTTAATACACAGGCCCGTGTGTACCCACAGACTCGTGGTCTGATGATCCTGGGAGTTTAGTCACATGAATGTGAATCAACACTTAAAATGCTGATGATGCTTTTGAGAAATGTATAAAGGCTGAGTAAAAAACATTTAAAAATTATATATATATATATATAGATTTTTTTAATGTATATTCTGACGTAGCAAAATAAATACATTAAATCCAACGGCCAAGCTAAATAGGTGTTACACGAAAGAATATTACAAGGACATTGTCCTATCAGCTTTTTGATTTTTAATTGATTAACTATAGATTTTTGTGTATGTTTAATTATTACATTTGCCGGTGTTTGTGTTCTATATATAGGTTTAGTGTTAGCAGGAAAGCCTTACTTTTCCGAGTAAGAGAAAGAGACTCCTTCCTAAAACAACATTTTTCGCCTAGAAGACGATGGCGTTTAACACCTCCACAATGCTTTACTAGTGTGAGCATTCCCAAGCCAATATACGAGTTGTTTTTTGTTTTGTTTTTATTTAGTTCTGTGTAGCGTAAGCGCCAGAGATCTGCTCGTTGACGTGGGCGTTCTCTACATTGACGTTATAAAGTGCATTTGGTTGCTGTGGTAACTTGATTAAAAAAAAATAAAAAATACAACAAACCCTCGTAGCCAGTGAATGGCAGAATAGATTTTTCTCGTGCATGTAGGGGTTTGTTGTAAAACAAGCTTTTATTGACATATGGGTATCGGTAAATAGATATATACCTCATGGCCAAATGTATTTGGGCACCTGCTTGTTTTAACATCTCTCTTCAAAATCGTGGGTGATCATATGGAGTTATTCCCCTCTTTTGTGATAGAGCAGCTTCCGTTCTTGTCGGAGGGGTTTACACTAGGTGTTGGGACACTTTGGCAGGCAGTAGTTTTGGGCGGTAAGGTCTGGCTCTCAGTGTTCCAATTCATCCCTGAAATGTTTGGTGGGGTTGAGGTCAAAACTCTAAACTAACCAAAGGAGAAAGAGAGCACTAGCGATGAAAAATAGGCCCTTTAGTCCTCCTCTGGTAAACTTTGCAGTTGGCACCTATACGTTCCAAGCAGGCAGCAGTGTGGCATCTGCCAAACCCAGAGTGGCCCGTCGGACTGCCAAATGCAGCGAGCTTTACATCACCCCAGCTGACGCTTGGCATTGTGTGTGGAGATTGAACGGCTCGTGTGCATACTTTTATAGTCAGCAATGGATGCCGCTATGTTGGTGACTCTCTAACAAGCGTTCCGGAATGAAGAAGGGGATCTATTTTTATCGGCTGTCTTTTTCTCCCCCCTGTTGAGTTCTTTGTGACAGTTGTGACAACTGCCGAGTGTTTCTGGTTGGCTTCTATATCACCATCAAAGGGGAGCCGATTATTTGTTTGTTCAGGGAATATTTCCTACCCTTTTGTCTGCTCTCATACTCCCAGTTTGCATGAAACTCAACGCGGTAATGGGTAGAAATAAAAGAATATTCATAGGAAATGAAGTTAGTCCCACAGAGAGGTTGGCTGACACAATTATTTTATAGGAACTGTCCTCATTTTAGCATAGTGTTTCTTAGAATTTGGGAAGGTTCTTAGTTCTGTTTTATGTCAGTGATGAGCCAATGTGAAGACTATGGGGAAAACGTACTAATGTGAGCCGCGATACTTTTTCTTTTGGCAATTATACCACTGGATGACTATTCTCTGACGTAATTTTGGAGTGATAATGTCTGTGGTGTCATTATATGTGCTGTTTTTTTTGTGAATTAAGAACTGACTGATAAATCCCCACGTGTGTTTGATAATTTATTTGCTGACAGCACTGGCCACCCAACTCCTTGTTGATGTAGGCATTTCTCTGTGCAATGGCTGCTACGGCATGCCGCTGCTAGCCTTGAATATTTGTACGCTCATAAATAATGCAGAAATGCTTCCAAGGTTTGCTTCTGTCTGCGGCTATTTTTAACGCGTTCCTACAATTGAAATCTGCTCACACTGTATGCGTGGATTCCGTGTCTTCTCTTGAATTTTCATTTCCACGATCCTTCTAGTATTGAAAATGTATATTGACGCTTATGCCTGTATTGTGCGTCGGCCACGGCTGCTTTAATATTTACCCTAGTATTTTCTAACAGCAGAAGTAAAAAATCGATCAAGGTGACAGGTGGATTGCCCCTAAACCATTTATAGGCAGCGTTTAACCAAAAAATACCTTTTCCCAGACTGCATTTAAATGGGGTATCTGGTTCTACTAAGGACTGCCAAGAAGTCTCGACCGAGAGTTACTAACACAGTAGTGTAATAAATAATTCTGATTCAATGTTACTAAACTTACATTTCATTGCATTTCTTACTTCTATGCAACGTGGAATACTTTTATTTGTAAGGGGAAGGGCAAAAGTAAAATTTAAAGCAGGATCGCCACAGCTTTTAGTATCGGTAGCGTCACTAGGGGGGTACAGTGGGTGCAGACGGGACCGGGGGATTCATGGAACTTGCTTTCCGCCATCCGGGAAACTGGTATGGGAGGAGGTCCATGTACATGAGTTACTGCACTGGGTGACACCGACCCTAGTGATGCCTGGGGGTATAACTGAATTAATTCAATACAACTAGCTGTAGCTCGTAATGTTTGGCTGGCAGTGTAATTGTTTTGGACATTACACCTTGTGGATGCTGAGACGTGCCCCAGAGTGGCAGGGCCAACATTTTCTGATCAGGTTCCTGTCCTGGAGTTATCGTTCTTCTCATCCATCCTCATAGCCTTCCTAAACCATTCGCTATACATATTTATACGACGATCAGCTATAGTATTATGACCACTGACAGGTGAAGTGAATAACACTGATAATCTTCTTATCATGGCACCCGTCAGTGGGTGGGATATATTACGCAGCAAGTGAAGACTTCCTCCTCAAAGTTGATGTGTTAGAAGCAGGCGGAAGGATCCGAGCAACTTTGACAAGGACCAAACTGTGATGGCTACACGACTGGGTCAGGGCATCTGTTGGTTGAATTAATGGTCGAATTCTCCTCAGAAAAAGTTATTTCCTTTAATAGATTATGCGCATAATCGAGACAAGGCACACAACACACAAAAGTCGAAGCGTTGTCTAATTACGTATTTGGATTACATGGTTTATATAACTTCTTATATTTCTTATCTACTTCTAATAGCATGCATCATTCTGATTGGTTACTTTTTAAGCAGGTTACGCCTCTTAGTAGATATGTTGGCCCAACTCGTGATACATCATAGACTAGACATTTTCTACTGTCTTTGTCAGCAATGATATTTATGATTACATAAGCATTTTTCTAACAGCATCTCCAAAACTGCAGCTCTTGTGGGGTCAAATCCAACTGACGAGCTGTTGTAGCTCAAATTGTTGAAAAAGTTAATGGTGGTTCTGATAGAAAGGTGTCAGAACACACAGTGCATCTCAGTTTGCTGTGTATGGAGCTGAGTAGCCACCGACCGGTCAGGGTGCCCATGCTGACCCCTATCCACTGCCGAAAGCCCTACGATAGGCACGTGAGCACAAGAACTGGACAACGGAGCAATGCAAAAAGATGGGCTGATCTGAGGAATCACGTTTTCCTCTACATCACGTGTGCCTCGACGGGTCAGGGCTGTTCTGGGGCAAAAAGGAGGACCTACACAATATTAGGCAGGTGGTCGTAATGTTATGGCTGATCGGTGTGTATATATACCTTTTGAATGTTCCTTTTCTTAAAGTCAATTTGTTGTTTTCCCCAAATCCTAATTATTCAATGGTATTGAAACAGAGTAAAATTATTAGCGTAGTCATTTTTTTTTTATTTTTTTTTTGCATAGTGGTCCAATAATTTACAGATGGCTATGGATGGTCCTCTTAAGGCAAACATTCCCATGCATAGTATGTTTAGTGTTTTGTTTATGATTTAAGTACTTTTGTTGAAAGAAAGATAATTAATATAAGAGGGTATTGAAGAAAAACCCGGAGGAGGGTGCGGACACCAAGATATCTGTTAGTAATGCATTACAACGGAAATGCCTGCTTGCTGCAATTTCTGTTCTTGTTATGTTTAAGTATCTAAATGATGTTGAGTTATTTGCGTATCCTACATATCCTACATAAATAAACATGGGTGGAGTGCTTGTATCTTCCTCGAAGTTTCTAAACATTTTTTTTCCCAAAGAAATATTTACAGCTAAGTCGAGATGCTACAAACACTGGTTCCGCTTTGACTGCTTAAAGATCTAAACGTCTGACGTCTGTTGAATTGTTCTAATATTTCAATGAGAAAGCTGCATGGTATGCCTTCCGATCTATTAGAAACAGAATGAAATATCCATTTCTAATATGTCAGTTGCTTGCAAACCAAACGGTGCCTGAGGATTAAAAACTTGCCATGGTAATGCGTTGGTGTAATATTGTTCTGTTTTATTGGTACAGACAATAAAATGAAATGTATTGCCAAAGAATTTGTTCTGCTTATATCTTGTTCTTCATCGGATGTGTGCATGAAACATGAATGATTCTTGAACTCTCCAATTAATATATATATATATATATATATATATATATATATATATATATATAATAATATGTTTTTTTTGTTTTCTGAGGACCCTGTCATACCTGAGAAATGTTTGGTGGCCTACAAGAAAAAAAGACAAATGCATTTTAGACATTGTTGAGGGAACCTCTTGAGGATTCCCTGGATATCACTTCAAGTCCCACACATTGGTTAGCAGTGCGATACATGATATATATCATTAATAAGTACAAGAAGAAGGCACTTACAAAAAAAAAAAAAGTTTTCACCAGCCTATTATGGAATTATTTTCTTTATCTAGAATGTCAGATGTTGCTTTAAGGTATACGCTAACATACTGGGATGGATTTGTGGAGTAAATGAAGCATCAAAGTTGACGAGCGTGCCTCTCCAGAAGCGGAGGCAGCCTGATATGTTTGCACATTGGTGTTGTCATCATACATACAGCAGTGTGCTTTTTAAATGCTCGGTCGGACAAGAAAACGGTTTGATCGCTTGCCCTACAGCTTTGCTCAGTTCTTCTGTCTGGTATTTTCTGTACCCTGTCAGAAATGATATCTGTCCTCTTCAGGTAGACATATTGCGTATGTCTCCATTAATCAGACCAAACTTGCGTGAGCTTTTGAATCAGGCAGTGTATGCTAGCCTGACATCTGCTAATCCAGACATCGTAGTGTTAAGGGATGAGGATCTCTCTTTTCTGCACCGGTTTAATATGTCATTAAAACCCATGGTAGCATTTGGCAATATAGGACTGCATCACCTGATGTTCTTTGTTCAGGCATGAGTTATCTTGTAGCGTTTCCTAGTATATGTATTTTCAATGAGGGTAGTTGTTAATGGCTGCCAGTGTACTTCTAGTTCTGTAACGTGATGAACTTTTTTTATTTCTTCCAGCGTCATCATGACAACAGAGAAAGGTTTAGTGGCTGAGGCAGAAAGTCCTCCTCAGGATCAAAAGCAGGAAGGTGGGGAGGAGGCAGAAAAGTGCGAACGTCACCCTGAGGAAGCTGGTACAGAGGAGCGTTCCGAGATAGAGCCGACCCAGAGCTCTCCATCCGCCGCCTCACCAAGCACCCGCAAAGCCAAGGACCGCAACTCAGAAGGCAAGGGCCTATCACGCCTCTTTTCATCCTTCCTCAAGAGGCCAAAGTCTCAAGTGTGCGAGGGAGACAAAGACGTTCAGTCACCTGCAGAAAAAGCAGAGGAAGAAAATCAGAAGCAGCTTGATGAAGGTTTGGGAGAGCAGCTGGATGATGATGATGTTTTTCTGAAGGCTCCCATTGCTGACCCAGAACCGGAACTACGAACAGACCCATCCTTAGATCTTCATTCTTTGAGCAGTGCAGAGACCCAGGTGAGTAGCATTTACATCAGAAATGTGCATTCCTTTTTAGAGGTGGGAAAGGTCCATACAGGCATGCTTAGTAATTGCTAATTTCATTGAATAGGAAATTTACCTTTTAGGCTACTTTTATCGTTTGTTTCTTAATGTATTTTAGTGCCATATAATTTAATTGGGTCACAGTTCATCAGCTGCACATGTAATTTTAATGTCTTTGGAATGGGGACTTTTAGCCTGCTCAAGAGGATTTAAAGGACGACCCAGAACCCGAGGAAGAAGAAGAACAACCAAAGAAAGGAGAAGAACAACCATCAAAAGTTGAAGTAGAGGTGAAGGCCACTCAGAAAGCACCCAGGAGATCTCCCAACATGCGCTGCAAGGTCACCCTTCTGGATGACACCTTATATGAATGCGAACTGGAGGTGAGGGATAGTCTTTTATTTTAGTCAATGACTATCTTTTTTTCATAAGCAACAGACCCACCAAGATGAGCTTGAACGTGTCCCATTGAGATGCAGCTTTGGAAGTTCCAGATTTGTTTTTAAAATCTAGAATTTTATTTCGTTGTCTCTAGGTAAAGACGTGTTTTAGGGTTTGTATATCTGAATCTTTGGGTGATCGTGTACTGTGTTTTAAGGAGTAATATGAACCATTATGATAGTGGGTTGGTTTGTGTGTGGAGCCAACACACCATGGAATAATTATTGTGAATATAAGTATACATTTATTTTAGTGAAAGTACTCAATGCCTTGTTGACTGGGTCACTTGTGGCGCAAATGTACATGTTTACAATGTGTAACAAACGCACGATATGACAAAAAGTATGTGGGCACCTGACCATCACACCTATATAAGCTTGTTGACCATCCCATTCTAAAACCATTTGCATTAATATAGAGCTAATTTGGTCATGCTGGTACAGGAAAGGGCCTTCCTCAAACTGGTGACACAAAGTTGGAAGCATACGATTGTCTAAGTTGGCTTGCTGTGCTGTAGCATTAACATTACCCTTAACCGGAACAAAGGGGACCAAACCCTGAAAAACAGCCCCAGACCATTGTCCCTCCTCCACCAAACTTTACAGTCCATCCGACTTCCAGATAGTGAAGCGGGATTGAATACTCCAGAGAACACGTTTCCACTGTTCCAGAGTCCGGTGGGCTAGTGCTTTACACTACTCTAACCTGCATCTGGCATTGAGCTTAGCGGTCATTGACTTGAGTGCAGCTGCTCAGCTATGGGACTGAAACACAGTGCTTGTGCTGATTAGGCTACAGAGTACAGGTGATATTAATGCGCTATACACTTAATCACCCAACAGAACCCCCGCTGCTTGTTCCTCTTTGTGTCTGAGCTGGTGTAACTCTTAGATGCTTCCATAGGCAACAAAAAGAAGCAACTCTGTTATTTTTGTATTTATTAGCACTTATGTTGGTGCCTAGTTGCAACTGTATTCTAGTCCACAAATGTCAGCTCCTATGCTTCTTGTTCATGCATTTACTGAGGAAGTCCATAGATTGTGTAGATGCAGACACCGGCCACCTCTGGGCTGTTCTTTCTACACGCCATATCATGTTATCATACCAGCTGGAATACAGACATCAGATGCCTTTGCCTTTGACAGCACAATTACTGCCTAGAAATTAGATTGTTCTTTTCTCCTCTGTATGGGCGAGAAGCAGCATCCCATGCTGATAAATTCAATGTCTAAACCTTTGTGATGGATAACTGATTTGTTTTGTTCAGGCTGCAAATCCCCTTTAAGTCTGAGAACAGCTGTCCTCCCATTTACTAATCTTTTTGTTTATTTAATTTTTTTTAATGTATTTGGGTGACGCCTCTCCGATCTGAAACCAGTTACTTTGGGGATTTCGTCTCCATCTCGCCCTCTGGACGGCCATGTGTGTCCCCCAGCTCTCTTTTCTCACCGCTTCCCTTACTAAACACAATGTCCTAGAAAACAAGAGCAGAAATCAAAATGCATGCTATTTAGTTCCTAATATCCCCTGGCAATACAGCTGCCGCCCCTCCAGGCAGATGGAGTAAGCAGGTGCTTCTTTTCACTGTTTAGGGGTACAGATTGCGCTTTCATCTCCTCCAAAGCAGAACGCTGACTTTTACCAAATCAGAACAGTGTATACGGTTAAGCATATAGCTTAAAACGTAAATAGCCAAACTACTGCTTTTTGCTGTCCGTCCCGAAATGTATGTCCCGACATTGTGTCTGTCTTTGACATGCCTTAGGATTTGTTTCAGATTTAAACGTGAAACGCTTCAACACGCTCAACGTTTTTTTTTTTTTCTTCTGTTTCTGCTTGGGTTAGATTTGTGCGGAAACTTTGAAAAACCTTATTTTAAAAAACTGCGTAAAGAAGGACCCTCGGTGTCCTGAATGCTTGTGTTAGATACTGTCCTCTCTGTTTAAAGTTTAATTTTACTCCACTTTTGTGATTTTTCACAAAAGTACCTTGACCTTGTCTACCTCACTTGCTTTGTTGATCTACGAGGTAAAGGAGAGTTTACAAAAATTAGTAAATAGGCATTACAGAATAACATAGCAAGATGACATTGATAAACTCTCATAATGCACCTGACTTGCTGCAAGTTCCATTTAAAGACCTGTAAATCTATAAAAAGCTGCAGCCCCCTCTTTGTGTTGCAGACCTCGCTGGCGACAGGAACCTCAGTGCTGTTTTTAACCTGTTAATCCCTGCCATTCCCTCCTGGATTTGGTGTGCTGGGCTGCTTTTAGACTCACTCTAGAGTGTTCGGACGTTTAACTCTTGATGGCTTCCACACGTACAAAAATCAAAAGGAACCATCACAGTTTTTTAGACACAAAAGCCATCTTTTTCTGTATATATGTATATATGTATGTATATATGTATATATATAATATATATATATGTGTGGCTCGGTAGCTTGGCAGCTGGCATGGATGTCTGGTACGATAGGGAGTGATGAAAATGAACACTATTTCCTTCATCGTCATGCCTTTTGTGTTTGTTTTGTAATACTTCGATTGTCAGTGATTGTTTTCATTCAGGTTATTTGGATACTTTTTATTGTTGTTATTTATTGTTACGTTACTGTGTGCCTATATGTCCAGTAGGTGTCTTGGTGTGCATCTGCTTAGTGTTTGTGTGAGAGAGAAGTGTTTCTTGCTTTTTTCCTTTCCCTATTCCTTTCCCTTTCAGTCTACATTTGTTTTCAATAGAGAGGTTGATAACATTGTGAGGCTTGTCCTTCCATGGGGAGTGTGTTGCCAAACTTTAAAAATACCATTGTTGCCCTTAGCTCTTATTTTTCAAGCAACCTTTTCTGACCAGTGCTGTCCCCGTACCGTCAGAGATCTGGCTGGTGATAGCTATTGGCTGCTCCTCAACAAAAAGATTTCATGGTGGACGAGCAGAGGACACTCTAGCTAGATACCATATTCCATTCTCCGTCTCCTAATATTTCTTGTCCATCAAATAAGTAGTGAGTCAGGATGAGGAGGACAGCTGCATGCTGGGATTCAGCATATTTTAGCAGAAGAGATAAAAAATGTCCAGATATTTTCTTATGGCATGGTGTTCTAGTTAGCATAGAATTTAGTTTATCTTTCTTGTTTTCTCTTGACAGGCAGTCTCTAGGCTGACAGAACTATTTTTACTGCAACTGTGCTTTTATGGCTAAATCCCTCCAGTAAATCCGCTTCACTCCGTATCTCCTTCGTGTTTCTAGTTTTAAACCACATCTGTCGCTTCTACTAAATTCCGCACTTTACCGCTCCATACACTAAATACACAAAATAATGGTGTTTACAGATGTAATGCATAATACCTACATTAGGCCTATAACTTGTGGAAAGGTACAATAACCTCCCTTTGTCAAGGTATGTATGCTTATTCCTTCCCAGTAAGTGAAGTTGCTTATCCTTTTTGTTTTTCCAGAAACATGCTAAGGGACAGGACCTGTTTAAGAAAGTCTGCAGCCACCTGAACATTTTAGAGGAAGACTATTTTTCCCTCGCGCTCTGGGAGTCCCAGACTAGCAAGGTGAGTGGAGAGAAGGTAGCTCCTGGTAGACTAAGATCCCTGGAGGTTCTTACAAACCTTCCGAGGTCTTTCCAGCTCTAAAATATTACCAATAGTTGCTGGCCACCATGTGCTATGCCTTTGACTAGAAGGTATATCGGAACCACATCCGTCTCTGGACTGGAGTTTATTAGTGAATTTGTTATCTGGTGCAGTGGGGAAACGACGTCCTTTAATTACTGGGTCCCCCCCTGGCATCCAACTGCTCAGACTTCATTGTCTTTCAAATGAATCCAGACAGGATGAGCTTGCAAATGGATGACCGCACTCATCCACGGACATAGAGAGGCGCCGTCTTTGTAAAGCTCTGATCAGCATCTCTTTGCAGACGCGCTGATTAACAGATAAGCTCCACGAGGCTCTTGTCTCAAAGGTTCAGTCTTGTGTATTTTTGAAAATAAAGCGTGTGCGTGTCAGCAATAACCCGACAATTCCGTAATATTTTTGTTAGGTAATTCTGTACGGTACCAACATATGGGGGGGACATTTAACAATTTTGGATGTTTAATTTAAGAGTCGAATTTATCTGTTTTGTAAGCCATGAGGTGGAAATCTGACTTACCTCCCCATTACGATCCTTGTTTCTCACATGGGAAGAGCGGGGCCTTGGATGGTAAATAGTTAAACTGATGAGCTGAACAAGAAATAAACAATAGATAGTATCATATTTTACATCATCCTTGTTGTAAAAGAAAGAAGACCTCCTGGTGCAAACTTAATTCAAACAAATAGTGGTATTGACGCGAGTGCGTTACATTTCATTCAGGGTTCCGCTTATTGATATAGTGGATTTTTCTAGTTCTTCATATGCTCTATGTAATAAAATGACTAATTGATTTTTGTAGTTGAAGATAGAGATGGAACACATTACCCGCAATGGGCTGGACGCTCTTTTAGTTTTCAATCTGCTAAAAAGGATGACAAATTGAGATAAGGCAGCAAATATTCCCACTACTGGTTAGCGGAAATACTGTAAATATTTCAACCCTGTTCCTAACTGTTACCTTTGCGCATGCTCAGCGGCACTGAAAGGGTCTTTAAGAGGCGGGGGGGATTCTATCAAGACAATCAGGCGTTCTGAAAAGAAATACAGATGCAAGTGATCTTCTACTTTTTATCACAGGTATGGATCGACCCATTGAAAGAAATGAGGAAGCAGGTTCATGGTATGTAAATTCCATTGACTAAATATTTTGCTGAATATTTTGTTTTGTTTTCTTCTGCTCTCGTCTGTACTTTCATGACCCGTTTTTGCTGAACTGTAAGCCTTATGGGTCATTGAAGGCCAACTTCTGCTGTTACCGTGTCTTCTGCGTAATAAATGCAGATGATGTACGTGTTCCCCGTTGTCTGCGGTTTTGTTCCACAATCTGGCTGCATGGTCATGTCATCCTACGTTGCAGAGCCCTTGTGCTACAGCATTCTCTTGGGCAGTCTCACCAACGGACTCTACGGGGCTTGAATGTGAGATCGTTATTTTTATGCAGGGATAAGTTATTATCATGCTGTACCATTAGCAAAATGATGTTCATAAATACTTAAAATTTACCATGCATAAATAATAATAATAAAAAAACAAAAGTAAGCATTTTGTCTCCAAGCTGCCTGAAAAGTTTTTCACATATGTCATTTCCCGTAGCACATTGTTCCCTAGAATAGTCTCTAGATCTCTGTTCCTTCTGTACTGTTCAGCACGAGTATACGGGAATGCATTTGGATAGCGGTTCGTACTGGGACTCATAATGCAGGTAGACGAACGGGAAACAGAAGAACAGATTTGGCCAATAAAGTCTTTCTGTTAGTTTTCGATACCGGAGAGCTACCACTATACGTTTCTATCTCTAGAGACAGAAGGATCGCAGACTAAGGAGAAAGGTCAGGAAGCTGGACAGTGGCAGATTGTTTTCTACCTGCCCCTCATGCACGCTCAAACAGCAGATGAATTAAAACAAAGCTCTTAGTCAAGGATTTTCCGAGCAAAAAAATGCCAGGGGTCGTTTAAGGATTTCTCAGCAGGATGAACACATTCTGGTTGAAACAAGCAAATCTCCTCTTCATTAGATCGTGCGTCTTTGTGTATTCTCACTTAGCTCTCACTGGTTCTGCATTATATCATATGCTCTGTGCAGTCTTGTACCCTACACGACCTGAGCGCACCTTGTTGGCTTCCTAATGACAGCATTATTTTCATTTATTTTTTTTACAATTTTTGGGCTATGTAATCGGCACAATGCTTAGGAATGGGGGTAGGGTTAGTATAAAAACCTTTGGCGCACAATCTCTGTGCAGAACTGGTGGGGCGGGCGGGAGGGAGCTGACAACACTGATCCCTTTCCAGATGGCTCAACGGCCTTCTGATGTAAGCCTCTTTAGCCGATCAGCCGGCCGAGCTGCGTTGTTTGGAGATGAGTTTGCACAGTAAGCAGGACTGCTTTTCCTCATCCCATCTCCCTTGCTCTTCTGTACAACACTCTATTTTATAGTGGACATTGGATGCTGCACATAATTGAACCATGCCTTTCAACTTGGAAATAAATGCTTTGTCTCACGGAACAAATGGTTTTCTCATTCTGAAACTGCTTAGACAATTAGATCTCTTTATGATTTCTAAAACTTGAGTAAGCAGTGCTAGGTGAACCTGGATGTTTCCTGATCGCCTGCTACTTAATAAAAAGAAAGAGGCTAGCAGGTTTATCTGACGTACTCCTGCACACAAGTCAACAGTCTGATTACGAAGGTGATTATAGAAGGATTAGCAGTCTAGAGCTTCTGATGGGTTGTACAGTAACACAGCTTTTATTATCATCATTATAGATCCTATAAATAACACTTTTACTATTTTGTCCTGCCTGTTTTTTCTTTTTTTTTTCTACACGCTGTACAACCTGGTCAAAGCCCCGTCTGATATCTGCCCATTGTGTCCTCTCTGGCTCTACACCAGGAAGAAAGTACCAATAAACATTTCTTCCTTTTTGTTGCGTGGTAGCTGCTGGTGTAATGTAAAAACGCATGTGTAACGTAAAGAGTGCCGGGCTCAAAGTCTTCATTTTCACTCCATTTTAACTTTTATTAGCGATGCTCCAGCTACAAATCATGTTCTTACATCTGAGGAAAAACATTTCGGTGTCGTACCGTCTCGTGTGTATCAGTACAGGATGGTAACATTTATGACTCCTAAAAAAGCTTACTTAAATATTCCTTTCCTAATGTATACCTCATAAGTCATTTAGTTGAAGCTGCAGCTCTCCTGCAAACTCCCCTCTTTATTTAGGGAATAAACCCAAATGTGTGCAGGATTTACCAATAGTATTTTGACATAATTTGCTTATTCGCCCATCTATTGCTAGCAAGTAGTCTAGTGCCACCTTGTGGCCTTTACTGGAATGGCTTGCAGCACATACAAAGAGCATTGTATCGCTTTCATTAAATCTGTGTTCTTTATAAATCTGGTAAAACGGCAAAATAAAGTGAGGGCAACTCACAGAAACAGAAAAAAACATGTTGTGCTCGAATTAAAGCTTTTTTTTTTTTATTGATCTATGGTACAAGGTGAGTATGTCATAGGAAATCCCTGTGAAGAGCTGAACGAGTTAACTATCATTTCATTGTGATCTAAAAAGTTTATTCCCCACTGTCAGCATCACCCTGACTGGAGATAATGCTTTCCCAGATGTTTTCCTATATTGACTGTGTGACAAGGGCACTAGAGGAAAGTATTCAGCAAAGTCAGCTGTGGCACATGAACTTTGTTCTCATGTTCCTGTTCACATGTGTCTATAGTCATTCGACTTCTAAGTCCTCTGTGTCTTTGCATTGCAGGAGGCCCTTGGGACTTCACCTTTAATGTGAAGTTTTATCCACCAGATCCTGCTCAGCTGACAGAAGATATAACCAGGTAGACACACGCATTTCAACTTATTTTGTCCGAATAATGCCAGGTTATGGTTTTTTTTTTTTAGGAGTTATGTTGACTAGAAAAGTTAAAAAGAAAAAAAAATATTACCATTAAAATATTGTGTCTGCAATTAACTGGACCCTAACATTTCTCTTAGTAACTATCCACTGTATCGGTGTTTCTCCAACCATTTCCACCAGCAACAGATATTTTATATTATATTTATTCGAATTCCATCCCAAATTCAGCTGCCCCTATCAAATGTTATTACTCTGTGATTCAGCCAGGTATTGAATTAGCACTGATCGCTAAAACTGATTAAATCACATGTATGCGGTTAATGCGTTTACCTAAAAGATTTGAGAAAATAGAGATAAGGACTGGGGTTATGTGAAAAAAATTGTTCTGGTTCAGAAAGTTTCAAATGTAGACTTATTAGCATACCAACCAAAAGAATGGACCGTTTACACCAGAATCACCCCCCCCCCCCTTCAAAGCACCCATCATTCATTATGCAGAGCTGGGGCAATAGTTAGATGCTTTGAATAAAATATGGTTATATCGTTGAGCACCGCTGTTAGAGGTTCACGCTGTCCTGTGATCTGGACCTTGCAAATAGTCTCATGCTTCCTTTTATTTAGGTATTACCTGTGTCTGCAGCTGCGCAAGGATATCCTGAGCGGAAGCCTACCATGCTCTTTTGCCACTCTAGCCCTGCTGGGCTCCTACACAGTCCAGTCTGAAATAGGCGATTATGATGAAGATCTACACGGCTCCGACTACGTCAGTGAGTTTAAACTCAGTCCAAATCAGACCAAGGACCTCGAGGAGAAGGTTATGGAACTGCATAAGTCACACAGGTGAATACCGGGAGTGATTGACACTTTCTTGGGGAAACATTGTCACATGTTCCCAGCTGCATTGTGGCCCTAATGCCCCTACCTGCTGCAAAAACGTCACACTTTACTTTTCGTCCCTAAATCGTTATCCTTGCTCTCTTGGTGATCGCATTCCAGTTTATCCCCATTCACAGTTCTCACACACCCTACTAACCTCTTGCACTATATTAGAGCAATTATATGCAATTAATGTAAACATGTCATTTTACTAAAAAAAAAAAAATGTTACATTTTGGCAATACCACAAGTGATACAGTTTTCAGTACTGGATTCAGAAATGGTTTTATCTGAAACGCGAAGCTCTTTCCTTTTTGTTCCGATGTCCTGTTGTTTGTGTTTTTGGTGTAGCGTGGAGGTTTTGTTTAGCTATTAGAAAATAATTTTCTGTTTCTCAGATCAATGACACCAGCGCAGGCTGACTTGGAGTTTTTGGAGAATGCCAAAAAGCTTACCATGTATGGAGTGGACATTCATCACGCTAAGGCAAGTTATCCTTCTGATTGTCCTTTATAAATCTCAAATGGTGAAAACTGCACTTGTGCAACATTTATACCCATACCTGTGCAACTTTATTACTTTCTAAATGCCTGATTGAAAGTCCTCTGGTAGAACTTCCCTTGGAAGTAGTGAAGTAGATCAGCCAAGTAGGCATCAGCGTACAGCCATGTACCTCCACAACACGGGGCAGGAGAGAACATGCAGATTGATTTTGCTACTCAAGGATTATTCATACACCCCAATAGTCAATACTAGTCAACGGACTCCAGGCTATTGACCAATTACTTTTTCCATCTGGCCTGGTAACCTTTTCTTCTGGCTAGGTTAAGTATTGTGCATGCTAATATTATAGGGCAAAATCAGGTGTCCTCACTAGGTCATGAGAAACATTTACTATATCTTGAAATGTATAATAACATTGGAAATAGGGACCAATGAACTGAACATGAGTGAAATGCATCCCTCAGTGACTCGCAGCATTCCATGAGGTAAAGAAAATTATGGGGATCGCAAGGTCTTGGATTCCCAGAAAATATCTACCCAATATGCCGTTCTTGTTTTATTATTTACCTTTTATTTGTATTCTTGGATTCTTTTTGGCTACACTAGGATTTGGAGGGGGTTGACATCAAACTTGGAGTCTGCTCTAGTGGTCTCATGGTCTTCAAGGATAACCTGAGGATTAATCGCTTCCCCTGGCCAAAGGTCCTAAAGATCTCCTACAAAAGGAGCAGCTTCTTTATCAAGATCCGACCAGGGGAGGTATGAAGATTCCACCGTTCATATAGTTTATGCATATCAAATTTGCTAGTTTTGTTTTCTTAAACTACACCGGTCAATCTCTAGTTCCACCAGTAGCTACTATAGTTGAATATATATATTTATCCTATTACCCTCTGCATGACCTTAACTGTTGCTAAACAAATTATTTTAACCACTGTAATGACCAACAGTGTTGGGTTGGGTTTGAATAAGCATATTTGAATTTGAAAAGAATCTGCAAATAGTTTAGTTCTTGAATGACATGTTCTATTACAAGTATTACTTCCAAATGAGATTCATTTTCCTTTCAAAAATATTTCTGATTGCAAATGGTTGAGGGTTGTATGGGTGTATACCAGAATATTGAGACATCTTGTTATCCAGCAGGAGCAGTATGAGAGCACGATAGGATTCAAGCTGCCCAGCTACCGGGCTGCTAAGAAACTTTGGAAGGTCTGTGTGGAGCACCACACATTCTTCAGGTAAGATCCCTGCCCCTGGAGAAATAAAAAGGGGTAGCCAGTGACAGGTAGGAATGGGCTATAATAGGATCTTAACCACAATCTATATTTGAGTCCTCCAGGACAGATTCTGTAGCGCTTATTACCAATAACATTAAAATTGACAATAAAATACTGGTACAGAAGGATGAGAGGGTCCTACTCTTGTGCTCTTACAATCTATGGAGGTTGAGTTGAAATAAGACAGAACAATGAAGCCTGGATGCGGATGATTGCAGTTTGGTTCATGGTTTTTTTTTTAACAGAATACAGGTTGTGAGGATGTATTGTTCTTCTCTGAACAGGTGGGTTTTTAGTAAGCATTTTAAGTTAGAATAAGTAGGGGACAGTCTGCCAGAACGAGGTAGGGAATTCCACAGAATAGGGGCAACATGGGTGAAATCTGGGAGACAGAGAAGGTGGGAAGATTATCATGGTTGTGCACTTGGAAAGCGCCACAGTAGCATTTAAGAGTTGCAAAAATGCATGCTGTCTTATCCAAGTTTTATTAGGTGGGTTCATTAAAAAGATGGTCTATATGTAATGCTAAAAGCAAACAAGAAAAAGCATGACTATTAAGCAGTAACATAATGGAATGGTCATGTATATTAAAATATTGTTTTATTTACTAAAGAATTACTTTGATTTGTCCTTTGTTTTTGTTCTTAGATTGACATCCACAGAAGCCATCCCTAAACACAGGCTCCTGTCACTGGGATCCAAATTCCGCTACAGTGGGCGTACACAGTCCCAGACCAGACATGCCAGCGCTCTTATTGATCGTCCGGCCCCCCAGTTTGAACGCACTGCCAGCAAAAGGATCTCCCGCAGCCTGGATGGAGGTAGACAGAACACATGCTGAATTTTTGATTACACTATTGTACAATTTCGTTTGACCTGGCTCATAATTGAGCGAATGATTGGAAAACATACAAATATAGAAACAGAGTCCTATAATTTGTCCAAAGCCCTCCTCTATGTATTACATCGCAGCAGTCTGACCGCCCAGAGGCACGCCCACCTGCCATTTCATCCTATCACACGCAGTGGTGACCAGTAACGGGAGGAGTAACTTTTGATGTGTGAGGCAGGTTTGTGTGATAGGAGTGATGTGTGATAGGTGTGAAGGAGTGATGAGGTCCCTTTAAACTTACATACCATACCAGGTATTGCCCCTTCTATTTTGTAAGAGATTGGCAGCTAGAGCAGTGAAGACTGTGACAGCGTTAAGAGGCCCCACCAAAATATTTACAAAAAAACAATATGTTCTTTTTAAAAAGGAATACATTTAATATGTATACCGTCGTAGTACATAAAAATATAAGGACCTAGGAAAGACAAAGCCAAGTGAAATGGTTTGAGGTTTAACAGCAAGATGGGCCAAATTGTTAATGTCTTTCATCAGGATCAGGGTCTTAGACTGGCCATGCCTGTGTGTTACTCGCTACTGTCATATTTTGTGTTTCTTTTGATATGGTTTACTAAGCGGTCGCTGAGCTCTGTCGCGGCAGCAGGGTACACAAAGCCCTTTGCCTGAGTGAATTCTAATGTTCACGATCATATCTTCAACAGTACTGCGATGTGGATTTGCTTTTATTTGAGTGTTTGTTTCACAGAGCATATGTCCCTTCTCTGTGTAGGAATGTGATAATAAATCACCAGCTGTCCATGACTTATGGTATTAGTAGCAAGTTCAAGTTCTAAGCCTGCTGTGAGATTGGAAGTCTGTTCACTCTGCAGTGGACAAAGAAATGGTTTTCACCTCATTAGGGTTTACTCACTAAATGTACACTCACTGGCCACTTTATTAGGTACACCTTGCTAGTACCGGGTTGAACACCCATTTGCTTTCAGAACTGGCTCGATTGTTCGTGGCATACTTTCTACAAGGTGCTGGAAACATTCCTCAGAGATTTTGGTCCATATGGACATGATGGCATCACGCAGTTGCTGCAGATTTGTGGGCTGTACATCCATGATGCGAATCTCCCGTTCCACCACATCCCAAAGGTGCTCTATTGGATTGACATCTGGTGACTGTGGCGGCCATTGAAGTACAGTGAACTCCTTGTCATGTTCAAGAAACCAGTTTGAGATGATGTGAGCTTTGTGAAATGGTGCATTATCCTGCTGGAAGTAGCCATCAGAAGATGGGTACACTGTGGTCATAAAGGGATGGACATGGTCAGCAACAATGCTCAGCTGGTACTAAGGGGCCCGAGCGTGCCAAGAAAATGTCCCCTACACCATTACACCACCACCAGCCTGAACCGTTGATACAAGGCAGGATGGATCCATGCTTTCATGTTTATGCCAAACTCTGACCCTGCCATCTGAATGTCACAGCTGGAATTGAGACTCATCAGACCAGACAACGTTCTTCCATTGTCCAATTTTGGTGAGCCTGTGCGAATTGTAGCCACAGTTTCCTGTTCTTAGCTGACAGGAGTAGCACCCGGTGTGGTCTTCTGCTGCTGTAGCCCATCTGCCAGGTTCGACGTGTTGTGCGATCAGAGATGGAATTCTGCATACCTTGGTTGTCATGAGTGGTTATCTGAGTTACTGTTGCTCTTCTGTCATCTCAAACCAGTCTGCCCATTCTCCTCTGACATCAACAAGGCATTTTCGCCCACACAACTGCCACTCACTGGATATTTACTCTTTTTTGGGCCATTCTCTGTAAATCCTAGAGATGGTTGTGCGTGAAAAACCCAGCAGATCAGCAGTTTCTGAAATACTCAGAGCAGCCTGTCTGGCACCCATAACCATGCCACGTTCAAAGTCACTTAAATTCCCTTTTCTTCCCCAATCTGAAGCTTGGTTTGAATGTCGGCAAGTTATCTTGGCCACGTCTACATGCCTAAATGCATCGAGTTGCTGCCATGTGATTGGCTGATTAGCTATTTGTGTAAACAAGCAATTGAACAGGGGTACCTAATAAAGTGGCCAGTGAGTGTATAGTTGACAAGAGAGTTTGCATAATGGTCGTGTTTCTGATCCTTGACTTCACTATACATTAACAAGGGCCCCAATGAGTTTTTGCTGTAAAAAAAAAAAGCTTAGCTGACCTTTTATAATAGATTGTTAAATCAGCCAGAATTCTTCAACGCCTCTTCGCGCATTTTAGTATGCATTATGCAGGGCCAGGTCAGCCTTTCAGTGCTTGAAACAGGTTGGTCCTTCATAATGACTATTATGAGAGCGTTAAAACCGCATTTCTCCAGCAAACTCCCTTTAGTGAATAAACCCAGTTGTGTCGGAGTCTTCATACCATCTAAATTCATATAGCAATCTTACACAATGTGCGCAGACTTTATACACTCGCTTCACTGAAACCTATTTGGAGGCAAACGGCCATCTGCTGCTGCATTCAGAACATTGAGACCCTTCCCGTTTGCATCCACACGCAGTTAATGTGTACGGCTGCTTCAGATTTCTATTTATGTCATCTTTGCCCACTTTTCTCAGCGAAGAGGGGGCAAGCCTCAGTTGAGTTCAAAGCCCCGGAAGATGAGGATAATGAAGTGTTTGTGGCGGAGGAGCCAAGACGTGAGTTACCAGCGAGCCTGTCTCACGCAGGTATACAAAGCAGTGCCTGAAGTGTCTTCTGCTTGCACGCTCTGCTCATGTCCTTGCAGCCCACACTTTTTCTGCTGCTTCTTAAAGGAAGAATAAAGCTAAAGTACAGGATGGCCCCCTCTTTTGTGCATGTGGTCTTTAATTTCAGGCTGAGCAATCTTTAGCACCTTCCTGCTGCATCTTTCAGGAGTCTATTGCTTAATATCATACACGGGGCAAAATAAAGTGTCTTCCCTGCTAACTAGTAAACTGCACATGCAATGTTCTATGTCTATAAAATGGAACAAAATTACCAATTTTGTGTGAGTGTCCTAAAGTAAGTATCTCTTCGTTGAAGATACTCAACGATACCATATGTCTGTTTTTGCAGTAGTGTCCTTTAATACATTGCATCTACCGTGTTTTATTAATGTCCATTAACTGAATTGTTTGCAGTTCAGTTGTTTTTGTTGCATTACTTTAGCATACACTGCCTAACTTGAAAAGTCATACTTCCTACGTTTTGGAAGATTAGATTCCCTTCCACAATGGCCATTCCCCAATAAGGTAGAGTAAGTTGAAACTTGGTACCGCAGCCCTTTTGGCGGTGGAAGCCTAGTACGTGTACGCTGTACGTGTTTCATCGCTTTTCATCATTTGCCACGTGAACGTGAAAGGTGATTTTCTTGGCTAAATGGCCAAATCACTAGGCAAGGGAGTTTTTGTATTACATTATGAGTTCAGGTGACTGGTTGCTTTCCGGACTTGGTAAAGGGCACATCTGTTTTAAATCCACAGTTCGTGAACAAAATAAATTATGGTAAAAAAAACAAAAAAACAATCCTCCTCTTCTGAAGTGATGCAATCAGGAAGAAGACTATTTATTTGCTACTCTATTAAAGGGATACTTCAGGCATCATATGCACTTGCAGGATATGTGTGTGTGTGTGTATATATATATATATATATATATATAATCCTGCAATCAGATGGATTATATATTAACAAGTGGTAGCGTTTGCCTTCCATAAGTAGAACTAGGCTTTATTATAGTTCCATCATATACTGGATGACATCATCCTTTCATGTCGGAACTTGAAATATTATCTCACACAGAATTTTTACCTAGAGTGTAATATGACCGAAATGCTCTGGCAATCTAACCAAAACAAATTTCAACAGTTTGCATTTCATATTATGATATTAAGATAAAACTGTGTCGCATACATTCATTTTTTTAGCTTATGCCGTTATGTTTTTATTTTTTCCATTTTTGAGTGCATACCGTTAGAAGGGCTTGGCTTTATTTACCGCTTGCCATATCCAGGGTTTAAGCAGGCATCTCGTGTATGCGTTTTCTATGCCTGGTCCTGGATACTGGGAGTTCCACCTTGCTTGGTGCATCTGCATTTTAATGGCTTTGCAAAAGAAAGTATATTTAATAACCACTAAATGATTATTAAAATTCTTGCTTTTCTGGACCATCTCCTTTTTTTACTGCTGAAATCTCATTATTTTGTGAAGTATTTAGATTTTTTATTTTATTTGGCTCTGTCTATAAATAGCATAACCTCTAAAGCAGGGGAGGGCTGGCAGCCTAAGGCCTGGGGGGCAAGTCAAGTGAAGTGGCTCCGCCCCCTCGCACTCACCTTTCACCCCTCACGCTGCTCCCATCACTATGCGGCCGTCAGACTGCTGGAAAACTGATCTAAACGGCCCCTGGGTGCTGATGCCACCGGCCGGAGCTACTTTAATCCTTTTTTTTATTTATTTAATATGCCGGATCTGCTTGCCATATTAAAAATAAATAAAGTATTAAAGTAGCGCCGGCCGGCAGCATCAGCATCCAGCGGCCGTTTAGATTCGATTTCCAACAATCTGCTGGCCGCCAAGTGATGGGAGCAGCGTGAGGGGTGAAAGGTGAGTGCGAGGGGGCGGAGCTTTCACCCCTCACGCTGCTCCCATCACTTGGCGGCCATCGCATATGGCCGCTGGGTGCTGATGCCGCCGGCCGGCGCTGCTTTAATACTATTTTTTTTTGCATTTAATAGCCGATCCGGCTTGCCATACTAAATTTAAAAAAAAAAGTATTAAAGTAGCGCCGGCCGGCGGCATCAGCACCCAGCGGCCGTTTAGATTAGATTTCGGGCGGCCTGGGGGGCAAATGCCCCCCTGCCCCCCGGCCCAGCCCGCCCCTGCTCTAAAGCATTGTTTCTTCAGCATTCCTGAGAACTTCTCAGCTCAGGCTATCCAGAGCCCTCCCTCCTTGGGGGCTAGTGGCTTACGTGGGTGTGGCTCAGTGTATGTGGGTGTGGCTCATAACGTATATGGGTGTGGCTTATGTATAAAAGTGGAACTAGCACTAAAGATCTTAAACGCCACTTCTGTAACCCACAGAGTTCCCAGTATATTTCATAAAAAGTTCCTCAATAACATCTCATGGAGGAAGAAGTGTAATTATACTTGCTGTATCATTTTTAATGATGCTAAAGATGGTTTAAAAATATGCAGTTTTTCTATAATCATAAATATCTTGGGGTCAGACCGCAAATTAAGATATAGTTTGCAGCAGCAAAATTGCAGCTTTCACATACAATCTGGCTGACAATAACTGATAATTTCTTATGTTATTACAGTATATAAGTGAAAAGGAATGTATGAGGTACACATGTAAGAATTAGGATTTTAGATGATCTGGAATGCAATAGTTCTAAACCTCCATCCCCATATATATGTCATGTTATTTTTCGGAGTTTGGAAAACATGACTTTTAATAGACTGATTTTAGGGCTTTATTCGCTAAAGTGTTTAAAGAAAGGGAGTGTTCATTGTTAAGCCGTTGGAGTGCTATGATTCAAAATAATGGCGGTATCTTCAGGTGCATATTACAAACCTGCTTTCAGCAGATGCTGTTTTCGAAAAAACTGACCAGGCTCATCTCGAGATGGAGAGAGAGAGAACTGGAGGTGGACAGATCCACACGTGTGTGGAGACTGAGCAGCCAGGTACCCATGCGGTATAGATTGGGTAATATGCTAATATTGCCGCCTGCCCTGACATTAACCCCGCTGTGCCAGACCGCTTCATGTGTAATAGGTCAGTCTCACAAATTAAAAGAAATTAACCCCTGCCATGTCATCTTGAAGGAAACATTTACAAATGGCAGCGTTTGCCTTGTATAACTAAGCCACAGCTGACATTTCTAATTATTTCTTTTGGGTTTTTGCCTTGGCATGGATTTGTTATGGGTTATTCCCGATAGTGTCTCCATAATTACTAATCAACTGTGTACATCGCCGTTCGGTGGTGTTGGAGACTTTAAGCAAATATTTTGTAACCCTATTAATCGTATTTGACAGGAAGTGTTTTATTTCCTCTAAATATTAAATGATAGTTGAAATATGTGTTTTTTTATTGATTTATATAGCGCCGTCATATTCTGTAGTGCTGTTTTTAGAGAAGTGCACACATATGGCGGCTTGCAAATCTGCTGCTATGAATGAATCGTTTTCCCAAGTGGTTTCAAATGCTACAGCGTGGGGATTTCTGTTGAAGCACAACTTCTAGGTCATGTTTAATTTTGCTGCTTATCATCGTTCCTCGACTGGATTCTTTGCTGCCTGAAATAACATACTTCCTGCAGGCCAGAGCAATGAATTTACTGTCGTGTTATTGCAAGAATGCCGATGAGATAAGAGACGTGGCCGCGTAGGGATTCTCAGTTAAATGATATTTTGCATGTGGGATGCTAACTGCTCTGCTCCCATATTATTTAGGTAGATCTTTTGTTTGTATGGTGGTATGATTGGAATCCCGCTGAAGGGCATCCTATCTCTTCTTAATGTCTGTGGGAGGGCAGATAAGATTTGTACAGAGAACATAAGAACCTCTCTGCAGACTTTGAATTTATGATCCAATCTGCCTACCTTTATTCCAACTCAAGAAGGGACATCTGTGATCCTGAATGCTAAACATCATGTGTAACGTTACATCTTTTAGTGTGTGTTGACTCAATAAAAGGTATCACCTTCTACTAAAAATCTACCTTTCTTGAGACATAGGTTGATTCTTTGTGCATACATTTGTTCACTTTTTGGCATTATAACTTTTCCTTGCAGCTGCTATGACCCCAGAGCAAAGCCCCCGTCCTGTATCCGCTCCAGTCATCGCTCAGAGTCAAGTAGTTACACAGCCTACAACGTCCAAAGAGACTGCTGCCAAGAGAACGGAGGAGGCTTCCGCTAAGGCCGAGGAGAAAGAGAAGCCCCAAGAGAGGGTGCCAAAGACACGGGACGCACCTGAGGTGATTTACCAGCTGCTTCTTCTTCTTCTACTGCATGTAAATCAGTACATGCTTTGCTTTTGTCTATAAACTTTCCTACAGCTTCATAGCACGTAAAGAGCCGCTAACCTTTTTAAATAACGTTGACATATTAGACGTTTAAGAAAATAAGGTGTATTTAAAAGAAGCCCTACGGAAACCCAGCAAACCTCTATGGCAGCTCTGACAAAGACCCATATTTTACTATCCATGGTCTAAGCCTTTTAAAATTACGGAAATGTCAGTTGTTGCAGTTCCTTAACTAACAAATCATGGTTTCAAATTCCTTAAAGGTCCAGAAGAGTAAGTAGTCGTTAAGGCACACAAAAAAATATACAGAAAGGGAGGCACAGCCTAAAACGCATAAAAGGTATACCCGTTCGGATTTCTGGGCTCCTTCTCAAATAATAATGACCAAAATGCACACAAAACAGAGCAAGACAGCACATACCATTCAGACAACACCTAAGGGATAACTATTGGGGATTCCATCACATTATATGGCCATGTATTGGTTATCCCGCCACTACATCAAGGTACCCCAGCTTTGGTGAGTCTTGCCTAATTTTTCATGGCTATATTGCTTACCAAGGAGCTGCATCAGTGGGACTGCGCTGCATTTTAACCCAAATGAGACTCTCAAGCAATTTAAAGCCCTCTCTGGACACCATTAATGAAAGACCCGTGTGGCAGGTGGGGGGCTCAACCCTAATGTTTGGTGAGAACCTGCAAATAAGCACAACAACAAAAATATACAGAAAGTAGTGTTGTCCTGCTTAAATCAAAACTAAATGAGTTAACATGCAGGCTGTGGTGTCGGGAAATGTACAGGTTTAGTTGTCTCCATGAGATAATTAGCTTTTCTCCATTGCTAGTTGTGGCTCATACTTGATTGGAACTAGGCACCTACACTTTTGTAGCAGTAGATAAAGATCTGAAGTCTGATCTGAAGTAGAACCGCAAAGAAATTGAACCGTTACTGCATGTACACAGGTCAGTACACAGCGATCATATGTTACTGATATAATGCTTGTTTATGTAATTCATTCAGGAGTCTGCGTCAACGCCTCAAGACTCTCATTCCCCAAACGTCAATGGAGGCCAAGCACAGGTTAGTTTGTCACTTGCTTTACCGGACTGTGCTTATGTCGTGCTTACTAAAGAGTGAACTATTTGGCTAGTTGAGTACCAGATAGCGTGCGAGGTCATATATTCTCAGCACGATAGTTTGCTGACGGTAAATACCCTTTTTTTGAGTGGCAGAGAAGCATATATCTCTGGCATTTAAGGTTAAATGTTTGCTAAGCACCTTATGTAACATTACATTTATTTATAGAGCACCAGCAGATGCTTTAGCATTGTTACATTGTTAATGTACTGGTACAGAAGGAGCAGAGGGCCTTGCCTTATGAGCTTACAATCTTAACCTGGATGTGGGTGCTCTGCTACACACGCCAAGCCAAGATAGTTATGGGCGCCCTGACCTTACGGCGCCTGCCTGTGTTCAGTATACATCGGAACATGCGGATACTTGAGGACAACCGTAGGATTTATTAGTACTGATGTTTGCCTTTGTTATTTATGGTTTAATTTGTATGCTTGTAAATATACTTGATAACATTTTCCGAGCATTAATTAATCTTTCTATTTCCCTCCCGTGCCTTATGCAGCAGCCGCCTGAAAAGGAGGATGAGATTATTCGCATGAGGAAGGTTAGCACAGTATCATCTCAGCCAGTCATCCACACAGGATATGGAGTTGTGCATATTATTAAATAACAAAAGTGGCACACGGACTACATGCAAACATATTTGTGTGTCGTGTGTCTAGAGAAAATAATTATTTCATAAATACGCCACAAAATTGATAACTGAAAATATACTAAAAATTATTACTAAAAAAAAATATTTTTAATATACATGTGCAGCGTTTTGTAGTCCATTGTTCAAAAAGTAAAGTATAAAGGTTTTTTTAGGGGTAAATAAAGTACTTTTTTTTTTCAAAAATACCTTTTGGGTTATCAAAAAATAGAATCGAAGTTTCAATAGTTTCTCGCTAAAACGTGTTTTCCCAGATAACTCAATTTTGTAAACTTTTGGTTGTAAATATGCACAATTCTACTGCCTGCAACTTGTAAATGTTTCTGAATCCCATGTATGTATACACATACATACATACATGCATTAATACCCTCTTTACCTTTTTTATGGTGGAGGCTATTTCTTTTTCCGGAAAACTCATGTTTCTGTGTGGTTTGTGGTTTCTCCCTGCACGTGTTAAGTTAGGGCTATTCATAGAATGGAAGGACAGGTTATCCTGCTTCACCGATTACCTTCTAGCATGCCAGATAGTGAATGCAACACAAACAGGCTGGGGAGGTCCTGTCCTCTTAATAATGTATTACACATATTACTCATCTACAAGCCACGTCACACCAAGCCGGAGCCGTGCATGCTGCGTCTGCACCTCTAACAGCAAGTTCTAGGCCGTTCACTTCGTTATAAAAAAAGTGATGATGTCTAATAAGTAGCGTGAACAGAGTGTTCCTGCTGTGTTCTAGTATACCGTTGCATGGGCATCCGTGAATATGCATTCTGCAGCCATTTTATTTGCTGGCATAAAGTCAGTATGTGTGAGCGTGGCTAAACGGTGGGAGTAGTTTTTATGGCCCACAGCAGGCAGTCCCCCGGCTAATTAAGTTATCAAACTTGATTCTTTGCAAATGTTTGGCTAGTGGGCCGTCGTGTTTTGTGTAATGGGAGTTGAAGTTCCACAATAGGATCTGTCAATTGGCTGTCCCGGCTCTACGTACAGAATCCCTTGTATTGCAAGGAATATATTGTAAGTTAAACGTTCAGGGAGCTATACCCGATAGCGCAGGCAAAAAAAAAACCTCTGTTCTTATTTCTGGCCAAAGTAAAGATTGGATGGTACTTCTCATATAGCCAAGGAGTGAAGTTTTGCGCGGTTTAAAAGTAATTGGGCTCCTAACTGGGAGGAAAATTCTACAAGTGGCCTTAATTATAACACAAAAGAATCCAACCACACTTTTCACAAATAACAATGTTATAGATATTGTGGCATGTATAAAGGATCTCATCCTCAAAACAGGGGAACTCCTGTAAACTTATACACCTAGCAAAAAAAGGGGAGTTCCACACAAGCCCTTATATCAAATATATTATTTTATTATACAAATATTCAGTTCATAAAAAACATTTCATTATATAGACAACAGAGGTTATAATAGGAAAGTAATAAGAGCATATGGAGGCAATATGGCTATATATATATAAAGTGTCTTGAGTGCATGTAAACCATCATAAGAATTATAAAGTGCTGAATCATTCAAGTACAACTGTATCTTACTCTATATAGAGTGCACCTATCCATTCTATAATCATAAATTTTTTTATTTTTTTTTCATGGTTCAAAATCCTCACTATGGAGTTAATAAATATATAAAGCACTTGTTGACATTTATAATAAATATTTGAGCAATTCCAATAAATCAGAATAATAACTAAGAGCAATGTGCTCCTTACCCATATTGTCATCCACTTCCCCAATGCCGTTTCGGTTCTCCTTTTTTGAAGGGGTCGCTCTGTTTTTTATGAACTGAATATTTGTATAATAAAATAATATATTTTATATAAGGGCTTGTGTGGAACTCCCCTTTTTTTCTGTTAGGTGTACAAGTGGCCTTAATTACCCTTAAAAATATGGTCCTTCCTGCTCCACTGTTCATCTAATTTTTATTATTGAGCACAATTTGCATATAGCGAGTACACAGCCTGCTTTCATGGGCTGATGGTGTGCTGTTAATCTAAGATTATAAAAGCCTTACTTTATTGTGTATGTAAGGAATGTCCCCTTTTTAAGCAAAATTTTGCTTCTGTCTTTTTTTTTTTTTTTTTTTTTTTTTTTTATCATCTGCCAACACGCAGCCCTGTACGAAAAGACCTTTTTATTACTACATTTCTGCCACTTTATCTCTGTCCTGTTTATTTTGTTCACTTTCACAGAAAAGAGCAAAGAAACTAGAGGGGGAAAACATTTATATCAGGCATAGCAATTTAATGTTGGAGGTTGGTATAAATCCATGAGATCCCCCCGCTATTTTTTGTCTGGATTCTTGTATCTGTCTGTCCATATTTTTGGATTTCCATTTGCAGAATCACCTCCGGTCTTTCTGTCTGCGTTTGTTTGTGTGCATGCCCTGCAGTTTCTTTTATCCATTGTGGCTTTTGCATGTCCTCCGATGGATGCAGAACGTCTCGTCCACACCTCTGCTCTGGTTACTTTCTGCTCACACCGCTGTGTACATGGCATTTGTGCATTTTACTCATTCAAAAGCTTGGGTTTGTATTATTCATTTCATTGTATCTCATCGGAGTGTTAAATGGGAGGCAAACGGTTTCCGGCTGCCCAATTGTAAGTGAAATTATTACATAAAAAATGTTTTAGAATTTGTTGAACGTTCCACTTTACTAATTATTTTTTTCAGTACGTAGGGTGCAGCACATTTCCAAACTGTAGGTGTTATTTTCCTCCACAAAAGATTTCTTCATTTGCAGAAAATTCAGTAGAGTGTAGTGAATTTTATAACAGTAGGTTCTGGGGGTTTTGGTTAGAACTGTGATATAGATTTTTTTGCTATGTTGTAGCAACACAGAATGACTCTATGTGCTATATGGTCTCAACCCATAAGAAAAACGTCAAAGTTCATATTTAACATGGACATCACACTACCAAAACTTCTTGAATGTCGCGATTACAGCAATTAATAGGGTTTTTTTTACCCTCCATGTGCCAGAATGCAATGCACTGTTCATTATTTTAAGAATTGACCGTTCATCATAGCTTGAAAGTCCACTCTGTGGCTTTTATATCGATACAGTGTATTTGGTGTTGGTTGCAGCCATACTGTATACGGCATTTGAAACCGTTGATACTGCTGTTTGATACCGTTTTTTATTGCTTCGATCTGTTGCAATACTATCGTAAGGCTAAATGCTTTTACTTTGCTACTGCCGTGTTCTGTTTTGTGCTCCATGTGCTCCGTCTATTCGCATTCCTTTAACTTTTAGCCCCTCTTCTATCTGTTTTCTTACTTTTAGTTTGTCTTTTCTTAACCAAACATTTTTTCTCTCTCTCTCTCTCTTCTTTCCCCACCAAACCTTTTCCTCCCCCCCCACGTCTACCTCTCTTACTTGTGCTGTCAGGACCTTGAGAACGAAAATGAAGAAATCATCCGACATCATGCCAGTATCCGTGAGCTGAAGAAGAGCTTTATGGAGTCTGGGCCAGCTCCCAGACCAAGCGAGTGGGACAAGCGGCTATCTACCCACTCTCCTTTCCGTACCCTCAGCTTCAATGGACAGGTCCAGACAGGCACAGATGGGGTAAGGCTACAGCCAGTTCAACAATCTGCATAACTCTTTATAAGCATAAAATACATGTCATATAGTTGCCAAAACTTGCTTAATTTGAATCATATTATAATATTTGTCATATAAATTAATATATATAAATATATTTTTTTGTATATTAAAATACGTATGTGGGCCTATGTCAAATTATCAGAATTTTTTAAAATTGCTTGCACAGCAATCCACCTTTTGGTGAAAGTTTGCAGCGATATTTGCACTTGTGTTTAAAATATTTCTACTGTTATTCTTCTGGGGAAGGTTTAGCTCTCCTTTGCACCACCACTTTCCATCTTCCATATATATCCGAATGAATAATAATGTGGTTAGGTCTTAAAGGGGGGTTTATTGCTTTCCTGTAGTTATTCTGGTTCTATGGTCTTCTCATTTGTCTAAAGCACAGTTTTGATGTGCATATAATGCTTGCTCACGTTTTGAATGCACTTATGGGTAGTATGACATTTTGCAACTTCCCGGTGCATTGTACCTTTAAGTTAAAACATGACCATCTTGGAAGCCTGGGTAACTAAGTAGCGCATGATAGCCACACAGTCTTCAATCTGATACCAGTGATGTACATGCTCAAAACCCCATTATGCTTTCTAATATTTGCCTACAGTATACCAAATGTGAGAAACACCTGTGCCCAAAATGAAGGGCTTCAAGAACGCTTTCAAAACACTTGTAAGGATGGTTACCAGTTGGGAAGCCTCTACAATACATATGAGCCTGACAATTACAGTGCTATTTTTTGTGTGTGTATACAATGTAGAAAAAAAAGTGACATAAATAGCAAGAAAAGATGAACTATGTGCATGCCAGTGGAACACTTGGAAGTCTTTTTATTAATTCACAAATTGGCCTTCTTTTGTGGCCGGTATACATATAATATTTTATGTTCTGTGCAGTTTGATTCCCAATTGCATATTGACGTGTCTAAAATGTGAGTACTCACAACATTCTGCTGGAAAGGAGTAATGTCATAGAATACCTGTGCTAAATTGTTGGTGTTTGAGAATAATGCAAGCTTGACTTCATTATGATATAGAAGGTACAGTATGTATTACATTCCATTTTTATATAGTGCCAGCAGATTCCTAGCCCTGTCACGATTGGGAACAATGAAAACATTTGACAAAGGCAACTAAAAATGTTAACACATGGTAAAACATACTGGTACAGAAAGAAAAGGGGGCCCTGTCCTTGAAGCTTACAATCTATTTGTTAAATAATAATATATTATTTGCGAGATATTTGTAGGAGACAGTAACACCACAACTTGGAATTGGAAAATACAACATTTTTAAATAGATTTTATATGAAATGTCTCTCTGAGCAGAGATTTAGATCCATGCATATGTAATCCGCTGCAAATAAATAATAAAAACAAATGTATGGCCTACCCCCGTGTGTGATTCATTCACCTAATTGTGGACAGTGAGGCTAACATTCCTCATCAATAAACATCATCACTTATAAGGAGGACCGTATAGAGTTTTTATGTAATTGTATTCCTAGCTAGTATATACTTGGCAGACCAATGCGTGGCACTTAAGAAACATACATAAGATCTATTTTTCCTATTTCAGAGATGATCTAATACTACTTTGATGAAGTTAACTTTCATTTACAGTACATTAGAAAATGTCAGTTGAATGCCATGTTTTATGTGTGCCCAGGTAAAACGTGCTCTGGTGTTGCCAACTGAGAGGAAAGCGCACGGGTCAGAGGTAAAACCAACCGTGATTTCATGCTCTGGCCGTGCGTTTACCCGGCGCTGTACCACCCCATCAATGCCAAACCCTTCCCTTTTACCCCACCCAAAATAAAAAATGACACCCGCTGCACTGACGCTTCTCCTTATGGCCTGCAAATTCTCATTTCACCTGCCGAGTCCTAATAAACAGAAATCACGCATGAGGCAACAGAACTAGAGTGCGCTCAGGGTTTAGTTGGGCTGCAGCATGGTTAGTTGTCTTGCATCCAGCGCCTGTCCTCCTTATAACCTTTTAGGAATTGCATGCTTATTTAGTTTATGAAGCTTCAAAGTGCTGGATGGCCCCGCACCAAGGCTGATCTCCAGTTAGTTAAACTGCAAGTCCTCTTCGTTCCCGATAGATCTTTGGCCAATGGAGCATCCCAAACTGATGAGCAGCTTGTTGCTCTCCAGTGTGCCACGTGCAGTTTAAGAACTGGGTGCGTATGAAGTGCCTTACTGTGTGAGCTGATAAATGGGCTGATACCACTGCATATAGTGATTTTAAATAAAAATAAATAAATTATTTTGGAATATGTTGCACACAATACAAGAAAACCCTGCTTATTTTTGTATTTTGCTGTAAGAGAACATCCGTTATATAATGGTTATAGGTAGTTATAATTTATGCAAATGTTTACAACTAGCACTAGTAGCTGTAAAAGCCGAGTGAAAGATGTGCTTTTTGTTTGATAACGGAACTACATGCTGAATAGTTGTTGGCCACGTAGAAGTGCAGAATGATATTAAATTGCACTGCGTTGCACGGGCCAAGTACCGTATTTGCTCGATTATAAGACGAGGTTTTTTTTCAGACCTCAAATAGGTCTGACTGTGAGACGACTAAGATCCAGATCCCCCGCAGCTGCAGCGGACCTGGATCCTCCTGTCCCCCCCCCCCCCCCCCCTCGTCCCACTTACCAGTACTTCTGAGTCCCCGGTGTGTAGCTGGGGCTGCGTGTAGATGTCGCACCGGTGCGGGGAACTCTGATCTCTGACAGACGGGGAAGGTCTGCGCGATGGACGCAGACAACCCCCGCTTCTAGCCACGCCTCCTTCCGGCTGCAGCGTAAGTGCGTGGGATCTACACGCTGCCCCGGCTACATGACAGGGAAGTCAGAAGCACCGGTAAGTTGGGGGGGGGGGGAGTGTTAAATGGGTGGCATAAGGCATTTCTGGAGGCAGAGTTCTCTGTGAAATGCCTTTTAACCCCCTTAATGCCACTCTGCCTCCAGAAATGCCTTTTTAACCCTCTATATGACACTCTGCCTCCTGAATGCCTTAAACCTCCCTATATGCCACTCTTCCCCATAATGTGCCTTTTAACCCTCTAAATGCCGGAGTGGCATATGGGGTATAAGGCATTTCTGGAGGCAGAGTGGCACATAGGGGGTCAAAAGGCATATCATGGGGCACAGTGGCATATAGGGTTAAAAAGGCATATCATGGGGCACAGTGGCATTTAGAGGGTTAAAAGGCATATCATGGGGCACAGTGGCATATAGGGGGTATAAGGCACTTCTGGGGCAGATGTGCATAACTGGGGGGCAGGTTAGAAAATAGAAGGCAATAAAACCAAAATATTTTTCTCAATCATAGCTTTTTTAAAAAAAAATAGTTTATAGTTTAAAAAAAAAAAAAAAAAAATTGTTTATATTCAGGCTTTTTCTTTTTTTCCTAAATTAATATTCAGATATGGGGGGTCGTCTTATAATCGAGCAAATACGGTATATTAAAAGACGAAATTAAGTGCAGCATTTATCGGTCTTTTTAATAAAATGTCTCTCTTGTTAATATGGGTTTAAATACTTAAACGGTAAGTAATTTTTTTGGAAGGTCAGTAAGTATTGGGGGGTGCAAACCTTCCAAAAATCTTTGATAGTAATACATGTTCACCATTGGCATACATTTTTTTGGTTACAGTTGGATTTAGACGACAGCTCTAGTTGAAGTTCTCTTAACGCAAAAGCCAATTCAGTGAAGTGTTCTGTGGGGTTCATTGTACAGTGTGCAGAGCGCCATCGAAAACCAGTCTATCAGCCTTTACGTTATCTGCCACATTAACAGATGCTGTGGGCTCTTTCACCATTTGAAGGATAGATGACTTAGACAGACTTTAAAAAAATAAAACAAAAAACACAGACCACACATCTTTTTCCTAGTTGCGCTTGGCAGTAGATAGGTTATCTTCACAAATAAGGCTGGAGGTAATCCATCTTCTGCTGCTCTTGTGGAATCAACTATGGTTCCTCTGCTTGCGACGCTGACTTTAACTTTACCCTGTTCTTCTTTTTTTCTTTTTCTATTTTTTTTTTTTCTTTTTTCATAACTTTTCCACGGTTATATATATCTTTTCTTTTCATTAAACATTCTTGTTTCTTGGTGCTGGTCAGACACCTTCCCATTTTGTTCCCAAGATCTGTGACGTAGGGATGTGCAAAGATACACCTGAAAGCCCCAGAGCGGTCCCTCTTCGGGAGCTAAGAGCTCAGTTCTTCTTGTCTTAGGATGAAGCATGATGTTTACAATACGGCTTCATTTTGGCTTTTGATGGTTTAATGTCCGTCCCTGAAGAAATTGTATTCCCTAAAGCTTCTCAAGCAAAGTGTCTTGTCAGGGTTCATTGATATCAACATTCACTGCTATTAATATACCTCCTGCCTAAAATGTTCTATTTATCTGATAACTGCCACTAGACAACTATCCATTTGTGAATGGACATGTCCCTAGCATTAGTACTCTGACCTCTGATAGAATGTTGTACACTTTGGTCTTGAAAGAACTGACCCTACGCAATTTCACTGCCATTTATGCATCCCAATTCAATCAGACTGGACCCGGGCCCTTGAAAATAACCCTTTTATGGGAAATTCTTTACCCTTTAAGCACTTTGCACATACCTGTCAGGCAAACCCCATGTTTCCTTTACCCCCATTCTCCATCTGTGATTTTTTTTCCCTTTTCCTTTTTTGTTTTGGTTTCACATATCTCTTTCTCTTCCGTCGCCCTGTGTGGGCAGACTCAGGAGGAGCCTCCGACGCAGGGTGAAGACCTTGCAAAGCGAGCAGGGACTGATCAATGGGGCCTCCTCCAGAAAGTCTCCATACCAATGCCAGAGGAAAAGTCTGTCGAGAAATGTCGTCTACACCCCCTTCTCCTCCCAAACCCCCGCATTCCTTTCCTTATGTCCTTTATTATATTTCTGGCCGTGACGCTTTGGTGGCTAGTGTTTTTATGAACTCTGATCTGAAGGAGCGTTCTTTATAATAATATTGACATGTGACTGTTGATCAAGGTGGGGAAGATGGATTCATTTTTCTTTTGACCTCCCACATTGGGCACATTTTTTTCAGTTTTTCCCTTGTTCATTATTCATATTATTGTTTATTATGAAACCCATGGATTTTTGTAGTATGTGTAAATTGCATTCACTTCTGCCCATTTTTTTAATGATATTCCACCGGAAGTACAGGACAAGTTGATGAATATGGGTGCAAAATAACATATATACACCCATATGTATGTCAGTGTCTTTGTTTTGTGATGTTTTTTTATGTGCATTAATTGGGTTGTACTGCCTTCCAACGTTTTCTTGAATATACTAACCAAAGGAATTGTTCCAAATAATACTGTGTGTTCTATGGTGGACTCTGGACTCTTCTTATAACCTACAGAATCTCTGAACCTATTTCCCGGTTCCATAGTGGCCTTCAAAACTTAAGTCTAATGACTGATGGAATTAACCCAATTTGCTCCTTTGCGTGTGACCTGTACCATATAACAGAGCTATTCCTCTGAATGAATCACAGATCTGTAATAGTGCATATTATGAATTGAATTGTGTGACTTGTGCATGTCTATTCATCCTGGTTAGTGCATAACGTAATGTAGGTGCTTGGAAGCTATTTCTGTATCAAGGCAGAGCTTTTTACATGGTATCAGTCTTTCTTGAGAGCCCAGTAAGTATACCTGATCTCAAAAACCTACTACACTTCCTAATTTAACAGTGCAAATATCATGAAATAACTTTATATAGGCATTACACGATTTACTTCCAGTTCCAAGAATATGCCATTTTTGTACTACTTATATGTCAGGCATAAGGCAGGTTTGAATGTTGGTACTGGCTTTGGCAAACTCAGCATAGAGGAAAACCATATAATCATGCTGTGACACCTACTCCAAAATGTATTAAAGTATTAGAAAAATTACCTCTGCTTGCTGTCGGCAATAAAACTGGAAAACTGAAAGGCTTGGTAAAGCGCGGCAATCCTACATTCTATTTTCCTGTGTATTTTTGTGTTTTTCTGCAATGGTTAAATGCATCTCCTTTCACCACCATGTATGTGAAATCATACTCCTATGTACTATCATCATTGTCTTACATCAACTCTTCGGCTTAAGTTCTTTCTATATTATATATTTTTAGCCAATAGATGGCTTTGCTTGTGTTGCTGTGAAATACATTTAAAGTTACATTTTAAACCAATAAAACATCCGCACCATACCTTCGTTAATGTCTCTGCAGTGCACTGGGCCAATGGCACATCGACAAAGTGGTTGGGGGTCCCAAAATGTTTATTACAGTTCTGCTCTTAAATAAATGCGGGAGACACAAGTGTGCCAATGGCTTAGAATAATGGAAGTTGTAGTTTAATAACATCTGAAGAGCTATGTTTTCATATATAGAACCTCGTCTGTTTAGGGAAAACGTTTTTATTTTGCAACAGGTGCAAACGATTTGTATGTATATGTATATATTTGGTTTTATGGCTTCTTGAAGAAAGGAAGTTGTTTTGGGGTAGGTATACACTATTGTATGTGCTATTACAGAAACTTGCCATTTGCTTTTTACTCCATTAAACTTGTTGACCTGAAACACCCCAGGCATTGAATGTTTATTGTTTTGCACACAGGCTATCAAATGTTTCATTTCAAATATTGAGACCATATTGAGCATTTTCTTTATATATTTTTACTTTTACACAAGTGATTTAATTAGGTGAAACATTTCTGACTGAGTTACCTGTGCTCAAGCTAGGAGACCAGAAACATGTTGGCCTGTCCCAGAGCCCTTTAGGCCGGTACTCAGTAGCTTAGATTGAAGGTATTCTTCCTATGACTATAATTATAAATGAATCTCCATCTTCCCCATAATGTAAGCTGATAAGGAATGTACACTTTTGCCGTTCGTCATGGAGGGCTCAGTATATAACCTCTTTAGTTTTAGGTCTGTGATGCTAAATATGTCCACTGTTCATTGCTGCATTGAGAACTTTGCCTGAAATAACAGACCCTTAAGAAATGAGGTTATCTTAAGTTTCCATATCTCCTTGCAGCCTCCGTTGGTAAAGACCCAGACTGTGACCATCTCCAATGCGACAGCCGGTGAGAAGGGCCAGATCCCCACAAAGGAAGTACCTTTGGTGCACACAGAGACCAAAACTATAACTTACGAGGCAGCTAGGGTAAGACACAGATACTGATGTTTCCAATTTATAATGGGTGTTAACTATTTCAGTTTGCACTGACTCATGTATCCCCCGACCTACTCCCAGCCTAGCATATCTCTAACACAATGTAGCTTGATTCATCCAATTTTTCCCCCCCAGAGATTGGCTATTCTCGGTGGTCCTAATTTTCTTGGGAACTTTCACCAATGTTTTCCAAATGCTACTACTCGGTAAATCTTGTTGTAAGTGTGTAGTAGCATCACTAAACTGAATCTGTGTTTAACTTTTTTTTGTATGGGAGCTTCGTACCCCTGAACCCTTCCTTCTCTGTCCCTAGACTGATGACATTGCCAACGACCAGGAACCTGGAGTTTTGCTTACTGCTCATACAATCACCTCAGAGACCACCAGTAGCACCACTACCACACAGATCACCAAGGTAAGGCACACAGATGCTGTCCACAAGAGTAAAGAATGTGTGCCCCCCCCCAAAGTGTCTTCTGACTTCTTAACGTTGAATTGTGAAGATTATTCACAAACCTAGGCTGGTAATCAGACCCTGTTAAATGAACTTCGTAATTCAATTCTAGTATACTTTCTTAATACAAGCGCGTGTCTGTGAGACTGGACTGGTTGAGACACCCCATACCTTATTTCTAATTTTGAGACAATGTTTTGCTTTCTTTCTCTTTTATGGAGAAAGTAAGCAAAGAGATATATATAGTGGTTCCGGTAGGTTACTTTCTCAAACTCCAGTCTGCAGAATTAAAATGTTTGAGTTGGTTTCATTTACTGGGCTAGTACAAATTTAATGACTTTTTATTTTTAACCCCTTAATGACATGCATTGTTTTCAATGGGTTTAGGGACCGCCCATTGTCCTTATTAAAGAGACATTACTTTGTAGGTGTTTTGACATAGAAGATGCAGCCTAGCCAGAACATATGCATATTAAAATACTTTGCAAGTACTTTAGTGTGCTTTCTTCAACCTGTTAAAAAAAATCTTTTACCTTTAAGAAAAGCTGCAGCTCCAGAGCTGACCGGCAGTAGGTACGCCATGTGGGGACAGGCAGCTGGAGATGTGTTTAGCCAAGCACATCGCCTGCCAACCTAGGAGAAGGGGATAGGGAATGCAGAATCCTCTCCATGTATTTACAAGCGGGACCTTTAATGGAGACTTTAACATATAATGATGGCTGTGGACTTAATTCATGTTTAAATGACACTGCTGTATGAAAAAAAGCATATGTACTGTAATGTCTCATGGAGCTTGAACTCCTCTTTTACCCGAAGCTCGCCACCTCCTTTGCGTGCTTTTATACTGTAGCAAAATGTATCTCTGATGCTGATAAATTGTAGACATATATTTTAGCTGAATTACACGTTTCTTCATGTAGTGGAGAATTCATCCAGGCAGTATAGTAATTTAGATGTTAATGATCCGCAAGGTAATGTAACAAGAGGACAACTCAGAGATGAGTGTGACATTTCTATTATAGAATTTGGGGATTTCCTAAGCAAGCTTTTCTTACTCAATTTAGACTGTAAAAGGTGGAATCTCCGAAACCCGGATTGAAAAGAGGATAGTTATCACGGGTGATGGTGACCTTGACCACGACCAGGTAGGGGACATGTTTTATTATAATGTGACAATTTTATATACAGGAGAAAGAATACTTAGCAACTTTTCTGTACAGGTTCTGGTTCAGGCAATCAAGGAAGCAAAGGAACAACATCCAGACATGTCAGTCACCAAGGTGGTGGTTCATCAAGAGACAGAGATAGCCGATGATCAATAAGCAAGAGGTAATGTATCACTGTGATGTCATTATGCTGTATATTAATAACATTGCAATATAGTGTTATGCACATGAGAATGTAGCTGCACTTGATTCTACTCAATAATGGTATTAGTTTGCTCTGGAATGGATTATTAGTGTTTTTCTGTATTAAAAGCAAAGAGCAAATTTAGTCTAAAAAAACCCTCACATTTTAGTATATTTTAGGACAGCAATTGTCCTAAAAATCCTTTGAAGTATATAGGTTTTAAAAATAAAATGCACGTTTTAATAATAGTAACATAGTTTAATTGATTCTCAGAATGGAAAATGTGGAATATGAATTATGTCACTATAATGTACCTGCAGACCTCTGACCAGTTTCTAATTATGTCCCTATTTGCTGCATTTTAGGTCCAGCTGAATCCTCTATTGGGACCAATGAATAATGTGAATTTCACTGAAAACCAGCAAGTTTCCTAAAGAAGCTGCCCACCCTTGGCACATGGCCCTGATGATTCTACATTGTTGATTCCACCCTAATTTTAACTCCTCAGTTCACTCAGGCATGGAAGAACATGTGTTCGAACACTGCATTTCCATAAAAACAGCAATTTTCGTGAAAAAAAGAACAGGTCCACGTGCATTATCGACGGGTTCAATTCAATACCCATAACGCAAGCCTCCTTCTTAAGCTGCATTTGTATTCTATGAGTAATGAATGTGTTTTTTCGCTTCCATGACACTGGATTATTGTGAGGGACGCTGGTACTGTAAGTGTTACAAGAACTGGATGTGTAGGATTGACCTCTGTCTATGAGAAATGCCAAACAGTTTAACTACGAAAACTAGATAAGTTGCAGACAATGGTGGCGGTGGAAATAGAAAAGACTTGTCCTCTCCTTTGAATCAGTTCTGATGTTTTCATGAACTACGATTTGATCAAAAGTCCAACTTCTTACATAGTGTTGGTGATAAACGTATTAACTCACTTTTATTCTGTCGCGACACTACAGAGATTAAAAGAGAAAGTTGGACAAAATCAGCAGCAGCCAATAGGTAGTTCTCTACCTGTTGTGGAGCTACAAGTCCCACGAGGCTTAGCCAGAGCCACTCTTTGACTAACTAAGCATCATAGGAGTTTCACAGCACCTGGAGAGTTGCTTAATTGCCACCCATGATCTAGCCTTTAATTAGTGTGTTACCCTGCAATAAGTTTGATATGTGCACTGGCCTCTTTCTACCTGCTTGTTCGTGTCGGACACAGATCATTCTTTTGCCTGCGTGTGTGTCACTGTGTCACCCTGAGATTGGAGAAATAGTGTCTCTTGCTTTAGGAAACCTGATACAGGTGTGAGGGTCATAAAAAACAAAAAAAAACTAAAATGTGTGAGAACTGCGTTTTCTTTTTAAGTATATTTTTGAACATATTTACAATTATTGGATGTCAGTCTCAAAATCCAAAAACTCACAATGTATTATTTTCTACTTTTAAATAATGAAGGATATTTGTAAATGTGGTTTAATTCAATTTTTATATATATATACGGTATATAAATGAATTGTGATAGGTCGTATTTTAGCACATTTTACCAGCTTTCAAAGTTAGACATCAATTTGTTGCCGGATTACACATTAAGATAAATATTTGTAGCATCTGGAATGTGTTTTTTCTTTTTAAATACAATTTTTGGGAAAAAAAAAGTGTTTTGTCTTTATATATCACTGTACTTCTAAAATGTTGTTTGCTAAATGTGTTTTTCATTCTGCCTTGTGCTTTAAATGTTTCCAGAGTAGGCAGCTTATTGCAAGTCTGCAAAGTACAATTGTACACTTATGCTTTTAGCTGTGAATGTGCTGTGTCTGGTGTTTGAGGCTGTGTGTTATGTGCATAAATGTCCTTCTGAGTGAGAGTAGGTTCAAACCAATAGAGGGATCACAGTTGCTGGGATCGTGAACGCAAACTGTTCAATTTAGTGGGCCTGGTTTCTTACTCGGCGATCGGTTCCGGAAAGCTTGTGTGTCACAAGCTCTGGAAATCTAGGCATGTCTCTCTGCTGTGCAAGTATTCTCGTGCTCTCAGTGCTATTTACATGATGCCTTAAAAATGGACATTACTGTACCTTTTAAGTGCGGCAACTCGGCAAGTTGCAAGGCACACTCCTATTTAACTTCTCTCAAGGCAACACAAATTCCACTAAATTCCAGAAAAGAACACCTTTAGTTCTCCAGATGGTCCACTTAGCTGCCATCCTCCTGTAACTGGTTATTAGGGAGGATGTAAGTAAGTATGCAAGTATAAAAAACCCAGGTCTGTCTGCAAGAGGCCCAATATTGAAAGTTTAAGGCCAATTCAGTTAATGACACCTACTGCTAATAATTACTTGGCGTGCCAAGTTTTTACCATGTAAGGCTAGGTTTCCACTTGGGTTTTTGTCCTGCGTTTTTTTTCTTGATGAAAAACGCCAAGAAAACTGCCACTGCATTTTCCTGCGTTTTGGCGTTTTTTTCTGGAGTTTTTTCTGGCGTTTTAGCCTTTCTGTGGAAATTGCTTTTTTTGACCTTAGGCAGTTTTTCCAGCCTTTACAAGTTAGCAGTTTCACCCAGCTAAAAGGGATTAGGATAAATGGCAAGTATCTGCCCCCGATGTCATTTACTTGGTAGACCCCTTTGTCTCTTTTATGTGGTTTGTAAGGCATGCTTTACTCCGAATGTCTGCTCCTCGAGGAAGATTGGCCCCAAATGATGGTGCAAATTGTTTGCTGTTGCTTTTGGCACGCAGGATCCAGTTGATGCGTCGCGTATGTTTGTTTGTAATGGCATGTTTGTTCCAAATGGTGTAAAATTCAATATGAACCAGTCCAGGACTTTGTTTTGTGTGAAACTGTTTGTTTCCCGCCTATTTCTCGTAGGACACACAGATACTGGGTCCATCCTCTGCATTGTAACTGTGGAAAAAACGCCATAAAAAACGCCAAGGCAATAAACCCACATGGCTTTTTCATGGCGTTTTTTCTCTCCCATAGACTTCTATTGGAGAAAAACGCCAAGATTTCCTTGAAAAAACGCCAGAGTGTGAACATGCTGCGATTTTGAAAAACTGCCACAGAGCCCAAAAAAGCTTAAAAAACGCCAAAGAGGACTGAAAAAACGCCAGACAGAAAAACGCCAAGTGGATATGGCATTTTGCGATTTCCTATTGAAAAACAGCTAACATCTGGCTGCTGCATTTTTCCACAAAAAAAACGCCAGGTGGCGCTATTGGCGTTTTTATGGGCGTTTTTAGCATAAAAAAACCAAGTGGAAACCTAGCCTTACTGGTGTTTTTTGTCTCCAGTATTTGCAACGTATGTTTTGCTTTGTAATGCACCTGAATTTGTGTACTAATTGATCGCATATGTGGTAACCAGTTTCAATCCTCTTTCATGCTCCCCGGTTTGAACCTTATATGTTTATTATTTTATTTTTATTGATTTTGATAATACCGTCATATTCCACAGCATTTTGGACTTGCACAAAAACATTAAGTAGGGCTCAAAGAAAACTTAATCAATTAATATTATGAGACATAAATCCAGATTGACAGCATGGGAGAAGCTAGCTAAGGTGATATTTAGGTGGGAGACAAAGAGTTGACCAGTCAATTTACAAGTGTCCCTGAGGAAGGATGGTGGCAGCCCTAGTGAAGCCCTGTATATGCGTGCATGAGAAGTAGAAATCAGTGCCGAGGACAGGTGATCATCAGATGAGTAAAGAGATCAAGTAGCAGTTATAAAGAACTTTTAAAGATGAGAGGATTTTAAATTAAATCCTGAAGCATACAGGCAACCAGTGAAGAGATTGACAGAGGGGGGGAGTATGGATTGTTTGTGGACAAGACGGATAAGAGGGAGACCAGCTAAGACACATTTGCAATAGTCAATGCAGAAGTGAGTAAGAACATAAAGAGGAGCCTGTGTTGCATATGTGTTAGGATGGAGTAAATACCGTATTTGCTTGAATATAAGACAAGGTTTTTTTCAGAGAAAAATACCCCTCGTCTTATATTTGAGGTACTCTTATAATTGCACCTCAAATATATGTCTGACTATAAGACTAAGATTAAGATCCCCTGCAACGCTTCGGGGGACCTGGATCCTCCTCTCTGGCAGCCGGTGATTGTCTGCGTGATGCGTGCAGACATCCTCCGCTACTGCCCTCCACTTCCCCTGGGGGCTTCTACGATGGAGCGCCGGCATCACATGACCTTCCTGTGCTCGGTCATAGAAGCCCCGGCAGAAGCATCGGGTAGCAGCAGAGGTTGTCTACGCGCATCACGCGGACGTCCTCCACCGGGCGGCAGAGTGGCATATAAGGGGGTATAAGGCATATCAGGAGGGGCAGAGTGACATATAGGGGGTATAAGGCATATCTTGGAGAAAGAGTGGCATATCAGGGGTGTATAAGGCATGTCAGGGGCAGAGTGGCATATCGGAGTATATGGCATATCTGAGAAGGCAGAATGACATATAGGGGGTATAAGGCATATCTGGGGGCAGATGTGCATAACTGGGGGGCAGGTTGGCAAATAAAAGGAAATAACAACAAATGCATTTTTATCAATCTTAGTTTTTATTAAGTATAAAAATAGCTTACATGGGAATTAATACTGATAAAACATTTGTTCTTATAAGGTAGTCTTATATTCTGGCTTTTTCTTTTTTTCCTAAATTAATATTCAAATTGGTGGGGGGTCGTTTTATAATCTAGCACATACGGTACAACATTTTTGAGATGCATGAGGCAGTTTTTTTAAACACACTGGTTGTGAGGTTTGAGTTAAAGGTGACTCCATGGGAGTGACTGGGGAAGGGGTGATGATGGCGCCATTGGCATTGAGGGAAACTGTTGATCAAGGGAGGTAGTGTGAATTGAGAAAAGGAAAGGGTCATAGAATTGAGCCTTGGGGTTCACCACAAAGGAGAAAAGGAGAAGAAGAGTTAGTGAAAAGGGAGAAGCTGGAGGTGTGATTGGAAAGGTAGGAAAGAACAGTATCACATCTATAAGTTTGTGTAGGCTTTGAAGAAGAAAGATGATGGTTCACAGTGTCAAAAGGAACAGAAAAGTCCAGAATGATTAACAAAGAGCCCTTGGGTTTGGAAGTGAATCACTGGTGACATTAGAAAGAGTGGCCTTAGTTGAATTTTGAGCAGAATCCAGATTGAAGAGGAAAGAGTTGAAGTCTTGAAGCCGGGTTAGTTAGGTTTATACATGTAGTTCAAGAGCAAGTAGAGACGTAGGGTGGTAGTTTGTCAGATTGGTGGCAAGACGTGATTTTTAAGATGACAGTTATGGTAGCATATGCAAAAAGGGTAATTATATCATTATCCGAGCCTCCCCTCGCTTTACAGTATTTCATCCTTTATCCCTCATTTTTTACCATTGTATAGTTAATATTTCAATGGTCAGTGTCCTCCTGGGTGATTGCAGCTGTCTGACAATATTTCATGCAAAAGCTAGAACTGTTAAACAAAACAACATTTTTAAAAACTGTTTTAAATACATTTCTAAACTGATACTAGTAATGTAAAATTGGTTGCCATTCCCCTTAAAGTGTTAGATAGTGGAAGACACAAAGATAACAGTTGAAAAGCAGCCTAAGGGTTTCATTAGTTTCTCATGAGATAACAAGATCTCCATTGGGACACTGCTATTTAACATAGACGAAATTAGTTTCCCTAATTTAAACACATTAGGAATGGTGCATCGTGAAATAATCCTTGTTTAAATGGCACAGGTTCTTATATCATCTCTCCTGGAGGCGCGCACATTAATCAAAACATTTCAACGCAAGCTTGAACTTGACACTAGTAGTAAGAACGAGGTGAACTGTGAAAAAGCTTTGGGGACATCTGTTGGGTCTTTAAGAAACCCCTTTCATTCTCCTGTTACAGTGCTATATTTCAGCTAGAAAAGCAAAAGTTTATTTGTTATACGCTTAGATAGACAGACAAATGGGTTAATGGTGATCACACTGGCTCATGGGATATGTGGCATGTGTTTTAATTTGCTGAAGCTTTCATTCTGTAACAACGGTTTATTTCAGCTGGAAGATCAAAGATTTTTTTCAGTCCTATAGTGAACTAAGGAGAAATGCGTTACAACCAGCTACCCCGGTGGCTCATGGGATTGTGGCATCTGCTACCAATTACAGCAACTTTCTCATGTAAAAAATGTGCCAGTGGAATACACAAGGTTGCACTATGTTTTACTTTTTACAAATGTACAGTAACCAAACTCGCATTCCTTCAAACGCTGTCTCTGTTTCAGTTTTTACCAATCACTGTTTTTAATAGATAGGTCTGTACAAGCAGTACAAATGTGTAATCTTCTAACACTTTGAGGGCTCTAGGCAGACATACAGAAAAGGAGCCAAGGTATGTCACAATGTAGTCCGCTTTTGTGGACGTACATGCCAATTGAATAAGCTCCATTGGCTATTTTTACTGACATTCGGTTGTTTGTTACTAGCGCTTGTCAGCATAAAACCGCAATATCTGTTAAACACTTACATGCCACAGGTTTAATAAGATGATGGGCAAAAAAGTGCATGTTACAATTCATGCCAGATACATGCAATATAAGAACATATGATTCTTTACTGGTTGTATGGGTACATGGTCACTTTCAGACTTTTTAGCATAGACCAACAATACTTTCGTACCACAACTGAGTGGTGATTTGAAATATTCAGTGAAGGACCAAGTTGGTGGCTGCCACTTTTCCTTTAAGGGAAACTAGATAATCTCTGGTGTGGTGACATGAGGCCCCTAGGTGGGGCATGCGACCAATGTGGATCCCAAGCACCTGCACTTCTGTCTATCCGTCTAAAAGCTTTAATGGGTGACTTATATATGGAACTGGTCCACAGACTGCCACTTGATACTTGACTCATCACAATGTGGAGAACTGCCAACTTTCAGCCCCAGGAGCAAGCCATGTACATTAACTAGTCTTGCCCAATACATATTCATCAAAGAGACAGCAGGGAAAAAAAAAATCAAAGGAACACCGAAAGATGTGTAAATACAGCCTAAAGTTATTTTTATGCTAGGTGCACAAACTAAAGAGAAAAACAAGATTGTATAAGTGGGTCAAAATCTTGCAAGCCCAAGGGAATGATTTGGACAATAAGCAGCCAAGCATCCTGAATAGCTAAAGCAGAATGCATAGAGTTCTGGTCTCAGCAGGGCATGCGCACTTGGCATTATACCAACTAGCCGCCATATTGTCACTGTGCACAGGTTACCATTCCCCATCTTTTGTTTGTATTTAGAAGAAGGTGAATGCTGGTCTGGTGACTCATGGTCGCTGGAATGCATCATCGGGCCCATTAAGAGGTTAAACAAACGTTAATTCTAATTTGCTAAAGCCTGAAATAACATTTTCAAGCCAGTCGCCACAACTTAAATACATTTTGTGCACCCCTGTCTTTCACCTTTTCATAAAGAAATGTAGGAAATAAGCAGAGGGGTAGTGTATGATTGAACCTTATGTCACAGATTAGTATAGAGTAGCACAGAAAGCAAAATATTCCAGGATCAGCCGCAGAGCGCTAATGTGAAACTGATCCACGGAATTGTATTTAACAGATCGGGGGTGGGGGGTGATTGAAGTGGGCGTTCAGTGAAATAGTTAATAGGAACTGGCTCTCTATCCCTGTTTGGGTGGGTGTGGGGGAGTAAGTTCTCGGCACATCTGGATCCAATAGTTTCCTCCCCCAGATGGCGCCCATGCAATGTACATACAAAACGGCAAAATGGGTGTGCCATTTAAATTCTGGTATGTATTATTTTTCACTTTAACTGCCTCTGTGCCTTTCTTCAGTTGTACATATCCATAAGCATCTGATGTGGGCATAAATACTTTTTACCATGTAACGAGCCTTTATATTGGGGAAAATGGGCAGACTAGATGGGCCAAATGGTTGTTATCTGCATTGCAATTCTGTGTTTCTATGTTTCTAGTTACAGCGCATAAATATATAAGCTACGGTACTACATAGTAAGATAGCAAGCAGGACCCTCCACACCTTCTGTTTCTTTGAATATGCTAATTTTATGTATAAGCATGTTCTACACAATTCAGTTCAGATGAAAAAGAGAGTGGCATTTCATTTATTTATTCCAGAAGAACCTGTTTTTCATTTATTTTTTGGAAGGACTGAAGACACAGTTATGTTATGGGGCTTTGGGCACAGGTTGATATTAGTCTCTGCATTTTCTGGTTTTATAAAAACACCAGAATTTAGATTTCCTTTCACACGTGTCTTTTTTACTTGTACGTACCCTTCTCTCCTTTCTTGCTTTAATCTAAAATCCCAGGTTTCTTGCAGAGACAAAAGACATATTTTGTCATGTTTTTTTAAGATTCGTAATAACATTTGCCAACAATTACCGACAATTTCACCTGCAAATACTAAAATACATCTTTAAGTTTTTCTTTTAACGTGTGGATTCCTGCTATGGCGTGGCAGCTAGAAAACCCCCAGTTATCATCAAAGCAGTGTAAAATAAACAAGAGTCAATACCAGTCCCTTTCAATTTATACCTTCGTCCAGGGACTGGAGTATAAGATTTGGGATGTTATGGCTTCGCATAATGGAATACAGTATTCAAGTACAACAGAAACTTTCTTTCTGCATCACCTATGGTTGAAGGGCAAGGTATTTCGAGTCTTTCGACACAGGAATGAGATGAATGAACTCCATATCCCATAATCACTTCTGTCTTTAAAACTTTGCTGAACTTTCCTTCTGTTTCCGTCACAAAATCGCCTTTCAGTATTTCTCGTTTCTGGATCATGCGACATCAGGTACAGTTTCTTGGCTGCTTTCCCTTGCCTCCTCCACCTCGGTTTCTGTGGAATTCTCCAGCTTTGTGTAACCCTCTTCGGCCCTCTCCAATCTTGGCCAACTCCTACACTTTCTTCCTCTATGCGGTACCTTGAGGCAGCCTTCTGCTGTATTCAGTCTCATGTCGGAGCTATAGCCCCTTTCCCCTGCTTCCTCCCTGTGCTTCTGCATGTCCCTCACTTGGGGAACGGAGGAAATACATGGGTCAGAGTGGATACTCACAAGAGAACCGGACAGATCATTAATGGGAGGACACAGTAACTGTGCCCTGATTAATAGATTCCTTCTGTTATCCAATTCTCCTGAACTTTCACCCCATGCATTTTGAACCGGAATTTCTCCCTTATGATTACTAGGCAGGGTCACATGATTGGCTCCCTGGGCAACCACCAGGTTTTGCAGAAGCTGCCGTGTCTCTGTGTCCCTGTTTTCATAGAGAAGTGTATTAGCACATATGAACACAAAGAGTCCTACCCCCATAATCACAGGACCAATAAGTTTTAGCCTCTCTACATGTGGTCTTGGTGATGGAGGTGGAACTGATGGAAGTGGGCCATTTGGTCTGTGGGGCCAGTATCCAATGACGGCCACCGTTAAACCTACTAGAACAATAAAGATGCCCACAAATACGAAGGCTCCTGGCAGGGATCGGAAACGTAGCTTCCCTTTAGGAGGAGGTGCCGGGCCAGTAGCAGGAGGGTTGCATCTCCGGAACAGCCAGGAGAGAAAAGGAAACTGGCGCACATCCAGACGATGCGTGGAAATGCGTTTCATGCCTAAAGGGATATCTGGAAGCAATGAAGAAATAAGAGTCTGAGACATTGTAATATGCATCTGTGTGTTCCATATTAACATATTTATTATATTTAGAAACCACATCTAGGATTACAAATGGAAAGAACTGAACAATTTATGAGCAAAAGACAGCTCTCATCAGGTTCCTGCATATGTGTGTATAAGCAGTTTGCATGTACTGTATACCATACCTTAGTTTAAGTACTTTTTCAATGTGATAGACTTGTGTATGACAAATGGTCTGTACATTGTTGGTACGCACACTGTTATTACGCATAAGGGTAAGTCTACTACTAAATGTTTTTCTATACAAGACATATGGATTCTATAAGGACTATCAAGATGATGTTCCTTAGCAGAACACTGTATAAATGGAAATACATGTAATCTCACCTCAGTATTAATTTGTATAATTCTAACTTATTAAACAATGCTACATATTCATTATCATAATATAGCACAGCTTGTACGTTAACGTATCATCACATACACCATATGTATTGCATCATTATACATAACTTGTTATCAGTGTACAGATCCTTGACACTGCTATATCATAACTCATGATAATATGGCGCACTGGAGAGATACTCAAAACAATTAATAAAATTGTCACTTTTGTGACATCTGTGTCCATAATCCAGTCTCACTGAGCTTGTCTGAAGTTAGTATACGGTTTAGAACACCAATTATGTAATAACAAAATCTTCCTCTCCCAACCAGCTCTTCCCTGGGCACAAGATGTTCCTACGAATTGTAGGTCAGTTATGTCCAGAAATATACCAGGACAGGACCTTATATGGCAGTATAGGGACAGATCTCATCAGGGCCCTAAAAGGGAGGGGTAGACGGAGAATTAGAGCGAAAACAGTCAATTTTAGAATGGGCAGTAAAATGAGTTTAGGTGATATGCGTGAGGCCATTTAAATATTTATTTCATTCCTACATTCAATTCCACATAACCTAAATTTTTGATTATGCCTTATGCCCTATACACAAAACAGGACAGTCTGACCCTGTCATTAGAATCTGCAATTATCATACAATCCATGCATGTGTCCTAGTGGACTGAAGTCATCTACAGTCCACCATATAATTCTTCTAGATCCTGCCACTGTTTGGGTCCATACTGATCTGATATTATATAGGTGACACAGTCTACAAATGTTCAGGTATAGGTATTGTAAGTTGTCTTTGATCGAATGAGCCATGCACTATAGATCATATAGCCCTAATCAGGTTTATAGAACATATGAGTTGCACGTACCTCTGCACACATCAGAAATATAAAAGTGGTTTAAATTGCAACCACCTAGTTTCTTCCTCTGTAGGATTACTTTTTTTTCTGTCCTCTCTGAAGTTTACCTCTTTCTTCTATGCATGGAAAAGGAGCCTCTGCCTGTCCCTCCTTTCCCCTTCTCTTCACTGAAACTAAACCGACCTCTCACACTCCCACTCGTCTCCTGTATCCCTCCTGGGACCAGTAAATTTGGGGTCATATGCAGAGATTCTGAGACCAGGAGGAGTCTGGATATGGGAAAGGCTAGGAGGAGGAGGGCAGTTTAAAGAGACAGCAAAGAACTGCAAACTCTTCAACTTTCTAATGTGTGATCTAAGAAGCTACAATGTACAATACCTCAATTATTATCATTATAGGGAATTATATATATATATATATACAGTATATACAGTAGATACATATCTATATAAATATATATTATATTTTTATTTTTTTATTGTTTTAAATGTAGTTTTTACACACCTTTATTCTTGTCATAGACTTTAAAGGTTTAAATGATAGAATCTGCGACTAAAAGGTTAATATTAAAATAGAGGACGGCATTTTGTTTCTAGCTTTTTAAACCCACTGCAGCTTTGAAATCCCACCACAGCTGGATGCTCTGGAGAGATAAGGGGGATTTACTTTTTTTTATGTTGGAAGGGTTAGTTACAGTTTTGCTGAAACAATGTAATTTTGGCTAATGAAACTTCTATGATCTGAAAGTAAGCATATTTACCATATGCTTGTATTCACAAATTGATGCACATTGCCATAGGATGATGTTATTATTATTATTATTTATTGTTTTATATAGCGCCATCAAATTCCGTAGTGCTGTACAATGGGTAGACAGGACATAACAAGTAGTATATAACAAATAGATTTTCTTTATATTCTGGGCTAAGCTGTACGTGTACACATTTAAATAAAGGTAATGTGTTTTGAAAGTGATGCTTCTCAGATATATGTAGTTCTATTGAATAAAAGTAGGGTCGGCAGTTTTTGTCATGTGGGATTCATTTACGGCTGGTGTAGAGACTGATTTTTTTATTTAGTTCATATTAGATCTCAGCTTTAAGTTTTGCTGTCTTGGGAAGTGATCATGTGATCTATATGGTCTTTTGACCTATGATGTTGTTGAATAATAATAGTTCAATTTGTTAATGCCACCTAAAGGCATTGTTATTTGTCCTTGTTACAGTACTGGTGGCTGTATATTGAGTTATAACTGAAGCACAACCACAACCACAATAAAAATCTTCAGGCAGTGGCCCAAAATGTTTAACCCACAGCTACCCATTAGATAATTGCCACACATGCACCCCATGCAAGTGGTACCCTGACAGTTATCTAAATCTATATTCAGTAAGAATATTTTAGGGTGCTGATTGTGTGTCATACATAGGTGTTCTGTACTTTGAACCCCACATTTATCAGGATTCCATTCAAATCACTTGACTACAGCTGCCAGAAACAAAGCCAACAGAAACAGTAGAACAAATGCAAATGCCAGTTATGAAATGTGGGCCGCAAACCACCCTTCATAAACTTACTACATTGTTTAACTAATTCAGCAGCTTTGCAATGTAATTACATGACTCACCACTGTGACACGTTAAAAGAGTTAAACTGGCTACCTCCTACTCAGGAAGGTCTCACCCTACCTACATAGAAAGGGCACCCAGTTGTTCCCTTCTCCTATAACCTCTGATCTGGTAGCAGCTCTTTATTTACTATTCTAAAATAAAAGTGGCTTGGTCCTCGTTTTCCTACCGAGCACCACAACTGTGGAATAACCTCCTGGATCAAATCTTCCTCCAGTATAAAGTTTCTTAAGCGATCTCTGTCAATATACCACAATACAGAATGCACCTGTAATCATGGTTGATTATATTTCACTTGTTTTCTTACCTGTTAGCCTTCTATGTTAAATTTGTATATTTGTATTTTAATATTATTCTTAATATCATATTGTAACCTATTTTAACAATATAATGTTCCTAAACCCAGGACATACTTGAAAACGAGAGAAATCTTGGTGTATCCTTCCTGGTAAAATGCTTTATAAATACAATAATAAAGCCCAATTAATTAACGTAATGAAGATATTTTATCATATCCCACTGCAGGTAAACATAAGCATGCACCAGGCCACTGTTAAGGTAAACTACTCACCACAAATGAGCAATGAGAATCATAGTTGTCGTTAGATATGATTGGGTTTCTCCAATTTATCCCATTCCATCTTTAGTGCCAAGCATCCTCCTCCAATGACCCCATTACCAACAAGTGACATTACAGACCCTTCTTGACATCTTAACAAGTCAATCAACACATAAGAGTTGTTAAGGTTTGTTTCACAAAGGGCCCATCTAGCTCCACAATAATGCTTATGCTTTCTAGTACTGTGTCCCCTAACTCCAAAAAATGTGGATTACTGGTTTCAGCTACGTTTCTTGGCTTTGAGGAAGGCCATGGCTCTTGCCTACTGGGCAGGACTGCTGGTGTTTTTTGTTTGCTACCTTGATTGCTACTCTCTTTTTATGTTCACTTGGCCCATAATTGTAATGCTGGCATTTCAAAGTTGCCTATGTTCCTAATGCTGTATGTAATTACAAGCAAAAGAAATTCAGAAAAGTAGATGTAAAAGCCGTGTGGATGTAGAGTTAAAGTTTTTCTACTGATTCAACTGTAACTTTTTAAAGTTGCTAAAATTGGGTGGGGCTATTAGACAAAAATATGAGCTAGGAAAAGGTTAAAAATAGCTCTAAAACCCTGTCTTCTGCTTTCTTTACATGCGGAGAAGTATTGTCTCCTTCAAGATGAACTCACTCCCAAAGCTATTATACCTTTTTTTCATACTCTACCCATTGTTTTGCCTTCTGCTTTTCTCCGCAAACTCCGTGACTTTCAAAACTTGTGTGGCTCCACAAGAAGCCCCGACTTCCGCTCCAAGTTCTGCAGCGCCCTAAATTGCTGGGAGGTCTGGGTGTCCCTAATCTCAAAATGTACTATTTGGCTGCCAGTCTTGCACAAATATGGCTTGTGTGGCTTGGGTGGATCAAGAGTCATTATTCACATCCCCGTTTCTCTTGCGAGACCTCATTTGGCTTCCCAAGATTTGCAGGCCTCACCTACCGAATGTCTTAGCTACAACGTCTCTCTCACTGACTGTTTGGGATGAGTATCGATCCCTGCTAAAATTTCCTCCTCAATTTATTGCTTGTGCCCCGTTGTCTACTCTGAAACCTCTCATCCCACATGTCTCGTTAGATAACTGGATACACAGCGGTATTGTTTATATCTCACACCTCCTCTCACAGGGCCGTTTGCGGTCTTTTCAGGAATTGCAAGATCCTTTTTTCCCTACCTAGACGAGACTTCTTAAGTACCTACAGATTAGGCATGCCCTATTACCCCATTTGGGGGGACCTTTCCTTTCCATGTCCCATTACACCGATTTTTAAGCTTTGTCTAAGTGCTCCTTGCGTCATGCAGGCTATTTCTGTATGCTATGCGGCCCAGCTGGGTCACAGGTCTGATGATAAACCTCCATATTTAGTGCAGTGGGAGAGGGAACTGGGTCGGGAGTACGATGTTCAGATTTGTTAATGGTCCCTCTCTTCGTTCCGGGGGTGTCTAATAAACATTACGCATTTTGAAACCAATCGTAAGGTACTCTTTCGGTGTTATCACTTGCCTTCTAGACTTGCTAAGATGTTTCCTTCCTCCTCCCCCCTGTGTTGAAGGTAATGTGGTGAAACCAGTACTATGCTATACACATGGTGGAGCTGCCCGGTGCTCCGACCTTTCCGGAAGGCTGTTTTCCATCTAATTGTTCAATTGCTGTGTATCCCAATAGATGAAGGGGTGGAGGTGGCTTTGCTTGATATGTTCCCGCACTCGTTGGCTTACCGACATAGAAAGGTCTTGGGGCATGTCTTAGGCGCAGCTAAAATTTGCATTGCGTGCAAATTAAAATATGCACCCCCCACACACGATTTATGAAGTCTTATACTCAGTTACTACGACATGTATTTATGAACGGTTGGCTCATTCGGTCTTTAACACCTTGCATCTTTTCCAGAATACGTGGTATAGCTGGGATGAGTACTATGTTACCACGTTCTGTCCTATGCCTAGTGGTTTTGTTCTGGGTGGCTTGCGAACTCCCTGGTATGTGAAGGCGACTGGGGGGGGTCTGACTGGCCTCTGACTTTCCCTTCTTTCCTGCCTCTCTCTTTTCCCTTTTTGCTTCTCCCCTTTTTTCCCTTCCTTTCTCACCCTTTATAAATATAAAACTTTTGTGAGATCATTTTGGGCATATGTCACAAATACCAAGTGATAAAAAAAAATGCTCTAAAATAAAGTTTAATGTGATGCAGTAACCCCTAATAATTTGAACAAAAAGTAATAAAAACACCAACATCACTTAAAATGAACAAAAAATATTTTTTTGTTTTTTATTTGCTTTTTTGCATTTTAGTTTTGTCTTTTTACTAGGTGATAATTACCTAAAAGTTATTCCAGTTTATCTTTTTCTTTAACCGGTATAGTTGTTTCTGTACTAAATACTATTATTTTCATTTAGTGCCACCTGGTGGTAATATGAAAGACGTCACACCACGTTATTTTTCGTCAACCGTGTTCCATCACCGGCTCATGTGGTCACTAGGAGGCTGAACGAAAACTGGCAAGACACTTGCCAATGTGAATAATCAGACACAGGGTAAATAAATGTTCACATAATTCTAGATACATATACACTATATGACCAAGTGTACCTTCCTTCCTCTGCCCAGGGCCCCACCTGATCTTCTGCACATACTCTACTGGGATCTCTTATGAACCTCTCGTACTGACCACACATACTCTAAGCCCCTTTTCCTGATTTCTATGTGCTTACCATACAGTGAGATCAGAGAAGAGACAAAACTTCCCAATGATGTCATCTTACCATCAATAGATGCATCTTTAAGTTACAAGCATGACTTCTAAAGGGCATCACTAGCCATGCACTCATCTCTAGTTTACACAATAACAACACTCCAACACCTTTCAAATTTACAAGGAGTCTATTAGACACTCGAGAAGAGAGTTAGAAAAGAAGTCAATTATAAAACTTTTCATGAGATTTTAACACCTGGTCTTTGTACCTGTCAGGTCTACGCTCTCAACCACTTTTTAGTGAAACAACCTCATTATAATCTCATACAAAAGGGTTCCCATCTTACCTCCTTCATGAAGATAGTATACAATCAAGGCCTGATTGATGTACTTCAACATATCAGAAGGCTAATCAATACAATGCCCCATATTTGGACAGAATTCCTAGTTTTTAAGCTTAAGATAGGTGTTTTAAAATAATGTTTGCTGGGTTTATGCTGATTCCTTGCTTTGTTGTGTACTTGGGAATCCAAATCTTTCTCCTTTAGAAGACAGACCTAAAGACTCCATCAGCACCCACTACATTCTGGACTGGGAGCTAGATTTGGGAGACCCAGAATAACAGAGAATAATGGATGCCAACAATGCCTCATCCAAAGTTTTTCTTAAAGAAAATATAATTAAGGTCTTTATGGAGTGTAACACATCACACATTTTTTTAAGCTGTGGAGAGAGGTAAACCCTGTTCTACATGTGGTGGGGGTGCCTCATTACAGGACAGTTCTTAAAGGAGGTCTTTGAGGAGATATTTGAGGCATAATTTCAGGCAAATGCATTGCAGGCTTCTTTGAAAACAACCAAAAGGCCAATTCAAGGATCGACAAACCCAGGGTGCCCGGTCACCATAGCAATTATAAATCACTTCTTTACTACAGGGGGTGCTGAGGCGGGTGCCATGGGTGCAACAGGTACACAGCATCCAGGCACCAGTATTATGTGACCATGCGGTGGTGAAGCTGCAATAGTAGGGAATTCACACTCAGTGCAGACAGGTGTATATATATATATATATATATATATATATATATAAAAATAGTCAACATGTGTGTGTTTAAGTATATTGCAAGTATATTGCGTCTTTGCATAGTGCCAAAGTCAGTATGTGTACTGTACAATCGATGCCTGTTCTTTTCATGCAATGTGTTAAAAGTTTGAATGTTACAAATGACGAGTATAGTGTGTATGCTATGTAAATACTTTAAAAAATAAATAAATATATATATATATATATATATATATATATATATATATATATATATATATATATATAAATATATATCACTGAATTACATCTACCAGCCTAATGGAAGGATAGAGCTAAGTCTAAACAAACAAAAACCTCAGGTAGGTCATACATGCAGTAAAACCTTTTCTGTCCTTCCACTGTTTGTTATTATGTTATTACTACCCTATTTTTTTAGCACAAAGGTTTTAATACCTTATGCTTTTTTCCTACAACATCATTCTCTTGCCTCACACCAAAGGGTTTATGTATTTTTATTAACACAAGAAAACAGTGTCAAAACATTATCAGGCACCACCTCATAGAGGTTTCCATTCAAGCTTCCTAACTGGAAGTAAGTTTTACTTTTCTATATTTTTCTAGTTAAATATATAGTGTCCCTTCCACAGACAATGGAGGTCCTAGTAGGTCCATCAAATTGTTCATTTGTTTATAAGCAGTACTGTATGCTCATGTGAGCGTTAAATCCATTTGGTATAATGTTTAAGAAGAAAGAAAGCAGTGTTCAGCATTCCTTGACATGTGACCCATCTTTTCATAGCCCGTGCACCTAGTATTTTGCTCTCTTTTGCAGTAAACGTTGTCAGTAATTCTGCTGAGATCTTCCATTGACTGCAACTCCAAATCTTCGCTGTCAGAGTAGAACTGATCGCATGATATACCATCAGCATTCTCCATACCACTGATTTCACCTGCTATCTGCAATGTCTCAAAGGGTACATTTTTGTTTCCATTAAGGTCCAAAGTACATAGCATGTCAGTGAAGCTTGTTGTCTTTGTAGGTTCCCTTACATGTAATCCAAGTTTGGTGCTCTCTGTTTTTATTTTAGTAACACTCTGATCATTTGTCTTAATATCATCCAATGTTAACACAGCTGTTGGTCCAGATTTACCTTGATATTCTCCAAAACTAAAGCCAGATGAAGAACTCTTATCTGTATTAGAACAAGTGAGTAAGCTTCTTGAGGGTGTTTGTATATAACAATCTCTATTTGTAGAGCAATGTTCTACAGATTCTTCTTGGAGTGTACATCTCTGTGTATAGCCAAGACCGGGTGAAAAATAATCATTGACACCATCAGGTGGGGGCGAAAGAATGGCCTCATGGTCCTTATCTCTTTTTTCCTCACTGGTAATCTTGTGATATTCCTCACAGCTGATTGCTGTAAAGGCTGAGGCCTGGAAGCAAGGTGCATATTGCGTAAAAACCTAAGGTAGAGGAGGAAATAAGAATCAGATTGAAATCCTTTGTTAATGTCTAACTTCATTATATGACAACAGAATCATAACATTGATTGTTGCAAAATAATTTGCTATGCCAGAAAGAGAGAAGAAAACAATTAAGGGAACAAGGATGATGTTATATGGGAGACTACTTTATGGCAGAAAAGTAAAAAGAAAAACATCTAATTAGTGACGCATGTTTAATTACTACAGAAATGTACCAAAATGTTTAATGGCAGATTGAAAGGTGGTACTTTTGCTCATACTTTACCATAGGATGGAATATAATCCATACGCACAATTATACAAAATACCAATAAATTGAGTGATCTTGAATTATTGACATACTTATACATAGGATTAGAATCTAAACCACAAACATCAATAAACTGAATATGCTTATAAAACAAAGTGTTTAATTGATGATGTTTTAAATGACATTCTAGCACAAGAGGTGATCGTTAAAAACTAGCTTACCAATGTATTAGGAATTTTGGTTACAGGAGTTCTGCAATGCTTAATGTAGATTATAAATAATCCACAACACAGAAGAAACAGAGACAGTGGAATTCCAATAATCATTCCCCAGAGAGGGTTTTCATCTAAAATTAAAACCAAAAAAACAAAATCAAGTGTGAGTTAGTGGGCCAGTAATTATCAAACATGATACAGTGTGTAATTTCTGTTGTGGCATCAAATGCAGTGTATAGGAGTTAAAAACCATCCACTTCTGGTCCTATCAATGCCACATCCAGAGCAGCACACAACCAGTCTAAAATGCGTAGTCGATATCGCTAACAGGGCCGGCCCTGCCATGGAGCAGAGTGGGGCAATTGCCCCAGGCAGCACTTTTGAAGAGGCGGCACTTTGCCACCCCAAGCGCCGTTTTTTCTTTTTAAGCGGAGGAGAGAGAGCTCGGTCTCGGTGCCGGCTTGTAATGCTGAGCTCCGGAATATGACGTCATTTCTGGCGCTCAGCAGTGAAGCAGCGTGCACTGCGGCAGAGCAGGGAGATTCTCGCTGCAAGACTGCTGGAAGGTAAGTGAAGTACAAAGCGGGGGGATAGGGTAGATAATGAGAAGGTAGGGAGAGGAAGGGTAGATAATGAGAAGGTAGGGAGAGGAAGGGTAGATAAAGAGCAGTGGCATCAGAAGGGGGGGGGCGGCATTTCAAACTTCGCCCCAGGCGGCACTGTGTCTTGGGCCGGCCCTGATCGCTAAAGTAAATCTGTCACTTACCTAGATCATATAAACATATTAAACTCATTTAACCAAATGTTTGGGCAGTTCAGCTATATGCAGGGCGGCCTGGCCTACTGAGATTTCCAGGTGGGCTAGCCGGTTTGGAGGCTGGAGGCTAAGGTGGGACCCAGTAGGATAACAACCACTGTGCACAGGTGTAAGCAGGTTGTTTCGGGGGGGGGGGGCAGAAATTACACAGACAGGCTGTTTGGGGGTCAAAGATGGCACTGGCCTGTTGCTTGGGGGCAAAATGGCACATTCAGGTTGTTTGAGACACAGACAAGCTGTTAAGGCACAAATATAGCACAGACAAGCTGTGTGAGGATAAAGATGGAACAGACAAGCTGCACACTGCTATCAGCGAAGAAAATATACATCTGAGCTATGGGAGTGGATGAGAGAAGGAGGGAGAGGGTGAGGGGGGAGAAAAAGTAAAGAAAAATGCATGTGTGCGTATTTGAGCACGGTATGTATGAGCATGGATGTATATGTGCAAGTGTGTGTATGTGTGTAAGTATGTTAGTGTGTGAGCATGGATGTGTATGTGTGATGTGTAAATGTTTGTGTGTGAACATGTATGTGTATATGTAAGGGTGTGTGTGACCATGGATGTGTATATGTAAGTGTGTAAGTCTGCAATTAGAGTGTGTAAAAATGTGTGCCACTGAGTATTTAGGTTACTAGGGGAAAGGCAAGGGAAAGATAGGGGGTGCCAAATCTAATAATGAAGAAGAGAAGAGATAGGGGAGAAAGGAGATAAATGAGATAGGGACAAAGGGGAGAATAAGAAGAAAGGGGGGAGATAAGAAGTAGAAGGGGGGAAGATAATGAGAAGTAGTGAAATCGGAGGAGATAAAAAGAGAAGTTGAAGAGATTAGAAAAATACAGAAGAGGTGATAAAAGAGTGGTAGAGAGTAATAAGAGAAACAAAAAGTAGGGATCATAAAGGGGAGTAGAGAGAGAAAGAGAGGAGACATACAGCAAGAGGGAAAAAAGGAAAAAATGTGAGGTAAATAGAAAGAGGAGGGGTGATTAAGAGAAAGGCGAGAAAAGAGAGATGCAAAGAGAAAAGGGACAGGGCAAGAAGATGAAAGAAAGAGAACGGTGGGAATATAAATAGAACAAAGAGAGATAAACAGAAAGGGAAGGGATAGAAATGAGAAATAAAGAGAAAGAAGAGTGATAAAGGGGAGATATACAGAAAAAAATGATAAATCAAGGGAAAGATGAGAAGAAATGGAAGAGATAATGAGAAAGGGGAGAATCAAAAGGAGACCTGAGACTCTGACAGGAGACCCCTTTGGGTGCAATCTGGGGTCGGGGTAAGTCTTTATGTACATATTATAAAGTTAAAATGGGATATCTAAAGCAGACAGACTTGGTTGCATATTTCACACAGGTTGCTGGTGGAAATAAAGAAATCCATTTTTTTTTAAATGTTTTGTAAATATTTTGTGTATATAGGTAGAGTACACAGCGACTACTTTTCAAATTTGGTGTGGGCTCTTTGCGGAATCTTTTGGAGACCTAGCAACTTTTTTTTTTAACTTGATTAAACTGCTTGCAAATGATGGTCAATGTACATGGGTGTAGGAACCCCTAAAAATCTGGGGGGGACAGCATTTCCCCCATCAGATCCCCACTATCTACCCCTCTCCCCTTTCTCACACTATCTACCCCCTCCCTTCTAACACTATCTACCCTCTCCCTACCCCCCTTCTCACTAGCTACCCTCTCCCTACCTTCCCTTCTCACTAGCTACCCTATCGCCCCTTCTCACTAGCTACCCTCTCCCTACTGCCCCCTTCACACTAGCTACACTCTCCCTACCCCCCTTCTCACCAGCTACCCTCTCCCTACCCCCCCCTTCTCACTAGCTACACTCTCCCTACCCCCCTTCTCACCAGCTACCCTCTCCCTACCCCCCCTTCTCACTAGCTACACTCTCCCTACCCCCTTCTCACTAGCTACCCTCTCCCTACCCCCCCTCTCACTGTCTACCCCAGGGGTGTCCAAGTTTTTTCTGCAGTGGGCCACTTCATCAGAATTGTATACATGCGCGGGCCGCACTCATTTTTCACTGTGAGAAAATATGGCCTTTAATAAAATATGCAGATTAAAATAAAGTAAATGATACAAAACCTTTACTTTTCCTCTCACCGATTTCTAGAAAGTTTTGTGACTACAAATTCAGGACTCAGGATAATTAAAAATGAAATAGTTCTATTTATCCTAGGGATGCACCGAAATGAAAATTCTGGACCAAAACATTCACGGTTCACTTAGCCAAAATGGAAAATGACCCTCCACCTTTAAAAATAATAACATTTTTTTTTTTAATAAAAGTAGGTAACACACCACAATTGGACCAAAAAAATTAGCAATATGACTTGGCATGATAGGAGTGTGCTAAACAGCCCTATCATACCGAGGCAGCCAGTACATGGTGGCTGTAAGTGATGTGCAGACCCCTTACTGCTGGCAGCATCAATACACAAGGGGGGCAGCTAGCTAGGTTTCAGCATGTACTGGCTGACTTGGCATGATAGGAGTGTTCCAGCACTTACACATCCATGCTATCACTCACACACACACTCATTCATATACTCATTAATTCACAGATTCACTCCCTCAAACACGCATACTGATTCAAACACCCTCCCCACCCCCTTACCTGCACTGCAGCTCCTCGATGCCTCTGCGTTCTCTGGTACTGCACAGAGGAAGCAGGGTGTGATGTGATGTCACGTGAACTCTGCTGGGTTCCGCTTCCTCTGTGCAGTACCGAAGACCCTCCCACAGGTAAGTAGCAGGGCTCTTGTTGTAGCAGGGTTCGAGGTGCGGACCGCGAAAGATCGGTTGCCCTGGCTGCCGATCTTACTCGGGCCACACCTCGAGGTCTCGCGGGCTGCCTTTGCGGCGTTTCTATTGGGGGGGGTTCCTACAGCACTGGTGGGGATTTCTTCATTATCGGTCCCCCCCGGTTCCTACGCCCATGTCAATGTACATAAACAAGTCAACATAATTATATTTCCCAAAATGACCAATGGGAAGTGACACTCTTCAACTTGTTCAAGTGCTCATGCTTAATTCTCTCAATTTTGCAACCATTGGATTCACAGGAAGTAAAGGTGGAAAATAAACTAGTTGGAAGTAAATTAAATACATAAAATATACATAAATTACTTTAATTGTACCTTCATTTATTAGCTGGCAAAATGGACTGGAGAACTTGCTGAGTTTAGTTTGATCCACTGTGTATCTTGTCCGAGCAGCTATACAGTATGTCCCTTTGAGTCCAGTCATTTCCTTTGTCATTGTTGAGTTGACCATCTCATTGCTGTATATGCTCTGTTAATTAAATGGTGGATACAAATGCTGCTGAAGCTATCAAGAGCCAAACATTCTAGGTGGCCTTAGTTATGTCAATATTTATCTAGGTATATATTTCCTAGCTCTTATCTAAATGATCAATATTATAATTGAATTTTAAGTATATCCGTTAAAAACAGTCTAAAAGGTACAAAGATGTATAAAGATGCTCAAGTGTTTTAAGGTAGTCAGGCCAAAAGTCAGAATGGTTGGTGAGTATCCAGCACTCTTGTCACTGGTAATGCTTTTTTAATTGCCATTTATGCCTGTTGTAAGTATCTTACAACATTGCACAGTATTGCTTTATTTTTTGTAATAAATAGTGTATTTTTGTATTTCTTAATGTGTGGACCTCCTTTTACTTTTGGTCATTTATGGGCTATTTTGTGAGGATAGTACAGGGGTGTTGCACAACAATTTGCCATTTTATTATATTAATTTAGTTGTGCCTCTCCACAATTTGTCTTTTTTTTTTTCAAACATACCAACCCTATGTTATCCACCTCTGTATTTGGATCTATGGTGTTCTTTACTACTAACAATAGTGTTAAATTAATGTAGTTTTGGTTAATTTCTCCATATAACAATTATTACCTGACTGTCCCTTTAGTCACTATAAAACAAGGTGCATGTTTTGGTTCAGTAATGTTGAAATATATTAACAATACATCAGTACTTGTCATATCCCAAGTGTGTAGAAAATACTGGGCTCAGATTAATGACCCCTCCATACATTCACTGTACTAAACACATGTGAAAAACACATAGTGAATCCTGGAGTTGCCTAAAATTACATTTTTAGGATTAGGACTGCGACTGCTAAAATATTACAATGAAAGCTAAGCATCTACATTTCAATCAACGATGTTTATCGAAAATCTGTGCTTGTTAAATTAATACATCTCAGTTTGATTTTCTAAACAAACAAAAAGTAGGTCTAGAAAACAAACACACAATATACATGTAGAGTAGTCTACACTATATAACAAGACAAATTAACCATATAAAATTGATTAGTGCAGATATAACCTGGATTTAATTTATGGCAGCATTGCACTATTTTGTTTCCATTTAATTGATTTCTGGGATGTTTGCCAGCACTTTGCTACAAAAGTATCACTAGAACAAACCTCATGAAAACCTTTTATAGCTTGCTACAATGTATTAATGTAAAGTATAAGATGGTTTTCCTAAATGGAGGTTGACAGAATTCTGCCATGACAGCTATACAACTGGTGAAAGAGGCCTTTTGTACAGTGATGCATTGTAGCAAGTTGCTGACAAATGTCCTAGAAATCAATTAAAAAAATAAAAAATATATCCATGCAATGCTGGATTTTATTTAATGTTTTTTTTTTGGGATAAAAGTAAATTTTTTACTTATTCAGACTAATATTACCTATAAAATATTTCAATTCTCAATATGTTAATAATTTGTGGAGTTACAAGTACCGTATATATGTAAAGAGTGTATTAATTACAAATCAGTTTCTGATTGCATCAGGTATATCTTCACTGCCATTTCTTAATTAATGATGACTTTCCTGATACCTTCTCTGAGTTCTGCTATTTTGATATAATCTGTACTTTCTATAATTTGGTGATTTAAGTTGTTTTATTCATGTCTAGGATGTTTTTATAGTGTCAACCTATACACTTAAGATAAGATGTTAGTATTGTGTTAAATTAATAGTGGTTTACCAAGGGAGAAAACCAGTAAACATACCTGTGTAGATTTTCCACTCTTCCAGATCTCTATGTCATACTTCAAGTTGAAGACATATGTGAGGCATGTTGGTGTTTGTGCTGCTGCCTTAACATAGATGTTGTTGTTCATTATTGTCACATTTATTATGGGTGGATCAGGCTCTACTGAAAGTTAGAAAGAGTAACATCGCATGCTATAGGTTATATGGTACTGTGCAAACAAGTTCAGACAAGTGTGAAAAAATTCTGTAAGGTAAGAATGCTTTCAAAAATAGACATGTTAATAATTTATTTTTATCAATTAAAAAATGCAAAGTGAGCAAACAGAAGACAAATCTAAATCAAGTCAATATTTGGTATGACCACCCTTTGTCTTCAAAACAGCATCAATTCTTCTAGATACATTTGCAAACATTTTGTTTTCACTGAACTCATCAGGTTGGTTATTCCAAGCATCTTATAATTGTCTTTTCTTTCTTCATAAAATCCCAGACTTGATAATGTTGGGATCAGGGCTCTGTGAGGGCCATACATCTCTTCCAAGATTCCTTGTTATTCTTTATGCTGAAGATAGGTCTTAATAGACTTTTGCACAAGGCCCTAAATCATTTCAGACTAACAGCTAAACAGCAACACCGCAAAAGTGTTAAAAGAGCCTTTGTCCCAGAGTGTACTGTGAGTAAGAAACAGTCTTGTCATTAAGGGGTTAATTGTCATTTCCATTTTTATTTTGCTCCTGGGATTTTTAATTTTATTTAATGTAAAGAAGTTTACTGGGAGACATGTAGCCTCAAACTTGCAATGGACCTCCACCATGCTTTACTGTTGCCTGAAAACACTCATTCTTGTACAACTCTCCAGCCCTTTGGTGAACAAAATGCATTCTGCTATAGCCAAATATTTAACATTTTGACTCATCAGTCCTGAGCACCTTGTGCCATTTTTCTGCACCCCAGTTCCTATGTTTGATAGGTGAAACGGTTGGCTTTGTTTCCACATCAGAGGTTTGGCTTTTTTGCCGCACGTCTTCCATGAGGACCTCTTCATGGGCCAGACCTTTCCAGTAGATGGGTGTACCAGGGTCCCACTGTATTCTGCCAATGCAAAGCTGATATTCCGATTGCGAAGGAAAGTAAGCATGATGTGTTTCATCTGCTGGACTAAGTTGTCTTGGCCGACCGCTGCGTCTACAGTTCTCAGACACTCAGAGCTTGGAGAGAACATCTGGAAAATCCTGCCTGTCTTGACATTTCTGCCTGGGGAGGACCTTGCTGATGCAGTGTAACTACTTTGTGTCTTGTTACTGTGCTTAGTGTTACCATGGTGTATTGGAGATTTAATTTGATTTTTCTTCTGTTTATTCATTTTGTATTTTTCTAAAGTTTAACATGTCTGAAACAAAGATATATATATATATATATATATATATACATACATACATACATATATATATATATATACTGTACATAGCAACATCAGGCATTTAATACATTGTCTATATTAACATGGTGTTTGGGTCATTTATGCTGCTTTGTGTGGTTTCTTAGTACCCACTTGCTCTGCCTCTTTTGGCTCAATGTCCATTAATATGCTTAGCCATTATGCTGGATACGAGCCAACAAGGTGCAGTCATGAACCCTACCAGTTGATAAAAAAGAATTGGCAGTGTGTCCTCAATGCCTGTGAACAAATTTGTATACACAGTACACCTGACGATGCTTCCTGCGTACTCTTCACCCATGCCACTAATTCGGAACATTTTTACATAAGGGCATGAAGGAAGGAGTACTAGTCTTTTGTGTCTTGGAGCCCCAATTGAATCATTTTCCATAAATCTGTCAAAGACTTACTTGTAAACATGTAAGAGATCTTCTTGGATTTTATCCAAGGTGACAAAGACGTTCCAAACAAAGTTCTAACCCGTACTTCATAATTCAAGTGGTATTCTTTGAGAGTACACGTCAAGTCACACTCTGTCATGATTATATTTTTGCAACCTTTAACAGGTTTCCAGATTTTCTCAGAAACTCTGAAAGAGAATAAGAATTACTTGTCATGTTATACTTTTCTAGCTCGTGTAGCATGTGGCAAAACATAAAACTGCATTTTTCTCCCTAAGTTTTCAATTTTACTTAGAATTTATCCCACTGGATAGTAGGTACAACTGATATTCAGCAACATTCCTGACTTACAGTAAAACCCCATTCATATGTTCCTTATGTTCTGTGAATTAAAGAGCTAAATGCATTGGATATAGTAGAATGGATTGTATTAAGTAGGTCAACAGACCTGCCTTATAGTTGCCAAAACAGATGAAAAATATATGCAGATTATGTGTTTTCCAAAAGACAAGTTTTTATATATAGTTTTATATTTTGGAAACGCTTTTTTTTTCCCCACCTAATTTAGTTGCATATAAAATATCACAGGTGAATTTTTTTAAATGTACTTTCATTGACACTAAATGATTAACTGAAACTCCTACCTGTCTAATATGTAATTTGTGTAGGCGCAGTAAATGATAAATAAGAAAAAACATGCCAGGCAGCTCTGGTCACAGAGATTTGCAGGTACAAAATAGCATTCTTATGAAAGGGCTTAATTCCTTAATGCCTCATTCAAGTTATAAAGTTATAAAAAAGAAGAGTGACTTATAACTATATCATGTGTGAGATTTTTTAAAAAGGTTTACTGTGTAGTTCAAATTACAGTTGATAGGAGACATGGTAGAATACATCTGTGGGATTTCCAGGTGCTGGAAGCCATGTGAGGAATAAACTGAAGTTCCGGGAAACTGTTGTAAGATTTAATGGTGAATGAAGACTACCTAGAAGCAAAGAAGGAGAAAAAGTTACTCATGGGTTCCCAAGGGCCATGTACAAGGCTAGACCTGCCCTCTGGAAAATGGCAGAGACTTAAAGTGAACATTTTTTGTCAAGCTGTTTTCAACAACACTCTGGTGCATCATTCTCTTTCATTCTGTCACATTTTTCTCATTGACAAGTCATTTTGCTCCAGTTTGTAAGTCTCAAACTTAGAAGCTGATACAAAATCCAAACAAAGTGAAAGCTTTAAGCGCTAGATGTGCATTGCAGAGAATCATTCGCTTACTTCATAAAAGTTTTTCTCACTCCCGGGTGCCAACAGAACTAACGTCATTGATTGCTCCAAGTCAGAATTGATGAGCATTATGTCATATAGCAGCTTAAATCACAAATAATCTAAGGGACCTGTCACGCTACCGACAGGGAGATCCTCCGGTTCCCCCGGCCGGCAACGGCAGCCGCTGCGAGGTAAGGGGAGACCCCCCGCTTCGGTCCGGCAGCTGCCGCAAGGAAGAGGGAGACCCCCCGCTTCTGCACAGCAGACGCAGCCGCCGCGAAGAAGGGGGAGACCCCCCGCTTCTGCACAGCAGACGCAGCCGCCGCGAAGAAGGGGGAGACCCCCCGCTTCTGCACAGCGGAGGCAGCCGCTGCAACTTGAAGGAGGACTTACCTCATCCACGCCGGGTTCCCAGCAGCTTCAGCCGTAGTACTGGTCCGGCGCTGGTGTCCGGACACATTCTTCTTCACGCCACCTAGTGGCGCCGGCAGATACTACATCGACCTATATTGGGAGATTACGTGAATGCCACACACAAGATGGCCGCGCAGGAAGTGACGTATCGGCAGTTTGAAAAGTTGGCGGGAAATCCCTAATTAGTGCCCTAACTCCCGGGCCTATTTAAGAGACGCTCTAACACTCAGACTTTGCCTTCTGATGGTCGTGCCTATCTCGGTAGTGCCTTCCCAGTACGCCTTCCTGTTGTTTCCTGTTATTTGACCTCGGCTTATTCCACGACTATCCTGCTCTCCGGTATCCTGACCTCGGCTATTCCTACGACGATCCTGCTCTCCGGTATCCTGACCTCGGCTATTCCTACGACGATCCTGCTCTCCGGTATCCTGACCTCTGCTCTCTGGACCATCCTTTGCCAGTCCTACCTGACTTCGGTGTCTCCTCTGTACGCTGTGTCGTGACAGGACCACAGTCCCTTCACCATACCAGTTTCATTTTCCCTTTTTGTTTACCTGATATTTATTATGAACAAAAAATAGTCACAGTGCATACAAAGCAGATGATAAACAGATTATTTACACCAAACAGAAAAATAAAAGGGAGAAATTACAGAAAACCTAACTACTCGCTTGAATGGTAAAGTAACAGTTTTTCTGTCTGTAGAGAAGACAGATGGCGACTTACTTAAAATTAGACCTTGGCCCCTAGTAAGCTCACTGACCAATTTCCTCTCATTAAATTTATACTTTTTCCAGTTCATCTCGAGTTTCCAAGCCGGCCCAGAGGTGGTATAAGCGGAGGGAGGGTGTACCTATAGGAACCATAAGTGACCTCCCCCTTGTGTGGTGGAAACATATCCGTCAAAATAGGTAAATTTCATTTTATTTTCCCTCCTGTGCTCGTCACAGCAATAATCTTGCATTTCTGAATTGCTTGTAAATTATGAAGTCCATAGATATGTCACACTTGCTACTTATGACTGAATACCTTGGACTCCACAATTTCTTCCAAACAGCTTACGTTGCACTAGCCAAATTTGTATTCTTTTTGTAGGGTGCGCTTTCCCAGTATGATTATGCACAAAAGGAGGTATGATTATGAATCTATGCGTTATTATTGATATGTGTTGGATATGACCCTGGAAGAAATGGTTTTCCTGACTGCTAGTGGTCACTTAGCATATCAAAAGAATTCACTATATATGAGGGGATACAGGCATATGGTGGCATACTCAGCAAGTAGAGACATCTCCTCTGTAACATTTCTTGCAGAGGGCCCTGGTTGTAGTCCCAGCTTCAAAAGACAAATTCAGGTTATAAGACCTTTTGGCACCACATGCCTATACAATCAAATTAACCTCTCTCATGCAGAAATTGGCAAAAGTCCAAGTATGCATTACACAAGTTGGAGTGACACTCTTCTCTGATTTCTAGCTCTCGTGCACGCTTACAAGATTTCTCAAGGGCTGCCCCTATCCTCTGGAATGCCCTCCCCCAGTCTATCCGTCTTCCCCCGGCTTTTGTTCCTTCAAAAAATCCCTCAAGACCCACTTCTTTAATGATGCTTACAACATTGCACATTAACCCCATCCCATATTCCTTTAGCTCACCTTTCCTAGTCCCTCTCATGCAGGGCCGGCCCAAGACAAAATGCCTCCTGGGACGAAGTTTAAAATGCCGCCCCCCCATTATCTACCCTTCCTCTCCCTCCCTGCCACCCCCCATTACCTAGCCTTCCTCTCCCTCCCTATTATATACCCTTCCTCTCCCACCCTGCCACCCCCCCATTACCTAGCCTTCCTCTCCCTCCCTATTATCTACCCTTACTCTCCCTCCCTGCCACCCCCCCATTACCTAGCCTTCCTCTCCCTCCCTATTATCTACCCTTACTCTCCCCCCACCCTTGTACTTACCTTTCAGCAGTCCTGCGGCGAGTCTCCCTGCTCGGTCTCTGTGCCAGCTTGTAATGCTGAGAGCTGGAAATGACGTCATCTTCCGGCGCTCAGCATTACAAGCTGGCACCGAGACCGAGCTAGAGGGCGCACAGAGGAGAGAGAGGGGCGCCGAGCGGGTACTGGCAACTTGGTAAGTGAAAACCACTCGGCGCCTCTCTCTCTCCTCCGCTTCAAAAAAAAAAAAGGGCTTGGGGTGGCAAAGTGCCGCCCCTTCAAAAGTGCCGCCTGGAGCAGTTGCCCCACTCGGCTCCAATGTCGGGCCGGCCCTGCTTTCATGCAATACTTATGCTAGTGAGGCCGGTCTACCCCTAACAGTGGTACTTTTACCTATTGTGTAATACACCCTCACTCCCTCTAGGTTGTAAACTAGTTTAAGCAGGGCCCTCCTCACCTGTTTCTGTAAGTCAAATTGTTATGTTATATAGTACTTGTTATGTCCTTCCTAACCTTTGTATAGTGCTACAGAATATGACAGTGCTATATTAAACAATAAATAATAATAACATATGTTCAATTCAAATGTGCATCATTGACTGATGTGGTCTAAATAAAAATGGTTGCAAAAAGAAAACCATATCGAAATCCTGATGTAGGACTATTGGCGTAAGAGTTTTTCATTTGTAGACCTTAAAGCTCTGTCTTTGGGACAGCCTATTTACAACATCTCCCCCACTAATGTCATTGTGTGTAGGTGTGTTTTCCAATTTTGTTTGGATACTGTATATCTGTTCCCCTATACATTCAGACATATTGAATGTCCCCCCAATTTATTCTTTCTTACAGCCACATCATAAAACATGTGATCCTGCATTTTATTTTGAAAGTTTCACCTTTGACACAGTTGGAAAAAATCATAATCTTTCTGGGGTTGGAAATACAGTTTTTACGACGGAAACACTTGAAAAAGGTATTTCCAAATGTTTCGGGTATTTTCAAGTGTTTTTCAAGTGTTTCTATTGCAAAAAACAAAATCCCAGAGGAAGGGCTTCTGGATCCACAAATTAAAAACTCTTACCCCATTAGACCTCAATCAGGATTTTCATATGGCCTGCTTTTTGTATAGTGTGTATAGTATATACAGGGCCGGCCTTAGGGTTGTGCGACCTGTGCGGCCGCGCAGGGCGCTATGGTAGCAGGGGCGCCTGCCCGGGACTTAAATTAAAGCATCGTTTTTTTTTTTGTTTTGTTTTTTTTTAAACTTTATTTAACATCATTCATGTTAAATAAAGTTTAAAAAAAACCCCCGATGCTTTAATCTAAGTCCCGGGCAGGGGCGCCAAGCGGTTGCTCGTGAAGTTCTCAGTAACCGCTCGGCGCCCCTTACTCTCCGTGACTCCATCGCGGTGCCAGCATCTCACGTTGAGCACCGGACTATTCCGACGCTCAACATGAAGTGCTGGCAGAGCGAGAAGACTGATGCCTCTCGCTCTCACCACAGGACTCCGGCAACAAGGTAAGTGAGGGGGGGTGTAGTTTGGGGGGGTGTAGTTTGAAGGGGCAGAGGGGGGGTGTAGTTTGAAGGGGCAGACGGGGGTGTAGTTTGAAGGGGCAGAGGGGGGGTGTAGTTTGAAGGGGCAGAGGGGGGTGTAGTTTGAAGGGGCAGAGGGGGGGTGTAGTTTGAAGGGGCAGAGGGGGGGTAGTTTGAAGGGGCAGAGGGGGGGTGTAGTTTGAAGGGGCAGAGGGGGGGTGTAGTTTGAAGGGGCAGAGGGGGGGTGTAGTTTGAAGGGGCAGAGGGGGGGTGTAGTTTGAAGGGGCAGAGGGGGGTGTAGTTTGAAGGGGCAGAGGGGGGGTGTAGTTTGAAGGGGCAGAGGGGGGGTGTAGTTTGAAGGGGCAGAGGGGGGGTGTAGTTTGAAGGGGCAGAGGGGGGGTGTAGTTTGAAGGGGCAGGGGGGGTGTAGTTTGAAGAGGCAGAGGGGGGGTGTAGTTTGAAGAGGCAGAGGGGGGGTGTAGTTTGAAGGGGCAGAGGGGGGTGTAGTTTGAAGGGGCAGAGGGGGGGTATAGTTTGAAGGGGCAGGGGGGTGTAGTTTGAAGGGACAGAGGGGGGGTAGTTTGAAGGGACAGAGGGGGGGTAGTTTGAAGGGGCAGAGGGGGGGGTAGTTTGAAGGGGCAGAGGGGGGGTGTAGTTTGAAGGGGCAGAGGGGGGGTGTAGTTTGAAGGGGCAGAGGGGGGGTGTAGTTTGAAGGGGCAGAGGGGGGTGTAGTTTGAAGGGGCAGAGGGGGGTGTAGTTTGAAGGGGCAGAGGGGGGTGTAGTTTGAAGGGGCAGAGGGGGGTGTAGTTTGAAGGGGCAGAGGGGGGTGTAGTTTGAAGGGGCAGGGGGGTGTAGTTTGAAGGGGCAGGGGGGGTGTAGTTTGAAGGGGCAGAGGGGGGGTATAGTTTGAAGGGGCAGAGGGGGGGGTGTAGTTTGAAGGGGCAGAGGGGGGGTGTAGTTTGAAGGGGCAGAGGGGGGGTGTAGTTTGAAGGGGCAGAGGGAGGGTGTAGTTTGAAGGGGCAGAGGGGGGGGTGTAGTTTGAAGGGGCAGAGGGGGGGTGTAGTTTGAAGGGGCGGGGGGGTGTAGTTTGAAGGGGCAGAGGGGGGTGTAGTTTGAAGGGGCAGAGGGGGGTGTAGTTTGAAGGGGCAGAGGGGGGGTGTAGTTTGAAGGGGCAGGGGGGGGTGTAGTTTGAAGGGGCAGAGGGGGGGTGTAGTTTGAAGGGGCAGAGGGGGGGTGTAGTTTGAAGAGGCAGAGGGGGGTGTAGTTTGAAGGGGCAGAGGGGGGTGTAGTTTGAAGGGGCAGAGGGGGGTGTAGTTTGAAGGGGCAGAGGGGGGGTATAGTTTGAAGGGGCAGGGGGGTGTAGTTTGAAGGGACAGAGGGGGGATAGTTTGAAGGGACAGAGGGGGGGTAGTTTGAAGGGACAGAGGGGGGGTAGTTTGAAGGGGCAGAGGGGGGGGTAGTTTGAAGGGGCAGAGGGGGGGTAGTTTGAAGGGGCAGGGGGGGTGTAGTTTGAAGGGGCAGAGGGGGGGTAGTTTGAAGGGGCAGAGGGGGGTAGTTTGAAGGGGCAGAGGGGGGGTGTAGTTTGAAGGGGCAGAGGGGGGGTAGTTTGAAGGTTCAGAGAGGGGGGGCAATGAGGGGGGGCGCCAGAGGAGTAGTCCGCACAGGGCGCCACAACACCTAAGGCCGGCTCTGAGTATATATAATTGCCACCAATGCCCATGTGCGAGCAGGCTACATCAGGGACCTGCTCGCAAGGTGCACCTACATGATCGTGGGATTTGGTGTGCACTCATGAGAGGACGACAGGTGTGCGTATGACATGTGCCTGTACCTCCAGGTTGATCTCAGATGAACCTGGAAGAGACCTATAAAACTGTGGGTTCTTTTCAAACAGTGAGGATACAACATAAAAACCGCTACATCACAACTTTAAATTTTCCCTTCTTTCCAGTTGTTAAAATGACCTTGCTGTTTGATTCTACTTCATACCAGTAACCTACAGTGAGCATGTTTTGCACATTAGCTGGTTCTCAGTGGATATTTTACTTCTGAGTATATTGGACATGCAAATTATAAAGCACCAAAAACCACAGAACCCAACAAAAAAATTACACCGTGTCATAGGGAGTGCATTGTGCTACACTATTTGTTGTGGATCCAACAGGCAAATCTTGCTTGGTGAACAAATCTTGTTTTTTGTTTGTACAAGAGGGCAAACATTACTGCACTAGTAATACTGCCTAAAACAATTTAAAGGCATATTTACTACTAATTATTGAACATATATAAAAAAGCGGAGTCTATAAACCATTTGTGACATTTGAAATACTGCCATAATGATTGAAAAAAGGGACTGTACCTGTAAATCAATAACATCTAGAATATTTCACATACTTATTGTTAACTTCCAAAGTTTAAGAAGTGGTTTCTTTAACTTCCATTGGGCTGTGGCTCTTCCTATATTCCTCAAAACCCCTTGTGATCATCTCTTTTATGTTTACTGGTAATTTTGACAGCACGTTTTAAGCTCCTTTTAGTACGTTCCAGTTTCTCAGCTCACCCTGACAATGCATGTTTTCCCAAACTGCCCTGAAGAGCATAGGTTTTCCAAACTGCCCTGAAGAGCCACACAAATTAATTTGAGGTTAGAATCTAAACCTATAATAAAGGGTCAGACTCGAAAAAATTCTGACATACGTTTGCCTTAGTTTTAGCCCAGATTGCTTCACTTTACAGACATAAACAAAAGAATCGCAGATTATTAATCTTACCTGCAAAAGCAATACGTGTAGTAAAGCACTGACATAGCAGGAAAGCACAGGTAAAACGGGCAGACATTGCTGCAGTAAAGCTCCATAACACTGCACTTCATTTAATCTTGACTGCTCTGGGAGAGGCACTCTGACGTGTGACGTGTGATCGCAGTACCTGAGGTCACGACTAGATTGGAACCCACCCACTAAAAGGAAACTGCACGCACACACACACACACACACACACACACACACACACACACACACACACACACACACACACACACACACACACACACACACACACACACACACACACACACACACACACACACACACACACACACACACACACACACACACACACACACACACACACACACACACACACACACACGCCTACTGCTTTCTACCATAGTTTCTATTTCACCTGACCTTATCAGTTGGGGTTTCCCCTCTATTCTTAGAACTATATGGAGCAGGTTTCATTGGATGGGACTATAGAAACACAGAATTTGACAGTAAATAAGAAGGACATCATATTTGATCAGTCATCATTCCCTCGCTGTATTAGCCTCTGATGTGTAGCTGTGTGACTAATCTACCACACATCTTGTAATATTTGCATATCTATGTTCCAACCAATCACATAGCAGTATTCAAATTGTATGATGATATATAACATATCTAGTTTCAGTTGAGGCAGTCTCTCTGTGGGCAGTAGTTATTCACACATCAACCTGTAATAAACTGCACCAATTTACCCACAACTGGCACCTGAGGTTTTTTTCCCCATAAGCATAAGAACAAAATATTACACATCTTCTACTAGGAAACAGTTACTGGGTGAATATTTTTTTTCTGATTATTGTTCTCATAAATGTACTTTTATGCAACAGTGACCATTGTCATTTCCCTTTATGACTTTCTCCCTTTATGGTAATTATAATATTGGCAGCTATTTGATGTTATGTATTAACACATGTTGATATGTATATTTCGGATCATAAAAAAAAATAAAAAATAAAAATTAAGGAGTTACTTTTTTTTTTTTTATTACCGCACGACAATGATGACTTGTCCAATGATATTTACTTTAAAATGAAATTTGACACATACATGTAATTATAATATATTTAAGAACCGGTGCTACTGGTTGCTACATATTTTGATGCAGTTTTATTTTTGTAAACTCGCAGTGTTCAGAGCTCACTATTATGTCCCTGACTCCAGTGTCACTCCAGCAGCGGTTGTAATTAGAAACCACAGGGCCACGGTGCCGAAATCACCCCTGCCCCCCCAACTTCACAAAGCAACATGTCCCACAGTGCTACCTTTGCCCCCCAAACAGCATGTGAGTGCCACCTTTGCCCAGGGCCATGATAACAGTATTGTAGGGTAGCCCCCCAAAAAACATGATCAAAGTCGTGGATTAATGATCAGAAACACAAGTATGCATATTTGTGTGCATGTAAGGGAGAGCAGGGGAGGGTTGCTGTTTGAGTCTGGCATAGGATATGATGTTGCACAGTTGATGCCCATACACATATTAGACCTGGGAAGTCTTTGTGTTCGTATTCTATGAATATTTTGCCCAGTCTTGTATTTGTTTCGGGCGAATATTCGTTTACGTTCTTCGTATTTGTTTTTTCTCTTAGTTTTCTGCTTTTATTAGCAGGGGTTAATACGCGGTTAACACTGTAAGAGTTAGCAGTAGCTTTGGCGCCAGGATTTTAAAGGTCAGTAAGAGCAACTCTATTGGTTGCCAGCAGGGGGCTCCTCTGGCATCAACCGATGAAGGGCAGCTACTCTTCATTGGTTGATACCAGAGGAGCCCCCTGCTGGCGACCAATAAAGACGCTCTTACAGACCTTTACAATCCAGGTGCCACAGCCATTGGTCTCTCCAGGCCAAGTTGCTCCAAAGTGTACCTTGCCCTGTCCTTTGCCAGGAGGACTAAGATCCCAGTTCCTTCCAGGGCAAGTTGTTCAGAGCGGTTGTATGTGTCTGAGACAACCACTCTGACCCACTTGGCCTGGGAGGAGCAGGCATTTTAGTTGCCCTGGCACAGCTTCTAGGCCTCATTACTTGATTGTTCAAGTCTCTACCTACCTGTTTTGCTGATACCCGTGTTGAAACCTGTATGCTGTTACCTCTTTACTGGATTTACTGGACTTTTGACTTCGGCTTGTTTATGGACCTTGATATACCTCTCCTACCCTTGATCTCGGCTTGCTTATTGGACTTTGCTACACTTCACCTACCCTTGACCTCAGGATTGCTACACGGTACAGTTTATGCCTTTTTCTATTCTGTGGAATAAACTTGCTGATATTCCTGATATTGCCTGTTCGACTCTATTACATATCTGGTGTCTCACTGCGCTACGCTCCAAACCCTGCATACCCTACAGAGTGTGTCTTCCACCTGTTTGGCATCTGCCTCATGGCTCGCTTTTAAGTCTTTCATCTCCCTTTTGTTTACAAAAAAATATTTAATTTTCCCAAGGACTCATTGCGAATCCAGGGGACGACGGGGCAATTGCACTTCCCTCCTCGAGATAGACAGGAAGCATGCTCCAAAAGTAGGGCTAAAGAGGTAAATCACAACACATCTTTATCCCTTTAACTTACAGGAGGAGTCGGGGTCATGTAACTTCACGTTGGGGTTGGGCAGCAGCTTGTAAGGTAAGTGAGTTGCATGTATGTTAGTGTCTGGGTGTGCTAGTGTGTGTCTGCCTGGGAATGTATGTTATTGTATTTGGGTATGTTAGTGTGTCTGGGTATGTTAGTGTCTGCATTTGTATCTCAGAGTGTGTCTGTCGGTGTATCTTAGCATGTGTCTGTCTGGTTATGTATTGGTGTCTGCCTGGGTATTTTAGTGTGGGTCTGGGTATGTATGTTAGTGTCTGTCTTGTTATGTTAGTGTCTGCCTGGTCATGCATGCTAGTGTCTGCCTGGGTATGTATGTGTGTCTGGGTATATTAGTGTTTCTGGGTATGTTATTATCTACCTGGGTATCTTAGTGTGTGTCTTCCTGGGTATTTTAGTGTGGGTCTGGGTATATATGTTAGTGACTGTCTGGTTATGTATGTTAGTGTCTGCCTGGGTATGCATGCTAGTGTCTTTGGCTATGTTGGTATGTGTGTGTGTCAGAGTATGTTTGTGAGTGAACATGTCTTTGGGTATGTTAGTGCGTTTGTGACTGTGTTAGTTTGAGTAACTAGGTATGTTTGTGTAGGTGTCTGGGTGTGTATGTTGGTGTGTGTGCATGTGTGTTTTAGAGGCAAGTGTCTGTTAGTGCTGAGTGTCTGAATATGTGTTAGTGCTGAGTGTCTAGCTGTGTTGGTGTGAGTGCCCCACCCGAAGCAAGGCTCTGGATATGCCCTTTCAAGGACTTCTGACACTGTTACAAAACGGTGTGAGTGCTAAAAGGGGCATATTGTGTGTCACTATCTCTCTTAGAAGTTGTAACAGGAGATTAGAGATGGCAACATCCACAGTAAAATGAGGTAATTTCAAGATCTGTGTTGTTAAGACACTGAAACTGGATGATTTGGGCCACACTTCTAACTTAGTTCAAAATATTGTGTTTATGAAGGCATGGTCCAGGATTAAATAGTGATATTAGAAATAAACGTGGGAGCACCAGGCCTTGGTACGTATTCTTTTTATTTTGCCTTAATGCAGAAAAAAATGTCCAGGGCTTTGAATGGCAGTTCTTAGCCTAAATCACTACACAGTACACAATTCTTAACTTCCCTGTGTGCCTTCATTTCAAGGGAACACTTTAGTTCCTAGACACCCTAAACATTTTTTCTCTGTTATAGTCGTTGTGAGTATTGCAACTCGCATTAATCTGTTATAAAGATTAGTAAAGTTATTTTAAAGATATGTGCAAATTTAAACAAAAGACATGCTTTCCCTTGTACCCAGTGACTGGAGGTAGGAAGTCCTTTTAAATGTGCTCCACCCAGTTTTACATTGGGGCGGTACAAAGCATTGCAGGTACAATACCTGTCCATACAGATTTGCATACATTCTTCTTGTTGGAGATCACACATGCAAAAGTTTGGTTGTTGCACAATTATTCAAATGTTAGCGTGAGACAATCAGCAACTGCAGACAGAACACTCCCTTCAAAGGAAAGATTAGGCACCAGCGTTTAGTGAATCTCTGGCATCAAAGCATTCAAAGTCAATAGAGACTTCTGGATTACGTTGATCTGGATCAATGTCGATTACTCCTCAAATTCTCAATTGGCTTCAATACCAAGTGGGGTTTCCTTATTAAAGATGAAGACTCTGTTTAGTTTCCTGGTCTTCTGCATTATTTCTGGTAAGTAAAATTGAAAGAACTCAAGTAGTTCTAGATGATCATCTAACCACTGAAGGCTTTTCGGAATAAAGTAATAGATGTAATCTTGTTTATATTGTTACATGAATTACTTTTTAGAAGATGACGTTTATGTTTTTTTTTTTAAAAAACCACACAATGACATTTCGTAAAAATGACCATTAGGCTTTGTGTTTTTCAGTACAACTTATTATGATAGTCTTGAAAAGATTGTAGTGTGTTAAGGCATTACTATAAGGAAGTAAGTAAAAATGAATACCAGTAACATTAGTGGGTTACTTATGAAATGAGTGCAACTCTTTCACGATTACGGTTTGCCACATGCATAAAAGAATTTCAATTAAAAGTTTAATTTAATTTCCATCTTTACATTGCTACCCTATACGTTGCATTATCTGTACTTGTAGAGCAAAATAGTTTTTGACAATTAAAACAAATTGAAAAATAAATAATTACCGTATTTTTTATTTTATGTGTAAAACCCATTTAGGCTGCCTTGATGTCACCTTTATTACATACCACTTTCCAAAGAGAAAATAGAAGGCGTATTGCTCATATATAGCATACAGGGCAAATAGCCTTTCTTGCTTGAGAATTAGCCCTGCATAATTCATCCTTAAATCACAGATTTAAATCACTGTTTTTTATTATTAATACGTTTATAATGCAAATTTATACTTTTAACATACAAAGAAAATATGTAATTTTTATTTTATTTCATTTTTTGCTCATAAATGAAAGCTTACTGCCATTTTGATACTGCTCATTGACCTGGCAAATGTGGATTGAACTCTACTGTCCTCTTTCATGGAAAAATACATTTATATTGAAAAATAAACAAATGTAATAATACCCTGTTAATAAATATTTTTGGGGGAGTGTTATATAAATGAAAATGGTATTGTTTACACATAAACGTCATAGTTAAATGTTGTCTCTATATTTTAGGCATATACCTGCGACGGCTTTGCAGATGTGTATTCAGTTGCATGAAAGTCAGTGATATATAATGATCAAGGGCTTCTATGAAAGTGTAATTAAAGAGTTTGAAAAGTACTAAATTCAGCAGAGTAACAAAATACATGCTCTACGTGATCAATTATTGCCTTAAAAAGCTTCTGACATAGTAGCACCCCTATGAGCAGATCCTAATCTATGCATTTCAGTTTACACATACGATCTAGACAAACAATGTTTTCTTGAATGTCCTCTTTGTTTACTTTTCAGATCACGATTGCTATGGCTGTCAGAATTTCTCAGTCTATAATGTAGCCTTCACTGCAACAAACTTTGTATACATTCTGCGATGGAAGCAGCTGGGTATGGAAGCAAATGTAACGTCTAGTGTTCAGTATAAGAGGTTAGTTTGATTGTACATGATTGTATCGTCTAGTATAGTGTAAAGTCTAGTATAGTGGATTATTAGAAGATTAAACCTAATCACATTTATGGAAGAGCATGCTACTTTTCCTCTAGGTATGGAGATCAAATCTGGTCCATCAAGGAAGAATGTCAGAATATCACTAGGTTTTACTGTAACCTTACAGATGAGTTCATGGTTGATGAGAATGCATTCATGGAACAATACAATGCTCGGGTCGGGGCATTTTCAAAAAATTGTTCTTCAGACTGGGTCATGTCAAAGCGGTTGCATCCCATAGATGACAGTAAGTAAAATTATATGTGAGGTAATTAAGAAATATAAATGTGTCAACCTTCATCCAAACACATTTTAGTAAATTAAGATTACATGCTTGTTTATGTCACTCTGTAGCCTTCATTTGTACTAGAGGACTGCATTGGGAGGCGGGACCCTCCAAAAAACTTGCGGGCGCGGGCGGTCTTGCTGGTGCTGCGGGCGGGAGCGGGCGGCCAGGCACTGTACCTGCGGGTCCCGGTAATCCCGCGCAGTCCTGCAAGGCTGCCTTCTCGCTGCTCCCTTACAGTGTCTCCTCTCTTGCTCCGCCCAGGAACAAAACGGAGCCACGTGATGTGACATCACTTCCTGTGACTCCGCCTTGTTCCTGGGCGAAGCAAGAGAAGAGATGCTGTGAGGGAGCAACTCGAGGGCAGCCTTGCGGCAATCTGCAGTTCAGGTAAGAATCTGCAGTTCAGGTAAGGAGGTGGGCTTGATTGGCCACAAATGTGGCGGGAGCGGGCGGGATTGGCCACAAATGTGGTGGGAGCGGGCGGGAGTGGAACACCCACATTGCGGGAGCGGAGGGAATTGGGCAAAAAATCAGCGGGAGCGGGATTAAAAAAGGAGTCCCGCGCAGGGCTCTAATTTGTACCAAACTTGCCTGACCTGAACAATTGTGATGCGGTCATCTTATTGCCAAATATGGTGAAGTTCTGGTATTATAAATGTATTTTTGTATTGCTTGCCAATACGATTAACAAACAAAATACTGTATTTGCTCAATTATAAGACGACCCCCCAAAATTTGAATATTAATATTAAGTCTCCGGGTGAAACCTAGTTCCTAGGTATTCTTATGGGAAGAGGAAATCTATTGGTCAGGAGTGAGCTCATCATCATCAACCCACTCCTGACCTGGAAGCACCTTGTGAGAACTTGTGAGGACTGATGACACAAACATTAATCCCTAAAATGCGATTATGTCATAATTTTACTTCACTAGAGGCAGCAGATGTTAAAATATTAGGCATAAGGAAATCCTAAATATATGACAAGGACCATGTAAAGTTTGAGGTTTTTACATCAGGATAAAATGATGAGAGGAGGATTGATGAGCAGAATGATTCTTATCTGCTGTTAAAATATATGTCCTTATGTTGGTGAAGATATTATGTTGCTGTTCTCAGAATGTATAGAGTCTTTCCAAATGTACAGGCTTTATTTAGAGAAACACACTGGAAATAATTTAGGTTAATTCAATTAAAATAATTCATGTCTGTTTTTTTCTGTTAGCGTACATCGATCAGCTAGAGCTGAAGGTCATTGAAGACATCTACTCCATAACAATCATAGTACAACCTCCTTCACTGCCTACCAACACTAATTTCTACAAGGATGGATTATTTAAATATTACATGAGTTTTGGAAGCACAAAGGTAGATCAAATAGTAAGTGATATTGTGTGCTATAACATTGATTCAACACAAATTTTTGCTAAAGTATAATGTGCTTAGAATAACTTTTCAGTGTATTATATATTATATGTATGTATTATATTATGTATGTATTATATATGTATGTATTATATATAATATTTGTATTATATTATATTACATTAGCCTCTAAAGAAGGTAATAACATTTAAAGTATCATGTTTAGGGGTTTTACGTAAAATAAAAATTGGATCATTAAATGTATCTTACAAATCATACAGACACCAGGGTCACCAGCATAAACTCCTCAAGGCATTCCGATATACTAACAATAAAAATGAAGAACAGACGTTAATAAAAAGCTTTAATTGAAGCCCACCCTTTGTTAATCCGAGGAAACATGCAGTAGGGCAATAAAAAATGGAGAATTGAGAAGGTAGTGGAAATGATAGTTCCCAGATGGTCCAGTTGACCTCTGTGTCAGACAGCACCATCCATCAGAACCAAGTTCTTCTACATTCCTCATGTCCATCTAATATATCAGTTTCTAGTCTTTTTGTGTAATTTGTTCTATCCTGTTGACTCTTTTTGATAATATGATATCTTCTATGATGAACAATGAAATATGCATTTTAGAACATAACTCAACAAAAGATATCATTTTATTCCAGTGGCAAAAAACAGAGACAAACAACACATTTATTGTTCCTGGTTTAAAACCTGATACTAAATATAACGGAAGTGTGTACATTCTGATCAACAATGAAAAGAAAAGCGATATCAAGACCTTTGTCGTGAAAACACTTCCAGGTAAAAAAAAACTAAAAACGTTACCTTCTACATTATATTACAATTCTAAAGTAATTACTTTATGTGACTCATACAATGTTTGATGATGTAGGCTATGGCTATAGTGTCCAGAAAAGAAGACATTTGCCAAGGAAAAATAACATTTTAGAGGGTTTCTACTGACTAGGGTACCACAGTTTTACTTTCCTGTGATGTCCAAAAATGATCCCAGTTATAGTAGATGCATTTTCTGGGTTTTTTTATTTTTTATTTTAATGATATTATTTTATAAAGCCAAATGCTGGAGCTACAACACACTTTACAGATGTATCACAGTGTTATCATTGCTGGTTCAATCAGCAAATGTGTAAAATGTTTTCTACGTTGTGTATGTATGTTACAATGATGGATTGTATGTTGTATGGTTTAAGTCAGAGACATTTATGACACTGAACTCAAAGGGTTTAAATTCTCCACAAAAAAGAGCATATCTATATGATACTTTGATTCATGAATAAGTGGATGTAGAATTTATCCAGGAGACGCACTAGGATGATAGGGGGTATTTATATTGTAAATATAAGAGATATCAAAATCTGTATACACCAGGGTTAAGCGACAGGTAAATAAGAGGAGTGGCCCTAATGATTTCAGATAAAGTAGAATTTGAACATATCCTTCATGAAAAAGATGAGAAAGGTAGGGCTATTATCCTGATCTGCAAAATTAATGATATTCTTTACTCATTTATGAACATATATGCTCCAAACAACTATCCTGTTGGATTATTGAACAGATTAACAAAGAGATGGGAGAAATGAATTCAGGGAATTCCAATCCTCGAGGCTGACTTTAACAGTTTGTGTAATGTGAAGATTGATAAGCGTTTACAACCCGGGAAAAAAAAGGTCCAAAATTTAAGAGAATGGCGGAGAATTTCTCAATATATATATATACTGTTAAATTCAACCTTGACGACATCTGGAGAATGTTACACCCCCAGGACAGAGATTTTACCTTTTCAGCAGTCCATCAATCGTATTCCAGGATTGATACCTTTTTTACCCATCCCTTCTTTTTGAAAACCTGTAGATCTTCTAAAATTGGTAGTATCGCATGGTCTGATCATGCTCCAGTATTCCTAGAGGCGGTACAACATCCCCATTATCATATCAGGCCAGACTGGAGGATGAAAAAATATCTACTGTCTTCACGAGAATCTGAGGAAATTTTTTTGGCCAGTAATGATGTTAATTCAATATCTAATGGTGTTCTGTGGTGTGCTCTGAAATGCACGATGATAAGTAAATAAGCATATCTTAATAAGAAGATTTATCGGATTTATATATTGCACTCCGGTACAAGAAAAGTTAATTAAACCCAGTCCTACTAGTATTCTCTCAGAAGAGATAATGAATATCCAAGCAGAAATCAAGACCAAACTAAATGAGAAAGCTAAGCGGGCTTTGCTCACATTAAGACAGATATGGTACAATAGTAATGGCCAAATTAGTAAACTGATGACTAGGAAATTGAAATTCAGACAAATGAAAAGTTGAAAAGATTGTATATAAGAATGAAGTTCATCTATCACCAATGAAGATAAGTAGAGCTTTCAAAGACTACTATAGTGAATTGTACAGCCTTCCAGATTCTAAAAAGAATGACCGTAGAATGGTGGATTTCCTTTATTCTTTAGGTTTACCTAAGATCTCAGAGGAAAAACTGGCCAATATGAACAAACCATTTACTTTAAAAGAGGTTATAGATACCATTAGGGGGCTGAAGAGAGGGAAAGCTCCGGGCTGTCTTTTACCAAGTCCCGGAGCAATCAAGATTGTGAGAGTAAATGCTTTGTTTCATCTCAACTCATCTGCTGCTGCCTAGGGAGAAATGATAATAAAAATAATCTTAACATTAGTAAGTGTTCACGTGAAAGGTGTTTTTCTATATTAATGCAATAAAAAATCAGCTTTGTACTTGCTACTGCACGATAACAGATTTCAGCATACCACAGATATTACTAATTTTTAGAGCTACACCTGTATGTGATATGTAAGGAATTATCACATATGGGTGTAAGATATGCATATGGTATGTGACGTACTGTAAGGCATACATTCACGTATGCGATCCCCTTGCAATTCAATTTCAGAGATTCTACTGCAATGCCAGTTAGCAACCATTTCTTTATTGTTACCACTGATGGGTCTTCAATATCTATTTATAAATGTGTAAATCTAAATATGTATTGTATTGTGGTATTCATATTATTCACTTGGATGTTTTCCTCCCCCAGATCCCTTGTTTGTCACCATGATAGTTTGCATGCTAGCTATCTTGCTTGCTCTCTCGGCTGGAGTTTTACTATATTTGTTCTACCAATATGTGAAGCAACATGGACAGATACCACAGTCTTTGGTGAGTGTAGGAGGTACAGTATGCCACTCTAGACCTCTAGTGGCCTTGAGTGAATAGATTAAGTGCTCTACCACCAACATAAGTAAAATAAAACTATTAATAATAATTCTAATTACAAAAAACAAACAAAGGAATATATATTCCCCGATATTTGATTTTCCATAAGAAATCCATTGTATTAACCAACCTGTGTAATATTACATAGTTACATAGTTATATAGGCTGAAAAAAGACATGCGTCCATCAAGTTCAGCCTTTCCTATATCTGTTAATTTGTTGCTGTTGATCCAAAATAATAATTATTTTCTTTTCATACTTTAAGTATAAACAACTGTTTATGCGGTAGAGCTACCAACTGATTTATCATACTGGTAACTGACATTTATCATCACTGTAAGGTCTCTGTAAGAATTGAACAATATCTTATAATAAGGAAAGTAAATGACACTGCAATATTATTTTAGTTCTGTTTCTTATGAGTGAAGCCTGCAGCTTATTACACCTATTGTGATAGGTGGTGAAATGTACTGTAAATCATTTTGGCTTCTGTATTTACACAATGCTGCAGGTCAAGCGGAATACATTAAAAACAAGCACCAGAAAAACAGGTTTTTTTGCATTCTGCATTACTGTGACACAATGACCGCAGCTTCTTTTCAATGGATATTTCACTTGTAATAAAAAAAATATATGAATTGCAAACATGGAAATAGTTAGCTAGTGTTGTATTCACATGGCAGGGTGGATTCATAGTTCTCCTAGAATGCCTGGAGCCCTCTAGTATGTCTAGCGGCAGTACTGGCCAAGGGTCAAAGCTCTCAGATGAATTTAAGCATGCCACTTGTAAATGTAAAAATATAACTCAAAAGTTTTTTTTTTTGTTTTTTTTTAAGAAACTAAACATGGATGTAATTCAGAGATATAACATGCTAAGATGGGAGAAACCCTGATGACAGATCCCTCCACAATATCATAGATAGATATAGATATGATAATAGAAAGCTAACTTTTGTAGTTTTTCCAGGGGTGTTTTGGTACTTTTTCATTCATAACAATGGCTTCCATTTGCTTTCAGACCACAATTATCCATAGACTACTGTGAATTTTGTTTATTTTTTTTCTATATTACACTACATGCTGTTTTCATTCATCGATCCACTGCGGAAATATTTGGAAATTACATTTAGTTGGATTTTTAGACACAAAACTAACTTGGAGAACTAAGTGAGGGGAGTGCCTTGGCCTTCTTGTTTTGTTTCTGCTTTCTGAGTGTTTAAGCAGATTCTGAAACGCCCATTTAGCCAAATTCTGTTCTGATGCTCTTGAAATTAAACCCATCTCCTTAGCGGTACCCACCTAATGGCAGCCCTAGGATTGACTGACCATATTAGATCAGGTTGTTCACTTAAGTTATAAGCAATAATAAAATTAACGATATCAACCAGAGAATACAATGAATTAACCAATGTCTAATTAATTTTATTAATTTAACAGGACTTTGGAAAATCTATGCCCTTCCTTGTGTTGCATCCATCGGCGGATAGAGTGAACACTTTAGACCCAGTTCCGGACCACCTTCACAATTTCGAAAAATGTGTATATAGAACAGTGCATCCAATCAAACCTAATACTGAACAAACAGATGCCCTGCCTCCCGCAGCATACTTTTCTCAACAAGGACACCAAGATATAAACAACAGCAAAATGGACTCTCTTAATGATTATGCATTTGGGGTTATACCATCTTATAAAAACATGCCCAACCCTACTTGGGGTAGAGAATGCAACGAATTTTCATATCATCGTCAAATGAACCATCATTTGAATTTTCACCCAAATATTAGCTTGATTAATGATGAAAAAGAATGGGACAATGGCAAAACCATATCACAGTTGTCATATGAAGACAAAAACAACACCTTAAATGTCAACACATCATTGTTATTAACTGTTACATTAAATTATCACCTTGACTTTAAGGGAGATATGTACCAAGATGAGCAGCAGAAAACAGCTTTCTCGTCAAACTGCAGCAATGGATATGGATGTTCAGATAATCAAACAGACCAAAAAACATTGGAAGATCCAATAGGGACGGATCAATACACATCCCAACATCCCCATAGGTCCATACAAGCTGATGGATTGGACAATACATGGGTGTGCCAAAATCCTTATAGACTGCAGAATTAAGTGTCCAAGTTTTTTCCCCAATACATTTTATTTTGTTTTTAGAAAGCTACAAATCACATGTATTCATTGTAACATATCTTAGTATGCCCATGTAGCACAAACAAATATAGCCCAGTGCTTGTGAGCAAATCATATTCTTCTTCTTCTCCTTTTCTTTGTATGTTTTTATTTGAATTAAATATATAATGAAAATATACAAAGAAAAGGAAAAAAAGTTATGTTACTTACAAGCATTGGTGTTCTAGTACAAGGAGGAGTAGTCCTGTCATCATGGGCGTACGAACCGGGGGGGACGGGGGGGACAGATCCCCCCAGTAACTCATCCGGGGGGACAGATAATGAAGAAATCCCCCCCAGGGCCATAGGAACCCCCCCCAATAAAAACGCCACAAATGTGGCCCGCGAGACCTCAAGGTGTGGCTCTCGTAAGATTGGCAGCCAGGGCAACCGATCTTGCGCGGTCCGCACCTTGAGCCCTGCTACTTACCTGTGGGAGGGTCTTCTGTACTGCACAGAGGAAGCGGAACCCAGCAGAGTTCACGTGACATCACATTCCGGTTCCTCTGTGCAGTACCAGAGAACGCAGAGGGAGACCGCGCCCCCTGCTGAAGTCTGTGAGCGGCATCGAGGAGCTGCAGTGCAGGTAAGGGCATGGGGAGGGTCTTTGAATCAGTATGCATGATTGAGGGAATGAATCTGTGAATGAATGAGTATATGAATGAATGAGTGTGTGATAGCATGGATGTGTAAGTGCTGGAACCTAGGCATGATGGGACTGTGATTGCTGTTAGCAATCACACTCCTATCATGCCAAGTCAGCCAGTACATGCTGAAACCTAGCTAGCTGCCCCCCTTGTCTATGGATGCTGCCAGCAGTATGGGGTCTGCACATCACTTACAGCCACCCTGCACCAGCATGTACTGGCTGACTTGGCATGATAGGAGTGCGATTGCTAACAGCAATCACAGTCCCATCATGCCTAGGTTCCAGCATTTACTGGTTGGATGTGTAAGTGCTGGAACCTAGGCATGATGGGACTGTGATTGCTGTTAGCAATCACACTCCTATCATGCCAAGTCAGCCAGTACATGCTGAAACCTAGCTAGCTGCCCCTCTTGTCTATGGATGCTGCCAGAAGTATGGGGTACTGGCTGTCTGCGTATGATAGGAGTGTGATTGCTGTTAGCAATCACACTCCTATCATGACAAGTCATATTGCTAATTTTTTTGTCCAATTATGGTGTGTTACCTACTTTTATAAAAAATGTGAGTTTTTATTATTATTTTTAAAGGTGGGGGGTCATTTTCGGTTTTGGCTAAGTGAACCGTGAATGTTTTTGTCCAGAATTTTCATTTTGGTGCATCCCTAGAATAAATAGAACTATTTAATTTTTAGTTATCCAGAATCCTGAATTTGTAGTCACAAAACTTTCTAGGCCCAGAAATCAGTGAGAGGAATAGTAAAGGTTTTGTGTGAATTACTTTATTTTAATCTGCATATCTTATTAAAGGCCATATTTTCTCACAGTGAAAAATGAGTACGGCCCGCGCACGTATACAATTCTGATGAAGTGGCCCACTGCAGAAAAAACTTGGACACCCCTGGGGTAGGGAGAGGGTAGCTAGTGAGAAGGGGGGTAGGGAGAGGGTAGCTAGTGAGAAGGGGGGTAGGGAGAGGGTAGCCAGTGAGAAAGGGCGGTAGGGAGAGGGTAGCTAGTGAGAAGGGGCAGTAGGGAGAGGGTAGCTAGTGAGAAGGGGGCGATAGGGAGAGGGTAGCTAGTGAGAAGGGGGTAGGGAGAGGGTAGATAGTGTGAGAAGGGAGGGTAGGGAGGGGGGTAGATAGTAAGAAAGGGGGAGAGGGGGTACATAGTGTGAGAAGGGGGAGAGGGGGTAGATAGTGTGAGAGATGGGGAGAAAGTGGGGATCTGATGGGGGAAAATGCTGTCCCCCCAGATTTTTAGGGGTTCCTACGCCCAGACCCGGACTGGCCATCGGGCACACCGGGCGTTTGCCCGGTGGGCCGGGCCGCATTGACTTAGGGGCTGATGGAGCTGCAGCTCCAGGCCCCTACCCTACCTACGGCCGCATTAACGCGGCCGCACAGGGTTTAAATTAAAACATCGGGGTTTTTTTAACTTTATTTAACATCCTCCATGTTAAATAAAGTTTTTTTTAACTTTATTTAACATGGAGGATGTTAAATAAAGTTGAAAAAACCCCCCGATGTTTTAATTTAAACCCTGTGCGGCCGCAAACCCCTAAGGCCAGCCCTGGTGGGGGCTTCCCGGCCCCTTAGAGCAGGACCGGCCTTTGGGGTGTGCGACCGCACAGGGCGTCACACTCTAGGGGGCGGTCCGCACCGGGTGCCGCTCATCAGGGGGTGCCAACTTGCGGCACCCGGCACCCCTCCAGAGACGGACAGTAATGTCCGCCGCTGGAGGAGCAGGCTCGCAAGGGAGCGGTATCGGAGGTCTTTAACAGACCTCCGGTTCCCTTGAGTGATTTTAAGCCGGGTTCAACCCGGCTTAAAATCACTCAAGGGAGCCGGAGGTCTGCTAAAGACCTCCGATACCGCTCCCTTGTGATCCGCGCGGCAAGAGCTGCTGTGCGCCGGGGTTTGAAGCCGCGCCCACCGCTGTCCGTGCCCTCTGAACCGGAAGAAGACAGAGAAGACAGAAGAACTGAAGAAGAGGAGCGAAGAGGAGGAAAAGGAGCTGTAAGGAGAAAAGAGGAAAGGTAGGAAAATATTCAGTGAGAGTGGATTAGTATATATGTGTGGATTGGTATATATGTGTGGATTGGTATATATGTGTGGATTGGTGTATGTGTGGATTGGTATATATGTGTGGATTGGTATATATGTGTGGATTGGTATATACGTGTGGATTGGTATATACGTGTGGATTGGTATATACGTGTGGATTGGTATATACGTGTGGGTTGGTATATACGTGTGGATTGGTATATACGTGTGGATTGGTATATACGTGTGGATTGGTATATAGGTGTGGATTGGTAAGTGTGTGAGAGTGATGGGTGTTATGCTGTACCATTTCCAATGTCTTTTTCATGATCTAATTATGCTCTAAAAGTACATCATAACTCCCATCACTCTATACTGTTCCATACAGTGGCAGAGCTGGGAGGCAGAGGCCTTGCACCCTCACCGCAGGACTCCTGAAAGGTAAGTGAACTTCAAAGAGGGAGAGGGTAGATAGTTAGGAGGGGGTAGATAGGGAGAAGGGCGTGAGACGGGGGAAAGGGGGTGGATAGGGGGAAAGGGGGTGGATAGGGGAGAAGGGAGTGAGAAGGGGTAGATGGGGCAGAAGGGAGTGAGAAGGGGTAGATAGGGCAATCATACTCCTATCATGCCAAGTCTGCGAGTACATCCTGGAATCTGGGTATGCCTGGGCATGATAGGAATGTGATTGCTGTTAACAATCATATATATATACATATAATATTGTTTTTTAATTGTTTTGTCCTATTTTGGTGTGTTACTTACTTTAAATAAAAGGGTTTTTTTTATGGTGTGGGGAGGTCATATTCGGTTTCGGACAGGTAAATGCTGCATTTTCGGTTTCAGTCCAGAATTCGTTTCGGTGCATCCCTACTACTAAGTGGTAGGCCTACACCACAACAATGTTTGGCGTAGTATATAGTGATTGGGGTTATGCTGCACTATTGTCTGCCTCAGTATATAGTGGTAGGTGTTATGCTGTACCACCGTCAATTTCTGCCTCAGTATATAGTGATAAGTATTATGCTGTACCACCGTCAATGTCTGCCTCAGTATATAATGATAACAGTGAGAAGAGGCAGAGGTGGTAGATAGTGATACAGGGGGATAGATAGTGAGAAAGGGGAGTTTTGTTACAAGTTTTTATTCCTTTCTTTTTTTGGGATGGGGGGGCACCAGAGGAGTAGTCCGCACAGGGCGCCAGAACACCTAAGGCCGGCTCTGCCTTAGAGTGGCGGACCCGGTTGCAGTTGCGGCGGGCTTAAGGGGCTCTGCCTTAATGCGGCCATATAGGCCCAGTCAGTCCGGTCCTGACTGGGCCTATTTTAAGGTAGGAGCCTGGAGCTGCAGCTCCATCAGCCCCTAAGTCAATCCTGCCCTGCCACAGGCGCGGTCGCAGTTGCTGCTTGCTCTGGCAACAAGGTAAATAGGGTGAGGGAAGGGGCTGCAGTGAGAAGGGGCAGAGGGGGGTTAGGTAGTGAGAAAGGGGGAGAGGGGATAGATAGAGGCGGTACATATTGAGAAGTGGGGAAGGGGGTTACATAGTGAAAAGGGGGAACATAGTGAGAAGGGGCAGATAAGATGATGAGAGGGGGTAGTGTGAATGCGTATGAGAATGAATGAATAAATGTGTGGATGAATTGTGTGAATGCGTATGACAATTAATGAATTCATGTGTGGATGAATTGCTTGAATGATTTGTGAGACTGCATTAATGAATGTGTTAATGATTTGTGTGAATGATTAAATGCAAAGATGGTACATGAAGGGTGGGCTTTAACAATAAATAAATAAATAAATATGGGCTGCTCAGGCTTAAATGCCCGGGCCTATTTTTTGTCCCAGTCCGGGCCTGCCTACGACAATGCCTGTCATCACTGTATCTAACCTATGAGCTATAGTTAAAAGAGCATTACTACCTATTGATTCATTTTTATTCATTTATTAGTGGTAACCAAGTTAGTTATTGCAAGAACTTCTGGAAATTTCCAGTGTCTAGCAATAACTAAGTTGGTTGCCACCAGTAAATGAATCAATAGATAGTAATGCTCTCTTGATTCTCTTTACATTTTCCATATGGTTTGACTTAACTGTTCTAAAATTGTCTACAATATGCCAAAGAAATAGAAACTGCAGTAGGATTTTATATTATCCAATCCAATTCCAACCAAGAGGGTTAACAGATTGTGCAGTTGTGGATTTAAGTCTAAGAAATAGATAGAGATATGAGTTGAAGAACACAGCTGACCTAGGGAATGCAGTATGCTGGCATTTAGTGATAATCCCTTACACCTGCCACACCATAATGACACCAGTAAGTCTAGGAAATTCTAGGATGTGCCTGCTAAGGATGACTGTGACAGACTGTGTTTATGCATATAGAATGAAAGCATCTTCATTACAGTCCTGCCTAACATCTAAATGTCTGTAATGTAACTTTCAATATGTCCCAATAATGATCAAAAGGTACTTAGCATGGTGACGTCTTTTCTTAAAACCAGGAGTATGAACGTGTAGAGTATTTAAGATCTGTTTGCACATAGTGTCATCTGAGCTTCAGCAAAGATCACTCACTGCACAGCCACTGTCCATTTCCAGTTTCAAGTCTTCAGCAGATATCAGTTAAAAAGAGGACAAGATAAGGACCCACTCGAAACATTTCTAGCCACATTCATTCCATAAGCATTTTGAGTTTTGGTTTTTTTTCAAAGGAGCAAGTAAGTTAATGTTTTAGGTTGGGTAGAAATTTACTTGGACATCTACACATCTGCAAACGTATGGCTAAAAATGTTGACCGCCGGCAAATTGAGCATTGCAAGTGTGAAACATGCTTCAAATACATTTTCTTGTGGATAGATCCAATGGCAATGTCAGAGGAGCCAAACATATAGTAGAAACATATTCATCAAAGTAAGATTTGGCAACCAAATTAAAAGTCTTTTAAATGAACTTCCCGATTTTAAGGCTCACCAACACCCCAGGTTTTTGTATTCTGCCAAGAAAATAAATGGAAGAGGTGTTATATATATATATGCATATGTTATATGCATATATATTTATGAGTCTGTACAAAAAAAACCTCATAGTATCACCCTCTCTGTAAAAACAGCTAAATTACAGCTCTAATTGAATTAACATATATTTTAGTTATTACTAAATTAATACAATTAGAATTTTCTATTTGTGAATATCTCAGACAAGATAGATATTATTATAAGTGACAATGCCAATGTGGGAATGTATCAGGTAAATTAATAATAAGGAGAATATACTGCCCTGGCTGTAATGGGAGTTGGGTTTTCTATGATTCTTTAGTGTTCTTTCTCCTTAAGGATCTTATTTTTTCCCACAGCCATGGTGTTACGGACATAGTGTTTGCACACAGTGTTTGCTGGCTCTTGGACCATGCGTGTCACTGCCCCATCTAGAGAGTATAAGAAGATCTGTTGAGCATTAATTAATTCAAAGCTCCCCTAGAACGACTGACTGCGTATTTCTGTTCAGCAATTCTTTACCTCTTGATTGTGGACGTTGGCCGATGCTGACATTGGGGCTTCCCTCACACTTGCCGAAGTTATTTTTATGTCCACTTACACTGACATACCTGAATTTAGGCTAGGAGACAGATACTCTCTGTCACAAAAAAACACTTTCTGCTCATACTCGAGAGAGAAAGTCCTTATGGAACAAAACACTTGAAGCAGAGGAAGGTGTGATCTATTCTCTTTGGCTCTCTCCAACTTTCCTAGCAGTTTGTCTGCCTCTATCCATCCTCTAACACTCAGCTCGCATCAAAGCTACTGGATAATACAGGAAAGGGTTTATTTGTGTTGGCCCCTTAGGTTTTGGGCCCATATTGTATCTTCCTTGTCATAACCATACTTGGGGACTCTCAGTGTCTCCAGGTCACTGTGGGGAAACTCGAGTCATGGGTGCTGCATTGCAGCACACCCCACTTCCCTCCCACTTCCCCTCCAACAACAGCGTGTCCCACGACCTCAATGGGACCATCCACCGACAGTGGGAGCTCCTATACCCATGCTGCAAGGGGGGCTCCAGGCAGGGCCGGCCTTAGGGGTGTGCGACCTGTGCGACCGCACAGGGCGCCATGGTTGCAGGGGCGCCTGACCGAGACTTAGATTAAAGCATCAGTTTTTTTTTTGTGTTTTTTTTTTTAAACTTTATTTAACATCATTCATGTTAAATAAAGTTTAAAAAAAAAACGATGCTTAAATCTAAGTCCCGGTCAGGGGCGCCGAGCGGTTGCTCGTGAAGTTCTCGGCAACCGCTCGGCGCCCCTTACTCTCCGTGACTCCGTCGCTGTGCCGGCATCTCATGTTGAGCGCCGGACTATTCCGGCTCTCAACATGAAATGCCGGCACCGCAGCAGAGCGAGAAGACGGATGCCTCCCGCTCTCACCGCAGGACTCCGGCAACAAGGTAAGTGGGGGGGGTGTAGTTTGAAGGGGCAGAGGGGGGGTGTAGTTTGAAGGGGCAGAGGGGGGGTGTAGTTTGAAGGGGCAGAGGGGGGGTGTAGTTTGAAGGGGCAGAGGGAGGGGGGTGTAGTTTGAAGGGGCAGAGGGAGGGGGTGTAGTTTGAAGGGGCAGAGGGAGGGGGGTGTAGTTTGAAGGGGCAGAGGGAGGGGGGTGTAGTTTGAAGGGGCAGAGGGGGGTGTAGTTTGAAGGGGCAGAGGGGGGGTGTAGTTTGAATGGGCAGGGGGGGTAGTTTGAGGGGCGGTAGTTTGAAGGGGCATGGGGGGGTAGTTTGAAGGGGCAGAGAGGGCGGGTAGTTTGAAGGGGGGGCGCCAGAGGAGTAGTCCGCACAGGGCGCCACAACGCCTAAGGCCGGCTCTGGCTCCAGGTAGCTGGAGCAAGAAAGTTCACAGGTATGGTCGTTGGTAGTACTGGTGTCCAGCATTTTCTATCAAAGCCACCTGGCAAAAATAAGCAATTAGGATTGGTCGTAAATTGTAAATGAACCTGAATCTCCTTCTCATGTCCCCATTAGATAAATTATGTTTTTGTGTGATTTATTGATTCAAATTAATCTTTGCTCATCTGTGCTCTTCAGTCTCTGTCTCTCTGTCCTTATTTGTTTGTGTAATGTCATCTGGTCTCTTACCGCCTCAAATTATGTCCTTCTCTTATATCTGCTTGGATGGAAATAATGATATTGAGAAGCTTTTCTACAATGTGATACGTGCAAAGAAAATAGATTTTTTTTTGACACACACTCAGAACAACTGCTCGTATTTGCTTTATTTCTCTATTGGAACTAAATGTATACGTCTGTTTGGAGAAAAAACGATTGGTGATAGTAAATTCCAAATGAAGATGTGAAGTGTTCTTGAGTCTCAGGGTTCTTGCCTCTCCTTTGCATAATGTCAAGGGTTCAAAATTTCCTTTGTGTTCTTTTTATATATCACTGTCCTGGGCTTAATCCACCGCTAATCAAGCCCCTCCCAATGTCCTTTTCCAAATCCATCTTAATCCTTAGTATATTTATATAGATACATAGTCTATCTACCATCCAAAATGAAGGCTCAAGTCAGTGCTATGAGCTCTGAACCTTTTGTTGAAGTGATCCCAGGAATTGTTTGTGATCATAGATATACTACGCTCATCAACTCAAAGAGCAGCTATTTTTATGATATGAAGAGCTCTCTGATGTCAACAGCCAAAGATACAGACAGAATACTTTTTCCCTTCTGATTTGCAAGCAGCTCCTCTCAGAGATACTCCATCATTTTTGTAAGTATTACCATTTTCACCTTTTTTCCTGCATTCTAGGTGCTGTTATTTTCACACAGTGAACCAGGTATATGATCAGATTCAGTTACTGATTGGTGGCCCTTTGACATGTTTATTGATATTTATTAAAATTATTATATATTGATTTCAAAATGTTTGTAAAATATTGCAGTTCTTCCTATGTCTGTTACTAAATGATCTCCAGGTAGGTTCTGGAAAACAAAAGAGTATAGCATACACCTCAAAAATGGACCAGTCCCTGCAAAATTGTACCCCATTTGTGGGTCTGACTCTTACCACACACCATAGTGGCCATGCTCCTAACACGGGTGTCCAATTTGAACACCTGAAATTTTGTAGGTGTATGCTATGCTTTTTTGTTTCCCAGGACCTACTTAGAGATCACGTAGTAACAGACATAAGAAGAACTGGTGGCAAGAACTTATCTTTGTATATATTTTCTATTATCACAAATGGTCCAAGGAACACGTGTGGCTTTTGAAAGAAGAATTGTGTCACAAGGGCTTAAAAATATAGGAGCATTTCCTTTTCCATTTAATATCAAGACCAGAAAGTGCAGGATAGTGTGATATTCCATTGCTTTTTCTAATTGCAGACATCAACTCCTTTGCTTAAAATGGAAAGAAGATCAACATTTTATGAAAGTCAGGAGGAGGAGACTGAGCAGAAGAAACAAATGCTTCAAATGGGAACCACAACAATGAAAAGAAAATTTAGAACAAGGTTAGGCAGGCTTAATATTTCAGCTAGAATTAGAGAAAATATTGCTTAATGTACTTGTACTGTATGCTATAAGAGCAAATGGGTTTTCTTGAGGATCCTGTCTAGATCCTCTGTGAGATACTGTAAGTTGTAGGGAAGTTATTGTTAATTTTGCAAAGCTATTCTTTTTGAGAAGTACTGGTCTACATATCCTTGTGTGCTTTTTTCATGTTGAACATGCGATTATGTATACTGTATAAGGTTATGCTATAAATTGTCATTTAAATGAGGGTGATTTAGTGATTGGAGTATATCAGCACAATTGCAGAGTTAGAATATATCAGCATAATCATGAAATGATACTTATTGTATTATATTATATTCCGCAGCACTGTAGAACTAGCATAATTACACTTATGTGTTACATATATAAAATACACAGGATATTTTATAGCCCCCCCCCCTCCCCACCATTTACATAAATGGAAAACATGCGGTAGCTCTTTGATTATTTACTAGACTTGTACATTCAGATTAGTACAAACTTCATTTTTGTACGTTTTTCCGATAACGAGGAGGGTCCCTGATGAAACAAACAAAAATGAATGGCAAAACTTCTGAAATTTTGTTAATTGATGTTACTTTTTCTGGGGTCAGGCACCTTAAACAAGCTATGATTAGCATTTTGGCAGCATTCACAGAATTTATGGTTAAGGCTCAAAGGGGGTAACAAGCATTCGGGAGTCCAATAAAGCTAACAGGTGCTGCTTATTAAGTATTAGCAAATGCAAACTGCCCAGGAATCAATCAAGGACAGGATGCAGGAGGGTACATACAGCAAAAGAAAAAAAAAATCTATACTTAACCATTACAATGATACTTCTGCTGAGACGCTGTTCCACACATCTATCACCCTCTCAGTAAAGTAAGTCTTCCTTACATTAAGTAAAGATTTCTTAGATTAAATAAAAGTAAAAATGTAAGGGGTCCTGTTGACCTCAAGCTACTTCTGTAAGGAGACTGTTCCACATATCAACCACCCACTCAGTAAATTAAATCATAGTACAAATGCACAAAAGTAATAAAAGTACATAAGTACAAACTAAATACACCTTAGATAATTTTTATAACAGAATACTTAATATGCAGATGACAATTAACCATTTAAGTGCCTTAATTTACATCTTCAAGCAATGGTTATATTATAATTTAGGGTAGCTTCTATTGCAGGCAGGTACACTACACACCCCCTCCCCTATCAATGTTTTCTCTGCAACAGCACACTCTCTCATGTAGTGACTCAGAGGAGACCAGACAACAGCTGGAGAAGGTAAGTGAGAAGGTGGGGGCACATACAAGGGGGAGAGTGCAGGTGCCACATAGAGGACTGGGGAAGAGGGGACAGGGCACACAGAGAGAGAGAGAGAGACAGACAGACAGACATTTATTTTTGGGCAAACCAACAGTCAAAGAACAAAATTTGTTGTCCAAAAATGAACAAGCCAAAAAGCGAAATTAAAAATTTCTCTGAAATGATTTTGGGCCTTGTGCACAAGTGTATTATTCACTTAATTGGGAGTTTGCAGCTGATGCACTTTAGGGTTCACTGACTCTATTTATTATGAAGAACCAATCCTAGTGTGTTAAGAAAGTCTTGTGTAATGTATAAATAAAATGGTGAGATCATTGCAAGAAATCTCCCCAACATTAACCATACATTATACAGGTTCTGCTCAGCCCTTCTTGCAGGGGTAGCGTACCAGGGTTGCCCCTTCACAATGCATTGTAAAGTTGGTGAGTTGAAATCTATAGCTTATTCTATAATGTTTAGCATAAGGCAGATAAATTGCTGGGAAGATAGATAAGCTAGAAAGAAACATAAAAACATTTTACTTTTGTAGAGCATGTTATTTTGTGATATTGTAGTAATTTAATTCAGAAGTGAAATATTTATGCTGTGTCATTTTTTACATCTCCCAGACTGACTCACCTTTAATAGTATTTAATAGCTCTGTAGTCCATAAAGTGAAACTTCCTAGCGTGTAACATACATGCTGCTCTGGGTGGCAGCCTATTAGCTGTCACTCTGAGCTAAAACAGTAAAATTATTTGTTACTCTTTATCTGTTGTGTTGTGTTAGAAGGAAGAAAACAGCAAGGATTTTTCTAATTTGTTTTTTTTTTTTTGGCGCACAATCATGTTTCCAGTGATGAAGAATTGGATGATATTCCAGTGTCTTCCATTGACCTTTCGGTGGCAAGGGCTGAGCAAGTTCTGAGACCAACCTGGTAATATAACCCGAACAATATGGTAATATAACAAGAACATCACCGGAACAAATGGAGGATTATGCAGCAGGATTGTACATTCTGAGGCCAATATTGCATGGACTCAGCTTCGAGCCATTGATAAAAGTGTACAAGGAAGAATTGGGTGTTTTGAATTTGTAGATAAGTACATTGTTAACCACCATAAAAGAGCGTCTTATTGTTTTGATCAAAGTATACTGTAGATGAACAGTCATAACCAGTTGAGGTCAATGCTTGCTATTAAACAGATTCATTGCCTCTGAAACAGACTGCCTCATTAAAGTGACTTTGTAAGCAGTATTTACAGTGAGTGTAATATATATCAGGTAATCTACACATTGTGCTAACAAAGTTGCAAACAACATTTTGGATTTAGGGACAATTTATTTTGTTTTACCATGAGGCACCATATGCATGTCACATTTCCACTGCTATTAAGGAAAACATATTTAAATATGATGCCATATATGATACATGCAACATGAAGGACCGATTCTGAGTATGTATATTTTTTTGTCTTCATTTATGAGTTGCTTTAGATATGACAATTCTATAAAAAGATGTCAAAAGCAAAACATTTTATGTGTTCCTTATATGCTGTGCACACCTGGATTGATTATCATCAGTATAGCAATTGTAACATACTTATTAGTTTCCCAAATCCAGTATATTTGTCTTTCTACAGGAACACCATCAGACATGACCCCAGAGAGTTTTGGGTGGAAACCAGGAATTGGAGTCATGGGAGCTTTAGGAAGTACATGGATAAGTTGGAGGTCAATGTTATACAGGCTTGCAGATCCTTGCGTGAGAGGGTGGACCGAAAGGCTCTACGCAGAAAGGTAAATATGCCTTAAATACACTATATTGTATAAAAAAGATTTGAGACAACTGACTTTTTATTACAGGGACTTTTATGACATCACATTCTCAATACATAGACATTAATATGTAGTTGGTTCCCCCTTTGCAACTAAAACAGCTTCCCCTCTTCAGGGAAGATGTTAGAAGTGTTTCTTTGGAAGTTTTTTGCCCATTCACCCAATAGAGCATTTGTGAGGCCATGCACTGATGTTGCATGAGAATGCCTGGCTCACAATCTCTGTTCCAGTTCGCCAAAGGTTAATATGGGGTTCTGTGCGGGCCAGTGAAGTTCTTCAACAAACTCATCCTTTATAGACCTTGCTTTGTTCACAGGGGCACTGGACCCTCAAAGTTGGAAACATTGAATTGTCCAAAATGTCTTGGTATGCTGTAGCATTAACTTTAACCTTTACTGGAGCTAAGGTGCCTAGCCCAACCTCTACTAACATTTGCAGTAGGCAATATGCATTCCATTAGGTAGAGTCCACCAAATCCACCAAATCCAGATTCGTCCATCAGACTTCCAGATGGTGAAGCGTGATTGATTACTCCGGAGAACAAATTTTCACTGCTCCAGAGTCAAGTGAAGCTGTGCTTTATACCACTCCAGATGACGCTCGGCATTGCGCATTGTGACCTTTGGCATGTGTGCAGCTGCTCAGCTATGGAAACCCATTTGGAAACCCTATGGAAACTCATGAAGCTCCTGACACAGGCAGTTTGGAACTCTGTAGTGAATGATGCTACAAAGGACATCATTTTTATGCACTACGCTCTTCCGGACTTGGCAGCCCAGCTATGCAAGTGTGTGTGGTCTACTGCTTTGTGGCTGAGGTGTTGCTACTAATAGACATTTCCACATCACAATAATAGCCAATGGAGATGGCTTATATTTTAATAATCATTCAATAATTAGGGGGGTTTCCCAATACTCTTATCCATATAGTGTATGCCTATTACCCCATTATATTATGAAGTATAATCTCTCTCTAAACGTTTTGTCTTATAGAGGTGCAAGTCAACAACAATATTATAAGGACATTCCCATCGATCATGGAAACAAAATTATTTTTTTTCATTGTACCCGTCTAGCTATAGATTAGCTGTCAGCATGCTAGTACCTTTTTTTAACATGTTACACTAAGCTGCTGGGCCCATACACCAACCCTTGCTCATAGGCAGGGATCATAGCTTTTATTTAAGCTGTTAGAGAAGCTACTATTTTTAAAGCTAGTGCAGGCATTCAAACAAAAAGGGTCTTGCAAGAAAGTGTTGAGAATTTTTTGGAGCAATGTGAATACTCGGACCACATATGAGATACACAGTTCAACCTTATTTGCCAACCACATATCCTATGCATAAATATTAAGTAATACAAAAGCACCAAATAAGAAGGCACTCCAGGGCAATGTTGCAAGACCCAATGCTTAACCTGTCAGGGCCTGAGTAAACCCACAATACCATAGGGCCTATTGATTTTATGCCATTTGAGGGGTTTTTTAGTACACCTCATTTATGGATTTTTCTTAAGTAATGTTGGCACACAAAATATGCCAGATATCCACATTCAATCTTGACATTACTTTATAATTATGTATAATTGCATAAAACGTGTCCCTAAATTTCACTAAAAACATCTGTTCATATTATTCAAATAAATGAAGGCCGCTTGCATGCTCATGGAACACTCTTATAGTCCAACTGTATTTCACCCTGTGGGTTGGTTTAGGACTCATGTCAGCAATGAGTTTGGGCCTTTGTGTAGCATTTCTCTGAACAATAATATACAGGCAAAGCAAGTGTTTGAGGGATTTAAATGTTTAATACAAAAGAAATTGCTGTAAAACACGGAGTGACTGTTCTTTTATGTGTAGGCTGAGGAGAAATGCAGACAGATGAAAGAGTTCAGAGAGCTATGTGGAAGACGAGCCCCTATGTTCTGGGTACCTCTAAGAGCACATTGCGTGTGGGAGCGGATGTCCGTCACGCTTGTCTGCACTGTACTAGGAAACCCCAAACCTCTCATACAATGGTAAGTTAGCAGTACTAAGAATGTACTTGCTTACTACTGTGAAAATATTTTGTGTAGACCCATGAATCACTGTCACTGTTTGTCTGTGGAGATGGCTGCCTATGTGCCTGATTTTTTTTCCACCTGTTGGCAGTGGCGTCTCCAGGTTCCATATTTAGGGGGGGCACATGGGGGGCCAGGGACCAAAGTAGGGGGGCCAATTATAAAACGGTACATATACACTAATATATATATATATATATATATATATATATATATATACATACACACACACACACACACGTTAGACGTGCATTTTTAACTATATAATATGCACTTATCTCTTTGAAGTAAAGACTGTGATTAAAATATGATTTCAAAATAACAGCTAAAGTGACAGTTATTTTTCATTCTTTAATATTAGCCCCTGCTGACAATATATATAAATATTAGACCCTGCTGCAGATATATAGAAATATTACACGCTGCTTCCGATATATATTAAAATTAACCCCTGCTGCGGATATATATTAATATTAGCCCCTGCTGCGGATACATACTTATATTATACCCTGCTGCCGATATACATACAAATTATACCCTGCTGCCAACATATATTAATATTAGCCCCTACTGCCGATATATAGTATTAGTCCCTGCAGCCAATATATATAAATATTAGCCCCTGCAGCCAATATTTATTGATAATAGGCCCTGCAGCCAATATATATTAATATTAGCCCCTGCTGCCGATATATATAAACATTAGTCCCAGCTTCCGATATATATTAATATTAGCCCCTGCAGCCAATATATATTAATATTAGACCCTGCTGCCAATATATTTGCCACACTGACTGCAGATCAGGGGAAGACAGTGAGTCAGTGCAGTGTTCCCTCCTTCTGACTGCACCGTGACATTGAGAGGTCCTCTCCCCTGTAATCATCCCCAGAGTCCCTTTGTCCCCTCATTCACTAAACCATAGCGTTCTTTTACTTACACCCTGTAGTTCAGGTATAGATCAAATAAACAACACATGGAAACAGCACATGCAACTGAATGAGATTAAAAAAAAACTTGTATTTGCAGGTATACATAAATAATGTATGGAAACATAGCATTGCAGGTATAAACCAACAGAACACACAAACCCAGCATTGCAGGTATATATCAACTGGAAATCACATGTACACTCAGCACTGAAGGTATAGATCAAATAAACAACACATGGAAACAGCACTCCAGGTATTGATCAACTGAATAAGACATACAAATCCTATATTTGCAGGTAAGCATTAATAATGTATGGAAATATAGCCGATACAGATGAACAGAATGACACAAAACCCAGCTTTGCAGATATAAATCAATTGGAAATTACATATAAACTCTGCATTAAAGGTATAGATAAAACCCCCTAAATTACAGGCATAGATCACTGGTCACACACCCCAAAGCCAACCCTGGTGTCCACACTGCCCACATAGAACCTGACCAGCACCTAAGTTACACATTATGTCAACTTTGTCCCCAAACAGCTGAACGTACGCCGTTTTTGTCCCATAAAGACCTCTCCCTCCCAATCTATCCTATCTACCCCCTCTCCCTCCCTATCTACCACAACTGCCTCCCAATCTATCCTATGTACCCCCCTCTCCCTCCCAATCTATCCTATGTACCCCCCTCTCCCTCCCAATCTATCCTATCTATCCCCTCTCCCTCCCAATGTATCCCATCCACCCCCATCTCCCTCCCAATCTACACCCTCTCCCTCCCAATCTATCCCATCTACCCCCCTCTCCCTCCCAATCTATCCTATCTACCCCCTCTCCCTCCCAATCTATCCTATCTACCCCCTCTCCCTCCCAATCTATCCTTATCTACCCCTTCTCACTTCCTACCTCTTCTGACTTTCTAACCCCCCCTTTGAAGTTCACTTACCTTGGGCTTGTCCAGCGGTGAGATCGCGAGGTCTCTGTATCCCTGGTTCTGCCGGCTTCACTGCTGGGCGCCGGATATGACGACATATACCGGCGCTCGGCTTGAAATGCCTGCACTGCGAACCAGGAAGAGGCCTCGCGGTCGCGGAGAAGAGTGAGAGGCGCCGAACGGTTGCTGAGAACTTATTCCTCAGCAACCGCTCGGCGCCTCTCACTCTCTCCTCCGGGTCTATTAAAAAAAAAAAGCCGGCGTTTCAATTGGGGGGGCACAGCATGATGTAGGGGGGGCCATGGCCCCCTCTGGCCCCCCCCTGCCGACGCCACTGCCTGTTGGCAATTGGTGAAGTTGAAACACCTAGACATAATAGTTATGAGAGATGTCCACATACTTTTGGTAATATAGTGTACCAGACCTACATAGCTATATATATTTGGGTCATTCAAGTAAAAGTAAAGCTTTGCTACAGGTAGTCTACATTATCAGCAAAGCTGCTTATGTGCATATGACCACAAGCCATGACTGGAATTGTTAATTACATATAATTACACTATTATTATTATCTTCTTGGAAGATACTTCCGGAAATAAGACTTCTAAGTGAGTAACCTCTGGTTCATATTGTATGGTGTGTTTTTCTGATCAAAAATGTTACAACATGCAGCTGGAACATTGTGTTCTACGAGTGTGAACCATTTCTATCCTGAATGAGTGGGTTGAAAACATCTTAAAAACCTTTGTAGAGGTGTGGACTTTATGCCATGTTCCCCATTCTCTTTATTCTTGGGGTACAGATTAACTTAAAATAATAGGAATAATGATAATAATAGGCCATATCCAGGCATGGTCTGCAAATCCATCTATCCTGAACCACTAGGGAATTAATTAATGAAAATATATAGATGGAGTTACAGATGAGTGACACAGGATGCCAGGTGTTAATGCAGAATGGATGGTGAGCATACCTGGGAACTGGGAGATTTCCGGGTGAAGCACCGCTTTTCCAGTTCACCAGGTCAATACCCAAATCCTCCGTGTTTCCCACGGACATCAGCGGGAACTCCAACTGAAAACAAGAGACAGAGCTTGGATAAATGTAAAAACAATATGTTTAATACAAAGACAAAAAATATACAATACATTCAATAACCGAAATACAGAGACAAAGAAAAAAAAATAATATATATATATATATATAAGACCTCAATAATTGAGTACAAATATATAAGTAAAACAAAAGCAGTGGAGTGATGTTCAACCTGCACCACTAGGGGTTAAAACAATAAATATACAGGGAGAACCGAGAAAAAAATAAATATACTGTGTATATCTAAAAGAAGAACACTTTCCACTGGTAATGACTGTGCCTGTCCAGGCTTGCACCCACAAACAACAAGCAGGAACTCCCACTGACGTCAGGGCCCAAAGAAAGTGTTTCCTGAGCCCAATGCCCAATTGTAATTATAGAGATACTAAGCTTTATTTTTTGCTATTAAGCAAGGATACAGCAATCATAGATTTTAATGGTGTCTATATTTAAGTCAAATTTGTAGTGCCATTTCGGGCCACTAGGTTGCACCATTGTTATAGTGTTCACAAGTCATAGAAACAGAATCATATAATTTGACAGCCAATAAGAACCCTTCGGTCTCAAGTCTGATGCAAATATTCATTGGTCTCATCTTAGATTTAGGATAGCCATATGTTTATGCATGTTAAAATTCCCTCACTGTATTACACTTATCTACAATTGAAACTATATTACATTACATCTAAACCTAATGTACCGTAATTCATAGAAATCTAGCAATTTCTCCTCTGAAATAAACTTTTCTGGACTTTGTTAAATTTCTTTAGTTATTTAAATGTTTCTACCACATCTCCATCTGTCTCCTTTCCTCCAAGCTATACATATGGAGCTCCCTAATGCTTTCCTGGTATCCCGCAAACCATTTGCTATTTTAGTAGCTGTCCTCTGAATTCTCTCCAAAATGTTATGGTGTCTTCAGAAGTGTAGCCAATACTAAATGTAGACAGTAAATGAGCTCTGATCAGAGTTCAATGAAGTGGCATAACAACCTCCTTCTTTCTGCTACCAAGTATAATAGTATAATTGTATAATAGCTATCCAACCCAGTGCTGCAGGGAACCTGGATCCTTCTCTATGGCAGCCGGTGGGCTGCTGGCACCACTTCCTCTGGGGCTTCTATGACGGAATACGGCATCACATGACCTTCCGGTGCTCCACCATAGAAGCCCTGACGGAAGTGAAGCCGGTGAACTTTTGCGGGATGCGCACAGACAACCTCTGCTGCTGCCGGCACTTCCGATGGGGTTCTATGGTTGAGCACCTGAAGGTCATGTGATGCCGGCGCTCAGTCATAGAAGCTGTGGCGGAAGTACTGGCCAGCAGCAGCAGGGGTCTGCATCGCACACACCTCCACCGGCTGCCCCACTAGACACCAGGGAGTCTGAAGCATGAGTCACAAGTAAAGGGATGGACCAGTAAGTCGGGGGGGATGTAAAAGTGACATGGTTTTCTGGAGGCATAGTGGTATATAGGGTGTTAAAAGGCATATCAAGGAGGCAGAGTGGAATATAGGGGGTTTAAAGGCATATCAGGGAGGCAGATTGGCATATAGGAGTGTATAAGGCATGTCTGGGGGGTGGCAAATAGGGGGTTAAAAGGCATGTCAGGGAGGCAGAGTGGCATATATGGGTGTATAAGGCATATCTGGGGCAGAGTGGCATATAGGGGGTTTACGGCAGATGTTCATAACTGGGGCTGAGTGGCAAATAAAAACAAAAAAAATTTCAATCCTAGTTTTTATTAAATATGAAAAATAGTTTACATGTGAATTAATATTTACTAGTAAAACTTTTTTCTCCTATAGGGTAGTCTTATATTCAGGCTTTTTCTTTTTTTTGCTAAATTAATATTCAATTTTTGGGGGGTCGTCTTATAATCAGCAAATTATAATTAAGCAAATAGGGTAATAAGGAAAATAGTACATTAAAGTCCTCATGAAATGTAACATGTCTGTACATACGTGGGTCACTTTAGGAGTAGGAACCTATATCCTATATTTAAAATAGTTACACTTTACAATGCTCTTGGGTATCCCCAGGTTTTTTACATTGATATAACGAATTTATCAGATATTGGTGATTTGTTTCTGTAGATGCAACTGCCTTTTTTGCAGTTCTGACAAGATTAATCTAATCAAGCATATTTTTATTTATAAACTATGGTCTGGGTTAACCCAAGGATAGACATGCGATGAAACTCTTTCACTGGTGGGCCATCATTTCGTGTAAACTCCCTTAAAACCCCATGAGTCCCATAAAAAAGCATTTTGTGTTTTCCACAAGTTGCAAAATCCTCACATCACATCAACATGAACATGCTTTCCTGAGTTCCACCATGTCAGAATCTGTAGCAAATGAGCTCACAATAACTAATGAAAGCCAGGAACACGGATGCTGCTGAGTATTCCCAACCTGGGTCATCTCATATCCCCTAAACAAACTCCACATAGACGTGTGTTTTCACTCATATCTGGAGGATATGTCGTGACTTACTGCATGTCATTAGGTGAACATAATATTGTCCTGTAGACTAGCGATATCTGTTAATACATTTTAATACTTGAATAACTCATATTATTATACAATAGCACCTGATAATTGAAGTTAATTGACCAGATAACACCATAATGCTATACAAATAAAAAGAGAAACATAACAGAAAGGAAATGTGTAAATTATCTTGTGTGCTGAGAATATTGTACTTATTGCTTAGTAATCTTCTTATTGTTTCCCTTTTTAGGTTTAAAAATGGAGAGCCAATTGACCTAAGATCTTCCCCACCCGGGAAATACAGGATCCTAAATGAATATGGAATGCTTACGTTAGAAATCCGCAGGTAAGCATTGAAGAAACTGCAATGAAGTTGGTTGATGGCAGACGAGCCCCCTGCTGGCGACCAATAGACTTTTTAAATCCTGATGCCAAAACTTGGCCTGTGCAGACCATTGGTCTCCCCGCTCCAGGAGTTAAAGGTCTGTACAAGAGACCAATAGAGTTGATCATACAGAAATTTAACTCCTGACTATGAAACTCCGCCTGGGGAGACTATTGGTCTCCCCCCTCCAAGAGTTAAAGCTCCGAATGAGCGAACCTATTGGTCGCTGGCAGGGAGCTCCCCTGGCAGCCTGGGTACCCCAGGTGGAGTTTCGCCATCAGGAGTTAAAGGTCCATAAGAGTGACTCTATTGGTCGCCGGCAGGGGCCTCCTTCCCAACTGATTGGTTGATTGGTTTTGGACATCCACTTTTCTCCTCTGACTTGTCTCCCGTCCCCCCTTCTTGCCACATCCCCAACACAAATGTCCCCTTTTGGACATCTTAAATGTTAAGGGTATATCGTTTTGTGTCTTCCTTCAATATTGAGATATTGCTTTTTGTGGTAAATTAACTAGAATAAGACCAAGGATAGAACCTTCTATATTCTGTGTTTTAATCAACACCTAGTCTAAGTATAATTCATTTCTCCCAATTGTGTGAGTGTTTAATAAATAAAAAATCTGTTGTGTGGCATAATACGGAAAAGAAAAAATGTCGGTGCGCTAAGCTAGTCTCAGGCTCAAATAATACAAATGTATAATATGAGGCCTACCAAACAGTGTGAGCATGCTGCAAATACAGTGTGTTGGCTGTACAATGTATACAAAAAACAAAATACTGTCTGCGCTTCTCACCCTAATAAAGTTGGCAACAAATATATAAACATAATATAAATGAGAGGTTTTGGTTATATGAATTGGCCAAAGCATAATTAAGCTCACCCGCCACGTCAAGGCACACTCTCAATAGGGTGAGAACCTACTCTCACCTCCTACATAGTGGGCACACAAAGCAGTTTATACTGCTACCAAAACCAAATTAATGTGTTGGGGGAGGTGCAATTAAACCTCCTCCCATTTAACCCCTGGACAGCAAGCTGCAACCAGACTAATGAGGAGCCAACAACCTCAAATATGTGCAAACAGGGAAAAGAAAAAATGTCGGTGCGCTAAGCTAGTCTCAGGCTCAAATAATACAAATGTATAATATGAGGCCTACCAAACAGTGTGAGCATGCTGCAAATACAGTGTGTTGGCTGTACAATGTATACAAAAAACAAAATACTGTCTGCGCTTCTCACCCTAATAAAGTTGGCAACAAATATATAAACATAATATAAATGAGAGGTTTTGGTTATATGAATTGGCCAAAGCATAATTAAGCTCACCCGCCACGTCAAGGCACACTCTCAATAGGGTGAGAACCTACTCTCACCTCCTACATAGTGGGCACACAAAGCAGTTTATACTGCTACCAAAACCAAATTAATGTGTTGGGGGAGGTGCAATTAAACCTCCTCCCATTTAACCCCTGGACAGCAAGCTGCAACCAGACTAATGAGGAGCCAACAACCTCAAATATGTGCAAACAGGGAAAAGAAAAAATGTCGGTGCGCTAAGCTAGTCTCAGGCTCAAATAATACAAATGTATAATATGAGGCCTACCAAACAGTGTGAGCATGCTGCAAATACAGTGTGTTGGCTGTACAATGTATACAAAAAACAAAATACTGTCTGCGCTTCTCACCCTAATAAAGTTGGCAACAAATATATAAACATAATATAAATGAGAGGTTTTGGTTATATGAATTGGCCAAAGCATAATTAAGCTCACCCGCCACGTCAAGGCACACTCTCAATAGGGTGAGAACCTACTCTCACCTCCTACATAGTGGGCACACAAAGCAGTTTATACTGCTACCAAAACCAAATTAATGTGTTGGGGGAGGTGCAATTAAACCTCCTCCCATTTAACCCCTGGACAGCAAGCTGCAACCAGACTAATGAGGAGCCAACAACCTCAAATATGTGCAAACAGGGAAAAGAAAAAATGTCGGTGCGCTAAGCTAGTCTCAGGCTCAAATAATACAAATGTATAATATGAGGCCTACCAAACAGTGTGAGCATGCTGCAAATACAGTGTGTTGGCTGTACAATGTATACAAAAAACAAAATACTGTCTGCGCTTCTCACCCTAATAAAGTTGGCAACAAATATATAAACATAATATAAATGAGAGGTTTTGGTTATATGAATTGGCCAAAGCATAATTAAGCTCACCCGCCACGTCAAGGCACACTCTCAATAGGGTGAGAACCTACTCTCACCTCCTACATAGTGGGCACACAAAGCAGTTTATACTGCTACCAAAACCAAATTAATGTGTTGGGGGAGGTGCAATTAAACCTCCTCCCATTTAACCCCTGGACAGCAAGCTGCAACCAGACTAATGAGGAGCCAACAACCTCAAATATGTGCAAACAGGGAAAAGAAAAAATGTCGGTGCGCTAAGCTAGTCTCAGGCTCAAATAATACAAATGTATAATATGAGGCCTACCAAACAGTGTGAGCATGCTGCAAATACAGTGTGTTGGCTGTACAATGTATACAAAAAACAAAATACTGTCTGCGCTTCTCACCCTAATAAAGTTGGCAACAAATATATAAACATAATATAAATGAGAGGTTTTGGTTATATGAATTGGCCAAAGCATAATTAAGCTCACCCGCCACATCAAGGCACACTCTCAATAGGGTGAGAACCTACTCTCACCTCCTACATAGTGGGCACACAAAGCAGTTTATACTGCTACCAAAACCAAATTAATGTGTTGGGGGAGGTGCAATTAAACCTCCTCCCATTTAACCCCTGGACAGCAAGCTGCAACCAGACTAATGAGGAGCCAACAACCTCAAATATGTGCAAACAGGGAAAAGAAAAAATGTCGGTGCGCTAAGCTAGTCTCAGGCTCAAATAATACAAATGTATAATATGAGGCCTACCAAACAGTGTGAGCATGCTGCAAATACAGTGTGTTGGCTGTACAATGTATACAAAAAACAAAATACTGTCTGCGCTTCTCACCCTAATAAAGTTGGCAACAAATATATAAACATAATATAAATGAGAGGTTTTGGTTATATGAATTGGCCAAAGCATAATTAAGCTCACCCGCCACGTCAAGGCACAATACAAATACATGTGGCATAATACAAAAGCATTTGCAAACGGTAAGCAAGTTAGTTTAATGTGACTCCTGATTCATAAAACCACGTTGAACATCTACAGATTTGAACAAATCCTTAAAAAAATAGTAATGAAGGTCTGTCACTGAAAAAAGCTTCTGAAATACTTGGGGGGGGGGGGAAATCCCATCCAGTAAAGTTGATTTATAAACCTGTAGTATATTCAGTCACTCTTGAGTTCTCTCTCCTTTGGGTCAGCCATGTAAATTATGATGTTACATTTTCATTTAATTGGGAGATCACTGGAACATACATTTTCTGTTTTCATTCTTATGCATTGATATTTATAAAAAACTTTGTCGAGCGTGTTCTACTTTCATTTGCAATTATTTTCTCATTTATCAAAACTAATGTATTTGCTTTTTATATTTTCATACAATTTGTTATATCTTGATGTTAAGGTTTTTTCCAAAACCCAGACTTTCATGTGCTAAATTCATTTTCACCCACCAGGGGCACACATCATGGTGGATTAAGTTTCTTATGTTTTAGGATCTTATGTTCTGTGATTTAAGTTGAGCTAAAAGTCCGCATACCCAAGTGAATTGATTAGTAGTAGTTTGTTATGGATTTCACTGTATTGATTACCGCCTAAAATGGCTAGAAGTGGCTGAGGCCTTCAAAAAAACTTATTAAACCAAACAAAAGCTACCACATAAACGAACAGTGAAATCCGAAAACACCTAGTGACAGAACAGTATATAACACACAAACTGTAGACAATAGTTGTTGCAACAGAATACATGAACACAGTATTCTAACAAAAATCCACATACACATTTATTTGGGGATTGGTCGGGTAGTTCAATCACAAAAAAAAAAACATTTTCCACCACCATAAATACCAAATCAGGTTTTGACAGGTCACAGAACATAGCCCTGGATGCCAGTATCACAATGTTTCTATTCTTTGTGATGTTTTCCCTATAAATAGATGCTCTCTGGAAGACTCTGCTGATTACAGTGTGGTAGCTACAAATACATTTGGACAAGCAACCTCCTTCGCTAATGTACTCGTAAGACGTAAGTACATCATAAAAGATATAACATGATTTCACATAGGAAAACTTGAGTTTATTACCAGGCCATGCTAGCATGCCACTAGCACCAGTGATATCTGGGAAGATAGATTAATATTTCTCAAATAAAAAAAACCTTAAAAAATACTCAGATAATTAAAAATAATTAACAGAAAACAAACTCGCTTATGCTCTGTTGATGTTGTTCGGAGGCTTATGTTGCTCTTACTCCTTCATTTTCCTTGTTGTGACAACTATATTTATGCTTGTTTTTCAGAATATGTAGGAATGAAATCAGGATGGGATTCTGTTTCATATCCTGGTAAGTACAATAATAGTCAATTGTTAGCTTTTCCAAGCAAGCTAGATAGCAGCCATTGTTGTAATAAACATTTTCAGTTAGTAGTTTTCTGTTCCTTTGAAGCTCACACAATCCGTCTTTTCTCTCCACTCTCTCTTCAAATTGCTGTCATATATCGCCCTCCAAGTCGTACCTTGCAGTTCTTTGACCACCTTTCTGCCTGGCTCCCTTTCTTCCTCTCTCCTAATATCCCCTGTCTTATTCTGGGTGACTTTAACATTCCTTTAGATATATCTAACAACTCTGCTAGCTCCAAACTCCTCTCCCTGACATCCTCCTCTGGTCTCTCTCAATGGACTAATTCCCCTACGCACACCGAGGGACACTCACTTGATCTGGTTTTCTCCAGATCATGCTCCCTTTCAGACTTCTCCATCTACCTGTTCCCTCTGTCTGACCACCACCTTCTATCCTTTTCTCCAGTGCTAACCCCTAACAAGAGAAACTTACAGCGCTCACCTCATACTTGTAGGCCATTACCAGACAATACCATTACCCAACTGTCAGCCTCACTTGAACCTCTTACCTTCCATGTTAACCCTTTCCTGCCCAGACACAGCAGCCTCTTTTTATAACAACACACTTGCTTCATCCCTCGACACCATAGCTCCAATTACTACATGTTACCCCCGACAATTTAAACGCCAACCATGGCATACCAAAACCACACGGTTTCTTCAGAAGTGCTGCCGCACGGCTGAGCGTTACTTCAGAAAATCCAAATCCAGCGAAGACTTTACTCACTATAAAATCATGCTCCACACCTACAACTCTGCCCTCTCTCTCACCAAACAGCTCTACTTCTCCACTCTCATATCCTCTCTTTCTTCCAACCCACGACGCCTTTTTTCTACTTTCAACTCCCTTCTCTGTCCCTCCATACCCACACCACAAAGCTCTCTCACTGCCCAAGATCTTGCTACCCACTTCAAAGAGAAGATTGAGACTATTAGGAAAGACCTCTCTTCCTTACAACTCCCTCCTACACCACTCACCACCACTCTCTCCACTCCTACTACACTAACTGCCTTTTCCCCTACAACCGAAGAAGAGAGAGTCACTCTTCTTTCTTCCTCTCCCCCAACAACCTGTCCCCTCGACCCCATCCCTTCACACCTCACAAAGTCTCTATGTCCATCCCTTGGTCCATCACTTACCCACCTATTTCATCTTTCTCTATCATCTGGAACTGTACCATCTGCCTTCAAGCATGCGCTAATCACACCAATTCTAAAGAATCCTTCCTCAGATCCCGTCTGTTTCACTAACTACCGCCCTATCTCTCTGCTTCCTTTTACCTCTAAACTGCTTGAATGGATTGTGTACAATTGCCTCACTAACTTCCTCTCCTCTAATTCCCTCCTTGACCCTCTACAGTCTGGTTTCAAACCCCTTCACTCTACTGAAACAGCTCTAACAAAAGTCTCCAATGACTTGCTCTCTACCGAAGCAAAATGTCACTACTCTATTCTAATTCTACTGGATCTCTCTGCTGCTTTCGATACTGTTGATCACCACCTTCTTCTAGACTCGCTTGCTTCTATAGGCATTCGAGATACAGCTCTCTCCTGGATCTCCTCATATCTGTCTAACCGTTCCTGCTCTGGCAAGACATCATCGCCCCTTCCACTTTCGGTTGGTGTCCCCCAAGGTTCAGTCCTTGGCCCTCTGCTGTTCTCTCTTTATACTTCCTCTCTTGGCAAACTAATCAACTCATTTGGCCTCCAGTATCACCTATATGCAGTGGTGTCGCTACAGGGGGGCAATTGCCCCCCCTAGGATATTCCTTGCCCCTCCTGTTGCCCCCCCACCGAATTTGGAGCCACCCAGGACAGCCCGCAATGGGACTTTAACCCCTTGACTGCTAACGACGGCATGGTGCCGTCGCTAGCAGTCACAGTCAGGTGCTAACGACGGCACCATGCCGTCACTTGCACTACCCTACCTTGATGGAGGTCTGTGGACCTCCATCACCACCTACCCTGGCGATCTGCCCCCAAACTGAAGGGCATCACCGGGGCCACCCGATCCGGCTGGTGACGTCTCGCGCAACTTTATTAACAACTGACAATTGTCAGTTAAAGAGGTATGGGGGCATGCTGCTTTGATGCCTGTACCTCACCTTTCCAACGGTATATAGCTTGTAAAAGAATAATAAATAAGAATAAAAAATACTAAAAAAATTATTTGGGTGTCTCTAAAGGCAGATAAAAAAAGATCAAAATTGCCTAGAGACCCCCAAATTAAATTATTTAAACATAAAGTAGTTTAACTTTAAAAAAAAAAAAGTTTAAGTATTCTAGCTAAATGATCACTGTGGTAGCCAATGTTACCACAGTGATCATATAGCTATAAAAAGTCACATTCCCTTTTTAAAAATGGCCGATACTAATTTTTAATCCCACGATTAATGGGGTGAATGGGGATATGAAAGGTGTGTGAATGATCAGTAATTAGGGTGAAGCCTTGACGTGGCATTACTGCTCACGTAGGAAGTTAAATTATGGCACAAAAAGTACACATTTGCAAGAACTACACCCCTTGCCGCATTAAATGAGGGGCTGCATGTGTTTCTAGTACAAACCTGGAGTGCGCAAGACACAAATGAACATGTCGCTATGGTTAGAAAAAACATATTTTCTAGCCAAAGCGACATATTCCATCATTATTTGTGCACTCAACTTTTGTCCTAGAAATACATGTAGCCCCTCATTTGAAGCTCCAAGGGGCGTAGTTTCTTAAAATGGATGAATTGTCCGAATGAGGGAGAGCATGCGTTAATGTGTGGATGAATTGTCTGAATGAGGGAGAGCATGAGTTAATGTGTTTGTGTGTATCATAGATGTATAATTGTGGAAGGGCAAAGATGGCACTAGCAGGATGTTTGAGCCTTGGGGACCAAGATGGCACAGGCAGGGTGTATATGGGACAAAGATGGCAAATCGTATGTGTGTTATCTGGTTGCTGGTAAGGTTCTATGTGGGCAGTGTGGACGCCAGGGCTGGCTTTGGGGTGTGCAACCTGTGATCTATGCCTGTAATTTAGGGGGTTTTAAATATACTTTCAATGCTGTGTTTTTATGTGAATTCCAATTGATCTACACCTGCAAAGCTGGGTTTCTGTGTTATTCTGTAGATCCATATCTGGTATGCTATGTTTCCATACATTATTTATGTATACCTGCAAATACAGGGTTTGTATGTCTTGTTCGGTTGATTAATACCTGCAATGCTGTTTCCATGTATTTATTTGATCTATACCTACAATGCTACGTTTCATATATTATTATTGTATACCTGCAAATACAGGATTTGTATGTCTGATTCTGTTGATTTGATATATACCTTCAGTGCTGAGATCACAAGTGAATTTCAATTGATCTATACATGCAAAGCTGGGTTTGTGTGTTAATGTGTTGATCTATACCTGCTATCAGCAGCAGGGTCTAATATTTATATATATATTTATATATATCGGCAACTGGGGCTAATATTACTATATATGGGCAGCAGGGGCTAATATATATATATATCAGCAGCAGGATCTAATATTAGGCCCTGAAATCATTTAGTGCAAAAGTTAAGGTATTGTGTTGTTTAAAGGATTTCCAGGATTAGTCGTACTAAATTGTGGCTTCAGGCTTCCCATGTTGAATGATTAAGTATTGTATTATCCAATAACAAAATTATCATTCCATAGCACATTACTTTTGGCTATATATATATATATATATATATATATATATATATATATGTGTGTGTGTATATATATATATGTTTTTTCAGTGGTATGATTTAATGGTGGAAATTATTAATGCCCCCCCAGTTTGACTGTGGTATCTTGTGTGCCCCCCCCTATATATTGTTTCTAGAGTCGCCACTGCCTATATGCAGATGATACCCAAATCTACCTGTCTTCTGATCTCTCTCCATCTCTCCTGTCCCGTATTACCAATTGCTTGTCTGCTATTTCTTCATGGATGTCACAACGCTACCTGAAACTTAATCTTTCTAAAACTGAACTCATTATCTTCCCTCCCTCCATCTCCACTCCACTACCTGAATTCTCTATCACCATTAAAAACACGACTATCTCTCTCCTACTAACCAGGCCCGATGCCTTGGGGTCATCCTTGACTCAAACCTCTCCTTCATCCCTCACATTCAGTCCCTCGCCAGATCCTGCCGCTTGCACCTAAAAAACATCTCTCGTATCCGCCCATTCCTCACCCAGGAATCCACAAAAACCCTGGTTCATTCCCTTATCATTTCCCATCTTGACTACTGCAACACTCTTCTGGTTGGCACTCCACTGTCTCGACTCTCTCCTCTACAGTCTATCCTAAATGCCGCTGCTAGGCTCATCTTCCTTGCACGTCGCTCCTCTTCTGCTTCCCCCCTCTGTGAAACCCTCCACTGGCTCCCAATTACCTTTTAGAATTAAATTTAAGATCCTGGTACTGACAAATAAGGCCATCCATAATACTGCTCCTCCGTACATTTCTGACCTCATTAGAAAATACTCTCCTACTCGATCCCTACGTTCCTCCCATGGGCTAAGGCTCTCCTCCTCACTCATCACCTCTTCCTTTTCCCGTCTACAAGATTTCACTCGAGCTGCCCCATATCTCTGGAATCTACTCTCAAGGAACCTTCAGCATTCACCCTCCCTCCCGACATTCAAGAAACATCTAAAAACCCACTTCTTCAGAGAAGCATACCATCTTAGCTGCTAGAACCTCCTTGTCATCGATACAACCCCACACTACCTCTCACCCTTTCTCTATGCCTTATGTTTGTCACCCCATTTCCCTCTAGATTGTAAGCTTGCGAGCAGGGCTCTCTCCACCAAATGTATCGGTTTGTCTTAGTCTGTCAATTCATGTCTTGTCATATCCCTTGAATTTATGTATTGTATTACATAGTAACATAGTAACATAGTTCATAAGGTTGAAAAAAGACCAAAGTCCATCAAGTTCAACCTATATACATATTGTGTCCCTACTGTGTTGATCCAGAGGAAGGCAAAAAACCCTTATGAAGCAGATGCCAATTGCCCCATACCAGGGGGAAAATTCCTTCCCGACTCCAAATATGGCAATCAGAATAAATCCCTGGATCAACGTTCTGTCCCTATTAATCTAATATCCATAACTTGTAATATTATTGCTTTCAAGAAACACGTCCAGGCTCCTTTTGAACTCTTTTATTGAGTTTACCATCACCACTTCCTCTGGCAGAGAGTTCCATAATCTCACCGCTCTTACTGTAAAGAACCCCCGTCTGTGCTGGTGTAGAAACCTTCTTTCCTCCAGCCGTAGAGGATGTCCCCTTGTTATAGATACAGTCCTGGGTATAAATAGGTCCTGGGAGTGATCTCTGTACTGTCCCCTTATATATTTATACATAGTTATTAAGTCCCCCCTAAGCCGTCTTTTTTCCAAACTAAATAACCCCAATTCTGATAATCTTTCTGGGTACTGTAGTCCTCCCATTCCCCTTATTACTCTGGTTGCCCGTCTTTGAACCCTCTCCAGCTCCACTATATCTTTCTTGTACACTGGTGCCCAGTACTGTACACAGTATTCCATGTGTGGTCTGACTAGTGACTTGTACAGGGGTAGAATTATTTCCTTGTCGTGGGCATCTATGCCCCTTTTGATGCACCCCATGATTTTATTTGCCTTAGCAGCAGCTGCCTGACACTGGTCGCTACAGGTAAATTTACTGTTAACTAAAACTCCTAAGTCCTTTTCCATGTCAGTCGTCCCCAGTGTTTTCCCATTTAATACATATTCCCAGCCTGGATTTTTCTTCCCCATGTGCATAACCTTACATTTATCTGTGTTGAACCTCATCTGCCACATCCCAGCCCAAGCCTCCAACCTATGCAGATCCATTTGTAATCGTGCGCTGTCCTCTATTGTGTTAACCACGTTACAGAGCTTAGTATCGTCTGCAAAGATTGATACTTTACTATGCAATCCCTCTACAAGGTCATTAATAAATATATTAAAAAGAATAGGACCCAAAACTGACCCCTGTGGTACCCCACTAGCAACAGTCACCCACTCAGAGTATGTACCATTAATAACCACCCTCTGTTTCCTATCACTGAGCCAGTTACTTACCCACATACACACATTCTCCCCCAGCCCAAGCATTCTCATTTTATGTACGAGCCTTTTATGTGGCACCGTATCAAATGCTTTGGAAAAATCAAGATATACGACATCCAGCGATTCACCCCGATCCAGTCTTGAGCTCACCTCCTCATAAAAGCTGATCAGGTTAGTTTGACAGGACCGATCCCTTGTAAACCCATGCTGATATGGAGTCATACACTTATTTTCATTGAGATACTCCAAAATAGCATCTCTTAGGAAACCCTCAAACAGTTTACACACAACAGAAGTTAAACTAACAGGCCTATAATTCCCCGGGTCACTTTTTGTCCCCTTTTTGAATATTGGCACAACATTTGCTATGCGCCAGTCCTGGGGAACAGACCCTGTCACTATAGAGTCCTTGAATATTAGAAATAGGGGTCTGTCTATTACATTACTTAACTCCCTTAGAACGCGGGGGTGAATGCCATCTGGACCTGGTGATTTGTCTATTTTGATTTTTTTTAGGCGGCACTGCACTTCTTCCTGGGTTAGACAGGCGACATGTACTGGGGCATTTATCTCATCCTGCTGTATATTACCTGGCATTTCATTTTCCTCTGTGAATACAGCAGAGAAGAATATATTTAATAGATTAGCTTTTTCCTGATCCCCGTCTATAACTTCTCCCTCATTACTTTTTAAGGGGCCAACGCTTTCATTGTTAACCTTTTTACTATTTATATAGTTAAAGAACATTTTGGGGTTTGTCTTACTCTCTTTGGCAATGAGTCTTTCTGTCTCCAATTTTGCTGCTTTTATCTGATTTTTACATATTTTATTTTTTTCCCGATAGCTTTTTAGTGCTTCCTCACTGCCTTCCTGTTTTAGTAGCTTAAATGCCTTTTTTTTTGCCATTTATTGCCCCCTTTACATTTTTATTTATCCACATTGGTTTTCTCTTGTTCCTGACTCTTTTATTCCCATACGGTATGTACCTTTCACAGTGAGAATTTAAGATATTCTTAAAAATCTCCCATTGAGCGTCTGTACTCTTGTTTTTGAGGACATTTTCCCAATTTACAGTGTTAAGGGCTTCTCTTAGTTGATCAAACTTTGCCCTCCTAAAGTGCATAGTTCTTGTGGCTCCTCTAAGAGTTCCCTTATTGAAGGACAAGTTATAATGCATCATATTGTGATGTATTAAGCGCTGCGTAAACTGTTGGCGCTATATAAATAAAGGATAATAATAATAGTGCACCCTTTTTAAATTACTGTATTATAAGACGACCCCCCAAAATTTGAATATTAATTTAGGGATAAAAGAAAAAGCCTGAATATAAGACTTCCCTATAGGAAGAATGTTTTACTAGTAAATATTAATTCAACCGGAAGTTGATCAGAGAGGAGGATACAGGTCCTCTGCAGCGCTGCATGGTCTCTGGATCTTACTCTTGTAGTCAGACTTCTATTTGATGAGATGAGAAAAAAAAAGTTATGTGCTATTGAATTCTATTAGACTCCAATAGCTTGAGCTTTCAGTGGAAGGCCATGGGTCACAACCCAGCTAATGTGAGTAAGGTTTCCAGCCTTAAATTCAAAAATTAGCTTGGTAACACACAATAAATAATTTGTCTAATGCAGAATTGGGTTTTATGGATCTGAAGCTATATAAGGTGCATTCTCATCAAAATGCATTTTGGAGAGGGTATTCATAGTTTTGGCAAGAAATGCACGCCAATCCTAACATTGTATTTAGATATGCTTGCAGCTTTTGTCTGCTGTTTGCCTTCTAGTTACAAATTAACAGTCTTTCAGTTTTCTTTACCTATTATTCCATGATTTATGCCTAGAGTTACATAAATTACAATTATGTATATTTTGAATGTTACACATAAAATGATTTGGTGCCAGAACTTACTTCCTAATGCCAAGAAGAGACAAAGATAAGCATCTGTTCAACAAGGAGATTAGGAAGCTCATAAAATTAGGGGTAAAAAAACCTGAATCACTTGTTTTTTGGCAATCATCGGGATCACTGACATTGGTGGTGTGGACAGCCTATAATTGATACTTGAAGCTCAATGAATACTTTGAGGTTTATTCACTAAGCATTGAATTGTAGTAGATTCATATACATACCACCTCTCTAACGTCATGCATTAAGCTTCCCATTGAGCTTCTTCTGTGAGAATGGTTACGTTGGTCCTGCATGATGTATATTGTGATTAGTGACATTTCTTCAAAGAACTACTTCACAAATACAACTTATCTTCGGAGGTGAAAAAAATGTGCCAACAGACAGCCCTAAAACAAATGTATTCACATATTCAAATCTAGTGGACAACAACCAAGGGCCTTGAATTGCTTAAACATAAGGAGAAAGCACAGTAAGTCTTTTCACAAAAGGGAAGTTAGCCCCAATGCATGGGTAATATGGGAGATGTCTTAAAACTCTTGTTAACTCATTTAACTATACATTATACCGGGCCTTCTCAACCCTTCCCGCAGACGAAGCTTCCTGGGTTCAGGCTTTTATGTTGCATAGTGATAACTGATAAAAACGCCCTCTTTAGTGAATAAACTTTGTGTTTCCCTTTCAAATGTTTCCCAGTTGGATTTTAATGTATTAATTAGTTTCACGTTAATAAAGTTGCTTTATGGCTGTCCAGTTATATACATTATTGTAACACTGAGGTGGGAAAAGCTGGGAAGCTGGAAATATAATGTGTGTGGATGACGATTAAATATTTTGCTATGCTTGTTTTCTTGAAGGGAAAGTGACTCCTTCTCCATTTATTCTATTGTAGCTCTCTTACCGGTCTATGAAGGGGAGTTCACCAGTGTACTAAAACCTGTGTTTGCTAGAGAGAACGAGTATTTTACCCTGTCCTGCTCTGTATCTTCTAGCCTAGAAAGGCATGGACCAAGTGTTCACTGGTTTAGGGATGGTACGTAAACTCCTTTGTTCTGAAATCAATGAATGTATATGTTTATGTTTCAAAACCTGAAACTCTCTTTACTTATGGGTTCATTATTGCAAAAATTATTCTAGGAGTGTAGGTTTCTAAATGACATAACATGTCCACCTCCCTTTTAGCTTCTGAGATAAATAGTGGTAATAATATTGGGTATTAAGAGAGCTCCTTGAGACATCAGCACATAGGCCCTTGAAATACTGTTCTCATAGTTTGTTTTATTTTCTACCCCATTGTGTTACCTCTCTTTTGGTGAAATGTTGCTTCTGAGAGCCTTAGAAGTAAATATGATTATTTATTTAGGAGTGTTCAGAACAGATAAAGAAATAGGTAGTAGTAGTTTTAATTAATCAATTAATTAATTTAATAATGCAATAGTTGTGTAGGTGATAGTTCCTCATAAAGGACAGCAAATTCATAAAATATGTAAAAGTTTGCTGAACGTCTCAATAACATCATTAGAACATTGAAATATGAGGCTAATTGTATTAGCTAAAACTAACTAACCCGGTAACAAACTATATTCAATCCAATGGATACCATGTTTCATCATCTAACTTAATAAGTTAAATGTGTGTTTTATTTCATATCTATTCTACCGTGTTTGTTCCAGGGGTATTGCTAAAGGACTCGGGACGTAGGAGAACAACCTGCTTGGGTAATGAAGTGTCTCTCAGTGGGTCCCCGGTTTACAAAGAAGATGAAGGACTGTATACAGTCAGTGTGCCAGCTCCGTCTGGACATCAGGAACAAAGTGCCTATCTTTTTGTCAGAGGTGAGCAGAGCATGAGACCTTTCCAACTCACAGTGATCTACCTCTGTTGGTTTATAAAACAAATTGACTCTGTGTTCCTGAACAAAAGCAGACTTTATCTGTAGGTACTTATAAATCCTTTATTGTCACCATAATTCACTGTTTAGATAACAAAAGCAATCAACATACCATTCTTTAATGTTTAAGAAAGGTGCATTTTTTTAATATGTACTAGCTATTAAAATGTAATTACTGTATTTTAGTTATTAAAATGTAAAAACTGCAAAGTTTTCATTGCAGTTTTAAAAGTTTTGCTCTCTGTTTGAAGAAACCAATCATCCCTGATAAGTAATGTCATGTTTATACACCTTATACAGTGTTTCATGGGTAACTGTAAAGAGGAAATACCTTTGTTTTTTATTCATTTGAATTCAGTTTTGATTCGACATCACACACAGGGCCGGCCCGACAATGGAGCCGAGTGGGGCAACCGCTCCAGGCGGCAGTTTGCCCCAAGCCCTTTTTTTTAAAGCCGAGAAGAGAGGGAGGGGCGCTGAGTGGTTTTATCTTACCAAGTTGTCAGTACCCGCTCGGCGCCCCTCACTCTCTCCTCTGCGAGCCCTCTAGCTCGGTCTCGGTGCCAGCTTGTAATGTTGAGCGCCGGAAGATGATGTCATTTCCGGCGCTCAGCATTACAAGCTGGCACCGAGACCGAGCAGGGAGACTCACCGCGGGACTGCTGAAAGGTAAGTACGGGGGACGGGGGGGGGAAAGGAAGGGTAGATAATTGGGGGGCGGCAGGGAGAGGAAGGGTAGATAATGGGGGGGGCATTTTAAACTTCGCCCCAGGCGGCATTTTGTCTTGGGCCAGCCCTGATCACATAAGCAGCTATAAATACCCAAGTGATAGATGCTATATGTAAGAACTGTATGGATTCACCACTTTACCAAAAAACCCAGCGATTCAAGTGAAATGCCCCTCCAGTTTAATATGAACAATGGCCTTCTTCTGCGAGTCCTTTCTATGGCTAATCATGGTGCTGAACCATTCTGCAAAACTTGCTTACGGTCATGGGTTTTTCTTAGGGTCAAAGTGACAGTACCTTTAATGAGGTTGGATAATATCCATTGTTGGATACGGATCTATTAAACATTGTTTCCTTGTTGATATAATTTAGCAATCGCTAATATATAATCCCTTCTCTTATTCCACCAAAGCTATATTGTTATCCAAAGACTAACACTGTGTAGCTCTTGTACAAACAGGTAGTTAAATGTCACGATTCCTCATTGACCCGGCACAGCAGATGCTAACTCCAGCACTGTCATAACCTTTATGTGTACTAGGGCTGCTTTACCTGTAGGTTCATGACCCAAACATGAAACCCTCTTATCACCGGTAACAGAGCGAGACAGTTCACTGGGCAAATAGTATTGTCAGCATATGGTCATTAGGCAATAGGATATGAGCTCTCTTAGTAGGAGCATCGTCCATTTATATTTTTGTTCTTAAAAAATGTGGGTCTCCAAAATAAAAAGATATTATATTATAATGCTTGTTTCACGCCCCAAAGTGAATGTTATGATTCCTTACGTTTATCTTCTTGATCACAAATTTACTTGGACAGGGCCCTTCTCATCTTGTCTCATCTTGTTTCTGTCCAAATCAGTATATGTTTATCTATTGTACAGCAGTGCAGAATATGATGGTGCCATATAAAAAAAATCAATATCTCCCTTTCACTGCTTAATTAGAAAACCTTCTATAACATGGTTCTTACTGCCATGTATTTATTCCTGATATTGCAAACATTTATATCTTGTTCATGATAACATGCTGTATGAGATATACTGATTCTAAAATCTATAGAGAGGATTCTAAGAACACATGGACAAAAGTATTGGGACACACTTCTTATTTATTGAATTCAGATTCCACAGGTGTATAAAATTAAGCACCTAGCCATGCAGTCATGAAAATTGGTTTGTTCGTGAAATTTCATCCCTGCTAGATATTCCACCATCAACTGTGAGTGGTGTTATTCAAAAGGGGAAGCCTTTAGGAACAGCAGCAACCAAAGACCACATAGACCAGAGTGGGGTCACTGAGTGCTGAGGGTAATAGATGTAGAAAATTGATTGACCAGCTCTAGAGGTGCCAGCAAATGGAAGGAAAAAGTTTTATTTCTATTTTCTATAGATGCTGAGCCAGAAGCATTGGGGGCACCAGGGTCTCCTCTTTGTGTACGGTGCCATGATATCCATAAAGATTGTCTGCTTTTATCTTGGACCCCTCCGAGTAATGACAGAGGAAGCTCTGTGCATGGTTATTATGTTGAGAGGTCAGTACAAATGAAGATATTGTATATTGTTTTAACCCACGACTGCACACACCTGCGTTGACAGACAGGGGTTAATAGGTTTGAGGATACACTTTTATATCCTTCAGTAATACATGAAATTGTTTATAAATATCTGTCCGTGTGATCACGCTCATTAACTATTGTTTATAAATTGTGTGGTTAATTCCCACACAATTTATAAATGCTGTACCCCGTATCCTGTCAGTCTGGGTTCTCAAACTCCCAGCATTCCTGGTTCAAGGAAATCGTGAACTGTGTTCAGCCAAACTAGAACATTTCATATAACATCAACATCATCATCATTTAAAGTGCCTGCTATACTTTATACAGAGAATAGTCAAAAACAACATATTAACCCTTACTCCCATATGCCTTCTTCACACTATTAACCCTTTCGCGTCACAATTCTATTCCAGGCACTACATATATTTAATAGATTGTCAGGATTGTTGTAGCTGTCTACGATAAAAAATATAAAGCTTACCAAACAGGCCCAACTGGTTTCAATATATATACATAAGCTATGATAACATAAATAGTCGTGTAAAAAGGTGAACATGTGTTCAGTGTTGCTTAGAGGAAGCAGCTGTGGACCTGGAGTAAGTCATCCTTAGGACCCTAGGCATTGACGTCCGTATTGCTGTACATGCAAACACTGAAACGGTGCCCACTGTGTGCCTTTGCGTACATTACATGAGTGGCACATGGAACCATAACTCCTCTTCCTTAAAATAGTCTGACTCCCACCAAATTACACCTAAACCTATCTCCTATTTGAAGGTATTATCCCTCCATAATATCTAAATAGCTTCAGCTCCCTCACTAAATCTTCTTTTACCCATATATAGCAAGGTACTAGAATCCATGCAGGCAATACTGTAGAAGTAGGCTTCTGTCAATGTGCATTCTAGTATTGGTTAACCCCAATACATGTTAAGTAAAACAGTACATTCACTAAGCTTTTGGGATGCTCCACTTATTGTTCTAAATTCTCCTCTACATGTCACAAAATAAAGGTTTAAAAATTCTATTCTATAATAATATGGACTTTCATCTTTTAAGGTGTGATGTATCATCCAGTCAGTGGATACAGTGCCATGAAGTCCCAACAAAGATCTGTAGATTCCCTGTGTCTGGTCTTATTGAAGGAAAGACATATCTGTTCAGAGTGAAAGCTGTAAACCAAGCTGGTGTTAGTCTTCCATCTAAGGCCAGTGAACCCGTCACCATGAGAGACTCTGCTAAAGAAGAAAGAGCAATAGGTTCGCTTTTGTTGTGATGTCTGATATAGCTTTAAGGAACTTTGCCATACAAGTGTTCAGTGAGGAAAGTAAGATATGTATGTACAATTTTTAGCTTTGATCTAATAAAATGTATAGATCTGTTATGCCACAGCTAGACCATTTAGCTTTTAAAGAGAAATAAGAAAGGTGTGTTAATTTTTTAGATGGTGGTCGTTTCAAGTATTGCTACAGCTAACACAAACACACACAGTTAAGTTATGACTGACACTGCAATTATAAATAACATCATGGAAATGTAATTAAATAATTACCCTGAAACATCCAACCTACAAAGCATTAACATTGCTGATGTTATTTATGTCATTTTTACCAAAAATACATAGGAAATATATAAAAACACAAGCCAACTATTGGAGCGAATCATTGTGTTTGAACAATAATAACATCTGTATTTTTGTTATATCTAGAGATCCCATATGATGAAGGCAGAAAGATCATTGTTAGCAAAGATGATTTAATTGGTAAGTTTTTATTTTCAGGCCAAGAGATGCAAAAGTACAATTTTTTTCAATAACAGATAATTTGCTGAACTTCACTAAGCTCTTTATAAATTTGCAATCAACTACCTCAAGCAATGTTCGGTGTATGAACAGATTTAGAAACAAAAAAAATCATTAAACTAATAGCGCCAAAATGACGCCCACTTTCTTGTGCTCTTTCTATTAAAGAAGAAACTGTCAAAGTCCCTTCGCCCCCTTCTAATGTCCATGCTGGGGAGGTCAGTGAAGATTACATTGTGCTTTGCTGGGATGAACCAGAACCACATGGGAAAGAACCTCTGTCTTACTATGTAGAAAAGGTAAATCTGCTTATTTTGTCTCCACTTATTAAATAACTAAACAAGAGTAATCCACAAGTGCAAAAAAATGAGGGTGTGCAATACAAAATTAATACTTATTTGCTTTTTTTGAAGAGATATGTACTCAGAGTATTCACATTTCAAACAAAGGTCAATATCAAAAAGAAAAAAGTAGGCTAATAGAGCCACAAAAAAAATCCTATGTGTCACACTCACACTCCTATAGGGACATAGGGACAATATCTACAATTAATTTCTTAATGTGTAGATATTTTAAAACTTCCCAAGGACTCTTCTGTACCATTACACACAAAAACCATATTGTAAGGGCACTAGGCAACTTAGTCATGCTCACCATAGGTGTAATCTTGTACTCTTGTTCCCAATGGGTCATAAAAACATTTGCATAACTGGGTGCCACTTGGGTGCCCATTGTTATCTACTTTATTTGCAAATAAAAATTATCATAAAGCCAAAAAAAGCCTATAATTATCTTCTTACTTTCCACTGCAAGCTCAGTTTGTTCTTTATGAATAGCTATATTTTTCTTTGTGTGTACAGAGATGTTAATTCACATATAATAGGTAATTTTGTGTCGATTTCTAAACTGGATTGGAATGAACATAAATCTAACAATATACCTCAGGGACTGGACTTTTGTGTTGTTGTTAACACACTTTTGTATAGACATTTTTAATGTTGGTCTTGAGCATCTGTTTAGTTGTATTCTATATTATTATATGTATTCTATATTATCTTTATTTGCTTATTACGATGACTCTTTTATTTGTGTCTTTTACCAAAAATACCATGTCTAGTCCATTGCAGGCAGCAACAAATGGCAGAGAATAAATCTGGAAACACCTGTGAATTCTCCAAGGCTGGCTGTATTTGAGCTTGATAAAGGCAAATCATATTGTTTCCGAGTTCAGGCTATAAACAAACATGGAGCAAGTGATCACTCAAAGCCAAGTGAACCCATCTCACTTGGGGCAACTCTAGGTAATTGCCTTGTGCAAGGTTTTTAAATGAATACACTTCATAATGTGATGTTACACCTTAACAAGACAAAAAAAGTTGCACATCTCAAAAATGTATCATGCAAAACAATGGTGAGACTGGTAGAGGATAAAGCCAAAAAAGTACCAATGGGTACTTTTATATGAAGAAACAAAATGTTTGCATAATATATGCTCTACTTTACAACCTCAAAAGAAGTGAATGTCCAGTAGTGCTACAAATAATACAATGCATAGATCATATAACAAAACTAAATATATATATACCGTATTTTTCGCTCTATAAGACGCACCTGCTGATAAGACGCACCTAGATTTTAGAGGAGAAAAAAAAGGAAAAAATATTTTGAGCTAAAAAATGGGCTAAAATATTTATTACAATAACTGAATAAGCTATGAACACAGTAAGACACACACAGTAAGACACACACAGACACAGTAAGACACACACAGACACAGTGAGACACACACACACACACACACAGTAAGACACACACACAAACACAGTAAGACACACACAGTAAGACCTCCCTCCCTAACCCCCCTTCTCAGTATCTCCCCTCTAACTCCCTAACCCCCCCTTCTCAGGATCTCCCCTCTAACTCCCTAACCCCCCCTTCTCAGGATCTCCCCTCTAACTCCCTAACCCCCCCTTCTCAGGATCTCCCCCCCCGCCCCGGTCACTTACCTTAAACTCCTGTGTTGGAAGCGTGAGGCGTTTGTCTCGGGTGCCGGCGCTTCACTGCTGAGCGCCGGCGTCTGACGTCATATGCCGGCGCCCAGCGTAAAGCGCCGGCACCCGAGACAAACGCTTCCAACACAGGAGTTGAAGCGCTGAGGCAGGCGGCAGTGGCGGCGGCCGCCGCCAGCAAAGGATTCCTGTATATCTGTCAGGCAGGGGGGCCCGAGAGTTGCCGAGCGGTTGTCTTCAGCAACCGCTCGGCACCCCTTGGGCCCCCCTGACTGGCAGAAATCCAGGACTCCTCTGCTGGCGGCCGCCGCCGCCGCCTGCCTCAGTTGCGACCCCGGATTTATCGGCGTATAACACGCAGGTAGGGTTTAAGCTCCGGATTTTAGTTAAAAAAGTGCGTGTTATACGCCGATAAATACGGTATATAAAAAATATGATAGTTTGTGAACTGAAAACTATAAGCAAATATATATTTTTTTTATTATTTTCAAGTTGTTCCTCCTGCACCAGATCATATGATGGCACTACGAGACACAAACACTTCAGCAGTTGTGCAGTGGGGTAAGGTGGAATGTGATCCAGAGATCCTTGGCTATTATATATACAGTCGGGTCTCAGGGGAAGCTGAGTGGCAACCAGTGAACAACAAGCCATTGAAATGTACAAGGTATGTATGAAGCAAGTCTGTACAGAACAACATAAAAATTAATAGTTGAGGGAAAGTTTATATGACAAAGAAAAAAAAATGTGTTACTTATCTTTATTGAAAAACTATAATTTTTGGGAACGTTTGGAAAATGTGGATATATACATAAATAAATACATGCTTAGGCTTGATGATGATTTCAATTTTCAAAATTATCATTAACACTTGTTCAGCTGAATTGATATGTGTAAAGCTAAATATTCCTTGTTCTTAATAACCTTTCTGACCGTTTTAGTGGATCTTTAATTGTAGTGTTATGAGATTGTGTGCAGTTCTTTCTATAAAATATTAAATGTTATAGGTTTACTGTCCCTGAGCTGGAGACTGGGAAGGATTACGAGTTCTCTGTTAGAGCAGTAAATGAAGCTGGGCTCAGTGAACGATCTCCTGTATCTGACCCTATAAACATAAATCAGGCCATTTGTGAGTATCATAACATCAAATAGGTGTTTTAATGCCACTGCCAAAAATGTGTCACTCCATCTGTATGACTCGTGCTGAACATTAACATCAAAGGTGCTTACAGGTCCATAAGAGAGAGGGAACTCCACCTAGTTAGACACATACATGGGCCAGTTAAAGGACAAGACATGTAGTGGAATTCTAGCTCCATCAACTTCACAGAAAGTATGGAAAAATGAGTCTGTGTTTCTTTAAAGCTTTGCAATCCTCTTAGTTTACTCAATGTAATGTAGCCATAGAGAGTCCAAACACATTAAGATTACTTAATCACTTAAACACTTGTGATTACTTCCCAGTAAGAATCTACAAGGTACTTTTATGAGACCTTTGACTCTTACAGGTTCACAATAAATGAAAAAAATGTTTACACGTCTTCCTTTGGCTACCCCAGATTGTCCATCTGCTCCATATGACTTCGTGCTTTTAAGCTGTGGGAAAGATGAAATGACTATAGGCTGGAAAGCTCCCAAGTTCACAGCTGGCAGAGAAGTGCTTGGATACTACCTTGACCAGCATGACTCATCGGAGTTGACATGGAAAGATGTGAGAAGTGAACCAATTCCTAAGAGAACATGCAAGGTACAGCAGACTTATGAACTATTGTTTTTCTTGTTCTGACAAATGGATACTCTTTCCTCTGAAGTTTTAATCACATTAAAAGAACACAAATGTTTAAGAAGCGTTTTCAGTTAAGTGTCACATAACAATTAAATAATTATTTCTGGAAATTGTTTGAAAAGTGCTAGGACTGGTGTTTGCAACATTGCATTTAGACTGCTAAATGTGCTAGAATAGTTGGAACAGCACATTTGTTTTAGACTATAGTTTATTTGCATCTGTTAGAATTTCTTAACTTTTTCAAGTGATAACGTTTGATTTCTCTTCATATTCTCACAAGGTAACTGATCTACATGAAGGTCATTTTTATGAATTCCGAGCTAGAGCAATGAACTCAGCAGGAGTAGGAAAGATGTCAGAACCAAGTGACCTCTTCAAATGTGAAGAGTGGACGATGGCAGTGCCGGGTAATACAATAAGACAGACTATAAATTCCATGCTGTCATGGCATTTTCTGCAACGTAAAACTGAGATTTCAGTTATTCATGCTTCTAACTGTACGCTTTGTTCTATAGTCTGTTGTTCTATCCATGGATGTCAACAAACTTTCTCCTACAGGTGTTCTTTGCGTTTGTGAATGAGACTATATAATTGTTGTAAGGATTGATTGGCTGATTGTTCTTGTTTTTGACCATTCCTTACTAACACCCCTTTCTGCATGCCGTCTTCCCTTAACTACTGATGTGATAAAGATTGTCTCTTGTCTGGAATCTTTAAGACTCCTGTATGAGGAAGCCAAAGTTAACTGATAGGGCTAGTTCTAAGCTGGGTATAGAGCATTATTTTTTTCTTTGGGATTCTATGCTGACCCCTAGATAGTGACCTAGAGTAGTTAGAAACCATCTGAATCAAATTTTCTTGAATTTCTTCCTATTTTGAATATGAATATCATACTTATTTTACAAGTTACAGTGTTTTTTCTTTACACTAGTAATGTTCTATGATATGACATATAATAATTTGCTGGCCACTGGACTGTGAAAAACATCATATGCCCAGTTATTAGACAATTTACTGAGTTAGATTAGGTATGGTATTAAATGCAAATAGGAGACAGATTGTCAGACTAGGTAGAAAAGTAATTGTCCTACTCTGGTCAATGTAATGTCTTAATAACATGATCTTTCCCAGGTCCCCCTTATGATGTAAGATGCACAGAGGTGCGTAACACTTCACTAATGCTCCACTGGGAGCCTCCTGTATATGAAGGTTGCAGCTCAGTCACTGGTTACTTCATAGAGATGCAGGAGGAAGGATCTGATACATGGAAGAAAATTAATGAAAGCCCAACATCTGACACTCATCTGAGGGTAAATATAGAAATCAATATATGTTATACTACAATCAAGCCCGCAGTGGTAGCAATAGTAAACATTTTGAAGGTCAGTAATATTTGATAGCACATATGACCTCTATATGACTTACTTTTTTATTTCTTTGACATGGACTTTGAAAATACTTAGGTATGACTATTTCTAATTGAACAGAATGAAGAATTGTTATGTTTAGGCAAGGAGCTTTATTCCTCCACAATTAAACGTCATTGTATTCATAGCACAATTGGCCAAAAGCCAAATACAAAGTGAGAGGTCCCACTTCGGTAAGGAAAGAAGACACAGGCGATGAATTAACAGGCTATTAAGAGTCAGTGGGATATTCGTTTGTGACAACATTTCTTACAGTGATATGCCAGCTGTGCATTTCATTTTAAACCAACATCTCCTCTGTGACCTTTGGAACCAATTTATTTTAGGATATTAGGAGATATATCATTATAATTACTATTTGTTATATAAACCATAATAAAGCAAATATGGTTTTTTTTGTTTAATAGATTTCCGACTTGGAGACTGGAAAACCATACCAGTTCCGTGTCATTCCAATTAACTCTGCTGGAACTGGGAGCCCATCTCTGCCCTGTGATCCTGTGATTGCTGTAACCAAACCAGGTGCGATCCGCTACAATATATATATATATATATATATATATTTATTTTTTTTATTTTATTTTTATGTGTGTGCCATTTCTTTTACAATACCAGCTTCTTTCATTTCACAGGTACTAATGAGATAGAAGTTGGTGTTGATGACGAAGGAGTCATTTTCCTTTCTTTTGAAAATCCGGAGCCAATAGAAAATCCCCAGTTCATCTGGTCAAAAGATTACAAGGGAGCTCCAGATCCAGAGAAAACAGAGATATCTACAGAAGGAAATAAGTAATCTTAATAAACGCTTATTCATCCATTGTTCACATTCCTGTGCATGTCTGCTTTTAACCTGTGGATTGGCGGTGTAATATTGTTTCCATGGGAGCTATGTGATAGTACTTCCTGAATGAAAACCAATGGCCATATTTTTCCTATTGAGAAACAATGAAAACATTCTGTGGTCCAAAATAAAACACCAAAGACTGAGAAGCTGTATATATATTTGACACAAGGTCCAAGGTCAGCTTTGACCCTAACAGTGGCCAGACATACTGGTTATCGTTTCATGGTATTTGCTAAAAAGTTAAAATGAGCCATCTTGCTGAGGAAACCTGTCAGTGTCCCTTAGCACTTTTGTCCAGAGAAATTGTCATAGACATACCACTTTTGCAACAATCGTCCAAATTGATTGTAGAGAGGACAGTGGTGTATTTATCAAAATGCTTCTCTAAGTTTGACCCAGGGCAGAGATCCCAGTGAGCCACATTGTCTCATTCAAGATGATCTAATAATGACAATGCTGACAATATACATGAAATAAACTGGGCATCTACAACATGTTGCATAAAGTTGAATAATGATTGGGAAATAAAAAGTTTTAATGTATGCATATTTGTATATGTTTTGTTCTATTAGGTCCAAGCTAGTGTTAACAAATCCATCTGCAGATGATCTAGGAACTTATTCTGTGGAGGTGCTGAACACTGATGGGGTATCTGCTAGCCACACACTAACAGAAGAAGGTATGGAAAGATTTGGAAAATATCAAATTGTGGTCCACATATGAAGTTTGATGAGATGGAATGGTCCAAACTATCCTAAAAATTAATATTTATGAAAACTAATATCCATATTTCCTTCCCTTTTAGAATTAGCAGATCTGTTGAAGAAAAGCCATGATGTGCAACATCCATGTAAGTAAATCTAACTACAATACTCAATTGAGGCACTTGAAATTATATGGCAGCATCTTTTTCTTATGTAAGGTATATTAATATATGAGTAATTTATTTATACAATGCATATTGAGGATAAGAAATTATTCTTAAAAATATATTTTTATGATAGTATTTTTATATATATATATATTAGATTGTTTTATTAATTTCCTATATTTAAAAAGATGTTTACCATAATGATGAATTGATTAGCAAAGCTATAAGACTTGTTTACTGTGTACAGACACATAATGGCCATTATTTAATTATGACTTGATGTGTATATATATATATATATATATATATATATGTAGATGTCCTGATGAAAGTCTAATAAATAGACTGAAACGTTGATTAGAAAACTGCAGTTTCTTGAGTGATTATTTAAAGAAGTCCCTGGACTGCAGGTAACTATTTTTGGATGTTTTATATATATATATATATATATATATATATATATACACTCACTGACCACTTTATTAGGTACATCTTGCTAGGAGCGGGTAGGACCCCCTTTTGCCTTCAGAACTGCCTTCATTCTTCATGGCATACTCTTTGCCAGATCTCAATCCAAAAGAGCACCTGTGGTGGAACAGGAGATTCGCATCATGGATGCGTAGCCGGCAAATCTGCAGCAACTGCGTGATGCCATCCTGTCCGTATGGACCAAAATCTCTGAGGAATGTTTCTAGCACCATATAGAAAATATGCCAAAGAATAAAATAAGTTCTGAAGGCAAAAGGGTGTCCAACCCGGTACTAGCAAGGTGTACCTAATAAAGTGGCCAGTGAATATATATATATATTTTATATTTCAAAAAGTGTGGAAGCTTTTCGAATGTCCCTTGAATATATATGTATATGCAAGCACTTTGATGAAGCCTGATTGGTAGGCCAAATGCGTCAGTGAGAGCATATTTATCAAGTGAGAACGGAGGCGAAGCTGCCTGTTCACACCAGGCTTTGTGACGATGGAACCCCTCTTTGGCACAAGGCGAAAAAAGCACACCGGCAATTATTGCAAGATCTATTCATTTAAGTTGCATCTCCGAAAGGTGTGCCCACCAGTTCGCTCTTTTTTTTTTTTTTAATTAAAAAACATGTTATTTGTCTACAGCCTATACAATTTAATTCACTTAACAGAGAAGAATAAGGATAAAGAGTTCATAATCTTACTCATGTGCAGAACATAGCCTCATGCTGAGATCCAGCAATGTCTAAAATACTTCCTCCCTGAATTTTTTTCACCAGGGATTTGTTTGTAGTACCTCTGTTAAAGAAAATATTACCCAAAATTGCTGCTGTTTTGAAACTGTAAGTTACTTTGGTCTGCTGCCCAACACTTCTAGGTACAAACAAAGAAATACATTGTCCCTCCTGATAATAGATGAATGAGGAGTAGCCCATTTGTTTCAAAGCCTATGAAGCGAGCAGAAATTAACTATGTCCAAGATCACTTTCAAATAATGCTTATTTTAGATATTGCAGTTCTTCCTTAAATTCAAATTCTATGATTCTAGTGATACAGCTTATATCTGGCTGGAATAAAGAAGTATTGGAAAATGGAGATGTGCGGCTTTGGCTACAAGTGGAAAAGTTGTCTCCTGCTGCAGACTTAGAGATGATTCTTAATGACAAAATTATTAATACTACACCAGTAAGTATATTGTCTCTATGCTATATACTATACATGCTAAGTGTCAATTTTGTCCAGCTGGCGGCAACTGTATGAAAAAGTTCCTATTTTCTTATATAGAAATTGGATGCTTAATTTAAAGTGAATCTGTTTTGTTTAAGTCTTTATATATCCCAAAATACACACTAAGAGTGAATAAAATATGTAAGAGTGAAATATGTTGGTGCTTCGGCACTGGAACAGAATATCCTGTAAGGTCATGTTATTGACATGTCATGTTAGATTTTAATGTTGACCTGTTCTTATACGATAACCTGTTGCGTAATAACTTATATCTGCCCATATTTTCCTCCATGAAGTAGGTTTTTCAAAAAGAAAGAGTGCAACTGTCTTTGGAAAACAATTTTTTATACCTTTTGTCCATCCCTAACCACAAACATATGACCATGCCCCATCAAGTTCCAGCTTACAAACTTTATTTAAATACATGCGATTAATTAAAATAATGTTTGCCTTTTCTTGGGGGGGGATATAATAATGTTAAATAATATTTTGCCAAATATTTGAATCAATAAACATAAAATATGACTTCATTTGTGTAGAAACGAAAGATAAATTTTGATAAAGAGAATGGTCTCATTGAAATAATCAAGGAAGATTTTGGCACGGAAGATAAAGGAACATATACAGCCAAAGTGGCTGATGGAAAAGCATCAAACCAGTTCAGCCTTATCCTCACTGGAGAAGGTTAGTGGATCTTTTTTTTTGCACATAAATCACTTCACAAAACCTATAATCAGGAAATGTTTGTTTTAAAATAAGTTTTAGCAAGTTTCTAGATTTGAGATGTTATATGTAAAATGTCCCTGATAACCCCACTAAAGTACAATGTATTTTAAAGTAATCTGTGAATAGTTTACAGTTTCTCACCCTGAAAAAGAATATATGTTAATTAGATGTGTATGGACATACAATCTTGTGTAAAACATTTACCATATATGGTATTGGATTATGAAATTACCGTATTAAGCATGATGAAAATCTTTAGCTGCCAGAAGGTCTATTAATGCAATGAGCTTTTGTGTGAATAAATAACTCAAACATTATCATTTCCATTGTTACAGAGTTTGATCAAATTTTGGATGAGTCCAACCAGAAAAAGAACATGTGGAAAAAGAAGAACGGTATGAATTCAAAAGCTACAATAGAATAATATCAAAGAATAATTTACTATAGAATAATATAAAAAATAGAAATCTATTTTATAGAAATATGTAATCGAATATGATATGGAAAGTATTGCCTCCTACGATTGTATATTATATTTTTAAGTACATCTTGTTTACTATATGAAAAAAATATTCCAAACAAAAAAGTTTTCTATGAGAGGCTGTGTTGCTTTTTTATAACAAGATCATGAGAAGTTGGAAATAACCTGCTCTACCTTTGATGGATGTAAGCTTCCATATAAACAATTACCTATGCCTGCTTTGTCCATTTTTGTGTATCTTTATAAATTTACACCACAAAATCTAGGTTGTGGTGATTGTGGGCTAATATTCAATATTCTTCTTTGAGCCAAAAACTTGTATAGTCAGATCTCACCCATAGCCTGCTAGTTTAACACATATAATCGATTCAATGATCAATGATCTGCCAATTTCTACCTTGTTCTATGTCACCACAAAAAGCTGCTTAACTCCAACTCTGTAAGAAAAGAGAGATAATATTCTGTTTTTGTAAAGTTTGATAATTAGGATAGCACTTCACACCCATTTATTTTTTATGCATAATTAATTTTTATCCTTATTATCCAACTTAATTGCGCTGTAATTAAATTGTATAATTTTCCCTTATAAAGCATATATTAGTGCACCTTGGGCTCCCATTTAATCAGCCATGTAATCTTTATTTGGTGTTAAATGATGGTAGAAAATGTGATTCCCCAACTAAACCTCAAATAGCCATAGTGGACTTTAAACTACATTGAAAGCAACAGAACATCTACTAAGTGATTCAAAGGGATGTGCAGCATTTAAGGTGTCTACAATGGATACATCTTATACATATACATTGTAAGCCACAAAAAAAAAACAATCTAGAAATGTTCAGACACACACAAAAACCCAATGAACTCTACAAGCCTGACACAAACAGAGAGCTCTTGTACAGATAATTTAACCTTACTTAATGAACAACAAATGTTTATAGATCCTGGTTGATTTTGTCTGTGTTTCACAAAAATGTGTTTAGATTCTAATAAAAATCATATATTCTATATCTCAAGATTGTAAGCTTGCGAGCAGGGCTCTCTCAACCTAATGTATCGGTTTGTCTAAGTCTGTCAATTGTCTTGTCATACCCCTTGATTATATGTATTGCATTAAGCGCTACGTAAACTGTTGGCGCTATGTAAATAAAAGATAAACATAATAATGTATTGAACATCCCCTGTTTCTCCATTCCAGGACCTCATTTTCTGGAGCAGTTGCAGTGGAAGGTTACAGAAGACTGCCATGTTATTATAATATGCAAGGTAAACTATTTTTTTAAAACCTAGAACATTACTTAAATGTTTGTCTTAAAACATTTACTGTTACTTTATATGTAAATTAAGAAGCTGTAAACAGAACTAATACTGTTTAAAAATATGTATTTACATCATAACAGGAACAGCTTTGCCCTATTGTTAAAAGACGTTAATCTATTGGTTTGTCTTAGTCTGTCAATTCTCGTCTTGTCATACGCCTTGAATATTTGCATCGTATGAAGTGCTGCTTAAATTTTTGGCGCTGTATAAATAAGATGATGATAATGTTTCTATGCTTCTATTTCTGTGTTTTAACATGTACCTTGATGGGTCATGACAGAGTGGTGGGACAGGTTGATTTGGAATTAATTGCTGCCTTGACATTCACCAACATATAGAAGAACTGGTACATGTTTAACATATACTATATGTTAACTAAAACATAAATTGGCAAAAACTGAGTTTGCAGCTGCATATTGCAGCACAGACAAGTTAATACAAGTTGAAACAAGCAAGCAAGCCAGCAGATTTGTTAACCCACCTTAGGAGGAAACAAGGTAACTTGTGAAGTTATCACATACCAAACCCATAACCCTATAAATACATTTAGAAAAATGTAATTTTTTTTAATGGATCCCCCCAGGCACCCTCTCAACTGTGTGCAGTGGGATTGGAGGGTAATTAAATAACCCGGGTGACACAGAGGCATGAAGCTCAGCCATAACTTCCCCCGTAACTCCTCACCTTGCCCCACTCCCTTTACCCATTGGGGTTAAAGTAGGAAAAAGCCTTTGGAGAGGCATAGAGCCCAGCATACTTCTCTACTGTCATTCATCTGCTATCCTGTGGGATAGGAGGAAGTAACATACAAAAAATAAATACCAAAAAATCTTTTTTCAAACCATTACCTGAAGGCATGTTTTTTGCAACAAGTTTTTGCTTTTTTTGCTTTATTTATTGAGCAGTCCCTTTTCATGGGCTGAAAAGTATATAGTGAGTATACAAGTTGCTTTATGAACGTTGACCGTGTGAGCAGTTAACCCTTAACTTGGATGACAAATTGACTTTTTAATGAATCAACGCTACAGTGTGCTACAACACTATTTAGAAAATGTCATTATTCTCTTATCTATGATATATTATATCATGATATATAATATCTATTATATACAGGTAACAAATATAACTAAAGAAACAACTCTCAAGTGGTCTATGGACAAAAAGTCACTTTCTAAGGGGCAATACGATAGCCAGAGTGGGGATGGAAAACTTACAATTGAAAAGGTAAGTAGACCCCAGAAATATTGGTTGTTTTAAAAATACTGTAGCAATACTATAACAGAGTAAAACCAGACAGGGAGATAAGAGCTACACCAGTGTTTTTCATTGAAATGTTGCATCAAAGCTAATAATGGAAATTGAAAAAAGTAAGGTTTTAATTGATAATCATGGCTACATGATGATTCATAAGAGCAGGGTTACTCTATACAGCAAATTATTACAGGTAAGGTCTACCAAAAGTTTATGGAGTCGTTGTTGGTCAAAGGCAAATTATATGGGCATGAAATGCACACATGTAAAGTAGTACTGTTTTTCTCATCAACGCAACGCAAAAAAGTTGACGTTTTTCTGTCAAAACAACTAAAAAGACACGCTTTCCACTATTTTTCTAGTTTACTAATGAAGACAAAGGGAATTACAAAGCTGTTGTGAAAGATAGCAGAGGGGAAGATGTAAGTGATCTGGATCTCAGTAAGGAAGGTAGGTGGCCTTCTCCAACTCTGATGTGCATAATTCTACTCATGATCCTGCACAGTAAGGTTATGAAGCCACAGAAAGTATGTCGGATTGTAAACTCTTTGAGCAGGGCCCTCCTTACCTTTTGCTTCATAGATTAAAATTGTTATGTACTATTTGTTATGTCCTGCTTACCCATTTTAAAGCGCTGAAATGATGGTGCTTTACAAATAAATAATAACATACAGTATGTAGCCTTCATCTAGAAAACAGCAACACACTTTCTGTTTTGCAAAGGGACATATTGTAATGGTACCCACATTTTTATTTCTGAGTTACTTTCTGTTTTTTTTATCCATTCCTGTCATGTTTAGGAAAATATACACATAAGTTCTGAGCAAAAAATGTATTAAAAAATATGTACCATATGGTACAGATTCATGACTTCTAGCTGGCACATGTTCTGACGCATTCCATGTAAGAGAATTTTTTTCAAGTATAGAATGATCTTTACAAGTGTTTCTTGTTGTCTAGTTGGCCAATAATGTAAGTTTTAGCAAAACAAAGATTTTCAGATTTTTAATTTAAAAAAGTACCTATGAACTGCAAGATAGGTCTTATGGGTAGAGGCTCCAAGAGCAACATGTTCAATTATAGATGATGTCATTAACTTTCCAAGTGATATTATTTATTGTTGAAGTATAGAACAGGTTGCATTATTGAAGGTTCTGAGTGATAAAAGGTAAGAATCACATTTAGCCAGGACAAAGTATACACTATGTGTGATGAGGACACAGACTCTTACCATCCTAGGCCCCTGTGCACTGTTGATCCAGATCCAATAAAGAGCAATATCTATTTAAAGAAGTGCAGACATGCAACACGGTAAAAAGATATGCCAACAAAAACTGCAAAGTATATGTTAGTGAAATTTTTATTGTAATACATTGTAAATCTTCCTCCCAAAAATATGAAACAAATGGTACTTTAAATTAGTAATAATAATAATAATAATAAAATATTTATGTATTTCAGGATTTGAAAACATTATGAAAGAGATTTGCAAAATTAGTGGTAAGTCAAGTTTTTACAATGGTGTGTTTGCAACAGTAAAATGCAGTTAATTCCTACAGCGGCATGTTCTGGATTAGAAACAGCCCCTCCCCCATTTACCTGGAGAAGTTCACCTCATTGTATTCCCTGATAAATGGTAGCTAAATGGCCTGGTTTTGGAGATCCTATAACCAGCCAATATACAATGCACAAGTTATTACTTAACAAGTACAGACCTTCGTAGTATCATTCTTTCACGTTGTGCAACCTTTTCAGGCGGATTGCTGGCATATGATATCATGTCCTTGAACTCTGCACAAATAGGATGCTCAGCCGCAGGAAAAGGAATTAAGTCTGGACAAGTGGCCGGGGGTGCTGCCCTGGGTTCAGGCTTAGCAAAGAACCCCTATTTAATATAACAATACATACAACAAAAACACAATCTAGTTTAACTATTAACACAGAAATGATTGCATTGTTCTTACATCATCACTGTGTGAGTTAGAAAAAGAATGTGAACCCCTAGGATCAACAAAAGCTTATTGGAGTCAGGAGTTAGCAAACCAGGAGTCCAATTATTGAAATGGAATTGGAGGTGTGTGTGTGACGGGATGCCCTGTACCCCTACTGGTTACTCCTGCCAAACGTTACTTCCTCCTGCCGGGACACCAGCGATTAACCCCTTCAGCGTCAGACAGAACCAGTGTTGTAGAGAGAAGGGGGACTGTCGCTGCACCGGAGCTGCATTGGCACTGTGGCTAGCCAAAGCTTAGCTACACAGTGTGGCTGTTGTCCTGAAAAGGACAAAAAAGGATCATAGCAGCCCACCCCAACCATCAGACAACACTCATGTTGAGGTGAAACACAGGCGCTTCCCTGACTTCTGGCTGAAACCTGCTGGATATCAGATCCAGGTACACATACTGGCCATGGAGGGCTCGGTCCTGTAAATTCTGACCCGATGGAGAGTAAAACACCACACATAAAACCCACCCCCAAAATACAGGCTCCCCAAATCTGTGTCCAAGTCCCACAGTCTTTAGAGTCTCTTGTACTTTGGGAAACGTGGCACTCTGTACCAGGGCCCATAGTCTGTAGGAAGGAGGCTGGCACTCAGTCCCCTCCAGGAGCCCATGGCACGGAGGCCTCCGTGACAGTGTGCTTTAGAGTTACTTTAACATAAAAAAACACCCTAATACTTTTAGTATGCTATTCCTACAAAGCATCTGCTGATGTGAACCGTGCCTCACACAAAAAAAGATTGCAGAAGACCTTGAACTGTTAATTTGCATTAAGATGGAAAGGGTTACAAAGTAATCTCATATTCATCAGTCCACAGTTAGACAATGGAAATGATAAAGTACTGTGACTATTCTACCTACGAGTGGGCACGCAGCCAAGATGCTTAATGAGGTAAAAAATAACCCTAGAGTAACAGCTAAATGCTTGAAGGAATCATTGGAACTGGTTAACATTTCTGTTCATGAGTCTATTGCATGAAAAACATTGAACAGGCATTGAGTCCATGGAAGGACACCACGACGGAAACCGTTGCTCTCCAAAAACACATCGCTGTTTGCCAAAGATCACCTTGACATTCTACAACACTACTGGGAAAATGTTTTGTGGATTAATGAAATTAAGGTTGAATTGTTTGGGAAGAACATGTAGCACTGCATATGGTGTAAAAAGGGCATCACATACCCACATGAAAACATAATCCGTACAGTGAAGGGAGCATCATGATTTGGGGCTGCTTTGCTGTCTGGACAGCTTGGCATAATCAAGGGCACAATGAACGCCCACGTTTATTAAGGTATCAAACAGAATAATTTCAGGGTGGCTGTCTGCCAGCTGAAGCTCAGTAGACATTGTGTAATGCTGCAGGACAATGACCCTACACATCAAAGTAAATCTACCACAAAGAAGGACGAATTGTCTAATATTGTGTGCAGCTCTGATCCAGAGCTACTGGAAGCTAAATCCAAGGGTTTATTTATTCACCAGCACTGTGAATGTTTAATGGGTGTGCTCAATATAGGCATGAAAGATTATCATTGTTTGTTGCCAGTTTAAGCATATTGTGATCAGATCACAATAAATGAATGATGAATGCTGAAAACCAGGTAATTCCAAAGGGGTTCATTTACTTTTTCAAACCACTGTATATCGAACATTTTTTTCCAGTACAGTTAAGATATATTTCCATGTATGATCACCATGTCCTCTGCCTATATGGAGCATATGACTGCATTTACATAAAACATTTGCTTCTGCTAATTTGTGCTTCACTGACAATTATCAAAGGCACCTGACATACCAAACTGCACCCATTCTTCCTCCTGAAATAAATATCCTCATTCTTACTGGTAAAGTCACCAAATACAATTTTAAGCAGAGTATTCCATTTCGTGTTGGTGTAAACCTTAGTTCACCATTTTATGGCAAAATGGAGAATTACAGCAAATTGTATGCAATTCTTTTTTTTAATTTTATGTTGCCCATAGTAGGCCACGTGTCTGCATCTGTACATGTAGTTTGGCTAATTGCCTGTCCAATAGAAACAAAACAACAGCTACCTAAATGAGATTTGCAATTTATGTTTTCATTATATATAGATTCTAAAGTCACAAGAGCAGAGCCTTCTTTTTCACCTTTACCAGTATGCCTTAACGTGTGTTAATGTTATAGTCAGTTATTGTTAATTTTCGCTACTCTCTCTAATTACAGCACTAATAAATCAGCTGGCACTATATAAATAAATGTAATATACTATTTGCAACCTTGCATCTGAATACTGTACCTCACTGTGTGGAGTAAGTACACTCAATTGCACATTTTTAAATATTTCTACTTTTTATGATCTGACTCTAGATAAGAGACTTTTCCAGTTTTCTTCTTCTTTTAGTAATCAATAAAAAATGTCTCTTGTTTACCCCTTAAGCACTTTCTGCTTCTCCATTGAAATGTCAAGGCACTTCGGAAGGAATTAAAATATACAGCGATGTAAAATATTTCACTGAAAGCATGAATCCAACTTGGCACCACAAGTATGTCTCCTCATTTGAGTTCATTTAGAAGTGGCATACTAACATTGCACAGAATGACAACTGAAAACACTGTTGGACAATAACAGGATATATAACTGAATTATAGAGGATTATAATATTAACCGGTATTTCCAGTTACAACCAATTTTGTGAAGTTATCTGGAAATATCTTTAACAAAAATAATTTGTTGAAAATATTGTTTTTGAGAACTCACAAGTATACATCAATGTTCATTATTAATTAAAACAAGATATAATCCATCAATTTATTATTTGATTATGTGCATATTTCAAGTCTTTTTTGGATCTTTCACAGAAACAAGAAATTGGACAGTACAGACAGAGTTAAATCGGGAAGCACAATGAACCAAGTCTGGCTTCATATAATCAACCCTACAGATGCAGACAAAGGGCTGTATGTTTTAGAACTATTTGATGGCAAAGACATTCATAAACGGACCCTTGACCTGAGTGGTAAAGGTAATCCTCATCTGTGTCATATGCACATACGTCCATCACTGACACAGTAGTTCTGAACGATATTACAGACCAATGTCCAAACGTTTGTCGAAGACAAACATTACCAGACAGAGTTGGCCCTACATAAAGAATAGAAATGCAATATGGCAACATCTTGTGCAAGTCTTCACACTGATTAATACATTATGCAGGGCCATATCAGCCCATCTTGCAGGAGGTGCTCAGCTCATAACAATTTGTTTGTTGACATACAAACTCCCTGACCCATAAATTGCCCATTTGGCTCAGAAACATACCTAGATAAAAGGATGTATGTGAAATTGATACATTGCTGTCAGTTTTAACACTTGCCAATGTGTGGTTGCAGGGAACATATATCTTGCATACTAACATCTGTTAAAGCAAGTTGGTTTTGTGATTGCATTGCTATAAACAAAAAACCCAAAATGACTAAATACACCAACTGATAAACCAATAATGAAAGAAGCGCTGAGAAATATTTTACCCAAAGCTGAACAGACATGTACAGAATGTGCTGACCCACTTAGATAAAAACACTGATTGCAATCGCTAGTATGTTAAGCAAATACACCTTACCAGTTCTGTCATTTTATTTATTTCTTTAAATAATGACAAAATACACATTTAAGATGTTTTTAGTTTCTATGGTAACAGCCAATGAGTGCCTGTTTTTTTTTTGTTTGTTCTTTACCAACAATGTATTTTTCTGCTTAATTACAGCATTTGATGATGCTATGGCTGAACATCTCAAATTTAAGTAAGTGTATTAGCTCCACGTTCAACATCTTATTGTACAGTATTTGCTCAGTTAGAAGACAAGGTTTCTTATATTAGAGGTCGTCTAATAATCAGACCTTAAATAGAGGCCTGGATCCTCATCTGCCGGGGCTCCTCTGACGGAGCGCCGGTGTGACATTACCTTCTGGTGCTCTGTAGAAGCCCCGCCGGCAGTACTGGCCAGCAGCAGCGGAGGTTGTCTACTTGCATTGCGCAGACGTTCACCAGCTGCCAGGGAGGAGGATCCCCTGCAGCGCTGCAGGAAACCTGGTTCCTCCTCTCTGGCAGCCAGTGAAAATCTGCACGATGCACTTAGACAACCTCCGCTGCTGCTGGGGTTTTCTATGACAGAGCACCGGAGTGATTTGACCTTCCAGGGCTCAGTCATAGAAGCCCCGGCAGAAGTCCTGAGTAACAGTGGAGGTTGTCTGCAAGCATCATACGGACATCCACTGGCTTCCCCCACTTGACACCAGGGAGTCTGGAGCGTGGGGGATAAGTCTAGCGATGCAGGGGACCTGGATCCTCCTGTGTATGCCCCCCCCAACTTCTGAGCTGGCTTCTGAGTCCCCGGTGCTTAGTCCGGGCAGCGTGTAGAGCTCTACGCGATTCGCATAGAGAGGAAGTTGTCTACGCGAATCGCGTAGAGTTCTACACGCTGCCTGGACTAAGCACCGGGGACTCAGATGCAGGGGACCTGGATCATCCTGTGTTATGCCCTCCCCCAACCCCCAACCCACCGGTGCTTCTGAGTCCCCGGTGCTTAGTCCGGGCAGCGTGTAGAGCTCTATAGAGTGAATCGCATAGAGCTCTACACGCTGCCCGGACTAAGCACCGGGGGACTCAGAAGCACCGGTAAGTTTGGAGGAGGGAGGGAGTGTTAAATGGGGGGCATAAGGCATTTCTGGAGGCAGAGTGCTCTGTGAAATGCCTTTTAACCCCCATTAATGCCACTCTGCCACCAGAAATGCCTTTTAACCCTCTATACGCCACTCTGCCTCATGAAATGCCCTATACCTCCCTATATGCCACTCTGCCCCATAATATGCCTTTTAACCCCCTAAATGCCAGAGTGGCATATAGGGGTATAAGGCATTTCTGGAGGCAGAGTGGCACATAGGGGGTTAAAAGGCGTATCATGGGGCACAGTGGCATATAGAGGGTTAAAAGGCGTATCATGGGCCACAGTGGCATTTAGAGGGTTAAAAGGCATATCATGGGGCACAGTGGCATATATGCGGTATAAGGCATTTCTGGGGCAGAGTGGCAAGCCTGGGGGCAGATGTGCATAACTGGGGGGGGCAGGTTGAAAAAAAAGAAAATAAAATTTTTTTTTCTCAATCGTAGCTTTTATTCACAAACAATTGTTCACATAGTTTACATGAATTCACATTTACTGGTAAAACTTTTTTCCTATAGGGTCGTCTCATATTCAGGCTTTTTCTTTTTTTCATAAATTAATATTCAGATTTTGGGGGGACGTCTTATAATCAGGGTCGTCTTATAATCGAGCAAATACGGTATATAGCATATAAGGCATATCAGGGAGGCAGAGTAGCAAATATGGGGGGTATAAGGCATATCAGGGAGGCAGAGAGGCATATAGAGGGGGTATAAGCCATATCAGGGTGGCAGAGGTATTTGGTAGGATACTTTAATGTTACAACATATTACAGATTAATAAATGTCATTGTTGTGTTAAGAAATCTTAAGTTACAAATATTTTATTGAAAACATACATGTCGGCATGCATGCATGCAAACTTTTCCTCCTGGCATCCTAAGAAAAAAGGGTGAGGAGCCTCAGGTAGGCAGAGTTACGCTAGTGCAGTATTGTGCTCCAGACTATCTGGTACAGATACTCAGTAACTGGAGCTTATTTATCAGCGTTTAGGCTGTGTACGTATCTCACACATGCACAGTTTAAATGTAACGCTGCCAGTCGGTAATTTATATACTGTGACAGACCCAAATTTGATGGGAAGGGACTGAAATTCGGGACTATTGGCAACTGTGTAAAAAGATGGTTTAGAAAGTTAAGTCGAGTCAGAGAATTAAACTCTGTGAATTGGTAAAACCCAAAACAAGATGTGGATTTAGTTATATTTGAGAATTACCAAGGTCTTATAGTAAAGTAAATAGGGCACTTTAAACAAGACGTAGATGGGATTTATTAAAGTATTTATTTTCTGAGAATGTGGCAGATAAAAGAATTCCAGCTATCATATTTATAAATTTAAGGAAAAAAAGAGATTTTACAGAAGGTACTAAAATGGGAAGACTAGATGGTCCAAATGGCCATCTGCCCTTGAATTCCATATTTCTGATATAGGTTACTTTTTTTTGTAGTTAACATGTAGTTATGTTTCCTATACTAATTACACTTGATTGGAAAAATTATTACGCTATATTTTCAACAAACAGAACAATGACTGAACTAACGTAGTAAGGTTTTCATTCATTTGTTTTACACATTCCTACAATGGTTTGTGTTTTTGTTGTTTTACAGGGAAGCTGCTATTACAGAGAAAAGTAAGTGCAAAACTGAAAATGTTGCCCATCTGTTATCCCAGATTGTAAGCAAGTTGAAAATACTGAATAGTTAAACATTGTTCATTTATTAGTCAAGCAAAACCAACATGGATACTCTTCGACGAGAAATTTGCAGGAGTTAGCCTTTCATAATGCCTAACTAAATCAGTTAGGAGATGCATTCTCCTACCTAAAACGTGTGGTTTATGGAATAACCTACTTTCCAGTTTATTTTATTTTGTAAAAGATTTTCGTAAGGTAGCATCTTTATATCATCCTAAGTTGATACAGAACTGTTGCTGGCTTCCATTATAATATTTTTAAATATTAAGTCATATTTGCTGTCTATAAAGGAATTTTGTTTATATTTTTTGCAACTTTGTGCTATCTCCAGATCGTGCTAAAGTAGTCCGAGGTCTCCCAGATCTAGCTACAATAATGGAAGACAAGGTAAAACTATATTTTAAGTATAAACAATGTATTATAGAAAGCATTACAGAGTAAACTGTTTGGAGGTCCTCACTAGATCATCTACAGTTACACTTTCATGGTTAAAAGTCAAAGCTTCTTTTTTTTTTTCCTAACAGACTCTGTGTCTGACATGTCACATATCTGGGGACCCTTCTCCTGAAATTACCTGGATAAAAAATGAGAGAAAGGTGATGTTTAAAGACAGATACAAGTTGGATGTGAAAGGTACAGTGGTAACCATTACCATAGATAAGATTTGTGCCGAGGACTCTGGGAGATACAGCATTACAGTAAAGAACAAATATGGTTCAGAGACTGGCCAAGTTACTGTGAGCGTCTTCAAACATGGTGAAGAACCAGAGGAACTTAAAAAGACAATGGGAAAACCTCAGAAACTAAAGTGAAATCCATAGTTAAAAGAAGTGTTAAATCTGATTTAATCTGCCTTATATAGTGACACTTTACTGAAGCTGCTTCTACACATTAAGTGTATGTTATATCGCTCTGGTGTGATTTTCTTTTTGCAGTTTACTTTGTATGTAATGTATGATTCTTGAATAAACAATTGCTCAATCAATTGCTCCTCTTTTCAGGGTTTGTGATATAAATGTGACTGCAAGAAAGCTAAACAAATACAATGTTAGTAACATATGCTATTTGAATAAAAGTGTTTGTTTCATAAGGCATATCTGTAGGTGTAATGTGTTCCACCAGCCAAGGCAAAAAAACTATGGCCTTGGACAAGCTTCCTTATAAACTAGTCATCCATCTGTATTTGGTAGTCGCATGCTGCAAAGCAAATACAGAGTAATGTAGGGTGGGGAATAATTTTCTTGAGATGTAGATGAGTTTGTGTTTTTGCCAGTGGAAGAGCAATGCATAAGATAAAGGTAGGAACAGGATGGTTTCAAATTTAACAAGATTGGTATTGTTTGTGTTTCGGCCACACCCATTGCTGACAAGTGTAGAAAATCAAGAACATAGAGATGTCATCTACAAAGACAAATATTGGCAGTAGAATGGGTCATACTGAAGAGTTTAAAAATAGGATGGCACATTTCTCACAACCCAGTTAAATTTTTGCCCTGTAAGATTTACCCTGGTTCTTCGTAGGTGCTATTATTGTGAAGTGTCTAGTAGTAACAACAGCTCAGCCACACATTCACAAAGCGGGTCTGTTGAGTGCTGAAGCATGTTGCACATAAAAAAACGCCTAATGTTCTGATGGATAAATCTGGGTTTGGTGGATGCCAGGAGAACATTACCTACACTGTGCTTACTGTAAAATTTAGTAGAGCAGAGATAATGGTCTGGAGCTGTTTTTCAGGGTTTGTACTAGTTCCCTTAATTCCAGTGACGGGTAATATTAATACTACAGTGTACAAAGTAATTTTAGACAATTGTATGCATCCAATTTTGCGGCACCAGTTTGGGGAAGGCTCTTTCCTATTGCGGCACAACTGTGCCCCCGTGCACAACGCAAGTTCCATAAAAACATATATTTGTCACATATACGTGCACACATGCATTTACTAACATACAAACACAGACACACATGCACTAACATACACATACCCAGGCAGACACTTATATACAGACACACATAAATACCCAGCACAGACACACACTAACATTCATACCCAGGTAGACACCTCTGTTTTGAGCATTTGCCCCATTGCCCCCAGGATTTACCAATGCTTCAGGCAGCCAAAAGTGGTTGCAAATTGGAGCACTGAAGGGGCATTTTTCCCTACAGGTTAATGTATACATATAAAAGAACTTACAAAATACTCTAATACAAATATCACTGTCTATACAGATATACTGTTTGCTGTATGGCATATACAAAAGTAATCATAATGCAAATTTTGAAAAGTGGTCATATAACCAATAAACTGAATCCAATCAGAAGGAATATCCCTTTATTTGTTGAAATAAGACCGCATTGCAGCAGTTTTTTTTTTTATATAACCCAGACATCTGACCATTAATTGGATGTGTGTGGTGTACATGTAGTACTGCTGGCTACATTTTAGCTGATTTGGTGTGGCCTTGTCACATAGAGTTCAATGTCCTGGGAAATACAAGGTAACAATGAAAGGTTAGTAACCTGGTCTTTGAGAGTTTGTTAGAAATTACCATTTTAAAGCTAATACCTCAACACTAGCTCTGCATATGGTACATATGGTATATAAAATAAAATGCCTTGATAAATTAATAAATCATCTTAGCCAACTATGTATATGCAAAGAACTATGCATAAGGTTAAATATAATTACAAATATTTTAGTTTGTTTTGAAAAGACCGTAAGGAGACAACAAACAATCCTTATGAAAGAGGACAGTATTAGCACACAGTGCCCTCGATCATAAAATTAAAATCCTAAAGCCTAACTTGGATATTTTGACTATGACTTCCGAGTATTCTTAAAGAGACAGGCACTGACACCATGCAGCGAGCATTGAGAGAGAAAACGCATCCTTTTTATCAACATGCATTTAATGCATACAATAGATGAGTGGTCCCTTTAAATTTCCAGGTGGTCCCCCTGTAAAAGTCAGCTCTGATCTGTGAGTGTTGGGGCGGGGGTTAACAGAGTATTCCCATTTTAATGAGAGCACAAAACAGAGGCACAAAACATCAGACTATGGTGGAGCCAATGCGATCCACCTCTGGAACCGCAGCTTCTCCCACATGTTACGTAAAAACATTTTGAAGAAGGCACAGTAAAGCAAACTTTACACATAAGAAGAAAATTAAGCAAACAGTATGAAATACCAGTTGAGAATGGTCTATACCAAACATTAAATATGTCACTTTTCTAGCAAAATCAGGCATACAGGGTTATAAAAATGAATTTAACTTGGGGTCATGTTAATTCAGGAAAAATATGACATCACAAACAGAGGTGATATTTGATTTAACATTTGCTCTTTCTGCAAAGGCTTAGGGGTTGTAAAATGCCAAGGATGAACTACGTGAATTTGATCACGGTGAAACACACAGGCATCTGGGTATGGGTTGGGCAAACGTCTCTATTGCTAGACTATGATCATTCTCCAGGGAAAGGGAAGCCTCCTCTAAACAGCCTGTGTCTGGTTTTCAACACGGGCCTGAGGAATAACACCTCTCCATCCCATAAAAGAAGAAACAATAATAAGGAAAAAGTGGTCACAAATGTCTTCTGTACTAAGAAGGTTGAAATATGAACCCCTTACACAGTAGCAAATGATCCGGATTTCTTGACAGATCCAAAAGTACAGCACAAAGTAAAATAGTAAAAGGGTACAAAGTAAAACCCCATATGAGATTAGTCAACTGGGCCCAGGTGTGATCCTTGCCTACAGGTGCATGGAGACTAGAGTTTAGTATAGGGTACATCAGAAAGAACAAATCAAAGATCCCTGCATGCTGGCAGCTGATCTTCTTTTGTGTGCCGGCACAATCTAAGTAAAATAAATAGTTAAATAAATCAATACAAAACATGCACACATAAACGAATTATTTTTTTAACATAAAAAGGGCAGATCCCTAAAGCCTGAGTGACAATAATCAATGTCATAATTTATTCACTAAAGCGGGAGTTGGCAGGATAGTTGTGGTCCCGCATTTCATGTGAATGGTGAGCTGGATCTCCCTAATGCATTGTTCAATCAATAAGATGACTTTCAAGAAATCCCACTGATGTAAATATGGGCTGGGCTCGTGATAATCTCAAGTAAAAATGCTACTCTCTTGGCAAATCCCTCTTTAGTTAATAAACCCCATTAATTTTTTTGGTATAATTATAGCATATAACCTCCTTCTTACTTGTGCTTTATCTGAAACTTTGCATTTTCATCATTACATCATGCAATGCACAATTTGTCTTAAACTAGGCATTTATGAAACAAAACTATAGGTTGCCCTAAGTAAAGTGTAAGCTGTTTGTGAAGGCACCTAAACATAACTATAGCCAAGCTACAAAAATTCACCAGGAAGAAAATATGTGCCCTGACCATCGACACTCAGAGTTAAATTATAAATCGCATCTAATTTCTCCACAAAATTTTTGACATCACATTCACTGACATACAAACTTGCGGACGTTGAACTATGGGTCACTCTTATGCCAATTAAACAAAGCATTAATCATTGATAGCTCCATGGTTAATAATTATAACACTCAACCAGTAATTTGGTCTGTCTAGACAGATATATAGTGCCTTTGGGACCAATACCGTACTATCACTCCTCTCAACTCCTGCTATCTGAACTGTACCATTCGGACTGTCCTGTGTCATTATGGCTTTCGCTGGAACTTGGCAGGTCTACGTTCAGGAAAACTATGACAATTTCCTGAGGTCTGTGGGTAAGTATCTTCTTCATTGAAAAGTACAGAGAGGGTTTCAGATGGAGACTTTGAAAAATAGCACACATCAAACTCTATACAGTGATAAGTGATAATAGTTAATTCAAAGATTTTCCGGATAGAGAAGATTCAAGTAGGTCAAGGGCTTAGAAAACTATGTAATGAAGTTCTTATTTCCAATTTGAGTGGAATTTTAAAAAGTAATGTCTAGTAACAAAAATAGTCTGAAGGTCTGTTACAAATGGTCACGCTACCCTGTACAAAACGGTTCTTGAACATCAGATCATGCTACTACTGCCTGCATGGTGGAAAAATATGAGCTACAAGTAGTGGAGATTACTGATGCACTGTAACTAAAGTGTGTCAATATCAAATGCAATACATACCGTACTTCATTGTAACTGATAATATATGATATATGACTAATTACAGGTTTGCCAGAAGAAATTGTTAAGGTGGCCAAGGATATCAACCCAGTGATTGAAATTCAGCAAAATGGAGACAACTTTGTTGTCACATCAAAAACCCCTAAACAGACTCACACAAACAGTTTTACTGTTGGGAAAGAAGCAGAGATCAATAGCCCTGATGGAAAGAAAATAAAGGTAATTTAAATCCTAATTAAACAGATGCCAATGTTGACATGTGACAAGGTATTATTTTCTTGATGTTGGTCTGACCATTCTATACTTATGATGTGAATCTTAAGAAGACGTGATAAACTATGTATAGTACCATAATGTTACCTGTAATGTAGTCATCAGTTAAATATCTGATTTAATCAATAGTTAGAAGAGGAAAACTGTTCACAAAAAGCACCACTTTACTTGCTGCTAGTAAAAAAACAGTTTCAACATTGACTTAAATTATCACAAGCTTAATAGAGATGAGAAAATATACAGAACAGGGTGTAAATGGATTTAAGATAGATAAACCATTCCTCACTAGGGCATTAGCTCTCATAGGTTGAGAAAAAAATAAAATGAAAATCCTGCAGAGTATGGGTAGATTAATTAAACTGTAAAAAATGTTTTAAATGCAACAGATTTTTCACTGACATCTTTTATTCTATGGTCAGCAAGAAAATGTGGCTTTACAGAATCACACTTTTATCTTCTTAACATAGTTTCCCAAATATTCTCATAATAAATTAAACCTTTGCTGACTTTAATTTCTAGGACTACAACAACCACGATTTACTGGAACCAGCTTGGTGTAAAAAGTTTCAGCAATTAATAAGATAACTGTATATTTGTGTGAGGGGGGTAGATTTGGCTTATTCAGGATAGGGCTTGTCCTAGCTAATACTACAGTTAAGCCTACCTGTGCACCTCTATTTAAACACCAGTTTAATTTAATTTAATTTAATAACAAGTGCAAAAAAAATACAAAAACACATCTTGGTTGTAACAACAATTACAGTTTGTACTCTTATAAACACGTGAAGGCCAACTTTTGAAAAACTGTAAGAGATAGATCTAGTACTTGGGAAATATTCAAATTTCCCAATAGAAATGAACAATTTGACAGCAAATAATAGGCATTAGGCCAATCTAGCCTGTCATTTTTTCCCCACCTACTGTAAGACCCCAAACCTCATTATCTATTGTCAGAGATTTTTATTAATCTGTCATAAACATACAAACTGTAGTAGTTATACACTTTTTAGTTAATGATACAAGAAAGAAAATGGAAAATAATCTTTTCACTTAGAAAGCTATATTGTGAGAATCTTCTGTGTTTGAAATGCATGTAACATTAAAAGGTATTAAGATTATGTGATATCGACTCCTTTATCCTTTAGGTAACTGTGAATCTGGAAGGAGGCAAACTGGTAGCCAAAAGCGACAAGTTTTCTCACATTCAAGAAATTCAAGGAAGTGAAATGGTGGAGGTAAGCATAAGCTTCATTTGATTATTAAATAAACACAAATATAGAGGGAGAACTGAGACAGAGAACAGTTGAACAAACTGCCCAGAGGTGGGGGCGATAAGACCAGATTGGGGAAAAGGGCCAATAATGAGCTAAATAATGAATGTTATATTCCAGGTTAAAAAAAAAAACAATTTCATCTACATGTGCTAGCACAATAAGGCAGCCTGGCGTAAATAAGGGAAACATGGTTGAGCCACACTAGTCAGTTGGTGAAAGTACCGTATTGGCTCGGATATAGGCCGCCCCCGTATATAGGCCGCACCCTAAAAGTTTGGTGCTTTTTTAAAGAAAACGTTTTTTTCTTTAAAAAAGCACCAAAAAAACATGCTACCACTCTGTCCCCCCCCCCCCCCGAGATATGCTGCCACTGTCCTCCCTCACCGAGATATGCTACCACTGTCCTCCTCTCCCCCCCGAGATATGCTGCCACTGTCCTCCTCTGCCCCCCCCGACTTACCGGGTGTCTTGCGGGGCCGGTGGGAGACATCTACGCAATACGCGTATACAACTTCCGGTGCCGGCACTGATGCGCTTAGACAACCTCCCGTGCCGGCACCCCCCCCCCGTGGGAAGTGCTGGCAGGGGAGGCTGTCTCAGTGTATCGGGGAGTAGGATGCAGGTCCCCTGCACCGCTGCGGGGATCTGTATCCTAACCCCACTGCCTGCCCGGCGCCCGGGACTGCATGTCCCGGGCGTCGGGCGCTAGACCCCGAATATAGGCCGCACCCCCGCTTTAAAGACTTAGTGGGGGGGAAAAGTGCAGCCTATATTCGAGCCAATACGGTATTTAATAATAAAATAGTTATGTTAATTAATGTGAATTATTAATTTATCAAGAAATGCATAAATAGACAGCACACTAATATTTTTCTCTTTATTGTGTACCTTATATTGGAGTATGGTTTAAAACTTATTTGAAGCAAAGGAAAAACATGCATTGAAAACTTTAAATATTGTCATGTTTTATCTTCATAATCCTTGTGCATTACATCAGGAAAAAAACTAACAGTATCTCTTTTTTCATACAGACCATTACCATTGGCTCCGCAACAATGACAAGGAAGAGCAGGAAGGTTTAAACAAGGAACAAGCATTTTTAGTATAGTGTTTAAATACTACTTACTATTCTAATAATAAAGGAACGATGACGCAAACTCTGTGTGAAATGTTTTACTTGCCCGCTTGCTAATCACATTATCTACATTTGCTTGACATTATAGCATATGTTTGACTTTGGAGAACTTGTAGGTGGCCTCCCCTGTGTATGGCAAACAAATAGAAAAGATGAGCTAAAAAAAAAAAAAGTGTGTAAGAAGCAGACAATCTGTATAACATTACGATATGAAAATTTGTTGCCACACATCGACAACAGCAAAAAGAGGAAAAAAAGATGATTATGCTCATTCAAAATTGGTACTAGTGTCCGAATCTTACTAAAATTCTCAAGCATTCCAGTTAATTTATATAAACACTCATCAATGTCAATTGAGGTAAAACCTATTTTTTCTGATTTATGGTATGCTGCCATCTTAGTAAATCTCATAACTCCAGCACTCAAGAGCAGACCAATCCCGGCATCTAGACTCTCGTCTGATTCCAAATGTTGGTCACACACTGAGCACCTGTATATTATATAAGATGAACACTAACATATGACTTGGTTCTTCATTGTCAATGGTGTGGGTCTGCCACCATAGAAAAGGCATCCTCAGTGAGCAAAGAAGGACAATTGTGCGCAAATGAACCATAGGTATTGCCCCAATCACTGGATGCCCAATGGTCTGAGCATCAGAAGGAGCCTAAGTATACCAGAGCATCAGCTGGACAAAACAGCTAAAGGAGAAATTATGGAATCATGAACATCATTACCAGCTTCCAATGAGTTTTTATTAAAGTAGAATAAAGATGAGGAAAGAATATAACCTTAGTAGGCAGGTCATTTAGTTACAAGCGTTTTGCATTTATTGCAAGGAACATCTGAATAACAGTTCTGGCATGCTTCAGTGTTTGGAAGTCTTGGTTATTTTGGTTGGGTAATGAGGGGATGAGTAATTGTTCAATTAAAGGGTAAGTTGTTTGACTATTCTGTTAAAGGGTAACAAGAACTCATCTCCCTTATGACTTGTTTCTTCAACTCACACCCAGCCTACCCCCTAACACATCACCATACTAGTACCCCAATTGTATTATTGAAGTTTCAAATCATGTATTATGCACACAGTTTGGAAATATACTTTGATTTATTGTATGTGTAATTGCTGTAGCAATACTTACTGATAAATACTTGATATTGTTTATTGTGTATGGATTATACTGGTGATTATGTTTTCATATAATTAATGAATAAAACAATGATAGGGAATGAAAAGGTTTATTTTACTTCAATGAGGTTCATGTAATATTTTCTACAAAATAGGAGTAACACTTACCCTTTGTGGACTGTCTGAATGTATGAAACCCTGTATTGTTTTGAAACATTACATATACATATTATATAATACCCAAGTTAACTGCAAAATGTTCACACAATAAGAATAAAAAGAAATCAATTACCAGCTACATTAGTATACGTTGATTCAATACTTATGTGTTAAGAATTCAAAGGTGTCTTAGACTAGAGTATTAGACCAACCATCTGTAGGGAGAATATTTAGTTTTGTAAAAACTTGTATCATAACAACTGCTGTCTTGACCTTATGTCTTTGACAGTAGAGGGTCCACAGCAGGAATTATATAATGTTAGCCAACAGATTCATGAGACAGCAGAAATTCACTGAGATAGAGAATAAGGTGACCCTTGAAAAGACCATCAAAGAAATAGGAACTGCACTGGATAAACATAAGACTGACGCTCTCAATAACAAGCTAAATTCAAAAGGGATCCTTTAAGTTTAGACTATTTACAGGATCATGTATACAGCTGGGAGATCTTAGACATGTTTTATACAAAGATGAATTACTAATAAATAAGAGATTACTTTAGCCTCTGATACAGATGCTTTACTCCGGTGAACAGAGTGCTTTCTTGGGTACCACTGACCCAAAAGGCAAGTCTGGGGAGGCCTGGACAGAGGCAGGAAACCCAAGCTGTGAGAATCTATCACCCCTTTCAGCCTATACAATACCATGACAAGACCAGAACACATCAGATGCTAGTACTGTTTGCCTTTTTTGCAGAGACAGCCACTGAAACCGCCCTATGTCGTGACTGCAAATAGCGTTCATACTGACAATGGGTATGTGTGTAAGTGTAAGAAAAAAAAGTAGGTTCATACCAGCCATGATTGGATGTCAATACATCTGTGAAATTGTTGTAGATGACATAAAATGGGATACTCATCAAACCCACAGTTTGTCTCACAGGAATGTGGGACCTTTACTTCTCAGAGAAGCAACCCATCACTTATGGTGAAACAGGCCGACAAGGGGGGGGGGGCTATAGTTGTGATGGATCCCACATATACCCACAAAGGTATATATTTCTGTAAAGCAGACAATCCAGGCTATCCTATCAGGGGTATTTGGGCATTCTACATGCAGGTATTTGGCCACCAATCACTGTCAAAGGTGGCCACAGAAATTAGTTCCTGCAGTATTTCATAGTATTCTTAGGATTTTTTGTACAGGGTATGCGGTACGGCAGAGAAATCTATCCTAAATTGTTCAGCCGCCTCTCCTGATTACGCAAATACCCCACATGCCTAGTTTTTGGGGGGGTTTTCTGGACATTACAGGGCACAAATGGGACCATGCGCGTTTTAGATTCCAAATGTGAAATTTAGGGATTGGCTGCTCAAAGAGGATATCCCCCAGGATTTTGAGCTGGAACTCTAGGAAGGTGTAGATCTTCCCAGTGGCATATTTCTTCTACAACACATATGTGTTGTACATGGCAACCTGGGTGAGGTAAATGGCCACCTTTTGTACCAGGTCTTGGTCTTACGCATCTCCATGTACGGCTGCAGACACTGGTCAGAAAGATCACACACCCCATGTTCCTGTTGTAATCGGTGAGCCCCTGTGCATCACCTTCCCCATGTACACTGACAGGTACCACCTTCTCGTTGTGTATAGTGGAGAGGATATACACATCCTTCCTGTCAGTGTACCTGAGGGCCAACAGCTCCTGACTGTGCAGAGCACTGGTAGTGCCGCGCCTCTGCTTTGGGTATTTTAGGCCAACCCGCAAGGGTTATCCTAAAAACCTAACAGTGCCACATGCTGGGGTCTGTGTATTTTAGGAAACAAATAAAAGCTAGTGGGGGTGGATTTGGGACAGACCGGAGGGAATGCCCGATCATGCCGGTAACTGTTACAGGTCCCTCATCGGAGTGATCGGGTAGCCCAGCAGGGTCTAGACAGACCCTGCAGGGATACCCTGTCCTCCAGTGAACTTCCAGGTGACATCAGTAGTGACGTGACCTGGAAGGGAAAGCCCGATCGGGCATTTCTTTCTGTAACAGTTTTCCGGCTTCGCGCCGGAAGCTGTAACAGGAGATCGAGCAGCAGAAAGCCTGGCTTCTGCTGCCAGGGGGGAGTCCAGGCTGTCAAACAGCCTGATCTCCCGTGCAGTGGCAGGGATGTGTCCCTGACGCTGCACGAAGGGCTGGACGTACCGGTACATCCATAGGGGTTTCTTAATGGGCGTTTTTTGGACGTCCCGGTACGTCCATAGGGGATTGAAGGGTTTAATCATAATGATGCTGCCTTTTAGTCAATAAGAATCCACCCTCCACTAGCTTTTATTTGTTTCCTAAAATACACAAATGCCAGGTAGGCCCATAGTCTCTAGATGTTTTACAACCTCCGTTCATGTTGATTTACACCACCAGACCCTGGTCACTAGGATGCCATCATACATACAGGATACAACCGATTTTCTTAATAAACTCAAAGATTATGACTGCAATAGATCTATTCTTATACTTTGTAATATAGATGTTAATCATTTATATACCTCGATTTGCCATAGTGAAGGTCTGGATGCTATCAGTGAGGCAATCTTTGTATTTATTGTGAACGATGAATACACAACCTTTCTTTTGCAACTACTTTCTATTTGAAGAAAAATACTGCATTAAATATTCATCTGTAAAGCTAGCAGCATGGGACCGGATCAGTCTTGAGAAAGGCTACTGGGCAAATTGTTGGGCATCCTATGACTCCTCTTAACCACATTTAAGTGCTGATTTAACCCCTTAATGGGCTATGATGGGCTAGGCATGTCATGCAAAAATGGTCAGTTAACGACCAATGACGTGCCTGGCACCTCATGGCATTAAACGTCAACGTTCGCCATACACTGTTTGGTGGCTGACGCTGATTTTAAGAGTTTAAATGGTGTTGTATGGCATCGCTGAAATGCCTCAACAGCGAGCAATACAGGTACTGCATTCGACAATGCAAGTCAATGGACCCCAGCTTTCTAATCACAATGTGATTAGTACAATATAAAAAAAATTATGTGGTAACATTTAATAATAGTTATGCAGTAATTTCACAATCAGGATACCATCCAGTTCCAGCAAAATGTAAAAAAAACCCAAAAGTTTATTATTATGAGCAAGGGCTAAAATTAGCACTGTACCTTCCAAAAAATCTTGACATGGAAAGAGTTAAGAAAAAAAGCATTTCAAATACCCAAGGGGTGTCTACTTAAAAAATAAATAAATAAATAAAAAAAAATGAATGAATGGTTTGATGGGGTAAATTGCAGTTGCTGGGTTCAAAGATAAGGCATGGGCATAGGCACAGACTGACCAAAATGGAAAAAAGCACACTTCCCAAATGTGGCCTTTTAGCCCCCAACCAACCAGACAAACCCATGTATGGGTGGTATCGCTGTACTCAGGAGATGTTGCTGAACACATATAATTCTCGTGCATGCAAAGGGTTATACCGCCATTTGAAATACCTTGGTGTGTCTAGTTTTCAAAAATGTATGGTTTAATGGGGTAAATTGAATTAGCTGGCATCAAAGATGTCCCAATTAGGACATGGGGCAGTAGGACCAGATATTAAAGTTTCAAGTAAAAAAAAATGTGCACTTCCCAAATGTGGCATTTTACCTCCCAAACAACCTGACAAACTCATGCATGCAGGGTATCACTGTACTCAGGAGATGTTGCTGAACACACATTGGGGTGTTTAACCCCTTCAATCCCCTATAGACGTACCGGGACGTCCAAAAAACACCCACTAAGAAACCCCTATGGACGTCCCGGTACGTCCAGCCCTTCGTGCAGCGTCAGGGACACATCCCTTGTTTGACAGCCTGGACTCCCCCCTGGCAGCAGAAGCCGGCATCGCCGGCTTTCTGCTGCCCGATCTCCTGTAACAGCTTCCGGCATGAAAGCCGGTAAGCTGTTACATTTGAAAGTGCCCGATCGCGCAGTTGCAAACGCGCGATCGGCATTCCCTTTCGGGTTGCGTCACTGCTGACGTAACCCGGAAGGTCATCGGGGATATCCTGCCCTCCGATGAGGCACAGAGACGCTGAGATCTCTATGCAGGTCTGTGAGGATGTGATCTATGCAGTGTGATCGGTGCAGGGGGATGGCGGGGAGGGGAGTGAGAAACCATGTCTCTCACTCCCCCTCCCGTCCTGAAACAGAAAAGCAGAAAAAAAAAAAAAACGTTAGTCCATTTAAAAAATAATATTAAAAAAATCATTAAAATAATAATATAAATAATACTAAAAAAAATTATAATGTGAGCTGTGATGTCATTGTGACATCACTGGCATGTTCAGGAGGTCCCTAGGAGGACCTCTAACCATTACTGTGTAAAAAAATATATAAAAAATACAAAAAAATGTAAAAAAAATTAAAATAAAAAAAATATATAAAAAAAGATAATAAAAAAAATTCTTAAAAAAATCTTACTTCCCATTGCCCTAGCATAACATCTAGCCAGTATAACCCTCCTGCCCCCGTTCACAAAAATTATACAAAATTGTACACCTAATAGTATGCTCCCTGGTGCTGGGAAAATCTGAAAAATCTATATAAATTAGGTATTTCTGAAATCAAGTTTATCAATTCAGGTGTCCTGGAGGGGATTTTCCATCACTTTACCTAATTTTGTGAGGATTCAGAGGGAAAATGTAAAAAAAAATTAGTTTATTTTTCTAATCTTCGCTAGTTTTTACTAAATTTCTCATTCTAAATTTTCAGCTAATCATCCAACTATGGTATCAAACGAAAGCTCTATCTCTCCTTGAAAAAACAATATAGAGTTTACATGGGTACACTATTCACAAGAAAAGAGAATCAGCGCTAAACCGACATACTCCAAAAATGGCAAAATTGCTCTGGGCTTTGAGGTACCAAAAACCCCTGGGATTGAAGGGGTTAAGAAGGACTTTCTGGTCCTGGAAAAAAAAAATATCACTTGTGTGGGTACACCAAATGTTTGAGAAGAAAATTACTGCTAAACACGAGCACTGCAAAACTGTTAAAACAGCCTTGGTCAAAAAGGGTACAACAGCCTGGTCCTTAAGGGGTTAATGACTCTTCTACTGTTATTTTGATATATGAGTTAATACAAATAATACGATTTCTGTGTTGTAATACTTGTATTCTGTCCACCCACATCCCAATTTTTGTTACCCGTTGGGTACAGGTTTGGAGTGAACGCCACCTCTCATACCTATATTATCTGCACAACGGTCCACAACTATTCATTGTTTTACATAGCGCCATCATACATACTAAGCGCGTTCGCGCGCACTTTCCCGCCAGCCAGTTCCTGCTTGCCCCGCCCCCTCAGATCTCGCGAGATTTGAGGCCGCGAGGAAGACTATAGCCATTGTAACTTGTGCGTCCGGGGTGAGCGCGTGTTCTGGTTTCCCGGTAGATTTTACTTTGAAGATTTGTGACCGGCATCATGTCGCGTTATCTGCGCCCTCCCAACACGTCGCTGTTTGTCAGGAATATAGCGGATGATATCAGGTTTGTAGGCGAAGGCGGTGAAGACATTTTTTTTTTTAAACGGTTAGATAAGACAGCTGCCGTGATTGGGGTGTGTGGGCGCCGGCGGCCGTTTAGACGTATGTTGTGTGAAGTGAGGTGTGTGTGTAGGGTGTGTCTGAGCTGGCTGGGGCTGTGAGAGCAGCCAGGCCCTTTGTTGGCGGCTAACCTCGTGTGTGTGTGAGAGCGGAATGGAGGGGCCTTGCTGCGTGTCTGCCTTCGCCCCCGCCTCCTACCAGAGCTGTGCTGGAGGCTTTAGCGTGTCGTTGCTTTAAATAGTAATAGCTTTCTACACTCTGTAGTAAAACTGAATTCTGAAACCGCTTCTGTCGGTACAGCAGCTGCCCTTCATAGCCAGCGGGGGGCTAAAGTGAACCGCCATATAAAAGAAAGTGCTATAATTCATTTTCTTGAGCTAATTGTTATGAAAGGAAGTTTTGCTTTACAGAAAGGGTAGTAGATAAGAGTAACAACCCCCTTGCAGATCTGGCGGAGGGCTAGCACGGTGAGGGAATTTAAACATACATGGCATAGAAATATGGCTGTACTAAATCTAAAACAAGACCAAGGTTTGAGCCTTTAAACAAGCAAAATGGGTATAATGGTTATCTGCCATCAGATCGTATGTTTGCAGTGCGTTTGCCTTTATTCTCCCAGAAGTACCAAGCCATTGCTGCTTAACAAGTGAAAAGTAACTCATGCATTGTAGGGGGTTTATAGCATATGCGCTATAGCGCTGGGTGTAAGTGCAGAGATTGCCCGCATGCTTCTGTAATGCTACTTCCATTTGGGGAAAGTGTGAAGCCTGCTGTGTCACGGAAGTAACCTTGTAGGATGCGTGTCGGTATAGCCCATAAATCTTGTTTAGGTTTATGCTTAATGGACTATGTTGTAAATGGTTCCCCACGAAACGTTGCCTTTTATGATACCTGCAAGAAACCAGTCGAAACTGTTCTAAATACCATCTTGTATATGTTTCTTAGGTAAAGAATGAAAGGCTATACATATCCTGGTACAGAGAGACATAACATCTATAGCCTTTCATTCCTTTGATAACATATATAATAAATCCACTGGTGTATTTGTTGGGTGCTGCCTTAAGGCTGACTAGATATTTCCCGTTCAACCAACCTGTAGGGTGATCTTGCCCAGGGCTTTTGGGCAGAGTGGCTAGTTGGCCTAGGCCATAAGCCACTGTCTGTAATTCAGGATGAATGCAGGGAAGGGGACATTGTGCAGAGTTCAAAATGAATTCTAGGTTGGAATCTAACCACTAAACTGTTTTTGTTTTGTTTTTTATAAACATGCATGCACGTTCAATTAGGCTGTTTTGCTGTGGGCCGACATTTTAATTTCTTTACAGATCTGAGGATCTGCGTCGTGAGTTTGGTCGATACGGTCCGATTGTTGACGTTTACGTTCCCCTCGATTTCTACACTCGTCGTCCCAGGGGGTTTGCTTATGTTCAATATCCTTTCTTCATTTGCCTGGTTGGTGAAGTTTTCACATAAGAACCAAAAGGTAACAAGCTTGAAATAAACTGCATGCTATGTGTTAACTTTACCTTTTTATTTTTTTAAAGCAAGCAATTTGCACGTTGCAGAATAATTTATTTAATTGGTCATTTTATAATGAAACTTGATGTTACCTGTGAAACTTAATGTTAATTACTGGAGCATTACAAACAATTGAATGGTCCTGTTTTACATCTACAGTTCAGTCAAAAGGGCAAGTCCTGTGGGGGGAAAAAAATAAATGTAATCAAATATAGTGAAATTAGTGGGCTTTTTTGGTTCTTTTTTCTTATTTCAACAAACTACCTGTAGATGTCCCTGTGAATGAGACATCTCATCATTTAGGTCGCTGCAGTCTAACAGTTTCTTTTGTCCTTACACCTAGCAGTTTCTGCATCTGATGAAAAGCACTGTAGACATTGTATTTAATTACAGCACAGTAAGGATATGGAGAAAGCACTTTCATTCATAACCCCCAATATTTATAAGCAGTATCGGTAATGAAAATAACGATGGTTGATTTTCAGCAGGGTCCCAACCAGGCTGGTGACATCCAGGATATTATTAATCCATTTTCTGAAGGGTTGAGTTAATACCTAAATATATTTAAACATAATGCTTATGTCTGAAACACACAATCCACTATATAATTCAAACCATGGGTCCCTGACCGCAAAATTCACACACTTGTGTTAACAGTTGACAGTCTATAATGTGATAAAACAATAATTAAAACTATGCAAGCCTGATAATATTTGCGTCACCAAATGTGATCTTTCATATTGGCTAATCCTGATTATGAAGCATAAAAAAGAATTAAAATAGCACTCGAGAGTGAGTTTAAAAGGAAATAGAAGTCTTTAGGTGTGGGCTTGTAGTAAGAAGGTGAAGCAGGTGTTGGTATAACTAGATGTCTCTAAAATTGAACCATTTAAAATAAAAACTGACACACGCCTTTCAATGCTCTTGATTTAGAATGTTAAGGGGTTAAATTCAAAGGGAGATTCCATCGAATTCATCTCATAGAATCTTCAAGCATGTACCTTTTGTAAGTGGTTTGTCCAGTGGAGTTGCGTCATGTAAGGTGTGATTATTTTTTTCACTAAATTTAAATCTCTAATCCTGTCCCTTAACTTTGCTATCCTCTATTGTTACCTCAGAGATTGTAAAGCTGTACAGTAATGGCGAAACCACAAAGCGAGGAAAAAAAGCATTTTAGAGTAGCATTCATCTCTTAAGACAAGTAGACAAATGAAAGACATCTTTATGATGAGGCTTCAAGATAAAAAGGGAAAGTGGGAAAAGAAAAGCTGGAAGAAGGACAAGACATAATTGGAGCAAAGCTTTGATTAAGCCACAAAAAAGGGAATGTTAAATTTTGAAAGTTAAAGCTAAAGCCATCTGTCATAATTGGCAAGCACCTCATATCAAGTCCTTCTGGCGAGCACTTAGAATTAAAGGTCAAGATGACGAATGATGGCAAAGATTACAGGAGCCATGTCTCATGTATCCTATCAATGTGTGTTCTCATTGTAAGTACACAGTTCTTGGTTGTGGTCTCGGTTCAATGAGATGTAGGATTTGTCATTGTTTTCATCTATTGAATGAGCATGGTATGACAGTGACTAGTGAAGCCCGGAGGTTACAGTATGGATACATACAAGCTTCTCTGTATGTTGTGTATTCTCGTTATCAAAATAGAAAAAACCTGATATATTTAGCTTTCTTGTTGACGTGCTGTTTAACATTTCCGTTTTAACCTATGCTTTCCAGAAGGTAATGATTGCAAAAATGAAATTTGCTATAGCTTGCGCTAGACCAGTGGTCCGCTTTGCAACTTGTTGTAATGCTGACTACATAAACTGATTTCACTTGAAACGGATCATTGTTTAGCTCATGGTTCATGATGGAACATCACCTCTAAACAACGCTTACAATGATATCAGAAAAGAAGAAAACCTTTTATCTTGGTGTTCTATAGTGGAGGTCAAATTAAGAGGCAACTGCTTTAGCAGTCTGCCTCTATCTGAAAATTGTTTTACCATAACTAACTTATTGTATGGCAGGTAAGGTATTTTGGGTATGTGCCCATTTTTCTCTAAATTAGAACATTCTAGGACCTGACCAATGTTAATATAATGATGCCTTGAAGAGCCACCTCGTTACTAATGTAAACTGAATTTACAAAGCCTCTAAATATAGTATAGATCTTGTCCAGGGTCGTAATATAGCCCCCTGCTGTACAGAGGCCCTTCATGGCTTCTCGAGCACAGGTTGGCCCTAGTGACTCCGATTTATAGCCAGATATGTGGGAATCCTATTACTGGCTTATTTTCTTGCAGTCACATTTTCTGGGACATTTAGGGATGGCGTTCTACAAGTTTAAGTCTACAAAGGGGTCTAACAGGCCATCAACCTGAATTTTCTTTTGTGCTGGGACTTATTGTATTAAGTGGAGTACAGTAAGATGTACAGTATTCATATATTGGGTATATGGCTTGTGGGAGTGTTATAGGGCCCTATGTAATTGCGTTATTGAAGTTGCCATTTCACACCAAATGCTATCCAATAGTGTGAGGTTAAACTGCACTTCTATTAAGTTCCTTAACCACTGGCACATTTGAAGATGTCAGAGATGCTGAAGATGCTTTACACAACCTGGATAAGAAATGGATTTGTGGACGTCAGATTGAAATTCAGTTTGCACAAGGAGACAGAAAAAGTGAGTATTTTACTTGTTGACATCATTGGTTATTTACCCAGGCATTTAAAAAAAAATAATATATATATATATATATATATATACTTGCTTACCTGTAGAAAGGAAACTGCATTCTAAACTATAGTTTCGTGTGACCTGTATCTTGTTCATTGACAAGTTACTTTATCTATTTATATTAAATTGATAATTGTTCTGACAGCCTTTGTCAGAGGGCAGTAACTTTAGCACAGGAAATTGATTTTCATAATGCTTGCTCTACCACATGCATCTATGGATCTCTACTTCCATTAGGTGACTGTTTTCTTTTTTTTTTTTTTTTTTACGCATCTGCAAAAAATACTCTGACCTCACAGCCAAAACCAGGTTATATGTAATTTTGTTCATTTCGTTAAAATGAAAGCTGCGATGGCTCCCCTTCCGTGTAAAATTATCAATCCTGACAAATGTTTTAACAGCACCAAATCAAATGAAAGCCAAAGAAGGAAGAGATGATTATGACAGATCCAGAAGATCAAGAAGTCGCAGCTATGAGAGGAGGCGATCTAGGAGCCGTTCTGTTGAACAGCACTATGGAAGGTCTTCCAGCCCTAGGGGGTATGCTCACCTCTTTCATTAACTGGGAAAATCTTTGATATTAGGCAATACTAGAATATCAGAAAGAGGGGCGCATAAACATGTGGAGAAAAATAACACCACAGTAGTGTAATACAATAATATGTAGTGATGTGATAAATGATATATTGCACTATATCATTTATCACATCACTACATATTATTGTATTACACTACTGTGGTGGTGTTTTTCTCCACATGTTTATGCGCCCCTCTTTCTGATATTCTGTTGCTGTACACTTGTGAGGAGTGTTCCAGGGAGCTGCAGAACGTGTAGGGGTATATATTTCTTACCCACTTTATTTCACGTGAAGGTGTTTTTTTGTTTCTATTAGGCAATACTAGGCTGTTCTTCCTTTCTCATTCTCACAATACATTTGTTTTATCCCCCTCAGACGAGGATCACAAAGGCAACGTCGTAGCAGAAGCCGCTCGGACCGTGGAAAGTAAGCAATACCTATTTTGCCTAGTGCCAGTCTGTGTATGTATAATGCTGGAGTCACTCTGTGTGTTTGTTTATACTGTTAGTGTGTGTTTATACTGTTAGTGTGTACGCGTTGGATTGTTTCACTTCACCCTCAACCACCCACTAAATTGTAATTTTGCAAGAACCTGGCCCTCTTCTCCTTTTGTACCAGGTGGTGTGTGACTTTAATTTATTCCCCCTTTGTCAAAAAAGGTTAACTGCAGTACAGTACAAAGTGGTGCAGAACGGTGTTATGTTGTTTTGCCCCAATAAACATCCTTTAACTGCAGATCGGGGGATAATATATGAAAACAGGAAGATATGATTGGCTCCTTAATCAAAGTGTGACCCCTTGGCTAACGCAAATTTACTTGACAATTACAATATCCACGTATTTACTAACTAAAAATGTATTTTGTATGTTTGCCAATTAAAGGCCGCATTCTGTGGAAAATATTTATTCTTTAAGTGTTAAATATTGTTGTATACACTAATGTGTAGTGTAGCACTGGATTATTTTTTTGCCAATTTTTCTGCATATCTGTAGTTTACCATAACATATACAGCCATATTACTGGGGGAGATTGCCCTACTAGGCCATTTAACATGGAGGTTAAAAGGGATTCATGATTTCTAAAAGACATTTGTAGTTTGATATGAATCGGAATTCTCGGGTGAGGTGTGAATGTATGCAGTAGGGCATCTTGCATATGAAGTGTGAAAAGTGGCTTCCCCCCCCCCCCCCCCCTTTCTCTACAAAAATACAACTTCTGTTTATCTTTCCCCAGGTTTAGTCGCCACCAACAATCTCGTTCTAGATCTAAATCAAATTCTCGCTCACGCTCCAAGTCCCCACCAAAGACAGAAGTGAGAGAGCATCGTTCCGGTTCCAGATCAAATTCCAGGACCCGAGGGCACTCCAAATCAGACAGCAAACCAAATAAATCAAGTTCAAAATGCAACAGGGAGTCGAGAGAACAAGGGCCATCAAAATCTCGTTCCCGGTCTCAGTCAAGATCGCGCTCAAGATCAAGGTCTTGGAATAGTCACAAATCCAGTGGTCGTTAAAGCTGCTCCCTTGAGCATTTTGTTTTTAACAGAAATGTGAATTTTCTTTTTTTATATATATCAAAGATGCAACTATTACAACTTGGTTTATTCTGTCTATTAATGATCAGAACATCAACAATGTTAAAGGCTGTTATGCAAATGCAACAGTTTGCTCTTACAAATGCTTGAACAGGTACATTATAAGACCTTACTCTTTACTCATAGGTAATTCAATATATACTGTTGTAAAAGCAAGCTGGTACAAAATTTTAAGCGTTGTGTTTTTTGGCAGAAAGTTCAATTCATAAAGTTTTCATTGTATGCCCTCCTATAACGGTGGGTTCTGTGTTCTTTAGTTAAAATGATGCAGTCTTAAAGGGAAAATGCACAATAAACAACCTTTTAGTTTTCCAGGTTTACTTTTTTGTGTGTGTGACAAGGATAGTGTGTAAGAGCAAATGTGTATGATCCGTTGGGTTGTAGAATGGGAAGTGGTACCAGCACCACGCCAGCATTGCAGACTCGGATGTTTGCGGTTTTTGTTCTTTTGTTTGAGACTGTGTCTTTTGTTTTGTGATTTTAGACTTTCATAGTTACTGGGTTTTATAGCGGCATAATAAGTAAATTTGTAATGGTTTGTACAGTTTTCGTCCCCGAGTGGCCAAGTTGTAAATGAATCCTGTAAAAACCATCAGCTTCCCACATAAAAAAAAAAAAACACCTCAGAAATGGCAAATGGTGTTTTAAATGGACTTTATTCTACCCAATGGCTGTATTGGGGTGCTGTCAGACTTTTTTGTCTAGGGCTTTTTCCTAAGGGCTGCTTCTGTGTGGAAGCTCTTGGACAATGTGTGACACGCAACCCCCCCCCCCCTTAAGAACACTTTTTTTTTTTTTATGAAACCATTTTGATGATTCTTATCTACTTGGCTATGCAATCATTACTGTGTTTGCTACAACTGTTTTGTCTTCTGTAGACCTTTGTCTGGTATAATAATGCAGTTGTAGCATATACCAGACAAATATTGCCTTTCATAGAAACTTGTAAAACAAAATTGTTGGGGGGGGGGGGGGGGGTTAGTCACCATAACAAATTATGTATTTATACATCAAATAGCTTGAATAATTATATGGTCCCATGTATTTTTTTTTGCTTGCTGTATATATGCCAAACATGCTGTAATAAAATCCACTTGACTATTTGATTGTGTTCTTGCATTTATACACTGCTATTCAAATTGTCACCTTTGCATTTATAGTAATTGTGTTAAGCAACTCAACTGCAAAACTACAGTAATCAGTGAAATGTCATTATCTTGGGCAATTGAAGAAAGAGAAATAGCCTTGCAAAGTAAGACTGATACAGATGTCTTGTGATGGTGGATCTGTTTGGGGGGGGGGGGTAGGATTCCTTCACTAATTCCTTTCATCCAAACGGGCAAGCAGGAGGAGCTGAGATACTCTGACAAGGGCCTAATTGTAATGGCTAGACTACTGGGTCAGAGCATCTCCAAAGCTGCAGTGGTCAGTACTGATCAAAAACGGTGAATGGGCAAGTGTCTTTGGCAGCCAAGCTCATTGGTGCATATGGGGGGGCGAAGGCTGGCCTGTATGGTCCAATTGAACAGATATATTATTGTAGCTTAAACTGCTGAAAAGTTAATGCTGGTTCTGATAGAAAGGTGTCAAACACACAGTGCTTCAGTTTGTTGCGTATGGAGCTGCGTAGCCGCAGACCAGGTGCCCATGCTCACCCCATTTACTGCCAAAAGTGGTTGCAATGGAAGAAGGTTGCTTGGCCTGATGAATCACATTTTCATCACGTGGATGGCCAGCTTTTTGTGTTTTGCTTACCTGGACAACACATGGCAGCAGGATGCACTATGGGAAGAAGGCAATCCGACAAAGGCAGGGAAACCTTGGGTCCTGCCATTCATGTTGCAGACCATGGACACGGTATTCCCTGATACCATGGCCTCTTTTACCAGGATAATCTGCCCTGCCACAAAGCAAAAATATAATTACCGTATTTGCTCGATTATAAGACGAGGTTTTTTTCAGAGCAAAAGCTCTGAAAAATACCCCTTGTCTTATAATCAGACCTCAAGTCTTACTATGTGACGACTAAGATCCAGATCCCCCGTAGCTGCAGGGGACCTGGATCCCCCCGTCCCACTTACCGGTACTTCTGAGTCCCCGGTGTGTAGCTGGGGCAGCGTGTAAATGTCTACGCAATTCGCTGCAGCAGGAAGGAGGTGTGGCTAGCAGCAGGGGTTGTCTGCGTCCATCGCGCAGACCTTCCCAGGCTGTCAGAGATCAGAGTTCCTCGCACTGGTGCCGGGAAATTTGATCTGACAGTCGGGGAAGGTCTGCGTGATGGACGCAGACAACCCCCGCTGCTAGCCACGCCTCCTTCTGGATGCAGCATAAGTGCGTGGCATCTACACGCTGCCCCGGCTACATGACAGGGAAGTCAGAAGCACCGGTAAGTTTGGAGGGGGGGGGGAGTGTTAAATGGGGGGTATAAGGCATTTCTGGAGGCAGAGTGCTCTGTGAAATGCCTTTTAACCCCCTTAATGGCACTCTGCCTCCAGAAATGCCTTTTTAACCCTCTATACGCCACTCTGCCTCCTGAATGCCTTATACCTCCCTATATGCCACTCTTCCCCATAATGTGCCTCTAAACCCTCTAAATGCCAGAGTGGCATATAGGGGTATAAGGCATTTCTGGAGGCAGTGGCACATAGGGGGTCAAAAGGCATGTCATGGGGCACAGTGGCATATAGGGTTAAAAGGCATATCATGGGGCACAGTGGCATATAGGGGGTATAAGGCATTTTTGGGGCAGATGTGCATAACTGGGGGGCAGGTTGGAAAATAGAAGGAAATAAAACCAAAATATTTTTCTCAATCATAGCTTTTATTTAAAAAAAAAAATAGTTTAGATGAATTAACATTTACTGGTAAAACTTTTTTCCTATAGGGCCTTATATTCAGGCTTTTTCTTTTTTTCCTAAATTAATATTCAGATTTGGGGGGTCGTCTTATAATCGAGCCAATACGATAGTTGCAGGTCAATATTTACTTTACAGACTTTCAAAACTGAGAAGTCCTATCTAAACAAACAGACAACCGTTTACATACAAGGAGTGACATTCCTCTAGTGGAGAAATATGAAGTTATATTGACTTTCTTCTGTCCAAATCCTGTCTAATATTTAGGAAGGAAGCAACTATGGATGAAGGTCTGGTAAGGTTCTTAACACCACCTTGTCTTGATGGAAAATAATATGAGGCGGTTTACATGACGATGCCTGCATTACTCCCACTCTTTTGGCTGAAGCTATGGCAGCTAAAAACAAGGTTTTCTTGTTTTTTTTTTTCTTTATCATTTAGCCATGCTGTGGGCACACAGGGTGAGGATCAAGATCCCACACAGCACTGCAGGGGACCTGTATCCTCCTCTCTGGCAGCCGGGGAATGTCTGTGAGATGCAGGCAAGACAACTTCCAGTGCTGCCGGTACTTTCGCAGGGGCTTCTATGATGGAGCACCGGCATAGAAGCCCCGGGGGATGTGATGAGCAACAGCAGAGGTGGTCTACGCGCAACACGCAGACATACACCAGCTGCCCCCACTAGGCACCAGGGAGTCTGGGGATGCACTGGTAAGTCAGGGGGTTCAGAGTGTCATACCTAGGGGGCATAAAGCATATCAGGAGGCAGAGTGGCATATCTGGGGGGCATAAAACAGGATGCAGAGTGGCATATCTGGGGCATAAAGCATATCAGGAGGCAGAGTGGCATATCTGGGGGGCATAAAGCATATCAGGAGGCAGAGTGGCATATAAGGGGGGCAGAGGGGCAAAATATAAGGTGCATTATGAATTAAAGGAGACCTTAAAAATGGCTATTAGCTATCCAAATGTCTGTATATAACCTATGCTGACTAACTGCATAATAGATACCAATAATGTTAAAATACATGAATCCCTGTTCATTAGATAAAATACTGTTTTACCATTCCACGAATGTGTATTTTTTATTTAAAAATAAATGTATCTTTAAAAATGCACCAGCCTTATAATCGAGCCAATATGGTATAATGGTAGTTAGAATTAAATAATTAATGGTAATTACAAGTATGCACTGGTGCTTTTTAGAGTGTTTGTGATTTTTTGTTATGTGACTCTGGTATTACTCTGGTAATAATTTGCTTATGTTTTTTTGTCTTTATTATTAATAAAATAAACATTTATTATTAATGTTAAATGTATAAATTGTATATATTTTAAATATATATTTGTTATTAATATAATGGTAATTAGCAATAATTAATGGTAATTAAAAGTATGCACTGGTGCATTTTAGATTATTGATGGAGATTTTTTTATGTGACAAATGCAATTGATAAAACATCCAATAAGGCATCATACATTTGTAAAAAAATATATATACTTTTTGAAAAAAAAGGTAAAAATGGCATATACCAATTTGAGTCAAATTGTTTCTTCATGTACATGCAGTTTTCACCTTGTTTCCAAGAAGTAAATTTTCTCTGTGTGTGTGAGACTGCCTGAGTCTGTGTGTGTGTGGCTGCCTGAGTCTGTGTGTGTGAGAGAGAGACTGCCTCTCACAGAGTCTGTGTGAGGTTTTAATTTTTCAGTAAGAAAGCTCGGAAGTGGTTACTAAAAATGTTTTATCCCACTGCTGGATACACACAAAGGTGAACACTATCTGGAAAACGGTTCCCAGATCCTGTTATAAATAACGGAAGTAAACGGCTTTCAAGAGTGCATAAGAATTTCAATGAGATCAGGCGAGAACTCCTGCTTTTTAAGGATATTCCATTCAGCAGCCATGCCGTCAGCTGCCAACAATCTAATACTTTGAGGGGAACTTCTGCATGTTCCAATATGTCGGCTAACAGGGGAAGTATCCAAAACCTTCCCTGGGATAAAAGGAGAAGATCGGTGAACTATTCCCTTCCCTTAGTTTCTCCTTCAGAATCTGCCAACATATTGTGATGCCAAAAAGAAAAGAAATAAACACCAGATAGTGAACGTGGAAATAAAATATTAAAAAAGTATTAAAAAAGTACTTCCACACTGTACATATTGTGATGACCTGCAATGTGAATTGCTGATAAGGCCAGGTGATTTCTTTCTCCATAATCCTTGGGCACAACTGTCCCACGGAATTGGATCTTGTTCCTTCTTGCTTCATTAAATAAGCCACAGCTATAGTATCTGATGGGCCTGCACAGGAAGAAGGCCTTTGGCAAACAGACTGAACCCCAGAAGAGCCATCCACACTGCTTTCAGATTTTTTGGAACTCAAGTCTCTCTGATATTTGATCCCCACAGTCCCTTTGTTATGCGGCCAGGCGTATGCCTGACACCATAAGCCTTGATGGATGGACATACCTTTTTTGAGACGAGTCCACTGCCTTCAACAGTCTGGCTATGGGAATACTTTTTTTCCAGAGTGTGAGGCCGCCCATCCCAGGACTTTAGGATCACAGTCTCTAGAGATGGCGTGTGTGCCTTTGCCCAAGGGACCCCTGGAATGACAGCCACCATAAGGCGAATCTTTAAAATCTTCTGGAGAAAGGATGACCACTGACATAAGGGAAGTGTTCTTTTTTCACTTCAGATACATCTAGAATAGGTCGAAAAGTCATGTCTGGTTTTTTAAGAAGATTGTGGAATAGGTGCAGTTTTAGAACTTATAGCACAAGGGCCTCTTGGTAAATAGATGAACTTCTTTCTGAAATCAGAAAAACCGGAGACAACCCCAAATGTCTTTCATAGACTGCATAGAATAGGAATAGTAGTGGGTTTTCCTAACGGGAAAAAGGCATGTCGTCAATAGAAGGAGGAGCTTCAAAACCTTTACCTAAAAAGATTAAAAACTGTGAAATCAAGGTGTTCTTTATCTGGATATTTCTGTTCTAATCGCAACACTTGGTACTCCCAGGCAGTCTCCCATCCAAGTACTAACCAGTCCCATCCAAGCACTAACCAGTCCCATCACTGCTTAGCTTCCAAGAACAGACAAGATGAGGCGTATTCAGGTTGGTATGGCTGTAGATCATAATCTAGTTTAAAAAATGGATGTAGAGAGAAAACCTAAGGTCTTTTAGTGGCAAAAACAAGCTGCCCTGTACTGGTGTGTTGTAACATTCAACAGCCTTGATCAATCTGGGTGTATCCTCTACAGAAAAGAAACAGACAAGTCATCAATAACGTCACCTTCTTCTGAGGATGATATGCAACTTCCTCTTGGAAAATTGTAAGTCGGATTTTTGTTCACAGGAAATATCCAAGAATTCCTCAATTTACATTTTACAGGCAGGTTGGAAGGGACTTGGAAACGCTAAATGTAAATTACACTTAATACAAGCTGCAGAGGATTTTCTCTTCTAGCTATTAGGCAAGGCCTGATCACAGGAGGAACAGATTAGGAACAGGTTCCCGATGAGGATCATTGGAGGCTGACATCCTGAAATAATTTTAAAAAGCCCTTAACCCCTTGATGACAATTGCTGGTCCGGGCACGTCACGGAAATTCATGTCGATAACGACAAATGACGTGCCAGGACCGGCACGTCATTAAACGGGTGCAGAAAGCGATCTATTTTCGCTTTCTGCACCGAAACGGCGTTGCTGTAATGCCTCGACCTCGCCGGGGCGTCAACATCCGCCATACTTTGTATGGCGGCGGACGCCCGTTTTAAAAGCGTTTAGGAGGCGATCAACGATCGCCTCCTAAACTTAAATGGTGTCGCTGGAATGCCTCGATCAGGAGGCATCCAGCGACACCAAACACTTACCTGGGGATGGACTGTGACCGCTCCGGAGAGCGGTCACAGCCGCAGCTGCCGGTGATCTTCGCCATCTGCAAGATGGCGGCGGTCCGGGAAAATTCAATAAAGAAAAACAATAAAGTCTAAAAAGTTCGCTAGACGGTCTCCAGACCCTCTAGAGAACTCTGGCTCCACTTGCAGGTTGAATATAGGTACTGCATTCAACCATGCAAGTCAATGGAGCTCAGCTTTCTAATCACAGTGTGATTAGAAAAAATAAATTAAAAATAAAATAAAATTTATAATAATTAGAAAAAAAATAGTAAAAAACCAGTAAAATGTAAAAATAATTTCCCACTGATGTCACTATCAGGGGAACTATCAAAAAAAAATATATTTTTGTGAGCAAGTCCTAAAATTAGCATATTAGCTTAAAACAATTCTCGCATGGAAAGAGTTAAAATACTGGCATATTAAATGCCCATGGGGTGTCTACTTTTAAAAAATGTATGATTTGATGGGGTAAATTGAATTGGCCGGGTTCAACAATGTCCCAAATAACACGGGGGGAAGGATGGCCCCACATCTAATTTCCAATTAGAAAAATGCACACGTACCAAATGTGGCCTTTTAGTTCCCCCCAAAAATGACAAACCCATGCATGTGGGGTATCACTGTACTCAGGAGATGTTGCTGAACACATATTGGGGTGTCGTGTGACAGCGGCATATACCAGGAGCTGTAAATTCATACATAAAGTAGGTGTGTGTGGGAAAAATACACACACAAAAATACTACTGCAAACTTTGAAAAAATGCTGGTGGTAAAATGTGTGCATGCAAAGAGTTAAAATACCAGCATTTAAAATACCCTGGGGTGTCTAGTTTTCAAAAATATTCATACCTGAAGTAAAGTGTGTGTGACAAAACAAATGCAAAAAAATGACTACCACAAAGTTTGACAAAGACTGGTGGTAGATATGGTGCATGGAAAGAGTTAAAATACTAGCATTTGAAATACCCTGGGGTGTCTAGTTTTCAAAAATATATAGCTTTATTGGGCACACTGAAATGGACCGGCTCAAAGATGAACCAAATAGGGCATGGGCAGTGGATCCCCAAATGCCAAAGTTCAACATTGAAAAATGTGCATGCCCCAAATGTGGCCCTTTTGCCCCAAAACAGCCAGGCAAAATCATTCATGTGAGGTATCGCTGTACTCAGGAGATGTTGCTAAACACATATTGGGGTGTTTTTTGATCGTGACATATACCAGAACCTGTTTATTCATACCTAAAGTAAAATGTGTGTGAAAAAACAAATGCAAAAAAATTACTACCATAAAGTTTGACAAAGGCTGATGGTAGAGTAAGTGCTTGGAAAGGGTTAAAATACCAGCATTTGGAATACCCTGGGCTGTCTAGTTTTCAAAAATATATGACTTGATGGGGTAAATTGCATTGGCCGGCTTCAAAGATACCCGAAATGGCACATGGGGGAAGAATTACCAGATTTGGAAAAAATGGTTTTGAAATAGCAAAACGCTACCTGTACTTATTGCTCCATAACGAGCAGAAAAAAGCAAAAAAACATAAAAACATTGGGTATTTCTAATCTCAGGACAAATAGTAGAATCTATTTAGCAGGTTTTTTTATTACCTTTTATAGATGAGTAAAAGATTTTTCAACTAAAAGTTAGAAACAGTCATTTTTTTCTAAATTTTTCACCATATTTTATACTTTTTTTAATAGTAAATAATATGATACAATCAAAACAATGTCATCTAAAGAAAGCCCTTCTTGTCCTGAAAAAACCAATATCTAATGTGTGTGGGTTCAGTAAACGTGAAAGAAGAAAATTACAGCTAAACACGAGCAGCGCAGAAATGTTAAAACGGCCATTGTCACGAAGGGTACAAAAAGTAAAATCAGCCTTTGTCACGAAGGGGTTAATAAAATACACTATACCAAGTGTATAAATAGCCTATAACATAATATAAAACAGGATACCCATTAGCTTGAGGAGCTGTACCAAAACACAATGGCAGGAAGCACTCAATTCCCCCAAACACAGCACTATACTGCTTCAGGGATAACATTCGGCTTTAAGATTTGAATCTCGGGCCAGAACTTGTGATGCTATCTTCAGTTCAGGTAATCATGTGTGACCGCGCATGTGCCTAAACTCTGCCAAACACCATAAAGATGGTGGATATTTTTGGCAGCTTCCCATAGGATGCTGCAATAAACGGGAGCCAAACACGTTGTGGAGTCTACGGGAGGAACTCAGGTGCATGCCCGACTGGGGGCACCCCCGCTGACCCCCGAGCCGAACAACTCGGGTAAGTACTTGAAAGAAAAAGCTGTGACTTGTCCATGCCCAGGACAGGAAAATACTGGGGAGTTTCTGTTGCCAGCGGCATTTATGCTGGTAGGAAGGGGGCGGAATTGGAGGGAAGTTTATTTAACTTTTTTAAGTTTCCTGTTCTGCCCAAAGGTATGCTTTTGATAAGCCGTTTGCTTTTTACAGCCACTATTTAGGCTATATTAACCCCTTTACTGCTAACGACGGCACGGTGCTATCGCTAGCAGTCCCAGTCAAGTGCTAACGACGGCACCATGCCGTCGCTAGCACTCTCCTACCTTTATGGAGGTCTGTGGACCCCCATCACCACCTACCCCGGCAATCTGCCCCTCACATTGAAGGGCATCACCGGGGCCACCCGATCCGGCCGGTGACGGCACGCGCAATGACGCGATGACGTCACCGCGCAACTTTATTAATAACTGACAATTGTCAGTTAAAGCGGTATGGGGGCATGCTGCTTAGATGCCTGTGCAGGTAATCGCCTCACCTTTCCAATGGTATAATGCTTGTGAAAAAAGAATAAAAAATATTAAGTAAAAAAAATAAAAATGTACAAAAAAAGTAAAAAAAATGATTTGGGGGTCTCTAAAGGCAGATAAATAAAGATCAAAATTGCCTAGAGACCCCCAAATTAAATTATCTAAACATAAACTAATTTAACTTTAAAAAAAAAAAAAAGTTTAAGTATTCTAGCTAAATAATCACTGTGGTAGCCAATGTTACCACAGTGATCATATAGCTATGAAAAGTCACATTCCCTTTTTAAAAATGGCCGATACAAAATTTTAACCCCATGATCCCTTTGATCATGGGGTTAAATTTAGCCAATGGTAGAGGGAGACAATTTTTGAAATCCTGATGAACTGCAAATATTATTAAAACCAGCTAATTAGCCTGTGCGGTACATGAGTAACCATCTCATCCCTGGAGCTCATTGCATTTTAATGCAAAACTTATTTTTGCTGTAAAAGTGTTTTTTTTTTTCTCCCTTTACCATCATTTCTTTGGGAATGGTGTGTGTGCGTGTCAGGAACCAATTTTTCGCTGCCTGAACCATGGCTTTTTTATACCTGTGGTGTTTACATCTGCAACTACTAGTGGCCACCCTCCACCCTCTGGAGCACTCAGAACTTGTGCCTTGTTACCTGGGTTGAGCCCTAGTCTACATCCAGCTGGGCCTTGTTACCTGGATTGCCCTGCCTTTATGAACCTGCCCTGCCCTTCAGTCAGGGCCTTTGTATTGAAGTCTATGGACCTTCCTGCTGTGGCTCTGCACCTGTACTGTTCCTGGTTCCCTGCTATTGTGTCCTGATCAAGTGGACTCCCTGCTATTGTGTCCTTCCAAGTGGACTCCCTGCTATTGTGTCCTTCCAAGTGGACTCCCTGCTATTGTGTCCTTCCAAGTAGACTCCCTGCTATTGTGTCCTTCCAAGTGGGCTGTGTGCCTTTCCGTGCCCTTCCAAGCGGGCTCCCTGTCAAAAGACTTATTACCAGTATTTATTTTGCCATACGTCCGGTGTTAGAATATTCTTTGTCTTGAATATCTAAGCTTCTCCAGTGATCAAACAGCAATCAAGACCACAGCTTCTATGTCTTATTAATAAGGTTTATTCGATAACAAATTATCAATTCATACAATACCAATGCTGGAACAAATGTTGATAAAAGGTACTGTAGGCTAAGTATCTTGGTGAGATGAAGATGAGAGCGTGGAAAGAGCGTGGAAAGAGCGTGGAAAGAGACCTTGTCCTTGTAGTCATGCCAATTTATACCCCTTTACATTTGGTTAGGGTATACGTAAAGGAATCCTATTGGAACAGTAATAGGATACACCGGCATTCCACAGAAGACCCTCTAAACTACGTCACTTAATTGAAACCATATGTTCCTAGCACTCAAGTTGCATTCAGGCCTAGAATGTGCAAAACAAAATAAAAGTATAAAAATGATTTCTTACACTTCCCCCTGTTTATGGTTATGTACCATAAATAAATGTTTGCTGTCCATTCATACAACATTCGTATCACATTCAGTGAGTGCAGGAAGATATGTAAACGATAATATTATAAAAAAAGAATCTGTGGAAGACTGATGCATCCTACGTCTTAACGTTTCCCTTAATATCATCTCTCCTTGCTTTATCTTTTCTCGAATAGTTAAATATGATTTTCTTATTCTACATAATAAACATATTTGAAAAATAATACATATAAAAGACACAAATAAAACAATAATAAATGGATGTAACAAAACATTGGTGATAGCGGAGCCAACAGATGATTTTGCCATAATTTCTGTTGACTTAGCAAAGTTTTTCCACCAAGATGTACCTGAGACTATTGACCATTCATGTTCTATGTTTTTGAGTTTACCTTGCTCATGTTGAAATACAATCTGTGCTTCTTTTAATTGTTTTTGCAAGACATTTAAAAATCCTACATCTTTCCTTATCTCATTTGCCCACTTTTGCCATGGAAATTCACTTACTTGTGATAAATTAAACTGTAGTGGCAAAACATTTAATTTTTGAGAATTAATTTGAGAAACATTAATCTGAGTTCCATATATATAGATTGCTATTGGATCGCCATCAATACAATACAGACCTTTCGATAATATTTCTGTATGCGTACATTTAGGAAACATTGCTTTAATCAATTCCCCATTAGACATTACCTGTACACATACTCTACCTTTCTCTATAGGCGTTACAAGATCGTTAGATGTTTTCACACTTTGAATTGTACCTGAACATGAGCTCTGGTTATGAAAACATGAATGATATATAGTTTCAGCTTGATAAGACAAACAAATAATTTTGGACACAAAATGTAAACATGCAGACAAATCTAACTGTTCCGGTTCTGACATATCTGTGGAAAAAACAAAATCAGGATACTCTAATTTATAAAATAATAATTGTGTACTACTGACAGGTACTCCCAATACTCTCATAGGAAACAATGTTTCTTCTTTATCTGCCATAGGTATTAAACATGTACCTTCACATACATTATTACTGCATCCTATTACTATACTCAATAAAGCTACTTTGTTTATGATATGTTCCCAAAACCCAAATTTATCATCTTGTGTGTAGGTCCCTTTAGTCCAACTAAATAAATGTTTAGGCCCTATCGTAACATTTAACCTCACATTACTTTGTCTAGTGACGTTAATTCTAATGTTACAAACTAATAAGTACCCTTTCATTACACCAAAACACACATGACCATTAAAATCATCAATTTCTCTTTTCTTCTTAATTATGTCTGGGAACCCTTGAGTATTGTTAAATTGTCTATAAATTGGTTGTCAAATCTGTATATCTTCTTGACTCTGTAGATCTTTCTTAGAACCATCAATCATCAGTATGGTCGCCGTCAGAACTGCGAGAAACAAAAAGGATTGTCTCTTGTTGAATGTCAGATGTCTTTGCCATGATAGACTTTTTAATAATTTGCATTGTCCATTCGATTCTTACATACAACCTAAAAAACACAACAGATATGCAGCATCAAAATCTTAGCTGATACAACACCTTTATTACTGTAGCACCACACCATAAAACATAATGTAATGTTCTAATATGATTCTTAAGAAATTGTTTAAAATGATTATTTAACATTAAAAACTGCATCATTTTATCAAATAACCAAATAGCAAATTATAACACATGAATTTGGATCATGAGATGAATTTAAGAATATGGACAATAGTAAATAATTAATACTTCAATTGATTACGGAAAAACATATTTGATCAATACAATACAATACATAGTAATCCTTTTTAGTCATGACGCAAAACCCTGTTCTCATGAACTAAATTAAGGTTTTGAATCAACCTGAGAAGCAAGAAAGGAAATATCCCTAACTTGTACTTCTGCAAATGATGGACACTATGTAGTTGCAGTTTAACATATACAACATATAACATTACAGGATCTTAACTTACAGAATAAAACAAAACACAAAACTTTAACATATAACACATCTGATGTTCATATAGTTTTTCTTATAAATAAATTAACTTATTCAAAACATCTTCATAGAAGACAGAGTGCAGGGATACAGTACGAATTAGAGTTAATTGCTATACTAGCTATACTGAATCAACATAGATCTACGTATTATAGCTCTCGCGACACTTACAACAAACATACTCCTGTGTAGTTCCTGTATTAGGTAAATCTTCTTTATTAACTTCAATCTCCCTGATTTCTCTAATGAGTGGTGCATATGGAGATTCTCTCTGTGATGTAGTGTGTACTGGATTCCTTCTATCTATTTGGTCAGACGTGTGAATAAATCCATTTGATTTCCCTTGTCCTTTACATTGCATATCATAAAAAAGTTTACGACATTGTTTTTTAATGTGACCTGGTTTGTTACAATAGAAACACTGTATAGGTTCTTTGTTCCAAATCCTTTGTCCCCTGGGAGCCAACATGTGGTTCCTTTTAAACTCCTGAGGAGGGGAAGGGGGATGAAAGGAATTAACCCTTTCCTTTCTGTGTGTGTAAAAACTTTTGTTAATAGCAGCCACATTCATTTTAACCTTTTCATTTTTGCGTTCCCTTCTGATTTTATCAATAAACGCAGCAGCAGCCTCAAGTGTTTGCATATCCGAAGCAATTGCAATACTAGTAGGATCCAAATATTTAAACTTTTTAACAAACACTTGTATCATAGAAGCAGGACATTCATCATCAGAAATTTTAAAAACTATTCTATATGCCTGCTCAAATCTTAACACAAAAGAAAATGGATCCTCTGAAATTGTAGGTTTCAGGTTTTCTAGTATGTCAAGTGTTGGATTTTCATTTCCAGTTGTAAACTTAATCAACTGTTGGAGTCTATCCTTATCTGTTCCATGGATGATTTCATCATCCTCCACTATAGGAGTACTTATTGGAGCTACTAATCTTCTACTCATGTATGTAGGCAACCATATTTTAAATAATCTGTTTCGTTGTTCATTAGCCAAATTATGCTTCTCTGTATTCGATTCAAATACATCTGCATTACCAAATGCATCCAAATTAGAATTATACGGCGGTATTTCTTTAAGTAATTTCATTAATTCGCTTTGTATCTGTAATTTTAATTTTGCTGCTTTATTTCTAAGCTTCTTCCTTTGCAGTTCCTGTTCTGAACTGACCTCTGGTTCATCCTCTACATTTTCTGGAATTAAGCTGTGTCTTTGTCTATCTCCCCTTGTAATTACACAAACTTGTTTCAAATCTTTCTGCAATTTTGTAATTAACAAATTCTTAATTTCTAAGCAATCCGACAAATCAGAAATCTCTTCAGTTAATAAATCACATTTAGGACATTCCTTTTCTATTGCACACACATTGTGCATCTCATTTTTAACCATGTCACTACTCTGTGAATTACTTTGACTAACATCATTATTAGTCAGATTATCACCACCATCAAGTAATGTATTAAAAATCTTAATCATTTTCATTACATTTCTCAACTTTTGTTTCTCCTTATTCCCAGAAAATATCTTTTTGTCTATCTTATTATTTGCATCTTCACACTGACGCCATAAATCATGCCACAAAATTGAATCACTAGCCGTATAAGGAACAAACGTAAATTCAAGTTTACTTCCGGAAGACAAAGTATTAATAAAATCCATACTTACCGTAGATCAGTTGCTTGCTCAATCTGCTCTCACTACGATACACGGTTCTGGAATGCTCTTGCTTCTCACCACGTGGTCTGGTAATGGTCTGGTAGTGTCGAATTACACTTTCTTCTGATCACACTGCTAGGTTTTTTGTTTTTAGTCAGAGGATCTCTTTGATCTCTTCAGACAACTGCACACTATCCCCCCTTTGTCGGAAGAGGAAAAGTAAAAAACAAACGTGCAGTAAAGGCTCGCCGTAGAAAACTGACTAAAGACTGGCTGGCTCGTCAATTTGTTAGAATATTCTTTGTCTTGAATATCTAAGCTTCTCCAGTGATCAAACAGCAATCAAGACCACAGCTTCTATGTCTTATTAATAAGGTTTATTCGATAACAAATTATCAATTCATACAATACCAATGCTGGAACAAATGTTGATAAAAGGTACTGTAGGCTAAGTATCTTGGTGAGATGAAGATGAGAGCGTGGAAAGAGCGTGGAAAGAGCGTGGAAAGAGACCTTGTCCTTGTAGTCATGCCAATTTATACCCCTTTACATTTGGTTAGGGTATACGTAAAGGAATCCTATTGGAACAGTAATAGGATACACCGGCATTCCACAGAAGACCCTCTAAACTACGTCACTTAATTGAAACCATATGTTCCTAGCACTCAAGTTGCATTCAGGCCTAGAATGTGCAAAACAAAATAAAAGTATAAAAATGATTTCTTACATCCGGTTTCTTGCTTTGACTGTATTACCCTTATTTGCTGGTCCTGTTATACATAAAATACACTACATTACCTGGAATTCTGCTTGTGGTGTCTTTGTTTGCATAATCATGCACCGTGGGTTACATACTGAACCCCAAGTATCCCCTGCGCATGGGCTCCTACCCGACCTGATCACCCGAGTCCTGACAGTGCGTCTGTGAGTGAATGTATGGAAAGTATGGTGTGTGCTTTTGCGAGTGAATGGAGATATGAAAGGCGTGTGAATGGTCAGTAATTAGGGTTGAAGCCTTGACGTGGCATTACTGCTCACGTAAGAAGTTAAATTATGGCACAAACAGTACATATTTTTCAAAAACTACACCACTTGGCGCATCAAATGAGGGGCTGTATGTGTTTCTAGTCCAAACCTGGAGTGCGCAAGACACAAATGAACATGTCGCTATGGTTAGAAAAAAACATATTTTCTAGCCAAAGCGACATATTCCATCATTATTTGTGCACTCAACTTTTGTCCTAGAAATACATGTAGCCCCTCATTTGAAGCATCAAGGGGTGTAGTTTCTTGAAATGTGTACTTTATGTACCCTAATTTAACTTCCCAGATGTCTAGACCACTTTAACTTCAGATATGGCAGATTGGAGAATCTTGTCAAAAATTGTCTTAAAACATTTAGGGGTGATGCCTACAATTAGACAGCTCTAGACAGCTGGAAAGTTAAATTATGGTACATAAAGTATACATTTTCAGAAACTACACCCCTTGGCGCATCAAATGAGGGGCTGCATGTATTCGTAGCACAAGACTGGAGTGCGCAAGACATAAATGAACTTGGCGCTTTTAACTTCTTTTTTTTTTTTTTTTTTTTTTATATAAGTGTGATATTCATTTATTTGTTGTGCACGTCAGATTTGTGATACAAATACAAATAAGACCTCATTTGCTGCGGCTGGGGGTGTAGTTTCTAAAAATATATCGTTTTGTTGGCATATTTTAACATCCCAGGCAGCTAGAGCTGTTTAATTGACGCCAGCCATGCATTAAATGTAAAGATGTTTTTTGTGATAGTCTAATAAATTTAACTTTTAGCAATAAAATATTAGAAAAACACAGTCTACTGTTCTCAATTTCTGTTTATTTTAGACCGGTTACCTACTACAAATATTTAGCAGCACAGCTTTTGATATTAGAGTTTAGAAAAATAAAATTACAAACTAGTTTTTATTGAGTCGGAAGTGAAAAATTTCACTATTTTCCCATTTTTGGCTATATTTTGCAAACCTGATGAGACATACACATATAAAAAACAATATATGGTTTGTATAGTTTATTCACAAGAAATGTACTTATAAACGCGTTTAAACGTGAGATGCACCAAAATTTCCAAATATTTCTGAAGATACTTTATATGATTCAAGGGTGCCAAAATGTTGACCAACGTTGTTCAGTGTGAAACAGAAAGTAAGTTTGTTTTACTAATAATGAACCACTGTGTATTTAACCCCTGATTTTATTTTTGTACCCTTCGTGACAATGGCTGTTTTAACATTTCTGCGCTGCTCGTGTTTAGCTGTAATTGTATTCTTTCCCGTTTACTGAACCCGCACAAGTTATATATTGTTTTTTTCAGGACAAGACGGGCTTTCATTGTTTTGATTGTATCATTTACTATAAAAAAGTATAAAATATGGTGAAAATTTTAGAAAAATCTTTTACTCATCTAAAAAAGCTAATGAAAAAACCTGCTAAATATATTCTACTATTTGTCCTGAGTTTATGTTTTTTTGCTTTTTTTCTGCACGTTATAGGGCAATAAGTACAAGTAGCGTTTTGCTATTTCAAAACCATTTTTCCAAATCTGGTAATTTTTCCCCCATGTGCTATTTCGGGTATCTTTGAAGCCGGCCAATGCAATTTACCCCATTAAACCATATATGTTTGAAAACTAGACACCCCAGGGTATTTCAAATGCTGGTATTAACTCTTTTCATGCACTTATTCTACCACCAGTCTTTGTCAATCTTTGTGGTAGTACTTTTTTTGCATTTCTTTTCCACTCACATTTTACTTCAGGTATGAATTTACAGGTCCTGGTATATGTCACTGTCATGAAACAATGTGTGTTCACCAACATCTCCTGAGTGCAGTGATACCACCCATGCATGGGTTTGCCTGGCAGTTTGGGGGTAAAAGGGCCACATTTGGGCATGCACATTTTTCAGTGTTTTTCACTTTGACATTTGGTGATCCACTGCCCATGCCCTATTTGGTACATTTTTGAGCCGGGCCATTTCAGGGTGCCTTATAAAACCATATATTTTTGAAAACGAGACACCTCAATGCTGGTATTTTAACTCTTCGCATGCACACATTTTACCACCAGCATTTTTTCAAAGTTTGCAGAATTTTTTTTTTAGGTATGAATTTACAGCTCCTGGTACCCTCTCACTTGGTGCAAGGGATGAATGCTTTGATTCTGGATAAGGACTCGGAGAGCCTTAGGTCCTACGTTGCAGACTTACTCTTACATTATTTTCGGTGACTTATTCGGTGAGCTTGGTTAGGCTATATGGATTGGCCGCACTGACATCTGTTGTGACGAGTGGACGGATGGGTTTTGTTTTTGGGTTTAGTTTTATGTTTCTTGTACAACTTGTTTATCTAAAGGGTGTCATTCTGATCACTGTATGTTGCTCTGCACTGCATCGTTCTCACTCCTTGACTCGAGGGGTTGCAGATGCAATTTGTCTCCGACTTCTGATACGGTCTTTGAATGCTATTGTTTTGTGTTCTTCTCTTGGTACGCTATGACTCATTGTCCGTATTCTTTCTCTTTATGGTTCTGCTGTATTACAATGCTTTCCTATTGTGACTGTTCACCTTTGGCATCTATATATCCATGCTGTATTCATTTTGTTCATGAATAAAGTAATATATATATATATATATAAAAACTCCAAAGGAATGCATGTATCTCTGTTAGGTATTGCCTTCTCAACTGCCAGAACACCTAACCTCTAATAGTCAAATTTTCCTTCCTCTACCGCACCACTTGACCTACAATCTCAAAGACAGCCCTTCCCAAAATCACCAACATTCTTGCAGCAAAAAGTAAGGTTACTTTGCCGTTATTACTCTTGGACCTCTGCAGCCTTTGGCACTATTGACCACCCCCCCTCCTTTCGTTCGGAGGGCATTTGCGGCAATGCTCGCTTCCGGCTCAGCTCTTACCAATTGGATGGTACCTTAAGGGTCTCCTTCTCTGGAACTTGTCCCTCTCCCCTACTACTCTTTATTGGTGTTCCTCAGGGCTCAGGTCTAGGACCACTACTCTTTTTCCATCTACCTTTCCTCCCTTGCACAATTAATATCTTCCTATGGCTTCCAGTACCACATATATGCTGACACCCTAATTAACATTACCTCTCTGGACTTTTCACCCTCTTTCGTAACTGAAATTGCACCATGGAAGGCATCCCATTACCTTAACATCTCCAAGAGTTTTTGATTATTTTGCCACTGCCTTAGTCCGCTATTCCTGACATCTCTTGCTGTTCAAAATTCTGCAGACTAAATTCACTACCTTGGTGTCACTAATTGACTCTTCATCTCTCATATGCAGTCTTCACCTGAGGACCATCTTCCAAATCTATAGCCTGACCACTCAAGTCATGGGAGGAATGAAGCGAGTCCCCCTGATACACCACCTTACCCTAGTAAGCAGGGCCCCCCTTCCCTTTCTGTACCAATATTTTAAAATATTGTTCTACAATGCAAGAGTGTTATGGAACATGCTGGCACTATATACATAAACATAATGTAGGTTAACCCCTTAACGACAATTGCCGGTCCTGGCACGACACGGAAAAGCATGTGCTTTACGACAATTGACGTGCCAGGACCGGCACGTCTTTAAACGGGTGCAGAAAGCGATCTGTTTTCGCTTTCTGCACCCAAAAAACGTTGCTGAATGCCTCGACCTCGAGGCATTCAGCAACGCCGCGATCGGAACGAAGGGGCCATCTCTGGCCCCTCCACGGGGCGTCAACATCCGCCATACTTTGTATGGCGGCGGACGCCCGTTTTAAAAGCGTTTAGGAGGCGATCGACGATCGCCTCCTAAACTTAAATGGTGTCGCTGGAATGCCTCGATCAGGAGGCATCCAGCGACACCAAACACTTACCTTTCGATGGGCTGTGACCGCTCCAGAGAGCGGTCACAGCCGCAGCTGCCGATGATCTTCGCCATCAAGCAAGATGGCCGCTGCCCTGTAACAGGAACCAACAAATTTTAAAAGTTCGCTAGATGGTCCAGACCATCTAGAGAACTTTGGCTCCACTTGCAGGTTGAATACAGGTACTGCATTCACCATGCAAGTCAATGGAACCCAGCTTTCTAATCACAGTGTGATTAGTAAAAATAAATTAAAAAATAAAATAAAATTAATAATAATTAGAAAAAAAAATAGTAAAAAACTAGTAAAATGTAAAAATCATTTCCCACTGATGTCACTATCAGGGGAACCTCCAAGTTGAAAAAAAATGTTAAATTTTTTTTTTTAAAAAGACAAAAAATATATATATATATATAAAAAATATATTTTTGTGAGCAAGTCCTAAAATTAGCATATTAGCTTAAAACAATTCTCGCATGGAAAGAGTTAAAATACTGGCATATTAAATGCCCATGGGGTGTCTACTTTTAAAAAAGGTATGATTTGATGGGGTAAATTGAATTGGCCGGGTTCAACAACGTCCCAATTAACACCGGGGGAAGGATGGCCACACACCTAATTTCCAATTAGAAAAATGCACACGTACCAAATGTGGCCTTTTAGTTCCCACAAAAATGACACACCCATGCATGTGGGGTATCACTGCACTCAGGAGATGTTGCTGAACACATTATGGGGTGTCGTGTGACAGCGGCATATACCAGGAGCTGTAAATTCATACATAAAGTAGGTGTGTGTGGGAAAAATACACACACAAAAATACTACTGCAAACTTTGAAAACATGCTGGTGGTAAAATGTGTGCATGCAAAGAGTTAAAATACCAGCATTTAAAATACCCTGTGGTGTCTAGTTTTGAAAAATATATGGTTTTGTTGGGCACACTGAAATGGCCCGGCTCAAAGATGTACCAAATAGGGCATGGGCAGTGGATCCCCAAATGCCAAAGTTCAACATTGAAAAATGCGCATGCCCCAAATGTGGCACACTGAAATGGCCCGGCTCAAAGATGTACCAAATAGGGCATGGGCAGTGGATCCCCAAATGCCAAAGTTCAACATTGAAAAATGCGCATGCCCCAAATGTGGCCCTTTTGCCCCCAAACGGCCAGGCAAAATCATTCATGTGAGGTATAGCTGTACTCAGGAGATGTTGCTTAACACATATTGGGGTGTTTTGTGATAGTGACATATACGAGAACTTTTTAATTCATACCTGAAGTAAAATGTGTGTGGAAAACCAAATGCAAAAAAATGACTACCACAAAGTTTGACAAAGACTGGTGGTAGATATGGTGCATGGAAAGAGTTAAAATACCAGCATTTGAAATACCCTGGGGTGTCTAGTTTTCAAAAATATATGGGTTTATTGGGCACACTGAAATGGCCCGACTCAAAGATGTACCAAATAGGGCATAGGCAGTGGATCCCCAAATGCCAAAGTTCAACATTGAAAAATGTGCATGCCCCAAATGTGGCCCTTTTGCCCCCAAACAGCCAGGCAAAATCATTCATGTGAGGTATCGCTGTACTCAGGAGATGTTGCTGAACACATATTGGGGTGTTTTGTGATAGTGACATAAACGAGAACCTTTTAATTCATACCTGAAGTAAAATGTGTGTGACAAAACAAATGCAAAAAAATGACTACCACAAAGTTTGACAAAAACTGGTGGTAGATATGGTGCATGGAAATAGTTAAAATACTAGCATTTGGAATACCCTGGGCTGTCTAGTTTTCAAAAATATATGATTTGATGGGGTAAATTGCATTGGCCGGGTTCAGATACCCGAAATGGCACATGGGGGGAAGAATTACCAGATTTGGAAAAAATGGCTTTGAAATAGCAAAACGCTACCTGTACTTATTGCCCCATAATGGGTAGAAAAAAAGCAAAAAAACATTGGGTATTTCTAAACTCAGGACAAATAGAAGCCATTTAGCAAGTTTTTTCATTACCTTTTATAGATGAGTAAAAGATTTTTCAACTAAAAGTTAGAAAGTCATTTTTTTCTAAATTTTTCACCATATTTTACACTTTTTTTAGTAGTAAATAATATGATACAATCAAAACTATGTCATCTAAAGAAAGCCCTTCTTGTCCTGAAAAAAACAATATCTAATGTGTGTGGGTTCAGTAAACGGGAAAGAAGAAAATTACAGCTAAACACAAGCAGCGCAGAAATGTTAAAAAGGCCATTGTCACGAAGGGTACAAAAAGTAAAATCAGCCTTTGTCACGAAGGGGTTAAAAAAAAAAGTTAATCCCATATTTCCTTTTTCGCAAGGACTTGTGTTTGTATGGCAATCTTCAAGTGTAATGATTTGGCCACTGCTAGCAGGAGTGAGTGACCCCTATACTGGATTTATCTACACTTGGGCATTTGCTGTATCATACTCATACCCCTATTTAGTACTACTTTTGCCTTTTGTTTAAATGTGTGAATAAAAAAATTGCAAAAAGACACAAGTGGGGGGTGATAAAATAAAATTTATTTTTGTTCCGAATTAAGATATGCATAGTATACATTTCTAATTTATCTCAGCCAATTTACTAAAATGGGTAATCTTTGTGATGTGGTGAAGGAGGGGCGTTACATAAATTTTATTTTTTTTTTAAAAGCCAATTAAAAAAAGAACTGCATTGGAAACATTTTAAATGGTAAGTGCTGCATACACATTTCATGTATAAATAGATGAATTTTTTAGTCCCATTGAGAACAAGCTCAACAAACACAAAAATAAAAATACACAGCACTGCGGTACACTTAATAAAATCAGCAGTACTTCAGGGGAAAAAAAAAATCCCCTTACATGTAAAACAGTCTTATGTAATAGCATATTTCATACAAGACAACATACTGGGGGAAAATGATATGGCTGCTGTCATCTCCAAAAGAAAGGTTGTCAACCATTTCATCCTACCTTCTAAATAAAAAAACATCTGTGCAAAGAACATGATTTTACAAGCAATCTGGGACATAAGTCCAAGATGGAGAGCAAAGGTTGTAAGTGGTACTTTAAGATAGTAATATGCACCAGCTTCCACCAGTGTTTGAAGCTCTGCCATCATGCGCTAAAATTCCAGACATCTCATAGTCCAATTCAGTGCTTGGGTATTCGTAACAGTGCATTGTTCCCATCTCCTCCTATAAGAGCAAACCTTTGAGGACAGGTGTTGACAAACTAGACAAGTACATTAACCGGATTGTGGAACAGACTAATCAAATCTAATATATAATGCTTCCCTTCATTTCACAGGCTATAAAAATACCGATATACAGATTTCAACATCCGGATTTAAGAATTACAGAGTGAATTTAAGTACAGCGAAAGTGATTTAAAAACAAGCACAAAAGGAATGTCCAGTCTCAACACAAATCCAGTAATGTATAGAGGTAAGGCTGTTGAAAGTAGCAGTCAAAATGGGCTGACATTTAACTTTTCTCCTTGACTTGATGTAAACCCAGATGTTGTTGAGCGCATTCCATTGTCAAGCTTCTACCGTTTGTAAGAGCAAGTGTTAAACTCTCAAGCAGTGCAATGCAGTATGTTACCCTAACTGTGCAAGGTTTCACAGATAACCAAATATTTCACATCGTCACATGAATTTCAAAACATGCTGCTTGAGTAGCAGGAATACAAAACAGCATAAGATATCAAAAATACATCTACTTATACAAATGTAATGTGTGAGTTCACCAGGGAGGCTGGGCAGCATTTTTTTATTTTTTTTTTAGGTTTTTTTTTTTTAATTTTATTTATAAAATCATTAAATGCTTCATTTGCACCAATCCCACTACAGAACCAGTTTACAATTAAGAACACGATAACGTGTACATATTTATACTGGCACTTCGTGCAAAGGCTACGCACGGGTGCGCGTTTTTTTTAATTATTATTACAACAATTACTTTTCCAAAGTCACAATGTCCCTGTGACTACATTCAGCAGTTTTGTACTAAAAAATACTTTATCTGCGCAGGTTTTCCTGCATTCATTTACATATACTACAACTTGTACAGCTATTTACACAGCTTCTGGTTGTTCATTAGATTAGATTGAAGACAATTACAGGGTTCCAAGTTGAAGAGCGCTCATCTTTGCAATACGACTGCATTGCTACAGCTTTGCTACTAAACGAAAACTATTATCCACTGTACTTGGAATAGAAAAGAAAAAAAAAAAAAAAAGCATCACACACACAACTTACAATTGAGATTATATACATATACCTCAATAGAACTTGAAAAGCCTGGTAGTTTGCACTTGTGTACAGCAAGCTGTGAAATTTACAGCAGAGTCAAAAGGCAAAGAACACCTGTTTCCCTGCAACCTATTCAAAACATAGGAATTTTAACTTCAAGCATTTCATAAAGGCAACGCTACGCCAGCACGTGTCTCCTGCACCAGCTTTTTAGATGGCAAAAGAGAAGCAGCCGCTTCAGTTTCTCCAGCAGGTTGCATGGTGTCCGTTTTTTTAATCACCATCTAAGTTATATCACAGGAAACAAATCACAAGAAAATTAGGTTAGTGCTTTATCAACTAGTAAAGCAACATGACTTCACAGGAGAGGTAATTGTGGTCATTTTTAAAAATCAAAACTGAACAGGAGTGGTGTCAGGAGAAACTATGCCGAATGTAAAAGTATCCTACTTTATCTACAAAACTATTATGTTCTGTTGAGGTATTAAATATCAACATTCAAAATATACTTAGTACAATGAACTCTGCCATACATAACATTAAAATATTACCAAGACACAACAATATACGGTTGACCATTTTAACAGCCTTGGAGTTGTCTACGCAACTAAAAGCAGGATTGGATAAATTTGTGTAGAAGTTAGGAGCCAGCTTGATATTTTTAGGAGCCAGAAAGTGGTGCACCCATAGAGATCTAAATAATAAAAAATAAAATTGTACACAAGGTAGGAGGCAGATCTATAAATCTAAAAGCCGTGGATACCATACTTCTATCAAGCCCTGGCCTAAGGGATGTTAATCTGAAAACCTATGGTTTCGTCAGTGGCTAGCAAATGGTTATATTCAAATCTCAAAGAGGCTTTTTGGGAATGTGGGGTAACGGCAAGAGAATCTGGTTGATAAAATTGGAGAAGTCTAGGAATAGATGGGGGAAGCTATGGCAAAGATAATTAAGGACCCAAATAGGACAGGGTTTAGCCATCTTTACCTAAAGGCCACAGTTGATTCAGAAGCAATTTGGCAGAGAACAAAAATAAGCTTATTGGCACATAAGCGAGTCTCAAGAAATGCTTTGTGACATTGACTAAAAAAAAAACCCTGGGGCATGAAACACGACAGACTCTTTGGACTTTAAACAGACCTTTGCTGACTGCACCACATTTCAGGGGGGAGAAAAATTGCACTGGTTTGGAAACGCTCTTCACGGACTATATAAAAAAAAAAAAGTAAAAGAATAGAAGTCTACCAGCACGTTACAAATTAAAAATATACAAAACGGAAGCACAAACAAGGTTCCCAGGAGAATGACCTTACTCAAGCCTGTCCTGGAGGACTTACTTCGTTTAAGTGCAGAAAGCAATGTATAAACTTAATTTGAGCACGTGGTGGAATTTCAGTGCAACATACTCAAGCTATGCTGTGAAAGTGCTTCTAATGCAGGGGGTCTTCATAGAAGGCTCTCCCTGCATTTTAGTCAGATCTCCTGAGCAGCTATAAGCAGAGCAGGTCCAATTCATATTGGTATATGTGCCAGTTAAGTTACTTTACAAAACTAAAGTATGGAGCTGGATAGTCTTCAACTTGAAACGCTGTAATTAGCCTGAAGATATGTTGGCTTTGCATGCTCTAGTTACACTTGGACCTTAAGCAAGGTTTTGAGTTGGAAGGACATCAATTCTCGTTCAGAAGGACTACAGGACAGAAGTACCCAGTGGCTTGGTGGTTTGGGAAGAACACTTGGTGATGGTGGTTCACTGAACTTGGCGCCGGCATAATTCTGGTTGTCTTGACTTTGGAAGAGATTCTTGGAACCCGGTAATCCCGAGTTCCAGTTCTGGTTTACAGAGAGAGTGTTGTTGTTGTTGAGGTTTGCTCCATTCTGCATGGCCTGCCATGCAGGACCGGACTGATTGTAAATGCGACTTCTGTCTTTAGCACGCGAGGTGTTCACCTTCTGATTGTTACGATCAAATAATTTTTGCCGATTATTCTGCTTACCAATATTATTTCTTGGCGGTTGAACAGGAATGTTATATCTTTCACCTCCTCCCATTTTCACCTTCTATGTCACCTGCATTAAACAAACAGTTTTTCTTTGAGCATGGAATACAGTGAGACAGTGGTATAGACGTTTAGTTACGAATAAATACACACTTTTCCCCTAACATGAGGACCACCGTTTCAGACAGCAATAATTAAAAAAAAAAAAAGTTTTTTGAAATCCCACATTTTAAGGTTTTAGATGTTCTAGCACTTCTAAATTACAAAAAAAAAAATGGCCATAGGTGTTTGCAGTAGCTACATTTTTATTTGATCATGCAGCGTGCAACCACACACGGGCTGCAAATGCACATGGATGATGTCAGTTCATGTCTGCCAGGCTGATCCGAGACCTGTTGCTGACAAAGCAATCTTCTCTCTGCACCAGTAAGAATTGCTCATTTTTAGTTGAGGGGGGGGGGGGTGTCATTAGACCCAAAACAACCAGTCATTACTGGTGCAAAGAAAGAGGATTTCTCTTACAGCTATAGGGCAGTGTTGGTCACACCAAGGGAAGTGCTTAGAAATTTTGAGGTTCCTGAAAAACCAATCTTTGGCTTCTTTTAAAGGCAGTTACCATCTACGTTAATTGGAACCTTCCTACGACATTCATCATAAAGCAAATTATGCTTCATATTGGCAGGCCATAAACAAGACTACCACATACAACTTGACTAATGAACTATGTTTTTATGTTAGCAGATTACCCAACATCCTTCATACAGCATTAGCTTGTGTAAAAGTCTAACTTATCAGTATTATATCAGCCAGCTTTCATACCTTTCAGCTGATTCTTCAGATAGGTCCGCTCCTTTTCCAGGTCTCTTAAATAACCTATTACCCTTCCTTCTCGGCAATCCCTTCTTCGACCTTCCAGGTGTTTCTTGCATGAGACTATAAAAGCCCAAAACCAACATGGAACCCCCTGGGCACAAGGCAACAGGGGAAAGTGGCTGTGAAGTCCGCACAGCTGTCAACAAGAATATACCAGAGATTGATAAGAACCCACGTAGTTACAATTGCATCTTAAAAAAAAAACCCATACATTTTAAAAATGGCAATATTATGGAACACTGAAACAAGATACTGAGCTCAAGGAAGTACTGCTTGGGGAAAACGGGTGCTCAAGAAGTGGGTGGTGGGAACGAACGCTTGCTCCTCCCAACCGTTCGGATTACTTTAACCAAGGAAGGACAAAAGATTTAAAATAGGGCTTTGTTTTGGCAAACAGTACTTATAGGGTTAAAGTTTGGGATACAGGAAAGGTGGGGGTTGAAGGTTCTTGGTTCGAGTCCCCAGGAAAAAGGACTTCAGGACTCGTCGAGAGACAAAAAATTTTTTAAATAGCCAGTACGTATACGTTGTGTACAGAAAGGCAAAGATTGGCTGCTTATACACCTCATATGCTTACGTCACCACACAAAAAAAAAATGCGCTAAAAGGAGTTCGAGTAATAAATAAAGCGCCAGTCGTCCACTAAACATGTACGTAGGTAACGCACGGGTTTTTTCCCCCAACATAAGAAACTTTGGTGTCTGGAAGTTACGAACAAAACAAACAAAGAACGCTGGCACAACATGGCGGCCGAGAGGGGGGGGGGGGGAGGTTCCATACAGATACAACACCGCCCGTCAACTTACCGAGACTTCTCACCACCCACTCGGCTCCTCTCTCAACGAGACGGTGAGAAGAACCGTAAAGCCTTGTTTACGTAACCAGACGCGGTAACGAAATACTAAATCCTGGCAATCCTCCGATGACCCCCAGCCACGTTCCACGATATCACCTCTCCCTTCCTGCTCGAAACTCGCAGCTCTAGCTTGCCTACTTCTCTACAAAATGGAACGATTGACACCGCCCGCTTGATCTGTAGCCAATGGGAGCGCGGGGGGATGCTATGCAACCAATGGGCGGGCACCAGTTTGGAAAGGAGCCTGTTGATGGGCGTGGATCAACGTCTGCTCGACTTCGACTCCCCCTCTGTTTCTATCCTTGGCTTGTTATTGTCGGTAAAGTGGGGGATGGAATAGAAAGCAAAACCTTGTCGTCACGTAAGAGAAAAGTTACAGGATGGTTGCAACATCCGGCTTCGGAAAAAATACCCTTCTTGTATATCTTTTGTGTTGTTACACTTTATTTTTTCTATACTCTTACACCATCGGCAGCAACCGTTTTCGTGAGGTGTCTAATTTATACTAGTATAGTTGTTCATCGCCATGAGCTCTTATTTTATTACACGCACATGAGGTATTATCACAAAGAACTATTGCCACAACTGTAAACAGGCTCGGATAGTAAATAAGAGATAATAAATATAATTTAGGGTGCCTTTACCTGTTTATCTCATTTACTACTGAAAGAACAATACCCTATTAATATATATATATATATATATATATATATATATATATATATATATATATGCACCGACAATTTAAGCAGCGCTTCTTACAAAACATTCAAAGGTTATGGCAAAACTAGTTTTCGCTTAACTAAGATGAACTGATACATTGGGTATAGAGGGGCCCTGCTCACAAACAGATTCGTTATATGAAAGCGATACACCTTAATCACGCAATGCCAGTTACAAAAAACGTTTCCAAGTAGATAGAACGATATGAAAAACCCAAGTTTTTAACAGGCCCCTATTTGTGAGACTAATCTTAAAAAAAAAAATATCCAAGCGTGATGTAATCAAATCTTTTAAAATGAAATCAGTTCCATTAGAATTGTGGCTGCTGGCCGGGGTTTTTAGTCACACACAGCTGGGCGCCTCCTTGTATCAGAAGTGTTTGTTTTTGGTATGTCTGAGCCCGCTCTTTGTTTTGAACAGTGAGGGTGTTGGGCTTAATACTGATTGCAATTTATTGCGCCCCCCCTCCTGCTGTGTTTGATAGACGTTTTGTGTGGGATAAGTCAACTAGGGATTTGATCGTATTAAATAGTGGGTGTGGTGCTTTGTAAATGGCTTCAAAAGTTTGGGGTCAATTAGAAATGTCCTTATTATATATATATATATATATATATATATATATATATATTAGAAGCTGAAACTATTACCAGTCTGTGAAAAACAGAGCTGATCATTTCCACCAATCCACTGTTCTAAAATAGCAAATAATACTATGGATAATATAAAATACCAAATCCAGAATCACACCTAGCTGGATAACCCTACCTTAAGAGTATGGGGTGGATCCAATACTTTTCAGTTGTAAAGGATTTTTTATTGATTCATCAGAAAGTGGTGAGATGTCATCTGAAATAAAGTTACCCGACACCTTCCCTGAGGCTGGTACACTCAGCTGCTCTTTAGACTTTTCGGGGGGGTTGGGCGACAAAATGTGTGTGTGACTAGAAGCCTAGTAGCCTTGAATTATGTCGGAAAGATCCGCAAAAGAGAGAATGTGAATGGGAACTACCAACTTTGAATACTCTGCAACATGTCTTTGTTAAAAAACGTGACACCGGCAGTACACAATAGACCTTTAACTGTATCCCAATCAATATAGCTTGGCTTTAAGCCAGTCATCTTAATGCAGGATCTAGCCTATTGTTCAAATACATTGAACCCTTTCTCCAACCGCCAAGTAGGTATTTAATGGTTTAAACATAAACAACTGTAATACACCTAGCTATTTACCCCAGAAATATAATAATGGCCAAACCAGCTTGGAAGTGTGGATTTCTCTTATTGTTCTCATTATCATGCAGCTGTTCTGCATCTCACGCTTCACAGTCTTTTGTTCATTGTTCCATTCTGGCATGTCTGGTATAAATATATATATATATATATATACACACACACACATTACAGTAGGAGTGTATTCTGGGTTAACCCCTACCTTGCAAGACTATCAAGTCAGTGCCTGGTCTACCCACTCAATAAGAGCATTTTGGGTTTATATTACTGAAGCTTGTTGTATTAAATATATTAGCTCCTTCAATGTCTGGTACTAGCATGTGTTTAATAACATTTCTAGTGTTGGCGGATTTGTGCAGACACAATATTACGTGTGTTAAGGCAACAGTAGCCCTGCATATCTAAGTAAGCATTGACATCCTGCTCTTTGTCGAATGACAATAATAAGGTGGAAATCTCCACTTTATTATGGTTACTAAGGGCAAGATTTCATAAGACTCCATTGACTAATGGAAGCTGTATATAATTAAATCATATCTAGCAAGAGTAAAAAATAACTGTATAGTGTTTACAAACAAGTTCACCAAGAGAGGACATGTAAAAAGGAGAAATGTAAAAATTGCAATAACCTCTGGTACATTTGAGGTTACAAGCTCATTTCTGTGACCGACGCTTTATGCATGCAGAGTCTATAGAGTAGTCGAACAGGATCGTTGGCAAAAACCTGGCTTCATCTTGCATTGGTCCAATAATCTTTCCTTATCTGCACATCATGAGGCTGCCATTGTTGTCAGTTGTGTTATTTTTGGGGGGCTTTCCCTGCTCATTCAGCTGATTATGGCATTGTTAATGAAGGCCATTCTTTCATAGGATTTCATTGGTCAAAGTATCTGACTGGGTCGATTTAAGACTGAGCTATTCTAATGGTTACCACAGGCAGTATGATGAGAAGTCAAGAGTGTTTGTATCACAGACTGGGTTGATAGATTGTAAAGAGCAAGGCCCTCTTCTCCTTCTATACGAGTATATTTTAATGTGTGTTTTTAAATTGTTTGTTACATATTGTCATTGTCTCCTACTTTAACAGCACTACTGAATCTCCTGGTGCTATATAAATAAATGCAATGCACAGCTGCCTCAAAATATTGGATTATTAGCTAAATTATGCAAAAACTAGGATCGTTTTTTTTTTCACATTTTTAAAAATGTTTATTTAATCTGATACTAGTAATATAAAGATAATTGATGGAAGTTTCTTAAGGGTGATTGTTTTGTCACTCTGTGTAACACAGAGCAACACCTGAAAGGGGGGGTGCAGCATAAGGGGTGAAGTCTGTGCAAGCTGAGTCTCCCTACTTTTTCCACCAACCGCTTACATGTTCCCGTCTCCTCTCCTGCGGCTCTGCTTGTGGTGAGCAAAGATGTCACAGGCAAGCTGTCTTGGGACAAAAATGACACTGACGAACTGTTTTCAGAATTATCAATATTATCAATATAGCCAAACCCACCTGAGGCACAACAAAAATTCTTGCACCCAGGTATACGTGACCCTAGGCTTTGGTCTGGTATATGATATACTCATAGACTCTACCACGGTGGTAGTACCATATTTTCTGAAATACACTTCCCTTTGGGTATTATACATTTTGTATTTTACCGTATAATCTGACAAACACAAAAAGCTTTCAGTTACAAATCACCTGATTGTACGTCACCACCTTACCTTTGTTTGTTTTTGACTTAGTGTTGCAGGTCAGCGCTCCCTGTGGAGTCAAAAAGAAAGGTGTGTGATTTGTTTAACCTGTCTTACAGGGCTTTTTATTTTAAAGTTTTACACATGCACACACACAGGAGCGATATATACAGTTTTTTCTCTGATAAGGTCAGGTGGGTCCAGCATTATTTTAAACGTTCTCTGACCTACTCATTTTTTAACATTTAATTTTGAAGAAGTTTCTGCCACATCACATATAGTGACATCAGAGTGACTAAGAAGGAGTATCTCTCGGTGACATCCCATGACTCATTTTGGCCAATGGGATTACATGTTTCACTGGTTAAGTCTAGTGCATTGTCTTTTAACTACTACATGATTCTATGCCTTTTTATGTTTCAACATTTTATAGTTTTCCAACGTTAGGCAGCATACAGAAAACAGTAAAACAAAGGGGTAACCACACAAGATACAGAGTCAAGAGTCACAGAAGGAACCAGGTCCTCTTGGCATTATGTGATCATTATTCTGTGCCTTTTTAATTAAATAAATGGAAATGGAGGAAATAAGTTCAATCAATAACTAACTAAAAAACCTTGCTATCCTCTAAGATTATATTCGAGGGAAATAATAATCACATTCGGTGGCAGAACTGACAAACCCTGTTCATAAAATGTCATTGTGCTCCTCAATCAAGCAGTGTAATGACCCCATTTTAATCTACCAACCCCAGTACTACTTTTAAACACAAGTAAACAAGTGACAGGTTATCAGTTTATTAATATTTGTGGTGGGCACGAGTTACTAAAATGAGTGTGCAAGGAAAACATTGATCCTGTAAATATTCTAATATTACGAAAGGACGTGCAGAAAACAAAGCAGGTCATGGTGATTAAATTAGCTCAGGATACAGTGTTTCAAAGTTCAGTTGTTATTTCCACAAACAAGAGTCACCGGTTAGAATAACAGATAAGAATCAACCAACATCTAACAGAGTATTCTTCAATGCACCTAACAATGCAACTTAACACAGTTGGTTTTGTATGTCTGAGTATAGTCATAGTATATCTTGAGGATATAAGATGGCTTTGTGTTGTGAAGCTTGTAATCAGTGCTATAAGTGGCATCAGTTAACCAAAGCTAAGTCTTCAAACAGATTTTTATACTGCTGGTTGATGGGCATAACATTTAATTATTTCAATAAAATCCTTCTCTTACTACATAAATGACTGAAGACATGGGTTGTCTTTTTAATCCCCATTGTCATTAAGGAAAGACATTTTGGTTACATTTAAGACAGGTGAAAGACATTTTGGTTACATTTAAGACAGGTGTAGAGGTTCAAGGCACAGTGTGCTAACAGCTATAAAGAATGGCTCCAGGCATAACTTCACACTCATGTTGTCTGGGACAGTAAGTGCGACAAGCTTCACCTTTGGACTTTCATATGGTTTTTACTTTTATTCCTCTCGGTCCTAGGCTATGGTTGGTTGATGAAGGGTAAAATTTTGGTTTGGGGCCTGGTATGGCACTAATGTTTTGTTCACATGCTCACTAGCACATTGACAATGAGGGTGTGAGAGAGTAAATGCGTGTGACAGCAACAAAACCAAAAACAGTGGTTTCATTTTTTTCCCCAATAGGGTCATCTTATAGTCAGTATAGTATTCTCCTGTGTAGTGTCACAGTACTATATAATATTCATGTTTTGTCACCCTGATTGTAACTGTGAAGGGTTACATGTTTTAGGGAATATTTTAACCAAGCTCTTAAAATGCATATGATTAATTTAGTGATCTGCACTTTATTTGCCCAGCTTAATGTTGTCCAATAGATTAAATAGTTCGCTTTGCCAATCATGGAAGTAAACTGAAGCCACTGAAATATAAACCACATTAGGATCCCATTCAATGGCTTTACTTGTCTTTCAGCAAAGCAACACTTCTGCCAAGCCTGAGGCATAGAATAATTTATTCTTGAATATTTGTGTCCTAGAATAACATGAAGAAATCATCATAATGATGAAGTACAACACCATTGGCACTAGGTGCTAGACCCATCTGTGTTTACACCGGTAATGCAGTAGGTACTAGCTTCCTTGGACATCTGTTTACTGTCATTAGCACATTGTATAAGTGTGAAGTGTAAGCTACTAAATTGTAAATCAAGGTGATAACTTTATTATACGGAATAGGATTACAGTGAAAGTCTAAAAGACTTCTTTGTGCACCACTCTCTACTCTTCTACAGTTCATGAATTATGATACGTGGCATATATATTTGATATTTAATGTATAAAATGTAATTGTTAGGACCTTGTATGTACCGTGCTGAAAGCAGAAGGAGATAAAATCACAGTATTATGTGCTTTATGGGTTTTTGGACGATGGTTTTACTTGAGTGCTGTTAAGAAGATACCTCGGTCTATATATATATATATATATATATATATATATATATATATATATATATATATTCTTTATTACACATGTATAGTCATATCTTATATCATTGTTCTGTAATCACATTCTAAAATGGCAGTGCAGGTTTTGATAATAACTCTGCTAAATTTCACCTTTTAGGAATGTGTCTTGAGAGTCCTGCCAGGTGTGAACACGTGTGAGGACATCACACATCAGCAGTAATTACGTGCAATCAAAATATATACCGTACTATTTGGGAATACAACTGTTAGTAACGTTGGTGTGACCTTTAGGAGCCACAGTTTTTTTTCCACTGTGTGTGTCAGAGAAGGAATAGCTTACAGTACATTGGGACATCAAGGAAAATAAAATAATAGCTTTCAGCTGTCTTCTAACAGCATATGGTGAATCTAATATTTTGCATACATTTATCTTTCAATAACGGTAAATAACGGTAAAGTAGTTACATGGATTTAAGAGCTTTGCTGGAAATAGAGACTCATACACACTAAATAAGCATTTAAAATCTGTATTCAATGAGTTTACTCATGCATTCATTTAGGAATGTTTTGCTCAACCATTAGCATAGTTTTTAGACAGGTTCCACTATGAGATGACTAGTTAGATTCCAACAAAATTTGAGAAATCGGCACCAACATTCAATTGCTTGCTATGGTGACTGCAACACTTTTACCGCTTTGCATCTGAATTGCTTTTTCTACATAATTACATTGGGTTTATAGTATAGTTCTGTAGTTACCCAATAATTTTGGTCGCATGGCATGAATCCATTTAATTAAGGGAGATCTACATCGGCCTATTTTTTTTAATAAAAGTAAGATTTTATTGACATGTACTGTGTTTACTTTGGAACAAAAATATAGAAAAAAAACATTACTATTGCAAAACAGCATGGAACTCTTGCTCAAGCTAGTACTGGAAACTAGCTGGCAGTGAGTATAGCGAATCCACAATGGCACATTTCCTGCAAGCCAAAGAGCTTGGGGTAGATGAGGTATAAAATAAAAAAATTATGGGCAGAAAATATAAATATTCACACCGGAAGTTTACAACTTCCATCACCCTCCTCGTCATCATCATAATCCTGGCACAGAGGAGACTTACACGCATAACACATTAAAGTGTATATGAAGGCTGGGGGTGCCTCTTTAACACGTGGCTGCCTGGGCATGGTGGCATTTCAAGAGTGCAAAACTGCAGCCAGTTTTCTACAGTTATGTTTTCAACGTAAAAACCAACAATACCTAATATCCAGTGCATTATATACCTCAGTGACCCTTTAACTCCCTGGCAGTGAAAGAAAACATACAGAACCAATTTTCTAAAGCAGTCAACTTTAAATGGTCTTTGATATTTAAAGCCTTTTTTAGAAAGAGATACTGTGCCGTACCAAGAGAAATCCTAAGACTCTGGCAGGTCACCAGGCCCATAAGCATCACATCAGTGATAGCTTCCAAAAGATTCCTCTCCACCGGGATAAGCGCAGTTCCCTGTGCAGGCCCACAGCCATTAATAGGATGATGATCTCATCTTGTTTACAGTAAGAAAGGAAAGAGGAAGTACGACTTTCTGCTAACGCAGCCATTCTGATGCAAATTCCTTTGATACTGAAGTGAGGAAATGTGGCCACTCACTTAAGAAAGGTGCATCTTGACCTAATTTATTATTCCTCCTCAGATATTCATTCAAATCCTATAATGGGAGTCAAAATGTCCCGGAAACTTTAGTTGCTCCATAAAATTACCACACATCAGCTAGTGCTAATTTCATGCATGTGCAGTGGCATGTTCTGCCGCAAACCATTTAACTCCAAAACAACATGTATACACAGGGATTGGGCCTTTAATGCGCTGCATACATGGAGGCTGAAGCCTTCCATGTTGTCAAGGCACAAACGGGTTGCATAGGCATGGGTAAATAAGGTAAATGTGGTCAGATTGACTACATGGGCCTGTAGGGAATGAGAGGTGCAAAATGAGACATGGAACAACAAAAATAGAGCTGGAAGTACATTAAGATATGCTATATGAATGATGGAAGAACAGGAAATGGACAAGAGGAGGAAAAGAAATGCCAGGAAGTACAGGGGACAGGCAAGTAGACAAGGAAATTGAGTGACAAATTGATATAGAACTGAGGGAAAGAGGCAAGTGCCCATGGGGAGTGGAACAAACTGACATGGGGGAATTAGGCACATGGTTACACAGAGCACACTGACCTGATTGACACTTGGTCACTATTGAATATGCTTGTAAAAAAAAGTGTTTCATTTCAAAAATATTTTATTTAATTGAAATAGAGATACTCTGTGGATATATTCACAGAATTAATCACATCAAGTCTCAATTACAAGAGAGACTTCCATTAATTCAGAAACAGAAGTTACTTAAGCAGATTCATCACACACACTATCTAGTACGGCTCAATCCACATTGGTACCCCTGCCTCCTTCAGGCGTATTACTGTCAGACATAAAATGGTCGTTATTGGCTAAATGGATCTGGTGAAAATGGAGGTGGAGGCAGTGAGGTGAAGAAGGAAGTGTAACAGGATTTCCAGAGAATATATTAGGACTATATAATTAGGACTATAAAAAAAATTAAATTATTATTATAAAATTAAAAATTAATTATACATGACAAACCCATGTTATGTTTATACAATGGAAACAAAAATATTCACTTCCTGTTCACAAGATTTGAATGGTTTTTCTTCCCAGTTGTGTTATTTATCACCTTTTATTAAGTTACTTTCCCTCTTCATCAGAAGCTGATTCGGCTCCGACAGCCTTTGTATTGGGTGGAACAGGATAATGGAGATAACAGGAAGCCAATTAATATGGTAACATTCTGTCACAGATCTCTGCTTTCATGTGGTAAAATGGTGCTTTAACTTAAGTATTGCATTTATGTTGGCCACAGCTCTAGGTCTGACCGATGGCTTATCTACAGCCACCCTCAGCATCTACCTCACATAAGAACTCATCTTCCTTGGCTTATTGAGCAATGGCACACGGTGGATCCTAGTAAGATTATTTGCCTCTGGGAATGAGGCACTGTGGCTATTAGCCCTTGCCCAGAATACAAACTATGGGTAGTTTTAGTAATTGAATTGAGTAATGCTAATCTCTGACCATGTTAATGACCCATTTATGTGTAGGCATAAACATTAAAAGCCATGTAGCCTATATAAAGTGGAAGACTCTCCCTCCTGACCTCACATCCGTATTTGCTTCGTTATTTTCCAACCCTGGTTTTGCTTTGCCTCTTGCACAACTTGTGTGATTATATCAGCGGGGAATTTCTGGGCATGTCTATTTGTGTTACGTGGATAATTACCAGCATTGCAACATATCCTTGCTTGTCTCGGCTCTCAAACAGACTTTGAGAGTACAGTGTTGGAAATACATTGAATGTCAAGGGATCTATCTTCAGAGAAATGGATATGTACCCCCCCTTGAATGTTTTCAAACAATCAGTAAAAAACATAGCTAAACTTAACTCCTTTTGGAGCTCATAAGTTACCTCTAAGGTTAGTGTGAGACGCTTTAAGCAGTTAGTCCGTCTGGATTCTTTGCCACTTTATTATTATTTATTGTTTTATATAGCACCATCAAATTCTGTAGCCCTGTACAATGGGTGGACAGGACATAACAAAGTAGTATGTAACATAACAATTTGAAGTACAGAGACAACAGGTGCGGAGGACCCTGCTCAAACAGGCTTATTTAATAAATATATTTCATATTACTTACGTGGAGTATGGGACCTGTGTTTTTCTTTTTGTTCGCACCTCCCCTGACTCCATCTAGCCCCCTAACCCCCCACCAGAGTTAACCTTAACCATTAACCAGATCAAGGAGGGGACACCCTGGCCCTCCCCATCATGTTGGCCTTGGCAACTAAAGATGTGGCCATCTCTGACATATTAGAATGTAGTTGTACTCTCAGAGACCAACTTTAAGCAGATTAGTATGTCTAGTACACTTCACTCTGATGTAATATTAAGTGTAGGCAAAGTGTCCACATACACTTTGAGTTTAAAATGCTTGTAGAAGTCTGTGGTACACAGGCCCGGACTGGGACAAAAAATAGCTGCCTCGCTTGAAGATGGCAGCTTGAATCTCCTGCTCCGCAGCCAGCTCGCCTTCATCCGCATCCATCCGACCACGTAGTTCACCATGGGCAAGATGAGACGACCCTCTCACCGCCAGGAGCCTTCGGAGTCACAGCCGAGATCCTCGGGGCACTCGCTCCGGCAGTATTTCCAGACCCCCGCGGCCTTGGACACGCAGCCCCCTTCACCCAATATGGCGCCCTCCCCTGCAAGCACAACAGCTTCAGAAGAGGCCCCTCACTCACCTTCTCAGGCCGGTGCCGCTCCGTCAGTGGATGCTCTGCGGGAGATGTTCAGCTCCTTGCCTACTAAGGCAGACTTTAGCAACCTCATTGCGGAAGTTAAACGCGCTTTTCACGAGGAAGTAGCGGCCCTCCGTGCTGACATAACGGGAGTGGAGAGACGAACAACTCACCTTGAAGACACGCACACTCACTACACGCGGCAACTGACGGAGCTGCAGCGGACGACCTCACATCTCACAGACCTGGCGGCTGATCTCCGGCGTTCCGTTGAAGACCTCGAGAACAGAGGTAGACGGCATAATATTCGGGTGCGGTGCCTGCAGGAATCAGATGGCGCCGAAGACTTAAGGGCCATATTACAGCGGCTTTTAAATTCCATATTAGACCGCGACCCGGACGTTCCTATCCGCCTAGACAGGGCACACCGCGCACTACGGCCCCGGGGTAGGCCCTCGGATCCACCAAGGGACATCATATGTTGCTTCCAGGACTTTATCTTGAAAGAGGAAATCATGGCAAAAGCACGTAATTCCCGTACATTCACGTTTGAGGGCCAGCCACTGCCGCTGTTTCAAGATCTCTCTGCTGTCACGCTGCACAACCGGCGGCTGCTAAGACCGTTCACCACTTTGCTTCAAGACAAAGGCATCAGATACCGCTGGCGTTTTCCGTTTCAGCTGACCATCACGCATAAAAGTGCCACCTATACTGTGAAGAAACAGAGCGACATCGCGGACGTAGCCCCCGCCCTCGGTTTGCGCGCACCGCAGGTGGAAGATTGGTCTCTCTCAGGGATTGCTTCTGCTCCAGCTCCTCGCACTACCACAACGCCCAGGCGGTCCAGAACGCGACGCGGAGGTGACACGGATGATGGACGACGCCACCCGCTTCTACGTGAAGAGTGACGTCCTGGGCTGAGCCTACTCATGTTCTGGGGGACTGTGTTACACTGCATTGGTATTCTGGTATACTGTATGCTGCTGATTTCACATGTTTGCATTGTGTGTCATTGTTGTTCATGCACTGTGCCTTGGGGTGTTTTTGTTATAGTTTCTATTTTGCTGGTTGCCGTATTTGGCCCTATAACCCTGTAGCAACATCATTTGGGGTCAGTTATCCCTATGCTCAACATTCTATCTCCACGTGAGGGCTGTTGTTTTATCAGGCCCGCTCATATTGCTATCACTCGGGGTTTTTTTTTTTTGCATATGCCGTGGCCTATTGCTCCCCGGCTGCAGTTTGTTCTAACAAGGTATCCGGGATCTGCGACCGTGTACTGGTATACTGTATGCTGCTGATTTCACATGTTTGCACTGAGTGTCATTGTTGTTCCTGCACTGTGCCTTGGGGTGTTCTTATTATGGTTTCTATTTTGCTGGTTGCCGTATCTGGCCCCATCATCCTGTAGCCACATCATTTGGGGTCAGTTGTCCCTATGCTCCAAATTCTATATCCAAGTGAGGGCTGTCGTTTTACCAGGCCCGCTCATATTGCCATCACTCAGGGGTTTTTTTGGTTTTTTTTTTTCTTGCCTGCGGTTGTCCCCGTGTTCCCAATCTATGGACAAGATGGGGTTGTCACTTTCCTACATGCTTCACACTCACATGTAGGCATATATGGGTATAGACTTTCAACTCATTGCTAATTATGCACCTCCCCCCCACACGCACACATACACAGACACGCAAACCAGCTTTATAACACTCTAACTGCGAATTGTTCCACCCGGGGGGCGAAATGCCACAAATGGCATTACAGTGTGCAACTAGATGCAATGCAGTGTCTGGAAATACTTTAATGCAATCATCCCTGTCGCTGCTCACTTGTGGTCCGGCTGTCCCTATGTTCACATTTTGCGGACAAGTCGAGGCTGACACTTTCCCGGGCCCGCCCGTATTGCTCTCACTCGCGGGGGTTGTTTTTTTTTTTTTTTTTTGTTTGGCTTCTGAGCGGACTTGGCGCTGGGGGGGGGGGATTTGCTTATCCGGGTGGGGTTTTTTTTGGATGGTTATTGTGACCTATGTTTGTTCACGGATGGTTTGTTCTTTCTATTAAATTGTGAGCTAAGGCTGTGGAGTAACGCGGAGTGAACTAATTTTTCATCTTTTTGTTCCTTCCCTTCTCGCTGCTATCCAGGGCGGTGCTTCCGTTCGCCCCTAGCAGATCGGACCACATCTTTCGGAGTGCTTGGCTTCTCCGCCATCGCTCTCCCCGATCTCTGCTGATACACGCCTATACATGTGTTTGCGTGTTGTGTGTTTTGTCTCCCTGTGGTGTGTTCCCCTTACTCCCTCCCCTATCCTTCCTTTCCTTCTCCTTCCTTTCTCGCCCCCTTCTTCCTAGGATCCTCTTCCCGACTTTCTCCCCCCCTTCTTTTTTTTTTCTCTCTCTTTCTCTCTCCCAGATCCCCTCCCCCCCTGCTCTTCTCTGCTCTGCGTGCACTTTTTCGTTCACGCACAATGCCCTGCCCGGCCCCTGCTTTCCGCGCGTCGAACTTGGCAGTCTTGAGCCTTAACGTTCGGGGACTCAATTCGCCGGAGAAACGGTCGAGGGTCTTTCGGACCCTCCGCAGCTCCGTTCCCTCGGTGGTCCTCCTGCAGGAGACACATCTACGTGGTGCTGATGCGCCCCGACTCCGACATCCGGCCTTCCCGCAGGTTTTCAGCAGCCATTTCACGGGTTCTAAATCGCGTGGTACGGCGATTCTGTTTTCCCGCTATACCCCCTTTCTCCCGACTGCTTTGAAGGATGATCCCAATGGTCGATTCACGTTTGTCAAAGGTACTATACGTGACCAACTGTTTACATTTGCGTCTGTGTACCTTCCCAACCGGGGTCAATGTTCAGCCCTGTCCCGTATCCTCCGCGCGCTAATGGACTTCAAGGAGGGCATATTAGTCGTGGGGGGTGACTTCAATGTGGCGCCAGATCCTCGCGTGGATTCCACTACGCGCCCATCTGGGGCCCTACCGCCTCACGTACGGCAATTTAATTCGGTTCTGAGGAAATATAGACTTGTAGATTGCTGGAGGGCGTTCCACGCGGGGGAGCGCGACTTCACCTGCTACTCGGCCCCACACCGCTCGTATTCCAGGATTGACCTCTTCCTGATGGAGCACTACCACCTTGGTCAGGCGGAAGGCTGCGCTATTGGCTCGGCAGCGGTCTCCGACCACTCCCCGGTGACTTTGAACCTCCGGGCTCGGCTCTTTCGGCCTACCGTGACTTCTTGGCGTCTTAACAACTCGCTCCTGTCTAATGAGGAGGTGATTCAGGAGGTCTCTGAGCAACTGTCGCACTTTTTTCGAGAACACGCTGACTCGGAGGTAAATTGTCCCGCGGTATGGGAAGCCCACAAGAGCACGATTAGGGGTGTCTTTATCGGCAAGGCTTCCTACCTTAAAAATCTACAGACGCAGGAGATCTCCGATCTTACGCGGCGTATAGCCGCACTGGAATCGGTTCACAAGTGCTCCTGTGACGAACAGACTTATCTTGAACTGTCTGGCTTAAGGTGCCGCCTGATCACATTGCTTAACTATGACTTCCAGAGGACGTTTCTGTGTACCCGCTCTCTCTTTTATGAACACGGGAACAAAAGTGGGCGCCTCTTGGCCAGAGCGCTGCGGGCTAGACAACAAACTCTTTATATCGATAGGATTAAAACGCCTGCCGGATTGGTTTCCAGCTCCCCCGCTGATATCGCGGAGTCTTTTTGTCATTATTATCGCTTTCTGTACAATCTTCCATGCTCCTCCACTGATGCCCACCGTGCCACCCTTATCCGGGCCTACTTGGACGAACATGTCAGTAGTAAACTGACTGCAGATCAGACGGAGGCATTGGAGGGGGAGATTGGGGAGGCTGAGGTGTGGGCCGCGTTGAAGTCAATGGCAACGGGGAAGGCGCCGGGGCCTGACGGTCTCCCTTTGAGATATTATCGTATCTTTTGGGAGCAGTTAAAGACCCCCTTCACGACGCTCCTCAATGCTATCCGGACGGGTGAACTTTTGCACCCGCACTCCCTGATGGCGACGATCACTGTCTTACCAAAGGACGGCAAAGACCCGCTGCTGTGTCAAAGTTATCGGCCCATATCTCTCTTGAATGTCGATCTGAAGATATTCGCCAAGGTGTTGGCTACTCGGCTGCAGGGAGTGTTGGGCTCATTGATACACCCTGACCAGTCAGTGTTTCAGACACTCCGGGTCATGGGCTTTGGTCGATCCTGGCTCCATTGGATTATGTCTCTTTATTCTGCCCCGTCGGCACGTATTCGCCTGAATGGGGCCCTCACGGCCTCCTTCCCCATTCACAATGGCACCCGCCAAGGGTGCCCCTTGTCACCCCTGCTCTTCGCTATCTCTCTGGAGCCCTTCTTGCAGGCTATCCGGAATAATCCCAGCATCCATGGTTTATCCTGCTCCGGCTGCGAGCTTAAGGTGTCCGCTTACGCGGACGATCTGCTTTTCTCAGTTTCTCAGCCGGTTGTCTCGCTTCCACACATCCATGACGCGTTGGGGGTCTACGGCTCCCTCTCCTATTTCAAGATTAATGCAGACAAATCTGAGGTTCTGGATGTTTCCTTGTCCACTGCGGAGTCTCGGGCTGTGGGTGTTTCCTTCCCGTATAGATGGTGTCGGGACCTGGAAGTGTGGCTCCCACGGAACCTTTCGTCGACTTACAGGGTGAACTTCCCAAAGCTCCTACAACAGCTGCAGGCTGACCTCACCCGCTGAGCCCTCCCTCACGTATCATGGCACGGACGAGTTAATATGATAAAGATGAATGTCCTACCACGGGTTTTATATCTTTATCAAACCTTGCCAGTGACGGTCCTGCGATCGTTCTTTGCGGATCTGCGCACGTTAGTGACTAGATATATCTGGAGGAGCGGCCGCCCCAGACTCAGCTATAACGTACTTACGCGTCCCAAGGACAGAGCTGGCCTCTCCCTACCTGACTTCTTCGGCTATTACTGTGCCGCTCATTTGTTGCGCTTCCTCGAGTGGAGGTATCATCCTGTTCCTAAGATCTGGGTAGCCATGGAGCAGGCTGACACCCAGATCTGGCTGCATTGGGCTTCGACCCGAAGCTCTCCAGCCCTCCCTTAGCTCCAATCCCTTTGTGAGGGCCTCATGGGGGGTCTGGTGTAGGAGGCGGATTAGTGGTGTTCTATCCTCCTATCCGTCACCGCTGACCCCTATCGCTGGCAATCCCGACTTTGTCCCGGGTTTGGAAGGGTGTTACCTTGCTTCGTTGGAGTTGTCTCCTGACGCCAACATCTCTCTGACGTGGAGTGGTTTGGCCCCCTTGCCTTTTGAGCGGGCGATCCCCACGGCCCGAGGCGCTTTGCTGCAGCGCTTTCGCTACGCCCAGTTGGTGCGGTACATCAAGGCACTCCCGGGCAAGCACCATCTGTCTAGAGCCTTAACTCCTTTCGAACAACTTGCCAGGCGAGCCTGCCTCCCTAGGGGAGGGATTTCTATCATTTACCGTCTGCTCCTCGAGCAGGACTCATTGATACCTCCTGAGTTTATGGGTAGGTGGGAAACTGAGCTCGGTGAAACTCTCTCAACTCGTCAGTGGGAGACAGTCTGCATCCTAGCTCACAAATGTTCTATCGCTTCGCGATACCAGGAGACGGCTTATAAAATACTGACGATGTGGTATAGGACTCCGGTGGCTCTCAGCAGGATGGGACTGGGGGGTGATCCGACGTGCTGGAGGTGTGGGGTGGAGAGGGGTACCTACCTACATGTCTGGTGGAGTTGTGGTCGCCTTCAGCCCTTTTGGGCGGGTGTGTTCCGTTGCTTGGAGGAGGTCTCGGGGGAACCGGTCCCGCTGTCCCCGGGATTGGGTCTTCTTCTTCATTCGGGGAGATCTTTGGGTCAAATGAAACGCTCGGTCATCCGCCATCTTCTCAACGCGGCCCGTAGTCTTATCCCACTTTATTGGCGGCGCGCCGAGGTCCCTACTTTAAGTCAGTGGGTGTCCCGGGTGGAGGAGATACGGGGCATGGAAGAACTGGTCCACCTGGCCACCGATAGGATGGAGACTTACACCGGGACATGGGCATGCTGGCTGTCCTTCCAATCCTCACCTGTTTTGGCCTCATTGCTTCGGCAATAGATTCTTCGCTAGCTGCTTACCTTTTCCCTTCCTTCCTGCCTGCCTGTTCTCTGATGCTTCCCTACGACTCTCTTGTCCCCTCCTCCCCCCCCTCACCGATCCCCCCTCCCCCCCTTACCAACCCCCCCCCTTTTTTTTTTTCTTTTCTCCTTCCTCGCCCGTCTATGTTCTTCTTCTTTCTGTTTTGTGTGTTACATGTTTGTCTTGGTCTGTCTGTCCCACCCCCCATACTTTTTTTTTTTTTTTTTTCTTCTCTCGTGATGTCAGGGGCGTGCAGCGACTTCAATTTTGTGTATACTTTTATGGGCTCGCCACTCCGCATTGCTCCACAACTCCTGTTTCTTGTCTCAGAGGAGAGGTGCGGTCCTTGCAAGGCCCCTCTGTATGATCACCTCTAGTCCTCAAGCCCCTACTTGCTTAGGGGACATTGTCTTTTCTGATATCGCCCTGTTTACATTTTTTTTTTTTTTATATTTGTCTTGATGTTTATTGTACTTTATTCTAAAAAAACTTAATAAACTTTCATTTACCTAAAAAATAGGCCCGTGCATTTAAGACTGAGCAGCCCATTTTTATTTATTTATTTATTTATTGTTAAAGCCCACCCTTCATGTACCATCTTTGAATTTCCCCAAATCATTCATGATAGACACAAACACTTACTCACTCATTCACACAAATCATTAACACATATTCATTAATGCAGTCTCACAAATCATTCAAGCAATTCATCCACACATGAATTCATTAATTCTCATACGCATTCACACAATTCATCCACACATTTATTCATTCATTCTTATACGCATTCACACTACCCCTCTGCCCATCTCCCTCTTATCTGCCCTTTCTATGTTCCCCCTTATCACTTTCTCATATGTACCCCCTCTCACTATCTATCCCCTCTCCCCCCTCTGCCCCTTCTCACTGCACCCCCCTCCCTTACCCTACTTACCTTGTTGCCGGAGTAAGCAGCAACTGCGACCGGGTCCGCCACTCTAGGAGGCCGGGCAGCCCCCACCAGGGCCGGCCTTAGGGGTGCGCGGCCGCACAGTGCTTAAATTAAAACATCAGGGTTTTTTGTTGTTTTGTTTTTTTTAATGTCCGCCGCTAGAGGTGAAGGCCCGGTTAGAGGGAGATCAAGGATCTCCCTCTAACCGTCTTAAAAAAAAATCAAGGGAGCGGGAGGTCTGTTAATGCAGACCTCCGATCCTGCTCCCTTGCGACGCGCGCGGCAACTGATTTTATGTCATATCCCGGTGCACAGCACTGAAGCCACGCCCACCGCCTCCACTGCACTGGAAGAAGAGGACACAGAAGAGGAATAACGAAGAAGAGGAAAAGTGACAGTGACAGAGAAACGGTAGGAAAACATTCTGTGAGAGTGAATTAGTAAGTGTGTGTGATGGGTGTAGTTTAAACTGAATGTTTGTGAATGAGTGTGTGTGTGATAGCATGGATGTGTAAGTGTGGGGGGGGGATAGCATGGCATAGGGAGGCTGTAATCATATTCCTATCATGCTCACGTTCCAGCATGTACTGGCTGCCTGAGCATGATAGGAGTGAGATTGCTGTTAGCAATTCTATTTTTTGGTTAAATTTTGGTGTGTTAACCACATCTTTATTAAAAGTAAGTAACACACCAAAATTGGACAGAAAAATTCGATAACAATATTAATATATATATATATATATATATGATTGCTAACAGCAATCCCACACCTATCATGCCCAAGCAACCAGTACATGCTAGAACCTGGACATGATAGGAGTGTGATTGCTGTTTATCATATATATAATATATATATATGTATATTATTGATTTTTTTGTCTAATTTTGGTGTGTTACTTTTAATAAAAGTGTTTTTGTTTTTAAAGGTGTGTGTGGGGGGGTCATTTTCGGTTTCAGTCAAGTGAATGCTAAATTTTCAGGTCCAGAATTTTCATTTCGGTGCATATATATATATAAATACTAGGCCAGACACTAAAGTGGTAGGCCTACACCACATCAATGTTTGGCTTAGTATATAGTGATTGGGGTTATGCTGCATTATTGTCAATGTCTGGCTCAGTGTATAGTGATAGGTGTTGTGTTGTACCACGGTCAGTGCGTGCGTCAGTATATAGCGATAGATGTTCTGCTGTACCACTGTCAGTGTTTGCCTCAGTATATATTGATAGCAGTTATGCTGTACCACCCTCAATGTTTGCCTCAGTATATAGGGATAGCAGTTATGCTGTACCACTGTCAATGTTTGCCTCACTATATAATGTTAGCAGTTATGCTGTACCACCGTCAATGTTTGCCTTAGTATATAATGATGGCAGTTATGCTGTAACACGGTCAATGTTTGCCTAACGATAGAAGCTATGCAGTTTTAAAGAGTGTGTGTGGGTGTCCCATGTACAGGATCCGCCCCAGGTGCCAAATACTCTAGGTACGCCCCTGCGCACAACAGTTTTTCCCAATTTTTTTTTTATCCTTTATGCGGCCTGGAGCCTCCGCTGGTGATTCGCTCATAATTTACTTATGCAGTGAGAATTTCACCTTTAAAAAAACATTACAATAAGTAATACTGTTGTGTAACTAATACTACATTATCACACTATAATGTAGTGTTATTAACCATGAGCGAGCTGTACCAAAAATATAGAATAACAATTTAAATTTAACATTTGCAGAAGCATATTGTGCGCACAAAATTTCGGCTCTGGGAAAATTTTTGCACAAGAGAAATTTTCTGCGCACACCACCTAAGAAACATTAGAGGGAACATTGGTTACTAACCTTATTGCTGCTTATCCCTAGTAAATTTGCCACCGTCATTAGTGTGCTTTCTAGCACGGTCTCTCACTTATGAATTAGTGAAGGAAGAAATAAAGCATTCACCCTGAAAGAACCAAAGTGATGTTATGCAATGTATTGTATTGCCTATAGTTTGGTCCTATCATGGTCTGACCCTTTAAATATGGTTCAACTATTTATACACTGGAGGCTGACACATTAAATGCATTGGTGAAACTAATTCTTTTTGTTTGGATCCCAGGATTGTGACCAGGACTAAGCTGACAATTGTATTTTGAGTTTCCAAGACAGCTGCAGCTTTCAAGAAAAGCTTGTCCATCTGCTTACCCTCTCTGCCTTCCACTGAATGAATGGTTTTGTTTGTGATCAACCCCCCAATCAAGCAGGATTCCAGAACAGGCACAAACAGCCAGTTGTAATTTAGGTCAGCTAAAAAAATAATGTTCGACTTTACTGGGTTTTCTTTTTTTAAGAAACATTTCAGTTATCTATAACCAAAGATGTACGTGCTTCGGTGTAGATGAAGTAATGTAGTTAGTGCTAAAAAAAAATGTCAGGAGGATTGGTAGACAAGGCTTTTAAGCAGTTAGTTATTAATGGATTTATATAGCAGTGGGTGAACAGGACTTAAGCTGCACATTGCATCACTATTCAGACTCACAAATGGTAAGGAGATCCCTGCTCAAATGAGCTTACAATCTAGAAGAGATATGATGCCATAAACATTATGCTTTATGCAGATCACAAGCCTGTGGGACTGTTAAATGAAAAACAGGAGTCCTGCTTGCCACTTCCTAGATGCATACCCTAGCTGCCCTGGGCTCTGCTAATTCTGAGGGCAGCCCTTTTAGCTGTTTGTTGACCAGAATAGTGCTGCTGGAATATTTTGAAATGCTATCAGCCTCTGCAAACAAGGATTCTTGCTATCTGGGGCAGGTTCTGAGGTCCTACCCTGGGCGAACATCATGTTACTTTCTGGAAGAGGATATATGCAACAGTGACATTGATGCACTTGGTGCACTTGGGACAGCTGCCCCACAGCATTTATGACCCTGGCAAACTCTGTTTCCATGTATGATGTCATAAGTAATTTTGTTTCATGCAGACCACACGCATGTGGGACAGTGTCTTGCTTGCCTCTGCTTGCATGGAAAAGGGCTCTGCAAACTTATTCTGCCTCAGAGCAGCCCTGTTTAACCATTTACTGTTGACCATCATTTTGTTACAGACACTGGCATAACATGAAATGGTGGGACCCTCTGTAAACCCCCGAGCTGTAACTAGGACTCTTGGCACTTCTGGCAGGTTTGGAGGTTCTGACCTGGGCTGCATGAGGACATTGCTGCTCGGAAGCTCAACACATTGTGCAATACATGCTAAACATGAAAGCATGGAGTGTGCATGGACAGGGGCAGGGCCATACTGAGAAAGGGGCTCTAGTAGTTTAGGGCCAGCAGCAGCTAAATGCATACCTCATGATTTTGCCACCCTATCCCACCTCTGTTTTTGTGCTTTTCAGAAGAATGGTAGAGCTTGGCAGGAAAGCTGGATTCATTTTTTGGTGTCTGGCACACCGGATAATACATACTGTGCATGTAGCACTGCCAGTTTCTACCTCCCAAGCTCTGCAAAAGGTCTCCTGATTTGCCAGGGGTAGAAGGTATATAACTGACGTATACAGTTTTCTGCATGTGGCTGCACGTATCTGGCCACACACTAAAGGAGTGGCAGTAAAGGTAAGTGTGGAGCACCATCAGCCACAGGCCCACCAGGCTTCTCAGATTGCAGCCCAAGCTTGGTGAGAGGGTTTAGATGTAATGTAAGGTATTCAGTGAGTGGTTGGTAGATAAATCAACTTATCTTCCAGGAAAAATTTTTAGAGATCTATACAGTAGGTAATTAATGAAAGTGACTAAGTATCATGAATATAGGGCAAGACCAATGACCAAATTAGGTTTAAGGTTTAAAAATGACTGCCAGCAGCTTTGCTATGCTCAGGAGAGTTGAAAGGAAAAAAAAGCAAATAGTAATGTAAGAGTCCCAGCTGCTATAGTGTTTGTTACCTGCACCCTGAGTGAACCATCCTTATATTTACAATGTAACTTAAATAGTGAACTTTGGGTGATTTCCATTCTTTCATACTATAACCTTACTGGTAATTGCTTAACCCCTTAGCTACACGGAAGCCATCATATACACTCAACAAATCAACAAATTAATATGATGTTTAGGGGCGCACCTGGTAACTGAGGCACTCAGTGTGGTTACATGACCTTGTGGTAGTAGTGAGGCAGCGTGGCAGTGTGCATGAATAAGTACATGGTGTTAGAATGAGTGTATATGCACAGTTGTGTATATTATGTATATTGTGTTAGAATGTGTGTTAGTGATGACTTGTTTGTGTTATGGTGTGTGAGTTTATGGTGTTACCAAATGTATATGTTAGTGTGTGTCACCACATGGTGTTGGCATGTGTGTGCATACCTAGGTGTTTTTGTGTCGGCATACAGTGTAGATTGCCAGGGATGAGCCTAAGGTTAGTGACACATAGGAGAGAGGAGGAGAGGCAGAGGAGGAGAGGCAGAGATAAGTAAATGTTTTTAAATATGTTGAATAAACAAATTTTGATATGTTGTTACCAGTAGTTTGTGCCTAGAAAATAGGAGGTGGTTTATAAAGATGCTACAAGAACAGCTTGAAAAAAGTAAAAAGAAAAAAAAGAAAATTTAAGACCGTAGATGTGTATGAATGACGTTTTCCAGAATCCAATAGCCCCACCATACAATTAGTCTTTAAATGAAAAGGTGCACAATCACAACTGTAAAAGTGACCCGTCGAGTGTATAGCAAATCCATTATTTAAACAAACATGAATACTGATGTTCTTATGGGCTAAAAAGTATGAATTAAAAATATAAATACCAATTGACATATTAAGCTGTCTCAGAGCTGTAATACCAGACCACAAGGCTCTATGGTTGTTATGGAAAAAATGTTCCTCTGACTGAACATGTGCAATTAAAACCATCAATCAAACTTGTTTACCAGGGTACCTAAAGGCATAAGTGAAAACCTGTGTACAAAATGTCAGTTAACTTAGCATCCATGAGTTACATTCAGTGTACTTGAAATTTACCACATGACTTTGCACACCTCCCAACAATTTTTGTGGGACAGTCATGATGTTTGAGCACTATTATGCTGTCTTTCTTTAATGAGGTGCAGGGACATTAATCTTTCATTTTAACCAGGCTCATACTGTCCGTCTGCCCCACTGGGCAAATACCAGGTGCCAGGGCCGCCTTGTGATTGCCATCCCAGCCCTGACTTTTTTTTTTGTGTGTATGTATGAGAAGCTGGACGTTGTCAATCTACTACCATACTGCTTGTTACATCACTGCAGTCTAGTTTGTCCTATGTATAGATTAATATGCAAGTTATTTGTAAATTACATCAATTGTTTTATTCTCTACAGTGTATTAGCAGGCTGTACATTCTGATTATAATGTTTCAATATTTGTATATTGATATTAAAAACTGAATATACATTTATACACAGCTGTTGTGATTTAATTAACTATTTTAATTTTATACGCTTGCAATAGTAACTGAGTCATGCAGCATTAAACTGTATAATATAAAAGACCGTGCAAAAATACTGATCTCAGAGTCCCAATAGCATCAGGAATACCCCGTATGCTTTTCATCATCTTTGTGGGTCTTTAAGATTATGCCTGAAAATTGATATACACCAAGTCCCCACAGATCTCAGATTTCCATAGTGACCAGGATTCTAATTGCAGTGTTATCAGCTGCACAAACCTGTAGTAGTCAACCAGTTAATGTAATCATTTTTGCAAACTATGATGCAATCTTCCCTCTGGAGTAGGATACAATATTTTTGCATATCTTTCCCATAGTACATACATATGTATTATGGGAAAGATATGCAAAAATATTTCTTTTCATGCAGTTAAAGCTCTCATTTTTGTATAAGATTGTTTCATGTAATACATATTATTTACCATATTCGCCCAAATATATTTTTCCCTCGCAGCGCTGCAGGGTACCTGGATCCTTATCTCCGGCAGCCGGTAGACGTCTGCGCAATGCGCGTAGACAGCCTCCGCTGCTGGCTCTTCTCTATTTTGCCTACATGTTAAAAAATGCATATTATGCACCTACAAAGTACTTACTTTTCATTGGTGAGTCTGTATGGGACACTGGAATGTCCCTTTAATAGGTGAGGGAAGTACAAGGCGAAGCACAGGTGTGTTTAGACAAGTTCAAACCTGATTTCTTTTAAAACATTTACAATGTCAGAAGCCAGGCACTTTTCTCTTAGAAGTTTAAGTCTGCTATTGTTTAAGTGATATGGATTTAGAAGGCTGGTTTCTCCATGTAAATGTTGCCAATTCTATTGCCAACAAATGTACGATTTTTATGTTTAAACAAGTAACTACAGATCACAAATTTCTTTTATGTCCCAACACAAAGGCATCTTGTTGAAGTGAACCAGGTGTCATCAAGTGCAATCAAACAACTGCCAACCTAGTTATCTACACTATCTGGACAAAAGTATTGGGACAACTGACCATTACAACAACAGGTATTTTTATGGCATCACATTCATAGACATTAATATGTAGTCAGTCCCCCCCTGTGCCTCTATAGCACCTTCAACTCTTCTGGGAAGGCTTTCCACAAGAGCTCGGGGTGTTTATGTGGGAATATTTGCCCATGCATTCAGTAGAGCATTGGTGAGGTCAGGCACTGATGAGAAGGCCTGGCTCGCAATCTCCGTTCCAGTTCATCTCAAAGGTCCTTCCTAAACTTTTCCCACAAAGCATAGCATTGTCCAACATGTCTTGGTATGCTGAAGCATTAAGATTTCCCTTTAGTGGAAGTAAGAGGCCTAACCAGTGGTGACTCTAGAAACAATATATAGTTGGGGCACACAAGATACCACAGTCAAAAGGGGGGGGGGGCATTAATAATTTCCACCATTAAATCATACCACTGAAAAAACATATATAATGTGCTATGGAATTATACTTTTGTTTTTGGATAATACAATACTTGATCATTCAACATGGGAAGCCTGAAGCCACAATTTAGTATGACGAATCCTTGAAATAAATATTATAGAGTAAACAACACAATACCTTAACTTTTCCACTAAATGATTTCAGGGCCTAATATTAGACCCTGCTGCCGATATATATAAATGTTAGATCCTGCTTCTGTTATATATTAGCCCCTGCAGCCCATATATATTAATATTAGCCCCAGTTGCTGATATATATATATTAATATTAGTCCCTGCTGCTGATATATATATATATAAATATATATATATAAATATTAGACCCTGCTGCCGATAGCAGGTATAGATCAACACATTAACACACAAACCCAGCTTTGCATGTATAGATCAATTGAAATTCACTTGTGATCTCAGCACTGAAGGGATATATCAAATCAACAGAATCAGACATACAAATCCTGTATTTGCAGGTATACAATAATAATATATGAAACATAGCATTGCAGGTATAGATCAAATAAATACATGGAAACAGCATTGCAGGTATTAATCAACTGAATATGACATAAAAACCCTGTATTTGCAGGTATACATAAATAATGTATGGAAACATAGCAAAGCAGATATGGATCTACAGAATAACACACAAACCCAGCTTTGCAGGCACAGATCAATTGGAATTCACATAAAAACTCGGCATTAAAAGTATATTTAAAACCCCCTAATTTACAGGCATAGATCACAGGTTGCACACCCCAAAGTCAGCCCTGGCGTCCACACTTCCCACATAAAACCTGGCCAGCACCCAGATAACACACATAAGATTTGCCATCTTTGTCCCCCAAATAGCCCAGCGCAAGTCAACTTTGTCCCAAACAGCTTGGCCTGTGTCATCTTTGTCTCATATACACCCTGCCTGTGCCATCTTGGTCCCCAAGGCTCAAACATCCTGCTAGTGCCATCTTTGCCCTTCCACAATTATACATCTATGATACACACAAACACATTAACTCATGCGCTCCCCCATTCAGACAATTAATCCACACATTAACTCATGCTTTCCCTCATTCAGACAACTGATCCACATATTAACTCATGCTCTCCCCCATTCAGACAACTCATGCTCTCCCTAATTCAGACAATTCATCCACATATTAACTCATGCTCTCCCTCATTCAGACAACTCATGCTCTCCCTAATTCAGACAATTCATCCACATATTAACTCATGCTCTCCCTCATTCAGACAAATTAATCCACTTATTAACTCATGCTCTCCCTCATTCAGGCAATTCATCCACACATTAACTCATGCTCTCCCTTATTCAGACAATTCATCCACACATCAACTCATGCTCTCCCTCATTCAGACAATTTATCCACATATTAACTCATACTCTCCCACATTTAGACAATGCATCTCACTCATTCACACTTCAATTCAATATTCTTATTACCCTCTTTCTCACTATGCACCCCCACTCCCTCCTTATCATTTTCTACTCCCACTCCCTCCCTTATCACTTTCTACCCCACTCCCTCCCTTATCACTTTCTACCCCTTTCTCCCTCCCTTATCACTTTCTATCCCTTTTGCCTCCCTTATAACTTTCTAACCCATCTCACTCCTCTCTCCCTACTCACTATCTATCCTCTCCCCCTTTGTAGTTCGCTTACCTGCGGCCGGAGAATGAGGCTTCCGTCTTCCTGCTCTGCCGCGGCACGCGCTGCTTCACTGCTGTGCGCCAGATATGACGTCATATACTGGCGCTCAGCATGAAACACCGGCACCGCGACGGAGGTAGAGGCCTCGTGGAGGAGACTGATGGGGGCGAGCGGTTGCTAGGCGCCCCTCTCTCTCCTCCGCGTCAAAAAAAAAAAAAGCGTTTGAGGCTGCCCGGGACTTAAAGTCCCATTGCGCGACTGTCCTGGGCAATCCGTTGGGTGCCCCCCCTTTAGTGACGCCACTGGGCCTAACCCCTGAAAAATTGCCCCACACCTTTATCTCTCCTTCACCAAACTTTACAGCTGCCACAATGCAGTGAGGCAGGTAACTTTCTCCTGTCATCTGCCAAACCCAGATTTGCCCACCAGCCTGCCAAACTGAGAAGCATGATTCCTCGCTCCACAGACCTCTTTTCCTCTGCTCCAGAGTCCAGTGGCGGCGTGCTTTACACCACTTCATCCGTCGATTGGCATTGTACTTGGTGATGAGAGGCTTGCATTCAGCTGCTTGGCAATGGAAACCCATTCCATAAAGCCCCCGCTGCATAGTTTTTGTGCTGACCTTAATGCCAGTGGAAGTCTGGAACTCTTCAGCTATGGAATCAGCAGAGCGTTGGTGACTTTTACGTTCATGCACCTCAGCACTCAGTGACTCCGCTCTGTGACTTTATGTGGTCTTTATGCAGAGTTTATGCTGTTCCCAAAAACTTCCACTTTCCAATCATACCACTTGCAATTGACCGTGAAATATCAAGCAAGGATTACATTTTACAAACTGATTTATTGCACAGGTGGCATACTATCACAGTAGTAGGCTTTAAATCGCTGGGCTCTTCACAAGGACCCATTTTTCACAAATGCCTGTAAATGCAGACTGCATGGCTAGATACTTGATGTTATACGCCTGTGGCAATGGGCCAGATTGAAACACATGAATTCAATAATTAAGAGGCATATTCCATCACTTTTGTCCATATAGTGTATTTAGATACATTTTATACCTTCTTACTGTCTAGTGTATTGTGTATGTATGTGTGTATTTCTTATACTCTAGCGTGGGTGGTGCCTGACTCAGTTTAGAGGATGGGGTTGTGTCTAACCTGAGAGGGTGATAGATAAGTGCAGCAGGCTCCCGGTAGAGGTGGTAAATTTGAATAAGTAAGATAATTTAAAAACGCATTGAATAGGTATATAGCCCAGATGAGACCAAGGAGTGATTAAAGTTTAATGTTCCTGACAGCTCCAGTAAAAAAAGAAAAATAATTCATGTTAAAGTAATATATATACGGGTAACAGAAGAACAGACCCCCGCCTGCATCACTCCCAAGCCAGCACTTGGGCTGACTGAAAGTAAATCATGTGCAAGGAAATGTGATCGTCTGGGGGTGGGGAATGGGGTAAATGTATATGGTGGGATTCTGCAGAAAAGGTCATGCAGCCATCATATGTATTAAACTGTCCCTTTAAGGTTTTAGTCCTTACAGCAGGAAAAACAGGCAGACTAAATGCAGAGCTGTAGCTAGCTCCTTTTGCGCCCGAGACAAGAATGGAAAATTGTGCCTCCCCCCTGCTATATTTAAACAGAGGTTATCTTATTTACACTGCCCTTACACATGCCTGCCCAAACACACACACAAGCATAGTCCTGATCTGAAAACCGTTTAAGTGTTGACCTTGGAAGGAACCAAAACAGTAGCAAATTACAGAGCAAATCACGATTTATACAATTCTTTAACATGCTTTATTTTTTTAATTGACAAAGCACATCTCTTCATTTTAGAAACATGTTGACAAATACGTAATTAATAATCCACCTTTTTTATTGTTGTAGTTTGCCAGATACTTTCCTTACTTCCCTGTCCTCTTGAGCGTTTCTTCAATCCAAAGCAAATATTCTGTATTCTGCCCCCCAGTGGTGGCCTATTTTCCACTGTACACTATTGCTCCTATATCAGCATCATGTGACTGCCTTCTTTTCTTGTGCTAGTCAGAGTGCAAATATTCATCTGGCTGCATCATCGGGAATTTCCTGTAACAACTTCAATACATCATAACTCCTCCACCACTCATTAGTTCTACTCCTCAGCTGGTTATAGTGGCTACACCTCTTCTAAGAAAAAATACCTCTATGTATAGAAATGCTTGTGCCCAATTACTAGCCATGCTGCATTAAACTACAAATAAATGAGGGGGGCACTGGTTAAAGTGCCATACTTTTTTATACAAATTTATAGAGGAATTCAATAGAATTTCTCTACATATGACACCATGCTAACTCAGGTGCAATGGCACCCAGGCACCCTAGTAACTGAGGCATCCTGACCCTGCAGTAGTAACAGCAGCAGCATGGTAGCTCACAAAGAGAGCGTGATCTGGAGTTAACAGAGACAGAGTGACAGAGACTTCTATGCAAGCTGCACTGTTTGTGTTATTACATAGTGGCAGAGTGTGCGTTAGTGTATGTCGCTAGCATGTGTGAGCATATTAGATATTAAAGTGTACATGAGTGAGTATATGCTGTTAGAATGTGTTTGTGTGTTACTGTGTGGTGTTGTGTGTGTATGTTTTGGTATAGTGTTAGCGTGAGTGTGTTGGTATTTGGTGTCAATGTGTTTGTGTGTGTGGGTGTTAGGAAGAGGATGGAGGGAAATAGTGGGTGTATGTTTTAGTTAGAGGGAATGCAAACAAAATACTGCATCTAGAAACCACTAACATTAGGCTCGCTCCTGTATGGAACTCTTACCAATCCCCCCCACTCCTCGGCTCACTAAACTCATTGCCTGCCTTCTAGTGTGCATGCATTCTGTACTTACCACCACCCAGATTATGAGACCCCCTCACATGCAAGCATGGAAGAAAGTCCTTTGATTTCAATGGGAGTGCTTTCTGCAAGTGGCTGGTTGGTTCAGCTGCTTCTAGTAAAATGTTGACAGTGGCAGGGGAGCAAAATGAGCATTTATCTTGGACAATGCACACATTAGTGTGGGAGACATGGTGCTGGGGAACTGTGTGGAGGGAAATAAAGATACACCAGGTTGTGCACACATAGGGAAATGAAAAACCCATGTGAAACTTCATGTATGTTTTGCAGCATACTGCTACATCCAATACCTACTTAATAAGCAGACATTACTAGGTACTCTACTGGCTATATAACTATAGCACTAATGAGAAAACAGTGAGAGTTCCCATTTAATACGAAGAGTTGCAGAAACATACCACATGCATGCTGGACTCATAAAAACACTCAAGATCCAACAAGGCTTGTTCATGAAGATTGATAAGCGGAAAATAACATTGCAAAGGTAAAATACTGCTTGACACATGTTGCACACCAGTGCTTGATTGTAAGCATAATGTCTCTGGAAATAAAATGGCATAGCGAGTCCCAGGCCATGACACCAAATACTTTTTTGTTGGGCGTTGCCAAAATCTACAAGTTCTGTGCTATAATTCTCTCGATGGAGGCCAGTAAAACTCTGAGGCTCCAAGGCTCTTTTGTGGGTCCCAGGAAAGACCTAAGCATTTTGGTGCTCCCTAAGCAAGGGACAGCTACGAAGATTTAGGCTGGGGGCAAGTGCAGCCAAGTGGGCCAGTTTTATAGTGTCTCTGTAAGGTTTTGCGCCCCATCAGGGGACTATTAGAAGATTTTACTGAACAAGAGCAAGGCTACCTGTTTGCCTGCCCAGATCCCTAGCTGTGCCAAGTACTCTGAAGCAATTGGGGAGAGAAAAAAACATCTTTGCATGCAGATGAAAGCATAAGCCACAAAACCTGCAAGCTACAGCCTCCAGCTGGTCTTTTCAGAGAGTGTCCTGCTCTCTGGTGAAACAACAAACAGCCCTCCCCCCTCCTTGCATTCAGACTTTCATTTCTTTAACTCCTTGACCACACTGCTTCTAAAAAGTTAATACACAATGGCCTATTTTAACCTGTGGCTAACATAATCGTTATATGTAACCTCCTCTTTACATCTTAAACAGCGTTGTCTTTAACCCCTTAATGACAAGACTGTTTTTTACTTCTAGTACACTTTGGGACAAAGGCTGTTTTAACGTTTTATCGGTGTTGCCGTTTAACTGTAATTTTTTTCCCCATTTAGTATACCCACATATTATATTTTTGTTTTTTTTCAGGACAAGCAGGACTTTCTTTATGTAACATTGCTTTTTTGCACGTTATGGGTAATAAGTAAAAGTAGCATATTGCTATTTCAAAACTATTGTTTTCAAATATGGTCATACTGCCCCCATGTCCTATTTTTGACATCTTTGAAGCCAGCCACCACAATCTACCCCATAAATGTTTGAAAACTAGATACTCCAGGGTATTTCAAATGCTAGTATTTTAACTCTTTTCATGCACTAATTCTACCACCAGCCTTTGTCAAACTTTATGGTAGTAATTTTTTTTATACAGCCAAACAACACCACAATATGTGTTCAGGAGTATCTCCTGAGTATAGTGATACCCCACATGGCAGGTACAGATCAACTAAAAAAATCACATGTAAACTCAGCTTTTAAGGTGTCGATCAAATAAATAATGCATGGAAGACCTTAAATCAACAGGAGCAGCCCAGCACTCAGATTGGACGCTTAGGACTTGCTATCCTTTTCCCCCAAGCAACGGATCTTGGTACCACAAATGGGTATATCCACTAAAGTTGTCTCCTTCCGCTAGTCCGACCTGCTGAATCTCTTGTTTACTATCTGCCACGCTACTGTCTTCTCCTCAAGAAACATCAGCTGAGACTAGATGCTTGAGGGTAAAATCATGATCTCAGTTTAATAGGAAAACACATGGATATTTTAAACATAACAAGCGGGGAATTAACATACAATAGTAACAGCCAAACATGCACGTTCTCCATCAGGCCCTCCTTTGCACAAGGCTCAGTATTTGCACTTGGCCTACCCATAGTAGGGGGTCGCTGCTGTAGTCTGTGGGGAATATGGTAAATATTCCTGACTTCTGGCCGAAACCTGACTGGATATCAGATCTTGGTGCCAATACTGGTGCCAAGAGATCTCTGTCCTGAAAGTCCTGACCTGATGGAGAGTAACACCACATATCAAACCCCCTTCCCAAAATCAAGGTACCCCAAATCTGTGTCCAAGCTCCACAGTAACTGGGAAAGCACTCTGTACCAGGGAAAGACGTACTGCTATTATTATTTATTGTTTTATATAGCGCCATCAAATTCCATAGTGCTGTACAATGGGTAGACAGGACATAACAAGTAGTATGTAACATAACAAATTGAATTACAGAGACAACAAGTAAAGAGGGCCCTGCTCAAACAAGCTTACAGTCTAGAGGGATTTAGGGTGTATTACACAATAGGTAAAAGTGCCATTGTAAGAGATGGACCAGCCACACTAGTGTAAGTATTGCATTAGAGGGACTAGGAAAGGCGAGCTAAGGGAATATGGGGATATTAATGTGCAATATTTTAAGCGTCCTTAAAGAAGTGGGTCTTGAGGAAATTTTTGAAGGACTGAAGGCAGGGGGAGAGCATTCCAGAGGATGGGGCAGCTCGGAGAAATCTTGTAAGAAGTAGTCCCTATGGACCCCCTATACCCACCTCCCCAAAAACAGAACCCCTTGCGAGGCCAGGGCCCATAATCTGTAGGGAGCAGGTTGGCCATCAGGCCCCTCCAGAAGCCCAGGGCACAGAAGCTTCTATCTTTTATAGGATACGAACACTGATAGGCTTTACACACTTGCTCAAATCAGTGCTCAAGTCAGAGCAGCCCAGAGGCCAGGCCTCCTCTGCCATCAAGCACTCCTAGCAAGGGAAGCCGAAAGACCTCCCCTTTTGGCTTGATTTGGATGGGGAAGAGACTGGGGCTCACATTACCATGACTCTGCTTCTGCACGGAGCACACATGTGGAACAGAGCACAACTTCAGCTTTTCTTGATGTTGGAGCAGAGCTCCTCAGGTTTCAGTTAAAATTCATAATAATAATCCATAATATGTAATTATCTCCATCAGCATATCACACCAATGCTCCCCATAAAGACCCATACAGATCCCAAATAGATTGCAAATTTCCTCTGCAAAAGAGAACCAACAAGCCAAACCTATGGGTCTTTTCAGTTAATTGTAGTTAGTATTTTTCTAGGAAGGGGTAACAGGATAGTCCAGTTGTGAACCTCTTTGCTACATCTATGCATTTTAACTCTATCATCACCTCTACCTCTTTCTTTCAGCTTAACATTACCATGCAAAGAATAGTCTATCTGAGCTTTGTTTAGTTTTCCATTTGTTTTATTGTTCATAATGACCCCTTCTAAGCCGAACAGACTGCACGAAAAAACCCCAAAACAAAGCAAAGATGTCTGCAATTATTGAAAGTCAATCCAAAGGATTTAAACTGAGTAGGATCTAAATTTACAGTAGGTGGCAGTATAATCTGTTATATGAAACATTTCTCCCAGCAGAGACAATATGCTGTTTTGGTGTGAGGTTGTTGTGCGTGTGTGGGGTGTGCTTTTGCGTATGCCTTTTAACAATTGCAATACAGTGTTGCAACTCTATTAAATTTCTTGCCTCCTGGGTGCCTCAAGCCATCATAATGAACAGAGAAAAAACTCTCAAATGCCCCATACAGGCATCAGGGAGTATTACCTATAACACATAAAAGGCAATGAGTGGGACCATCCATTATAGTTAAATGTAACTTTTAATCCTGAATATAAAAAGTAAAATTACACAGGACAACAATAAATGCATTTGGTTCATATTTTTGGATTTAGTCATAGGTTTCACACCCATCCCCTACAGCTGATATTTAAGTAACAAGAAATGAATGGGGATGGGGGGGGGTGTAACCTGAACAATATATTAATTAAAAATAGTTACACAAGAAAAGCCTTTTTAAGGAAGACCATCTGACATGACAAATACACCAAAGATGCATTTGAAAGCAAATCTGTTATTGAATCTGCTATTTTCTGTAAATTCCATTTAAATGTATTAGTATTGTAAACAGTATTATGTACCGTATTGACTCGAATATAGGCCGCACTTTTCCCCCACTTTAAGTCTTTAAAGTGGGGGTGCGGCCTATATTCGGGGTCTAGCGCCCGACGGGGCCGGACAGGCAGCAGGGTTAGGATACAGATCCCCCGCAGCGGTGCAGGGGACCCGTATCCTACTCTCTGATATGCTCAGACAGCCTCCCCTGCCAGCCCTTTCAATGGGAGGAGTGCCGGCACGGGAGGTTGTCTAAGCGCATCGCGCAGACGTTCACCGGCAGCGGCGATGTGCGTATACAGCCCCCGCTGCCGGCACGTCTGCACGATGTGCTTTAACAATCTCCCTTGCCGGGAATTCCCGGCAAGGGAGATTGTTAAAGCACATCATGCAGACGTGCCAGCAGCGAGAGGTTGTTAACGCTTGCATCGCCGCAGCCGGTGAACGTCTGCGCGATGTACGCTATCAATCTTCCTTGCCGGCACTTCCCACGGCGGAAGTGCCAGCACCGGAAGTTGAATACGTACTGCGTAGCTGTCCGCCGCCGGCCCTGCAAGACCCCGGGGAGTCTGTACTGGTAAGTCTAGGGGGGGGGGACCTCTTGGGGGCAGAGTGGCAGCATATCTCAGGGGGGGATAGAGTGGCAGCATATCTCAGGGGGGGATAGAGTGGCAGCATATCTCGGGGGGGCAGAGTGTCAGCATGTCTGGGGAGGGCAGAGTGGCAGCATGTCTGGGGAGGGCAGAGTGGCAGCATATCTCGCGGGGGCAGAGTGGCAGCATATCTGTTCCACTAAGTGGTTTTTTTTTACTAAGAATTTTTTTTCTTTAAAAAAGCACCTAACTTTTAGGGTGCGGCCTATATTTGGGTGCGGCCTATATCCGAGCCAATACGGTATATTTAGGCCTCTGGGATGTGTGACAAGTATGAATGCACAAAGGGGTCGATCCATGATAAAAGAGAGTGCTACAGAGATTTATAATACCGTATTTGCTCGATTAAAAGACGACCCCCAAAATCTAAATATTAATTTAGGAAAAAACCAAAAAGCCTGAATATAAGACTACCCTATAGGAAAAAAAGTTTTACTAGTAAATATTAATTCATGTAAACAATTTTTTGATATTTAATAAAAGCTATGATTGAGAAAAATATATATTTTTTTATTTCCTTTTATTTGCCAACCTGCCCCCCCCAGTTATGCACATCTGCCCCCAGAGGTAAAACTCTGCCCCCAGAAATGCCTTATACCCCCTATTTGCCACTCTGCCCCATGATGTGCCTTTTAACCCCCTATATGCCACTCTGCCCCAAGATATGCCTTTTAACCCCCTATATGCCAGAGTGGCATATAGGGGGTTAAAAGGCATATCATGGGGCAGAGTGGCATATGGGGGGTTAAAAGGCAGTTCTGTTGGTATATATATATACCGTATTGGCTCGGATATAGGCCGCCCCCGTATATAGGCTGCACCCTAAAAGTTTGGTGCTTTTTTAAAAGTTTTTTTCTTTAAAAAAGCACCAAAAAAACATGCTACCCCTCTGTCCCCCCCCCGAGATATGCTGCCACTGTCCTCCCTCCCCGAGATATGCTACCACTGTCCTCCCCCCCGAGATATTCTGCCACTGTCCCCCCCCCGAGATATGCTGTCACTGTCCTCCCCCCCCCGAGATATGCTGCCACTGTCCTCCTCCCCCCGAGATATGCTGCCACTGTCCTCCTCTGCCCCCCCCCGACTTACCGGAGCAGACTCCCGGGTGTCTTGCGGGGCCGGCGGGGGACATCTACGAAGTTGTATACGCGTATTGCGTAGATGTCCCCCGCCGGCCCCGCAAGACACCCGGGAGTCTGCTCCGGTAAGTCGGGGGGGGCAGAGGTAAAACGCATCGTGCGGACGGTCCGCACGATGCGCTTAGACAACCTCCCGTGCCGGCACCCACCCCCGTGGGAAGTGCTGGCAGGGGAGGCTGTCTGAGCGTATCGGGGAGTAGGATGCAGGTCCCCTGCACCGCTGCGGGGATCTGTATCCTAACCCCGCTGCCTGTCCGGCGCCCGGGACTACATGTCTCGGGCGTCGGGCGCTAGACCCCAAATATAGGCCGCACCCCCACTTTAAAGACTTAAAGTGGGGAGAAAAAGTGCGGCCTATATTCGAGCCAATACGGTATATATATATAACTGCTAACAGCAATCACACTCCTATCAAGCCAAGGCAGCCAGTACATTCCGGAACCTGGGGATGATAGGAGTGTGAGTACAGCCTCCCTATGCCATGCTACTACCACCACCACCTTACACATCCATGCTATCACACACACTCATTCACAAACATTTAAATACTCATTCATTCCATTAATCACACATACTTGCTCAAAAATCCTCCCCCACCCCCTTACCTGAACTGCAGATCTCTCACTCGAGCACTTCTGCAAGGGCCCGGCTGTGCGAGCAACTTCTCTGGCCCCGCCCCAGAGGAAGGAGGGGGGAGGCAGAGTTATGTTACACTCTTCTAGCTTCCTGTTCTTCTGCTGCTCGCGACCAAAGCACCGGTAAGCTGCCTGGCCCCAGCGGACATTTTGCATTTGCTCTGAAAAAAACCTCGTCTTATAATCGAGCAAATACGGTAGTTTAATCACTGCTGTCGTAACTACACACTGTTAATGAATATTCCAATCTTTAGTGTTTCCATGTCATGATTTCTTATTTACGCTTATTTATATCACATTTCAACACAAAACAATGCAGAAAGAGACACCATTACATTTAATGCAAAAAAACTAAATGTTAAAAGTATTGAGAAAACAGGTAATGTAATGCCAATTGTGGCATAATCCACGATGAGGAACAAGATAAAATAAAGGCACTTCTACACATTTTCCTAAAATTCCAGGTTTGTTCCCGATCACAGCCATCACAGCCATAGTGCCACGCACACATCCAACGATTTACATTTTGAGGTTTTTGAAGTATAAATCAGTTCGCCTCACTAAGTCCATATATTCAAAAGCAGGAAATGTGGGCTCACCAAAATTACGTGTCTGATAGATGTGTCTGTTTAAGAAATGATAAAGATCTCTGGTGTCAGGCAATCTGCTTTTTCTTTGAACTGAAGTAGACACTCAGAAGATGCATATCGTTAGCCCGGTTCACTCTCATATATAAATTGGGAACCAGGTTTGTGGATTAATTTGTGGATTATTCTGGGATATACAGTATATCATTTGTGTTTCAGCAAGTGCACATCACAGCTCCAGTACACAGTTATTTTTCTTGGTGGAAAAGTGGAATATTAATTTGAGTTAATTAAATATGATATTATTCTTTGAGCATACTCAAGATGAATGCTAAACATACCTAACATGCCTGTTATGCTTTTAAAATGGCTTTATAGCCAACGCCTATGTCCCTCACTGGTATTAGATACCTTGGGCTCATAAAAGAAATGTACTGAATATTGGTTAAAATGGAAATATATGGAAGTTCAAATCCATGCCACTAGGAAACAAATACTCATTGATGGTGTTTCCTAGGTAAATGGTAATTCTAAGCAACCACAACTCAGAAGTAGATAAATATAAGAGAGAGAATGAGAAGAGAGAGGGAGCGAGAGAAGGGAAGAGGAGAGAAGATAAGAAAATAGAACAGAGTTAAGGTGTTTACTGAGAGTGTGTTCACCAAATGACATAACACTACAAACTTTTTATACACAAAACATATAGAGTATATTACACACACATAACATCTTCAACACACTTTAATTTTGTATCTCTTTTTTTATTTTGTTTTTTAAACAGTGTAATGGACAAATTAAAATGTTCTGTACTCAGCTTAGGAGGCAAGCCAAAAAAGCCAGGAATAAAGTATCCCAAAACATTTGGCCAATTAAGGTAAAAGCAACAAAGCTCAATGTGCACAATGCAAACCTGGCCTGCATATAAATGCGGAAAGTTATGGCTCTATAGAAAACAATAAATAATAATACCATTTAAACAAACCATTTCCTTACTAGATTCCATAAGCATCGGCCTTCAGCCAGTTCGACTTCAGCATCATTAAAAAATCATTAAAAAGGTGTGAAATGTTTCTTTGAATGTTTTGTGGACTCTAGCAACTCAGATCCATTCTTGTGTCCAATGGATGATTCTTCACCACCTTGCTGCTCACCAACCATCTATCACAGCATGCTCCATTCAGTTACATACTGTGCATATTCTTCTGTATTATTCTGGATAGGTCACCAATAAACTGAGCCTGATCACATAAAAAAAATGGCAGGAGGAGAGATTACATGTTAGGTGATGGTAATAAAGTATAACACTTCTCAGGCGTAATTATGGTTTTAAACATAAATTATGATATTTTTGCTGTTGGGACCTTAACATTACCACTTCCTTTTTCGGCTTGTTTCTTAATATACACTTGTATGTGTGTGTGTTGCTTAAAAAATTAACAAGAAGTAATTGTTACATAATGCTGTCACGCATTGATACAGTTAAGATGTACGCAGGCCTTTAGTCTTATGCTTTATAATTATTAATCCAGTGACTGCCATAACTAAGACTTAACTAGATTTTACATGGTAAGACTGGGGATAACAAGGCGGACCTGGCACTTTAAGGCCAGTGGTTTCTTAATGACACCTGTATGGTAAAGAGTCAAGAGTAGGAAGGTATTGATGGAAGAAACCAAAGGGCGAGGGCGAAGCTATAGGTGTATCTTAGCTGGATGCTATATTAGGTCTGACCAATCACCTATTCCACTACCACTTAACTCTGTGGCTGCCATCTACCACGCTAAGCACTAGGATACATCATATCCCATAAGGTCATTATGGAAACTCTGTTGATTAGGCACTGTGCTCCGTAATGTGTACGGTATAGAAGGGAGATCTCTGATCTCTTCAACTGGGCCAAAGGAGAAGTTGCGCACTGGGAAGCCTTATCTGGACAGAGAGGGACTGCTGCCTTTTGAAACTCCCACACTAGGTGAGGGTAGGATAGTTGAGACCGTGATGTGTTGAGCTGGCCTGTAGGCTGGTAGGCTTCCCTAAAGAAATGGGCATTAAGGGATTTTATGAAGGAATGTAGACTAATAGAAAGTATGAAAAGTCAGGCAGTCCATGGATTTACCATGACAACAATATGTCAGTAGGTTCGGTGTATATTATAATAAGATGTGGTTGTAGATGTGGACATTCACATTGTAACAGCATTAGCTGGACTTTGTACCAAATTGAGCAGTGATATCCTCCATTGACATCAGAAGCTCCTGCATAATGTTGAGTATTGTCTATTTAGCATACACTGCTTCTGTATGGGACATCAGACCCCATTTGTAGCCTTCATATTTACGCAATGATTTCTCTGTGTTACCTGCAACAATATTGATGGCATTTTAAGCATCAGGAGGCTTCAAGGTCAAGACGAGAAGAAAGAAGAGTTCTGGAAGATTCTGGGTAGTTGAGTAGTTTTGTTGAGCATAAAGGTAGGTAAAATGTAAAATTCAAGAAAGGTTTTTATATAAAGCATCAAGCATGCATTACTTACATACTTGTTTTATTAAAAACATATTGGACAGGGTCACAGGAGATCCCCTTTAAAATCTGTTCAGTGGATGGTAAGCAGATAAACTAACCATTACTAAATAGCTGAAAACTAGTTTGCTTGAAAGAGCAAGGATTTTTTTTTTAGATATTTTTATTGCACCCATTGTTGATAGTTCACAATAAAAAAGCCCAAGCCAATTACTGGGGTCATTTGTCACTATATGTATCAGTTTTCAAATGAACGTTACACCTCCAAGAAACCAAACAGGCCAATGAAGGCATATTAAAAATATTAATAAAGTTTTTGACACTAATGTGTTATTTTATATAGGAGCTATTTGAATGGACCGATTAATGGTTTTTAAAGCCACTAGGATGTTGCTTCAATCTAGATCAGGAAATCAACCCGTTTCCTGTTGGTCTGGGTGGAGGAGGGCACAAAAGCTTTTCACCTGCCTCTAAAACCTTATATCAATTCTGTACCCAACTTGTGAGGACCTAGCAACCACAGAAGGGGATGAAAAATGAGAGTATTTTAGCACGGAAACTGAGTCTGAAAGACCACACAAACAGAAAAAGCAGATAAAAATAAAATGTGGGGAGCATCTACTTTGTGAGATATAAGTTTTCATTCCATTTTGAAAGGTAAGGGAATTAAATCGGAAAATATATAAAAATATAGTTTGAAATGGTGTAGGTTATCAGATGACTTCTGCTTCTTTCTATCCATATGAAATGGTGTTAACTGAGTTGAGAAGAGAAATTTCATCTTGTTCCACTTTATGTCACTTTTATGTTTTGTCACCACATTTCAGCCTTTTCTGTTTAGTGATGTAAGTGGTATGAGATGGACATATTTCTGCAAGTGTATAGCCAGATCATAATAGTAGTTAAATATTTAAGTAACATGTTTATATATTCTCAAACTTGGAGCCTGGACTGGCACACCAGCTAAATGCCCAGTGGGCCACTGGCCAACAGTGCCCTATACTCACTCTATCTGCGGTGGCAGATCCGATGCTGCAGTGTGCAGCTGGTGGCCAGATATGCCCGGCCTCTTGCTAGGTGGGCATAAAATGTAACACGCAGCCATACATATCTAACCATCAGTCGTACTTACCTCACCAGGTGGCTGCTGGCTATATAGTGCCTGGTCCACCTCGCCACCACCAATCCGGCCCTGACCTGGAGCATTAGGTGAACTGGATATTTTACTTAATGCTTTAAAGGTCCCATTGAGTTTTTCTTTGACCATCATGTATTCAGACATAATTTGACAAATATATTTGAGTAATATATCAACCTTATCACTGAAAGCAGAATCCTACTCAAAATAAAATGGGTTACGCACCTTAGAATTATTCTGGAACATTTAACAGTTGGTAACTCTGAGCTTGGCTGCGTGATATTGTATATATGGAGGTGGCTATTATTGGATGTTGTTATGGAAACATGATCTATCACCAACCACACATTCTACACTTTAAAGTTATATTTACTTAATACATTTATGGAGTGGTGTTTAATAAACAAAAACAATAAATTAGCATTTTGGTGTATAACCCCCCCCCCCCAAAAAAAATGATCAGGTAATGCAGGCGCTGCCACAGGGTGCTGCTGCTCTCAGCTTTCAGGAGGTATGCTTTTAACCTTTTCATAACCAATGATATTTTGTAACCTTAAAAACAGTGCTTTTTTCCTTCCATTTTTACTGTATGTTGATTCAACCATGATTATTCTTTTTACTGCTCATTGTAAAGTAGTACTGCACATTTCTTTATGTTTTGGAGGACCAGAATGCTATGTTTACATATTATTTAATATATTTTACTCATATTTCTACTTGGAAGGGTACAAATTGTTTGGACTGGGGTCCATATAATTATTTTTATTTTAAGTTTATATTTGATAAAAGAGTATATGCCTGCATATTTTAGTAAGGCATACCATACCCTGAGGCAGGTATCCCTGCTTGAACCCAGGAAACTCAATCAAGAAGATCAGTAACTTTAACTGCATCCGCTGAATTTAAGCACATAGGTTTTTGTTATATTATCAGTGCTGACGAAGCTGGATTTAAAATATCAAGCAGGTTGTCCCTTCCTATAAAATTATTTTTTAGTTTCACAAATACAATAGAAAACTATGTATTTCGGAAATGAAAAACAACTGTGATGTCTGGGCAAAAGCTAATATGACCCTACTAAGTCCTAAATATATTGTCATTTGAGGCATTGTCCTGTGGTATCTACAGTCAAAACATTTACAATGCTTTGTATTTCTTCACAGGATGCATACCATGTTGTACTAAAGAAAAGCTGACTGACCGCTAGAAAAACAATGAGTGAATGCGGAATTGACTCAGCCAATAACACATCTAAATGTAATACTCAAGGTATAGACCTCCAGTGCTATCTCATTCTGAACAGTGCTACACAGAAGAGCTTCATCGCAGTGCTCTGTATTTTAGTAGGGACCCTGTGCATATTGGAAAACTCATTGGTTCTCTTCATATTATGGTCCTCAGCCCGTCTGCGGAAGAAACCTTCCTACATGTTCATTAGCAGTCTGGCTTTGGCCGACTTACTGGCCAGTCTTTTGTTCTCATACAGCTTCGTTAACTTCCATGTTTTCCACGGCGCAGGAACTCTTGTCATCTTCTTGTTCAAGCTTGGTGGTGTCACAATGTCCTTCACAGCCTCACTTGGAAGTTTGCTTCTCATGGCTTTTGACAGATATATTTGTATTCACAAACCATCTGCGTATAAGGCAATAGTGACCAGGAAGAGAGCTCTGTTAGCGTTGGTCATGATGTGGATCACCACTGTGTTTATTTCCTTTTTACCACTCATGGGTGTAAATTGTTGTCATCTTCAAACTTCCTGCTCGGAACTCTTCCCGCTGATTGACAACAGATATTTAGCAAGCTGGATTGTGCTGGTTATGGTTCTTCTAATGTTTATCATATTTTCCTATGCACTTATCATGTGGAAGGTGCGGAGTCATTCATTGTATATGGAGAGATATAACAAGCAAAATGAACAAGGGAAAAGGCGACTACAAATTGATCTTATGCTTGCCAAAACTCTGACTTTGGTGCTATCAGTGCTAGTGGTTTGCTGGTCACCAGCTCTCTTTATGATGATACATAGTTTGCTGTTTTCACTAACTAAAACCACTAAGGCCATTTTTGCATTTTGCAGTACTCTTTGCCTGATCAACTCAATGGTTAACCCTATAATTTATGCCTGGAGAAGCGGGGACTTACGTTCTAAAATAATTAGGGGTCTCACAAAGTGCAAATGCCCTTTAAGGCTCACAGGAAAGCAGCAGGACGAGGGTGATGAAATGGAAAGCCAAGGTATTAATACTCTATGTGAAGATACAGTTTGCGGCACAGAAATTAGTATATAAGTCATGCATAATGACAAATAAAGGACATTCATTTTGTAAACATAAATACCCTGTACAAATTGAAATTATTTGGTAAAAGTGGACCACCTACATAATTTAATAGTAATAAAAGTGGCTAAAAAAAGAACCTGCTTTTTCCATATAGGCCCAAAGGCCCCAACTGTGTCAATTCACAAGATTCAATTTGAACATAATAATATGATTGATCCAGATGTCAGATGAGTGCTGATTTGAACATTCAACCCAGGGGGCAAGTCCACCAAAGTGGCCTTAACTTGAAACAAAGCAACCTAAGACAAATTTGGGAGATAACAAACTCAGTGTTTACTATCCACTCCAGACTAACACATTTTTTCTGAAAGAAACTGCTGAGATAGAACAAAATAATCATGCAAACACTGGGCAAACCCTGGTTACGCTAAAAAAAGGGGCTTGTAATGGAGGCCCACTATATTCAAATAAGAGCTGCCCATGGGTCAGTACCGGTATTCAACCTGCAAGGGGAGCCATAGTTCTCAGGAGGGTCTGGAGAGACCCTCTTGGAAACTTGTTTATTTTTTTAAAGAATGCCCCCATCTTGCGAGTGGCAAAATCTTTCGTAGAGTCACAGTGTGTCCTGGGGTGGGTGTTCGGTGTCGGTTTCCGGCTTTTTCTTTCTCACTTTCCTTTTTCTTTGCTCCTTTCTCTCTTTGCTTTTTTCCCTTTTCTTCTCTCTATCCATCTCTAATATTTCACTCCTTCTCCCTGTATCAACCTCTCCCCCCTCTTTCTTTGTACTCTGTCTCTATTTCTTCTCAACCCTTGTACACTGATGAGAAGCTCCGTCCCCCATATTACCACTCCTGTTAGCTGACCCACTTCACAGCACTGTCATTTCTGTGCTCTTCAGGCTCAACAGGGCAGCTAAAGTATTCCCATAACTTTCTACACATTTCTCTAGAACACTTGCAGCCCAAGTACAAAGGGATATTACTGGTTTTCAAAACATAATCCAACACATAGGGGGGAAATGCATTGTGAAGGTTCAAAAAGATGCTGTTTGCTAAAAATTGCCAGTGAAAGAAGCCAAAACACAACATGATTAACAATATTTTTGTATTACTTCTGTTCAGTAAAGGCAGTCCCTCTTTGGGGCCAAAATCCTCCTGTTTCCATTTCCTCCCCAGATGTTCCTTTAAGACCTCAGAATGTTTGCAGCATATAAGTGTATCACAGTGTTTTACTGAACTAAATGTCATAGTGGTGCGTACAAAAACACCGGAAAACATGTTTATACATTAAATTGCTAAAAATATATTATTTTTCCTCTAAATACCTTACTCAGTAACATTTAATGCTATCCATTGGCCGCAAAGTCTTCCTTCCTACCCCAAATACACCTCTAACCAAATTGATAAATAAAATTCATAGTTTTGTGATGAAAATGCTGTTTAAAACAGTGAATTTTCTATTAAATGAATGCTTGTATCTATACAACTCATATGAGGATTGTTTGGTGTAATGATGCATCTTAGAGTTTTCAATGTATTGAGTTCAGGTTGGCTTTGATGCTATTTGGCTAAGGAGAAGAAGAAGAACGGAATGTGCTGTACTGAAATCCAGCTCATCTGCAGCTGTTGAAGTTTCTCACCAAATCCAGGTGATGTGATCAGTTTAGCCCAAATACTTTTTAGAAAATATATTTGAGCAGTGTTAAGACTCTAAGGCCAGCTGACCATTTAACCCACCACTCACCTGCTCCTGCTCCCTAACAACTTCATCATCTGTGTTTCATATTCTATTGAGGTTTTCATTTGGATTTTACTATAATATAAATACCGTATTTGCTCGATTATAAGACGACCCTGATTATAAGACGACCCCCCAAAATCTGAATATTAACTTAGGAAAAAAAAGAAAAAGCCTGAATATAAGACGACCCCAAAGGAAAAAAGTTTTACCAGTAAATGTTAATTCATGTAAACTATTTTTTTTAAATAAAAGCTATGATTGAGAAAAATATTTTTTTTGTTTTTATTTCCTTGTATTTTCCAACCTGTCCCCCAGTTACGCACATCTGCCCCCAGGCTTGCCACACCAATATGGCACTGTGGCTCATGATATGCCTTTTAACTCTCTATATGCCACTGTGCCCCATGGTATGCCTTTTGACCCCCTATGTGCCACTCTGCCTCCAGAAATGCCTTATACCCCTATATCCCATTCTGGCATTTAGGGGGTTAAAATGCATATTGTGGGGCAGAGTGGCATATAGGGAGGTATAAGGCATTCCAGGAGGCAGAGTGGCATTAAGGGAGTTAAAAGGCATTGTATAGAGCACTCTGCCTCCAGAAATGCCTTATACCCCTATATGCCACTCTGGCATTTAGGGGGTTAAAAGGCATATTATGGGGCAGGGTGGCATATAGGGAGGTATAAGGCATTTCAGGAGGCAGAGTGCTCTATTAAATGCCCCCTTAACGCCACTCCAGAAATGCCCTATGCCCCCATTTAACTAACACACACACACTCTCTCCCTCCCCTCCCCTCTCCTCTCTCCCCTCTCAGCCCTCTCTTACCGGTGCTTCCAGCCGGGGCAGCGGGTTGACGTCGCCTTCTGCTGCAGCCGGAAGGAGGTGGAGTTGGCAGCGGGGGTTTGTATGCGTCCGTCGCGTATACTTTCCCCGGCTGTCAGAGATCAGAGATCTCTGACAGTCGGGGAAGGTCTACGCGACGGACGCAGACAACCCCCGCTGCTAGCCACACCTCCTTCCGGCTGCAGCGGACGTTGTCTACGCGGATCGCGTAGACGTCAACCCGCTGCCCCGGCAATACAGCAGGAAGCACCGGTAAGTGTGTATGATGGGGGGGGGTGAGACAGGAGGATCCAGGTCCCCTGCAGCGGTGCGGGGGATCTGGATCTTAGTCTCCTAATCAGACTCTATTTGAGGTCTGATTAGAAGACGACCCCGATTAGAAGACGAGGGGTATTTTTCAGAGCATTTGCTCTGAAAAAAACCTCGTCTTATAATCGAGCAAATACGGTATATGCAATTTGAGCCTATGAAAAGGCTGTTTAATGCCTTAAGGAATATCAGCTAGCTGTGAAATACAAGTTTATTGGTCTCTAGCACCCAGTGCATTGTGATTTCATGATAAACTGGCATAAGCCTTCAGGGTGTTCAAGCCACTTTCCCTCTGTGTACCAGTTTCCTAAGTGCCACAAATTAGGAGTTTACCAAGGGATTCATTCCATTGCATACTCTGTTGATACTCATCCTAATACTAATTATCAGGAACTAATTTGTCATCTCTCTTCTCTCATCAACAGGTTAACCACTTTTTTAGCTTTCTTCTCCCCTTCTCTGATCACAGACACCTTCACCACCTCTCCCCGCAATCTTTCCGCTCCCACAATCCCATTTGCATCTTCTCTCACCCTACCTGCTTCTACTTTTAGCAGCTGAGGATATCTCCCCAAATCATGGGCCTCCCTTATTGCTCTTTTCCCTTCCCCGGCCACTTTACATTTGCAGAAATCTGAATAATCTTATCAATATACTCTGGCATACTGTACACATGCTGCTCTCTCTTAAGGTGGCCACCACCTCACTCCCAGATGTGATGACAGAAAGGGTGGTGGTGTAGGATTCCTACTCTCACCAACTTGTACATTTCAACATATTCCCCTGCTCTATCACTCTCTTTCTCCTCATTTAAGGTTCATGCTATCCGGCTATTTAATCCCATCTCTCTACGGATTGCTTTTGTATACTGACCTCATGGGCCTCCTAATATTTTGACCACTTATCCACTTGGGTTTCCCACTTCCTCTCCTCTGATGTCTCCTCTGTCATCCTTGGAGACTTCAACATTCCAATAGACACCCCTTGGATATGCCTGGCCACATGCCATGTGAGCATAAAAACGTAACGAGCAGCCTCTAAGATCCAACATTAAAAGTGCCAGGGCCATGTCGTCATCACAAAACTTCAAATTGAGAGACTTGTTTTGGGTGGGGGGGTCTTCCCAAAACTTTGTATGCAATTTTGTGATCTATTGATAGCTGTTTGTGTATTTGAGTAGGACATTTAAAAAATGAATACGGTATATTTTATTTATGTAGTTTAATTAAAAAAAACCTCATACAAATTACTTTGACATGGAGTGGGATATATTACCTGAATTGTGTTACCAATGTGCAATGGTCCATACAACTTATATAATTTAAAAGGCGTTTAAGGGACAACAGTAATATTTTATTTCAGTCTAGACGGATCCATACTGTTTATATGTTTGTCTCTATCTAGACCATTGTTTAATAAAGCGTATTTAAAAAATTAAAAAACCCTTTGCATGTGTGGTATTTAATTCTACTCAGGGATATTGTTGAACATGAATCAGTTTTTTTTTTAACAGTCCTGGCAGACGAGCAATGGCAAGAGAGATCCCCCCTCCATTGAAAAAAGGGTGAGAACCCAGTTGAGGGCAACTGTTGAGCGGCTCTCCTTGCCCAAACATCTTCCTAATATCAGGTATTTTCCATATACAATACCAACTTTTATGGTTTTTTATGGTACCTACATTTGTATCGCCTGAAAGCATTTTTCTTTGTTATTTCTCGTTCACTGACCACCAAAGCCAGTTACTGTAACTCAATGGAATATTTAATAACGTATATAAAAAAGGATTGTACCTTAAAACATCACAGATTTAAAAAAGTTGAGGAACATATCAGAAACATGTAAGTTACATGCGTGGACCGGCACTAAGTTATCATGGTCCCTTACTCAACTTGTCTATCTTTGATATTATGGTTCGTACTGGATTGTGCCACTATTTGGAATTTGCGAGGGAGATGGGTACAACACGAGCCTGCATATTCCCCTAATCTTATGCCATCTGTAATGTCCACGCGTCTTTCCTCATATAACTAAACGCTCAAATTAGAAAATTAATAAATCAAGAGGCGAACAGAAACAATCCAAGGCGAGCGATTCCCGTTAAGAGTTTGGCCACCTCTGACGTTTTAGTGGTGGATTCCTCTTCGTTACGTCACATTCACAGCAGTTGGCCGGCTGCCTGGGAAGGTCGCCATTGCTGTTTTCTCTGGTAAACCTAGAGGAAGGTGCAGGAAAGGCTGGCGCTAAGAAGTCGGTGATTATAGTTTTACTGTATATCACACCGGGCCGTTTTTCGTTTATTTTCGGTTGGAGGGCAGTCGTGCCGTTTCGCACTCGTTTCCTTCCTTGCCGGCCTAGGATATATCAGGGGTACCATGGCGTGTGGGGCGACGTTGAAACGCTCAATGGAGTTCGAGGCCCTCCTCAGCCCACAGTCCCCCAAGCGTCGGCGTTGCGCCCCTCTCCCAGGCTCACCGGCCACCCCGACGTCCCAGAGGTGCGGTCTTAGGCCAGAGACGCCGCAAGGCCAGCAATCCCCAGTTCCGCAGCTGGGAGGAGAACGCAGACTCACCCCAGGTAAGAGGAACTCTGTGTGCGTCTTGCGGAGACGTGACTGCATCACGCTTCATTGTATGTGTGGGGCAGTTATACATGATAGTGTCATGTGTTTATAAGGTTACGTATATGTAAACGGTTAATTTTGTCTCATTCAGTGCCCAGGCCTGTGTAGGGCGCTCTCAGATTACTTTCACACGATGCATAACAAGTGTGGTCATGTAAATGCTGCCAGTTGAAATAATAGGATCCTAGTGTATGATTTAGGTTTGAGGCCCAGCGTCTGTAAGATGTTTTGTGCTTTTTCCAGGGATATGTGATTGTGCATTAGCTATTGTTTTGTTGCTGGGCTTCTATTGGCTACTCAAATGCATATTTTTATATGCTGGGATCTCCTTTCAACACATCCCACCCTCACTTCGCAGCCATCAATCCTTTGATCCCGAACATCTCTCCTTTCTTGCGCCACCCTTTCACTCTCCATATTGTGGGGACATTTTCCCTGCTCCTTGCCAGTTTTTAAGGCTTTTTATGTATTTTTACTCACTGGCTCTTCATTTTCTTATCTGATTCATTTTCAACCATTGTCTTTCCCTCATTTACTGCCTTTAGTTCTGCTGCAAATTATTTGATTACCATGGCAGGGATCCATTATTGTGAGGTGCAGCTCAAAAGACCTGGAGGTGCTGCCTGACACCCTGCCTAAATGGGGTGCCAAAATGAAAATAAAGCACTTGCCTAAGGTAGAAACTGCAGCCCTGCTGCTAGCCGCCTCCTCTATGGTCTGATGAAGCAGCCAATCATTGGGAGCGCTTTCCGTGCATGTGCCCTAAAGTCTGAACTGACTCCCCCTGCCTTTAGCATTTGCTGGACCAGCACTGGAGCTGACTGCAAGTAAGTATGTTGCATCAAGGGAGGAGTGTTTAGCCAAGAAGCTGGGTGGTGGGGAGAGGGGCAAATCCATGTTGGAAATTCTGCAGAGCCGCCCCCATTTAAGGGCAAAAACAGGCACCACAAGAATTTAAAGGGACAATGTATTGTATGCATTAAAGTGGCTGTAATGTCCCTATAAATTGTTCCAATAGTAAAAACTTAGTAATTATGTTCCTTATTGTAACCTCCTATCCCTACCCATTCAAAGAATTGCAGGTCCTGAGAACAGTTAAAAGTACACACAGATCACATGATATCTTTCTGTCTGATCGGCTTATTAGATATTAATTTATTCTGTTCTGCAAAAGAAGGTGGCTCAAGCAGTGGAGCATGACAATAGCCACTTGGCTGTGCCAATTGGTCTTCATGATATATTGATTGTGTTTTAGCAAGAATCTATGTGGCTTGCATTTATGGTTAGATTTGTTGAGAGATGAGCAGAGATGCACTACCACCACTTTTTACCTTACTGTCAGCTTCAGCCTTCAACAAGAGGCAGATGGTTATTTGAACTGCGTTGCTAAAGTGGCAAATGGTGTGGCCATAGCAGTTCAGAATACTCTTAATATTTCCTTTTTCAATTACCCTGTTCAGAATAAGTTCTGTGCACTAAATACCCGGGTTGAATCTCATTGGTCAGAAAATACCCATACCCAAGACCCAGTTTGGGTACATTGAGCTGGTATCTTGTTCTTAGGAGAATCTCTTCCCCATAAACTTCCCCTCTTAAAGGGATACTTCAATGTCCCATGCAGCCACACCATTTACCGATTTAGAATACATAGTACAAATAGGTTTGTAACTTTGTAAGAACTTCAGAATGCATTCTCTACCAGTAGGTAAGCTATTGGAGAAGCTGGAGTGCACTGCTGCCTCCTTGGTCTCATTTTGCCATCACTTCTGGCTCCTTGAAGTAGCCAATCAATGGCAGGAAACCGTGAATTTTATGATTGTATCTAACGCTTCATTAAGCAGTTTTATGCTTTACTGACAGTCCATCTACAAGTTGTAATTTAACTACAGTGATATATATATATATATATATAACATCCAAAAATAGTTACCGGCACTCCAGGGACTTCTTTAAATAATCACTCAAGAAAACTGCAGTTTCCGGTAACTATTTTTGGATGTTTTATGATTTGCTGTTGCAGCTACTTGGCACCGGGCTAAAAAGGTGGTGATTGGTGTGCAATTGTTAATTTTGGACTATATATATATATATATATATATATATATATATATATATATATATATATATATATATATATATATATATATATATACTGCGTTTTGGTACTGAAGAAAACTTTTATTTCATTTAGTTCCTGTAAAGTTCTTTTATCTGCAGACCTGAAGGGTACTATTGTTTAGTCTGTTTAGACATTCATTGGTTATTTGTACCCTTTGTGACGATTGCTAACACTTCTGCGGTGCTCATGTTTAGCTGTAATTTTCTTCTCTCTCTCTCGTTATTTTATATAGTAAATTAGATGTTATGATCTCGTTATTTTGATCATAACATCTAATTTACTATATAAAACAATATGGTGAACATTTAAAGTAAAAACACTTTTTATTTGAAATATCCCTCATCTACAAAAGCTGACAAAAACCTGCTAAATAGTTTTTTCCTTACTTTAGAAATAGCCAAGGGTTTTTTCGTTTCTTTGCAAGTTATAGGGCAATAAGTACAAGTAGCATATTGCTATTTCAGAACAATTTTTTTTCTTTCAAATCTGAATGTGTTCAGTCAACATCTCCAGGATGTACTGTTACCACCCATGCATGAGTTTTGTTTGGTTGTTTGGGGTTAAAAGGCCACATTTGGAAGGTGGCAGTTACCATCTTGGAATTTTGACATCTGGTCATTCTACTCATGTGTTATTTGGGACATCTTTGTAGCTGACCAATTCAACTTACCCCCATCAAATCCTATATTTTTGAAAACTAGACACCCTAGTGTATTTCAAATGCTGGTATTTTAGCACCAGGGTTTTTTGGAAGATACAGCACCAAAAAAATATATAATTTCAATATGGTAAATACAATCGCTGCTAGGACAAACCTTTTTTCTGTTGCTAAATGCCTCAATGTCAAGGCATTGCAAAAACACCAGCTGAGCAAAGAAAGCTGCTCGTTTAACCCCACGACTTGCCTGGCATATGACTTGTCATCAAGGGGTTAAGATAAAAACTTTGTTTACCAAGCTGACTGATGTGTTAGGATGTTTAGTATATTGGACTACAATAACAGAGCTAGAACCCATACATATGACTAATGAACAGCTGTCGCAAATGTTTTTGGAAAAGTATCAATCACATAGGTAAGGGGGAAAAAAAAAGTTCCCTTCCTTTACCTTCTTGCCTTCTTAGTGGGCCGTTTTGCTTTAATATTTGCCAAAAATTCTAACAATCTTCTATGCCCAGGTACTTGGAAACATTTAAAGTTCCTATAAGTTTTGGTGATATCTGTGCTAGAAGTCAGAGGTATAGAACCGTAAAATGCTACTAAAAGCTAGGTACAAAAGCAGCAGACCAGGTAAGGTGTGTGTTTACACTATGCCTTGCTGGAAAAAATGAAATTAAATATTAGGGGACTCTCGGGGATCAAGGAAAAAAGTTACTAGTGCATAAAGTTTGGGTTGAGGAAGTGTTCCCATGCAGCCCCGCCAGCAAAGAATGCATGTTAAAGTACTTGTACATAAAGCTGTCCTAAATCTGTCTGATGCATGTAATTAGTTTACTGTATTAGCATGTACCACTTCTGATGGGAGGTCATTCCATTTATCTACCACCTTCACACTAAGTAAAACTTTAAATTTCATTTAAATCGGGGCTCGACAAATCCCAGGCACCAGGTTGCCATGACTGAGAATTTTGTCCTGGCGCCTAGGTGTTTGTCAGCCTGCTACATCCCCCCAAAAATGCCCCCACGTCGCCACAATCGTGGTGATCGCGGGGGCGCTGCTGCTGTCTGTCCGGGTATCTGGGAAGACCAGCACAGCCACCCCGAGCCTGTGATCACTCCCATGGAGTGATTCTGTAGGCTGAAAACGCGAATGCCGGCAAACCAGCAATTGCATTTCAGCTGCCACAGACAGCTTCAGGGAAGGGGGTTGTGTTGATTGGGTCCCCACACACCCCTTGCTGCCTGATCGCTCCATGAGAGCAAAAGTGCAGCGTTAACCCCTTCAATGCTGCGATCTTTAATTTCCGCTTTGTACGGGCTCTGCTGCAGGCAGACCAGCGACAGCAAAAAGGAGCCCCCACAAGCCCTTTGACTCCTGTAGGCATGGAAGCCTACAGGAGTCATCAAAGAGACTCCTCCCTGCAATGGCTGGACTATAGACCAGCAATTGCATCCCAGCTGCCAGAGGCAGCTTCAGGGACAGAGAGAGGGTTCTTCGGTCTCCACATGAGTGTGGAGACCAGACCCAACCCTCCTCTGCTGCCTGATCGCTCCATGAGAGCGGCAGTGCAGCGTTAATCCCTTCAATGCCACGATTGTGTATGACATTTGAAATTCACGGCTTGGCCCTCACAATTCTATGGCACACGTATTTGTACCACGTTTTTGGACACTGTTTGCTTTTTAAGAGGCAGTGAAGCCTGGACTTTGCTGGAGGAGGATTGGGAGCCTTCTGGCCCCTTCCTCTCTCTACAAACCCAGCAAGGAGTCTCACTCTTCGGGGTGAGACTCAAGATCCGACCCTCCCATGGGAGGGGTTGGAATTTGTCCCGAGTTCTCCGTGAGGGAACTCTGAATCGTAGTCTGGCTTCTGTTGCCTTGTGCACAGAATGCGGCACCAAAGGAGCACGCACCTCGGGCTTCCATAAAAAAAAATAAAAAAAAAATTTGTCCCCACAAGCTTGTGGGGACTAAATATCAGTCAATGCTGTGCTCCAATGGAACATCATCATTGAAAGAGTTATAAATTATCACGCTGGGCTGATGATGATCAGATCACTCCTGACCAACTGGTAGTTTAAAACAAAATAAATCCTGGCACCTAAATTTTTTAGCTGGCGCCTAGATTCACAACAAATTTGTCAAGCCCTGATCTAAATGTCTGATTCCCTAAACTTCCCCCCTGTAACTTGTTATATCCATTTAAGTAATTAAAGGTTTCTTTCACATCTCCTTTATTACAAGCTATACATGTTAAGTTCCCTTTCGTCATGATTTTTATCCTGCAAACCATTCACCGTTATAGTATTCTTGAACTTTATCCAATATATTGGATTGTATTGTCTACAGCCTGATGTTTGTCAGGTGTTGTCATACACTAGCATACATTAACAGATGCACGCTACCACCTTACAGTAACACACACTAACATTCTATGCTCATGTACACACATGCTAACACCATACACTAATACACACTCTAACCCTATATGCTGATACACATTTGTGCTAATGCCATACTGTAACACAAACACCTTACACACTACCACCATACACACGAACACACACTGGCTAACACTGTACGTGTATAAAATTACTATAGACACACTAGAATAAACACACCAACTCTGGTGCTATACATTTTAATGCACGCACTATACATATACACTACCCCTCCTCTCACCTTGTGAAGACAAGCCATGCTGTCTCCTATCTTCTGACATGGTGAATCCGGCACACAGTGGGGTGTCATAATATGCTTTACATGACCCGAGTGGGAGCCTCATGGCACCCGCTACACCATGCCCCTGCAGAAAAGCATAGGCTGCCGGATTCATGATTGCACCCGTGGTCTACTGTAGGGCTGCAACTAACGATTATTTTCATAATCGATTAGTTGGCCGATTATTTTTTCGATTAATCGGATAAAAAAATGAATGTACATTTTTAATTTATTTAAAATAATTTAATAAACGTTAAATACAAACGCAGAATAAAAAAAAAACTGATAAAATGCATTTCTTGTTTTTATTTCCCAACCAGCCCCCCCAATTTATGCACATTTGAGCCCAGGCTTGCCACACTGCCTCCCAGACATGCCACTCCACGCTGCCTCCCAGACATGCCACTCCACGCTGCCTCCCACATATACCACTCCACGCTGCCTCCCACATATACCACTCCACGCTGCCTCCCACATATACCACTCCACGCTGCCTCCCACATATGCCACTCCACGCTGCCTCCCACATATGCCACTCCACGCTGCCTCCCACATATGCCACTCCACGCTGCCTCCCACATATGCCACTCCACGCTGCCTCCCACATATGCCACTCCACGCTGCCTCCCACATATGCCACTGTGCCTGATACGCCTTATACCCCCTGATACACCACTCCATCCTCCCCAGACATGCCACACTGCCTCCCAGACATGCCACACTGCCCTCCCCACATATGCCTTATATACCGTATATGCCTTATACCCCCAGATATGTCACTCCATCCTCCCCAGATATGCCTTATACCCCCAGATATCTCATAGTCCCCTCAGAGTCACAGACCATACTTTTATAAATAAGTACTGGGTTAATCTTCACTGCCCCCAGGATTTAGATTCCCCTTAGTCTGCCCCCCTTTACCTCTAACTGCACCTTAAGTTAACTTTTTATTAAATTAACCCTCAGTCCTCATCGTTAAATTAACACTAAACACCCCATTAACCATAACTACCCCTAAATTAACTCTAAATACCCCATCAAACACAACTACCCTAAATTAACCCTAAACACCCCATTAACCACAGCATCCCCTAAATTAACCCTAAAGACCCCCATCAACCACAACAGCCCCTTAATTAACCCTAAACACCCCATTAACCACAACTGCCTCAAATTAACCCCAAACACCCCATTAACCACAGCTGCTCCTATATTAACCATAACTGCCCCTAAATTAACCCTAAACACCCCATTAACCATAACTGCCCCTAAATTAACCCTAAACACCCCATTAACCATAGCTGCCCCTAAACACCCCATTAACCATAGCTGCCCCTAAACACCCCATTAACCATAGCTGCCCCTAAACACCCCATTAACCATAACTGCCCCTAAATTAACCCCCACCTCCCCTAACTTTCAGCAGCCCAAATATTAATTTTATACTTAGTTAGATGAGTGTCACAGCCATGCGGTTCTGGCCTTCTGGGAGAAGGAAGGGGGCGGGGCAAGTTGTCACAGTGATTACAGGGAGGGACTGGTAAGTAGGAGCTGCTGCTGTGAGTCACTGAAACGGTTTATATAATGAGGGGTATTTTTCAGAGCATTTGCTCTGAAAAAACCCTCATTTTATAATCGATATAAATCGATTCAACTAATCGATAATGAAATTCGTTGGCAACGATTTTCATTATCGATTTTATCGATTAGTTGTTGCAGCCCTAGTCTACTGTTCTGGTGAGGTCTGACCAGAGATCTGTGAAGTGGCATTCTTCTAATTTAGTTCCACCGGGAAGCTCTACCCTATTTGGATAGTTTTATTACTTGCAAAAAGACATACCATACCGTTAAAACCTTCTATAATATCGCAAACAAAAACTCATTTAACCCCTTCCATCCCAAGGTACCTCAAGTCCCAGAGCAATTGTGCCATTTTTGCGCTATGTTGGTTCAGCAATTGTTCCCCTTTCCTGCAAATAGTAAGGAAATTATATATTGTTTTTTCAAGAAGAGAGAGGGCTTTCGTTTTATACCATAGTTAGATAATTAGCTGAAAATGTAGGATGAGATTTTTTAGCATAAACTAGCAAACTGGAAAAGAAAAAACCTAATTTATATATTTTCCCCCTGAATCCTCACAAAATTATGTCAAGTGACAGAAAATACCCTCTAATTTTAAACAAATCAACCAAAAATACCCACAAAGGTATATATATCTGTAAAGCAGACAAATCAGACTATCCTATCAGGGGTATTTGGACATTCTACATGGCCAGAGAAATTTTTTCCTGACCCTTTTTTTTTTTTTTTTTTAACGGCAGAGAAACCAGCTAAAAATGTTTAGCTGTATCTAGGGCTGAAACAACTGATCGATAAAATCCATGATAATCGATAATGAAAATCTGGGGGGACGGAGTGACATATCTGGGGGTATAAGGCATATAGGGTATATAAGGCATATGTGGGGAGGGCAGTGTGGCATGTCTAGGGAGGATGGAGTGGTGTATCGGGGTATAAGGTGTATCAGGCACAGTGGCATATGTGGGAGGCAGCGTGGAGTGGCATATGTGGGAGGCAGCGTGGAGTGGCATATGTGGGAGGCAGCGTGGAGTGGCATATGTGGGAGGCAGCGTGGAGTGGCATATGTGGGAGGCAGCGTGGAGTGGCATATGTGGGAGGCAGCGTGGAGTGGTATATGTGGGAGGCAGAGTGGCATATGTGGGAGGCAGAGTGGAGTGGCATATGTGGGGGGCAGCGTGGAGTGGCATATGTGGGAGGCAGCGTGGCAAGCCTGGGCTCAAACGTGCATAAATTGGGGGGGGGCTGGTTGCGAAATAAAGGCAAGAAATGCATTTTATCAAGGTTTTTTTATTATGCTGTTTGTATTTAATATAATTTGTTTATTACATTATTTTAAATAAATGAAAAATTTACATTCATTTTTTTTATCCGATTAATCGAAAAAATAATCGGCCAACTAATCAATGATGAAAATAATCGTTAGTTGCAGCCCTAAAATGTTAGTTGCAGCCCTAGCTGCATCTCCTGATTACCCCGCATCCTTAGTTTTTTTTTTTTTCTTTCTTTCTAGAGGGCTGTATCCATCCATAGTACCCTATAGGGTAGTATTTTTCATACTTATGGCTTAACGGGTTTGGGGGTTAATGGGGTCAGGAGGGTTATACCTTTTTAGATGTTGTGCTAGGGCAATGGGATGTAAGGTTTTTTTCTTTTCAAATATTTGTATTTTTGTATTTTTTTTTTAAATTGCACTATTAGTGCAATATGGTTAGAGGTCCTTTTAGGGACCTCTTGAACATATTTTTTTTTTTTTTTTTTTGCTTGTGGGGGTAGGGTGAGAAACACAGATTCTCACTCTACCTAGTGATTCCCCCTGCACTGATCACACTGTGATCTCCATACGTGTGTGCCGTCAGCTGTGCTTCTGCTGACAGCCTGATCTCCCGTGTAGAAAGTGTAGATACGTACCTGTACGTCCTAAAGAGCTTTAATGAATGCTTTTTTAGGATGTACAGGTACATTCATAGGGGATTGAAGTTAAACCAGTGCTGGAGCTGCTATAGCGTGCATGCACTTTAGCGAGCAGGTGGTGTATTCAGCCACCCTACTCGGCCATCATATGCAATAAAGTACATATGCTAGCCAGAGTGTACCTTTTTTTTAAGTGGGAGATGAACAGTTTGGAGCAAAATACATGCCTGTTAATGTAAATGCTATACAATATTTAAAGTGCACAATCATTGTGTGGGAACACTTGGCAAACTGTCATACATGTTATGTGTAAGTGTGGCTTTCTTGTGAATGCAATCATGTATATATAAACTTATGTTTTTTACTCTTGTTTCAGAACAAATCTTTCAGAATTTAAAGCAAGAATATACACGCTATCAGAGGAGGAGGCAGTTGGAAGGAGCCTTCAATCAGTCTGAAGCTGGATCTTCATGTGAAGGTCAAGCCAGCTGTTCATCTCTTACTGCGCCGTCTTCTCCAGGTAAGTGAAAAGTTGCCAAAGTTTTTCTTTTTAAAGTCTACTGAAAATTGACGTGGCAGATACCTTTTAATATATTGATCCATAAAATAAAGCATTGGTGCTTTTCCTGAAGCACTCAACTATGTATATATCTATATAGATATATAGATCTATATCTCTGTATTTGCATAATTATAAGATGACCCTGTTTATAAGACACCCAAAATTTGAATATTAATTTAGGGGAAAAGGCCTGAATATAAGAATACCCTATAGGAAAAAGGTTTTTGTTTTTAATTCCTTTTGTCACTCTGCTCCCAGATATGCCTTTTAACCCCCTATTTGCCACTCTGCCTCCAGAAAACCATTACCCCTCCCCAAACTTGTGCATCCCTAGACTTGTCCCCCATGCTTCAGACTCCCTGGTGTCTAGTGGGGCAGTTGGTGGAGGTCTTTGCGATGCGCGCAGACAACCTCCGTTGCTGCTGGCCAGTTCTTATGCCGGGGCTTCTATGATTGAGCACCGCAAGGTTATGTCACGCCGGTGCTCTGTCATAGAAGCCCCGGCGAAAGTGCAGGCAGCAGCGGAGGTTATCTGTGTTCATCCCTCAAACATTCAACGGCTGCGTGGTGTGCATAGACAAGCTCAGCTGCTGCCGGCACTTCTGCCAGGGCTTCTATGGTGGAGCACTGGAAGGTCATGTGTAGGGCTGCAACTAACGATTATTTTCATAATCGATTAGTTGGCCGATTATTTTTTCGATTAATCGGATAAAAAAATGAATGTACATTTTTCATTTATTTAAAATTATTTAATAAACGATGTTAAATACAAACGCAGAATAAAAAAAACAAACTGATAAAATGCATTTCTTGCCTTTATTTCCCAACCAGCCCCCCCAATTTATGCACATTTGAGCACAGGCTTGCCACGCTGCCTCCCAGACATGCCACTCCACGCTGCCTCCCAGACATGCCACTCCACGCTGCCTCCCACATATGCCACTCCACGCTGCCTCCCAGACATGCCACTCCACGCTGCCTCCCACATATGCCACTCCACGCTGCCTCCCACATATGCCACTCCACGCTGCCTCCCACATATGCCACTCCACGCTGCCTCCCACATATGCCACTCCACGCTGCCTCCCACATATGCCACTCCACGCTGCCTCCCACATATGCCACTCCACGCTGCCTCCCACATATGCCACTCCACGCTGCCTCCCACATATGCCACTCCACGCTGCCTCCCACATATGCCACTCCACGCTGCCTCCCACATATGCCACTCCACGCTGCCTCCCACATATGCCACTCCACGCTGCCTCCCACATATGCCACTCCACGCTGCCTCCCACATATGCCACTCCACGCTGCCTCCCACATATACCACTCCACGCTGCCTCCCACATATACCACTCCACGCTGCCTCCCACATATACCACTCCACGCTGCCTCCCACATATACCACTCCACGCTGCCTCCCACATATACCACTCCACGCTGCCTCCCACATATGCCACTCCACGCTGCCTCCCACATATGCCACTCCACGCTGCCTCCCACATATGCCACTCCACGCTGCCTCCCACATATGCCACTCCACGCTGCCTCCCACATATGCCACTCCACGCTGCCTCTCACATATGCCACTCCACTCTGCCTCTCACATATTCCACTCCACTCTACCCCCACATATGCCACTGTGCCTGATACGCCTTATACCCCCTGATACACCACTCCATCCTCCCCAGACATGCCACACTGCCCTCCCCACATATGCCTTATATATCGTATATGCCTTATACCCCCAGATATGTCACTCCATCCTCCCCAGATATGCCTTATACCTCCAGATATCTCATAGTCCCCTCAGAGTCACAGACCTGTTCGCATCACACTGACGCCATACTTTTATAAATAAGTACTGGGTTAATCTTCACTGCCCCAGGATTTAGATTCCCCTTAGTCTGCCCCCCTTTACCTCTAACTGCGCCTTAAGTTAACTTTATTAAATTAACCCTCAGTCCTCATCATTAAATTAACACTAAACACCCCATTAACCATAACTACCCCTAAATTAACTCTAAATACCCCATCAAACACAACTACCCTAAATTAACCCTAAACACCCCATTAACCGCAGCATGCCCTAAATTAACCCTAAACACCCCATTAACCACAACTGCCTCAAATTAACCCCAAACACCCCATTAACCACAGCTGCTCCTATATTAACCCTAAACACCCCATTAACCATAGCTGCCCCTAAATTAACCCTAAACACCCCATTAACCATAGCTGCCCCTAAACACCCCATTAACCATAACTTCCCCTAAATTAAACCCCACCTCCCCTAACTTTCAGCAGCCCAAATATTAATGTTATACTTACAGTTAGATGAGTGTCACAGCCATGTGGTTCTGGCCTTCTGGGAGAAGGAAGGGGTGGGGCCAGTTGTCACAGTGATTACAGGGAGGGGCTGGTAAGTAGGAGCTGCTGCTGTGAGTCAGACTAAACGGTTTGTATAATGAGGGGTATTTTTCAGAGCGTTTGCTCTGAAAAAACCCTCATTTTATAATCGATAAAAATCGATTCAACTAATCGATAATGAAATTCGTTGGGAACGATTTTCATTATCGATTTTATCGATTAGTTGTTGCAGCCCTAGTCATGTGATGCCTTTGCTCCGTCATAGAAGCCCCAGAGGAAGTGCCGGCAGCAGCAGAGGTTGTCTGTGTGCATCGTACAGATGTCCACCGGCTGCCAGAGAGAAGGATTCAGATCCCCTGCAGCGCTGCGGAGGTATCTGAATCTTAGCCTTGCAGTCAGACCTATTTGAGCAAATACGGTGTGTGTGTGTGTGTGTGTGTGTGTGTGTGTGTGTATGTATGTATATTAGGGCTGAAACTAATCGATAATAATCGATAATGAAAATCGTTGTCAACGATTTTCATTATCGATTAATCGAATTGATTTTTATTGATTATAAAAATTTATAATCCGACCTCAAACAGAGATCGGATTATAACACTAGAATCCAGATCCCCCGCAACGCTGCAGGGGACCTGGATTCCCCTCACTGTCGGCTCGTCTCTCACTTCCGTCTCTCTCCCCCTCCCATACACCCCTCTGACTCCTCCCCCCTCCCATACATCACTCTGCCTCTCTACCCGGCTCTGTTACTGACTTCATAGAAGCCTCAGCGTAAGTGAAGTGCAGTAACGGAGGCTGTCTGTGCGCATCGTTTAGACCCCCACCGGCTGAGAGGATCATCCTCTCTGTCAGCCGGTGGGGGTCTGCATGGCACAGACAGCCTCCGTTACTCACCTTCACTTACGCTGAGGCTTTTATGAAGCTGCAGTGAAAGTTCCTGTCAGTAACGGAGCCGGGTAGAGAGGCAGAGCGGTGTATGGGAGGGGGGAGGAGTCAGAGGGGTGTATGGGAGCCACACACCACTCTGGCTCCTCCCCCTCCCATACGGCACTCTGCCTCTCTACCCGGCTCCCTGGTGTCTTGTGAACCTCCGTGGCTGACAGGAGGCAGAGTGGAGTATGGGAGGGGGAGGAGCCAGAGTGGAGTATGGGAGGGGGAGGAGCCAGAGTGGAGTATGGGAGGGGGAGGAGCCAGAGTGGAGTATGGGAGGGGGAGGAGCCAGAGTGGAGTATGGGAGGGGGAGGAGCATATCAGGGGGGCGTAAAACATATCTGGGGGTAAAAGGTATATCAGGGGGCTCAGTGGCATATAGGGGGTATAAGACATATCGATATTAGGCATATCAGGGGGGCATAACATATCTGGGGGTAAAAGGTATATCAGGGGGCTCAGTTGCTTATCACTGGCATATAAGAGGTATAAGGCATATATGGGGACAGAGTGGCAAGCTTGGGGGTCAGATGTGCATAACCGGGGGCAGTTTGGTAAATAAAAAAAAAAAAAAAAATTTAAACAAGGCTTTTTTTCTCATAGTTTTTATTAAATATGGAAAATAGTTAACATATGAATTGATATTCACTAATAACTTTGCATTAAAACCTAGTTTGAGAAACTGTGTTTGGGTTCTTGTAGCTTTTATTATGTCAGTAAAATAAGAAGGTGAATAGAGAGAGGCCATTGTGATAAAGAGATGAAAGTGTAAATTGTACGGTTTTTTTATTACATTATTTTAAATTGAAATTTTTTGTAATTTTTTTTTATCCGATTAATCGAAAAAATTATCGGCTAATCGATTATTAAAATAATCGTTAGTTGCAGCCCTAATGTGTATATATATGTATGTGTATATATGTGTGTGTGTATATACATGTATGTATATATATATTAGGGCTGAAACAACGAATCGATAAAATCGATAATAATCGATAACAGAAATCGTTGTCGACTATTTCCGTTATCGATTAATCGAGTGATCGATTCGTTGTTGGCGCACTCGGCTTCTTTTACTTACCTCCGCGAGCGTTCCCCGCTTCTGCTACACGCTCTGCAGTCTCCGCCTTCTTTTAGTTACGGATGTGACGCATTCCGGAGGTAAGTATTCTTCATGTCTGTGCGAGTGGCTCCATTCGCACAGAGCGATTCGCGGGGGTGGGGTTTCAGGGGGTGCAGGGCAGAGTGGGGGTGGGGATGCAGGGTGTGAGACTGGGTGCAGGGCAGGGTGTGGGTGCAGGGCAGAGTGGGTGCAGGGTGTGAGTGTGGGGGCTTGGCAGAATGCGGGGGTGGGTGCAGGGCAGAGTTGGAGACTGGGTGCAGGGACACAGTGCAAAGTGCTGGGTGCAAAGTGCTAGGGCTGGGTGCAGAGTGCTGGGTGCAGAGGCAAAGTTTCTTGAACAGTAATAGTCCACCTCTTTTCAGGATGTTTGGGGTTATTTTGTTTCATAAATATTGTGTTTGGGTTCTTGTACTTTGAAAATATTGTTTTTTATTACATCATAACAAAATAAGAATGTTAATGTAAATTTTAAGTTGTTTTTTAACATCCAGTTCATTAAATTATTTTAAATAAACGAAAAATTTGCATATTGTTTTTTTATCCGATTAATCGGCCAACTAATCGATTATTAAAATAATCGTTAGTTGCAGCCCTAATATATATAATATATTATATATATATACACACACACATACGTATATGTATGTGTGTGTATATATATATATATTAGGGCTGCAACTAACTATTATTTTAATAATCGATTAGTTGGCCGATTATTTTTTCGATTAATCGGATAAATTTTATTTTTTTTTAATTTAAAATAATGTAATAAAAAACGTACAATTTACACTTTCATCTCTTTATTGCAATGGCCTCTCTCTCTCTATTCACCTTCTTATTTTACTGACATAATAATAAAAGCTACAAGAACCCAAACACAGTGTTTCTCAAACTAGGTTTAAATACAAAGTTATTAGTAAATATTAATTCATATGTTAACTATTTTTCATATTTAATAAAAACCTATGAGAAAAAAGCCTTGTTTAAATTTTTTTTATTTACCAAACTGTCCCCGGTTATGCACATCTGACCCCCAGCTTGCCACTGTGCCCCCATATATGCCTTATACCTCTTATATGCCAGTGATATGCAACTGAGCCCCCCTGATATACCTTTTACCCCCAGATATGTTTTATACCCCCTGATATGCCTAATATCGATATGCCTTATACCCCCTATATGCCCTGAAATTCATAATACCCCCCCATACACCACTATAACTCACCCATACACCACTCTGGCTCCTCCCCCTCCCATACACCACTCTGGCTCCTCCCCCTCCCATACATCACTCTGGCTCCTCCCCTCCCATACATCACTCTGGCTCCTCCCCTCCCATACATCACTTTGGCTCCTCCCACCCTCCCATACTCCACTGCCTCCTCCCCCTCCCATACACCACTCTGGCTCCTCCCCCTCCCATACATCACTCTGGCTCCTCCCCCTCCCACACATCACTCTGGCTCCTCCCCCTCCCATACATCACTCTGGCTCCTCCCCTCCCATACATCACTCTGGCTCCTCCCCTCCCATACATCACTTTGGCTCCTCCCCCCTCCCATACTCCACTCTGCCTCCTCCCTCCTCCCCCCTCCCATACTCCACTCTGCCCCTTCCATACTCCACTCTGGCTCCTCCCCCTCCCATACATCACTTTGCCTCCTCGCCCCTCCCATACTCCACTCTGCCTCCTGTCAGCCACGGAGGTTCACAAGACACCAGGGAGCCGGGTGGAGAGGCAGAGTGCCGGATGGGAGGGGGAGGAGCCAGAGTGGTGTATGGGAGGGTGGCTCCCATACACCCCTCTGACTCCTCCCCCCTCCCATACACCGCTCTGCCTCTCTACCCGGCTCCGTTACTGACAGGAACTTTCACTGCAGCTTCATAGAAGCCTCAGCGTAAGTGAAGGTGAGTAACGGAGGCTGTCTGTGCGATGCAGACCCCCACCGGCTGACAGAGAGGATGATCCTCAGCCGGTGGGGGTCTGTACGATGCGCACAGACAGCCTCCGTTACTGCCCTTCACTTACGCTGAGGCTTCTATGAAGTCAGTAACGGAGCCGGGTAGAGAGGCAGAGTGATGTATGGGAGGGGGGAGGAGTCAGAGGGGTGTATGGGAGGGGGGAGAGAGACGGAAGTGAGAGACGAGCCGACAGTGAGGGGAATCCAGGTCCCCTGCAGCGTTGCGGGGGATCTGGATTCTAGTGTTATAATCCGATCTCTGTTTGAGGTCGGATTATAATTTTTATAATCGATAAAAATCGATTCGATTAATCGATAATGAAAATCGTTGACAACGATTTTCATTATCGATTTTATCGATTAGTTTCAGCCCTAATGTATATGTGTGTGTATATGTATATATATGTGTGTGTGTATGTATACATTTTTATTTGGCATTTTATTTGTTAGTGCATTTAACCTATACGGTTGGAATTCCATATAGGTTCAGTGGGGAAGAAGGACCAGCCAACATTTAGCCTCCGACAAGTGGGAATCCTGTGTGAGCGTCTTCTGAAGGACCATGAGGACAAAATAAGGGAAGAATATGAGCAGATTCTCAACACAAAGCTAGAAGGTTTGTTAAAATGACTCCCCAGTTGATTCAGTGGCAAGCGTTTGTGGTGGCTGCTTCGGTATTACAAATTAACTGTTATGAGGGATCGGTGGGGGTGAGCACACTCCAATGCGTAAATGTACTTGCCCCACCACAATTAGACATCATGGAGAAAATATGCATTTTAATTGATTTTCTTAAAATAAAACTTAAAACAACTTGATTGCAAACTGATCTATACAGTTAGATTATGTTACATATTTTCTCTTACATAGAACAATATGAATCGTTTGTGAAATTCACGCAAGACCAGATAATGCGGCGGTACGGGGCAAGGCCTGCAAGCTGTAAGTGTTACATTCTCTACATAATGAGCATAAAAAGTATGAGATGAATGTGTCCGCTGAAACACTTTTTTGTTGCTGTTTGCTATCTAGGTGGTGGCTAGCACTGTTGTATGTGCATTAGATGTCTGAATGTTTCCTTCAGGAATTAACTATTCTAATTCTGTCTCTCCACAGATGTCTCTTGAAGCTTCCCTTTGCTGCCTGGGTTGCCAGTTTTGACAGGTTCATGGCTGCTCTAAGTTGCCACCTGCACGGTGCCACTGTTTTTTCTTTTGAAATTTTTAACCCCTTTGTTTCATCATTAGAATTTTAATGTCATTACTGGCTGCCTTTTCTGAAAATGCAAAAGAAGAATAAAATAAAATTTACAGTTCCCTACATGGACTTTTCCCCCCCCTCCCTCCCTCATATTTTGATACTGCTCGCTCAATAAGTGACTGTAATCTGGCTTTTCATGTTTGTATCCAGGAAGGCTTACCAAGTGGCTTCATATAATCGCCTCCTTAATGGCATCACATCCTTCTCAGTGGAGTCAGTTTTTTTCCTTTTAACCTCTGTGAATACTATATTATGGGGAAACTTTTGACTGTGTTGGATGCACTACAATGTTTATTTTAGCATCTGAAAAGGATACACAAAGGACCACACAGGCCCTAACTGTGGTGTAGTTAGTGAATAGTGATTGTACTTTGCTGTATACTTAACTGCACTCCCACCTTCTTGCTTGTTCTTAAATGTGTGGAAGAATTTTTTTTTATTTTTTTATTTTTTTTTTGTCATTTAAAAAAAGTTCCAGGCAGGCACATTTTGATCATGTGACACTTGTGTTTTAATACCCGCTAGGAAACTAAAGTATGTTTGCTTAAACAAAAAGATCTGTTGGCATGACTTGTTCATATTAACTGTATACATATATTGTTTGGTTTTTTTTAATTATTATTAGCGAGGGTAATGAGACGAAAAAACCCTCAGTGATTCAACCTGTAATAGTGCCTACAATTTCATTTGAAGTTTAAAGTGTAATGTTACATGGGGGGGGCATAGAAGAATGGACTTGAGTGTTCTATTGTTAGAAAAGAAAATGCATTGTTAATTTGCACATGTTGACTGGGTTAAGGGGGTCGCTCTGTAGTACCTTTTTTTTTAATTGCTTTAAATAAAGTGCATTAAGGACTGGTACGTGTATTATAAGGGTTATGAGAATGACAGTTTGTGGGGTTTGAAAACATTTAATCTTTTGTACAGTTAACATAACATTACATTGTGATGCCTCTTTTATACTATGACGGTCCCCAGTGGTTTAGGTATTCCCAGTGCTATAACAATCTTAGAGAAGAAGTCATTGAGATGTTCTAATGTATTTTTTTTTTATTGGGCTGTGAGATGTGCCACTTTGCTGCTATCTGCAGTTGTATAGGGTTATAGCGTCAGCCTTTTGAGTCGTGTAAAAGTGAGCCCCTTGTTCGGAGAGTAATACTTATCATATATCATAAAGAAAAATCTATTGGGCTGTCTGGATTGTTGAAGTGCTACACATTTCCCACTGTTTTTTCCTATTTTGCCTTTCATTTTATGCTGCTTGGTATCCATTTCACACTCAACTGATCTTGCAGTCTGGAAACGTGCACGTACAGGATTAGAATGAAAACAAAGCTTCACATCATACCGGACTACGCAGTTAACATTTTGCTGACTGCAGTTTGTTCAGATGTTATGAAATTTATTAAAGGTGTAGAATATTGTAGTTTCCCTTGATCTGTGCTACATTACCTAACCATTAGTGACATTACTTAAAATTAAATGGTAGTGTTGGCTAGAAACACTGAGCAATAGTTAATTTATACTCTGTATAGCCACTTCTCAATAAGTAAAAGCTGACGTTACTCTAGTTATGACTCAGAGCTGTATGTTCATAAATTGTAAGCTTTTCTTATTACCAAAACTCTTTGCCTTACCTGGACTATAAAGGGCCAGCTTGCGCTGCCAGAAGGACAGGGCTGGTCTTATATGATGTGGTAAAATCAGGGAACAGATTTTCAACCAGTCTCCCCAAATCAACTATACATTATGAAAGGCATTAAAGCAAAGACAATGCATTTAGAAATCGGCTCTCCCACAACTCCACAGGATAATCAATATACAGTTTTCTTCAATCTGTGTTTATATCCCATGCTGCAGATAACCCTCAAGTATGTGAATATCCTTCAATGTTTACCTTATTTTTCCTACGGAGTGCATTTCTTATGTTTCGCAACTGAGTATTTATAGTGTGCTGCAGCATTATTATAGATAACTAACTCACTTGTGCTATAGGTGCATATACATCCCAATAAAACATTGCACGCATAGAAGCTATTGCATCTTCAGTCATAGGATATACGGTGAATAATCTAGAAGTAAAAGTTACCCAAGAATGTTCTGTTTTGAAGAAATTGCATGTTTTTAGAACTGCAGTGAAGGTTAACTACATTTTTGCCATGCTATTAAATATTCCAGATTATCTCATTTGAGGGTACTGTAGAGCTTTTAATATATTTATTCTTTCTTTCATTAGGATGTAGCTCAAGCCATCATACTAAAAACAAATTCCTGGTTTGTCATATAGCCACTCTGTGGTGGTAGAAATAAAAGGGTTGTTTTCTGAGACCTTCCTAACTTAATCCCTGCATGTTGGCACAAAGGATGGAGAAAGCTGGACATCATGCAGTGTTTTTGGAGTGCACATTCTTTCTAAAAGCATATTGTCTAAATTTAAGGCCCTAATATAATCCATGTATTTACATATTTGGTTAGGGACAAAAATTTATATTTGGGCACTGCTTATATATATAAAAGAGAGATAAAGAATGTAACGAAAGAAGAAAACGCTTAACGCTATCTGTGCTTTTGCAGCTTGGATTAAACCTTGAAATATACTATCTTTTTACATTGCGGCTACTTACACTGACTAATCTGCAGCCCGTTTTCAAGCATTGGATGTTATGTACAAAGAATTGTAATGACTCCATCACTGCATTGGCCACTGACATGTTCCATTTGTCTCAAATTGCCTTTCTTAACTGTCTTCGTTTTATACAAATCTTTAACCTGCCTGAAAACTACAGCATATATTAATCCTTAAGATTTGAAAACTTGTTCAAACCAATCTATTTTATGTATTTTACCACACAGAGCACCACTTCTTAAATGTTAGGAGCCAGATCAAAAAAAAATAATCTAGGTGTCCTTGTTGCCTGGCTTTTGGTGTTTGTGAAACCCTGTGCTAAATTGCCAGTGCTCAGAAAGAGAGGGTGTTTGTCCTAGCGTTTTAATTTAAAAAGGATACCATTTCCTTTTCATGGTAAATTAACTGAATTTAAATCTAGAAAGGGAAATATCTGATGCTTCAGTTTACGTTTCCCTAAGATGTTCAAGATTTCGATAGTTAGACCTTTTTAATCTTGGTGGGGTTTAGAGCCTTTAGAGAGCGAAACATTGACGAGCAATGCTTTGTTCAGCCCTCGGATAACCAGAGGGTTCCTTTTAGACTGCGTTTTTGCTTTTAAAACCTTTTTGGAATTTTTGTAATTGGATATATATCAATATATAAAATTTGCCTTTTTTTGTCTGCATTTATGGATAGTTATCAATGAATGTTTGACTAACCTAACCAAAAAATGCAAACCTTTGTACATTTTTAATGTAGTGTAAACAAATCTTAGTTGCAAACTAATAAAATACTTAAGAGTCTGTGAAGTCTGTTTACTTGTTTGCATGTTTTTCTTTTATAGTGATCAGAATAAATCTAATAGGTTATCTCGCTATGTGGACTTTTATTCTTTTATATAGCACCATTATATACTACAGCCCTGTATAATGGCTAAACATTGCATAACTAGTATATAACATAACAATTAGACTTAACAGAAACAAGAGGCAAGCTTACCATCTTGAGACTTACGGTGCATTTCACAACAGATAGAAGTGCCAGTGGTAGAGATGGACCAGTCCAAAGGGAGGAGAACTACTTTTTTTTTTTTTTTTTTTTTTTTGTTGGACTGAAAGATGGGGGGGGGGCAACAATTGAGAAATCTTGCAAGCGTGCATGAGTACTAGAAATCACAGAACAGAGGCAGATCGGACGAGCAGAGAGACCAGCTAATTAGTGTGTCTGGATACAGCAAAGTGGTGGGGTGCGCCAGAAAATCGCACCTTTTTAACCCCTTCACGACAAAGGCTTATTTTATTTTTTGTACCCTTCGTGACAATAGCAGTTAACATTTCTTAAGAATACAGTGTTTTGATTGTATCATATTATTTACTATTAAAAAAAGTGTAATATATAGTGAATATTTTAGAAGAAAAAATTTAGTTGAAAAATCTTTTACTCTTCTATAAAAGGTAATGAAAAAACCTGCTAAATAGATTCTACTATTTGTCCTAAGTTTAGAAATGCCCTATGTTAAGTTTTTGTTTTTTTTTTTGCTTTTTTTCTGCATGTTATGAGGCAATAAGTACAAGTAGCGTTTTGCTATTCAAAACCATTTTTTCCAAATCTGGTAATCCCCCCCCCCCCCCCCCCCATGTGCCATTTCGGGTATCTTTGAAGCCGGCCAATGCAATTTACCCCATTGAATCATATATTTTTGAAAACTAGACACCCCAGGGTATTTCAAATGCTGGTATTTTAACTCTTTCCGTGCACTAATTCTACCACCCGTCTGTCAAAACTTTGTGGTAGTAATTTTTTTTGCATTTTTATTTTCACACACTTTACTTCAGGTATGAATAAACAGGTTCTGGTATATGTCACTGTCATATGTGTTCAGCAACATCTCCTGAGTACAGTGATACCCCACATGAATGGTTTTGCCTGGCTGTTTGGGGGAAATAGCAAAACGTAGAACGCTTTCTGCACCCGTTTAAAGTCATGGCGGTCCTGGCACGTCAATTGTCGTTAACCCTTTCGGGTGATGTGCCTGGACTGTCAATTGTCATTAAGGGGTTAAACATGTGTTGGTAAATTCCATTCTGTTGGGATTTCTTAAAAACTTGCCCTGTTTTAATACTTTGGTAGCTACCGTCCTAACCAGACCCAAGTGCAACAGTACCGAAAACTCGAAGAATAAGGTTTAATTAGCAGGAACTTGGTATATATACTCAGGCATTTAATATATGTAGGATTTATGTATGTATGTATATTGTTATGTTGGAAGAAGGTTTGAAAGGAATAACATCAATGATGTCTGCTAAAGAGAAGTAAATTCTATTTTTGTAATTTTGTTGAAATTAATATATCTGCGTGGTTCTCATAATGCACTTTTCGTTTGCAGTTTATTTTTATATAATATGTAAAGTAAGTTTTTAATAAATTAGGGGAACTTCCCATAGTAGGTTTCCTGGCTCAGTTGCTTCTTAAAAGGATTAGGCTAACATCACATTGGGGCAGAACTAGTCACAGATATACTTTAGAGAAAGAAGAAACTGACTTGGAGACCCAGGTAAGAAGTCCTTCACCCGGAGACTCTTGGCCAAACCCAGATTTGACAGCATCCGTTCATCCCATCTAGTCTGCCCATTTTTAATTAATCAGCTCTTTGTCTCGTCTTAGATTCAGGATAGCCATATGCCCGTCCCATGAATGTTTAAATTAATTTGGGGTATTAACCTCTACTATACTAAAATTTTTTAAATTAAAATATTAGTCATGTTATTTACGTATATATTTCTGGGAACTGTGTGGTTATTATTGGGGTAATGCAACTCTAAAGTAAAAGCAACCTAGCATTAAGTGCACCGCTTTAGCAGATTCTGCTTGTGTGACATAGCTTACCGGGCTTCCTTTTTCTTTCAAAATGGGTACAATACGATCAGGAAATAAAACCTTTAATTACAATAAGACATAAAATAGCACATTTTACTTTTAATGCAGTACACAATCATGATTTACCATGATTTTAATGTTTTATTACTCTAAACCTGCACACATGCCTTTTCAAGATAGAACAAGTGTTCTCTTATAATGCAATGTTTTGGTGACTTTTTTTTTCCGTGTGTAGACCTTTCATCTTATTTGATGCAAAGTAAAAAAAATTAAAAAATTATGTAATCATATTTATATATTCATATCCGTAGTTCCTGGCACTAAAAGCCACACAGGCATTACTGGCAATAAAGCTCCACTTTGCCATGGGTTATTATAACTATACCTATAAATTTTGTACTGCTATTAGATAGATACACTGACGGCTTCTCAGAGGGGATATGATAACGTTATATAAATATATGCAGTGCCAATATAACTAGCTCTTCAGTGACCTGTTCATTAACAGAAATGTACAAAGAACAAGAGGTCATCCTCTGAGACCGAACAGCGGAGATTTCATAGACAACAAAGGAAGGGATTCTTTACAGTGAGGACAATAAAGGTATGGAATTCACTTCCAAGAGAGGTAGTGCTATCAAATACACTAGATGCGTTTTAAAAGGGGTCTGGATTTATTTATTTTATATTTAGTGAGCTTAACAGGTATGGACGACTCCCGAGTAGGGTCGGAGTAGACAGCACAGTGCAACAAAAAGCAATGTCCAGCAGTAAGGTGTAATCGGAGTAAGCCAAAACAATCCGTGTCGGGAGCAGAGAGATCAGCGTGGTCAAAACATATGCAAGGGTCGGTACCAGGTATAAGGCAGAGAATGGTCAGGCAATCCGAGTCAGGAGCAGAGAGGTCAACGTGGTCAAAATACTAGCAGGAGTCGGCAACAGAAATCAGGCAGAGAATGGCGTTTAGCAGGTACATACACAAGCAGTCTTTAGAATAACTGAACAAGTATCAGGGCTTGCTTCATTCAAGCAACTTGTTAAATGGAATTTTGTCCCCATGAGTTTTCACAATCTTATAACAGATGAAGCAACCGATGCATGCGGCTACAAGGGATACTGCCGATCCAATCATGACCCACTTTGTTACTGAGGTCACTGCATCGCCCACAGATCGCTTTACACGAGTCACTGGGCACGGTCCTTGTGTTGTTTCAGTGCTTTCCATCATGTCAGTAGGAAGCGGCATAGCACTAAACTCTGCCACCAACAAGAAGGTAACAACAATAAATCGCAGTAGAACAGCCATTGCTATATCTGCTCAAAGTCAAGTCTAGCTTTTGACTGAGCCTCTGCTCTGTAGCTTCTGCTACCTAGGCTTTATTACATCACTGGAATGTGATGTCATACTAAATTCTCTGAGCTGAAGCTGGGAACTGCACAAACTGAGATATAGCTGAAATCCCAAGATTTTTTAAACTGGCCATCTAATCACAGGTTTATACTCGTAGCGTTGTTTGTATGCCATATACTGGAGGATAAGGAAGCAAGTCATTAACCTGACATAACAATCTATTGCACCCAATTCCCTCTTGAAGCCAATAAGCACACATTATAAGATTTAAAACAGAACCACCTGTACCTGCTGTATAGATGTTATGTACCTAAGTATATAATGCTTTCTACTTACCTACCCTCCCCCACCTGGCACTTTTTTCTAAATAAAAAAAAAACTCATGAGTTAACCTCCTTGCAGCCTCCTGACACTTGTTAGACACTAGATATTCTGGGTATATCCTCCAAATAAACTGACTTTACTTGCCTTTGTAATTTTTTAGGACTTTGCTTAAACATTTCCAAAATGTTGAAAATGTTGATAAACACAAATTATAGGTAGTTTCAAAATCTGTGAAGGTCCCTTCAGAAGGAAATAAGAATTGTGATGTCTTCAACTCACCCTTTACTGAATAAGCCACATGGTGGGCAATCTTGGAGTTCTTAATATTGTTTTGTAGCTAAGTTTGATACTTTTGGATATGTAATTCTTAGAAGAAAGCTCAAGAGGTCTGCAAGGGCAGGGGTATAATAAATCTGTATATGAAAAAGTGGACCTTTGTAGATGAAAGTGGTGCAATGAGTTTGTTTGCATTTCCATGCAATTTTAATGTGGATGATGAAGTATTCTTTCAACAGATTAGTTTAAAAAGCCACAAGATGGCGCTTCAGGATTTAAAATCTTAATGTGTTTTTTCATTTGGAATGACAAAATGATGATGCAGAATAGCCTACATTGCTAATTCTTCTTCTACAAGTATGTAATAGTGGGATAGTAGAAGTATTATTAAACACTCATCTACAGACACCAGACAAGCCAGAGGGATTGTTTTTTTCCCTCAGGAATCTCAAGGGATTCTGGGTAGGCGCAAGCAAATAAGTTCAACAATGATCACCTTTTGCCTCTATATCCACTTTATACATGGATCCCTTGAAAGTAATTGCCTGCTGTACAGGACAGCCTTTAGACAAAACTTGGGAAGAGGTGCAATAGCCAGATCACCGCTCATGGACAGCTGTTTTGTCCTTAATGGGTGGGTAAAGGTGATGGAAAACCCTTCCACCTAAAATTAAGGGGGTAGTAGAAGCATTATGATGCAGAATAGCCCACATTGCTAATTCTGCTTCTACATGTATTACGACACATTTTCCTTAACGATTATTAAACACTCAACTACAGACACCAGACAAGCCAGAAGGCTTGTTTTTTTCCCCTCAGAAATCTCATGATGCTGCCACAACCACAAGGGATTCTGGGTAGGCGCATGCAAATAGGGTCAACAGTACAGTATGTAATACTAATCAAACAGTAGTGGCAGTAGTAGCAAACTAATGAAAACAGTAGTGTTTAAAATAGACACAAACCAACTAATAGATTGTAGCTGCTCAAGAGCATGGCCTTGTTAATATTGCCAAATTAAAATATTGTCAATTGTAATGCTATTGTTAATTGTTACACACCTCTATAACAGCACTATGAAATCTGTTGGCGCCTTATAATGTTACATGATCACAATTTAACGGTGGTGAGGGTTCTACTTGAAGAAGTTAAATTTCACTTGTCCAAACATGCTAATTTTAGCTTCAAGCACAGACAAAAGGTGAACAATGTGTATTATTATTGCACATTAAAATATACTTGATCTGATGACATTTCTACATTATGTTAAACAACCAGCTCTGCTAGGATCTAGCCCTAGCAAATGCCCTGGAGACCTGACAGTTGATTGACAGGCCTCAAGGAATTTGTGAGAATGTCTAAGGATGCGCAAGAGATCTGCAAAAGTGAGCCAAAATAGCAAAGTTTTCTTTCATCTGCTAGTGATGCCAGTGAAGGGATCCTATGATCTCTCTCACAGAGCCCCTTGGGCGTGCAAGCCTCTGTGTTAGGACATACCTGATTTGTAGGAAAGTAGAGTTGGGAACCACTTGGAGGTAGGCCATAATTAGTTATCCACAGTGGAGGGGTGCAATGAGCCAACCGCTCACAATAAGTAGAGCATGGTCTGATAGATAGATAGATAGATAGATAGATAGATAGAGGTACAGAATGAGCCTGGATTCACTGGAGTGCTGTGAAACAGGAGAGCCAGGATCAGCACCCAAACCACAGGAGTGGCAGTGGAGTGCTGAAAAGTCTGGTAGTGGAATCGTGGTCACAGACAGGCCAGGGTCAGCAACAGCAATCACGGAATCCAATGCGCGGCAGCCAGGGAACGCAATGGACTAGGTCGAGGTATCAGACTAAACAGGGTTGATAGCCAAAATTACAAGGACGACCCTGATTATAAGACGACCCCCCAAAATCTGAATATTAACTTAGGAAAAAAAGAAAAAGCCTGAATATAAGACGACCCTAAAGGAAAAAAGTTTTACCAGTAAATGTTAATTCATCTAAACTATTTTTTTAAATAAAAGCTATGATTGAGAAAAATATTTTTTTTGTTTTTATTTCCTTGTATTTTCCAACCTGTCCCCCAGTTACGCACATCTGCCCCCAGGCTTGCCACACCAATATGGCACTGTGCCCCATGGTATGCCTTTTGACCCCCTATGTGCCACTCTGCTTCCAGAAATGCCTTATAGCCCTATATCCCGTTCTGGCATTTAGGGGGTTAAATGCATATTATGGGGCAGAGTGGCATATAGGGAGGTATAAGGCATTCCAGGAGGCAGAGTGGCATTAAGGGAGTTATAAGGCATTGTATAGAGCACTCTGCCTCCAGAAATGCCTTATACCCCTATATGCCACTGTGGCATTTAGGGGGTTAAAAGGCATAGTATGGGGCAGAGTGGCATATATATATGCATATATATATATACCTCCCTATATGCCACTCTGCCCCATACTATGCCTTTTAACCCCCTAAATGCCACAGTGGCATATAGGGGTATAAGGCATTTCAGGAGGCAGAGTGCTCTATTAAATGCCCCCTTAACGCCACTCTGCCTCCCTATATGCCACTCTGCCCCATAATATGCCTTTTAGCCCCCTAAGTGCCAGAGTGGCATATAGGGTATAAGGCATTCCAGAAATGCCCTATGCCCCCATTTAACACGCGCACACACACACACACACTTACCGGTGCTTCCAATTTCCTGCTGTATTGCCGGGGCAGCGGGTTGGCGTCTCCTTCCGCTGCAGCCGGAAGGAGGTGGAGTTGGCAGCGGGGGTTTGTCTGCGTCCGTCGCGCATACCTTCCCCGGCTTTCAGAGATCAGAGTTCCCAGCACCGGTGCGGGGAACTCTGATCTCTGACAGTCGGGGAAGGTATGTGCGACGGACGCAGACAACCCCCGCTGCTAGCCACACCTCCTTCTGGCTGCAGCGGACGTTGTCTACGCGGATCACGTAGACGTCAACCCGCTGCCCCGGCAATACAGCAGGAAGCACCGGTAAGTGTGTGTGGAGGGGGTGTTAAATGGGAGGGGGGGGGAGACAGGAGGATCCAGGATCTGGATCTTAGTCTCATAATCAGACCTCTATTTGAGGTCTGATTAGAAGACGACCCCGATTAGAAGACGAGGGGTATTTTTCAGAGCATTTGCTCTGAAAAAAACCTCGTCTTATAATCGAGCAAATACGGTAAGAGTTTTTTGCTTCATATGCACACATGCATGCAGTGTCACTGATTCATCGCTAGGTGTCAGCAGAAGACCGACACCAGTCATAGTATCAAGATTTTCCTGCAGCATTCATCTGACTATGACCTGCTGACCAGTGTTGGAGCAGAGGGTAAGTACTTACACCAGCTCCACTGCCTATTGTTCTGCTGCTGGCACCCAGCTGACTTTGACTTGAGCAAGAGCAAACTGGCAACTAGGGGAGGTCTGCCACCATTTCAACCTTTTGGCTTGGGTGTCGTAAAGCTGGCCACTCTCCCCATAACTAATACACAGGGTCAGTCCTAGACCAAGTGGCATCCCAGGCAAGAATATTCTCTTGCGAACCCCTATTTCTGCCTCCTACTCTGCACTGCTTCTGCAGTGCATGTCGCTCTACACGCCCCTACTCACACATTGAGAACTGCTGCATTTTATAATAATATGGCTGCTCTCTGTCCTCTCATTGTTTTAAGAATAAGAATCAACAATCGCTGGCAGCACTAAGCTAATTAGTGGCAGGTCCATCCAAGTGACCCATTAATAAAACACCCTAAGACATGTTTGACAGAAAACACGTATTAGCCACTCTTTTTCAAAAATTAGATACGTAGAACGTCTCTAACAGCAACACAAAATGTATCCAGTCATCAATGTAAATGCTGCCTAAAGTTTTTGTTACTCTAAAAGTTTTTGTGCTTATATATGGAATCACATGTAAAGCACCCTTTATTCTAGGCAGTGGCCTGTAATGTTTAAAGCAGGGGCCTAGGCGACAATTAGTCACCCTTGTCAGTCCTCCCCTGACTAAAGGTTATGTAATTTTCTTATTATGGAAATCTGAAATAATCTGTTCCTTAGCAGGTGCAGATTGGTTACCGGTTTGAATGTTTTCTCAATATAGCATGATAAACTTTAAATTGTTTGGAAATAGCCTTATAAGTATAACCCTTCCCAATGATCCTTGGCATTGTATTAACTGACATCTTAATGCCCCAGACCAGCAAACTGCTTACTAATGATCAAATAATCAAGGGCATTAGATTAGCAGCACCCGTCTGCTACTTAATTTCTATGAGAGAAGGGTGTTCTTAGTTTTTCACACATGGCTTCTACATTTTGGCTTTATGTTTGGCTCCACGACTGGAGCTAAGGGTAACTCAGGGATGACATCAGCCTCCAGACTCAAATGTTATGTGGCGCAGTGGCGTCTGTTGCTCGCCCGCACCTGCTTTGGGCATTATCCATTTTCCATACATTGAAATAGTTGCATGCTATCACAGTACCAAACTTGAATTCACTAAATTCTTCAGAATAGCCCATTTCTTTTGACCCAGCCCATTTTAATGGAAAAGACAGCAGTTATTACAACCATACAATTAGATAAACTAATACATTGCTGAGCATGAAGCCATGTGAGTCCAACAATTTCATTCAAATTTATTTGCGATTATGTTCCTATTAAAATATATCACCAGCAATGCAAGATATTTCCCAGGCATGTCAGATGTCTGAATTATAAAACACTTATTATAGGAGAGAATGTTTTATGGGGGTTGCCAAATGAGCTATTGAAACCAGGTGCTTTTTATTGCCAAAACTTTGATATATTTTGAGAGGCTGTGGCAGTATAATTTTTTCTGACAATACCCTTTGACTTATTATTCCCATAGAAGTCCTTGAGAACAGGTTCAAATTTGTCGATGAAGCTTCATATCTTTCCTAATGTGTAAAGAATTATGAAAACAAATTAGTAAAGAGTGTGGTTAAACAAAATAAAAAATGTATTTTCCTTGGTGCTCATTTACTGCATATAATTATCCCTGAGTGTTAATTAGTGGAGCTTACAGTATATCTGTATATATCCAGCCTCTTAATAAGGATACAGGTGAGGTGGTGAATAAATATTGTATATTTTGAAAGATCTTGCAGTTTATTCATTGATACACAGTATATTAGGTATTTGAGTACAACTGCTCTTGACCATTTCATTGATCAAACTTCACTTTTTATATATTACTTATGTTCATTGACAATAAATGCCACATCTTAGGAATGCTGGCAATTCATTGTAAAATTTTCAGTGGAAACAATTCTGCCTCATCCAGTTGCCTATAAACGGTGAAAGGGACACTCCAGCCATTTAATGCATATGAAAGTTGTGTGGTCCTTTTAGATTTTCATGGTGCTCTGCAGAATCCTCATATGCATTTGTACCTACCCCCGTTTCCCAGATATTTACTGTGCAGGAGATGTGCAAGGATGTGGCAAGAATCATTGAACCACAGATAAAGGCAACTTGCCTTACCTATGGTAAGTGCTATATTTCTTCTGCTTATTAAAGAATGCACATTAAAGTACTTTAATATACTTTCTTTACTGAGGCTGTCAGGGACATTACATTTTCCCTTTAAGGATATTAGTAATAGTTGCGGAAACGTAAGGTAAGGGTAAATAGCGATTTATAGGGATTGAAAGGGCTCTGTCTCCTAAACAGAGTTTACAATTGAATACATAAAAAAAATATTCCATACACTGCTTTAGCAGAACTGCTGGGCTCCTGCTTCTCCCACTAAGCCAGGTCAAAACTGAACTAACATGCCTAGGCTCATCCTCTGCATGATTTGAATCAGAAGAGGACTGTAAACATTCAGCCAATACTCACCCAAGTGGCCTAGATGTTTTAGATGACTAACATGAATGTGTAGTTTCACTTTGGCTATAGAGGTTTTTAAACATTGAATTTCCAGTTCCCATGCACAGTTTTATCTAAGCCTGCATCAATGTAGGATCCACATCAGCCATTCTTTTCATAACATATATTGACATTTAGCAACATCTGAGATGTATATGTGTCCATGAAAAATGGCCACTGTGGTTACCCTCTACATACATAAGTACAACGGTTGCTTGATAATACATTTAGTAACGTTTGTATATAGACAGAATGTGATGTTATAAAGATATATATCTACTATTTTTAAAGTACATTATTTTAGTATTTATATCACTTTGCTTCATTTGTATGTAATCTGCAAATGTATCTAGGCACCTAGTCATCATGACTAACCTTTGACTTTTATTATCATGTATGTTTGATATAAAATGGTGGTAAAAAAGTGGAATGTCATTTTTTATTACCTTACAAATAACCTTATCAGTTTTCCTTATTCACATTGTGCACTGTTCCCACAACCTATTTCCCATCAATGATATATTGATCTCATATACATGATTATTTGTGATGAATTTACAGTTTTTAAACTTATCATGGCATTGCCTATGATTTACACTGGAGTATTTCCAATTTTTTTTGTTTTGAACGTGTGGAGTCCTTGCACACTCTGGACCGCAGGGAGTGTCAGGCAAATAGCTTGTATCAGATTAGGTGACAGGGAATCTAAACAGTTCGAAAGTGACCATGGTATCTACTGTAAATGTTGCTTATGTGTTTGGGATGCTAGAACAATATCTATACCATTTTAGTGCTGAGGTTGTTATAGACATATGTACAGCATGATTTCCATGACATAATAGAATGAATTACATTGTATTTTTTGACTAATGCATAATAATGTTGCCTTTTATTATTTGAGGTCACCTTCAGTTTTCAACCATACACAAGCCTGCAATATGGATAACATTTTCTCTGAAGCCAAATCAAAATGTCACCATTTGAAATGGTGTATTAAGGGAATGGAATCCTTATGGTCATTTTAATTAACATGGGTTCCAAGATTTTTATGTAACGTTTAAAAAAAATAAAAAAAGATCAATTTTTCTCTGATATAGGTTGCTTTGAAAAAGTATTTTACCCTTTTTGTGTTTCAGATCATCAAACTAATTTTAATATTAGACAAAAAAAACAAACAAGTACACATATCCAACCCTACCTGGCCCTATGTAAAAAAGTAATTCCCCCCTTAGTTACTAAATTACCCAATTAACCAAATTGAATTGATAATTGGGTATTTGAAGTACAAATGGGGATCAAAGTCATTGAAATATATCAGTTTCAAAAGAGTTACGGTGCCTTTTATAAGGCTCTGGGGCAAATAGAGAAACCTTGGAATAGTGGAGAACCTTCCTAGGAGTGGCCAGCCTACCAAAATTCTTCATCCAGGAGGTCACAAAGGAAGAAAGGCTAACATGTAAAGAACTGAAGGCCTCACTTGCCTCAGTTAAGGTGATGATAGAAGTCATACTGTACCACCCTTCATGTCTGGATCACTATATAATACCATATTTGCTCGATTATAAGATGAGGTTTTTTTCAGAGCAAATGCTCTGAAAAATACCCCTCGTCTTATAATCAGACCTCAAATAGGTCTGACTATGAGACTAAGATCCAGATCCCCCGCAACGCTCCAACTGTCTCCCCCCCAACTTACTGGTGCTTCTGAGTCCCCGGTGTGTAGCCGGGGCAGCATGTAGACGTCTACGAGATTTGCGTAGACAACTTACGCTGCAGCCGGAAGGAGGTGCGGCTAGCAGCGGGGGTTGTCTGCGTCCATCGCGCAGACCTTCCCCGACTGTCAGAGACAATTCCCCGCACCGGTCCGGGGAACTCTGATCTCTGACAGCCGGGGAAGGTCTGCACGATGGACGCAGACACCTTCCGGTTAGCAGCGGGGGTTGTCTGCGTCCATCGCGTTCCTCTCTTCCGCTGCAGCGGAAGTTGCCTACGCGAATTGCGTAGACGTCTACACGTTGCCAGGGCAACACTCCGGGAGTCAGAAGCACCGGTAAGTTTTTTTTGGGGGGTGTTAAATGGGGGGGCATAAAGCATTTCTGTAGGCAGACTGCTCTATGATATGCCTTTTAACCCCTTAATGCCACTCTGCCTCCAGAAATGCCTTTTAACCCTCTATACGCCACTCTGCCTCCTGAAAGCCACCATTACACCATGTATAACTAAATATGTACCACATATTTAAAAAAAAAACTGCGAACATGATTACCTTAAATGATTATTTTAAATTTAATAACCAGAGGAAAGTTAGTAAATTAATTGACTGTGAGTTAATAATGATTTATAGAAATCGCAATTTACCTTAGCCTAATCACCATGACTCAATGGGAGTTGTTTTACCGATCATAATTTTGTAATCGTAATTTATGAGTTAAATCAGGGTTTTGCAACAAGCATAAAAAATATGGTACTCTAGCCATCTACACTGTTACATTCTGTTAATTTACTGCATTGCTACTTTGCTATATAGTTAAACAAATATCTATAATTACTTATACCCAATGAGAATTGATTTACCAGTCAAATTAAGATTTACAATCTGTTCATTGTGATTTTACTGCCTTTTACTGACGGTGCAAGGAATATAGCAGTTGGAGGACCCCAGGGAAGCAATTTTTCCAACACCTGATACTGAGGACGTTTGCAGACCTTTTAAAATCTAAATGTAAACGTCATTCCTTATTTTTAATATTCATTATTAGGTTTTTTTTTTAATCAGCCATTTTTTTGCTGTTCTTTTATAGTTACGTAGACACATATGAGTCTTCATTAGAGGATAACACTAATTAAAGTAACCACATGAGCAACTGGATAACGGGGAGCTGTGCAACATAGGAGCAGTAGGTTATTCTTAACTAAGGCAAGAGTAAATTTTTTCAATATTATTTCTGCTGTAATTTTTTTTTAAAGTAAAAAAATACTACACTGAATTTTTCCTTTCTGTATGTCTGTGTCTTTTTGCCATGTGAAGACTATTACATTAATTGAAGAATTGCCAATACATCACACTAAGCTCCTTAAAGAGATAATATCCTTTCATTGTAAATGCAACACCTGGGTGATTTGAAGCATCTATGTATAATTTAAGCATGAAGTATGACATGTTTGTGTGTTTGCAGAACCTGAAAAACATTTTAAGTGGTTTTAGTACATCACTAAGGGTGTCAACCACAACCATATAGAATGCCCTTATTTACACCTTTTCTTTGTGTTAAATGTGTCAGCATGGATGTGAATGAGCATGGATGTGTATGAATGGATCACATATTGCTAGCTGACACCAAGGAATAGAGAGGAAGCATCCATTGTAAAATGTATCAAAATTTAATCGAGTCCATACACCATAAAATCAAAACAAGGGGTACATAGGCAGGCACTGAATGGAAACACAGGCTAGATGCTTAACGCGTTTCACACGAGATAGTGCTTAACCATATGCAGCCTGCTTATCAATCTGTGATCCTCTGTACTTGGATTTCTGCATCGGATCCCATAATCTTCAGCACCCATTGGGAGAGAGAATCTGCAGGTCTGCAGCTACTCCCAAGTTTGTTTTTTTTGCTACATGGATGTGTGTAAGCATTGATGTGTATGTAAATGTTGGTGTGTGAGCATGGATGTATAAGTGTGTGTGATGGAGAGCCATACTCCTACTGAGTAGCTCCTCCGTAGAGATGTTCGTTGCAGCTGAAATCTGAATTGCTCAAGGGATTAACCCTTCACATGCACCCATTGACTAGCCAAAACTTGGTATAGGGGTCAAACAGAACTAAGTTTATTGAGGACTTCACAGATATTTATACACAAAACATAATAGGATTAGGGGTATAATCTCATCAACCACCAGACAGTCCGGCGCCGCCATAGCGTTCTATGACCTGTCAAAGACTCGCTATTTAGGGTGATCCAGACGGAGCGTCAATCCCGGGCTACCAATGGAGAGCTCAGGGTCCACGGATGTTATGTCCCAAAAAGGGACATGATCCGACATCTGGACCATGAGCGACAGTGTTGGAAACTTTCCCAGGAAAAGTTCGTGCAGTAGCTGGCCCAGAGTTCTATAGCCGCAGCTGGGTAAACCCCAGTCCTAAAGAGTTGTAATAACCAGAGTCCCAAAATCAGCTACCTCTCCTTAACCACCACTGAGTGTTGTCAACCTTGAGCTTGATGTACCCTCAAAAGAACGACGTGACAGGACAAAGGGTGTCTGTAGCAATGTAGTTGCAATTGTCGGCAGTCATCGCCGCAGTTCTTACTGCCATACTGTTCCATTAACTTGCTGCCAGATCCCAGTAAGGCGCATCAAGCGTTTCCATACATAGCCAGCTAGTTAATTTGAGTCTGGTTGGAGCATACTAGGTGGGTTTTCCCATTTATCCTGTGCCCCCAATGAGCACAGGGTGGCTTAGACACAAGAGGGGATGGAGCAGGCAGGTAAGGAGCCTGGCAAGGAATCCATGAGTGCCCCCTCCCAAACTCAAACACGCGTCCTCTGTCTTGGGGAGTTACCGTGACAGTGTACATGTAAATGTTCGTGAGCATGGATGTGTAAGTGTTTGTGTGTGAGCATGGATATGTTTGTGTAACTGTGTATGAGCATGTGTGTGTGAGCATGGATGCCTGTGTGAGCATAAATTTGTAAGTGTGTATTTTTATGTATATGTATGTGTGAGTGAGCATGAATGTGTATGTGTGTCAGGACTCACAAACAGGTTGGGTTGGAGCCCAGTTGCAGGGGGATACCAGGGGCTCTGTCTGTACACCACAATGCCTCATAACTGATAGGTAGGTACAAACAGGAAAATAAAGACACAAGAGGCAGGATATATATGCAGATAACAGTCTATATTGGAGTGTGCTGGCAGATTAGGAGAAACAGGACTGGTCACTAAGCGTGATAGCAGATGCAACATGGCAGTATACAGACTTTGGATAGGGGACCATGGAGCGGACTTGGACCTCTGGCAGAGCACAAGGCTGGAACACCGCTAGTAGCCCACAAACAGGGAGCCCTCAGGCAGGGCACATGTAGTCAGGCAAGCCGGGTCAATACCAGGAGATGACAGAAACAAAAACCAAATCGGAAGCTGAGAGCAAGGTCAGGAAAAGCTGGGTCAGCACTAGGACATCACAAAAGCCAAAGCAGAAGCCAAAATCAAGGTCAGGACAAGCCGGGTCAAAAGAGGTAGACTTCAACAGCATAGGGCCAAGACGCAGAGAAGCAGAAAAGCTGAATACACCACGATACAAAGGCCCAGACTAAAGGGAAGATCAGGGGTAACATGGCTGAGCTGTTCCAAATAATTAAACAGGTACTCCTGAAAGGGAAGGGTGGCCGCTAGTGACTGCAGGTAGATATGACGTGTATAATTATCACATAGTCCAGGCTGGCAGGGTGGAACCCTGATAATGTGTAAGTGTCTTTGAGTATGTCTAAGTGTAAGTGTGTGTGCGAGATGGAGTATGTGTTAACATGAGTGTGTAGAGTGTTAGTGTGTGTAAAAATGTGTGGCAATGCATATGTGAGTTACTGGGGGGCCAACGGGGGTGCCAAATTTAGGATCCACCAAGGGTGCCAAATACTCTAGGTCCTTGTCTCCTACAGTTTTACAGAGAAAAAGTATATATCCCAAAAATACACCCAAGCCCAAGTTTCATATAAAAAACATTCTAAAGTCCATTAAACTTTAGTGCATGCAAATCATTATAGAAAAAAAACTACTAAATTTTTACCAAAAGAACAGGAAGAAAACCTCTTACGTTTTTTAAACACAGAAACCAAAAGTAGTATGTCTGTGTGATTTCCTTCTGTCTTTTCAGGCTGGAGCCGTAACATTGTCTGCTCACAAGGGAGTGTCCAGGATGCTAGTTTTAAGACAACTATTTCACTGCTGTTAGGTGATGTTCGTAAGGCGGACTAAAAAAGTATGAGAGCCAACAATATAAGTGTCTAGTAATGTGTTCTACCATTACTCCATGAGAAATCTCTGAACTCAGAAGACTCCAGGTAGCCTGGCTTTGGGAATTTTATGTTTGACCACAGGTTTGGTCCATATTGAAACAGCACAAATACAAACTACAAAAGTGCTTTGTCCCTGGCATATTCTTCCACTTGCTATAAAAACATCTTACTATATGAACTCTGGTCCACCAAAAGGTATACAGACTTATTTGAACCACACATGAAAACACACTCACATAGCAATATACAAATGTGCACTATTTTTAAGATTACAGTTAATTTAATTATAGTTAAGGTTAAGGTCTTGTGTTAAGTTAATAAGGTCATATGTTGCTTTGATGAAGTCTTAAAAAGGACCCAGTCGTACTTTCCCCACATGCTTCTCCTGCTCCCTCCCATCATTACACTGTTTGGACACTTATGATATGAAATCATACCCCAATGCTAAACAAGCAGCTGTCTAGTTCAACATCCCTACAAAATGGCCTTACAATAGCACCCCCTTTAAACGGTAAGCACAAACCAAAGTCTACTTTGGTTATTAAGTAAAGTAACTTGTTGTGACCATTCAATTAAACCAACATGTATGTGTACTAATACTTTATGTGCAAGTCTACTTTCTGGTTGAAATAAACCAAGGTTGAAATAAATACCTAGCTAAATCAAGTAACTGTCGCAACAGTTTTACACTAGTTTGATGTGGTAATACAGTTCCAGTAACTGGTATAAGAATGGAGTTCTATAATATGCTGTTCTAAATGTCACCAAGGTTGTTAAAATACTGCTATAATAAGTGTAAGATAATAATTGGTGTTGTTACTAAAACATAATAAAGTTGAAGTGCCTGTCTGTAGAGATATGCACTAAGATAAAGACAAAGAGAGAAATGCACTGGACAGGCCGTTAAATGAAGTACAAAGTAAGAGGGTAGATCAAGGTTGGGTACACACACACACACACACTTTACACAAAGCTGCATGAAGATTAGTCAGTTAACTAAATGTACACAGATAACCAATTAACCATAAGGGCAGTAAACAAATACATCTTCACATGCTTCATCAAAGCTGTTTCTGCTCTTGTGTTGCTAAACATAAACACAAATACATTATACACCCAAAACCACATAAACTGATATTAAAGATATCCCCACATAAATGCACATGCACAATGATGTACTGATATTCAGGCTCCCACTCACAGAGTATCTCTTTTCCTGTAGCTGCAGCTCCTGGTAGGGGGCTCCTAATAGAGTAACCTTGATCCTTGTATTTTCTGTACAAGCAGGAAATCAAGTGTCGTCCACTGTTGACTGCAATATATGACTACAGAAGGAGCTTCTTACTGACAGATCCTGTCGCATAAAAAGTCTGTGTCTTTGCAAATGCTCATGATACTGGAGAGGAACCCCATGTACAATGTGGGCCCCACATCACCCAGCACAACAAGTGCTGTTTTTAAGCAATGCAGACAAATACATAAATTACACCGCATTCTTTTGCCCCCCATCTTTGCTTGATGGCACTGTATTGGAAAATAGCCATAGGTTCAGTGGGAGGTTGTTTGTCTACTCCTGTCTAAAGGCAGAACCCAGTATTAGGAACCAGTTTTACATCCTCCATTGACTTTATTGGGTTTCACAGGAGCCTAGAATGTGTCGGCAGATAAGAGCCATTTGGCCCATCTAGTCAACCTAATTTTCTAAGTCCTGACCTTATCGTATATCTAGGGTAGCCTTAATCCCATGCATGCTAAAACACATTCACTGTATTAATCTCTACCACTTCTGCTGGAAGGCTATTCCTTCCATCCAGCACCCTCACAGTAAAGTAATCATTCTATATTACTTTTAATCCCTTAAGGACCAGGCTGTTTTGTACTTTGTGACCAAGGTTGTTTTAACACTTCTGCGCTGTTTGTGTTTAGCTGTAATGTTATCCTCTCCTATTTAGTGTACCCACACAAGACAAGAAGGGCTTTCTTCAGATACCATTTTTTGATCATATCATCTAATTTCCTATAAACAAAATTATATAATATGATTAAAAATGTAAAAAAAAACACTTTTCCTCAGTTTTATTTGAAAAATCTTTTTACTTTTAGAATTAACCAATGTTGTTATGTTTTTTTCTTTTTTTTTGGTGAAAATTATAGGGCAATAAGTAGAAGTTTCAAAACCATTAAACCATACAAGTAAATTTTTTTTTTCCAAATCTGGTCATTCGTGCTATTTGGGACATCTTTGAAGCCAGCCAATGCAATTTACCCCATCAAACTATATATTTTTGAAAACTAGACACCCCCAGGGTATTTTAACCTTTTCCATGCACAAGATTCTACCATCAGCCTTTGCCAAAGTTTGTGTTAGTAATTTGTTTTTCTTTTTTTTTTCACACAAATTGTACGTCAGGTATGAGTTTATAGCTCCTTGTATACGTCACTGTCAACACCCCAATATGTGTTCAGTAACATCTCCTGATGTCAGGGTTCCACCCTGCCAGACTGGACTATGCGATAATTATTCATTGCAATGTCTATCTGCAGCCACTAGTGGCCATCCTTCCCTCTCAGAAGCACCCCTTTTAATAACTTGCAACAGCTGAGCCAAGTTACCTGATTTTAGCCCTGCCCTTTTATACCTGCTCTGCCCTTCAGTCTGGGCCTTTGCATCGCTTGGCTTTGGTTCCTGATAGTCTGCTTGCAAACTAAAGCTTCCTGTACTTCGTTTTGATTTCCTATGTATGACGTTCACAATACAGCTTTGTGTATCAGACCCCGGCGTGTCCCAGACTCCCCTACGTGTCCAGTCACTTCCAAGCTGTGTGCCCTGCCTGAGGGCTTCCAAGTCATGTGCCCTGCCGGTGGGCTTCCAGTCCTGTGCCTTGACACTCTGGTTACCCCTGTCCTCGCTACAGTTCCCCTTTATTCATTGATTCCAGTTTCCGATTTGGCTTTTGTTTCTGTGATCTCCTGGTATTGACCCGGCTTGCCTGACTACGTGTGCTCTGCCTGAGGGCTCCCTACCTGTGGGCTACTAGCTGTGTTTCAGCCTAGTGCTCTGCCAGAGGTCCAAGTCTGCTCCATCCCCTATCCAAAGTCTGTATACTGCCATGTTGCATCTGCTATCACGCTTAGTGACCAGTCCTGTTTCTCCTGTTCTGCCAGCACACTCCATCATAGACTGTTATCTGTATATATTTCCAGCCTCTTGTGTCTTTTTTTGCCTGTCCGTACCTACCTACCAGTTACGATGCATCAAGGGGTACAGACAGAGTCCCTAGTATCTCCTGCAAATGGGCTCCTACCCAGCCTGCTGGCCCAGGTCCTGACACTTGAGTACAGTGCTACCACCTATGCATGGGTTTGTTAGGTTGTTTGGGAGGTAAAATGCGCATTTTTTTTACTTGGAAAATATGGTCCTTCTGCCACCATATCCTATTTAAGACATCTTTGAAGCCGGTCAGTTAAATTTGCCCTCATGAAATTATATATTTTTGGTCAGTCTGTACCTATGCTCTATTTGGGACATCTTTCAACCTGCCCACTCAAATTTACCCCATCAAACCATTATTTTTTTTAAAAAGTAGACACCACTTGTGTATTTGAAATGCTAGGATTGTTGGGAAGATACAGCGCCAATTTTAACACTTGCTCATAAAAATAATCTTTTTTAATTTTTTCAATATTTTTGGACTTTTGGTTAAGGCCCGGGGAGGGTCCACATGGGGCCCCTAATGCCAATTTCGGTGTTGCTGAATGCCTCGACAACGAGGCATTACAGGAAACACCATTTAAGGTAAGAAAGAGATCGTGCCAGGCAAGTAATTGGTCGTTAAGTGACTTCTGTGATGTATATGGCACGTCACTGGTTGTTAAGGGGTTAAATAATGTCTTGTGGTGGTAGTATTTCTTTTAAATATACTTCCTCTTTTATCATGTCGATTCCCTTTATGTATTTAAATGTTTCTATCATATACCCACTGTCTCGTCTTTTTCTTCCCATGCTCTCCAGTACTGTACAAAATACTCCAATTGAGGTCTTACCAGTGCTCTGTACAAGGACATAAGCACTTTCCTTTTTCTACTGCTAATACCTCTCCCTATACAACCAAGCATTCTTCAAGCGTTTCCTGCTGCTCTATTTCATTGTCTACTTACCCTTAGGTGCTCTGAAAAAACCACCAATAGAGTTGCTCGTACGGACATTTAAAATCCTGGTGCCAAAGCTGCTGCGTAGTCCGTACCGCGTTAACCCCGTATTAACCCCTTCTACAAAAAACACAAAGAAAAAAACGAACTCGAAGAATGTACACAAATATTCGCCCAAACCAAACACAGGAACGGGCGAATATTCACTGAATACGAAGATTTTTTCCCCCACGAAGACGAACACGAATAGTTGGGCAGGCGCCCAAGTCTACTTCTCAGTACTTTTACTCAAGCAGGCACGCCCTTCAAACATAATTTATTTTACTTAAACCCCTGAATCATCAAGAAAGAGATAGGGTGAGGGGGAGGCTCAACTTTGTGTCCTTGCCTCCCATAGGGGTTTTTAAGAAATGGAATCCCCCATCCCCTGATCTGATTAGGGGTTTATAAGGTAATTTCTTCTTCAGGGTTCCTTAATTCCCCTCATCCCACAGCTCAGAGAAATCATTACCCTGCAATATTGTTTATAAAGAGGCATAGGGACCCCTGTTACTTATTTTAATTTTTTAATTGTAATGTATTGGGGAGGTATTTCACGTGTTTCAGGCAAGAAAATTGAACTTGCATGATTTCGTCTGTAACTCGAAAAGTTTAACGTCCCATTATCCCAATCTGTCAGTTGTTTGCAGGCGTTAGCATGGCAGTTGCCATCAGTAAAGCAAAAGAGAAGCATTTATTTAAGTAGAAATGGCCATGTTCCTGCTAAGCAGTGGCATTTCACACACATTAATTCCCTTAATAAAATGGTAATCACGTCATCTTTAACTAAAGTGTTTCCAAATAAACAAACACTGCAGCTCTGTTTTATCGCTGGATTAACTGGTTTTAAAGTGTTGTGAACTTTTTATTAGTGTTTATCATTAACATATACCATAAACCAGAACTATAGGGCATAACTTAAGTTTTAGCCTCCTTGTTTGCACATCAAAATTCTTAGGTTATTGCAAAACACATTGATTGGACAAAACTATTTATTGAAGAAAATATTAATGTGATATGAACTGTGTAGACAAAATTAATCTGTGTATTTATCTTGGCAGTTATTGATCATCAGCAATAATTTTTTTTAATTCTCGAGACCTTCTGTCTGATTTTTTGTTATTTTAGCTGAAGTGTGGCTAAATGGCACGTGGCTATCAGAAGCACATAACACAGAGGAATACAAAGAGGACTGCATATGCTGATACTACCAATAATTATACGGGTGAACCAGGAGATGGTGGCAAGTGGGCAGTTGCTCTCTGGGCTATCATGATTTAAAGATTTTAGAGCCAGAGTCTAGAAGGCTTCTTTACCAAGTATAACAAAGGCACAGCATATGCCACATAACTGGATCATTTGGTGATCTACAATGTACATTGGACATCCACCTGAGTGGGAAACTGCCAGCTGCCACCTGTGGTGAGCTACCAATTACCATTAATCATGTGACCAAAACTCTTGCTTGAAGATACACACTGAATTGTGGGTAATATAGATGACTGGCTGCATTAAATACATTGAATATTAAAACAAATTCGATTTTGTGGAGACAAAGTCACATTCTATTTTGCAAGACACGTAGTTTGATTTCAAATTAACTCATCCACTCCAAACAGGCAAAAGCTATCAATCGAGAAATGTCAAAGAATAAATCCTCCTTTGGTGAAAAATTATGTTTATCCGATTTTCCTCCAGTTCATTAAATACCAGTATTATAGATTTGAAACTTCTGATTATTCTGAGTGCAATTTAGGTCAATTTCTTCCATTTACTCTGTTTTATTTGTCTCATGAAGCGTCTCATGGAATAAGGATACTATGAAGTGGTTAGCTTACTATTATTTATGAGATCATGTTTTATCAACTTCTCCTTGTGAACTAAACTCAAAGGATTTCCGGTGTATTATCAATCTGGCAGACTGCTGGATTTATGGTGGCATTACGGTACAAAGCGATATTTTGATTCAAAACAGGATGATTTTGTTTGGATGAAATTCCAGCTATTGTTCTCTTTTCAAGGGTGAAGAAAAACTCAAGCATTTCGGCTTGTGTCTTACACAGAATATGATCATCTTTTTTTTTTGTATTATGAAAAGTTTATGTTATAGTTACAAAAAAACAACAATACGTTTATTTACCCTACTTCTCTTCTTTTGGAACATGGATTTGTGCCCAATTAGAGATGAGCTAACCAAACTTACAAAGCTTACATCGAAATTTGTCCAATGTTTGCTCTCTAAAATGACGTATTCTGCAAACTGGACTGTTAGTTAATGGATTTGTTAAAAAGGTTACATGAAGTCTTATGGATCTATTATAAAATTACACCAGTAGACTACTTGTATCACCTGCTTTAACCTCCCCAAAATATCTTGCCTCTGTTTGTAGTTTTTAAAACTCAATCAGTCCAAACCTATATTGGATTAATAATCATGTGCACAAAAGATTTGGAATGCAATCATAAAAACAAAGTGAATGTGTGAGTATTTAGGTACTTGAGATAACTGTTCTCAAACATGGTCCCCTAAATTCCAGTGGTCTGTGGTATTGAAAAACTATATATATATATATATGCAGACCAATGTCTCCAGACCTAAACCCTATTGAGCATCTGTGGGGCATCCTCAAACAGAAGGTGGGGGAGCGCAACATCCACCATCTCCGTGATGTCGTCATGGAAGAGGACTCCAGTGGCAACCTGTGAAGCTCTGGTGAACTCCATGCCCAAGAGGGTTAAGGCAGTGCTGGAAAATAATGGTGGCCACACAAAATATTGGCACTTTGGGCCCAATTTGGACATTTCCACTTTTCTCACTTTTGTTGCCAAGGTTTAGACATTAATGGCTGTATGTTGAGTTATTTTTAAGGGAACAGCAAATTTAAACTGCTATAAAGGCTATACACTCACTAATTTTCATTGTAACAGAGTGTCCTTTCTTCAGTGATGTCACATGAAAAGATATAATAAAGTATTTACAAAAATGCGAGGGGTGTACTCACTTTTGTGAGATACTATATATATATATATATATATATATATATATATATATATATATATATATATATATATATATATATATATATGTAAAAGGGTGAAGCCGTATTAGTCCAGTAGACACGATGTCAAAAAATAGAGTATTGCAGAGTATGCGGTGATACCTTTTTTCTTGGACTAACATAATATTAAAAAGACAAGCTTTCGAGAGTTATCCTCCCTTCATCAGGTCCGAAGCAAAGATGTTGATTAGTATTGCTTCGGACCTGATGAAGGGAGGATAACTCTCGAAAGCTTGTCTTTTTAATATTATGTTAGTCCAATAAAAAAGGTATCACCGCATACTCTGCAATACTCTATTTTTTGACATCGTGTCTACTGGACTAATACGGCTTCACCCTTTTTTGACATCGTATATATATATATATATATATATAAGAATGATCTTAAAATATATTTATGCTATGAAGTTATGCTATGCCTTCATAGACAAAACCAGTTTGAACCAAGCCATGCTGGAATTGCACACTATGCTCTTAGTAACTCATTGATCTACAGCAAAATTTATGAGACCTTGGGATGTCTTCATGCAAGAGAAAAAAAGTTAACAGGTTAAATTTGATATATCAACAAAGTGTGCATGAGATAAGTACTAACCTATAAAAGTATGTGTAAACCTGCCTATGAACTGTCCCCGTTGGTAAATGTGGCAATCTTTTAAAACATGTAATGCCATAGAGTACATTAGCTGTGTTTCCAGGGAAAAAATAAACAATGAGCCATTCAGTAAGTATGAAAAAGACTAACTCTGTGTACCTTAAAAATAGGGAGAGAGGAAATGGAGCAGTGGTCAGTATTTTGGCATTACATGCAATTGGTTGCTGGCAGGGCTCAGTGCTTTCCTCAATATGTGTATCATTTGGCTTTCCCTCACTTGTCCTCCATGTCAGACACACACAACATACAACATGCATTCAAACCCATGACATTCTTTCATTCATTTCCTATACCCAATGTATGGTGTAACAATTAAGTTTAGGGAAGTTTAAGGCATCAATCCTGTTTGGCTACAAGTCTTGTTGAACCACCTCCCTGTTGGTTAGAAACGCAGAATTGAATGGCATATAAGAACCATTTGGCCTATCCGATCTGGTGATGCGTAGACTACATGTGTTTAGTTGTCAATGGCAGGCCCTGTACTCCATTGGGGACAGCTGTCCCCACTGTAAAGCCCCCTCCCCACCATTAAAGATTTTTTTTATAAAAAAATATATACACATTAACTTATTTAAAAAAGCAGATGAGCTTTTGTGGAACAAGACTACCATCTCCATCAAGCAACATGAGGATGGGATAAACGGAGTTATAGTCATCAAATGCCGGTGCTTCAGAGGTACAAAGAGGTTGGCTGGGTGAATGTACTAGTCTATATATGGTTTCTTTAGCACTATTATTGGATTTTACCTTATCTTATGTGTGTCTTTATTGCATTATATTATGTACTGTTACCTACATTGGCTGCATGCACAATCTCCATGTATGCACAACCACATAAATTGGATACATTTATAGGGGGGTTTTAAGAAAATTATTTGATTTCCATTACCTTTATTTGGGTTTGGTATCTATGGGGGGAAGTACACTTTAGTTTTCTTGTATTACAATTATCATGTATTGCCCTGAATAAGGTATCTATGAATAGCTTCATGTAAATGTAATGTAAAATGTATATTCCCTAGGTAAAGTGCAAGCTCTTAAAAAATACAGTAAAATCCTAACCTCAGAAACACGAAGCAGAAGTATTGCAAAATTACATCCAACAGTAAATGTTACTTTACATCTTTTTCCAGATCATGATAAATTAATTTATGAGAGTAATTAGCACATACCATAAACCACATTCTGCCTTAAAATAGCTTAAAAAAGGAAGTTTCTAAGTATATTTAAGCATAGAGAGAAATAATAAAATGAAGAGACAATAAAGTCAAATTTATTGGAAGCAAGAAATCATAATGAATTATTTGTCATTGCCCGACTAACTGACGCCTTGCAAAATAATATAGACAATAAGTAACAGTTTTTACTCTGTGCATCAAAGATCCCACGTTTGGTATATTTGTTAATGCATATGAGAACTGTGTGGCCCTTTTACATTTTTGTAGCGTTCCTTTTGTAAAATCCCCCCATAAGCATTGGCCCTTTCCTGTGCCTTTGTTCCTATCTCTTTGTTTCTTTTTCAAGGAAGCTCAAGCTATTAAGCACAACAAGTAATACATTTTCTTAGTGTCTTTGCACCAAAATGTCATTTTATTTATAGAAATTATTTTGAAAAGTGGAAGATAAGAATTATACTACAGTTACTGATAACCCCAAACAGTAGTAAAGGTAACACAGAGAATGCCAATCCTTTTGAAAAGCAAAACCCAGAGGCGTACCTAGAGTATTTGGCACCTGGGGCAGATCCTGTATGTGGCACGCACACAACACACAACAGCATAACTGCTATCATTATACAGTGAAGTAAAAAAATATTTGATCCCCTGCTGATTGTGTACATTCAGAGCCGGCCTTAAGTGTTCTGGCCCCTTGTACGGACTACTCCTCTGGCGGCCCCCCCCTGCTCCTTTTAACTATCTACTCCCTCTCCCTACTTCTCATTATCCTCACTTACCTTGTTGCCGGAGTCCTGTGGTGGGAGCGGGAGGCATCCGTCTTCCTGCTCTGCCGCGGTGCCGGCATTTCATGTTGAGCCCAGAATATGTCATATTCCGGCGCTCAACATGAAATGCCGGCAGCGCTACGGAGTCACGGAGAGTGAGGGGCTCAGAGCGGTTGCTGAAAACTTCACGAGCAACTACTCGGCGCCAGGCCCGGACTGGGACAAAAAATAGGCCCGGGAATTTAAGCCCGAGCAGCCCATATTTATTTATTGTTAAAGCCCACCCTTCATGTACCATCTTTGCGTTTACTCATTCACACAAATCATTAACACATTCATTAACGCAGTCTCACAAATCATTCAAGCAATTCATCCACACATGAATTCATTAATTGTCATACGCATTCACACAATTCATCCACACATTTATTCATTCATTCTCATACGCATTCACACTACCCCCTCTCCCCATCTTATCTGCCCCTTCTCACTATGTTCCCCCTTTTCACTATGTACCCTTTTTACTATGTACCCCCTGTCACTATCTATCCCCTCTCCCCATTTCTCACTATCTAACCCCCCTCTGCCCCTTCTCACTGCACCCCCCTCCCTCACCCTACTTACCTTGTTGCCAGAGCAAGCAGCAACTGCGGCCGGGCCCGCTGCAGGACCGGACTGACTGGGCCTATGCGGCCTCTACTGCCGCATTAACGCAGGGCATAAGGGGCACCTGCCCCTTAAGCCCGCCGCAACTGCGACCGGGTCCGCCACTCTAAGGGGCTGGGAAGCCCCCACCAGGGCCGGTCTTAGGGGTCTGCGGCCGCACAGGGCTTACATTAAAACATCGGGGGGGGGGGGGTTAACTTTATTTAACATCCTCCATGTTAAATAAAGTTACCAAAAACTTTATTTAACATGGAGGATGTTAAATAAAGTAAAAAAAACCCCCCGATGTTTTAATTTAAACCCTGTGCGGCCGCACACCCGTAAGGCCGGCCCTGGTGGGAGCTTCCCGACCCCTTAGAGTGGCGGACCCGGTCGCAGTTGCGGCGGCCTTAAGGGGCAGGTGCCCCTTATGCCCTGCGTTAATGCGGCCGTAGAGGCCGCATAGGCCCAGTCAGTTCGGTCCTGGCTGGGCCTATTTTAAGGTAGGGGCCTGGAGCTGCAGCTCCATCAGCCCCTAAGTCAATCCGGCCCGGCCCACCGGGCAAACGCCGGGTTTGCCCGATGGCCAGTCCGGGCCTGCTCGGCGCCCCTGCCTGGGACTTAAATTAAAGCATAGGTTTTTTTTGAACGCTCTCATGGAACTCATCAATACAATTGCACTTTACAATCCTGCGCTTGCATTGCTACTTAAAACACGCTACATTTTTGTCAGCACAGTCATGCATATTATATTGTATGTGAAATACAATTCCCATGATGATCAGCCAGCCAGACTGAATTCACAACTAACACCTGTCCCATCATCTGCTGCTAACTACAGTTCACATGAGGCTCAGCCAGACATACTGCTTCTATGATGAGCTATCTGTGAACTTCAATTCCTATGATTCTCAGCCAGCCAGGTGTCCACCATAATGCTGACTGAGTATCATTGCAAGAGTGGTCAACAACAGTAGAGATTTTTTTTAAATAAAAAAAAAAGGCTGTTAGCCTCCCTCCCACACTGTCTTTACACACACCTGCCCATAAAAACACATATACACATACACTGTCCTAACACACACATATACATACGCACACAAACGCTGCCCTTACACATACACATACACTGTCGTAACACACACATAAACATATACTGCCCTTACACACAACTGCCTTTACACACATATACACGTGCATTGTGCTTATACACACATACACTGCCCTTACACACAGCTTACAAATACCTATACTGCTCTTACAGACACCTGTCCATACACACACACAAGCTTAAAAACACATACATTCATATACACTGCCATTACATCCCTTTCTCCCCATCTCTTACCTCTTCCACCATCCTTCATTCTTCATCCTCCATCCTGTGGTGGGAGCGCGAGGCCTGTCACTTGAGACCTTGCTTTAATGCTCCCTCATCACTACGCGCAGGCTATTGCTGCAGAGCGCCGGGATGACGTCATATCCTCGCGCTCTGCATTATTTGCCGGTGCGTAGTGATGAGGGAAGTGACAGACCTCGCGCTTCCTAATATCATGATCTCCCAACTAGTCCTGCAGGCTGCAGCTGCTGATCAGGTGGCTGTGCGCCCCCTGCAGCTGCACAGTCCTTCGCGGTGTAGTGTGTTACCAATTGTTTTCTTGGTGACTATGGTCCCAGCTACCTTGAGATCATTGACAATCATTGTAGTTCTGGACTGATTCGTCGCCATTCTCATGATCATTGAAATTCCACGAGGTGAGATCTTGCATGGAGTCCCAGACCGAGGGAGATTGACAGTTATTTTGTGTTTGTTCCATTTGCGAATAATCACACCAACTGTTGTCACCTTCTCACCAAGCTGCTTGGTGATGGTCTTGTAACCAATTCCAGCCTTGTCTACAATCTTGTCCCTGACATCCTTGGACAGCTCTTTGGTCTTGGCCATGGTGGAGAATTTGGAATCTGGTTGATTGATTGCTTCTGTGGACAGGTGTCTTTTATACAGGTAACAAGCTAAGATAAAGAGAGTGCTCCTAGTCTCAGCTCTTTACCTGTATAAAAGACATCTTGCTGATTCATAAGGGATCAAATACTTATTTCACTGAATTTTTGTTTGTTATTCTGTCTCTCACTGTTCAACTAAACCTACCATTAAAATTATAGACTCATAATCAGGCAGACATCACAGTGGAACAGCTTAACTACTATCACTATACACTGAGCCAGACATTGACAGTGGTACAGCATAACTGCTATCATTACATACTGAGAGACATTGACGGTGGTATATAGTGAGAGGAGTTATGCTGTACCACTGTCAACTAGATTGCAACAGCAGGGCCCTCTTCTCCTTTTGTGTTGGTTTATGTGATTTTTAATTTTGCTGACTGAATGTAACAGCGCTACAGAATCTGCTGGCACTATATACATTCATATAATGTAATGTCTGGCTCAGTATAAAGTGATGGGAGTTATGATCTACTTTAGAGGATAACTCCCATCACTATATACTAAGCTAGGCACTGATGGGGTACAGCATAACTCCCACCACTATACACTGAACAAGATATTGACAATAGTGCAGGATAACTCCTATCACTCTCACACACTTACTAATGCTTTCTCCCCTCCCTCCCTCTCTCCCTCTCTCTTTCTCTTTCCCTCCCTCTCTCTTTCTCTCTCCCTCCCTCCCTTTCTCCCTCTCTCCCTCCCTCTTTCTCTCTCTTTCTCTCCCCCTATCTCCCTCCCTCTCTCATTCTCCTTCACCCTCTCTCTCTCCCTCTCTCTCTCTCCCTCATTCTCCCTCTCTCCCCCTCCCCCTCTCTCCCTCTTTCACTCTTCCTCTCTTTCTCTCCCTCCATCTCTCTCTCTTTCCCTCTCCCTATCTTTCTCTCTCTCACCTATATCTCTCACCTCTCTCTCTCATCTCTCTATGTCTGTCTGGTGCAGTGGGCGCGGAAGGCAGTGGGCGCGGCTTTGATATGACATCAAATCCCGATGCGGAGCAGCAGTTACCACGTGCATCGCAAGGGAGCAGGATCGGAGGTCTACATTAACAGACCTTCTTGCTCCCTTGACTGATTTTAAGCTGGTTAGAGGCAGATCTTGGATCTGAGCCTGCTCCTCTAGAGGCAGACAACATAGTCCAACTCTATATTCTCAGCTAACATTATCTTAAAACTAATGTCATAGTCTTAACTAGACTTTCGCATTCGGATTTGAGAGAAAACGAACACAAATGTTGTGTTTTCGTTGTGCAAACCAAATACCGAATAAACTTCATTCTTTCATTCCTCTTGTATCTCTATGTCAATTGCTGTATTGTACCTGTTGTTATCTGTAAAAATGTCATCTTGTACAGCGCTGCAGAATCTGTTGGTGCTTTATAATGAAGTATAATAATAATAATAATAAACTAATATGGCAGCGGATAAATGTATACAAAGACGAAGAAGCACAACACAAAGAATCTTCGTGTTTGTCTTCATATTTATCTCCTAGCTAGTGTCCCTGCCCCCCCCATACAAGTAATTGCCTCTAGCCTACCTTGTCCACTTAGCATTGCAGGGGTTAACAGGAATCCGTTGCACATTGTTATTGCGTTAACCCCGTATTAACTGCTGCTAAAAAAAAGACAGAAAAAAACGAAGGAAAATAATGAACGCGAAGGACGTACATGAATATTAGCCCGAAAAGAACATGGGAACATGCGAATATTCGTGGAATACGAAGGTTTTTTTTCACAAAGACGAACACGAAAACTTGGCCGCGCCCAAGTTCTAACCCAAAGCAGAGCAGTGATGTGGTACCCATAACCCTTACCCTACTTCCTAAATTTTGGGGCAAACAAAAAAGAGACCTGTGAGTTTCTGAAAGCCTTTGTGATTTTACATTTTTTTTCTATATTGACCTAATGAAAAGTATCAACTTCAACTTAAGACGACATTAACCAAAACAACCACACAGCTCTCCACCACTTGTTTCATCTGAACAAAGTAAAAGGAATTCAAGAAATATTAAAGTATGAATTATTTTGCATTCACTGTATGTTAGTGCCTTAATGAGGATGGAAACCATTTATATTTCCGTTTATAACTAAAGAAACCTTTAATGATCACTGCAGAAAGTATTATGCATTACACTGGATTAAAACGGATAAACCTTAACGCCAGCCTTAAGCAGATTCAAAGTATTGAATAAGGCATTATGTTATGACCTAATTATCTGAAGAGTAGTGTTTCCATTTAAAACACCTGCTGCCCACGTGTTTACAATTGCATTGGTTATTTTGTCTATTGAGAGATTATATTAGTACATATTACTTAATCTGAATTTGTAATATCAAAGGAAATGAGCTATCTTTTTAGTCTGGTTTATATCTTGATATATTTCAAAACACTTTTCCTCTGGGGATGGCTGGGAATCTTTAGCTGAATGGGGAGAAGCAAGCCCACAGTGAAGACAACACAATAATTGCACACTATTTGTCATGTAGAACACACATTCCCAAAGGAAAGCCCCCAAAAAACGCAAACATGATCACAGAAACGATCCATTCGGGGTTTTCCTTAACACTTTGTTATCTTAAACACCAACAAGGTTACATATGGAGTTGCAAACAAGCTACAACTATGTTACCAGTATGTTACCAGTACAGCCAGTAGCTGGCTCTTTAAAGCATAAGTGAAATATCAGCAATGCAGGGGTTTTTTTTTTGTGGATGGGGGAGCTGGGCATGGGGAGCAGGCTTCTTCAAGAAAGCAGAGCCTCCATGCAACCACCCTCCCGACTGGAGGAAAGAGAGCTCACAAAATCAGGATCCCATTATTTCAAGTGAGGGGTCAGAGTGGATTAACTGTAAAACTCCTTGCTGGCAAAGGATGTATACAGTGTCCTCAATTACTATAGGCACCCTAGGAGCAAAGAAGGCTGTGTAAAATTGTCTTTATTGTTTAACCTTTACATCTTTTCTTCCAAAAATACACAAAAATACTCTGCTCTTGTGGATATTAAACAATTGCATACACAACACAGGTTTATCCAAAACAATAAACAAAAGTTAAATCTATGTATGGCACAATTATTGGCACCCTTTTAGTCAATACTTTCTGCTACCTCCCTTTGCCAAGATAACAACACTGAGTCTTCTCCTGTAATGTCTGATGAGGTTTCTTCCAGATGAACCTTCTGTTGTACTTTTGCATTGGATCTATGAGTGTGAATAACCATGGCATGTTTTGTCCCTACTTGTGCCTACTTAAAGTAGCAAAGAGATGACTTTGGATTTCTAGAACCCATAGGATAATAAATGCAATTTTTGTTGTTATGTTAAATGACTAAACATTAACCAATATATCCCTGTCTTGAACATGACCAGATTGCTTTGTTAGTCCATCTGCCGAATTGGCACACAGCTCTTATTTAAAGACTAGGGAGTATTATCATTCTGGTTACAGAGGAAAGTAAAGATATTTTTAAAGAGTCAGACTAAACATAAGAACAGCTGTAGGAAAAGTGGAATCACCATCTTTCCTGAAGCATTGGCCAAACAGGTCATGTCAAAGGAAACAGGATATGTCCAAGAGGCTACGTGCAGTTTACTGAAAAGCCATTACTTCCTTAAGACATCGACCTCACCCATGATTCATTATTTGCTCCATTCATGTCAATATCTATTATCAGATAAATGGACATGTCTGTGGTTTGTATCCTACATTATATTACCATATGTTCCCAATCTTTCAATATTTAGACACCAGGACTATGGGAAAGTATTTTACACAAATATGCAGTAGCTGAAATACTCCTTCTGATTTTTGTTTAAATGGCCAATGTATATTACAAATAAGTGGATATTATAGGCTGAAACAAGGTAAAGTTTTATTGTATATGAACAAAACAAATTTCATATAAATGTACTTCAAAGAATTACTTCTTTGTTGTAAAGGTCAAAATTACCATTTCCACTTGAAAAAGAGTTTGTTTTTACACCCAAAGGCTTTGGTCAGCAAAACAACTTTGATACAACTTTGATACTTTTCACAACAAAAGTACAATTTTATGTGGACTGTGGCCTGGTGCTTAACTTTGTGTATATGTGTATTTTTGCTAGTTATTCCACCTGCCTATCTAGCTATTAGACTTATCTCTTAGACTATAAAAAAACATCAATTACTACCTACTAATTAGCAGGTTTAATAGTTGTTCAGGTGTCCTCTTTGTTACCATCACTTGTTAACGGGTGACTGGGTAGACTTGATGGAGTTGGAAAGTTCAATAGTAGCAATCTCTAGCACTTTACCTGCTTAGAGTATAAAGCTACAGAATAGAATTCATAATGGGAACAAGAGCTCGACCAGTACATCCCTGGCTGCCATTGTACTTTTTAGTTAGTGAAAGCCTGGTCCAAGATGGATAGCCACTCTAGTCCTCCTTAGAAGTGCTCCTGAGGGGAAAAAGTCTCCTCAAAGAAACTTACCACCAGGCACAACATAACATGCGTCAGGATGTCACTTTATTGGCATTGGGCATGGTTTATATAGCCACTTAACACATTTAATACATAATATGATGGAAAAAAGACAAAACCAGCAAAAGCCTAACATCCTCACCTAGACAACAACAGCGAATACACAACAGGGTTAAGGGATTAGGGAAGTAACATATAAACATAAACTGGACAGTGAGTCATTCTTAATACTTACAAATGGAAAGTTGAAAATACAAAATGTTACAATGCAATTGCAGTCTCAATAATTTTCCTAAAATGGAGGTCCAATATGCATTACATTTCTGAGAGAGAGAGTGAACGAGAATGAGTGTGAGAGAGTGAGTGAGTGTGGACAAAGGGCAACACATTTTGTTCCCAAATAAAAAATGCCCCCGATTTTCACCTTAACTGAATGGGCAGGGAGCGTAGTTTGTTGCCCAAACGAATGGGCCAAAAATGAAGCAAACAATTTGTCCAAATCGGGTTTTTTTGCCCATTTGCACACGTCTACTTCTTAATGACAATATAAAGAGGAGGTAGGCACTCACTATGATTATATATTAGTGATTAAATAAGGGTCTGTAAGGACCAAGCTCAAACATACGTGTACCTCAACTGCAATATAATACAAATACTGAAAATAAGGGGGTTTTGAGCTGCTCACATCACAAGGAAACTACTTGTGACTGATTTTGTATTCAACCAGATTTGAGTAGCTTCCTTGTGAAGAAAGCAGCTCATAACCCACTTTTTTCAGTACTCCTTACTGCATACAACAGTTGATAACAAAAGCCGTATAAAAATATTCCTTCAAAAGGTCCAACTCTGATTGAGCTGGCCCTGCATGATATATAGTTAATGGTGGGAGAGAAATAAACATTAAAGTGTTAATGGCATATGAAACACCAGTGAAATAATAAAGTAAATATATAATTCAACACAGAATGATATATGAAACAGCAGTGAAATAATAAAGTAAATATATAATTCAACACAGAAGTTTTTTTAATGCAGCAACACATTTTAGGTTCCATATACCATACATCCACCACCCAATGTTCCAGGTGCCCAAAGAGAGACACACCTTTTTGTCACTCTAGAAATGCACAGACCACAATCAATTTCACAGTTTAGTGGGCTGATCAAGGGAGATCACCTGATCTTCCTAACTTGCCCAAGAGTATTACTGCATACAAAAGCAAAAGACCGTGGCAGCTTGGCAGCTCAGTGCCATATAATCAGGACTATCTAAAAACAGGACATTGGGAAGGTATGAATGACGTATTGAATGGGGTGCTTATCAATTTACTGAGCCACACAGTCTGAAACTGCCTGAAGCTATCCTGCTCATGAAGTGTGCTGCTGGGCATATCCAGCCGCTGGCCACACGCTGGAGCACCCAATCTGAGACTGTGTGGGGACATCACATGGGTTGGTTGGCTTTTTCTGGTCTGTCCTGGTCTGCGGTCATTTCATTACCCTGTTTGCAACTTTTAAATAAACCTGAAAGGAGAGAGGTTTCACGAAATGCCCCTTTGTGCATTTGTTATTTGTATTAACATTAGGGTAAAATGACTTAAATACTGTCTATAAATTTGTAGACCTATTTTGATTTTCTTTTCTCAATATTTGACTAAAGTATTAATTTAAGACATGCTAATATTTTGCACATGCCTTTTCATCTCTAAGGTGAAGTTGTTTCACTATATAGCCTTTTTTAAGCACTGCCAGTCTTACTTTAATAAAGGACAAACTTGGTTTTAGAAAGGTAGTTCAATCACAAAGCATGCCTTTTTTCCACCATCACCATTATCACCAATTAGTGTTTAGAGAGATGCCTAAATCAGGACTCATACTGTATATCTAATGTGTTAATTGTATATGCAAACATTTAACTGCAGTTTGTGAATTCTCTCAATAACCTTTTCTCAGCTAATACAGCAAAAGCTACTTCAGAAGCCAAGTTTGAGGTATTGACAACCATTACAATAATTTCACACATTGCCATGTATTCATGAGACATCTTGAACCAATTGTTCATTTGGATGCCAGCAATAATAATATAGGACCACGGGAAGATGCCTTCACTTTAAAGCCATTATTTTTAGCACTAAACCTTGACCTTTGATCAAGCATCTTATTATTATTGGTTTATATATAAAAGGCTGCAGTTATGGATTAACAAATTAAATACATTCTTTCCAATATCTTGTGCTCTGTATTTTGTTTTCTGTATTTTACTGTATAACCACTGTCCAAGGTCATCTTTGATAAATGATGACCTGGTGATCTGGTATGTGTTGCGCAGAATGTGTCTGTTATAATGAAAATACATTTTAGGTTCAGGTAATACATCAATAAACATTCTTTACTAATGCACTAGACTCCCTGATATGCACATAAAATGTCTGCTTTCAGCATTCCTTGATAAAATGTTTCTTATCCCAGTGCAGGTCATGGGAAGGTAAGCACATCCTTCCTGGTTTTGCGCTATTATGTAATATGAACATAATGGCTTTCCCTGAAATTCCAAAGCTGGAAATGCGATGGGTGAGAGCCTGCTGTTGTTGAATGTTAGTAATGTACACTAGAGAATATGTATGGACTAAGATTCATGATTTGGGGAAGTGTAATTGAGGAATTAAACAGTCCTTGGAGGTTGTAATACAAGTTTTAGTTCATATATAGGATGACCAGTAATATGTTTTTGCAAAACCATCTAATACAAAATTAACCAAAATGTTATTTTCATTCGTTTTCTATAAACATACAAAATGAGCTTTGCTGATTTTTGAATAGGTTTTCAATAACGTAACATGCAATCAACAAACTAAACTAAACAACAGGAAACAAAAAGACAATATATGGATCTAGTCAAGAAAAAGTGCAAATTGAACTGTAAACATTCAGTTGAGTGAATAATCCCCAATGTGCTGGCATTTTATGCCAGGCTTTAATATGCCAAAGCACAAGTCAGATATCAGCTCTATTTCTCATATCAATCATATTCCGTTTCTAGTTATATTAGGCATTGCAGAGGTACTAATGTGGCCCCATGGACTAGCTTTAACACTCTTGTTGCCAGAGGCACTATACTGTTGATCTATTGCTATTATGTCACGTGTGCCCTTGCCCAGTAGAATGTAGCCAAGGTGTATGGGCTAAGCATGTTTATTTTCTACTCACTATGGGTCTGTACAACCATAGTATTTCTGATCATGACATCATGCAGTCACAATAATGTTTAAGTGCAGCCTATGTTTCACTGATAGGACTACACAAGTCCCTAGGATATGTGAAACCTGCTAAGATTGTTGGGCAATTATGAATACAATGTCACCCTATACCAAAATGGTGCTTTACTTTTTACACTGGCATAATCTTCCAATGGCCTACTAATCATTTCTATACTGGGATGATAGCATTTACTGGTAAAGTCATTTATGGAGCAAATCCCAATGGTGGTAATCAAGACATTTTGCTGCCTTGGTCCAAGGATGAAATGCTGCCACGCCACAACCGTGCCCACCAAAACAATGCCCACATCCATTATGTTATACCATGATTAATACATTCACTCTATCAAGCTCTCTCACATTCATGCTCTCTCACACTCTCACTAACTCTCATGCTCTCAATCCAGCGCTTGTTATCTTCATGCCTTCTCTGACGACCGCTTCTGTGTCCCTGTCTCCTCTCCTGCAGCTTCACATCTTTTCTTGCCTTTTTTCTTCTTTATATTCTTCCTTTTTCTGTCATCTTTCTTTGTCTGCTTCTTCCTGTGTCATTTTCATGAACCTGGCCTCCTGGATAATATATTTTTGCACCCACCCTTGCACACTCTCAAACTTGGGCAGACTTCCACACTCACGGCAACGCACATGCACATACGCACTTACACCCTCTACACAGTTACACCTATGTTAACATATACTCCCTCTCACACACTTACACATGCACATCCATGCTCACACATAAATATTTACACATCCATGCTCAAACACACACGTATGCATGCTCATAAACACACGTACACATCCATATTCATACACATCCATGCTCACACACATATACATCAATGCATGCATACTCCCTCACCCACTCACCCACTCAAAGTTTTTCCTCTGGCTGTGAGCACCCTCACATTTACCGGCAGGGTCACGTAACGATGGGTTACATGACACTGCTACATTCCTGCCTCCCTGACCACCCCCTGCAGTACGCCACTGCTTCCAATGCACTTCCGCAAAAAAGGTGCAACTTCAGGGCCCAGCCTGTCCCTATGGGTATATCTTTTTGTAGAATTGCTTGAGAGGCCAGATAGATTGATTCACAGAGAAAGAGAGGAGCAGAAACACTTTCCCTTTTCCATAAAGAACATGTCTTGGGGCTGCAACTTGCCGCCCCTGTCAAAGAGCTACCTGGGTCCCAAGGACCCACCGGGACCCACGTAGGGGCTAGCTCTGCCTGACACTGGTAAGTTTTGTCATAAAGTTAATAACAGAACAATGGCTTACACTGGTTAAGTGATTTATACAAATACTAGTACGTTATTCATGAGACAATAGCTTTCACGGGTGAGGTCAATAATGGAAAAATAACTCTTTGCTTATAAAGTAAGGCATGAGATACTTAAGTTAGTATTTAACTTAAAGGTATTTAACTTCCTTGCTGTGTTTATAACAACCGTAATCGTGATAGATACCTTCATACTCAATCTTTTGGATCCTTAAAACATACAATGTCCAGACAAGAAATGTACAGTATGTGCACCCATATTTTCTATATTTTATTTGTAAATCCTATATTTTAGAATTCTTCAAAATAAACTAATTAGATACTGTTAGATTGACTAGTTTTGCCACCCCTTTCTTATATATTAATCTATATAGCGCCATCATATTCAATGTTTTTCCATAGATCTCAGCTTCACTATTCCTAAAGCGCCAGCTTTGTAGGATCTATGTAGTGGAGCCTAGATGAAAAATTTGGGCTCCAGCTACCTGGAGCCCTTCCTTTCTTGGGATGCATATATGTGGTCCTTGATGTCGGTGGGTAGTCCACTGGTATGGTTGGAGGGGAAGTGTGCAGGAAGTGGGGCATGACGCAACACAGCTCTCCAATCCAGAGTTTCTTGCTAGACAAGTTCCCAGGAATGGATATCTCCTACATAGTGGCAGTCTGAGTGATGTACTGAGTCACCACACTAAGTGATCTCTCAGATCTCCTTTCTGCAGTGTAGTGGAGCTGCCTGCCAGTTGCTAGGCTAACAGGCAACCTTCTCTTCCCTTCTTTGGTGGAAGCTTTGCATGTTTAAGAAGCTTCCATTAAAGACAGATGCTTCATTATTAAAAGTAAAGCTCTGTCTGGAGAGAAAAAGAAACTGCTGATCGGTCTGGGGAAAAAAATAATATTTTTTCTCTTATAGGTACAGTTATGCTTTTAACATAGTTACAGAGTTACATTTCCATATTATAAACATAGAAAACTTGCATGCAACAATAAAATAGATTTGACGCACCTGGATGGGATGTCATATTGCTTCGGTGGTTTGCTTGGCATTCCATATTGTGCAAGGTTTTGATGCAGCTAATGTCATAACCCAACAGTGTTGTTAAATTGTAATTTGCTAATATGAGACATGGTGATATTGTTTATGTCCCATCCAACTTTGCTAAGAGAGTTAAAACCCCAAATGAAAACAACCGGCAATATGGAGAATTAATTATTTAAGAAGTCAACTTTTAAAGGTATGTTTTAATTTAATCATTTGTGTGTGTGAAGGGTGAATATGTTAATTTAAGAGGAGCCGGGATAGGAATGTATATGTTGAACAGGCAGGGTCAAAAGGATTATACTTATCTGCATTTGAGAAATGTTTTAAATGGATGTCCACATTCCAATGACCTGCTACTTTGATATATTTGGTACTGTATTTCAAATATTATATTTTCTAGATTATAAAATTAGGTTTTCTGAAGAAACGGCCTCATCCTATAATCTAGATCGTCTTTTATTCAGACCTTAGATCGGCACTGCCAATCCTCCAATATAGCACTTCCGCCGATCCTTAGAATCAGCACTTGTGAATGCAGCTATATCCTGCAGACACAATATATGCATGCTTGAATGCATTTAAAGACTTGCCAGACCATGGCAAGTCTTTAAATGCATCTGTAAGCAACTGTAAGCCATTATGTGGACATAAGTAATCGCATCCCCCCCCCCGTCGCTAAGGAATGATCTTCATGCAGTGTATGCTGTATGCTGCATAATGCAGTATGATCTTCCACAGTCCTGCCTCTCACTATGTGCTCATTTTTCACAACTTGTGGAGAGAAGCTGCTTCAAATAATCACAAATCTTTTTGGCCTACATATCCCATGATTCTCAGACTGCCCTCATAACAAAATATTCCTCTACTCTATCTTTACGTTCTTCCCTTCGGCTAAAGCTTTCCTCCTCACTTATCACCTTTTCCCGCTTTAGGACATTAAAAGACTTTACTTGTGCTTCCCCATACCTCTGGAACCTACTTCCACTGAACCTTCAGCTTTCACCATCCCTCCCAACATTCAAGAAAAGTCTCAAAACCAACTTACCGGTAATTGCTACAACTTCCATGTCACCAATGCAACCCACATACTACCTCTCTAGATTGTAAGGTTGAGAGCAGGGCCCTCTCTACTTAATGTATTGGTTTGTCTTAGTCTGTCATTTCTTGTCATATCCCTTAATTATATATATTGTAAGAAGTGCTGTGTAAAGTGATGCCGCTATATAAATAAAAGATAATAATAAAAGCAATAATAATACAAATGTATAGCACACATTAATCATATATATTAAAAACACACTGGGTTAAAATATATATTGTTTTAATTAATTTTATATATTGTACCAACACAGATTACATAATTCATTTTATATTAGACAAATCATCAAACTGCAAACAAGACCAAAATCATTCAGGACCAATGATTGACTTCATTTCATTACAGTTTGTCCCCCAAAACCACACAAATAATTCACAAGGGGCATCTTGATATTATAAAATAATTATTTGATCTGCTGTTGGAACATAAGTTGTATGTGAGGGGAAAAAGGAGGATTTGCAGTTCATCTGTAGCTGGATAGTTACACCTAGGCCAGATGTCTTCTGTAGTAATAGGAGGCTCCATGCCCCTGCCCTGCTGCTTATCTTCCTTTCACAAACTCCTACACTCGCTTTCCAGCATGGGAGCTAAAAGGCTGACTGGTGGTCCCCTGTCAACCAGGGAAGTCTATGTGTGTGTCAGCGCATCTTCTGCTACCAAACGTTGAGAAAATGCATGGGAAGTATCTGCCAAGGACAAGGGATGCAGTGGGACTTTAAGTCTGGTGACAGCTGTGTCCCCTGCTGCTACGCAACTCACCTAGGTCTTTCCTACTTGCATATATGTACCACTCTCCCAAAGTATAAATAGTATCACGTTGATTGACATTGTCTTTCTAAAACAAATGAGGTTATATAACAGAGGTAGATTTCACAGTATCATTTTATAATCAATATACAAGTTTATTGCATTTGTACAGTACTGAGCAACAAAGGCACTCCAGGTTTCAATATAACCTTATTGCAATTTAAAAACATTGCTACATTTAGCATTGAAGGACAGTTTTATAAGTGTGGGTTTTATTTGTTACTTATTAATAGAACATGATTTCTTATTTCCCTAAATACTATGCTATAAACCAAAATTAAACATTATTTGCAAGAAATGTTTAAAGAAGGATACAATTAGTTTGCCAACTCATATTTTTTTACTCTGTTAAAACTACATTTATTGGGGTGATTCATTAAAACCTGTTAATGTCTTTCAAAAATGTCATTCAGAAAATACATCTTTCGGAAATATTTATACAAACTACTACGACCTTTTTTTAAGGATTTTTATGATCAAATCCACTGACTTTAGCTGGAGTGTCATTAACTTGAATAGAGTCTCGATAATACAAGCACATATGCTTCTGCTCAAATCTCAAATACTGGTTAGCATAATTCTAGTGTTCATTGACATTTAGGAGAAATCTCTAAATCCCAAACAAGTTCAGCTACAAACTCTTATAGTAGAGACATTAACCATGGGTTTGGGCATCCAAGGTCCGCACTATATTTTACGGGTGACCCAGCGCCATGTGTTGAGAATTGTTAGGTGGATGTGCTGTACATACATATATTTAGACTCAATTCCATTTTTCTTTATTATTTTTATGTCTAATTACTGCACAGGAGAATAATGAAATTATATTGCAAAAGGCTAATTGTCCAACAGTAATCAATGTAGCTACTATAGTCATATTTCTATGAATACAGAATCCAGGGGAGTTTGGTAAGAAGCCCAGGCATATTTGCCTAGTAAGCTTTTTCCAATAAGGATACAATTTGCTGCCACTTTTGCACCACTGATGAGACAATAGGTCCCAAGCAAGAAAACCTTTTGGAACTCCCCATGTTATGAATAAAATGACCTAAAGACCTAGTTAGTGAGACAAGATGGAAATTATGAGATCCCCAGTTTTGCAACCAGCAATGCCTCTAAAAGTCAATCATAATCAATATACAGAGAGGGACAGTCTTTAGCCAAACCTACATCAGCTTTTGGGACCTTCTTCAGATGAGGAAGAGATCACTGATGTTCCATAAGCTTATGTGACTCTGCATCTTCTGCTGTTTCTGCCTAATAAAAGGTAACACCTCTCAACTAGGCTTTGTCTCTTGCACCAGCATTGATATATGATTTATGTCTAGGTAACTTTAAAGTGTTATAATAGGAATGGATTAGTTCAACATATAATCATACATGAATGTGTCCATGTAAGATGTGCATTATATCTGAAGGGCTTGCCACAAATGAAGGATATAAAAGTAAAGTGCAGGAGTATCATGCTTATTGTTGGATTCACTTGTATTACGCTAAGCAAAATCAATGCAATGGAAATATAATTTATATCAGCAAGATGTACAAGTGAGAGACAAAAGTAATCCAATTGACAGTAACTGAGCTGCACATTAAAAACATATATACACATAGTCATTTTAAGTCTGAAGAGTATTTTTTTCAATCTATAATTTTAATTTTCATATCACGTATTTAAAATATATTAATAACATGTTAAAGTATTGGTTCTTTTTTGACCTGTAAAATTTTTTTTTTTATTTTTTTTTTAACTAATACAGTATTCTGTTAAAATCTCATTTAAAGTAATATTCTTCCAGTGGAACAAAGGTTGTATTTGGTGTTTAACTATTTTATTTTAGGAAGAAAAGTTGTTGTTCTTTTTAAGATGCGTTCATCAGGTAGCACAGAAATAGTGAAGCCAGTAAGACTGCGGTCTGAGAAAATATAGATCTGGCATCAGATGTTTCAACAATTCTGTTGTTCAGGTTCTGTATAGGCCTGAAATTTCTCTCCATCTTAGCAGTCGCAGAGAAATGTAGCTCTTCATAGAATACTTTCAGCTGGAAACAGAAGATATGAGATATTTGTATATGTATTATATACAAAATAATGCTGATTATATCCTTATAACATGTTATATCCCTAATTAACTAGGATCAGACATGGAATATCAGACATCTTCTGGTGTGCCCCAGAAAATGTAGACAATATCCCCATAATGTAGCTCACTATGGTGTGAACTGCAAAAGCAAACAAGGTTTGTTCCCCAATAAGAATATTTACATGTCCTTTTTTCATTCTGCATAGCTGATTGTCTTTGCTACCTAATTTTACCCAAGGCTAAATGTTTACACCATGCTTTGGGCTAAAATGTAGATGGCAGTATTTGTGCCTTATTTGTTCTTTTAATATGAACCAGGTAAACCACATTAAAATAATACAAAAGTTAAAAAAATAGAAGTGTCTCTTGTAAGCATATATATAGCAGTATAAATATATTACCTGTTCTTTGGCCAGTTTAATTGTTTGTGGAAATAGTGTCCAGGTGACTTTTTCATCACAAGTTGGAGTGGTAAGGGATCCATTGTACCTATAATAATGCTTAAGATAGCGACTTTCCGGAATCAATTTTTGGAGATTCAGATTAGAAACTGTTGTTTTACTACCTAGGGGCAGAAATAATCAAAAAGGGTAATCTTATATAAACCAAAAAAAGTAATTTAGACAAAAAGTAGGTTTCATTTGAATACTTAGGCATTAAATACGTATTTCTTTACATACTCATATAAACTGAACAGTATAAACCCAAAGTTAATTATTTTTGTTTTGTAAATCTACAACTAATTGTGCCTGGAGTCTGTAAAAACCCTGCATTCATATACTTACATGCTATATCTACCATCATGTCTCTCCATTCAAGTTGTGGACTATCCGATCTATAATACTTAATATAGTAAGTATTACTATATTTGTTTTCATGGAAAACAAGGACATTTACAGCTGTGCTAAAATAACTGCAAAAGGTTTTTCTAATGATTAATTAGCATTTTAAACTTATACTTGGAACTGCTAAAACAACGTGCCATTGAAGCACAGGAGTGATGGTTGCTGATAAAGGGCCTTTGTACGCCTATGAAGATATTCCATTAAAAAGCTGTTTCATTATTTTAATGAATAAAATGTTTTTAAAAAAAGGACATTTCTAAGCGAAACGTATTTATGTATTTACAAATATATCGGTTATGGAAGCTTATTGGAAATGAACAACTGTATTTAGACATCTAAAAATGTATTTATCGTCCTTTTTTTCATACTCCCACTGGTCGTTCAAAATATGTTAGTATCATACCTATTTGAGGGATTTTCTTAATGGCTTCAATAAGACTTGTATAGTTTTTGTTCTCTTCATTTGATGGCTATGAAAACAAAATAACACCATACAAAAGTAACTTGTGTTTGCATTCAAATCAGACCCAGTTGTGTATTCTTCTGTTCAGAATCAGCACACATACCAATTAAGCACATTCTCTCTTTCTTGTAGTTGACAATTGCCCTATATCCTCAGTACAGCCCCTTGTGCTTAACAGACCTATAGTACATGAAGGGGCAGCATGACATCATATATCAGGGGCGTAAATGCGGCCCGCAGGACCTCGAGGTGCGGCCTGCGTAAGATCGGCAGCCAGGGCAACCGATCTTACGCGGGCCGTACCTCAAGCCCTGCTACTTACCAGTGGGAGGGTCTTTTGTACTGCAAAGAGGAAGCGGAACCAAGCAGAGGTCACGTGACATCACATGACACTGCTCCAGTCCTGCTTCCTCTGTGCAGTACCCCCTGTTGAAGTCTGTGAGCGGCATCGAGGCGCTGCAGTGCAGGTAATGGGGTGGGAGAGGTTGAATGAGTATGTGTGATTGAGGGAATGAATCTGTGAATGAATGAGTATATGAATGAGTGTGTGTGTGATAGCATGGATGTGTAAGTGCTGGAACCTAGGCATGATGGGACTGTGATTTCTGTTAGCAATCACACTCCTATCATGCCAAGTCAGCCAGTACATGCTGAGACCTGGCTAGCTGCCCCCCTTGTGTATTGATGCTGCCAGCAGTATGGGGTCTGCACATCACTTACAGCCACCCTGTACCAGCATGTACTGGCTGACTTGGCATGATAGGAGTGTGATTGCTAACAGCAATCACAGTCCCATCATGCCTAGGTTCCAGCATTTACTGGTTGGATGTGTAAGTGCTGGAACCTAGGCATGATGGGACTGTGATTTCTGTTAGCAATCACACTCCTATCATGCCAAGTCAACCAGTACATGCTGAAACCTGGCTAGCTGCCCCCCTTGTGTATTGATGATGCCAGCAGTATGGGGTCTGCACATCACTTACAGCCACCCTGTACCAGCATGTACTGGCTGACTTGGCATGATAGGAGTATGATTGCTAACAGCAATCACAGCAAGCACAGTCCCATCATGCCTAGGTACCAGCATTTACTGGTTGCCTGGGTATGATAGGAGTGTGATTGCTGTTAGCAATCACACTCCTATCATGCCAAGTCATATTGCTATTTTTTTTGTCCAATTGTGGTGTGTTACCTACTTTTATTAAAAATGTTCGTTTTTATTATTATTTTTAAAGGTGGGGGGTCATTTTCTGTTTTGGCTAAGTGAATATTTTGGTCCAGAAGTTTCATTTTGGTGCATCCCTAGAATAAATAGTCACAACACTTTCTAGGCCCACAAATCAGTGACAGGAAAAGTAAAGGTTTTGTGTCATTTACTTTATTTTAATCTGCATATTTTATTAAAGGCCGTATTTTCTCACAGTGAAAAATGAGTGCGGCCCTCGCACGTATACAATACTGATGAAGTGGCCCACTGCAGAAAAAACTTGGACACCCCTGTCATATATGTATTTTCAAGGACACCTGCTGACTTTATGGGGCAGGACAGAATGTTGGCTAATGCTTTTTGTGTTCTTGTTTCACTGTGTGTGCGTATCAAGGTGGTTAATGCTTTGAGAATCAACTATGGTCTTTTAATTATTTTCCTTTTTTGGCAAATCAAGTTGCTTTACTTAATTTCACACTCATGTTTTACCACAATCATAAAGAATTCTGTTTCCAAACGGTAATATAGTGATCTTGAATGTCAATTATTTGAGTATTTTAGGAGCAATCTGCAAAACTCAAATGCAATGCAAATGTCTGCTATGAGATTATGTGTCAGTGAAAAGAAAATGCAAACTAAATATTAAAAGGAACCCTAGCTATCCATAAAAGTAACACATTTGAATGTATACACATCTGTTGTGGACAGAAATATAGTCAATCTCTCGCCTAAATGCTAACGTGACAGTATTATCGGCTTTTACTTCAATAGTATAAACAACTTGATTTTGCATTATTTATTATTTATTAGTAACAATATTTGAGGAAGAAATTATAGCTAAAACAATCTTAAATATATGATCATGCAACAACAGTCAGTTTGTAATGATATGTGTAGGTATAAAATAATGACTTCATATTGTTGTCTACTTACTTCATAGAAGAAACCCAAAACTGCCAGCCTATCGTCAGAGTTTGTGTTGGAGACTGACTTGCCTGCAGCATTTGAGTGGACGATATGAAGCTATATCACAGAAAAAAAGTGGTTAGTTAGGCAATTAGACAAGACAAGAAAACATAGCATATAGCAAAGCCCTGTGACTAATAGACATTTGCAAGTGCAACTGTAGATTTTCAGTTGCCTAAAAAAAAAAAATATCAGGGCCGCATTTTTAAAGCAATTTATAAAATATATTCAGAAACTAAGGAATCCAATATTTAGAATCACACGTTTGCTTTAAAGAAAAACACAGTGATATAACTTTAGAAGGAACGTGTTTACTGATAAAGTCCCCTCTCCGTTTATCCTCTAAAGGTCCCCTGAGACCTAAGTAGTTACTTAATCTGCTTATATGGCAGTGCCGCCTCTACTACTAAAATGTAAGATACTTTAAAACATGGTTTGCTACTGTAAAACAAATTGGCTCATAACATAAATTTATCTTACCTCCATTGGAAATCTTTCACCATCTATAGAATGCTCAGATCCATTGACTTTATCACTGCCCCAGTGGAAATGAAGCTGTATCGCTTTAAAGGGACCAGGAAGTCCTCCACCTTGAATTTGGATTGGGCTGCCTTTCAGGTTAACTTCCACTAGGGATAAAATATCATGTTGTTATTGAACAAACATTTATGACACAAGCTAAATCTCAATTAGCCCTTGGTGGAGTTTTAGATTAATTACATTACTACATTAAATTACACCTCTGGAAATCTATCAGATCTATTAAACCTACTCACAAGTTAGCAAGTGCTAATTTACAATAGCCATAGAAAACCACAACTGGCTGACCGTGGGTTTGGTGAACTAAACATTCATGCACCAAAGGCGCTGCATATGAATGAACAAAGTAATCACAAGAAGGATGCAGTCATAGTTGTGATACTGTCTATGTTGCCTAAGCTCTGGACACACAGATGGCTACATGTGTAATTTAAGGTGAAAAAGAAAAGGCTTCTGTTTGTGGCCCAAAACATTCAAAACAGATTAGCCAACAGCCCTCTAACCTTCTATCCTACAAAATATTACATTACATTTATTGTTAGAATATTTTGTTCATAGAGCACCAACATACCACCCTCTCTGCAGTACAGTGAGATGCAGTGTGAGCCAGTAGCATTATTTTTTCTCATCATTTAGATATTGTATGCTTTCTGTATAAAAGTTGGATCTATCACATACTGTAAATGTATGCGCAGAGCAAGCAATGCAGTTATAATACACATGGCAAAGTCATTTCATGACATTAAATACACAGTGTGATAAGGATCACGTGACTGATATTAGGGATATAGTATATATACATTTTTATAAAAGGCCTACACTTGATTTTTATCCTTTGCTAGACTGGTAACAAAGAAGTTAAGGAACAATCAAGTGCTATCAGAGAAGAATAACTATGAAGGTCATATAGAGTCTACATTGGCCACTTATTGAGGTGCTTAAGTTACACTTTTTATTATTTGTACATCACGTAACATGGTTGAGTATTGTTTTTGTTAAACTATTTTATGTTCTGTGTCATCACATAAAGTACTCGTTTTGTAAAAACATTTTTTAAAAAACCAACTTACCAGAATGGCCATTATTTGTTATGTCATAATCATGGGCACTATCATATCCTTCAAAAGTAAATGGGTTGAGCTGTTTATTGTATACTAATTTGTGGGTGACTATGTTGATTGGAGACTGGGCTGAACCATCGCATTTACTTGAAATATGACCCCAATTATTTGGTCCTGTGAAAAACAAAAAAACAAAATGAGGTGAAAGATACACAAACCATTTCTAACTACTAAGGAATCTATCACTTACAATCTATTTGTGTGTGGCCGCAATCAAGGTATTTAAATGGCTATATGTGTTCCTATGAGATTCATTACATTATTATTTTGTTGACTGACTGATTAATATAACAGCCACCTTCATTTATATTAGACCAATATGGTATGTAGCAGAGAGGTAAGTGGAGAGCATATATGTGGGCAAGACGGACAGGGAAGGACACAATGTCGGCAATATACAAGTTAGATAGAGCGATTGAGTAGATTAGATTAAAAGTGAAGGTGAGGCTGTGCCCATTTTCAGAATTATCTGCTCAAATGATAGAGTTGTCCATTTGTCTAGCTACTGTGGATATATAATCCCTATGTTGCCCTCCTAAAAGGAACCGTTAACAAGATATCCAGATCCACCTAGACTTCAACAACTGATCAGACATACATTGATATATACGCCTCTGATGTGAGACTGAATGTTAAATAACATGTTATAGCATTAGCCAAGAAAATATATGGTGTTTGAAGCTAAATAAGCAACACTGACCTAAGATTAATTGATTTAACAGTGAATATATACATACATATCTCCAAATTGCTTACCTGAGCAGTTATTACATGCTTCAGGCTCATAGCACCACTCTGTAACAAAAAATATAAAAATATTATGGTGATCTGTCAAACAAAATTATGTTTATTCTATAAGGAATCAGTAACTTGAAGTGTCATCTGTATTGTTTTTTTCCTGTACTTTTTAGTCTTTTGTAAATAGTTGTTTTCATGAAAATTAGTCATAGATAACACATCTAACAGGCAATTTTCGTAAGTGAAAATGTACATTTCTTCCACCAAAACCTCTAAATTCTAATAATCATAACCAATATTCACACAGCTGAAACAGTGTAAAAATAGCATGTGCAGTTAGACAGAAATGGAGAAATCTTGTTACCCAGGGTGACAACTGTTTTTAGATAATAGCACATTGGTGAAAGAAATAAGTAGTGGTTGTACAGACACTGACACGTACAGTGATTGAAAATAAACATTTTCTAATTAGATTTAAATTTCCCTGGCTGTTATACTCTGTTTCATTGATTATAATAGTTAATCGCTATAAAAAGCGCAAGACACAAGGTCAATTAAGTTATAACGTAAGCCAAGTTTTGTTTTTCGTTGCTGCTATGTTCCTGTTTCTCAGACCTATTGTAAATTATTTCTCTAAATTGAAAAATAACTGATCTTACCCGTTCACCACTATCCTCTTTAAGCAAACATCTTTCTTAATCTGCTTTAACCCCTTCGTGACAAAGGCTGATTTTACTTTTTGTACCCTTCGTGACAATGGCCGTTTTAACATTTCTGCGCTGCTCGTGTTTAGCTGTAATTTTCTTCTTTCCCGTTTACTGAACCCACACACATTAGATATTGTTTTTTTCAGGACAAGAAGGGCTTTCTTTAGATGACATTGTTTTGATTGTATCATATTATTTACTATTAAAAAAAGTATAAAATATAGTGAAAAATTTAGAAAAAAATGACTGTTTCTAACTTTTAGTTGAAAAATCTTTTACTCATCTATAAAAGGTAATAAAAAAACCTGCTAAATAGATTCTACTATTTGTCCTGAGTTTAGAAATACCCAATGTTTTTATGTTTTTTTGCTTTTTTCTGCACGTTATGGAGCAATAAGTACAGGTACCGTTTTGCTATTTCAAAGCCATTTTTTCCAAATCTGGTAATTCTTCCCCCCATGTGCCATTTCGGGTATCTTTGAAGCCGGCCAATGCAATTTACCCCATCAAGTCATATATTTTTGAAAACTAGACAGCCCAGGGTATTCCAAATGCTGGTATTTTAACCCTTTCCAAGCACTTATTCTACCATCAGCCTTTGTCAAACTTTATGGTAGTAATTTTTTTGCATTTGTTTTTACACACACATTTTACTTTAGGTATAAATAAACAGGTTCTGGTATATGTCACTATCAAAAAACACCCCAATATGTGTTTAGCAACATCTCCTGAGTACAGCGATACCTCACATGAATGATTTTGCCTGGCTGTTTGGGGGCAAAAGGGCCACATTTGGGGCATGCACATTTTTCAATGTTGCACTTTGGCGTATTGGGGGATCCACTGCCCATGCCCTATTTGGTACATCTTTGAGCCGGGCCATTTCAGTGTGCCCAATAAAGCTATATATTTTTGAAAACCAGACACCCCAGGGTATTTCAAATGCTAGTATTTTAACTCTTTCCATGCACAATATCTACCACCAGTCTTTGTCAAACTTTGTGATAGTCATTTTTTTCCATTTGTTTTGTCACACACATTTTACTTCAGGTATGAATTAAAAAGTTCTCGTATATGTCACTATCACAAAACACCCCAATATGTGTTCAGCAACATCTCCTGAGCGCAGTGATACCCCACATGAATGATTTTGCCTGGCTGTTCGGGGGCAAAAGAGCCACATTTGGGGCATGCACATTTTTCAATGTTGAACTTTGGCATTTGGGGATCCACTGCCCGTGCCCTATTTGGTACATCTTTGAGCCGGGCCATTTCAGTATGCCCAACAAAACCATATATTTTTGAAAACTAGACACCCCAGGGTATTTTAAATGCTGGTATTTTAACTCTTTGCATGCACACATTTTACCACCAGCATTTTTTCAAAGTTTGCAGTAGTATTTTTGTGTGTGTATTTTTCCCACACACACCTACTTTATGTATGAATTTACAGCTCCTGGTATATGCCGCTGTCACACGACACCCCAATATGTGTTCAGCAACATCTCCTGAGTACAGTGTGGCCATCCTTCCCCCCGTGTTAATTGGGACCTTGTTGAACCCGGCCAATTCAATTTACCCCATCAAATCATACATTTTTTAAAAGTAGACACCCCATGGGCATTTAATATGCCAGTATTTTAACTCTTTCCATGCGAGAATTGTTTTAAGCTAATATGCTAATTTTAGGACTTGCTCACAAAAATATATTTTTTATATATATATATATTTTTTTTTGCCTTTTTTTAAAAATTTTTAACATTTTTTTTCAACTTGAAGGTTCCCCTGATAGTGAAATCAGTGGGAAATTATTTTTACATTTTACTGGTTTTTTACTATTTTTTTCTAATTATTATTAATTTTATTTTATTTTTAATTTATTTTTTCTAATCACACTGTGATTAGAAAGCTGAGCTCCATTGACTTGCATGGTTGAATGCAGTACCTATATTCAACCTGCAAGTGGAGCCAGAGTTCTCTAGAGGGTCTGGAGACCGTCTAGCGAACTTTTTAGACTTTATTGTTTCTTTATTGAATTTTCCCGGACCGCCGCCATCTTGCAGATGGCGAAGATCACCAGCAGCTGCGGCTGTGACCGCTCTCCGGAGCGGTCACAGCCCATCCAAAGGTAAGTGTTTGGTGTCGCTGGATGCCTCCTGATCGAAGCTTTTAAAACGGGCGTCCGCCGCCATACAAAGTATGGCGGATGTTGACGCCCCGGGGAGGGGCCAGAGATGGCCCCTTTGTGCCGATAATGGCGTTGCTGAATGCCTCGAGGTCGAGGCATTACAGCAACGCCGTTTCGGTGCAGAAAGCGAAAATAGATCGCTTTCTGCACCCGTTTAATGACGTGCCGGTCCTGGCACGTCATTTGTCGTTATCGACATGAATTTCTGTGACGTGCCCGGACCGGCAATTGTCATCAAGGGGTTAAATAAACAGCAGTTATAAAAACAATTTATAAGACACTATATATAGCTTGCATGTTTTTACGGTAATAAGAAAATGTAGCACATTTTCAAAACAAAGAATTTTTTACTATTCTTTTTATATTTAAACAGCCCCCTGTCAAGAATTTGGAGGGAAGAGTGACGGGACCGACCTGTACCCCGACTGGGTACGCCCGCCGAACGTTGCTTCCTTCGCCTCATGGCCACCTGGACACCAGCGATTAACCCCTTCAGCGCCAGACAGAACCAGCGTACAGAGAAAAGGGGCCGCCTTACCACTGTGGCTAGCCGAAGCTGAGCTACACAGTGTGGCTATTGTCCTGAAAAGCGCCCAGGCTTACCTCAATAACAAGACAGGAGTCGTAGTGAGGTAAAATAGGCACTCTTTTTTGGGAAACACACGGGCTTATATACAGTTCAACACCGGAAAAAGGCCATAACCATGCCATACTTAGGCCACCGAGCCCCGCAATGTCCATACAGCTTTCAACTCTCGGTCCCTCGGGGATGCAGCAGTTCAAAGTTCTGCCGGGTCGAGCTGCGAGGTAGCCGGGCGCGGCTAACCCCGCTCTCCTGGAAGCGGCTCTCTCCCCGGACCACCCCTGGTCGGCATCCCCACCACCCATATGATAGTTCTGTGGTCGGGCCGATGGTGTCGGGCTTATACAGGGTTAAAGGTCTGGGGGCAGGACATGTACATCATGGACAGGGTAGCACATGAGGGGAACAAAAGCACACACAATAACTACAACATATACTGGGAAATGCAGGTATCACGAACAATAACTATTACAGGCGGCACCGATTAACCCGGGGGCTTTAAAACTGTTATATTAATATTAATTAGTTTTTCTTGTCCCTTCTTGATGCCAAACTTGAAGGCACTATTGAACCTGGATAATGTATTAAATATCTGTCATTTTGAAGATTTTCGCATATCTCAGTACTTAGTGTACACTGCTTATTTGAGAGGTATGCAATATAACTGAACAGATTGTTAGATAAGATGCCACAGCAACACCAAAATACCCACATTATAAAGGAAGATAAAACACTCCTCTACAATAGCATGTGTGAAGTAGGCAATGTTATCATAATAATGATAAATATTATTTTAAGAACCAGTGCTGGTATCTCAAACTTCAATGACTCTATTACCTAGTTATGGTGGTCACCTTTTCTATTCTCCAGCTTCGAGGACTATTCAGTAAAGCATTAAGATGACTTATTTGAATTCACTAACTACTCTATGCACAAAAGGGCCCACCACAGTTTTCTTCTTCTGCTCAGACATGTAAAAAGTGGCTTATACTGGCTTAGGTCTACAGGTGGTATCTTTTCTGCCTCAAAACTGTAGGCAGATCATCTTTTTTTGAGGGATCAGGCTGCTGGTGGACCACTGCTCAATGGACCAGATACAAGGGCGATTCCTAACCAGAACAGCCTCCATAGCATGCTGTACCCAGCTCTGTGCATCCTTAAGTTACAAAAGTTGGTTACTACTGACAGCCCTCAACAGACCTGTTCTTTATAAATATCTCTACAATATGTGACCTCAGAGCAGATGTTTATTCTCACCAGATAAACCAGCTATACATGAAATATATGTAGCCGTTTTTTTTTGTTTGTGCTGCAAAACAGTGTTTTTTTCTTTCACTACAGGTGTTCATTTCTCTTAGCTACAGTACATTTAGATAAACTAATACCATTCCAAAAGCATTTAATTAAAGTGCATTTTTGGCTTTAACAAAACAGATCTAGTACACCCTGCTTTTGGAACTCATTTGTTTAAACTGAGAGAAAATTGTGGGGCAGATTTGTCAGCTTTCTATATTCTACTAGCTAAAATCAAGCATTTACAAGATAGTTAAGCCTGCAATATGATATCCTGGCAAATTGTCAATCATTCGCTCATAGAAGAAGAACCAGATTAGTTGCAATCTAAAAGTAGCACAAATCATGAAAGCAGGTACTGTCCTGCAGCTTAATTCAATTTGTGTCTTTGTGGATCTCATAGAACGGTAGAGGTAGGGGAATGGGAATTTGTATGTTTAAGTGGAATAACATATGATATTCTGAAAGTCTTTTTTATCTTCATTATAATTGTTTTTGCACCTCGCGCACAAGAGCAGATGCAACAGAATCTTTTTATTTTTGCTAAAATGTCTATTTCAAATAGTAATACACCTATATAAACCTATACTGTGCTAATGATTGATTGATAAAAAGAGAAAAACAAGGGGTTTTCTTTGGTTACTACAAGTTCATTCTGTCAGATTCACGGAACACATTGATGAAAGAAGGTCCTTGGTCTCTGGGAAACCTCATCAATGGTGTATTGTTTGTTATCAGGTTAATGCTCAGAGAAACAACATCACATCCGTAATTTCACATGCTTAGATATAAGACTCCAAGTGTTGCTTATTTACTCAAAAGATAATGACCAAGGCCGGTGTTAGACAAGTAATTGATAAAGTATGCTGATCACCAGAGGGGTCATTATTGTGAGGGCTTTTCATGACGGCCTGGAAAAAGCTCAGTTGTTGACACATATTTCATTCATTTGTGTGGACAATATATGCTCATTTGAAAGTCTTGTTTTGTAGAACAACAAAGTAATCCTAAGCAGACATTGTATATTTACAATATATATATATATATATATATATATATATATATATATATATATATCAAAAAACAGATGGAATAAGTATCTTGTGATAATACCTTTTTTATTTGGACTAACAGAATTTTGGAATGACAAGCTTTCGGGAGCTCTTCTCCCTTTCTCAAGTCTAAAACATTTCTGAGCTTGAGAAAGGGAGAAGAGCTCCCGAAAGCTTGTCATTCCAAAATTCTGTTAGTCCAAATAAAAAAGGTATTATCACAAGATACTTATTCCATCTGTTTTTTGATATTGACACCACTGGACTAATACGGCTACAACCTCTACTCTATATATATATATATATATATATATATATATATCAATTACTATTTGCTACTCATAGATGGTGCAAAATGCAATGGGCCCAAGAAACTATAAACTTAACCAAAAGTTTCCTGGCGCATTATGCCAACCAAGTAGTTAGCAAATGTAATCATTTAAAGATATTCCGATTCTCTGTGCTTTTTTCTTTTTTTTGCTTAATCGCAAGGGTTTATTCATTAAAATAGTTTGGGTCTCAATCTTGAATTCACTATATAATATAATGGTCCAACCCAGTAAAGATCAGCTGCATGAGGAACTTGCATAGTACATATACTAACATATAGTATATACTAATGTATAGTGCAATCAGTGAGATATCTACAGTCTCCTTCATTGAATTATATGTTATGCAGGATCAGCTCAGATAGCTCAGAAACCAGCTCTCCTTCAAACACTCCCTTTATTGAATAAATCTCCAAACACTGTGCTCTATAGCACAGCAGGAACATTTTTTTTGTTAACACATAATTATGAAACTTTTGATCAAAATATCTGTTGTCCACTTGCATCTACTAACAAGTTGAACAACATCGAAGTGCAACACGAAAGTATGTACTATAATCGATGCAATCCTTTGCATGACAGGTACACTTTAATGAGGCAAACAATCTTTATGATGTTCTATATGTTTACCAGTCTGGTGAGGCAAGTGGAATACAGGGCAATTCAACACTCTCCTTAGCTCCAGTCCTATCATTTAAATTCCTTAAGCTGCATGTAGACAGTCAACTATGCATGTAAATTCTAAATATTGTTATACGTGAACATGCATTAACCTCTTGCAACCCATGATCTATAAATGCCCTTAGTTTGTTTAAATTTCCCGGAGATCTGGATTTTGACGTATGTGGTAAATGTCAAAGCACCTCTTTCATAACAATTTAGATACCAACATTCTGATCATACTTACTGCCTAATACAGCACGTACAAAGTGACTCCTCATTAATTTCCTGATGTAAAGTATGCATATACAGATTTATGTGGTGATTGTGAGGAATTTACAGGTTATCATTATTATATATTGTCATTTAGATAAGGGTGGGGGAGACAAGACCTTCCATTAATCTTTAGATACTAAAACCAACATGTCAGGCCTGCATTGGTTTACAAATCAATCATTTTAAATATTGTACCTACGCTTGTTCCTTTGTCACCCAGGTAAAGGTTGCACTTGAAGGGTAGCGTTGTCTTTCCCCTAACCTACCCAGAGGTTTTTTTGTGTTTCTAAACATGCACCATACATCATTGAGGAAGTTTAGAACCCTATAAAGTCACCTAACTTTTGTCTATTTCCAGTGATCTATATGAAATGGGAAAATCTATCCAAACTCTGTCTCACCAACTTCTGAGTAACTTAACTTTAGAAGATAGGTAGAAATGAATGCCTTTGCTATACACGCCCTTTACAGGAGTGTATATATGGTACTCATTCTTACGCTTGCTTATACCGTATTGGCTCGAATATAGGCCGCACTTTTTCCCCCCACTTTAAGTCTTTAAAGTGGGGATGCGGCCTATATTCGGGGTCTAGCGCCCGACGCCCGGGACATGTAGTCCCGGGCGCCGGGCAGGCAGCGGCGTTAGGATACAGATCCCCGCAGCGGTGCAGGGGACCTGCATCCTACTCTCCGATACGCTCAGACAGCCTCCCCTGCCAGCACTTTCCACGGGGGGGGGGGGGGGGTGCCGGCACGGGAGGTTGTCTAAGCGCATCGTGCGGACAGTCATCGGCTGCGGAGGTTGTTTACCCGCATCGCCGCAGCCGGTGACCGTCCGCACTATGCGTTTTACCTCTGCCCCCAAGACTTACCAGAGCAGACTCCCGGGTGTCTTGCAGGGGGCCGGCGGTGGACATCTACGCAATACGCGTATACAATTTCCGGTGCCGGCACATCCGCACATCCGCTCGGGGGAAGGAGGAGGACAGTGGCAGCATATCTCGGGGGGACGACGACAGTGGCAGCATATCTCGGGGGGGGGACAGTGGCAGCATATCTCGGGGGGGGGGGAGAGTGGCAGCATATCTCGGGGGGAGGGGAGACAGAGCAGCAGCATGTTTTTTTTGGTGCTTTTTTAAAGAAAACTTTTTCTTTATAAAAGCACCAAACTTTTAGGGTGCGGCCTATATACGGGGGCGGCCTATATCCGAGCCAATACGGTATATATATGTGTGTGTGTATATATATATATGTATATGTATACACACAGGCATCACTAATCGTTGCATTCAATGTCTCTCTCTGTACAAATTGTCTTAAATAATTTGAAAGAATAATTAAAGGGACAGTTTAATGTCCCATGCAGTCAGATTTTCACTCCAATTTTGCCTGCTTGAAGAGCATGCATGCATGGGGTCTCACAGGACCCCCTGGAACATTTGCACAAGCCAAGGCAACATAAGGTTAGGGGTGAGTATAACAAGCATGAGATGTGTTTCATTGAACGCACCTCCTACAAGCCACGTATCTAGGGAGCCTCAGATTGTGCTAACCAAATAGCTAGCAAATATACTCATTAAAAGGCTTAAAATGTACTGTGTGCTTTTGTGCTTCATTGATTTTGATAACATATAACTTTTATTAGTTCAAAATATCTGTTGTCTATTTGCATCTACTAATAATATTACCATTATATCACCATGATGTACATCTCAAAAAAATTACCCTACAACAGGGGTGTCCAACTTTTTTCTGCAGTGGGCCACTTCATCAGTATTGTATACATGCGAGGGCTGCACTCATTTTTCACCGTGAGAAAATACGGCCTTTAATAAAATATGCAGATTAAAATAAAGTAAATGACACAAAACCTTTACTTTTCCTCTCACTGATTTGTGGGCCTAGAAAGTGTTGTTCAGGATAATTCAGGATACAAATTCAGGATAATTAAAAATGAAATAGTTCTATTTATTTTAGGGATGCACCAAAATGAAACTTCTGGACCAAAATATTCACTTAGCCAAAACGGAAAATGACCCCCCACCTTTAAAAATAATAATAAAAACTCACATTTTTAATAAAAGTAGGTAACACACCACAATTGGACAAAAAAAATAGCAATATGACTTGGCATGATAGGAGTGTGATTGCTGTTAGCAATCACACTCCTATCATACCCAGGCAACCAGTAAATGCTGGTACCTAGGCATGGTGGGACTGTGATTGCTCTTAGCAATCACACTCCTATCATGCCAAGTCAGCCAGTACATGCTGGTACAGGGTGGCTGTAAGTGATGTGCAGACCCCATACTGCTGGCAGCATCAATACACAAGGGGGCAGCTAGCCAGGTTTCAGCATGTACTGGTTGACTTGGCATGATAGGAGTGTGATTGCTAACAGCAATCACAGTCCCATCATGCCTAGGTTCCAGCACTTACACATCCAACCAGTAAATGCTGGAACCTAGGCATGATGGGACTGTGATTGCTCTTAGCAATCACACTCCTATCATGCCAAGTCAGCAAGTACATGCTGGTACAGGGTGGCTGTAAGTGATGTGCAGACCCCATACTGCTGGCAGCATCAATACACAAGGGGGGCAGCTAGCCGGGTTTCAGCATGTACTGGCGGACTTGGCATGATAGGAGTGTGATTGCTAAAAGCAATCACAGTCCCATCGTGCCTAGGTTCCAGCACTTACACATCCATGCTATCACACACACACACACACTCATTTATTTATATACTCATTCATTCACAGATTCATTCCCTCAATCACGCATACTCATTCAAACAACCTCTCCCACCCCCTTACCTGCACTGCAGCGCCTCGATGCCGCTCACAGACTTCAACAGGGGGCGCGGCCTCCCTCTGCGTTCTCTCTGCGCACAGAGGAAGCAGGACTGGAGCAGAGTCATGTGATGTCACGTGACCTCTGCTTGGTTCCGCTTCCTCTTTGCAGTACAAAAGACCCTCCCATTGGTAAGTAGCAGGGCTTGAGGTACGGCCCGGGTAAGATCGGTTGCCCTGGCTGCCGATCTTACGCGGGCCGCACCTCGAGGTCTCGAGGGCCGCATTTGGCCCGCGGGCCGCATGTTGGACGCCCCTGCCCTACAACAACCCTGTTTGTTTCAGTTTCCTGGAGATCGAGATCCAGACTTAAGTGGTAAATGTAAAAGCATCTCTTTCACATGTTTTAACTGCATCATGCTATGTACTCTTTTGTGCATTTGTGCACTATTGCATATTGTAGAAGTATGTTACAGCTTATGAACAGTCCAATATAGCAACAAAATCTTTTGGGTGTGTAGATGTGAATGTGTTGGCATTGGTGCAGCAGTAGCAAGCAGATTCAGACCCTGTGCTCGGCTAGTAAAGCTGCATTAGTTTTGGGACTTGATTCTGCAGCTTAATACAACACAAATGACACACATAAAGACCAAAACACCAAACATGAGATATTTTAGCATACATTCCAACTTAGAATTGTCCCATGCAGGGATATCCAAGTGCTACTTATAAATCCATCTACAATACCTGGGTTGTGTCATGGCGTGTCACATCACTCCCCAGCTTTATAACATAGGTTAAATCAGTTTGTCATTGGGGGTTGAACACTCCATATCCCCCATTTCATGCATGTACCATGCCAGATTTGGCTGAACTGCCAATAGAGCCAACTATAGACAGCCTAGACATAAACCCAGGTGTTGGGACCTACCTATCAAAGTGAGAACTGGTGGCAGCGGTGGATTTAGCCAGCTGACCTCACAAGGTAAAATTGTATATTTAGTTCATTAGAAGAACCCCAGAAATGTTTCCTTTAAACTCTTTTTCTGTTTGTTTTTTTAAAAAAAGCCTACATTTTAGCTATTGATTTTCAGCATTCGGTACTTCTAAACCATGCCAAGGAATGCAAAAAATATCAGGGTGGTTTTTCAAGGTGCTTCAAAAAAAATTCTAAGTTCGAGAGTATAGCCTGGTAAAAGTGACATAGTTAGTACAAATACTTTCTTAATGTAGGTGTACTTTACCCTATTTATAACCTCGGAGATCATTTTAGCAATAACATTAAAACAGGGCAACCATCCACAACTTTTATAAAGGGTAATCAGCATAGCCAGTAGATGTGAAAGAATTTCCCAGATAGAAGGTTTCTATATGCCACACTAATTTGCTGGTCTTGGAAAAGGCCTTGCAAGCTCATAAAAAGCAAATAACGCTGTCATCAAATTGGCTCCAAGGTAATAATAGTCAGAGCAATCGTGTGCATACATGGGAATTCAAAGTTTGCACCAAATCACTGGGCTTGAACTATACTCTAACAGTCAAGGACCCTACTATTTACATGGGGCTCAAAGGCAAAAACAATCATAGACCAAAGCAGTCTATCCTGCTCCATGTAATGTGGCCTCTATTTCCACCTTTTGGCTTTAGGTAACTAAAGGAACGTCATGTGCCCGACCTGTATTAAAGGCCTACAGTTTAGGACTATTTTGTAAGTAGACTTAGTTTGCAGTAAAGGGACACTCCAGCCATCGTACGCACTTAATGTATATGATAGCTAAGAAGTCCCTTGAAATATATGTGGTGTCCCTTTTATAAGTGCTTGGAGAGATTCTGAATATCCTTCATATTCTGAAAAATCCCCATATGCATTTGCCCCTTCCCCTGTCCCCAGATTACAAAACACAGAGGAAATGTGTTATTTGATGTATATAGCACAGTTCCGTAATTTAAAATTGGTTACAGAGTAGCATTAAACTATAGTCTGTCCCTAATGTATATACATTTTGTTATTAGGTTTTGTATTGTGGCAGGATTTATATGCTATAGTTTATGCAAGAACAGGTCTGGCTTTGTCATACGGTTAGTTAGGCATTTGTCATGAGCACCATGTCTTAAGCGGTGAAAAAGGAAATAAAGTGGGAAGAGGCTTGAGGGAAGCTTAACCTACTGTTGTAAAAACCCATTTTACCAACCTCTGCCACGCCTAATTTATGCCTGTTTGTTTGTTTGTTTAACGCTAAGGGCCGCATTAGTCTTGTGCCTAGGGGCAGTCTGGGAATATAAACCCATGTCATATAATATACATAAATGTCATATGTATTCACACTATAATTGTGTCTCAGAATGTATTTTATCCCTTCATATTCTATTAACCAGCCCACCCCTCCAGTTACTCGCCCTCCAATCTGTATAACATGCTACATTAAGCCAAGCCCCTATGTGTTGAAAATGTCCACCAGTAGCCCTACAGCTATGGTTTAAAAACTGTTCCCATTACTTGGCCATTGTTGTATGAAAATGATGGTTGTTATAGCTCTCTAACAACCAGTACTTGTAACATATTTATTTTCATCATACAAAAGAGCCCATGCTACTGATATCCTTATTAGAAGACCACCCATGCACTTCTGGAGGCAAAAGGAGGCGATAGCCGTTGGGGCGGCTCAAATGCACGCCTTCCGCCCTATGAAAGTTATGGCCCTGTGTATTAAAAAGATGTACAATAGTTAAATAGACATCTGTAATTTTAAATGTTCATTCCCTTGTATTAAGATCATATATTTCTATCTATGTATGTTGGGAATTGAAAAGAGGGTATCCTCTATTCTGGAGCTTCCTTACTTATTCAGTAAAAGATTTAGCATAAGCTATTTTTTCCCGTCTCCCTCCACTGTACAAGCTGCCAATAAATAATTACTGTTCATAAGACTTTTGACAAGTAATGTTAATTATTTACTTATTCTTTAGACAAGAATAATAAAAAAAAAAGCTTTATGAGAGCCAGGAATTCATTTATAAAAATGGAAGCAGGTTTACCAAGATACACAGTAAAAAATAGACCTTTGGGTGCTATTTGCCCAGTGTATTCAAGGTCAGCTTGTAGCTGTATCATGAATTATATGCCTGCACTGTTCCTTTTTTTTAATCAGATTTGAGTAAATTTTTTTAATATGCTGTTTTACCTAAAGCAAAACATGAATTGCCAAGCAATCGTACCTTTTACGTAGATTTGTTATTTTTATTGTCCATGTTTATTGGATCTATTATTAAAAGGTCATTCTAGTGTCTCATACATCCTGAGAAATATAGAATGCATATTAAAGTACCGTACTATACAAATAATGTAATACATATTTTAGTGTATATGTAGGAAATAGTACCGTACTTAACTTCAGGCAATGCCCAAAGGAAAAAGATTTAAAGGGAACCCAATTCAGACACAAGTGATGATATGCATAACTAGACTGAAATCAAGGAACATCATAATTATGGCAGAGTCAGTTTCAGAGATTAGTGGACATGGAAGTCTCTCTCTCTCCACCCCCCTCCCTCACTATATAAATTTATATATTATTATTATTATTATTATTATTCTGTATTAGGATGATCTAAAAAGTGCCAACAACTGAAAAGAAAAAATTTAACCGTTTTATCCATTGTACGAAGTTTACTTCTCTGAAGTTTGGAAACGCCTGGGATTTTCATCTAGCATTTACAGGCAAATGTCAGAAGGTGCTCATCACATTTATGTATTGTATTAAGCGCTGCGTAAACTGTTGGCGCTATATAAATAAAGGATAATAATAATAATTATGTAAACTGTAATTTTTACCATATTCAGTACACAGGAACAATAGGCTTAAAAGAGCTCACACAGTCCAAATCTGCCTCACAAGAGTATGTTTTTTATACAGTTTCACAAAGGTCATTCTAACACGTTTCATTCACCAACCTCTTATCAGGCATGTGGCAAAAAACAACCCAACCAGCAACATCGTGAGATTACAGTAGTAACCCACATACGGTATATAGAGAATCTTTTTCAATGTAGATTGGTCATGAAAGGTACAAAGTGTTTTTTCGCATCTTTAATCTTTAATTTTTTCACCTTTTTCGTATTATTCTTTTATTTTTTAAACTTTTTTGCGCTGCTCTGTTTTTCACATTTTCTTTGTCTATAACCATTTATCTATAATATTTTCACATTGCTGGACTGCTCAGCACCAGTCACCAAGTACCCCCTGCTCCTCTTCATACAAATGCAGGTGTCTGTTTAACTAGTATAGCTCTAAAGGACAGACATTGGGCCACCTGAGCTCACTTGAGGAGATCCTGAAAATTAATGTTGTTTGAGGACTGTTTTTACGTTGCGTGAAAACACAAAGGTTATGTGTAAAGAGCCAATTTGATGCAAACTAGTGCAATCACCATAACAACCAATGGAAATTTTTTTCTGAATGCTCCACTTTCCACACTTTTTTTGTTAGCTAATAAAGAACTTTCTTCCATCATTATGTGTAGCAACTGTTGCTAGATGTTATACGTGTATGTATATATATATATATATATATATATATATTAAATCAATATTGTGATATTTAGTATGTATCTAAATTCTATATATTCAGGTAATGCTAGTTCACTGTAGAATGAGCACTTTATAAATCATTTTAAACGCTACATTTTAAAGAGTAAGAGGATTTTTTAGAGTTACAGGATAGCAACTTTACATGTATACTGTATATTCTATATTTGCATAGCAGTGTGCTATACATCACAATAATAATAAAAACAATAACAATAATTAACAGAACCCTTTGTGATTGTACTGCATCAGGTTCCTTATTCCAAACTTGACCCAATTTCACTACAATCTGTTGAATACAAGAAATAAGTTGTCTAATTTTGAGCACTATAATTTCTACCTATATACTTCATAAATTATAAAATAATATATATATTATTATATTACACACACACACATATATACACATATGTTGTAGGCAAAAAAGATAAAAAAGGGAATTAATTTGTCTTACCTCCTGCTCTTAATTTGATAAAGTGCAGGCTGAGAAAAAGGACTACAGAAAGGGATTTCATCCTTGCAGTAGCTTGGTGCAGAGAATATGATCAATCAGAATCTCTACCCTGTGGTCACATTTCTGCTGAGACTTTTATACAGCACTGGGACAGATAACCAGTAAGGTGAACTCCTCCTTCATTCACAATCCTCCCACTACTGCATATTTTCAGATACCACCAATAAATGTCACTGCTCATCCTTGTAAATGCGTTAACCTAGCTTATTTACTGACAATTCTTTTTATCTGTTTGTATATCAGACCATTACAATGTAGGCTGTAAATAAAACAATGGTCTATAAAACATGAAACACTGATATACTAATGATATTAAAAGGAGTGTGGAAAGCACTACAATAATTCGTAAAAGGAGGAAATACCAAAGAAGCATGCATATTGCTATATTCATATACACTGGATAATCTGACAAAAATGTATCACTGGTTTTTTTCCTCAATTTCTAAAAATGTATTTTACGTTATCAAATATTTGTATTCTGTTACGATAGAATAATATTTCTCTGCTCTAACCATGACAATATCCAGAGAATAAACCCGGATGAAATTTCAACAGTACTCTGGCACTTTTTTGTGTCAATCACGTGCTGTATACATGAAAGCAAAGTGGGTGCTATGCACTAAGATGCGAGTGTATGTGGGTTGGCTAAAAGCGCATGGTTGCAGCAGGAAACCCGTATTTTTGGACAAAGGTTGGGCAAAAGTAATTAATTAAAGCCAACACACATCTACACTTCATCTGTAAAAATCACTTTGAATTCACATACACCTGACTACAGCAGACGGAAGTTCAGTTGAAGAAAGTAATATGAGAGTATAAAAATATTTTCTCATACAACCAGTGTCAATTTCACAATCTGTCGACATTGGACGCACAGTGAATGTTTTATATATATATATATATATATATATATATATAATATATATATATATTTATATATATATATTCAGATAACGGATACTCATGCCTGGGGGAGAGAACAGGAAAGCTCTTGCTGGTTTTTGACCTCTCCTCCTTTTCCGAAATATACTGTAGTTTGTCCCCCTTTGCAGCTATAACAGCTTCCACTGTTCTGGGAAGGCTTTCCATAAGATTTTAGAGTGCGTCTTTGGAAATTTTAGCCCATTCATACTGCAGAGCATTTGAGAGATCGGGCAGTGATATTGGACAAGAAAGCCCGGCTCGCAATCTTTTGCACATATAGTGTACTTCTGATGCGAAGCATTTTGGATAATGGATACTCAACATGTGTATATATATAAATACAGTATATGGCACTTTTCCTTGGACCTTTCAGTACCAGCCCTGTATGTGCTTTGGAGTGGGTTTTTTTGCAGCCTGGACCCTCATTTATCAGCAGAAGCTAGCATTGCTGTGTTCCATTCTTGTGTCAGGATTTATACCTGTCGGAAACTCAGAAAGTCTCAGGAGGAGAGTAGACCTAGGAGCTCACTTTGCTGGCTGATTACACAAATTGCAATCAGCAATGCAGGGCTTCTGACCAGTGCAGGGTGAAGGGAGAAACATAGGCGTTATCACTAGGATCTGCAAGATTTGAGAGTGAATTCTCCAAGGAGCTACTTATACAATTCAATACTGTGTTTGTCTGAACACATGGCAAATAGCAGAGGCATAGAGAAAGGAGCAGTTGCATATGCAAGGATTCTGCAGAATCCCTCATACATCTGAAAGGGTAATGGAACGTAACATAGGATCTTTTCCTTCAGGAATAAAAGTTATGTGTATATTAATGTACGTTATCACTGTCAAATACTAGCCTTTATCTCACTTTGTTCCAATAAACTTCCTTTATCTGTAGACAAGGCTGCAAGTGTAATATTAATGTAATGTGTAATATTTTGGGTTAGTTTTCCTGCACAATCACCTCACTAAGTTGAATCAATGTTTTTTTTTCCAGTATATTGAAGTCCGTTCCTCCATAGACTTTAATTAGTCAGAATGTCTGGTTGACTCCTTATAATGCTTTACCACAAAGCAGGATTAAAAGGAGTCAACACACTAATCAAATAATGTCAGGCTTTCCCCTTTAAGTGGCTATCATTATTGACAGGTGAGGGAGCAGGTTAGGAGCGCACTGCACTGAAGTTGCAGCCTTTGTGCTCTCTTGTGCATAAATATACCCAAAGACACATGTTCAGACACACATACGCCGGTCCGTGGGCCATGCGGCCGCCGAGCATGCAAAGTTCAAAACAGCCGCTGAGCGGCCGCGAGGGGGATTGAAAGCAGCCCTCGTGCGACAGTCAGACCGCTGGCGTCTAATGAAATTAATATTCAGATTTTGGTCTTATAAACGACCCATCTTATAATCGAGCAAATACGGTATTTGGGTGTCTATGTGTCAGAGCCTTTCCCGGTGTGTATTTGGGTGTCTTTGTGGCAAAACCTGTCCTGGTGTGTGTGTGTATTTGGGTGTCGGTGCGGCAGAGCCTGTCCTGGTTTGTGTGTTTTGGTGTCGGTGTGGTAGAGCCTGTCCTGGTGTGTGTTTGGGTGTGTCGGTGTGGTAGAGCCTGTGCTGGTGTGTGTGTGTGTTTGTTTGGGTGTGTCGGTGTGGTAGAGCCTGTCCTTGTGTGTATGTGTTTTGTGTGTCGGTGTGTAGAGCCTGTCCTGGTGTGTGTTTGGTTGTGTCGGTGTGGTAGAGCCTGTGCTGGTGTGTGTGTGTGTTTGTTTGGGTGTGTCGGTGTGGTAGAGCCTGTCCTAGTGTGTATGTGTTTGGGTGTGTCGGTGTGTAGAGCCTGTCCTGATGTGTGTATTTGATTGTCTGTGTGGCAGAGCTTGTCCTGGTGTGTATTTGGGTGTCGGTGTGGTAGAGCCTTTCCTGGTGTATGTGTGTCTGGGTGTCTCTGTGTGATAGAGCCTGTCCTGGTGTGTATGTTTGGGTGTCGGTGTGGCAGAGCCTGCCCTGGTGTGTGTTTGGGTGTTGGTGTGGCAGAATCTGTCCTAGTGTGTGTGTCTGGGTGTCGGTGTGGCAGAGCCTGTCCTGGTGTGTGTGTCTGGGTGTTGGTGTGTGCACTGTACTTAGAGACAGAGGAAAAACAGAGGAAAAACAGTGAGAGGTATTGTGTTATTTACTCTTATTTCAATCTGCATATATTTTCACAAAGGATTAATCGCAGAAACTTGAATGGTAGTTAGGATCTTCCGAGTGAAACCCAATTTAGTTGTAAGAACAGATTTCATTATTCCTGTTGGTTTCACCGTCCTTCCTTCTTAAGAGAGGACCTTTTACATAAACATACTGGCAGACCACTTTGCACTAGAGGACTGCATTGGGAGGCGGGACCTGCCAAAAAACTTGCGGGCGCAGGGGGTCTTGCTGGTGCTGCGGGCGGTCAGGCACTGTACCTGCGGGTCCCGTTAATCCCGCGCAGTCCCGCAAGGCTGCCTTCTCGCTGCTCCCTTACAGTGTCTCCTCTCTTGTTCCGCCCAGGAACAAAACGGAGTAACGTGATGTCACTCCCCGTGACTCCGTCTTGTTCCTGGGCGGAGCAAGAGAAGAGAGACTGTGAGAGGACAGCGAGAAGGCAGCCTTGCGGAACAGCGCGGGAAATCTGCAGTTCAGGTAAGGAGGTGGGTGTGATTGGCCACAAATGCGGGAGTGGAACACCCACATTGCGGGAGCGGGATTAAAAAAGCCGTCCCGCACAGGGTTCTACTTTGCACCATGAACTGTGTGCATTTTTTAAAAAAATGTATCGGGGTTGAGGTATTAATTGGATGATGCAGGGCTATAACAGTTGGGGTGGTATTAATAGCCAAAATTTTCTTACAAGAATATCGTGAAGAATAATGTGATCACTGTTTTGTTTCACTGAATATGAACTTTTTCATAAAAAATTTTTTGCAGTAGCAAATGTTTTGATTCCATTATGTCTAATGTATTTCATTTATTAGGGCCTTTTAACACTTTTGATTTTTGGCATTTTAATACAAATAATGTGATAAAAAGAATGTTTTATAGGGCTGCTTTCCATTCCCTGTCCGGCGCTGCACACAAGCAACTCAGACTGTCTGTGATGCAGCTAGCTGCCATGGTTCTGAATGGTACGTAATCCCACTCAACTCCGCCTCCCCCTGGAAATTAGGAAAATAAAAAGGTAAGACTTTAGCCTTACTTTTAGCGCATGCCCCCTGGATCTGCTAATGTTCCTACGGTTCATGCACTTTATCAGTTCTACTGCCTGGAATTCTTTGATTGTAGTGATATATTTTTGCCTTTATAAAAACAAGGCTGGTCTTCAAGAACACAATATACCAACATGTTTTCTTTTACACATAATGTCCTCCCATTCAACTGAATCTGAGATTTTTGTTACAGATACAAGCAAACCAACTTTCTCATCCACCAAAATGCAATATGATTAATTACAAATACCATAATATAACTGCAAAGGATAGAATCAACCCTTAGCAAAGAAAAACTAGTATTCCAGATCATGGATGTATACCTCCAAATATATCAAATGGCAGTGTCCTCTGTCCCCTGATGTAGCCTGCCTATGCCAAGAAAGAGCTATGAACAGGCAGCCTGTTCATAGTTATTTCTTCTATCGCACTGCTGCAGCACACGTGTGATAGAAGAAAGACCCTATTTGGCTCAATTGGGCTGCCCATTTGATCCCAGTTCGCACAGTAAAGGCTGTACGAACGGTGGAGGAGCTCCCAGCTGTGAGCACACTCAACGCCCAGCCCGGAGTCTCCCCAGTGACTGACAGGAGCGGGGAGGCGGGGCTAACAACGCAAGGCGCGAAGCGCCATTATTCCATGTGTACGTGGAGAGGGAACAGCAGCATGTGAACCCCCATTGGAATTACCCACCAGCTGCCACTGTCAAATGGATATAAAAGGGACACTTACTTATGTTAAAATAATGCAGATTAACGGCTACTCAGGTTCAAACAAGACGACAAATCCTACCTGTGCTAAAGTTTAATTATTATAAACTTTATATAATACCCATTTTTGCCAACCTTTTAAAAAAAAATATTAACTGAATCCACAAAAAACACTTTACTTGGAAGTGCATTCCACATCTCAACTTCTCTGATTGTAATAAGATGCTCTGTATTATCTGTAAAAGAGAAATTCCCCAGACTTCTCCATTCTAATTCAAATCAATTTGAATGAAATTTTGAAATTTTGTCAATTCATAGGAATGTCCGAAAACAAGGAGGGACCACCAATGGAGCAAACAAAAATGAAGCAAAGAGTTCTGAATTAACATTTAAATTTTGTTGTCTCAATGTCTCCCTACCTTATCCACCGACCGGTTCTCTGTCCTTGTCTCCTTTCCTGCAGATCCGATTATTTCCTTGATTCTTCTTGTTTTTCTGTCTTCATCCATGTCTCTGCTTGCCATCCGGGCACACCCTCTCCCCGATTGGTGACTCCGCCATTTTGTGTATCGGCAGGCCAGACTAATGAAGCCAGCTTTGCAGAGAAAGAGAAGCTTTTCAGCACCTCTCCTTCTCCACCAATCTATCAGTATTAGTCTGACATCTCCCCAACAAAACCAAATTAAGCAAAGAGCTCAGAATTTTCATTTGAATGTTGTTGATGTTTTTACTCTCACATACTCTTACACTCTCTCTCTGCACCTATTTCTCCACTAATGTATCTGCATTTATCTGGACTCTCTGTGTACCTCTGCAAAAGGATGGAGCCACAGCCTTGTGTCTTGTTGGCGTGCTCAGTCTTGCCATGGGGTCATGGGTGTCCAAAGGTGGAGAGGATATTTTGAGCCCACCAACCCCCATTGGACAAAATCCTAAGGCCAACTGCCAGACTCAGGTTATGGGTGGGAAATATCTGTAGCCGTTGGGCTTTTTACAAGCTAGTGTATACAGACATGTATTATCTCTCCCTCACACGCATTTATTTCAGCTTTATGGGTTGATGTAAATGCCCCACAAGCCTCCAGAACACAAATACTCATTAACAGGCTATTGGAAATCACATATAGCCCAAAGCAAAACATAATAAATAAGTCTCCTCGTACTACACAATCAAATTTAGTGCTGCTTATAGTAGAACTCTAAAAGACTTATGTTTGGTATTGTAGATGTTTCTAGAGAGGGATAGTATTATACAGAGGGCAAATACCAAGACTGACCAACACTGCCAAAGACAGCTTCTGAATTCTGCATCAGGAAATCCTATACTCAGTGATGTTGACCTATAGATTTACTTAGAACAAGGCCAACTAGGCACATGTCTATAGCAGACCTATGACCAGTGCTTACAATGTAACCAAGATCTGCCCAACTACTACTGAGATAACATGTCATATGCAAACGATGCACGCTGAGCAGTGGTGTCGGCAGGGGGGGGCCAGAGGGGGCCATGGCCCCCCCTAAATCATGCTGTGCCCCCCGGTGTGCCCCCCCAATTGAAACGCCGTCTTTTTTTTTTTTTTTTTTTTATAGATCCGGAGGAGAGAGAGAGAGAGAGGCGGAAAAGAGTGAGAGGCGCCGAACGGTCGCTGAGAACTTATTCCTCAGCGACCGTTCGGCGCCTCTCACTCTTTTCCGCGACCGCGAGGCCTCTGCCTTGGTCGCAGTGCCGGCATTTCAAGCCGAGCGCCGGTATATGATGTCATATCCGGCGCTCAGCAATGAAGCCGCGCACACTGCGGCAGAACCAGGAAGACAGAGACCTCGCGATCCCGCCGCTGGACTTCTACAAGCCCAAGGTAAGTGAACTTCAAAGGGGGGGGAGGAGGGTAGAAAGTTAGGAGGGGGTTAGAGAGTGAAAAGAGGTAGATAGGAAGTGAGAAGAGGTAGATAGGGATACATTGGGAGGGAGAGAGGGGGTAGATAGGATAGATTGGGAGGGAGAGGGGGTAGTTAGGATAGATTGGGAGGGAGAGGGGGTAGTTAGGATAGATTGGGAGGGAGAGGGGGTAGTTAGGATAGATTGGGAGGGAGAGGGGGTAGTTAGGATAGATTGGGAGGGAGAGGGGGTAGTTAGGATAGTTTGGGAGGGAGAGGGAGATATTAACATATATTGGCAGCAGGGGCTAATATTAATATTAATTGGCAGCAGGGTCTAGTATTTATATTCATATTGGCAGCAGGGTCTAGTATTTATATATATATCGGCAGCAGGGGCTAATATTAATATATATTGGCTGCAGGGGCTAAGTTTATATATATATTGGCTGCAGGGACTAATAATATATATTGGCAGTAGGGGCTAATATTAATATATACTGGTAGCAGGGTCAAATATTAATATATATCGGCAGCAGGGTATAATTTTTATGTATATCGGCAGCAGGGTATAATATAAGTATATATCCGCAGCAGGGGCTAATATCAATATATATCCGCAGCAGGGGTTAATATTAATATATATCAGAAGCAGGGTGTAATATTTCTATATATTGTCATCAGCAGGGGCTAATATTAAAGAATGAGAAATAACTGCCTAACGTGTGTGTGTATATGTGTGTATATATATATATATATATATATATATATATATAGTGTATATGTACCGTTTTATAATTGGCCCCCATACTTTGGTTCCTGGCCCCCCATGTGCCCCCCCTAAATATGAAAGCTGGAGACGCCACTGACGCTGAGTGGCTACAAGGTAGAGATACTGCATGTGCCCGAAGATGCACAGATCCTGCTGTCACACCCCTGGAAGAATTTGATCCTTAAATCAATATTGCATGTAAAATGTTTTATTGCATTATTTCCTGATGTAGCTGTGCTGTTCAAGGGCATTAACGTTAACAGTTCACGAACAACAAAAATCAGTTATGTGACAAATTAAAGTTAAATGGGAACCTCTTGAGAAGAACATTTGATATTATGTCTTTAGAGTTTCTGGTGGATCTAAAAGTAGTAACATTATGCAAACCATTTCCACCAGGTAAAAAACTAATCATAAATAAAGTCTGGAAATCTAGGAAGAATTAGAACACCCCATCTCTGGAGTGGCCATATTTAGCTCATCAAGTGGGCTCATAGCATGGGCAATTGAATAGATATATACGTAATTTGTCAATGCAGAAACTAAAAAAGAAGGTAACATGGATTACCTTCTTTCTCCAAAACACCCACAGTCAAACTTAGTTTACCTACTCTTTTATTTATTCATGTCTGCAAACCAAGAAAAAACCCTATTACTAGGCAGCAGCCCACTGTCTTATTTCCTGTGAAAATCTAGGTTATGCCAAGGAGAATAGATTACACCTCTCTCAGACTGAAGTTGTTTGTTCCATGGGCACTTATAAAGTTTAAACAAAGTGTATGTGTGTCTCAGAGGCCCTAGTGAGACTGCCTGCTTTGTAGGATGCCCCTAAGGTATGTATAAACAAAGGTGGCTGAGTAAGGGCAATATAGTCCATGAGGCCACTTGCGTTATTGTAAATAATGGGAAGGAGGAGATGGTATCCACCTCTCTGTATCATTCAGGGTTTCTTACCGATCATCTCTACCAATCATTATATTAAAATCAACATTACATGTAAAGTCAACATAACATTACATTTAAATGGATTATAAGTGACAAAGGACATTACAGTGATGTGTCACAGGAAGTTGGGACACAACTTTATAATGTTTTATAAACAACCTTATAAATCGGTATTACATCTTTGATTGCATCATTTTCTGATGTATCTTTGCTGTTCAAGGGCATTAATGTTAACAGCTCAATACCATGGAAATTATGTGACTGGGCAAAATTTTCTGATTTCATTGAATGAGAATAAGAGTTTGCAGTGAAATATTTGGAACTTATTGGAGGTCTGGCAGTAGTAGCATTATGTATACAATTTCCACCAGGTAAACACTTACATGCAGTATATATAGACCTTAGAAAGCATAGAACATCTATGAAGAGGCCATATTTAGTTCAACAACGTGTGATCTTTGGAAATTGAATAGACATAACATTCCTTAGTTCAGGAAATGAGAAAGAAGGTAACATATTCTACAAAGAATTACCAATTACCAATTTTTTTTTTCTTTTTTACACATTTTAATTTTATGTTACAACAATAATAATAATAAAAAGGAAATATTCATGCCAAGAGTTTCTGCGGGTTGTTTTCCCTGTCGTGCATTGTTTGAAGAAAGAATGGAGGTAATGTGAAATTTGGTGGAATCGGAAAATGTGTGTCCTGGGAATGTAACGAGACGCTGAGAGTTGGTGGAGGGTTAGGGGTTTGTCCCTCTTTCAAACTATAGTTAATAGTCAGTTGGTCACTCACAATTGAAAAGGACGGATGTGGTAACCTGCCGGGAAATCTGGATTCTGAAAAAGTAGAGTTAGGTGTGTACACTGGGTGGATAGGGCAAGTTTTTGTTTAAGAGAAGACCAGAAAGCAAGTGAATGTGATAGAGCTGGGCTGTTGTTGATGTCCAGTTTATTTTATTTAGAGTGCCACATTACGCCCAAGAGATTTGTCCAGGGGTGTAAATCTGACTCCAGCTGGACCCATCTAATAATAGAGAGATCAGACGAGATTGATATGGGCTTTGCAAGTGGTGCTGCATTGTAATAGGCAGAAAGCTGATGAGTTGATGGGCCTCCTGCAGACTTATCTTGTATCCTAACAATTTCCCGAATTTTGTTTTACAGATGATATAAACTTGATAGGGAGGTGATTCTAGTGACAATAGCATATCACCACCAAATAGGTTGAGTTTGTAGTGGTGTCCCCTATTTCCAACGCTTTGATATTGGGATGTGGGCAAACGGCCTGGACTAAAGGCTAATGCAAACAGGACTGGCGAAAGGAGGCATCCGTGCCCAGTGCCCCTGAGTAAGGACTTGGATCGGAATGTGCCTATGTCTACTATGACGGTAGGGTTAACTCGCATTGTGGTCCACAAGTATGCCCGATCCACATGGTCGAAGGCCTTTTCTGCACAACTTGTTTCACTTTTAACTTTTTACATGTAGAGGTTGCTGGACAAACATTCCCATGTTCTGAATTCACCCAGCTGGTTACTAAATGACACATTATTCACAAAAACAATGCTATCAGTTATCTCTTTGAAAATGGTACATGACAGCACCATTGAAGAGGTGCCAATTTTTAAACGTTATCATATCACATGTGATTAGATGGAACTGGAATCTGCATCCCTTGTCTGTGTAGTATATATACAGGAACTAGACTATAATTGAAGATGCACTTTCCAGAGTACAAATCAGGTATCAAATCAAGTTCAAACAAAACTACATTTGCTATACACTTAAATGTAGCCCTGAGTGAAAGGCAGTATTCAGAATTACGTTTTAAATAGGGAGATCAGGTTACAGGTTAGGATCAGGTTACAAAAATGCTAAAATGAAAAATATATATATTTAAATATTCAAATTTATATTTTTTAATAAACCTGGGACTTGCGCTGTTTTCTTACTGTTTTCTGTATCTTTGTAGCTCTCAATCACAATGAGAAGGAGAGAGCCAGAGAACAAAGAGCAGTGCTGACGTTACCCATGCATCTGATTCACTGTACAATTGGTCACATGAGCAGAAATGCGCAGACCCACATACCCACCACCCTCTCAGTAATGTAAATGTTCCTTACATTAAGTAAAACTTTTTCATTAAATAAATGAAAAAGTTCCAAGCTACTGTGATGAAATATTAGTCTGTGCTACTGCTGTGGGGGCAACACAAGATTCCCCACAATTAACAGCAGCGTGAATAGAAAAACTAATGTTGCCTCGCTCAGCTTCCCTAGAATATGATATAATCCTAACATCCAAAAAGGTTAAATAACTAACAAGGATCCCGTTCGTAACATATACTGTATCAAGTGTAAACCATTAAACCAGACACATTTCCTTGTTACCCTCCTCACAATACCGTCCTCTGTGATTAAGCAAGGATTAATATGCAAATGACAATAAACCGTTTCAGTGACTGTAAGGAAAGCTGTGCATTAATTTACCTCTACAGACAAATAAGGATTATATTGTCATTTGAGGCAGCTTCTATTGCAGTCACTGTGTACACTACACCCTCCTCCCTCTGCTGCATGGTCCCACATACTGACACTCTCCCCTGCCCCCCCCCTCCTGTCAGTATATTCTCTGCAGCTTCACACTCTCTCACACACTTACAGGTCTCCCTCCCCTGTCTTACTCCCCCTCCCATCTCTCCTGTCAGTATTGTCTCTGCAGCTGGACAGAGATATTAGAAGAGGCCAGATAAAAGGCAGGGGGAGAGTGTAGGGTCACTGACGCAAAGAGTGCAGTGAAGACTGTGGGGAACAGGTAGAGAGAGGACCAGGGAGATAAGAACTGGTGTAACAGAGGGACCTAGGAGAGAGGGCATGGGACACAGAGAGAGAAAGAGAGAGATTTTTGGGCAACACGTTGGCAGCACTAACACACACAGATGCTAACACACATGCACATAAACTAACATGCACACCCAGACACCCACATAAATATACCAAGATACTCAAACTAACATTCCAGGTAGACAGACACTAAGATACCCTGGCAGGCACCTGCTAACATAACCGGGCATTAACATACCTATCTAACACACATTAACAGACAGATGAATGGGTGAATGAATGAGAAAGGGAGTTAGTGATTGAGTGAGTGAATGAATGTATAAGTGTTGCTGCTTAAGGGCCAGAAGTGGAACGGACAGGCTGCTAAAGGGGCAGAGTGAAACGGGGACTGTTAAAAAAGGCAGAGGTGGCACAGGCAAGCTGCTTCAGAGGCAAAGGTAGCACAGGCAGGCTGGTTTAGGGGCAGAGGTGGTACAGTTAATTTATTTTTTCTATTTTTTTCCAGTTTACACACAGTGAACAAATTTGTGAAATACATTTATTGCCAACATTAATTGGTTTGTGGGGTTCTTTACAAGTATGTGTGTGGGGGTGCTACATACAGGATCTGCCCCGGTTGCCAAATACTCCAGGTATGCCCCTGCCACACACACACATACATACAGCCTATTTACCCCATGAAGCCTCAGTCTGTCTTTGATGAAGCTTGCCCAGCATGACCCCGCCTACTCCTTAGGGACATAAAGAGGTAAGTCTGGACGTCAGGACTTACCTCTTTATCTCTACACCCGAAGCATGCCTCTGTCTATCTCAAGGGGGCCAATTGCCGCGCCGGAAGAATATCAATGAAGCAGTGAGACTGAGATCTAAAAAGACCCTGTGGTCCTTTTATTTAGGGCCGGTTAGAGGGAGACCCATGACCTGGCCCTGCTCCTCCAGTGGATCTTGTCCATTGCAGGGGGGGTGCCCCAAAGTAGATCTGTGCTCTAGGTTGCCGCTTACCTTACATATACATAGTGCTGGCACTGCATAAAACATAGAAATTACTCCTGAAAATGTAGTTTGTCAAATTTTCACTTTTTCACTTTTCATCATGCCTATTCAGAGTGCCCTTAGTTCCGATTTACTGATCTCACTATCTCAACCCTAAACTTTGTGTGCCAGTTGAAGAACCGTATATAAATAACAGGACCAAAGGGAGATGTGTAGGCAGCAGTGGTCCTCAAATAACTGGTGGTGTTGTTTGGATGATGGGGCAGCAAGGTAACGGTAACCCTGAGGAAACTTGGGACCGATTAGCATAACCTGCTGACAGTACTGTTTCCACAATGGATCATAAATAAGAAATTATAGCAAGTAATACACAAAATAAGGCTTGTCTGTATCTTCTTTTCACTGAGATTTGGTTTCTATGACTCCCATCAGCTGTGCCTATCCTAATAGAGGGATTAGAGAGTGATCAATAGATTTAAATTTATATCTGGGGGACTACTTATTTTCATGCTACTAGATTGTAGAATTAATTTATCATCTTTTGCGTGCATCACTTTGGTCAAATGGTTGTTAGTAGTAATTTACAATTTATATCAGTATTTAAACAGCTTAAATGGTTAGTAAAAACGTGCCAACCAACTTCTGCTTTAGTGAATAGTCCCTGGTGTTTATAATAAAACAGTATAGCACAAAATCATGATTGTCTAATACAAAGGCTCTGCAAAAACTCCATGTCCCACTTTTTCCTACTCCTCCTGTGCATGGTAACTCATATGGGACTCATATGGGCCACTGAGGGAGGCCTCCCCCTAAGGACATTGTGCAAACATAGACACTGCCCAGTGTGTGTCCTGGAGAAGGAGACATCCCTTCACATCTTCTGGCATTGCCTGTTTGCACAGGTTGGTTTTTTTCGAGCCTGGTACCTAATGGGCTATGTAAAGGACACTTTATGGTTTGCTAGGAACTGCCTGATGATGAAGAAGAAGATTTTAGTGCAATACTGTTGCCTGCTGGGGGACTACTATCTCATAGATCCACCCTTTATCTAGCCCACCTTGCCTCAAGCACACATTCCACACCTACCCTTGTCACAACACCAACCCCTTTTCTTAGGTCTGTTTCCAATGTACCAAACCATATTTAATGCGCTTCGCATTTCCTCCTTCTTCATGTTGTCCACGTCTTCATTCGTCTTTCTTTCTTACTTTTCAGTAATCTCTTTCTCCTGATGATAAACTGTGTTAACCTGGGCTCCGGGAGCACTTCTGTATTAGGGCAGAGCCTCAGCGAGAACCACCGGGCTAACCTCTGCCCCAATTTGAGGAAGCAATCTGATGCAGAAGTGCTCCAGCATGCCAGAATAAACAGAAAGCTGCATGAGGTGGCTGTAAGGGTGTAAAGGAAGGAGAGGGAAGTAAGTGAGTGAGTGAGTGAGTGGGTAATAGAGTGAGTGTGTGAAAGAGATGGCAGGAAAGGGAGTATGTATATAAAAGGGAGAGTGCATGTGTGGGTGTTCGTATGAAAGACGAAGGGCTCTGAGAAAGATAAGGATGTCAGATGGGAAGTGTGATTGGAGAGATGTGTGATACTGTAAGTGAGAGGAAGTGAGATGTGAGAGAGTGAAATGTGATACTATAGGTGTGAGGGAGTGATGTGTGATGTGTTATAGGTGCAAATGAGTAAGTGATAGGGGTGAGGGAGTTGTGAGTTACGTCTGATAGGTGAGACGGGCTGATATGTTACGGGAGTGATGTGTGATAGCAGTGAGGAAATGAGGTGTGAAAGGTGTCTGGGAGCGATGTGTGATATGTGACAGGTGTGACAGGAGTGAGGTTTCATAGGAATGGAGTGCATTGATTGAAGCTGTTTTAGTGAGTGTCGATCTGTTTTGGTCAGTGTGTGTGTCCTAGTGTGTATATTCGTTACTAGGTACGGGGCCACACATCCTTACCTGCTCCATGGGCCAGAAGAGGCCAGCCATCCCCTGGTTGTATGTTATTGTGTGTGTGTGTATGGATGTCAGTGTATTTTAGTATATTTGTGTAAGTATATGAGTGTGTGTAAGTATGTAAATTTACATAGGTATTTTATTGTATTTGTGTTGATGCGTGTGTAAATTAGTCTGTGTTAGTATGTGTGTATGTTAGGGTATGTAAGTATTTACTGTGTGTGTCTTAGTATGTATGTAGGTATGTCAGTATATTCCTGTGTCTGTAAGTATGTTGCCATGTGTGTAGGAGGAACTTGGGGGCCCCAAACTTTTTGTTTGCAGGGAGGCCCTGCCATTTTTACACCACTGACCAAAATACAACCACATGGGTTGCTAACAAATCCCCTAATTTAATAGTCAGTCCTAATGCACCAAATAAAAACTGTGCTGACAATTTTAAGTTTAAAAAGTTACAGAAATAAAAATAAAGTGAAAATACGTGCTCTAGCTCCTAGTATCCCTCCCACAAGAAATATGCATTAAAAAAACCTTCCCTGCTAGGATAATAGAGAAAAATAGTTTTCTCTGTTTTTAAGATACCACTCATACTTAAATGATGGCTCATACATATAACAATTGTATCAAATGAAAACTTTATCTCTCCTTAGAAAAACAATATATAAATTGTGTTGGTATGCTAAACATAAAAAAGGAATCATAATTGAACAAACATATAGTAAAAACATAAAAAATAAATAAAAAGCTTCAGCCACCAGGGTGGCCAAACCCCCATTCATAAAGGTGTTAAAGATACTGGTAGTTCCAGGGAAAGCAGTTGGAGGGCAATTGTCACAAAATTAACACAAAAAATGGTAGAAAGGTTGCAATATAAACTCATATGAGACATCTAAAAAAACAAATGTAAGAACATAGCAAGATTCATATCAGTTAAAGTCTGCAGTGCATGATTAGACTGATTAAACTGCACTGGAAACTTTGCATGGTTTAACTTTAGCACGTAGAATGGGTATTTTGACCTTTTTCTCACATGTAGATATCAATCTAAGTTTACTTTATGCCATAATCCATAGACCATGTAGAGTTCTTTGACTTAGCAAAATTGAAGATGTCGAGCCAAACAAGCAGTCCTAGAAAGTAGAGAATTAATGGCTTTTTTGGTCAGAGCAAACAACTTAAATATCTGGAAGTGTGACTGGGATGCCCACTAGGGTTGGGTGGGGGGGTGAGGAGGCACTACTTGTTACTTATTGAAATATAGAACTAATTGTGAAGCAACACTTGGTTCATGAAACAAATATTGGACCTAGGGAAACAGCCAAACTCATTGTGTGAGCTTATATATACCGTACATTAAAGGGGAACCTTTTTTATCAGCATCAGATTTCAAATATATTTTTAAAATGTTATGTTTTCATTTTTAAAACTGAGTGTGATAAACAATCGAATGGCTTGGTCATAATAAATTGCAGGACACTCTAATGAAAAATCAGCTCAGTGTAGTATCTGAGCAGGGAAAATCACTTATAATCACATTACTGGCCAACAATTGCAGCCTCCAGGGGTATTGGGAAAAATTACATAACAGAAGCTTATTGGTAACCCACATCACTCTATATAGCACTGTATTTAATGCTCAATAAGAAAAGTTCCAACTTTAAACAAAGAAGTACATTTATTACAGTGAGGGTTGTAAAGCTCTAAAATGCATTGTCCATTAAGTTGCTGACCTTGCCAGTTGTGATCTGGAAATGGAATACACATTTTATGTAAATAATGGACAATAAGGAATACTTGGACTATCCTTGGAAGCACAAATATTTTTTCTTTTCTTGAGACACAAATTTAGGAGGGGGTTTTGCTTTCTTTCAATTTGATCAGCCCAGCATGAGTCAACTTTGTCCCCAAACAGCCCAGCCTGTGCCACCTTTGTCCCATAAACACCCTGCCTGTGTCATCTTGGTCCCCAAGGCGCAAACATCCTGCTTGTGCCATCTTTGCCTTTCCACAAATCAATTATACATCTATCATACACACAAACACTTTAACAGTCACTCACTAATTCACACTTTCATTCACATAATTAATTCACACAAAATGTATTCTCTCTCATTCACACAAATGTACACATTCATTAATGCATTCTCACAAACTCATTAATTATCTCCCTCATTCAGACAATTCATCCACACATTCATTCATTCTCTCACTCATTCTCACTATCTACCTTTTCCCCTTTTCTACCCCTTCTCACTATCTACCCCCTCTCCCTCCCTTCTCACTATCTACCCCGCTCCCTTCTCACTATCTACCCCCTCTCCCTCCTCATTATCTACCCCCCTCCCTCCTCACTATCTACCCCCCTCGCTCCTCACTATCTACCCTCCTCTCCCCCCTCCCTCCCCACTATCTACCCTCTCCCCTTTGTAGTTAAAGGTTTTGGACTTACCATCCATAAGTCCTGCGGTGGGAGCACGATGCCTCCGTCTTCCTGCTCTGCCGCTGCTCTGCTTCACTGCTGAGCGCCAAAATATGACGTCATATTTCGGCGCTCAGCATGACATGCTGGCACAGCGACCGAGTTAGAGGCCTCGCCAAGGAGACTGAGGGGCGCCGAGCAGTTGCTAGGCGCCCCTCTCTCTCCTCCGTGTAAAAAAAAAAAAAAAAAAGTGACAAGGCTGCTGGGGATCCGGGACATGTGGTCACCCTAGCCCGTGGCACCCCCCTGACGAGCGCCACCCGGGGCGGACCGCCCCTGCCCCCCGCTAGGTACGCTACTGAGTTGGGGATTTTTTTTAAATAATAAATCAGAAGAGCACATTAAGAGCGCAGTAAATGTCCAGATATAAGTGTTTTAAGGCACTTCTTTATTACTTATATTCTCAATAGCTCTGTAATATTTTTGAATTCAGCACAGTTATTCACACAGAGTTAATTCATTAGGGCAGCAATTATTAAAATAAACACTTGCAAACAACAGGTTTGATTTAGCATTTTTTTCCTTCCAAACACATTAATTTGCACTATTTTCCTTGGCTTGCAGGAGACACATTCAGTCAGATTTCCTGCTTACCAATGCATATATACCGGTATTCTTCTTTGCTGTGGATGAGACATTGCAGCATGACTTTAAAAAGGAAACACCACCACAACAAAATATATTTACATATTTATATATATATATATATATATATATATATATATATTGTAAAAGGAAACACTGCAGTCTAATTGTCTTTTTAAAATAATGCATCTAATGATTAATAGCATTGTACTCAAGCATTCTATGCTGTTAGACCTATTTCCAAGTACTTTTTTCCTTTAACATGCCCTTTAATTTCTGCCTATTCACGTAGTTTATTTTTACCTCCATCCATACGCAGCAAAGCTCTGAGCTAATAATATGATTTTACATTGTCTGCTGACTATATCCCTAGTGCTTCGCATTGCACACAAAGAAAGGTCATTGCGGAAGGAACCAGATATCAGGGTAAGGCCCTGTAACTACAATTAGGTATTTATTTTTACATATATACAAAACAGGGGACCTCACAATCTAATCCAACAAATCCGGAGAAAGCATTAAATTGCTTGAGAGTCTCTTTTGGGTTAAAATGCAAAGCAGTCACGCTGATTCCGCTCCTTGGTAAGCAATATAGCCATGAAAAATTACATTGGACTGAATCCTCAATATTTATGCCTTTGATAGCTTAGGTATTTTTTTAATGGTATTTGCTGGGTATGTGCTAAATTCCTGCTTTTTTGTCTCACTTTTCCTAAAGAAATAGATAAAATAATCATATATTTGAATGGAAAATGTGATGACCAAATTTATATGTATTTTTTAGCTCATGGGTATGCAGGCAGCTTGAACAGGCCCCGGTCATCGTTAACACTGCCATCATGTCCATATGGACCAAAATTTCTGAGGAATATTTCCAGCACCTTGTAAAAAGTATGCCACGAAGGCAGTTCTGAAGGCAAAAAGGGAGTCCAACCCGGTACTAGCAAGATGTACCTTATAAAGTGGCCAGTGAGTGTATATATAAATATTAGACCCTGCTGTTATTTTATATATATATATATTAATATTAGACCCTGCTGCCAATATATATTAATATTAGACCCTGCTGCCAAAATATATGATACCAGACTGACCAGTCAGTGCAGTCTTGACTCCTTCTTACCATACCGTGACTTTCAGAGGTCCTCTTCCCCGTAATCATACCCAGAGTTCCTTTGTCCCCCCACTCATTCATTCTCACTCTTTATTTATTTCAATATTCTTCCCTTCTCACTATCTACCCTCTACACCTTTTCTCACTATCTACCACCTCTCCCCTTCTCATTATCTACTCCCTCTCCCCTTCTTACTATCTTCCCCTTATCTTCAAACGATAGAGATGTGTCCCTGCCGCTGCAGGAAGGGCAGGACGTACCGGTACGTCCATAGGGGATTCTTGGGATGCGTTTTTGGGACGTACCGGTACGTCCATAGGGGACTGAAGGGGTTAAAAGGCATATATGGGGCAGAGTGGCATATAGAGGGTATAAGGCATATCTGGGAGGCAGATGTGAATAACTGGGGCAGAGTGGCAAATAAAAGGAAATAAAAACAAAACATTTTTTTCAATCATTGTTTTTATTAAATATGAAAAATAGTTTACATGTAAATTAATATTGCTAGTAAAACTTTTTTCCTATAGGGTAGTCTAATATTCAGGCTTTTTCTTTTGTTCCTAAATTAATATTCAAATTTTGGGGGGGTCGTCCTATAATTGCAAATATGGTAAATGCATCCTTTTTTGGCAGTATGTACAAGATTTATGTGATTTAATAATCTTCCATCTTGTAATAAATATATTGTTTAAGCATATGATGAGTACACATGTGTTGGCTGTATGCAACCCATATATAGATTGTATATGTTCCTTTTTAAGAACCATGTTCTCCCATGCAACCCATGTCCCATCAGCAGTTTTATTCCCATGTGCCTTCTGTGAATATCAGACCTCTATCATCACATTATTTTTTTTGTTTTCTGCTTTCTGCTATGGAAACCCCCACTTCTCTCGCTTCATCTCTCCCATCGAAGTTTCAAAACACTCATTGTATAATGTATTCACTAACACAAACCATTGTAATTGATTTTTTCCCATTATATCATCCTGTCTTTTATGTGTACTATACACTTTAGATTGTTAGCTATCATGAATTTGTGAACTGTTTAACCATAAGACCCAATTCAGTTGTAATGTATAGCATTGAAAATAAATACTTTCACTTTAAAGTGTTACATTTTAATGAACTGTACTAAACTATCTAGGTAGATTTTATATTTATTCCAGAATGCTTTGCATACACATGCAAATCTTGGGTTGAATAGGGAGATAAAAGAGGATATTGATATTCCCAGATTCATTAAAATTGTGTTAAGACCACTTTTCCAGTTTTGCACCAGAATCCCTTTCCCACATAGCTGTTTTGAATCTACAATTTAATTAAAAGTGCGATTACAGTGAAGGTAAAATGTATTTGATCCCCTGCTGATTTGTAAGTTTGCCCACTGACAAAGACATGATCAGTCTATAATTTTAATGGTAGGTTTATTTGAACTATGAGAGAGAAAAACAAAAAAATCCAGAATAATACATTTCAACATTTCAAATGAATTATAAATTGCATTTTACCTAGTAAAATAAGTATTTGACCCATTTGCAAAACATGACTTTGTACTTGGTGGCAAAATCCTTGTTGGCAATCACAGAGGTCAGACGTTTCTTGTAGTTGGCCACCAGGTTTGCACATATCTCAGGAAAGATTGTGTCCCAGTCTTCTTTGCAGGTCCTCTCCAAGTCATTAAGGTTTCGAGGCTGACGTTTGTCAACTCGAAACTTCAGCTCCCTCCACAGATTTTCTATGGGATAAAGGTCTGGAGACTGGCTAGGCCACTCCAGGACCTTAATGTGCTTCTTCTTTAGCCACTCCTTTGTTGCCGTGGCCATGTGTTTTGGGTCATTGTCATGCTGGAATACCCATCAACGACCCATTTTCAATGCCCTGGTTGAGGGAAGGAGGTTCTCACCCAAGATTTGATGGTACATGGCCCCATCCATCGTCCCTTTGATGCAATGAAGTTATCCTGTCCCCTTAGCAGAAAAACACCCCCAAAGCATAATGTTTATACCTCCATGTTTGATGGTGATTGATTGCTTCTGTGGACAGGTGTCTTTTATACAGGTAACAAGCTGAGATTAGGAGCACTCCCTTAAGGAGAACTCGTTACCTGTATAAAAGACACCTGGGAGCCAGACATCTTGCTGATTGATAGGGGACCAAATACTTCACTGAGTAAAATGCAAATCAATTTATAACTTATTTGAAATGCGTTATTCTGGATTTTTTTGTTGTTATTCTGTCTCTCACTGTTCAAATAAACCTACCATTAAATCATAGACTGATCATGTCTTTGCCAGTGGCAAACGTACAAAATCAGCAGGGGATCAAATATTTTTCCTTTACTGTATATTTCACTTCTTACCTGTGTATTTGTCCAAAAGAGTATTGTATGGCATGAGTATGTATATGTGCTATGTATACATTAGTAGACCTCCGAATTAAATGAGGACAAAGGCTGTGTGGTGTCACACTGACGGAAACAATATGTATTTTTTATGTGTACTTACTTTTTTAAAAAAATACACAATTAACATGACATCTAGTGTGCATTTTTAACATATTTGAAGTAGCAAGGTTTTTTTAGAATAGTACGAGAATAGACAAAATGTTTATTTATTTAAAATTAATGATGGAACTATGCATTTTTCATAACTAACTTCTTTTCAACAGAGGTACTGTGCCTAAAAATAAAAGAAGTGGGTTAATGTAATTCATAAAATACAACAGAGGTCAATCAGTAAACATGGATTTAAAACAAAATACAGAGTGTTTCTATAAATAAAACTGTCTACTATTATTATTATCTTTTATTTACCAACAATTTAAGCAGCACTTCATACAATACATGTATTCAACGTGTATGGCAATACAAAAATTGTCAGTCTAAGACAAACCGATACATTAGGTAAAGGGGGCCCTGCTCACAAGCTTACACTCTTCAGGGAATGGGGTATAGATAAAAATCCATTATACAAAGGAAGAACACTGCTACAGTAAGAAGGAATGGCTGGCAAATTCCAAGTATAGTATTTTGATAAGCAAACTACAAGATCCTGGTTCATTTGTAAAACCTTGTAAAACCTGCTATAGTAAAGTAAATTAAGATTCAAGCCAACCTGCTATATAAACAGCCCACACACGTGTATTTAATTCCTGCTATATGTGTTTTTTCTCTTGTATAGGAAGAGGCATTTATATATACATTTTTATTACATAGGCAATAAAAATATTCTTCGTCTTCTTGCTACTCTGTTCCCAGAGACCTTGTAGACTGCAGCCAACCGTGTCGGTCGATGGAACTGAGGAACCCAGTATGCAGGGAACAAATATTCTTTGCTCATTAATTCCACATGCACAGCAGAACTTCAAAGAGATAAATACATATTATGTAGTTAAAAATGCATGTCTAACGCAGATATTATACATATATATATATAAGGGGGTAGTAGAAGCATTATTAAACACTCATCTACAGACACCAGACAAGCCAGAAGGCTTGATTATTTTTTACCTCATTGGCATGCGCCTACCCAGAATCCCTGCTGCGACCACTACAACCCCTGTAGTTACGCCAGTGTGTGCAGTTTCATATATGAGCTCAACACAAGTTGAACTAAACACAATTTATTTCATAAGCTAGAAATCTGGAATGGCACTAGACATACCTCCCACCCACCATTAAAAGGAACCGTTTAATGTCCGTAAGAACAGCCCTATTAAGGAAGACAGGCCCGGACTGGGACAAAAAATAGGCCCGGGCATTTAAGACTGAGCATCCCATTTTTTTACATTTATTTATTTATTGTTAAAGCCCACCCTTCATGTACCATCTTTGCATTTCCCCAAATCACTTAAACATTCATGATAGACACAAACACTTACAGTTACTCACTCATTCACACAAATCATTAACACATATTCATTAATGCAGTCTCACAAATCATTCAAGCAATTCATCCACACATGAATTCATTAATTCTCATATGCATTCACACAATTCATCCACTCATTTATTTATTCATTCTAGTATGCATTCACACTACCACCTCTCCCCATCTACCCCTCCCCTTCTTATCTGCCCCTTCTAAGTATGTTCCCCTTTCTATGTACCCCTTCCCCACTATGTACCCCCTTCTCAATATGTACCCCCTCTCACTATCTATCCCCTCTCCCCATTTCTATCTAACCCCTCTCCCCCCTCTGCCCCTTCTCACTGCACCCCCCTCCCTCATCCTACTTACCTTGTTGCCGGAGTAAGCAGCAACTGCGACCGGGCCTGCCACTCTAGGGGGCCAGGCAGCCCCCACTAGGGCCGGCTTTAGGGGTGTGTGGCCGCACAGGGCTTAAATTAAAACATCGGTTTTTTTTGTTATTGGTTTTTTTTTTACTTTATTTAACATCCTCCATATTAAATAAAGTTAAACAAACTTTACTTAACATGGAGGATGTTAAATAAAGTAAACAAAAAAACCCCCCGATGTTTTAATTTAAGCCCTGTGCAGCCGCACACCCCTAAGGCTGGCCCTGGTGGGGGCTGCCGCGGCCCCCTAGAGTGGCGGACCTGGTCGCAGTTGCTGTGGGCTTAAGGGGCAGGTGCCCCTTATGCCCTTCAATAATGCGGCCGTAGATATTTTAAGGTAGGGGCCTGGAGCTGCAGCTCCATCAGCCCCTACGTCAATCCGGCCCGATGGCCAGTCCGTGCCTGCATGGTTCTAATCTGTAAACTCACAACACAGTTGAGTTTGTTAAGTCAATGTTGAAAAAGTCGCTGTGAAAAAGTCGCTGCCAAATTCATACAATTCAGTGGAAAGAAACTCCATTTCAGAGACGTTAGAACGTCTATGTGTACACATTCTTAATAGCAATGGAGGTCGCTGACATTAACGGGTAGCTTTATCTGTATGTTGTGCTGAACTAAATTCATAGATTGAAACGAAAAAATAATTTTCTGTTCTATTTTTCAGACGGACGCTCTGAATAATAAAAGTGGATAAAGGAACAGACTTTATTAGCGTTGTCATTAAGCAGTGGCGTCGACGGGGGGGCAGAGGGGGCCATGCCCCCTCACATCATGCTGTGCCCCACCGTGTGCCCCCCAATTGAAACGCCGTAATTAAGTTTTTTTGCATCTGCGAGGGAGGAGAGAGAGGGGACGCCAAGAGGTCGCTCGGGAATACGTTTTCAGCAACCGCCAGTTGCTGTTATTTTGTAATTATATTTCAAAGAGATAAGCCCCCATGTGCCCCCCCCACCTAAATATGAAAGCAGGAGATGCCATTGGTTGTGTTGGTGTGTCTGTGTGCGTGAGTTAGTGTAAGTGACAGGGTAAGTGTTAGTGTGAGAACCCCCCTTGAGCTCAGGCTTTGGATTCGCCCAGACATGATGTCTATTTCCCAATTCAAATTTGAACTATTAACTCATCACCACATCTACCGATGCAACGGTCCAGTCAGCAGGAACAACTTATTGGTTGTCATGGTGATAGAACTACGTTTAACGTCAACAGGGTCCTTCACTACGTTTCTATCATGCTGCAGTTGCATCATTACTTTTATGTGACTTTTTTCATATCACAGTTAATAACCGACTATCTTTTTTATTTGCAGTAACAGTATACTGATGAGTGCATTAAATATACTATAATCAGTTACAAAGCAAACACTGTTTTTTTAAATAAAACTATGTTTGGTGCGCTTCAGTCCAGGTGCAAATATTGCAGCTGTAAGAGTAGTTATTGTGACATCATAGCTCTGTGATGCAGTAAAGGCAGAGCTGAATGTTTGTGTGCGGGACACAGGCTCAGGCCACCACTTTGCTGGACTGACTGAATAAGGAAGATGAAGCTGGTAGTTATCTTGTTATTTCTACTGGTGATAGAAGTCTGCCCGGCTCCACTGCCTGCAAATTGGCACGATGATAATGATGACAAGTTAATGAAGATGAAGAAAGCACCAAGCAAGCCTCAGAACAATTATCAGATCAACATGGATACAAAATCTATTGCTTTTATTGCAACATTGGCGATTGTGTCCATTTTCCTTAGCTGCTGCCTGGTTGGATTCATCATTTACAAATATGTAGCTTTTAATGGCGATAATAATGCCAGCCGTCATCAAACCCTTGCAATAATACGTCCGAATGTTTTCACATTCATACGGTCTGTATTCTTTGCATAAAAAAACAGCTTTATCATTTGTGATTGGAGTTTACCCGGCTCCCCTGCCCATAAATTGGCACAATGATGACGACAACAAGTTAATCAAGATTAAGAAAGTACCAAGCAAGCCTCCAAACAACTATCAGAACAACATGGATACAACATGGATACAACATGGCTTGCTGTTATTCCATCAGTGACGATTGTGACATTTTGCCAGAGCTGCTGCCTGGATTCATCATCTACAAATATGTAACTTTTAATTGTGATAATAATAGCAGCCTTCATCAAACCCGTTCCAATTATATTCACATTCATACGGTCTGCATTCTCTACATAATAAATAGCTTTATAGTTGGTGATGGAATTCTTCCCTGCTCCCTTGCCTGTAAATCGGCATGATGAGGACGGCGTCAAGTTAATCAAGATGAAGATGATACCAAGCAAGCCTCCGAACAATTATCAGAACAACTTGGATATAACATGGATTCCTGTTATCACATCAGTGATGAATAAATATGTAACCTGTAATCTCTATAATGATGGCTCCCTTCATCAAACCCATGGAAGAACCCGTCCAAATGTATTCAAATTCTTACTGTTTGTATTTACAGAATAAATAGCGTTCATAGGAAACAAAAGTTGTTTTATTCTGTTGCGCCGATCTTACTTTATATAATTATATAATCATTATATACAATATTTCATGGGAAAGGTTATGCATGATTATTCCTACACATTGTTACCTCTTGCCTAATTAAGTTGGTGATTGCTGTTGAAAAGTCCTGGGCCCATTTTGATTGCTCCTAGGAGCATTTCAAACTGTCACATGAGACATGATGCCTCTATCAAGATGGTGGCACCTATTCAAAATAAAAGAATTTCCAGACCCTCCTGAGAACAATGAGCTCCCTTTGACTACAGGTACCACAGCCAACCATGCTGGTCAATGGAGGACACCTCACTAATATGATCAGTGAAATAAAAATAAGAAAATATTTTTAAAAAATCTGAAAATTTAAAAATAGTTAAAAAATAAAATGTAAAAATAAAAAGACCCCAGTGATGTCACCATGACATCATAAGTGGAATCATCCAGTTCAAAGAAGATATGTCCAAAAATATTTTAAAAAGTCCTTTTGTATCTCCCCAAAAAATACCAGCAGTTAAAATACCATGGGATTGAATTTTCATAGATGTTACAACCAGGGCATAGGCACAAAATGACAGATGTAAAAATAATTAAAAAAATTGGTTGATGCCAGAGGAGGCCCCTGCAGGCGACCAATAGGCTCATTCGACGTCGACGATTTACTACCTAATGTACGCATCATTGTTCAACAGCACTGATCGCATGGACTGTCGGCGCAAGCTCCTTGTTACAGTAGATTTAACGCGAACGGACATTTAAAGTTGCCACATATAAAGATTATCCGGCACATGGGAGTCCTAAGAAAAAAGCTTTATTTTTAGAAGACAGAACGATAAAAGTATATGAATGGAACGGCTAGATCAAAATCTCCCTTACGTTCTTGCAGTGCCTACAGAAGTTTCTCCGGGGGTGGGTGATAACCCCAAAAAGAAATATGTTTGGAAACCCGAAATGTTCAGTGGTATCCAATATTATTTTAATACTTGCGGGTTGGGCAATTTTGGTTCTTCTGGAAGCAGTACTTGGTATTTGGAATTTTCAAATACTTTTTACATTTTTTCCACTTTAATATACAATATTTGTTTATTTTTTATTTTTTTTTAAACAACTGTGGTGTGTTAACAACACTTTTATTAAAAGTAAATTACATACCAAAATTGGACAGAAAAACTCAATAACAATATTAATAGATATATATGATTGCAAACAGCAATCACACGCCTATCATGCTAAGTCAGCCAGTACATGCTAGAACCTGGGCTTGATAGGATTGTGATTGCTGTTAATTATATATATGTATATATATATATGTATATATATATATTAATATTGTTATTGATTTTTTTTTGTCTAATTTTGGTGTGTTACTTTTAATAAAGTATTTTAAAAGTTTTTTTTTTCAGTTTTGGCCAAATAAATGCTGAATTTTCAGTTTCGGTCCCAAATTTTCATTTCGCTGCATCCCTACTATGTACCAAGCTAGTCACTGAAGTGTTCGGCCTACACCACATCAATGTTTGGCTTAGTATATAGTGATAGGGGTTGTACTGCAGTTTTGTCAGTGTCTGGCTCAAAGTATAGGCACACATTAACGGTGGTACCGCGTAATCCCTAAGTATATAATGATAGCAGTTATGCTGTACCACCGTCAATGTGTGCCTCAGTATATAATGATAACAATTATGCTGTACCCCTGTCAATGTTTGCCTAACCATAGAAACTATGCAGTTTTAAAGTGTGTGTGGGGGGTGCCACATACAGGATCTGCCACAGGTGCCAAATACTCTAGGTACGCCCCTGCGTCAGGCCCAATGGCCATGCCTCAGCTCTTCGTCCCACGTCTTAAAAGTGGTGGGATAAAGAGCTGAGGCACAGCCATTGGGCGGCGCGGTGCATGCTCGCCGGCCGCTTTAATTTCATTAGGCGCCGGTGGAGTGACTGCCGCACGATGGCCGCTTTCAATGTCGCTCGCAACCGCTTTGGTGGGGCAATGGGCCACTTGACTAGACTTGCCCCCCAGGCCTTAGGCTGCCAGCCCTCCCCTGTTTGTAAGTAAGCTCAGGGCCCTCCTCATCTGTTGTTTCTGTAAGTCAATTTGTTATGTCACATACTACTTGTTATGTCCTGTCTACCCATTGTACAGCACTACGGAATTTGATGGTGCTATATAAAACAAAAAATAATAATATATGCGGAGCAGCCATCTGACAGCAGATCAGAACTATTTAGTTTAGTTCTTATTTGTGTTTTTCATACTGTTCAACTAGGCTTATTGCATTTATTAGGATGCAAGTTATTATTTTATTCTATTAGGACATTGCCCAACTAAAGGTTATTGATCACCTTTAGTGGAATCTAGTTCTCGCTGTATGCAGAAGGGTGAGATAAGGGAAAGGGAGAACATTTAACAATAAAAATCTGTTTTTCTGGTTATTTTATTTTGTGCCATATATTTCAGATTTCCTGAAACAAAATCATCACCAAAAAAATATGTACTTTCTATAAATGTCTTTTTTTTACGAATGAGTTTAATAATGCTAAGAAACTTCTTTGTATCTGGCTAGGAGTTGGATGAAGTTTCATATTCTGAGTTTGCACATATGTTAGACGTATATCACAGTATATACAGTATACATCACTGCTCCTTTAAATGAAGATTAAAACATACTTATAGAGATTATCATTGGGATCAGATAAAGCTTCTCGAATCAGCATTTGGCTGAACTGTGTAGCTGCGGAGTATTTTGTTCTCTAACTGTGTATGAGATCCTATGGAATTTGTAGTCCCTTAGCTACCGGGTGGTCTCATGGTTTTTAAACTGCTTGGACACGTTTGTGGTTCAAAGGCATGGTTTCTGTTTTATCAATTTAACGTTGGGGAATCTGTCGGGAATAGAAATTTTATCCTTGCTGAGAGGGAGTTTAATCAATGCTTTTATGCTCAATATAATTTTAATGAGAGGTGATAGGATAAAACCCAGACATTTGATTGAAAGACTTTTGTTAACCTTGTGTCAACTTACATGATCCATCCTTGTCCCTTATCCTTTGTTGATGGAAGACTTCCAAAAATCATTGCGTTGTTTAATACTGAGTTTGCCGACATTACGGGTGTTTTACAAACAAAACAAAGTATGCATCACTTTCTGACTATTTTTAATTGCGTTGGGATCTGAAAAAAGGTTACATAACTGTTGATATACTAAGTTCCAGAAGCCAACTGGCACCACTTGCTGGAAATGTGTGGGCAGCAATAGTTGGATAAAATTAATTACATGCACTAGCTGATTCCTTTAGCTTTGGCAAACACTACACTGATTGGCTACTGATTGGTCGCAGAGGTCACAAATGTGTAGGGGCCCCTGGAAACCCCTCCGACTACTTGTTCCCGTCTCTTGGTGCCAGTTCAGAATTGGCCTGGTCCGGGTTAGAAGGACCCTTTCTATACAATTTGAATCAGCATGTGGAGACAGGAATGCGGCGGGGTCATGTTATGTTATGTAATGAGTGGAGAGATAAGGAGGTGTGGATGGGAGAGAGGTGGGGTATGTATGTGTGTGAGCTTGAATGTGTATGTGAGCATGAATGTGTATGTATAAGTGTATGTGAGCATGAAGGTTTATGTATAAGCGTATATGAACATGAATGTGTATGTATAAGTCTATGTCAGCATGAATGTGTATGTATAAATGTATGTGAGCATGAAGGTTTATGTATAAGCGTATATGAACATGAATGTGTATGTATAAGTGTATGTGAGCATGAATGTGTATGTATAAGTGAGTTAACATGAATCAGCATGTGAAAGCTTTTGTAAGCATGAGCATGAATGTGTCAGTGCTTGTGTGTGAGCATGTATGTGTAAGTGGTATAAGATGGAGTCTGTGATAGCATAATTGATCATTAATTCATAATTATCAGGAAAGGTTAAAGGATTTTAATATGTATGGCATGGAGGAAAGAAGAGAGAGGGGGGGTGCAATAGAAACATGGAAATACTTAAAGTGATTTAGCAAACTACAGGAGGAAAGCATATTTGAAAGGATGAGCAGTGTTAGAACAAGAGGTCATGGTCTAAAACCAGAGGCTTAAATGTAATGTAAGGAAGTTCTACTTTACTCAGAGGGAGGTGGATAAATGGAACAGTCTCCCCGCAGAAGTGGTGGAAAACAATACAGTGAGTGAGAGGTGAAGTTTTCCTCACTATAGGACCTGGCCATTTATTTAATGTTTAACCTTTGACATGCCGACTATGTGAGAAATATGTTGTCAACATAACAATTCAACTAATTAATAATAATAATTTAATTTGTAGAAAAGTGTATTATAAGAGCTTTTTGTCTTGTGTGTGTCATGTGCTGGAGATTGATACTAATTCAGGTAAAATATATCTAAATTGACAGTGACTCCTAGGAATGCAAAGGCTGTTTTAAGTTAACAGACATTAAAATGTCACATTCTGACTACAAGTTAATTGCCCCTTTTTTGCTGTCATAGTCTAAATTTTTATTTTATGCCATAACTACGGAAGCAGGGCCGGACTGGGACTGAAAAGCAGCCCTGGAAACATTTGGAGAGCAGCCCCATATAGTTTATCTCGCGATTGAGCTCTTATAGCCACACGCACCCCTTATACATACCCGAGTCACACTATTTGCCATACAAATAACTATAAAACATTCTTTTTATCATATTATTTGTATTAAAATACCAGAAAGCAAAACTGTTAAAAGGCCCTAATAAATGAAATATATTACACATAATGGAATCAAAACATTTACTACTGCAAACATTTTTAGATTGAGACATTTTTTGTTTTTGTTTTTATTTCCTTTTATTTGCCAACCTGCCAACAGCCCCTTCTACCCCCTTTTTATTTTCTTTTGCACAGAGCCCCATGTCATGGAGCTTTCAATTACTTAAGTTAATAGAACCTGATTAAGTTAGTAGAATCTGATGTCTTTTCGTATTGCAGGGTACATCCAGAAAAAACACAGATCAATTCTGGTGGAGTGCCAGACATCTGCCCCAGGCTTGCCATTCTGCCCCCTTTTAACTCCCTATATGCCCCTCTGCCTCCAGAAATGCCTTATACCCCCTATATGCCACTCTGCCATATAGGGGGTTAAAAGGCATTTATAGAGGCAGAGTGGCATATAGGGGGTTAAAAGGCATACCATGGGGCACTCTAGAAAAGCCTTATACCCTCCTATATGCCACTCTGCCCCATGATATGCATTTTAACCTCCTATATGCCACTTTGCCTCCAGAAATGCCTTGTAGCCCCTATATGCCACTCTGACTCCAGAAATGCCTTATACCCCTATATGCCACTCTGGCATTTAGGGGGTTAAAAGGCATATCATGGAACAGAGTGGCATATAGGGGTATAAGGCATTTCTGGAAGGAGAGTGGCATATAAGGCATATCAGGGAGGCAGAGTGGCATATGGAGGGCATAAGGCTTTTATATAAAAAAATATTATACAGTTTGTTAAAAAAAAAAAATTTGTTTATTTACCTTCTACTTCTTCCACTTTGGGGCTTTTTCATCCTGGCCTCCGTCCTCTGGTAGCTGCAGGCCGCCGTTTTCTATGTTGACAGGATGTCAGTGACAGGACATCCGGTGCTCCAGCAGTCTGAGTGTGAGGGGGCGGAGCTTTCACCCCTCACGCTCCTCCCATCACTATACGGCCATCAGATTAATGGAAATTTAATCGAAACGGCCAATGCGTGCAGACACCGCCGGCCGGAGGTACTTCGATTCTTTTTTTTAAAATTGAATATGCCGGCTTGCAATATAAAGTAAAATAAAAAAAGTATTAAAGTAGCTCCGGCCGGCGGTGTCAGCACGCATCGGCCGTTTCGATTAAATTTCCATTAATCTGATGGCCGCATAGTGATGGGAGCAACATGAGGGGTGAAAGGTCCGTGCGAGGGGGCTGCTCCCATCAGTAGGCGGCCATCGCACACGGCCGCTGAGTGCTGATGCCGCCAGCCGGCGCTGCTTTAATACTTTAATAAAAAAAGAATTGAAGTAGCGCCGGCCGTTTAGATTAGATTTCGGGCAGGCGCCCGGCCTACGAATCTGCCGGCCCACCGGGAAATTTCCCGGTATCCCGGTGGGCCAGTCCGGCCCTGAAGGAAGAATGCATATTGAAGTGATCTGTGTGCACTGTAATGTAAATTCTTCAAAATGAGACTCAGAAGCTGTTATTTTGCATTAGTTCTCCCCCCTACTCGTTGATCCCTTCTCATTATCACTCCTTCTCGTTATCTCTTCTTTCTAACTTGAGAGCCACAATTGGGGTTTTGCCTTCTTTTGGATCAACAGCAAGAAATAAACAGATATGGGAAAGGCTGAACTTGATGGACGCATTTCTTTTTTCGGCCTATCTAACTACAGGGCCGGCCCAAGGCAAAATGCCGCCTGGGGCGAATTTTAAAATGCCGCCCCCCCCTTATCTACCCTTCCTCTCCCTCCGCCCCCCCCCCTTGTACTTACCTTTCAGCAGTCCTGCGGCGAGTCTCCCTGTTCGGTCTCGGTGCCGGCTTTTAATGCTGAGCGCCGGTAATCTTCCAGCACTCAGCATTACAAGCCGGCACCGAGACCGAACAGGGAGACTCGCCGCAGAGGAGAGAGGGGCGCCGAGCGGGTACTGACAGCTTGGTAAGCGAAAACCACTCGGCGCCCCTTTCTCTCTTTCGCTTTTAAAAAAAAAAAAAAAAAAAGGGCTTGGGGCGGCAAAGTGCCGCCCCTTCAAAAGTGCCGCCTGGAGCGGTTGCCCCACTTGACTCCATTGTCGGGCCGGCCCTGTCTAACTATGTAACTAGGTAACTACGTAGCTCTCCTTTTTCTGTTTATTTCTCATATTCTTTCTCTTTATCTCTCCTGCTCATTCTCTTTAGCTCTTTTCCTCTTTCTCTCTCTTTGCTCCATACTTTCCCCTTTTTTCTATTATCTCTCCCCTTTTCTTTGATCTCCTCTTTCTCATTAGCTCATGTCTTTTTTCGCTATCTCATCTTTCCCATTTCTCTTGATCTCTCCCCATCTCTCTTTATCTCTCCCTTTTCTCGTTAAATCCTTCTACCTATCTTTTATTATCTAATCTCTGCCTTTTCTCTTTATCTTTCCCCTTTGTCCACATCTCTCCTCCTTCTTATTTTCTCTTTTCTCAGTTTGGACTGTCATGAGTCAAGCTTGGCCCATTAAGCCCAGTGAAGGGACATTAAATGGCTACAGCACACAATTATATTTTGGACAAATCTGTGCTTCCAAATCTGAGAAAACATTGTGGGGTAGGAATGTACTTGTGATCTTGTTGCCCCAAGCTCTGACTGTTCTTAATGCTGATGGCATGCAAAGTTAAACATTTTATGCAAAACCATAATTTGAACCAAATAATTTCCCAACAATTTGCCAACTACAACATATAGATTTTATCATTTTGAGTGTACAAGTAGCATTTTTAAATGACAGGTTAGTAAAGAAGATGAAAAACATCTGCTGTTCACCCATACATATTCAAACCAAAATTGGTAAATGCTAGTACTCATGGTCCACAAAAAAAACTAGAATTTCACACGATCACACCCTGTAACAGTAAGCCTCTTAAATTTCACACAATTGTCTACCAACAGCAAATATATAGCATTCCAAATACAGGTATGTTCTATGCTACAGAGAATGCATGTGATCAAATGAACATTTGTGTGCACTCCACCCTTAACCAGGCCTCACTTCTAGCTACAAATAGCTCAAATTTGTAGGTCTGTTTTGTCTCTTGGGAAAACCCCAGAACAGCAAACATTTTTCTGGGGGAAACAGATTGATATGGTGGGTCTACATTGATGTGGATGCCTTTACTCTAAATATAATAAATTATTGGATGAGTTAATAGGAAAACCTTAACAGTATTTCTTTACTATTCATTTTTATCACCTAGTAATTGGAATAATGTCAATGTGTTGCACATTCTATGCATTTAATAGTTATTCCAGAAAATGGTACATTTAGAAGAATTACTTTAACCGTGACTCTTTGAGATGTTCTATTGATACCTTGTTATACTCAAAATATCAATAATAGAAGAAATTAACTTAGGCGTGTAAGCCAGCTGTGTTACATAGACCCTTCTATCAACAGATATGAGAATGCTCTTAGCAATGAATACTGATATGCCATTTTAATGAGAGACATTGTGAACATGATAGCCAAAAATATTTCTTATATTATTTGCAGAATTCATTTGTAATATGCATGTACATTTCTTGAGTTAAAATATGAAAAAAATGTGCTTTTAAATATCTTGCAGTTTTAGGTATATCATATACCATGACCAGTAGCGAGGTTCTTGCTCCCTCTGGGCCGGAAAAGAACAGGGAAGCTTTTTGTCCATTTTTGGTGTGTTACTAAATTGGACAAAAAATAAAAAATAAACAGTAACAATATTATATATATATATATATATATATATATATATAAAACATTGCAAACAGCAATCACACTCCTATCATACCCAGGCAGCCAGTACATGCTGGAACCTGGGCATGATAGAAGTGAGATTACAGCCTCCCTATGCCATGCTATACCCCCAAAACTTACTCATCCATGCTATTACACACACACTCATTCACAAACATTCATTCACTCATTCATATACTCATACTCATATTCATGTAATGCAGTAGCGTACCTAGCGGGGGGGGGGGCGGTCCGCACCGGGTGCCGCTCATCAGGGGGGTGCCAACTTGCCGGCACCCGGCACCCCTCCAGAGACGGAGAGTAATGTCCGCCGCTGGAGGAGAAGGCTCGCAAACGACCGGTATCGGAAGTCTTTAACAGACCTCCGGCTCCCTTGAGTGATTTTAAACTGGTTCCACCGGCTTAAAATCACTCAAGGGAGCCGGAGGTCTGTTAAAGACCTCCGATACCGCTCCCTCGCGATCCGCGCGGCAACTGCTGCTGTGCGCCGGGATTTGTTGTCAGATCCCGGCGCACAACAGTGAAGCCGCGCCCACCGCCGTCCGTGCCCTCAGAACCGGAAGAAGACAGAAGAAGAGGAGCGAAGAGGAAGAAAAGGAGCTGACTGCTGTAAGAAGAAAAGAGGAAAGGTAGGAAATCATTCAGTGAGAGTGACAGTGAGAGTGGATTGGTATGTGTGGAATCTGTGGATTGGTATGTGTGGATCGGTAAGTGTGGATTGGTATGTGTGGAATCTGTGGATTGGTAAATGTGGATTGGTAAGTGTGGATTGGTATGTGTGGAATCTGTGGATTGGTATGTGTGGAATCTGGATTGGTATGTGTGGATTGGTATGTGGAATCTGTGGAATGGTAAGTGTGGATTGGTAAGTGTGGATTGGTAAATGTGTGAGAGTGATGGGACAAAGATGGCGTACAGCAAATCCTGACGCACAGCATCAGTTGCCGCGCGCATCACATGGGAGCAGGATCGGAGGTCTGCATTAACAGTCCTCCCGCTCCCTTGATTTAAGCCGGTTAGAGGGAGGTCCTTGATCACCCCAACCAAGCCTGCTCCTCTAGCGGCGGTCATTACTGTCCGTCTCTGGAGGGGTACCGGCATGGTGGCACCCCCCTGATGAGCGGGGTATGGTACTGCTCTGGATCCGTCACTGACACAAGTAGTCACTTGACAGGTTGGAATACTTTGTAGCCATTATAGTAGAAAACATTACGAATATATTGGCAGACCTGTGTAAATTTCCCTGACTAGTAGAATAAAAGACATCAAAATGTCCCCAAGTTTAACCTTGCTGTTGATACAGAAGAGGATGAAATCACATTGAAGCGATTTCCAATACTACAACACGACAGAAGGCTTCCTATTTTGCTACTCTCTATTTACTTCTCCAATACAGCAGCATAAACTAAGAGAAAAACAACCAAACTTAGAATAGACTGTATTTCTAACCTCCCACATGAACCGTTCCATTTTTCCTTGCTGCTCCTGATACAGAAACAAAGTGATGAAGGACAGTCTGAAAAAGGTATATATGGAGAGAAACAGTGACCAATATACTTCCCTTCTTTCTTGTCACTGGTTCCGGGTACCCAGCTGCAACCCGTACAAAACACTCTCCAAGTGTTATTTTAACCGAAAAAGGGACACTAGGGGGCGCTCGCGTACACCGGTTCGGAAAAAATATAAAACAGAAAGAAATGATTGCGTGATATTGTATACAAAGGTGGCGCTGTGATGGTACTAAAGACATAAAAAATAAATATATGAAAAAATATGAAAACAAATATTATGTATATATAGTGCTGAATATGTTCCATCTCTATTGTCCTATGTATGTGTAAAAAATGAGAATAAATGTATACGTTACTTAATAAATGAAAATGATGATGTGATGTATGAATTTAGAAGAGAATCTAAGTGTATGTGTTATTGAATCAATGGATATGATGATGATAAAAAATAAATAAAAATGATGAATAAAAATGATGATGATGGAAAAAATGAAAAAAATGAAAAATAGTCATGAAAAATAGTGAAAAATGAATAATGAATAAAAAATGAATAAAAATGGGTGTGAAAATTTTTTTTGTCATTGGTGTTCTTATTGTTTCTTCTATTTCCATTAAATAGTGAGAGGCCAATTACATATATGTCAGTATATCTAACTCCATATTCAAACCTCCCTTCTTGAAAGTTTTTAATTTAAAAATCCATTCGGTTTCCCGTCTTGATAGATTGTCAACCGTACTGCCCCCTCTCCAGTTGGGGGGACCCAATCTATCCCTATGATTTTTAGGGTATCTAAAGAGAATTTTGGGCACATATTGCAGTGTCGGGGAACACTATGTTTGGTATCCTTATTTTTTATATTTCCGAGATGTTCTAGTACTCGTTCTTTCATCGGCCTTATCGTTCTTCCTACATATTGTAGCCCGCACCCACATTCTAATAGATACACTATGTTCTTAGTGACACAATTTATAAAGTGTTTAATGGTATATATTTGGCCAGTAGATGTACCTACAAACTGATTTATTTTTCTGGGGAGTGATATACACATTTTACAATGGCCGCATTTATGAAACCCATTTGGTTTCCTACCTATAAACATATTGGAATTTTGTACCGTTATTTGTTTTGGAAGGACACTTGGGGCCAATACTGTTTTTAACGATCCTGTCTTTTTAAAGATTATTTGTGGTCTATCTGGTATTGTCTTGCCTAAAATTTCATCGTTTTTTAGTATGTGCCAATGTTTATTGATAATTTGCTTGATTTTGTTGGCTTGGGTATTGTATTGTGTAAAAAACGAGAAACTGAAGTCCCTCCCCTTTGATGTATTGAGAGACTTGTTTTTGTTCCCCAGTAATTTTTGTCTATCCACTACCTCTACTTCACGGAGGCTGCTCTCTAGTTTATCTTCCGGATAGTTCTTCTCTAGAAATTTTTGTTTAATCTCTTTAGCTTTTAGTTCAAAATCCTCTCTCTTTGTACAGTTTCTTTTTACCCTCAGAAGTTGGCCCTTTGGGATGTTGTTGAGCCACTGGGGGTGGTGGCAACTATTATAATTTATATACCCATTTCTGTCCGTGGGTTTACTGTAGTTTCTGGAACATATCTGATTACCTTCTGAGAATAACTCCACGTCCAAAAACTCAATTTGTTGCTCCTGTATATTTGAGGTGAATTTTAAATTGAATTTATTATTATTGGCATATTTAATGAATTCATTTAGATTTTCTTTTGACCCCTTCCAAATAATAAGAATATCATCTATATATCTCTTCCAAAGCACCAGGTTTGCACCGAATGGATTATTATTCCATATGGATTGATGTTCCCACTCTGCTACGAACAGATTTGCGTAGCTCGGTGCAAACCTGGTGCCCATCGCAGTCCCACATAGTTGGAGGAAAAAAACGTCCTCAAACCAAAAGTAATTATGTTTCAATATATAATTGATACATTTCAAAATAAATGATTTTTGTAATGGATTCATGTCTGTATCTCTCGATAAGGTACTGTTTATCGTTTCCAAACCCTGTTCATGGTCTATAATTGTGTATAACGAGGAGACATCTAATGTAGCCCAAAAATATCCTGGGGACCACGTTATATCGTTCAATGTATTAAGAAGGTGGGTAGTATCTTTAAGATATGCCGGGATTTGGGGGACATATTTCTGGAGAAAGTAATCTACATACTCAGATGTATTACATGTAACAGAGTCAATCCCACTGATAATGGGTCTGCCTGGCGGCTCCTTAAGATCTTTATGGATTTTGGGAAGGAAATAGAAAACCGGAAGCCTGGGGTATTCTTTTTTTAAGTAATTAAACTCCTTTTTATTTAGGATGCCTTGTTCAAGACCTTCCTCTAAAATGTTATATAGGGTAATACTAAAATCCTTTGTAGGGTGCTTCCCTAGTTTTTTATAAGTGATAGTGACCTCCAGGATTCTTCTTGATTCCCTTATATAGTAATGGCGGTCCATTATCACCGTCGCTCCCCCTTTGTCAGCCTGTTTAATCACTATATCGTGTTTTTCCTTCAATAATCCCAATGCCTCTTGTTCTTTTTTATTTAGATTATATGATTTAGTTTTGTGGCCCAACTTTTCTAAGTCTCTTAGTATGAGGTCAGTGAATACTTCTATGTGTTGGCTTTTTTCATTCTGTGGGAAGAATTTTGATTTTGGTCTAAGGTCTGTATGGGAGAATTGTTCTACAGTAATCTCACTATTGGTGTCTATTCTCTCTGGTCTGCAGAAAAACCTTTTTACAGTTAACTTCCTTAGGAACTTCTGAGCGTCTAAAAACAGATGAAATTGATTTGGACCTTTGGCCGGTGCGAATTTTAATCCCTTACTTAAAAGACTTATATCATTTTGTGTCAATGTAGCAGATGATATATTGATGATACCTTCTTTTTCTGGACTTAGTACCTGTTCATCTGGTGTCCCCTTTCCTCCCCCCCTCTGGCCTCTTGTTCTTTTGTGTATTTATTTTTTTTCCACGGGCTCTGTTCTAGGGGTATGTACCTGTTTCTTAGCTCTATCGCTTCTCTCCTCGGTGGGGTTTCCTTTCTTTTTGTGCCACCCTTTCGGGATGGCTCCCTGTCTAAAAAAACCTGTTCACGTTCAAACTCTGTGTTTGTGTTATTAGTGTCACTCATCCCCTTTTGTCTTGTGGGTGAAGAGATTTGTCTAGTTGGTGAAAGTATTCGTCTATTAGGTGAAAAAGATTGAATTCTAGACCGTGTAAGTGAGGGCTGAATCCTGGGCCGTGTGTGTGAAGAATGGCCTCTATCTTGTTGTTCAAAACGAGTGGCCCTAAATGGAACGGTTCCTCTATGTTGTCTGGGACCATTCTTAAGTGCTTGGTAATTGTGGACGTTATGACTATACTGATATGTTGACCTTGGTGTATGAATTCCTCTTTCCATATTTACACAATACAATACCCAAGCCAACAAAATCAAGCAAATTATCAATAAACATTGGCACATACTAAAAAACGATGAAATTTTAGGCAAGACAATACCAGATAGACCACAAATAATCTTTAAAAAGACAGGATCGTTAAAAACAGTATTGGCCCCAAGTGTCCTTCCAAAACAAATAACGGTACAAAATTCCAATATGTTTATAGGTAGGAAACCAAATGGGTTTCATAAATGCGGCCATTGTAAAATGTGTATATCACTCCCCAGAAAAATAAATCAGTTTGTAGGTACATCTACTGGCCAAATATATACCATTAAACACTCTATAAATTGTGTCACTAAGAACATAGTGTATCTATTAGAATGTGGGTGCGGGCTACAATATGTAGGAAGAACGATAAGGCCGATGAAAGAACGAGTACTAGAACATCTCGGAAATATAAAAAATAAGGATACCAAACATAGTGTTCCCCGACACTGCAATATGTGCCCAAAATTCTCTTTAGATACCCTAAAAATCATAGGGATAGATTGGGTCCCCCCAACTGGAGAGGGGGCAGTACGGTTGACAATCTATCAAGACGGGAAACCGAATGGATTTTTAAATTAAAAACTTTCAAGAAGGGAGGTTTGAATATGGAGTTAGATATACTGACATATATGTAATTGGCCTCTCACTATTTAATGGAAATAGAAGAAACAATAAGAACACCAATGAAAAAAAAAATTTTCACACCCATTTTTATTCATTTTTTATTCATTATTCATTTTTCACTATTTTTCATGACTATTTTTCATTTTTTCCATCATCATCATTTTTATTCATCATTTTTATTTATTTTTTATCATCATCATATCCATTGATTCAATAACACATACACTTAGATTCTCTTCTAAATTCATACATCACATCATCATTTTCATTTATTAAGTAACGTATACATTTATTCTCATTTTTTACACATACATAGGACAATAGAGATGGAACATATTCAGCACTATATATACATAATATTTGTTTTCATATTTTTTCATATATTTATTTTTTATGTCTTTAGTACCATACATCCTATCACTTAGATATATTCAACACTATATATATATTCTTCTACATTTTTTATATATTCATCCCTTTATGTCTCTAGTACCATACAAAATATGCAGATCTTTGAACCCAATAAAGTACCTATGGAAGGAAAAGAAAAAATACACTGTTCAGTATATAATTTAGAATATTCATTTAATAATACAACCTTCATGTACCGGAGACAACATAAGAGTAATACCTTTATTCGTGGATGCAATCTCTCCCCCCTGTCCTTGCTTTAAGTCTCGGCATCCAGTACCATTCCATACACTTCAAATGATACAAAGAGACACCGATAATGCTATCCGCGGCGCCCGATGGTCCCAATGTGCCCTGGTTGCGGCCCGGGGTGTCCCCGGTCTCCGGTACGGCTGGACAATATAAGAGGATATGTCTGCATGTTCTGATGTGCATGAACGTGCAGTAATAAAGTTTTTTTTACTTACCGATGTTTTCTCTATGGCACGCATCTCCACGGCATATACGGAGGGTCAGAGGGCTAGACGGCACGTCGATAACGACGCACGGACTGACGTCAGACGCCGGCAGATTAGGATGACGCCCGGAACATTTAAAAAGAAACACACAGCAAGCAATGAACACTCCTGATGAAGTCTATTTTGACGAAACGCGTAGAGGATTTAAGGATTTTATAGAGCTCTTTTATTCAAATTTTTTATTTATCTATGGTTTTTTAAACATCCTTGAGGGGATATTTGTTATACCTTTTTATCGTTTTGGCCTATAGCCTACAAATAAAAAATTTTTGATTGGAATATAGTGTGGTCTTACCTCTATTCCATCCCAAAGCACCAGCTCACATCCGGAGAATACGAAAAGAATCCAACAGCACGGAGAAGGAATACAAGGAATACATATCGGATAGGCGAGATACCCCTGTAATAAGTGTAAGTACCTCTCCATATTTGCGGGTCACACTATTGCTTGGTACAACACCATTGTGGTTTCCACGTGTCTTCTGTTTCCTTGCATATTCCAACTATTTATCTACCTGGAGGACTGGATGTTTTATGATGCCTGAAAGTTTACACAAAGTGTGAGTGTATTATTTAGTCGCACAGCGCCACCTTTGTATACAATATCACGCAATCATTTCTTTCTGTTTTATATTTTTTCCGAACCGGTGTACGCGAGCGCCCCCTAGTGTCCCTTTTTTGCTCCTGATACAGTACTGGTCAGAGTTGTGGGCTCTTAAAGCCTTTCTAATTTAGTTTGTGTTATACACTGTATTTTCTTGTGTCTAGCTCTTTCTTTTTGTTTCCCACATTTCTGGTCCGTTTTGTTGTATTTTGTATCATGGCTGCAATCTTGGATCTTGTTTAGCACGGGATTCTCTGCGACCGTCTTGTCAGAACTCGTTTTTATCATTTTTCAGTGTCACGGGAGCCATCTTTTTTGGTGTCTGAACAACTTTTTAATAGTTTTCGGTTGTTGCATTTCTCCTTTTCTCTGCAGCTTATTACTGTATACTAACTATTATCTACAGGCCTCCTGGAGTATGCCTCTCAGGTCCTCCAATAAAATAATTTAAAAAAAAATGTGACCCCTGCTGCATGCTAGGGATAACCACTTTTATAGGAATCGCTACCAGTGTGGGAAGACCTAGGGCAGAGTCCACTTCTTGGCAGATTACCATTGCGGTCTGCAGTGGTCTATTATTACCACTTGCCCTGGTTCAGCAGACTAAATCATTTCTTGCCTCAGTGCAGCAAAAATTATTCTGACCAAGTTTCAGCCCTGAGTGGTTGATACCTCTGTTCCTGATCTGGCTGATCCCACCACTTCGTGGCATGTTGTCATTACCGTAAACTCATACTGTCCTCTTGGACACTCCCAGGACACCCAGTCCATTATTAAAGCATCAGTGGCTACCTGAGAGCAAAAGGGTCTGGCTAGGGTCTTTACACAGCTGCCCCAGATCGCTCATCCAGATGACCTTAACCCCCCTACAGAGATGGAGGACAGACAAGATTCTGAGCGTTCAGATAAGGATATGAGCAACTCTTCAAGGAGGCCCGGCAAAGGTCCCAAATTCTCATCTGATAGGCCTAAGGGCAAAGGACCCCTGCGGAAGGCTCGCCGCCTTGAGGTTCCGGACCAAATGCCACCCCACTTCCCCACCTTGTATGACGAGGGGGACATAGAACCTGGCCTATCATTCATTGACTTGTGGCAAGCAAAGGATCAATCTGCTTCTGATGGCGATTTAGAAGCAGAAATTTGGCTTGAACGGATCTCCCTTTAAGCCCGGAAGTCAAGGGTGGGAGATAATGAACAGAAGTTGTTGTTCCCATCGACTACACCTTCTGAAGGGGAAGAACTTCTGAACTCCAGTGGCTGACAGTTGTTCAACTCACCTGTTGTTCTCTTTAAATCAATTTGTTATGTTACATACTACTTGTTATGTCCTGTCTACCTATTGTACAGTGCTATGAAATTTGATGGTGCTATATAAAACAATAAATAATAATAGCATTCATCACCCTTGGTCCTCTGAGTGGTCTCTGCCAAATCACCTGGCTCAGTATGTGCACCGCTTGGGTGAAGAAACCTCTGGACAAAGAGTTTTGCAACCACCTTCGGGATGCCTCAGACCATCTCTTCCAAACGGTGGGTGTGTTCATGTCCTGTTCTGGAAGGGATCCTTGAAGATGTATTGAAAAAAGTCTGCGTGTTCCAGCAACCATCGACCAGGTGCGTTTTTGGCTGGGCTGGTCAGCAGCAGGGCCGGGCCACCAGCTGCTTTTGGCCCTCAGGCCCCAGATTTGGACAGACCGCTTCTTTTTTCCCGCGGCCACAGTTACAGAGTTGGAGGTTATATGTCACAGAAGCTTCTGTGCCCTGGGCTCCTGGAGGGGACTGGGGGACAGCCTCCTTACTATAGACCATGGGGCCTGGCCTTGGAAGGGGTTCTGTTTTTGGGGAGGTTGGTACACAGGGTCCATTGGGACTACTTCTTCCCCCTGGTACAGAGTGCCATGTTTCCCAATTACCAGACACTCTAAAGACTGTTTAGTTCAGATGCAGATTTGGGGCACCTGCATTTTGGGAGGGAGTGTATGTGTGGTGTTTTACTCTCCATTGGGTCAGCACTTACAGGGCAGAGACCTCCACCACCTGTATTTGCACCAGGATCTGATATCCGGCATGTTTCGGCCAGAAATCAGGGAACCACCATTATTTACCTTCTTCCCCTCTACAATAGCAACCCCCTTTGTTCTGAATTTTCAACATTTAGGGAGTGTTGTGTAGGGTTGCAGCTGTATAACCGATAAGGAAGGGAAGTATTGTTTTTTTTATTTTATTATTTTCACCTTAGCACAGGCCCTGGTATTCACAAATCTTTGGGAAACCATCCAACATTTGTGCCTGACCTCACAATGCTCTTTTGGCTGAAGCGGTACAAACTCCCACAGACACACTCGTCTATCTTGTGGAAAACCTTCCCAGAAGAGTGGAGGCTGTTAAAGTCACAAAGCAGAGGCCAAAGTGATACTAGGCTTTACAGGTTTTGGAATGGAATGTCGCACAATATAAATAAAAGTCATGTCGTGGATGTATGTCAGTTTATATAGTCTATATAGTGTGTGCATGTATATATATATATATATATACACATATATATATATACATATATACAGCGCTGTGCAGGCTAAGAGGTCTAAAAAGGCAGCACATGATGCCACAATCTAATCAACAGATGAGAAACAAAGGCAATGGCCTCTATCAGTCTGGAAAGGGTTACAAAGCCTTTTCTAAGGCTCTGGGTAGAGATCATAAGTACAAGGATTTCATGTGTACTTTTATATGAAACCTAGTATTTGCAGTAAATCAGGAACAGTGCATATTTTTAAAGAAATAACAGAAATATCTAATCATTGGTATAAGAGAATTACCAGAATGTAAGCTTGTGAGCAGGACCCCCTTTACCTATTGTATCGATTTGTCAATTCTAGTATTGTCATACACGTTGAATGTATGTATTGTAAGAATTGTTGGTGCAATATAAACAGATGACAATATTAATACAGTAATTGTATTTTTTTACAATTATCTGCTTGTCTTTGAAGGACCCCTTGTGGTCATATTGTGGTATTAACAAAAAAGGATACTTTTCAAGCAACACAATTTTCCCTAAAAAGTCTGTAATGTACCTTCTTTTTACAGGCCAGTGAAGCAAATTGTACAAAATGTATCTTGTCTTTCAGACGGCACCAACACTGGGGAATCGGTCCACCCCATCTCGGACTTTATACTTACCACCCCGGTTCCCTTTGAGGCCACATTTCTCTACCACCAAATCAAGCATTTTCTGTCCTCCCTATCCCTACCTCCGACTTGACCAGACCGCTGACGCCGTTTGAACTACTCTGTACGGACCCCTCTAGACATTCACACCTTCTCTCCACACTCTACAAACTCCTTTTGACATATCGTACCCCTAGAAAACCATATTTTCTCAGCCTGTGGGAAAAGGATCTGAACCGTTCCTTTGAGTCTGCAGACTGGGATAGGATGATATTTTTTGCCATTAGGGGGGTTACTTCCAGCAGACTGCAAGAGTCTGCATATAAGCTTCTTACCAAGTGGTATAGGGTGCCCGCTGATCTCCATCGCTTCCTTCCACAGGTCTCCCCCCTGTGTTGGAGGTGTGGATCCGCTGAAGGCTCCTACCTGCACCTGTGGTGGTCCTGCACCCTGGTGCAGCCCCTGTGGGTGGCTGTGGCCGCGGTGATACGGGCTGTCGACGACCCTTCCTTTCAGGCCTCCCCCGAGGCTATGCTTTTACATCACGGCCCCTCTAGCCTGGGCTCCTATAAGAGGTCACTCACCCAGGGCCGGCCCTATAATGGGGCAGACTGGGGCAATTGCCCCAGGCGGCACTTCTCAAGGGGCGGCACTTTGCCGTCCCAAGTGCCGCTGTTTTGTCAGCTGATGTGGCTACCGGCGCCGGTTTTAACATAAATGTAAAACCGCCGCCGTTTAATTACTTGCCTGCGTGCAGCGTGCCGATCGGTTCGGCTCTTCGTTCCACCCCCTTGATGCGCATTGACGCTCAAAGGGGCGGGCTCACGCAGAGCAGGTTCCCGTCACCGCGTGACAAGGAGAAGATCTCGAGCGAGAAGAGGCTGAAGAGCACGTTGGTGGAAGAAGAAAAAGTAAGTATTTAAAAAAAAATAAAAAATTGAGGTGATAAGCGGACCGATGGAGTCGCGGACAGACATTCATGCCCCTAGAGGGTTGCTGTGGAGAGGGGAGTCAGGCGACATTAACAATTGAATATCATTGAAACGTATTTGCGGGCCTACTCTATTTCAATCTGAATATTTTATGAAAAAGGAAACTGAAATTGGTTCTTTGGAGCAGTTGCTGTTTGCTTTGTACCACCAATTTTGGTTCCCATTTCATATTAAATAGAATATCGCCAATATGGAAGAAGGGGAGTGAACACCACCTGCACACATTTCAGACATGGTGCCACCATGTCTGAAATGTGTGCAGGTGGTGTTCACTCCCCTTCTTCCATATTGGCGATATTCTATTTAATATGAAATGGGAACCAAAATTGGTGGTACAAAGCAAACAGCAACTGCTCAAAACAGCACAAATGTATGACCTCAATACCTCAGCACATGAGAGGTGAGCTGTCAGCTCAAGTGTTAAGCCTGTTAAAATGGCTGTTTATGGAGGTTATCATGAACCTCTGAAATCACTGTTTTTTCCTCCAAATATGTATAGGATTTTTTGTAATAAACCTTCTTGGCCTTGGAGCAGGTTTAATGTTAACATACACTGGCTGTGCCTTCTGTTTTTGAGGTAACTACAGCTAATAGCGCTTGTGGTTATCTGTCCTATCTGGTTATCTAAAGAAAGGCCTAATTTTAAAGGGTGGGAAGGACATAATTTTAAAGGAAATATTCATGCCCCTAGAGGGTGGCTGGGGAGTGAGGACACAACAGGGTGGTTAGGACGATCTATACACAAAGGGGGGGGGGTGATACACATGGGTATAGGGGGCATTATAATTAACCAGTACAAAAGGAGGGGCACAAAGGGGCCTGGCAGGGGGCACAGTCAGATACACACAATAAGCAGCAATGTGGAAAGCATTTTTTATGCTCTTGACAGGTGTCAAAGCCTGTCCTGGTGTGTATTTGTTTATCTGTTTCCTGGCACTTTACTTACTGTAGGGATAAATAGAACTTTGTAATTTTTATTTATCCAGAGACAAAACGCCTTCCTGAATTTCTAGTCACGTCAAAGGACAAAACTCCAGACATCAGTGTGAGGGAAAGTGAAGGTATTGTGTTATTTACTCTATTTCAATCTGAATATTTTATGAAAAAAGAAACTTAAATTGGTTCTTTGGAGTTTGTGAAACACAATTGCTGATTTCATTATAGAGGGGACTATACACCACATATTGCTCCTTACTATACTTACTATATCTTTGTTTTTCTCATTATGTATTTGCGCCCCATGTGGAGGAGTATGCCTTTTAACCCCCTATATGCCACTCTGCCTTCAGAAATGCTCTGCGGGGATCTGGATCTTAGTCTAATAGTCAGACCTCATTTGAGGCAACATAGATTATAAGACGAGGGGTATTTTTTAATAAATCTATTTAAACTATTTATATAAATAAAGCTATGTAAAAATATGGAGTTTGCAGTTGCATGTAAATTATCACTTCCTAATTTTAGTTTTAACTATCATGATATGACATAATGGATGTAGGACAGTTTTTGCAGAATTTTTTTCCCCGAAGCGGGGGGGGGGGCAGCATTTCACACTTCGCCCCAGGCAGCACAATGTCTTGGGCCGGCCCTGCACTCACCATCCACTTTGTTGCTGCAGCCAGGGCCACCATCCCCTGTTTTTGGTGACGGGCTACGCCCCCGCCTGTTTTTGTGTGGCTGAGGAAGGTCAACTTCATCTGTCAGATGGAGGATTTGGTCATGACCTCCAGGGGTTTTGGATATAGAAACGGCTTAAAGTGGCTACCCTGGAGGGAGTTCCTGGCCTCTCCCTCTTTTCAGGCCGTTCTGGGTAATTTTATTGCAGCCCCCCCTGATCTAGACTAAAGTTGCTTGTCGACTTGTATGCATATGATTCGCCTCTGATTTCGACATTTTGCTCTACTGCGATGCCATTCTCTAAGTACGCTTTTGGAGACGGCGCTCCATCCATCCACCCGTCTATTCACGTGCAGTGTTATTGATGTTATTGTTTCTGTTCTCTTATTTTTATTTTTGTTTTCTCGCTTGTTTCATCTTGGCAACTCTCCGGTACAAGCTCATCTGTAGCCATACCCTGTGACATTGTACCTATGATATTATGCACACTGTATCTTTTTGTATGGTACATCAACCTTTGTCGCATTTGACGTATATTTGTCATCTGATATATCTTTTCGAACTGTTACCCTCTTGTGTAATACTCGCCCGATGCGTACAATTGTGTTTTGATGCCTGATGTACTATGTCCACCAACTTATGCAATGTTACTTTTTCAATAAACGGAGACTTGAAAAAAAAAAAAGTTTAAAAGTGTTGTACTTTATTATTTTTAGTAAATTAGATGACATGACCAAAATAAGGGTATCTAAAGAAATCCTGTCTTGTCCTGAAAAACAATATAATTTGTGTGGGTAACCCAAGAAGTTTTTTTTACAGCTAACCACAGGCAGTCCTGTCACAAAGGGGTTAAAGGGGCACTCCAGCCTTCATATTAATTAAAGTGTGCCTTTAAGTTTTACCAGCTATTTTCCATGATATACCGTCCACCAGTCAGCTCCATCAATGTTCAGACACCCATGTGTGGAAAGTGCTTCCACTGATTTCAATGGTAGCACTTTCCTGCCACTTATTGGCTGCTCCAACCAGAGTAGTCAGATCAAAGAGGATATATATCATTTGTTTTGAATAATGTATAATACAGATTACTTTAAAATGCATTCGTTAGTGAGACCGTTGGGGGCAGTAACCTGTGCCTTTAATATCTCTTGTGGGACAAGTGACTTTTTCAAAACAATATTTTTTTTCATTTTGTCTATTACATTTTCTTCCAACTTTGTGTCATTGCTGTTTATAAAATTACTAAAGGACCCCTTAGGGCTCTCTTTGCTTGATTGTCTGTTAGACTGCTTGACGGCCTAGTGCACCATTACGCAAGCAGCATTTCATATTTATTATACACAGGATCCGCCACTTTTAGCAGCAAGGTTTAACAATTATGATGGGGTGCACTAAGGCTCCACAGTGTGTAGTTTTCAAGGCTTCTTGGTGCACTGTTGTAACCTTTGATGTTGGCATTAATGACTTCTGGACTTCAAGGCATTTTTTATCAGCGTCTTACTTACGATTTTTTTTCTAGCAAAAACAGCACTTCGTACTTATTCAATAATATAACTGCTAATAAGTGAGTGCAGATTAGTGATGTCCGGATCATGAACGAGTCGTTCATTTGATCCGGTTCTTTTTAGTGATCCGGATGAATCGGTTCAGTAGACTGAACGATTCATTTGTAGCGGTTCAGTCTGTGAATCATTCAGCTGTAACCTGATCCTAGAGCTGTGAGTCATCTGCAGAGCACTCAGACACAGACTCTGGGGTCAGGTTACAGCTCATTAATTCACAGAGGAACGATGACTCATAGAGTCAGAGACTCGTTCAATGATTCGAATGATCCGAAGACTCGAATGATCCGAAGACTCAAATGATTCAATGATTCAAATGATTCGAATCTTACAGGGATCCGGATCTTACAAGGATCCGAATTTTACAGAGATTCGAATCTTACAGAGAATATTACTGATACCATACTTTTATAAATAAATACATTAATAATGTTCACACTGCCCCCAGGATTTAGATTCCCCTAAGTTTGCCCCCCTTTACCTATAAGTGCACATACAGTTAACTTTATTAAATTAATTAAATTAACCCACAGTCATCAGCATAAAATTAGCCCTTATACCCCATCAACCATAACTGCCCCTGAAATTAACCGTAAAGATCCCATTAACCATAACAGCCCCTGAAATTAACCCTAAAGACCCCATTAACCATAACGGCCCCAGAAATTAACCCTAAATACTCCATTAACCATAACTGCCCCTAAATTAATTGCATGTACTCCAGATAAATTACCTAATATATTGGTATGGTTGATAGGGTCTTTAGTGTTAATTTAGGGGCAGTTATGCTTAATGGGGTGTTTAGGGTTAATTTAGGGGCAGTTATGCTTAATGGGGTCTTTAGTGTTAATTTAGGGGCAGTTATGCTTAATGAGGTGTTTAGGGTTAATTTGGGGGCAGTTATGATTAATGGGGTGTTAAGGGTTAATTTTAGGGGCAGTCATGGTTGATGGGGTGTTAAGGGTTAATTTTAGGGGCAGACATGGTTGATGGGGTGTTTAGGGTTAATTTAATGGTGAGGGTTAATTTAATTAATTTAATAACGTTAGCTTAAGGTGCAGTTGCAGGTAAAGGGGAATGTAAATCCTGGGGGCAGTGATTATTAATGTATTATTTATAACAGTATGGTAATATTATCTGACTGATTGGAATCCCAATGAAGGCAGAGAGTCGTTCAAAGATCCGGATCTTACAATGATCCGGATCTTACAGTGATCCGGATCACTGTAAGATTCGGATCCCTGTAAGATCCGAATCTTTGAACGACTCTCTGCCTTCATTGACATCACTGGAGGCAGGGGGTAGGATTCATCATGAAAGGGGCGGGGCCAATCGTTAGTGTGCCTGCACGGAGTTACTGGAAAACAGTAACTCCTGTGAGTCACACTGAGTGATCCGAAGATTCGGATCATGAATCGGATCATTTCAGTGAACGAATCGAAATGATCCGATTCACTTTAAAGATCCGAACTTCCCATCACTAGTGCAGATTTCACAGCGTACTATTATCGCCACACAGCCAGATCAAAACCAAGGCACATACATAGGACGATGGCCCAGTATCTTGGTTTGGTCCAATGTCCCTATGTCCCCGCATAACACAGTGACAGCAAATGTCCCGTAAATTAAACGTCACTAAATGCGACAGCCGAAAGTTCTAGCGCTACAGCGCATGTCTCAAGCTCCAAACACATGAGTTGTACAAGCCCCTTTAGATCCTAGGCCCCCAACAGAGCCGTTTTGCTGGAGTCATCTGCCAATATTTTGTTTATGCACGTTTTGAAAAAAAAGTTACTTTCATTTGGCTTTTTGTAAGTTTCTGTGATATTTTAGAGATTCATAACAGGAACCGATGATGCCTCTACTGCTTAACACAGCCTTGTGGGACAGGGAAGAATGCGCAGGCTGATGACGTCAGCTCCCTCTCTCCACGTGTTTACCGTAAATACATGTCTGCCGGCTGCCGGGTAGCAGTTTGCAGATTCACTGTGTGTTTGGGGTTGAGAAGAATTAACAGGTAACAGTCTGAGTGCCATATATAATGTAATACATTTTTAAATGGTTGAGTACAATGTGTCCGGTGGTGCTTTATACATGTTTCCTTACGTTCGGGAACCAGCCTGCTTTGGGATTCATCTAAGCATATTTCAAGACATTTAAGGTCTCTTAGAATTTCTTTGTCGGACTGAATAACCTTGTAGACAAACTTTTTATTTTATTTTATTACCAGAATTCGACATTACTCATTAACTCAAAAACTCAACATGTAATGGTGTCCTTTACTAAGAGTGCAGGAGATAAATAGAACAGCTTCTCATCGGAATTGGTATAGGTTAATACATACTTCCTAACCTTTCCTTCCTGCATCCCAAGACAAAGGGGGTAGGGGCCACACAGTCTGGTGACCCTGCAGCATTGAGCTCTGGGGTACCCAGTACAGATACTGGGTGGTTTGGAGCTTGTTTATCGGCGTTTAGGCTGCGTGTGTCTTTAGAAATGCAATGCTGTCTGTGCACGGTGTATTTCACTGTGCATAGGCAGTATTTTTTCATAGCACTGTCCCGGGAAATCTGGCCCTGTCGACAGGTATGCTAATACAGTATAGGAGTCATGGCACAGTCATGAAGTGGTCCTGAATCTAAAGACAAGACCAAGGACTGATTAAGGTCCTACAGCAGGCTAGATTGGCTAAATGTTGAATGATAAAAAATGGTATGTGTATTTGCAGATATGACGGAGGACATAGGAAGACTTCTTGTCCAGTTTAAGAATGAAAATGGGGAAGTGCTGGGAAGCCCCTTTGATGTACCTGTGAATATAACACCTGATAAATTGCAGTTAGTCTGCAATGTTCTCTTAAATGAGGTAAGTCTGTTGAGCTATCAACCCTGTTGCAATCGTGTTTAACCTCCTACACCAAAAAAGCTAGCATTTAATTTTTTATTTAAAAAAAATAATTTTCAGGAGGATCCACCGCCTTTGGCATTTTTTGTCCATGAAACCGAGATTCTAACGTCCTTGGATAAGACTTTGGAGAAGGAGTCGGTGGAAACAGAAAAGGTCTTGGATATCATCTACCAGCCACAAGCTGTCTTCAAGGTCCGCGCTGTGACTAGATGTACCAGCTCCTTGGAGGGACATACTGAAGCAATCATTTCTGTAGCTTTCAGCCCAACTGGAAAGTAAGCTTGTGCTTTGTTATGAATATGAATTATAACTTAAACCTCTTTATGAACTCACTTGTATGTGATGTAGCTCTGTGTTAATGTTACTCTTTTCTTCAGATACCTGGCCAGTGGGTCTGGGGACACCACAGTTCGCTTCTGGGATCTAAACACAGAGACACCTCATTTTACTGCCAAAGGTATTCTGCTTGTTTTCTTCCTAAAATCTAAGATAACGTTGCTAGATTAACTGTATTGATTTAGAGAAAAAGCTGCTGCTATCAGGAGGAAATCCCTCCTGTCCCTTGACTCAACCTGCTTCTCATGCATAGGGTATATTTTATTCCCAGCATTCTTTTGAGTGCTATCTCATGATTTGTAGAGCATAACCCATGGACTATTGAATGTGTGTCTTTACTATACACCATATAAAGAGTACTCTAACTGGGAAGTTCTCTTCCGCTACACCGAGGCTGGCTCTACGGAATCTGCTGGCCCTGTTATATAAATAATATAATATCATGTAATGCCAATGCTGGTTCTCCGGAAGTAGGGATTAATGCCGTCAACGGAGTTGTGACTATTGGTCCAAAAAGACATTATTCACAGTTCATGAGTGTTATATGAAGGTATCGGTTAAACTTGTTTTAAAGGAAATAATCCAGTGCAATAAGGATCAATCACAGAATGCTTTCCATCTTCTAAAATCCAAAAATGACTAACAATAATCCCTGTAGGATATAGGTCTGTAATACATATATGTATTTAGTGCATTTGTTTGTTTGATTTTTTTTTATTTTTTTTTGTGCATCTCCTTTGGTTTCAGAGTTGGTCTCTTTTAATATGATAAGTATGTTTAGCTGATTGTATTGTTCTTGACATTTGTAGGACACACACACTGGGTGCTCAGTATCGCTTGGTCTCCAGATGGGAAAAAACTTGCCTCAGGGTGTAAAAACAGCCAGGTACATAAAACTGTGTTATTCACCGTTCTCTCCATTGATTGAAGGTTATCTTAGTAGAACCATTATAGTCATGTAGCCATGATTTTTTTTTTCTCTGTGATTTGTTTGTTAGATTTGCATTTGGGACCCCAGCACAGGCAAGCAGATTGGAAGAACGTTAACTGGGCACACAAAGTGGATAACATGGCTTTGCTGGGAACCTCTGCATTTGTAAGTAAGCTATTTTGCTTTATTACAGAAATGACAAAATCCATTGTAAGTTAAGTAGATGCGTTAAAGGGACACTCCAGCCATCATATGCACTTTAATGCATGAGAAGCTGAGAAGTCCCTTTACATTTATTTCATGGTGTCCCTGTTGCAAATGCATGGGGGAATTCTGCAGAATTCTGCAGAAATCTTGAGCCACAGAGGAGACAGGGAGTTGCAGGTTCTACATAAGGCAGGTGCAGGCAGGTCTCCATATATAACTCCACTTAATGGGACAGCTATAGATTTTGCAGATCTAATGTTCTTCTGGGTGTATTTCCATCCTTTTTTTTTTTTTGGCCTGCCCAACAATGTGTTTCTCGCTTCCAGAATTTTAATGGTAACCCCCTTTGCTCCCCCCTCTCTAGAAACCCTGAATGTCGATACCTAGCAAGTTCCTCCAAAGACTGCAGCATACGTATCTGGGATACTATTTTGGGCCAGTGTCAGAAGATCCTTACAAGCCACACACAGTCGGTAACTGGAGTGAAGTGGGGTGGAGATGGCCTGCTCTACTCCTCTTCACAGGACAGGACTATAAAAGTTTGGCGAGCCCATGATGTAAGTACACATCTTAAATTGTAATTTTTACAGCCTGGCTGCATCAGTGTCTAGATAGGGCACTCCAGAGATGATGTGTTTTCCTAATGCGGGGCCCTATCAGTATTTTAATTTTCTTGTTTACTATAGTTTTATAGTACATTTATCATAAATTACTATCCCTGTGTTGTAAAGATATAAAAATGCTTGAGCGGGCGTAACGATGCCTTATTTATATGTTCCAACACTTTTTCAGTGGTTTGAAAGGAAACAAGACAGCACTCTCAGTAATAACCAAAATACATCTACACAAAAATGTAATCATAAACCATATAATGATGGAATACGAAGCTTATCCAGCAAAAAACAATGGAATAATCTTTTACCGAAAAAAAAAAAAAATGGGATAAAATAGTTAACATACAGGGTATATAACATATGTATTTATAACTATGCTCATATAAATGATGAAATGAAAGTAGAAAAGATATATTATTAGAGGTGGAAAATTTCCTTTATATATAATCCATTGATCACCTAATAAAATAGTATTTTATGTTATTGAGAGAGTGATAGATTAGTAGGACAGCCACCCAGCAGAAGTGGTAGATGTTAATACAGTAATCACTCTAATGCCAAAATGATTGCACTCTCCAGTAAAAAAACCAAGGAGTGATTATTATGCCTACAAACCACTACCCATGATTGCTTTTCAAACTGTCTTTTCTAAGTAACCATTTACAAGGAATTTTCTCTTTCAGGGAACCCTGTGCCGGACATTACAAGGTCATGCGCACTGGGTTAACACTATGGCTCTCAGTACAGATTATGTCCTGCGCACAGGGGCCTTTGAGCCAGCTGAAGCCTCTATCAATCCACAGGATATGAGTGGCCCCCGTAAGTTATATTCACATTAAAGTGAAGTCCCACCATGTGGAGCTTATTCTTTATGGTGACGCTAATGAATATCCAATACCCCGGTTAAGAATATTGAATGTTAGAAAAGAAAAAAAAAATCCTAGCGGGTCAGTCCTTTCGGAAACCTCTGATCTCTGCTGCTGATCAGTAATTGCAGTAGTTGTACCTCAAAGTGAAAAGAGGGAGAAAACAGTGTTTCTACCTATTGAAAAAATACTCAAAAAATATACATATTTTAGAAACTTAATATTGAAATGAATGAAGCAGACCCCACTGATGTCACATGACAGATCAGTGGGATATCCAGTTAAAAAAAAAAAAAATACATGCCCAAACACCTCATTCCCCTCCCACTACAAATATACCTTTTTAAGAAAAATCTTGCCCCAATCCAAGCTTTTTTTTGTTTTTTAATCATCGGGACCTAATTTATGGAAGAAACTGTCTCTAAGGACTAGTAGTGTTTACCAGGAGGCAGTGTGATAGGGAGGTCAGGGTGTTTGTCTAGTAGGTTAGGCTAAAATAATGGGGCCAGAACTCGTACAAATGGCTGATATGCAAAAACTAGAACAGTTTAAAAAAAAAAAAAAACTGAAGATGTATTTTTAATCGGATATAAAATTTACAAAATTTACAAAAATGGTGACGGTCTCCTTTAAGGACTCCTTTTCTTTTTTCTAAAGAGAAAAATGTGACCTAAGAAATAAAACCCTTAATTTTTTACCTGGAGTCTGTCATTTAAACTTACAGTATGAGCTATTTATTGCTTTCTAATCTTTCATTTTATTTGATAGTGTGTATATTTAGTTATTTTACTTCTTGGGATAAAAACATATATATATATATATATATATATATATATATATATGGGTATGCGTTTAGTGTGTGTGCATAGAATAGTCTGTGTTTGGCATACATGGTATATGCATAAACGAATTCCCTTGGTGGCCTGCTGTGTTAAGAACACTAACAAGCATCTTCAAAGCAGAGTTTGATAAATGGCTAGCTTTTAGCTGATCCAGTTGTACTTTATCTTATGTGAGCTTTTTTCCCCCTCTCTTGATTTAGTGGAAATTCTGAAAGAGAAAGCTTTACAAAGATACAATCACGTTCGGGTATGTATAAAATAAGCTTGTCTTCTCTTCCTAAAATGTGCATCTTCCCCTAAGCAGTCATTTATTAAAGAGAAATGTCCAGTGGAAACAAAATATTTCTCTTTGGGCTCTAAATACGGACATACTGTTTTTGTACATGCTGTGACAAACCCTGTTGCATGAGGGCCATACATGTCACATTTAGGGGTCCTAAGCACAGTCCTCTAGGGCAATCTGAGTCGGGAACACCAGCTTTGAACAAAACAGCACTTTATTTTAATCGCTTAAACCCCTAAAAACCAAATCATAAAAAGAAAACCTAGCTCCCGATTGGAGCCCTCTCTAACTTAACTATGCTGGTCCAGACTGACCAGCCTAATCACCCACTAACTCGACCTCCCAGCCAGACCCAGCTACGCCAGGCTCTGGAAAACCTCCCCCAGACGGCACACAAAATGTCCAGGCAGGTATTGCCTCACTTGGCTCAGGGATGGTCTTTTTCTTCAGGGCCTCTCCTTGCCCTGGGAGCGCAGGGAACTTCCTCTTCCCCCAACAATCTCTCAGAGTATCAGGCTCCAGGGGTTTTTAATTCCCAGCACCTGTGCCTGATGCCGGCTCCATAGGAATCCCAGACCGGATCCTGCAGACTTCTTGCGTCCTGGAAAAGCCAGCATGGATTTTCCACAGAATGGGGGAACGGAGCATTGGCCCACCCTGCTCTCCAAGTGCTCCACTCCAGGGACCTGTATTTACGATCTGGATAGCACCTGTACCCAAATGCCACACAAAGCATCTCCCTGGGGTTTACACTGTCACAATGCCTAGAGGTCTCTAAGTAGTGAGATTTTTTTTCCTAAAAACCACACTACGCTTTCTGAGAATGCCACAAAACAGGGATCTATTGGCAAATTCCTTTTTCTTTGTTAGATGATATTTAGATCAGCTCAGAATTTGAGGCAGTATACAGAAATGGCTATAAAAGCACTGCACAGATCAGGTCATTATACCAAGCATAGAAACATGCCAATGGTTTATTTTCTAACTTGTAAGCTTATGTCCCCTATACCATTTGGACAGCACAGTTTAATATGATGCCATTATAAAATCAATAGACAATAATAATGTTGCCACATAGAACCAGTGATTGTGATCTTCTAAGGAAAATAATTGGTTCAAATGGCATTTAGATGTTCATACAAACATTTATTGAAGTCTAACAATTCATATTCCACCTTTATTACACAGGGACAGGGTCCTGAGAGACTGGTGTCAGGCTCAGATGACTTCACACTGTTCCTATGGAACCCAGCAGAGGACAAAAAGCCTATACAGAGGATGACGGGTCACCAAGCTTTGATCAACGAAGTTCTCTTTTCTCCTGACATCAGAGTCATTGCCAGTGCATCATTTGACAAATCAATAAAGCTCTGGGATGGCAAGACTGGGAAGTAAGTCGTGTTTTGATTTGTTGCATCCGACGCTTAAAGAAACCTAATTATGCCCAGTTTTGGCCACTTTAAAATAGTGAAGATTTCCAGTTTGTTTGGTTATTACAAAAATATGCAGTTCTGAAATCATCTGACTTCAAGTGTTAATCTAAATTAATTTGCTCTCAAATTGTTCTGGATAAACCAGTCACACGTTTTCTATGTTCCATATTTTTTATTAGAATTATGACACAAAACACTTATGTTAAGATTTCTGGAGCTTTTTGTAAAGATATATCAGTCTCTAGGCTTCAAGGGTCACAACCATGCCGTGTTTTGTTTCAAATTGAGCCTTGCTAGATTATTTAAATGAAAATTGAAGTAATATGCATAATATCCTCATGCAACAACATACGGGGTTCCTGGTCTGTTTACAATCCTCAAATTATTTAACTTTTTTATTTTGTTCTTTAACCCTAGATTCATTGCTTCTTTGAGAGGCCATGTCTCCGCCGTGTATCAGATTGCCTGGTCGGCAGACAGCAGATTATTGGTGAGTGGGAGCAGTGACAGCACTCTCAAAGTGTGGGATACAAAGACAAAGAAGCTGTCTGTGGACCTCCCAGGGCATGCAGATGAGGTATGTGATGCCAAGTTATCGTTGGTTCATAAATATATTGTTTCTTACTGTGCCACTTTAATAACAATCTCCCACATTTGCCCAATGTGCTACACCGTGCTAACCAATGTTATTTGTAAATTAACACCACTGTCTTCAGAGGACAACTAACTTTCTTTTTAATATTCTGTAGGAAGTACTGTGTTTGCCAATCATTAGGGTAGACATATGGCATTCTTTTGTCATTGTTTTATTATTTTGCACTTCAGACATGCACATCGCATCGTCCCCCTTTATTCTCCATTTAGACGTTGTTACAGCTGTCTGAGTCAAATCAACATCAATGATGGGTGTTTTAGAAGTTGGCTAGTTTTTTACTGTAATGTAATTTCATCTGCTTCATAAGGAAGAATACGCTGAGCTTCACAGTGTTTAATATAGTTGTCAAAACCACTGGTAACCTGTACTTTGTCAAAGCTGTGTGGTTGACTATCTAACCTCAGGGCAATAGGTGTCTGGCAAAACTAGCATTTAATCAAATTCCTGTCCTGAGGATCGATCCTTTCTCACGTTTGCACCTTCACAAAGCTTGTCTGAACCAAGCAACATACAGCGCAAAGAATAATCATGCAGATCCGGAGGAAAGGAAGTTCAAATGTCTTGTAATCTGCAAATCAAATAACATAGGCTAATTCAATTGTAACGTGCAGGATTTGGGAAGGGTGACGCATTGACTGTGGAACTCCAAAGGAACTAAATACCCAAACCTTAAAGAGAGATACATAATTGCACATATGTCTTAAAAGTAGCCCCACTCACTTTGGGTTTGACCTGAGCTTTAAAAAGTTTAAAGCTTTAACTTTAAACCTAAAGTTTTTAAGCTTTTAAACTAAATGTATTCGTTAAAGTCTTCTACTTTTATGTTTTACTAGGTTTTTGCTGTTGACTGGAGCCCAGATGGACAGCGAGTAGCAACTGGTGGAAAGGACAAGTGTTTGAGAATGTACGTATTGTGTAGATTTATGATATGAATATTTAAGGGAAAAAAATAAGCTAACATTTAGTTAAAATCTAAAATTACAGGACATCAGATAGGCCAATAGCTTTTTTTGGGGGGGTGGTTTTTGAATAATCAGGATTTCTCATTTGCATCTTTCATTTAAATACCATCATGTGTAATATACAGTTTGTTTTTTGTTTGCAACATAGTTCGTATAGAGATTCGTACAGAGGCATTTTCAATGTTCATTTAATTAACTTAAAAGTACATATTTGCAGTGATCCTACAAATAACTACCCTCCTGACTTTTTGTTATCTAGATGGAGGCGTTGAGGAAACTAAAAGAGGTTCTTGGGACTGCTCCTGTGAAAATTAAGACTACGGTTGTGTTCCTGCCATGAAAGTGGTAGATCCTGTGCCTGGTCCATATGAACTCGACCTGAAGACCCAAGTTTGAATTTTCAATAGAAAGCTCCATTTTCAGAAAGGGGCAGACCATGCTTCCATAGTAGGCAATGACCGCCTATTTCAGTCTCTGTCTCAACAACTGATCGTACCACGGAAAATTTTTATTAACTGTACACCAACTGGGGGAAACCTAAAGCTTTTAATGGGGCCCCTTGCAGAACTGGTTGGATGGCTGTGCTAGTTTTAATGTATGTTAAGTACACTTACCTTTAAGTGGAGGTCTATATATTTACACCATAATCTGTGCCGTATATCGGAAATTAAATATATTTGGCTATAGTTGGTCTGTGTATTTTATTTACTATTTAAACACAATCACACCGGTATGTTTTTAACTGGTCTGATGTTTTGTGCGTGACTTGTTACTGTAGATTAATGATGCATTTTAATATAAACAGTGGCTGTGTGGTCCCTTTTCATGGTGTCCTGCTTGCAAATGCATGGGGGAATTTTGCAGACTCCCCCGTCATATGTCTTTGTCCCCCTCACCTATTTTCTGTGCTGAACGCATCTCCCTGTAGCTGACATACTTACCGCCTGTCAGCTCCAGTGCTGGCTTGGTGAATGCAATGGGCACATGCCCAGAAAGTGCTTCAAGCACCCAATTAGTATCAATGACCCTCAAACCACAGAAGAGGACAGCTGCAGCTCCTACCTTGGGTTAGTGTTTTGTTTTTTCATTATTTTAACAGAATACATACAGAAGTACACGCAGAGTATTTTAATGTGGGTTATTTTCCTCCATTTCCAAAGGCAGTCAACTTTCCCTTTTAATGATTGATTCATATTCATAATGTCCCTAAGCGCAGACTTTTCTACAACGGCCTACATGGTGCTCTCCAATTAGTCGGGTAATAAGTTGGCTTCCTTTTACACTGGAATATGACCAGAACGCTATATGTGGGCTAGAAAAAAACCTTTAGCTTTTTTTTAGGCAAGATGAATATAGGGACTGGATTATTGAATATATCCATAATGCTGCCATACAGGCAGCTGGGCCCTTGTATATCCAGTTTGTTGAGCCATAAGAAAAAATGGAAATATACACTTGGTTATTAAAATGGTACACTTTAGGAGGACAAACACCTACTGGATCAATGTGTATGTGCTTCCAGTTCTCTGATAGAGAATAAGTATAGCTCTCTTCATATAATAGCATGTATTGGCAACAATTGGTAGTTGGACAGAAATGTAGTGTGCATTAAGCAACAACATGGATCCCTGCCAAAAGTAGACTGAATAACAAAGGGGGCTACCTGTGGATCTGTGTGTGGTAACTGAACATAGCCTGGAGGTATATTTCCCATTTTCTTTTGTTGAGTGCTGGTTTGCACAATATGTAGTAAAATACCGGTAGTTTAATTTAGATCACAGCCCCATATCTGTCACAAGAGGGCACTAAATATCAAAAAAATTTAGTTTGCTACTTGCATAGTGAATATAGTGTTTTTGTGGGGAGTTCTCTTGCATCAGTCGGCTTGTGCAAAAACTGACCTCCATTCTAGTTGCATTTTGCTCACAATCTCCATGAAAAGGCAGAGGCATTGTATATAAGTAAGGGGCATATCTGTGATAAAATTTGCACTTGTGTAATAACAATACTGATTACCAGGCATTATACAAAAGTCTATGCTGAGTATGATACTCCAAATTCTTTCAGGGCAAGTAATATTGTTGTCCTAAAAAGAAATAAAGTTCTATAAATCTGTTTCAGCGGTGGTTTGTGCACAGACCTATCACATCAACAACTAGAAACAAAAAATAATTTTTATTAAAATCATATGAAAAGTAAAACATGTCTAAAGACATGTCTGTCTTGATTCCGGAGGACTTACTATTAAACATATCTTCAAAACTTAAAGCACTTTAATATATATGATACCTGAGTGCCCCCTTTACATTTTTGTGTGGTCCCCCTTGCAAATTCTTTGAGGGAGTCTTTGGGATCATCCTCCCCATTCACTATTTACTGTGTGGGAGATGTTTGGCCGAAAGTGTCTTCTGTCTGTGCCCATGCTGTGTAATCTCCACTAGTCTGCTCCAGCCTATTGATTTAAATTTTAACACATTTCTGCTACTGATTTAAGTAGCCAATCAGTGGCAAGGATCATCGACATTGGAGGAGAGTGTGGCGAGGGTATTGCACTGCCAGTTCTGGCCTTGAAGCCATTTTGAATGACATGTCAGTGGTTTCTGTCTGAGACTACATTGTTTGACATATTTGTTTTCTGGGAGTAAAGCTGCTGCTGACAGCTATTGCTCTGAGCTGTGAACTTGGCAGTGAATACGAATGAGGGTCTCTGTGTATTGTTATAGTTATTTGCTACATGCAGTGGTGTATTACGGCTACTGCATTCACTGCAGGGCATGCATGACGTCCCATCCCATGCTCTGTGTCTGTGCCTTTTAATGCAGTCTATGGAGGCTGTTCCCATTGAGCAGCAGCACACTGAGGAACCTAATCACCTAAGAGGGTAATCTGCTCCTCCCCTGGTATTGCAGCAGAGACCTTCATCTCCCTAGACTTGCTAACCCCAGGCCTAGGCCAGCATGCCTATGTCACATAATGTCTTTTGTGTGTTCTCTTCCTCTCATCCCTTTTCTGTGTTAGTGGGGATTATTCATCAAACAGTACACTGAAATAAACATTTCATTTTTTTGTTTGTTAAAAAATATACACCCCTTACTATAATGTATACTGTAAATAAAGCAGGATAAAATATTTTATCTCATCGCAATTTGGGCAAAACACACATTTTTTTCTTATCCTGTTTGTGTCTCTATTTCTGAAGCTGCACCTTCCGTTGCTAGAAAAAAAGTGAGAGTTGATTTTATTTTAGTCACTTTCTAACAGCCAACAGGTTAAAATTCCAACGTGACATCTCCCATCAGCTGCTGTAATGTCCTCAACATTCAGCTATTGGTGCTTCCACTTTAACTACTTACCCTGCTACATTTAATTGTGTAGATAAAACCTCCCATGTGGCCACCTTGCAATACATAGGAATGTAACCCACCAATATGATGTCCTATCAAGACACAAAGCTGGTGGACAGGTAAGGTAAGTGAATGCTTCTGCCCCTTTATCTGACCATGCCCCCAATGGGCGTGTCCTGGTTTTGGCACCTAAATTGTTTGGGAGGGGGGGGCGTCTTATTTAGTTTTGGTAAAGACCACCCTTCTAGCCACAGTTTAAACCCATACCTGGGAACTACCCAACCTACCAGGAGCGCTCCCTCTTCTGGGGAGTGGCTGTGTGGGGGCAGGGCTAATCCTGGACAGCATTGAGTAGTAGTAGGTAAAACAGTTGGGCACGGCCAAACACTGCTCACCCTACCTAGAAGAAAAGAGACGTGACCAGGAGAACTAGGGAAGCAGTCCGTTATCTGGGGAGTTCCTAGGTATGCTCTGAACACAACGTCTAAAATAAAAATGTCCTTCTTTGGCCATTTTAAATGTTGGGGGGTATGTCCTGTTCATATGGTAAAAGTTTAATGGGGGCATGTATAACTCATTGTTAGATGTTAGATATATCCTATATAATATTTTGTGGGACATCTGCGCCAAAAAAGGGGAAAATAGAAAGTGGCAGAGTAGAATAAAAAGTTCAGCGGCGCCAGATAACACCAACGAGCGCATTCCCGACACCTATTAGAAGATACAAAGTAACAAGGGTAAGATATATCCTATGTAACGTATACAACAACATACTTAGAACATCAATTTAAAATTCACACAAGCTAACCTTAGCAGGAAAGAGCAGAACATTGAAACTATGAGGCCAAATCAAACTATTTTGTGTTTATTTTTAACATACCATGGGATCAGATATTCAAGGGATAGAATGTCAGTGAGCTGGAATTCATATGAACTCATTCACCTTCCTTTCTGCACTACACCCTAGTCACGGGAAGGGATGTGTATACTGGATTCTCTTTCACATAAGCATTATCAATCATGAACAGATATGACTGCAAGGCGCTTGTAATTTAATACCAGCTAAACTCAACAACCCTTGCAATTCTTGTAAAGCATGCTTTATTCACCTGGGAGTACGTTGGTCTCTAACCATTAAAGCAGGTGTCCTTCTTTTCTAAGATATGATCATTGAATTAACTAATAGAAAAAAGCAGCCTAGATTAGAATGATGTAATTTCTCTTAAAACGAAAAAAATATTGTTACTCTTGTGAGTAAAAGTATAATTTACAGAATATTGGAGGTGTAAAAGCAGTTTTGTGTATATGGACCTGCTAACCCTAAGCCAGTATCGCTGCCAATGTCACATGATGTCTTTTACTGTGGGTTTCTTTACCTTTAGTCCTTTTTCTCTGTTAAAGGAGAATTTTTCACCAAACAGTACACTGCAATAAAAACATTTCATTTTTTTTTCTGTGAAAACACTCCCCGTTACAAAGTATAGTATTTCTTTGCCATTCCGGTATAACACACTACTTTTCTTTTTTGTGTCTCTTTATTTCTGGACCTTCCTTTTCTAGAAAAAAAGTGAGAGTTGATTGTATTTCAGTGACTTTTTAACAGTCTAGGTTAAAATTCCAACATGACATCTCCCATCAGCTGCTGTGATGTCTTCAACATGCAGCTAATGGTGCTTCCACTTTAACTACTTACCCTGCTACATTTAATTGTGTAGATAAAAAATGCTGTTCTTCATCTACGTATACAATTTTAAGTAGGACAGTTCCTGTTTTGGAGCACTACCCTATCAAGCTGCCCTGCTGTCCCACTTTTACAGGCAATGGTAATGCGTTTGTAGCGCAGACCTCAATTGCAGCTCCCATGTGGCCACCTTGCAATACATAGGAATGTAACCCAGCAATGTGATGTCCTATCAAGACATTTTTCAATAATTAATAAAGTGGGTGGACAGGTAAGGTAAGTGAACGCTTCTGCCCCCTTATTTAATCATGCCCCCCCAACAAGGGTGTCCAGGTTTGTTGTGGGGTGTCATATTTACATAAATAGTTTTGGTAAAGACCACCCTTCTAGCCACAGTTTAAACCCATACCTGGGAACTACTCAACCTACCAGGAGCGCTCCCTTAGGGTGCGGCTGTGTGGGGGCAGGGCTAGTTCTGGACAGCATTGGGCAGTAGTAGGGGAAAACAGGTGGGCAAGGTCAAACACTGCTCACTCTAGCTAGATGAAGAGAGATGTGACCCGGAGACCCAGGGAAGCAGTCCTTCACTTGAAGACTCAGGTTCAAACGTGGAGAGTTCCCACGTATGATCTGACAACACCGTCTAAAATGAAAGTGTCCCTCTGGCCACTTTAAATGTTGGGAAGTTTATCATGTTCATATGGTACAAGGTTAAGGGGGGCATGTATAAAACATTGTTAGATGGATCTTACGTAATATTTGGTGGGGGATCTGCACGAAAGAGGTGGGGAAATAGAAAGTGGGAGAGTAGAATAAAAAGTTTAGCGGCCCCAGATACACCAACAAGCACGTTCCCGCCATTTATCAGAAGATACAAAGTAACAAGGGTAAGATACTTAGCACATCATTTTAAAATTCACACAAGCTAACCTTAGCAGGAAAGAGCAAAACATCGAAACTATGAGGCCCTATTTATAGCAATTCTCTAATAAGCTTTGGAGAAACCGAAATACGCATTCAAATCCTTTTTTTGTTTATTTTAAACATAACACGGGGATCCAATATTCAAAGGATAGGACGTCAGTGAGCTGGAATTCATATGAACTCATTCACCTTACTTTGTGCACTATACCCTAGTCACGGGAAGGGATGTGTATACTGGATTCTCTGCAATGTGCTTGTAATTTAACACCAGCTAAACTCAACAACCCTTGCAATTTTACAGAATATTGGAGGCATAAAAGGAGTTATGTGGAGTAATCAACAACTGAATTGTTCTTAATAACTACCCCTGATTCCCTATTACTTTATTATTCTTTCAAATTCTGTGGGGATGAAGCCAAAATCTGTTTTTTGTTGTTTTTTTCTTCAATTGTTCAAATAGAGGGGCTATTTATTATGGCTGAAGTCTCCCTGTTAATAATGGTTGGAACTGAGTCAATAACTCCAAGGGGTTGATGTTACCCTGCTCTTAGGACACATTTTTCTATGCATGACATGCTGTCTTGCCATGTTTTATGACTTATTCTGGGAATAAATAACTATACAGTTTTTGCTTTTGTCTCGAAGAAAAGCAATGTGTTACCCCTTGTACTTGAAGTATTCAACCTTAGACACTGGAAGATGTGTTTACCTAGCTGGTTGTACACTGCACAGTTGTGTTTACAGTGAAACCTCCCTCTATTAACCCCTTAACGACAATTGCCGGTCCTGGCACGACACGGAAAAGCATGTGCTTTACGACAATTGACGTGCCAGGACCGGCACGTCTTTAAACGGGTGCAGAAAGCGATCTACTTTCGCTTTCTGCACCCAAAAAGCGTTGCTGAATGCCTCGACCTCGAGGCATTCAGCAACGCCGCGATCGGCACGAAGGGGCCATCTCTGGCCCCTCCACGGGGCGTCAACATCCGCCATACTTTGTATGGCGGCGGACGCCCGTTTTAAAAGCGTTTAGGAGGCGATCAACGATCGCCTCCTAAACTTAAATGGTGTCGCTGGAATGCCTCGATCAGGAGGCATCCAGCGACACCAAACACTTACCTTTCGGTGGGCTGTGACCGCTCCGGAGAGCGGTCACAGCCGCAGCTGCCGGTGATCTTCGCCATCAAGGAAGATGGCCGCCGCCCTGCAAGAGAAACAAGCAAGTTTTAAAAGCTCGCTAGACGGTCTCCAGACCATCTAGAGAACTCTGGCTCCACTTGCAGGTTGAATACAGGTACTGCATTCACCATGCAAGTCAATGGAGCCCAGCTTTCTAATCACATTGTGATTAGTAAAAAAAAAATTAAAAAATAAAATAAAATTAATAATTAGAAAAAAATAGTAAAAAAACAGTAAAATGTAAAAATCATTTCCCACTGATGTCACTATCAGGGGAACCTCCAAGTTGAAAAAAAAATGTTTAAAAATGTTTTTTAAAAAAGGCAATAAAATATAAAATATATATATAAAAAATATATTTTTGTGAGCAAGTCCTAAAATTAGCATATTAGCTTAAAACAATTCTCGCATGGAAAGAGTTAAAATACTGGCATATTAAATGCCCGTGGGGTGTCTACTTTTAAAAAAGGTATGATTTGATGGGGTAAATTGAATTGGCCAGGTTCAACAAGGTCCCAATTAACACCGGGGGAAGGATGGCCACACATCTAATTTCCAATTAGAAAAATGCACACGTACCAAATGTGGCCTTTTAGTTCCCCCAAAAAATGACAAATTCATGCATGTGGGGTATCACTGTACTCAGGAGATGTTGCTGAACACATATTGGGGTGTCGTGTGACAGCGGCATATACCAGGAGCTGTAAATTCATACATAAAGTAGGTGTGTGTGGGAAAAATACACACACAAAAATACTACTGCAAACTTTGAAACAATGCTGGTGGTAAAATGTGTGCATGCAAAGAGTTAAAATACCAGCATTTAAAATACCCTGGGGTGTCTAGTTTTCAAAAATATATGGTTTTGTTGGGCACTGAAATGGCCCGGCTCAAAGATGTACCAAATAGGGCATGGGCAGTGGATCCCCAAATGCCAAAGTTCAACATTGAAAAATGCGCATGCCCCAAATGTGGCCCTTTTGCCCCCAAACAGCCAGGCAAAATCATTCATGTGGGGTATCACTGCGCTCAGGAGATGTTGCTGAACACATATTGGGGTGTTTTGTGATAGTGACATAAACGAGAACATTTTAATTCATACCTGAAGTAAAATGTGTGTGGCAAAACAAATGCAAAAAAATGACTACCACAAAGTTTGACAAAGACTGGTGGTAGATATGGTGCATGGAAAGAGTTAAAATACTAGCATTTGAAATACCCTGGGGTGTCTAGTTTTCAAAAATATATGACTTGATGGGGTAAATTGCATTGGCCGGGTTCAAAGATACCCGAAATGGCACATGGGGGGAAGAATTACCAGATTTGGAAAAAATGGCTTTGAAATAGCAAAACGCTACCTGTACTTATTGCCCCATAATGGGTAGAAAAAAGCAAAAAAACATAAAAACATTGGGTATTTCTAAACTCAGGACAAATAGTAGAATCTATTTAGCAGGTTTTTTCATTACCTTTTATAGATGAGTAAAAGATTTTTCAACTAAAAGTTAGAAACAGTCATTTTTTTCTAAGTTTTTCACCATATTTTATACTTTTTTTAGTAGTAAATAATAAGATACAATCAAAACAATGTCATCTAAAGAAAGCCCTTCTTGTCCTGAAAAAAACAATATCTAATGTGTGTGGGTTCAGTAAACGGGAAAGAAGAAAATTACAGCTAAACACGAGCAGCGCAGAAATGTTAAAAAGGCCATTGTCACGAAGGGTACAAAAAGTAAAATCAGCCTTTGTCACGAAGGGGTTAAACTCACCTCCTGTTGTTATCTTCTCTTATCATCAAGACTTCTCCTGGGAGCCTCCTCCTTCATTGAACCATTCTCTATCTTGCTACATATGACTCTTCTCTCTCACTTTATAAATCCAAATGGTCCAGAAAATTCTTCCGGAATATGTTGCCACTCGCTGGTACACAGCTCCTGAGATCATGTTGAATTCTAGGGTTATACCAAGTCCATCGATATCTGGTCTGTTGCCTGCATTCTGGCTGAGTTGCTTTCCAATAGACCCATATTCCCTGGGAAACATTACCTTGATCAGCTTAATCATATTCTTGGAATTCTTGGATCCCCTTCTTAACAAGACCTAGACTGTTTAATCAATTTGAAAGCTAGAAACTACTTGCTTTCCCTCCCTCACAAAAATAAAGTGCAATGGAATAGACTGTTCCCAAATGCAGACCTGTTGACCTTCAATCCCCACAAATAAATTGAACTAGAGGCAGCACTGGCGTATCCCTTCCTGGAGCAGTATTCTGACCCAAGTGATGAGCCTGTAGCCGAAGCTCCCTTTAAATTTGAAATGGAGCAGGACTATTTGCCCAAGGAGACTCTGAAAGAGCTAATTTTTGAGAAAACTGCTAGATTCCATCCTGGGTACTGACCATAACCTAATCACAGGGGAAGGCTGTGAAGGACTTTACACTCTCAGACATATGTGTTCTTGCCGGTTCTTCCTTCTTGGCCATGTCCTGTGACCCATCTCAGCTTGTCCAGTCCGGGGTGGTTCCAGGTAGTTGTGGCTTTTTTATGCTTCTGATGGAATCTTTCGATCTGGAGAATTGTTCTCGACACTCCTTTTATAAAGTCCTGTTGCAGCGTGGTACAGCAAGTACACACCTGAGAAAAAATTCTCGTTCAACATCAGTGCCTGACCACACAGATGCTCTTTTGGCTGAATAAACACAAATTCCCAAAAACTTGTGGAATGACTTTGCAGAAGAGTGGAGGCTGTTTTAGCTGGGGGCAACTCCATATTTTTGCCCTACCTCATACAGGTGTGATGGTCAGGTGTTCACATACTTCTGGTCATATAGTGTATGATCTTTTCCTTGTAAATAATGGAATGGAGGCATGCTATAGGATCATCAATAACAAACATGCCCTAATGGACAGTATGACAGTATTATATACTGGCTGGGACACTTAAATTCATTTTTCTTGGCTTAGAAGGAAATACCTTGAAAAAATGGCTGCAACATTTTTTTATTTCAAATTAAAAATACTTGAAACTATAAAATATTATATATAACGATAAACCTTATGCAATCTAAACGACTATAACAGTGCCATATAGCCCATCAATACAAATCCATCGTAAACATGCACTTATGGGCCTTCTCCATATAGAATCGTTTTTATTCAGTGGAATAAACCATTGACGTTTGGGTCCATATACCAGAGCTTTATCAAGATATATCTATCATGATATATGGGCCAAAAATAAATGAATTACTATACAGAACACAGAATGCAATGTTAAACCTATTAATGCCATAAATATTTTCCATAAGTCCCAAAAATATCTGGGCCCATTTGCGCCATTATTGGGACTTTTACGTAGCTATGCGATGCATTATAGCAGGTGCATATCCTGCATCACCATGCACATTACTGAAGCCTGACATGATTCGTCACATGAACGTCTCTGATAGGTCTGCTATTTTATGAGCAGATAATAAGTCATATCAACCTATCCCCTAGCAACTACACGTGTGACAGCAGCTACTGTTCATAGGCTGTCACTGTGGAGCTAAGCTGACATCGCCCCCTCTCATGACACTGTCCTTGTCTGACTCTGAGCGGAAGTGAGGTAAAAAAAACGTTAAAACGTGATGCTAAGAGGGATCACTGCGCCTGGTTTCATTCAGGTCCTTTTCCACTCGAAGCTGCCTAGGAAAAAAATAGGTCAGTTATCCAGGCTTCGCATTGTATTGAGATATTCTGTACACTGCACTTATCTAACAGTCATATAGAAGCATCGGATATGTCCATCATTTTCTGCAGATTATGTTTTGTTGTAATAAAAAAAAAAACGTAAAATAATCCCGGACTATTTAAAGGCAGCGGAAGCTCCAATCTAAATAGTGCGTGATGCGTCCTACATAGGCAGTGTCGCAGAGCGCTTGACGTTAGAGAGTGTGATGGGGCTGACGGGAACTGTGGGAGGAGGAAGACCGATCAGTAATAGGCACACTGCTCTTCTGTTTACAAGGTGTCTAGTGAAGTCTCCTGCCCGCTTCGCCTTTGTTCCCACGGATTACGCTGTTGGTTTTACATGGTGCTTATGTCGTGTCTACTAAACAACAATAAACAAGAGGAATCAATCATTGGTTAACCCCTCTGTGTCTCTTACATGCTTCACACTGTTGTACCAAGAAGCAGCATAGTCCGCAGGGCGAGACACAAAGAAACAGGAGGCTGTGAAGACGTTGTGGAGCCTGGTGCCTTCTTCTCTCCCTGCCAGCCAGCAGAAGAATCCACTGCGGATCGCCTCTTTACTGTGATCCCTCTACTGGGGTGTTGTATTTTGTCACATAGATACAGCCTCTGCCCCACTGGGGTGATCGAGCATCTGAGGAGCTCACACACAGCAACAGCCTCTGTGGGAGTGGATATCTCAGCTCCAGTAAATAGACATTTCTAGGGACTATGAGCTTTGAGACATCAACAAGAAACCAGGAGTGTGAAATCCTGTATCTTGTAAACTAGTGCAAGAAACTTAACACCAGCACCTTTCCATGCCAGCATCTTTCTGGGACCATTATCCCTTAAGTCAGCAAAATCAGGCGTGCAAACACATCATCAGTTCTTAAATTATTTAAATAAGTGAGTAAAGCTGTTCATCCAATTGACTGCAATCGCAATCTGAAGCTTATCCAGTTCTTATTACAATTATGAAGCCATTTGTCACAGACACAAAGGAAGATTTCTAACATTAACGTCAAATTGGTGTTTGACAGTGCTGGATCACTTGTCACTTGTGGTGGAAATGTACAGCATGCTGATGACAGAAAACCATTTGACATCACAACATTAAAGAGAGTTTGTTGGGTCCTGGACGGGGCCACCCATGATGCTATCACCAGTTTTGTTGGAAGACTTTTTTTCAAAAAGATTGGTTCCAGTTTATTATCACGTTGTGGGAGAAAAGGAGAAACTGCTTCTTGATTCACTGAATGTTTATTCCTGAGCCTTTGACCTAAGGATGGAGGTGGTGGGAGATTTTGAGTACAGTAGAAAGGATCTTATTGGTCATGGGGCCTTTGCCGTGGTCTTCAAGGGGCGCCACAGGAAGGTAACTATAATATTGCTGGCAATGAAAATGGTTGAGGGTAGAAATCAAGGTTGTTGGTCTTCTAGAAAATTTTTCTTCTCCGTTAGTTATGGTTTACTCTTCACTTTTGCAGATGGTTATGCCCAGCGTTCCTTTATCCCTTGCGTCTGTGCTGATTTTCATTTGTGTCATGTCAGGTTGCTGACCTGGTTTGTCTTAGGGAGAGGTTTGCAGATGAAGTTAAAGGACGACATGGTCTATTCACTAAAGAAGGAGTTTGCAAGATAGTAGAGTAAACCCTTATATCACTGTGCATTATCAAAGGTGAACCCTGGTGAGATTCCCAATGAAAGAAGACCTTAATTGGCCCTACATAGAATATAGGTAATGTGGTAGTTTCTTCCGACTGATTCATCTATGCGCTTTGCAGGGTTAGCTAAGCTCTTCTTGTAGGATGAGCTCGCTGTGGTTGGCCTTTGCTAAATCAGTGATATAAGGGAAATTTAATATTTAATTCTCCTGGAAGCTCCGAACCGACGTGACATCAGAAACACCAGCTAGTGGTGGGTTATAGGCTTGCATGGTTCCCACAAAGTGACCGCTCAGACAGTACTGTGGTATTCTTCCCTTTAACAAATCAACAACGCACCACAGAGAAGCTGGCCTGGGTTATAATGAGTTTCATGTAATTATATACCTGTAACCGAAGCCTTACGGTTGTGCTGATGGATGGCTTTAGACACGTGGTAAATTGCTTTATTGACATCTTACGTGTTTAATCCATTTAAAGATTGTTGTGATAGCCTGACAAATAAAGAACACGCTGGTCATTAATGGTAATGCTGATGCTATTCATATATACGCTATCGAGAATTCTGGGATTATGGCTCTGTGAGCAATATCGCAACACTGTCTAAAATAGTGCAACCTCAGAAGCAGTTTATACGTAGAACGCAGGTGTACATAGTACAGGGTAGAAAAATCTATTCGCTGATACCTATTTGTGCGTTCTGGCTGTAGGTAATCAACCTTAATGGTACTATCGTTATGGAGAGTGGGGAGCAGGACATTGACAGTAGTGAGATCACCAGCTGCGTAACATCATTTTTTTTTTTTGTCATATTGGAATAGACGTTAACGTGAGACATTTAAAAACAGAAGTAATACAATATTTTTGCCATGTGAAATTGCGTTGTAAGAAATTATTATTGTAACCTCACTCCCACTTGGATGTGGGTATTTGGTATCATTTGGTAATGGCGCTCAGAAATGGAACTGCTCCTTAGAGACCATAATGAGGCCCTTGATGAGCTTGTCCAAAATGCTGACAGACGCAGTCTCTGTACATTGCGATTTAAGTACCTTTTTAAAAATAAATGAGGCAGTTTTTCACTTAAATATCTGCTTTGGCACTGAATGCATTTCATACTACATATGTAGAATAGGCCTGGCCCAGGATACGTCACTGGTCCAAGATGCAAAGTAGGGACAATAGGACTACTTATAAACTCCAACCCTTTATTTCTATGGAGATGGAGAACTAGTAGATAAAGTATTTCTGGAGTGATCCTCTTTTAAAGTCAAACCCATACCCAAAGTGTTAAAGTACCTAAATAATATTAGAATTTAATTTGAGCCATCCAGTCTAGTATATATTTTTTTATATATATACCATACTGGATAGAATGACAAAAAGGTTCATCTGGAATGCATTGAATTCACTCCAATCTTTGAGACAGCTGTAAAAGTTAAGAAGGTCCAGTGCAGGTGGCTCCCTCAGTGCTAAGCAATGCTCTGAAGTCAAGTAGAAAGTGTTTTACCTGTTTAATCACAGTCTGGCAATAACAAGACCTCCTTATCTGTTTGTATGCTGCTATAATATAATATAAACACAGAGTTTGTGAGACTAGATAGAGCCACCTTAGTTACGCGTTGTGCAATAACAGTTACAGTCTGATAGTTTGCATTATGGAAACCATCTTGGTTGTTGTTAAAACATTAAATCTGACAGTATATATAAATAAATTAGTCTATGGCAGACCAGCTGATTGGAAGCGAGAAACAAACTTGGCACTAGGTTCCGAAGGCTAGGCCTCAGTCAAATTGCATTGGCCACCGCTCAACACAGCCAAGTTTATTTTCATCTCGGTCACATCATTTATAAAAGGTATATGGGTCTTTGGTGCTGCCCTAGACCTGACACAGAGCAGCACCCCCAGCTGCCCACTTCACGTCAAATGCCACCACTCCCTTAATGGTGCCCAGCTCTTAATGGTGCCCAGCTCCTTGCAATGCATGCTATGGAGGCTATGCTGGCCATGGTCTAAATGGGGCATTTGAGATCAGAGACCTTTTGAGCAGTGACCCTCTATTGTGGAGTAGGTGTACTGCCACCCCACCAGACCTGCTGCCCTAGGCCAGAATAAATTGCTGGACAAAGCTCACACAATCAGGTTGGCAATCGGTTTTTAATTCTGTGTCAACGACCAGAATCTATCCAGTGTTTTAAGATATGTCTAGCCGACATATAATTAATCGGCTAAGTCTGTGTGTCGTTGAACATGCATGTTTAGTTTAACCTAGGACCATTTTGAATCTCAAAGACTGAGACTGTCTTGGATCAAAGGTTTTGAAGCAGGTGATCAGATGTGGAAGTGTGAGTGTGTTAAATCATGTTTGTAGAACATATATATATGGCATGACCACATTAAAAACCTTTCTGCCCTGTAGGATACAACGTTCTTAAGCACCCACAATTAAAGGGCCCAGTCGTCCTAAGTACAGGTTCATGTGTTGCCATGGTAACCTTACCAGGCCTCCCTTGATCACAAAAAAGCTTGCTGCTCACCTGACAGATATGTTGTGGTTAGGCATTGTTCATCAGGTACATTATGTTTCCCATCCGGGTACACTGTCACTTTGTTTGAAATCTACTTTGGATAATAATATTTACTTTAAAAGTATGTCAATGACTGGGTATAACCGTCTGCAAAAGAAATTGGCAAATGGGCCAAGTGCTTGCTGCCAATATTTCCACATGCTACAAGATAAAAAAAAAAAATAGCATTTATTTAATCGCGTTGCGTAATTATTTATGGTGCATGCTCTTCTCTGACCAGAAAGAAAAAGTTTGCCTAATCTCTCTCTCTTTTATTTTATTTATAGAAAACAGACTGGGAGGTGGCTATAAAAAGCATCAATAAAAAGAACTTGTCCAAATCGCAGATCCTGCTGGGTAAAGAAATAAAGATCTTGAAGGTAAGGATCAAGGATCTTCCTTTACTATGGGGCCACATGCATTTTCTGGTGGTCACCTGTGGTCCTGGATGCAGTTCCCTTTAACCAAGCTTTGGTTTAAAGCCATCTGGTCTTCTGAATGATATATAGAAGATGGATGTGTATAACATTAAAATCCATACGTTATGACGACAGAATTACTAGCATGTCTCTAGGTTTATGAGAAATATTGATTTTTTTATTGAATAACCTCATAGACCTGATCATAAGAAGAAGTTCATTCTGTGTTTCCTCATGCAACGTTGTGAGAGTATGACTTTCAGATACTAAACCATATTGGCTTTTGTACAGCCCCCCCCCCCCCTCTGTTACCGATGGCACCCTTTAGATGAATATGGGCGTAAAAACATATATGGGGAGCTGGGTTAAAGTTACAGTTCAGTTCTACATGTTGATCATTTTGGGTAAAGTGAGACATATAGTGTCTGCTGGGATTTTGTACATATAGATATGACGGCATATCCCAAATACTGTTTTGAACATTCTAAATTTAATTGTAAGTAAAATGTTCTCTCAGCTTATGTACACTCTGTGGGCATATTAAATGTGTCTTCAGCAATTTATCAACCTTTGTAGTACATCATTCTTGTTTTTATCTCTCTCGCCTAATGTCAACTGCCAGCACAAACTACAAGCTAACTAATTATTCATTTTAAGAAAATGAAATATGACATACGCATTTTTGTACAAAGAATTTCGCGAAGTACGTTAGTGAGCAGTGGTTTTAAAACCACTACTGAAGACCTTACTGTTCTGGTCCAGCCACTTTAGTGGGTCAGGGCCACCAAGTAACCCCGAGTCCGGCCCTGCTACCATTGTGTTTCCGGTGATCTAGTCTTAGCTAGCAAGGGATGTATATTTTTAACCTAGAAAACCTCTTGATGTTTTCCCCAACACTACACGTGAGTCAATTTGTAGACTTCCTTGAACCTCTTGCAAGTGGGACACCAACACATGCCTCACCGATGAGGCCCATAAGGTCTGAAGCATACATCTGGGGGTTGTTGGTTCCCTTGTTCAGAAGCAATTTTCTACGCATGTCAGTTCTTGATCACAGTTAATTTTGTCCCTCTATAATGGCATAAATGAGGTGAATTTTGGGGTGCACATGTTTTACCTACCATTTTGTGCAGAATGTTCCACGATTATAAAGTGAATATGCCCCTTTTCCCAAATTGGAAAAAAATTGCACTATAAGCAGCTTGTAGGAGAATTTTCTGATCTCCTTTACTCTTTGCAAACAATCAGCTTCCTGCATTGTAACCCTGAGCAGCGCAATCGCTAGGATGCAGCCTGACTTCTGATAGTCGGGTTGCAAGGGTAATTTCTTACACTTTACATCACAATTGTTGGAAAAGAACATCCCACTCACAGTCCTATTCTTATACACGCAGTGGCTCAATTCCAACATGAATACCAATAAGCTGGCAATGTTTTCTATCCTGGTGGCTGTTCTGTTGCCATGCTCCTCAACCCCTCTTAGGGCCTAATGACCTTAAAAATAAGACTGAATGTGTTAACCTTTAATGAAAAGCAAACACTCTCTCTGCAGTGAATCACATCATGTTTTCCATTGCGCTTTCAACATATGAATCCTTAACTGACTACAGGAATCTGTCAGGGTTCAGTGAACGTTTTATAACCAGATCTAATGAAGGGGAAGAACTAAAAATGAATGCATCTTCCCCCCCAGGTGAACAAAAGGAACCAAGAAATATCTTTGCTGTTGTGCTTGGTAAATAATTACGTTATTTGTGTGCTTTGCGTCATGATGGAGTTTTTAGCTGAAGATGATATCTAATAGCTATTTTACCTGTAGAGATCTTTCATGTCCCAAAAATGTACATGAATTTATATCTTTTTCTATGCCAGCAAAATAAAAGGTATCATCTTTGCCTTAAGACGTCATACTCTTTTGGACCAATATGGCTATATACCGAGAAAGATACATCATAGTCATAAAAACAGCCCAGAAAACATAGGTTCTACTGTATTATGTCACAGATTCTGGATTAAATACTTCCCTTCTTATTGTAGAGACATAGGTTTCTTGAGTACACACTTAGTTCAAGTGTCCCTTGCTAGTCAACACAAAATCCAATGGTGCCCCATCTGTGCCTTTGGTGAAGCGTTCTGTGGTGCCAAGAAGAGTGATATAAGGGTGGTAAAATTTAAAGTCACAGACAATAACAAACTGGTACAAAAGGAGAAGAGGACCCTGCTCTTCCGAGGTAACGATCTAGTTGGTGGTTGAGGGGGAAGTGAAACAATAGAAACATTTAGTTCCAACGTACATTCAAATTATAATCAAATTAGCCATTACTAGATGTTTTGGTATCTAACAGTAAAACTAGGGCCAGTTCTAGATAAACTCTGGGTTACCAACTGGGACAGGTATTTATGACGCTAAATGAACTTTGTCAACTGGTTTTCTAATCTGAGAAGCCAAACTGCAAAGATAAACCTCTGGGTGCTTAACATGTAAATTAATGCCACAAAGAGGATTATTCTGTCTTCGATAAACAGATGCCATGAAACAGTGACAAAACAATTCTTCTAATTGGTTAACTGCTTTTTGCTGCTGGAAAGCTATTTTGCCCTTCCACTAGGTAAACCGAAATAAATACGACTTTATTGCCAAGGCTTATTGCAAACAGATATCCATATTCCCCCCCATAAGAGTACACATGCACATGCTAATCATTTATCTGTATGTGTACATATGTGTGTGTGTGTATATATATGTATATATATACACACATTTATATTTGGTGTGGCAGTTTCATGCTGGATTATGTCATGTACATTAAAATATTTTATCAAAGATAAATGTTAAATTGACAGCGTGCAGAATATGTTAGTACAACGTGTGCTTATTTTTGTTGATCTAGTTTTGTCGCCAACAGAGTCACCATAGCTCTATTAAAATAGAATGTATCTCTTTATGGATATTTATGGATTTTGCGAGTATTGTCACTAATAGTCCTGTGTCATCTTCTTGTGCATCGCTCTAGTTGCTAAATGTCCTACACTTAATGTAAGTAGGTATCAATAGTTGTATGGAAACCGGATTGTTTGGCCCCTGTTAAAGTATTTTACAGTGCTTTATAAAGTGAGGTTTGCAGATTTTCAAAATAAAATATGGAATGAAACAATAAAATATCTGTCTCCCTGTCATCCAAATCATTTCTTCCCCATTGGTTCTGTAAACAAAGCATAATTCAATCACAGTAACAATAACAGGTAGAACTCTTATAATGGGGCTTCCATAACTCTGCAGGAAACCATGTTATCTTAGGAGGCTGATGAGAACAGGGGCCATGTCATCTGAGGCGGCTAACATGCTCCTGTTCATCAATTCAATTATGGATTGATTACAATAAATGAATTCCTCTTCTCATTATCATTGTTTGGCTATATATATATCTTTATATATAGCGATTAACGGATAAGGATCCTTTATTGTTCTATAGGTGTGGTGGATATATCTCCACACACATACATACACACTCACACCTATCTTTTTGGGGGGAAAGGCTCATTCAGCAGCAGGTGACCGCTCTCATCTGCTGCTCTCTTGTTGTCCTCACTCACTGGTTATGTCTGAGTTCCGGAATATGATGTCAGAGCGGTGGGCTGTGCTCATTTCTACCTGTCAGTCCCTCCGTGCGTTTTCTGTGCACAAAAGGACTGATCGATGGAGTGAGGCAGTGACGCGTGAGATTTGACATTTTCAAATCTTTGAAAACTTTGAATCAAATTAGAATCAGCAGCAGCGATTCAATTCGGAAAAGCCAAATCTTTACAGGGCCCTAGTTTAAAGATATGTGCTGTGGAAGAGAATTGATTTTTAGGCCAGTGCCTTAACGCAAATGATATATAATGTTTGACACCGGAGTCCATTTAAAAAAAATAATATGCTGTGACAGCTGATCAGCATGTGGTCAATGTTTAAAATTTCTGGTTGTAGAAGAGAAGAGTCATGTTACATCTTCCCTCCTAAGATAAAATTCTCTCCCTCCCTCCTAAGATAAGATTCTCTCCCTCCCTGTGAAAACGCAGAACATTCTAACAATGTTTTCCCGACATCACGTTTTGCTTGCAATAACCTATATATATATATATATAGGTATATATATATATATATATATATATATATATATATACTGTGTGTGTATATATATATATATATATATATATATATGCGCTTCATATAAACTAATAATCATCTTGTAATCAGCAACTTTAAAGTGCCTTATTTCATTCATTATAAGCGTTTACACTACAGACATACATAGATCCAGACTTGCGTAAAAAAAAATTCTGATGTGTTCATGCAATGTACGGCATTTATAGAACAAATTGGCAACGTACGATACGGTATATAGTAAAACATGTCCCCGAGTGACGTAAAACTCAACTTGCACATAGAGCTGTGGACCGATCCACTTACGTAAGTTGAGGACTTGCTGCATCTTATGGTCCTAATGATGTTGTTTATTTTTTTCTTAGCTTACCCTATGAAACATTTCCTGTTTGTTGTCAGTGAGGCATAATATGTTTTTCCACTTAAGTTGTGTAATCCCAAATAAATAGCAGTTGGCATGTCAGCGTGGAAGAATCCATGCCCTGTCTGCCCCTCCCCGTTGTGATGTCAGCGTGTTTGTTAGATGCAGCACCCTTTCCTCCCTGCTCCTGCACGCTCTGCTGGTGTTCCCTCTTTTAGTGTTTTTGATCTTAGTCATGCAGCCACGCATGAGCGAGCATGTGCTGCTCTTTAATTACACTGTAAAGACATATATATGCTAGGATCTCCCATCCAGCACATACATTGCAACTATTTCCAAGCCTTCAGCACACATCATCTATCTGTCTTGATGACATCATCACTTTTAAGGAGGAAGCCGTCTGTGGCAGCAGCTGTTTTTGTCCAGTTTTATAAATCTGTATTGTTAGAGGGCTGTATACATTTACTTAAGAAATATCTCAGTTTGTTTTCATTTAAGTGACCACCTAATCTCTCTAGGGCTGAAACAACGAATCGATAAAATCGATAATAATCGATAACGGAAATCGTTGTCAACGATTTCCGTTATCGATTAATCGAGCGATCGATTCGTCGTTGGAGCACTCGGCTCCTTTTACTTACCTCCGCGAGCGTTGCCCCGTTTCTGCAGTCTCCGCCTTCTGCATACGTACGTGACGGATGTGACGCGCATCAAGAGTTTAATAAAGTTGTAGACTTGAAGCTTGAAAGTGGAACGAGTCCGTAGCGGAGGTAAGTATTCTTCATGTCTGTGGGAATGTCTGTGCGAATCGCTCTGTGCGAGTGGCTCTATTCGCACAGAGCGATTCTGGGGGTGGGGGTCCACGGCGGAGTGGGGTCCACGGCAGGGTGGGGTTTCAGGGGATGCAGGGCAGGGTGAGTGTGGGTGCAGGGCAGAGTGGGGGTGGGGGGGCAGGCCAGGGTAGGAGACTGAGTGCAGGGCAGAGTGGGGGTGGGGATGCAGGGCAGGGTGTGAGTGGGGGTGGGGGGGCAGGAGACTGGGTGCAGGGCAGAGTGGGGGTGTTGATGCAGGGCAGGGTGTGAGTGGGGGGGGCAGGGCAGAGTGGGGGGGGCAGGAGACTGGGTGCAGGGCAGAGTGGGGGTGGGGATGCAGAGTGGGAGACTGGGTGCAGGGCGGGGTGGGGATGCAGGGTGTGAGTGTGGGTGCAGGGCAGAGTGGGGGTGGGGATGCAGGGTGTGGGTGCAGGGCAGAGTGGGAGACTGGGTGCAGGGCAGAGTGGGTGCAGGGTGTGAGTGTGGGGGTAGGGTGTGAGTGTGGGGGCAGGGCAGAATGTGGGGGCAGGGCAGAGTTGGAGACTGGGTGCAGGGGCACAGTGCAAAGTGCTGGGGGCGAAGTGCCAGGGCTGGGGCAAAGTGCTGGGTGCAAAGTTCTGGGTGCAACGTGCTGGGTGCAAAGTGCCAGGGCTGGGGCAAAAGTGCTGGGTGCAGAGTGCAAAGTGCTGGGTGCAAAGTGCCAGGGCTGGGGCAAAGTTTCTTGAACAGTAATAGTCCACCTCTTTTCAGAATGTTTGGGGTTATTTTGTTTCATAAATATTGTGTTTGGGTTTTTGTACTTTGAAAATATTGTTTTTTTATTACATCATAACAAAATAAGAATGTTAATGTAAATTTTAAGTTGTTTTTTAACATCCAGTTCATTAAATTATTTTAAATAAACTAAAAATTTGCATATTGGTTTTTTTATCCGATTAATCGATTAATCGAAAAAATAATCGGCCAACTAATCGATTATTAAAATAATCGTTAGTTGCAGCCCTAAATCTCTCCTTTAATAACTTAATTGATACATCTCACTAGACAGGTGCATTCCTCCGTGTAAGAGTACTGATGTATTGTAGACATTTGTTTTCTTATCAAACACAATTTAGGATTCATCCATAACGTACCGCAAGATTTTCCGACTTGCGTGTTTGGAGATATGTGATGAGCTTTCATGTCCTTTCAGAATTTTGATGAGTCTCTTTTGTAGCTGTTGGTATTTTCCCCCCGATGTGGTGTGATTCCTAGCTCAGAAACATTGCAAACCCTAAAGAGTCCCCATCACGTTGTGTATTAGAGCAGACAGGTCGGACTGAGCTGTATGACCCCGTCTCTAAATATGAACCTGTCTCAGGAACACTCGTGTTGTTTTTTTCTGATAGGACTATTTGTTTATCTGAGTTACATCAGTCCCCCTTACATCCCTTTGCTCCTCCGGAAAAATATGGATTAATGCTCCTTTAAAAATAATGCTATCTGTGTTTATATTCGATGGGGAGCAATGTCATATACCCCGCATAGTAATGCATAATACTAGCACTGATTATGGAGGACTTCTATCAAACTTGTTACCTAAATATAATTCTCAAAATAAACCTTGTCCGCAAAACAGACAGTTGGAGTTTGTATCTGTAGATTGTGGCACCTCCTAGATGTGTCTGAAGACATATCGGGGTTCATTCGCTAAAGCAGGAGTTGTTGATTTAACCGTGCCATATACAGGGCAATCTTGGTGAGATGAAACTGCAGCTCTCCGGATAAAGTCCCTCTTTAGTGAATAAACCCCAATGAGTGGCCCTAGCTGCTTGTAGCTGTTGTGTTTCCATCATCCCGCGCTGTAAACTCCCTTCTCTTTGCAGGCACGCATAGGCTGTGCACCGGGTTATGGTTTTTTGTAGTGACTATTCTTTACACAATAGTTGTGCGTGTTCTGTATATAGGTCTTCTTATCCTGTTCCTGGGGAATCCATTTGATACATTTAAACCTAATATCAACATTCTGTATTTTTTTCTTTCTAGGAGCTACAGCATGAAAACATTGTGGCCCTTTACGATGTGCAGGTAAGCCTCGCTTTACTTACTATAGATGTGTCTGATGCTCTGTGAGAAAAAGTATATTCATTTATTTGGATGTGTTGACTTTCAACCCATAGAGGGAACCCAGATAAAGGCTCCATGTTATTACTTAAGAAGAAATAATTATACATTTAGAATTCTCCAAAACATCATAAAAAGCTATAATAAACATAGTGCTTTTAGCCATAGCTTACCTGGTGGTTATCCATACTCTTGTTTCTTTTAGGTACCTGCCTTGCATCATCACAAGGTGATACCCTTTATTTGGCCAACGCATTAGAAGATGTAGAATCACATATGTTTTTAGGACTTCAGATGTCCTTTCTTTCATCTGAAGAAGAAACATTTGAGGTCTTAAACGCTTAAGTGATGCTACATGTTTTTGAATGTTGGCCCAAAAAAAAGGTATCAACTTGGACTAAAGACTCCATCTGCTCTTGGACGAGTAGAGTCTATATAATTTTTACAAATAACCTTAACCTAACACATTTAGCCATTATGTTTCCACCAGGCGGGTAGGAAACAAAAAACAGAATTATGAAATAGCGACTGGTATTTATTTGTAACAGTGTTGCAAACCTAATTAGGTTCAGTGTTTATGAATAATGTTATAGGGCCCATGAGTAATACTGTAACATGTCGTTCCCAGTAGTACCTTAGTTTTGTTATAGCAACAGCTAATTGTGTATGCCCTCAGTTATGAATAAAAAGTATATTGTATTGACATGTACTATCTCAGAATAGATAAGAGCTGCACACGCAATAAAGTAAGGTTCTTTTTATAATTGAAGCTTGAGACGTTTCACAATGAATTCCCAACTACCTCTTCTGCGGAAGTGGATTCCATGAAATGACTTTATCCCCATGTAATTAACAAAAACAATTATATCCTTGGCTAAAGACAGAAAGCTTGGTATCACAAACAGCGAGAGTGCTTTACTGGCAAGATATTTATTTTTTTTTAAACAAATCTGCAGATCGTCCATCACCGAGGTCTGGATGAGAGGCCACTGCACTTGGAGTGTAACTGTTCCTTTAATTTAAAACATCTTCCCTTATCGAGCGAGAGTGAATTCAGTTTCGCAGTTCTCCCATAGTCATATTGGCGAGAGAGCCGCAATACAGTGCTGCATGCTGACAGTGTCTGTGAAGAACGAGCCACTTCCAAATGATGATAAAAATAAAACAAACTTTTAAGAAGCTTTCAATCTGTAGGTCACTGTTTTTGTGTTACATGACAATTAAGTGTCCTGAACAAATGTTAAGAATGAGGGAAAACGGTAAATTATTAAAAATATATACATTTCTAGGAAAGGTTCAGGGATTCATTAGTAGTGGGGAGTCTAAGTTCATTTGCTAACAAATTGACTAGCACAATGTGCAGGTAGAATGTCCTGTCCTCTACTGAATGACGGATATGCTTTGGGTTTCTTTAGCCTGACCCTCTTTTTTTTTTTTTTTTTTTGTGGATATTGTGTTTTTACCTGATATGCTGATATATTGAGTGACTAATTGAGCATTCTTACCTGGACAATCGGGTTTGGTGCCAAGGAAGGTTATTTTTTTTTCTTTTATAGAAGAACGATCTAGGTATATTCTTTTACCCAGACATATTTCCAATATTGTTCATATTAACTGTCTGCCCCTGTCTAGACCTCTTGTTGTTTCTGTGATTGAGTAATTCCCAGCAGCTACATGGTTACATTCGACAGTGCAGTGACAGCTGCCTGTGTACTTTTAATACAGAGATCTATCTAGGATCAACATTACTTGCATCAGCAATCCTATGAAGCTTCATAACTGAAAGCACATGAAAGCAATTAAAGTATCACGCTGAGGGGAAAACCCACTGATTTATGCTTTATTTCATCTACTCCCAGACGGTGGGCGTAGAATGTTTTTTGGTTTTTTTCAGAGCAACAACTCCAAGATCGGTTGGGGGAAGGGGTGCAACTTTCATTAAATGACGCTTTTACATTGTTTTCTGCTACGGGTTAATCTCTTCAATGGGCAGTTTCTGGATCCCAGCTTTATTTACTAAATTAAAATGTAAAACCTCTAAGGGGGCCTGACTGGTTTTTCTAGTCACCTGTAAATCTTATTTTACAATTAGTTTGTAGGCAGCAAGATTTCTGGACCAGTTTAAACAAGCATAATGCTAGCGTCATGTAGAAGCGGCTCATTTAACCATTAAACGTATAATCTCAACAGTCCTTAGTCTTGTATCATCATAATGTACGCTACCAGGCTCAGGGAACATATACTACTAAAATACGTGTTGGTGTGGAAGTCGATGTATTCACCAGGCTGCCCAAGCGACGCACAAGTATCCGCTGTTTATTGCTTTGTAGAAGCTGAATCCTGAGTCAGTTTGAAGCTAGGCTAGATTAAGGATTTCCTATAAACACGCCAAGGCAAGAACTTACTGAAGAGTTTTGGTGCCTCATCTGCTGCTAATCGGCTGTATCATGTTTCATGTCAACCCCTATCCAGCGTTTTAACTCTGTTCTTCTATTTTAATATAAAAGTTCTGTATGCAGGAGCTGTCAATCTTACTGCTGCACCTAGTTTTATATTACTGGCTCATCCCAAGATATCTGTGGCAATAGCTTTACAGGGGAACACCATGGTTGTACACCCACGCTATAACCGGAGTCTCGTAAATCAGAGTCTGGAAAGTGTGCCACAACCTCCTGCCTTGATAGGATTTTAACGCACACGGTATAGACCCGAATAACTTAAGAACGTAAAATACCAACATAAGTCAAAGATGGTTTTATTAATGAATTGGGGTTTTATCTCAGATGTGACAATAACCCTTTAACCACAGCATTCTTTTGAAACAGCCTTTCCAACTAGTGCAAATGCAAAAATGTTCCCTTATTGTAATGTATGCCTAACAGCCCCAGCTCAGTTTTCCATTGGGCTGTTCACCGTACTGGTGTGTGTTGCATTGCTATCACTTCCCCTCGCATTGGAAGCTGGGGTTAAGTGCAAATGGTGACCCTGTTTTTTTTTCTTCCTGCCCCAAGGTCAGTGTCAGACTACTCTATATGTACAGGTGGAAATGGAAGTAGTCCACATTGTGCTTTATACTAGATGTGATCGTTCCATTGCTGCGAATAGAAATAAAACTTTTGCTTAAAACTGCGGTGTCTTTTAATTCTGCTCAATTCGTGTGACCTTGGGCAGGTGACTTCATCTTCCTTTCTTTGGTAAGCCGAGTTTAATTGTAAGCGTGCTGGACAGAGACGAGTCGGTGTTTAGCCATGAAGGACCTGTTTGTTTATTACTGGGCACTCACTCTGCCTTTGAAGCGTTGTACGAAGGCTCAGTCTGCTTGTATCGCAGCCGTACACAAAGCTTGTATTTATCTCAGGCAGTTTGGGCCCACACATGAAATCTTTGTCTGTGAGTTTCTTCCCCCCCGGGGACTTTTGCGGTGGCAGAACTGACCTTCAGAGTGTTTCATGTGATTGACTGAAATGGTATCTGTGCACCTGTAAGACACTTAGCTGTTTTCCATTCCCCGTGTTTAGTGAGCGCTGGCGTACGCGTGCTTCGCAGCCCTTGGAATGCAGCCATAGGGCATGTTTGTCATGAGACTTCTCATAGGATCAGTGTCCTATTTTCAGTCTAGTGAGTAGGTAGCGATATATTAACCTGTCCTTTAGAGATTAACCAATTTAGTACAGGAGGAGGCTACGTAAGCATAGATTCCAGGGCTATCCGAAGTTGATGTAGGCAGCGTATTAAGGTAATGGAAAGACCTGCATTCCAGCTTAAGATAGACCATGTCCTTAAAACTAAATATCTAACCTTATCTATTTCACTGTACTATAGAATGTTGTCCTCAAGTTCTATACTTCGCATGACAACCTGCATTTTAACGTCCTTGCCCTTAACCACTTTGTAGTTGCTGAGCTTTGCAACGTTTGTTGTAATGCTTAGAATCTGTGAAAAAGTCTCCTTTTATGAAATATAATTATGGGAAGAAACCCATTGCATGCAAAAGCTGTACTATTTCAATAAAAAAAAAAAAATATATATACGTCTTATATACGTCCTTGTATAACAGGGACTTTTGAACTATTGGTAATCAATATTCAGTGTTTGATTAAATAAATGTAGGACTGAACAGCGACTTTTCATGTTTCTGTTTGGTGTACTTTCTGGGTGCTGATTCTGCAATATGGATTACCTCAGCTTTCCTCCTTATGTCTCAGGTTCGTTTTATTTTACCTTACGTTACGTTACTAGCGATAAAAAAAGAAATATTGCCCAATAACCGTTACAGTTCGGCTCCGAACACTACCTTACGTGACTTGTGAGATCTTTTTATAACCCAGAGGTAAGATAACGTCAGGGAAGCACGACAGCTCTAAGAATATATTTTGCAGAAATAAAACTGGGAGTTTATTTCTTGGATCCCGATGTTTGTTTTGTACAAACAAGCTTCATGATATTGTATTAATGTTTTAGGTCAATTAAAAAGGAAAATATGTAATTGTTACATATAAGTTTAAGGCGAACTTTGTTACGTTAATGATACAAGAGGCTATAGCATCCCCATACTTGCCACAGGCTACACCGACCAGTGCGAATGTCTACTACATGACATCTAGTCAGCTTGTTATAGCCTGTTGATGCTTAATAATACAGAGAATAAAAAGGGTCCATAAAAGATGTATTTCTCATATCTGAAAATAAGTATTTACATTTCTAGGAATGACGTGAGCTATTCGAGAGAAAATGGCTTATAATGGCGTTTATACAGGGCTTTAATGTTCGGTACAACCCTTGATTTAGGAAAAGCAGCCATGTAAGATCCACCCGCATCCTTCCTGTCCACCTTCCTTTACTGGCCAGGGGTTAGGAAGGATGGGTGTAGATGCAGCTGTGTTTGAAAGCAGCGTCTACTTCAGAGTGGTTAAAGGCAGAGGAACATATATTTATTCATAAGTGTTACATCTATTATAAGTTAGAATGGTCAGTATGTCCTTACGTGTCAACACCTGAGGTTTCAAAGATTTTCCTGTCCATAGTTGGCTGAAACAGTGGTTCCACTAGATGATTTTAATTTGCCATTAATTGACTTTGTTAGGCCAGATTTGCCTCTTTATTCAGTGTCCTGCCTCAGTTTCTAGATGACCTCTAGAGCAAAACACCAGGTGCACATTTCTTTGTTTCCCACGTGGATGTGTTTTGGATGGCGTCTTGTATTTGGCATCGTTCAGTGCACGTGGTCCTCATTTTATCACAACATTAAACATTTCCAATCAACTGGAAGTCTTCCCAGATAATCTGGTGAGTCATTAAATGTTAGTTTACTGCTTGGCTCTGAGGTTCCACGGTCTGTGCTCTGACTCCCGGTTTCTATAAATAGGGGGATCTCTAAAAATACTCTGTAGTACATCTGAGAGGTGGAATACTGGCATGTGTATTCACCCTCACGGCAGGCTTGGTCTGGGGGTACGTGCCTCTGTTGCCACACACAAACCTATACTGGGCTGTTAAGTGTTTCAAATGCAATTGTGTGTAGCTTGAATGTTTAGCGGTAAGCTCCCTACCCGAGGCAGACCTTGACATCCACACTGCTTGTATAGATAGCCGATCCAATATGAGGAACAAATAACTTTCTCATGATTACTTTAAGTCACTAAGGAAGGCAAATTTCTAAAAGCTATCTTAAAATGCAGATTATCCATGCTGTAGTTAGTCTATAACAGAACTTTTTGGGAGTAGCACACTATTGGCAAAGTATTATACAAAATATCACATCTCTCTGATACTAATCTAGTGACTTTTGTTTCTTTATCTCCCACCATTTCCTGTGTTATTGTTCATCTCCTTTGTTACCATAAGCTAAGCAAATATCACCATTCCATACATTGTATAGATATTGATAAGTGTGAATTATGCCAGAATTATGCCCCTACCTCAGTTCCAAAGGTAGGATTTAGTAATAAAACCCGCACTGTTGGTGAGCCTTGAGGACTGAGTTGGATTCCACTTATGATGATATTATTTATTGATTTATATAGCATCATAATATTCTGCAGTGTTGTACAACACTTAGCTGTTTTAATTGAAAACAAGGAAATTTCAACATAATTGCGAAATGTTTTTCTAACGAGCAATTAGCCTTTTAAACTTCAATTAGTGAACACAAAGTGCCATTGCAACACAGGATGGTTACTGATAAATAGCTTCTGTGCACCTATAAAGATATTTCATTAAAAATCAAACATTTCCAGCGACGATTGTCATTTACAACATTAACAAACGTCTACAATTTATTTCTGACCCATTTCAAGTTATTTTATTGGAAAAATATGCTTTTCTGTCAAAAACAAGGACATTCCTAAGTGACCCCAAACTTTCGAATAGCTATCTACATCATAGACCTTTATGTATCACCATATCGTAATTGGCCTGAAAGGGTTATACGCCAGATATAGAATAATATAAACAGTGATGTAAGTGTAATATTCACATTTGTTATTGTGATCTTAGGGGATTTCCGTTTGAATGCCTGGTTGGACTTTTGTATTGCGTATTTAGTTCGCAGTAAGCATGTTATTGTGTCGTGTGAAGTTGGCAGTTTGTAGGAAAGTTAAACATTTCAACCCCATTTCACACACACACACTGTATGCACATAGCCTTTACACAGGTGAAACCTGCCAGGAATAGCCCTTCTTTCCTGCCAATTCCCTCTTTGAGATTTGCATCACTTATTAAATATACATACAGAAATGTAAAAAAGAACAACATTATGAAAATCTCGAAATGTTAAATTACTGTCCAGCTACTGATAATACTCTAAAGAATAGCTGCAGGCTTCCCGACGTATATACCACAACCATTTGTATCTGCTGTGTCCCATAGGAAACTCTAGCCTGGCTAATCATACTTCAGCATATGGGTATTGTCTGTTTATTCAAGTGACATGATGCAAAACTTCTTACCAAGACACTTCATAAAGTCCATCGCAAAGGAAGATGTATAGGAGTCCAAGGCTGTACAAGACCTGCACCCGATGAATAATTACATGGTGTAGCAATCATCCAACGCAGCAGCACAAGAATAATTAGCCTCCCAGGGCCTGTAGATCACTATTAAACATTCTATATATATTTCACGTTAAACGATCACCATAATTCATGAACAACCTATTGGCTAATGCCTTTGGTCAGTGTTCCACAACCCAGTAATCGAAGTAGACTAATAAGGCAAATTTAGCAATTACCACCTTCTATTACAATAGGGAGTCTCCTAAAACCTGGACTGTTGGTGGAGAACTGCGTCGGGAACCACTTCCTTTTCGTTCTAACCTTGTGACAAACTCTTAGGTTTTTTGTTTTTTTCTTGTGTAGACTACAAATTTATTAGTGGAAAGTGTGAAATGCGGGCTGTATATAAAACAAACTTTTTTTTTTTTTTTTTTTTACTAAAGCTTCATAGCGCAGGTTAATGAACCGAGTAAAACATGAGTTATATGACGTTTAGTCCTTTAGAGCAAGAAAACACGTAATTGCCGTGCCAAAAGTAACCCTATTTTATTATGTTTATTACTCTAGCTCCAAAGAACGTATTCTTACTTAGGAAATCATAGGACATCAAAATAAATGTCCAAGGATGTGGTTGTATAGTTGGTTCGACATCAAATAACCATTCAGTAACTTGCAAATATATAAATTTGACAATATAAAACTAGCCACAGGTTCAGCTTGGTTTCAACACGTGAGCTGTCTTCCGCTGAACACAAGCCAGATGCCAGGAGTCTTTTACTGCTGTTTTTATGTATCTCTTGTGGATTATTAACCAATACTGTCGTATGTTGAACAAACACACACATATGTGTGTTTATATGTATGCACATACTGTACTTCTTGGTATTGTAGAAGGGTCTTATTGCTCTTGGTGTTTCTGAGCTGCAAGGAGCCTTGTTGACTTGAGTTGCTATACATGAGAAACTTCTTCATTTTAATTGCTGAGTCACAGAAACATATTATGTTTTGTTATGACCTGCATTGGAAAAACAGCTTGAAGAATAAAAAATGTTTATGTAAAGAGGAAGCGTGAGAACTGTGAGAAGCTCTTCACTGACAGCACGGTTTTGTCAGAGCTTTGTTACCCACTTCTAGTATTATGGCAATTTTAGCAGTGATCACTGGTGGGTTCTCAGTCGAATGAAAAAGGATATTAAAACAACTTTTAATCAGAAAGAACTTATATACAAAAGCATGATGACTAATATGGGGCATGAAATAGTCATTATTTAGTGTGGTTCTTTAGTTACGATTTTTCATACTCCTATCATTAGCACATAAATCTAGTGAACAGAGATAATGTCCTCTCACATGGGTAGACTACTTGCGCTGAATGATTCTTATATCCTGTTAAATTCAGTGTTTCTATCATGGCTGATCAGGTTTCTGTTGTTTATTGACCGTTACCAGCTAGTATTAACAGTTGATTTCTTGAACCCTGATGATCACTAATTCTATTCCTGCTACAAAAAGTATTTAAGTGATATGTTTAACATACAGCATGAACTCAGTGACACTGCTGGTTATGTCTTTAAGTTCATTGCACTGGATGATCAGAGGCCTCGTGTGTACTGCACTACTACACCCTGTTGTTGTGATGTATGGATGGCCACCAGGCTAACTCCACTGTATGCCAAATATAAGATTGGTAGCCACTCGTGTCTAACAGTCTGCCTGACTGAGCTGTTTAAATGACAGCAACTTACTGTGGGACCTAGAATATTGTATCGTATATAATATTGCATTATATATAATCATTAGATTTTTTATATTAGTCTGCCTTTTCTTAAGCCCTTTATGAACCTGAAAAGACTTATTAAAGGACAAAATGGACAACGTAAAGATCACTGAAGTGCATAGTGGCTGGAGTGTCCCTTTAAAGTTTTCTATACTGTTTTTATGTGACGAAAAAATAAAATGTTTAACCCCTTCACGACATAAGTCGTACCAGGTCCCTTTTGTCCAAGCTGCTGTTTAGTATGAATACGGTGGCTTGTGGTACCATAAGAAAAGAAAAAAACCCCAAAAGGTTCTCATAATAGCTTAAGGATACCAAGGGGCTTTCTTAGCTTTGAACCAAGAGGAGCTTTTGGCACATATATTTAGAGACAGGAAGGATGTTTGTATGCTAACCACCATCCACAATGATGGCACTGTGGCTGTTTCTGCCCGGGGTAAACCTGAGGTCCTAAGGAAGCCAGCCTGCATCATGGCCTTCAACAGGCATATTGGGGGGATCTTGATTTTGCAACCATATCTCATGTGGAAGACAAAAGCCTGGTATAAGAAGGTTGCAAGCAATCTACATGTTGCAGATGGAAAACCCATAATGCTTTTTTGATTTAAAAAAAAATGCAAACACCACCAAAATAGCCACATTATTACAGTTTCAGATGACGTTAATCAGAAATACTTTAGAGAAAGATGTGCAAATCTTGCAAGAAGTCGGGCAGCACACTTTTCTTTTAAATTCCCTGAAAGGCAGTAATCATATTGCAGAAACGGGGCTTTTATTTGGCCTGCCCCAACTACTCCCTGTTCAGGCAAGGATTAGGGATCCAATTCATAAGCATAATGCTGGACTTTGCTGACCATTGTTGTCAATTTTGTGTGCCACAATGCTGGGACATATCGATCTCCGCATGCTGTAAAATCAATGGGGATATTAAACAAAAACAGACGCATTAAATTTCCACCAACCTGCAAAAAATGAAAAACACAGGAACGGTGCAGGCTGTGCTATGATAAAAGGCACGGGAAGGACACAACATTTTACTGTCCTGATTGCCCTGATACTCCAGGTCTGTGATGCACACCTTGTAATATTTCCCCCTTTAACGGCCAAAATAGATGAAAATCCTGGAGGTGTAGGGTGATTTCCAAATCAGTGCAAGTACAATATATATATATATATATATATATATATATATATATATATATATACTCTTGGCTAAAGTAATGAAGCATTTTTAACTCTGTGGACACGAGTCCTGACACCCACCAAAAAATTGTAGACCAAACAGCTGATCTAGTCGTCCCGAGTCTAAAATAGTTGTCTGTAAATAGAATCTGCACGTGGATTTCTTTACTACTGAATGTAAGGAGAGATACAAGAATCAGCCTTTCGTAGTCTTTCTGGTCTGCAAAACCGTCCGACATCACTTGGCAACACAAGCTTTTGTGGTTTCCTAAAGTTTCCTCTTTGTTTTAAGTTCGAACCAACCATAATCATTAGATTTGTACTGGGTCCTCATTGTGTGGCCCACAACTGCCCTAAAGACAAAGCTACTCTTATTTTCAGTTTCAGTGCCGTTGGTATAAACAACTTGGTCACATTGGAAAGTATGTGATGAGAAGCTGCTGTGAAATGCGTATGTAATGCTTTGAATATGATGGTAGAATTTCCATACTTGTCTGATCTGCTGAGAATGATGGCCAGTGGAGATCTCTCATTTCATCTCGAAAAAGATTACATGACACTGAGTTGCGATTACTTTTGTCCTTGTGTGCTAGGAGGTGGACATAGCAAGCTTTTATCCTACTGCAGTGGTAGACTATGCAGTCCTTGTATTTTGTTCCCTTTCGGGAAAGGTAATGCACAGCTGCAGACCCACTTGAAAAAAAGTGCTGAATAGGCTGAATTGTGAGACATTCGGAGCAGGTGGCAGAACCAAAATGTCTCTTAATAAACTTCCTTGTGCTCCTACTTATCAGATAAAGTAAATATATTGTAACCACATGTCCTAAAATGACACATCACAAACTGGGATGTTAAAAGAAGAAGTGCCTGTTTGCGGCCCTTGAGGACTGGAGTTGTGCAGCCCTGGTGTAGAACAAAAGATAATTACATTTAAAACTTTCACTAGATTTCACAGTAATGTGATAAAGGCACTGCCCGTGTGTATCCGTAATGGTTATTATTATTATGTATTGTTTTATATAGCACCATCGTATTCCATAGCGCTGTACAATGGGTAGACAGGACGTAACAAACAGTATATAACGTAACAATTCAAATTATACTCCCAGAAAAACTACCGTATTTGCTCGATTATAAGGCAAGGTTTTTTTCAGAGCAGATGCTCTGGAAAAATACCCCTTGTCTTGTATTCGAGGACGTCTTCTAATCAGACCTCAAATAGAGGTTTGACTACAAGACTAAGATCCAGATCCCCCGCAGTGCTGTAGGGGACCTGGATCCTCCTCTCTGGCAGCCTCTGCTGCTGCCGGCACTTCCTGTGGGGGCTTCTATGACGGAGCGCCGGCATCACATGACCTTCCGGTGCTCCACCACAGAAGTGCCGTCAGCAGCGGAGGTTTTCTGTGTGCATCCCGCAAACCTTCACCTGCTGCGGGATGCGCACAGACAACCTCCGCTGCTGCCGGGGCTTCTGTGGTGGAGCACCGGAAGGTCATGTGATGCTGACGCTCAGTCATAGAAGCCGCAGCGGAAGTATTGACCACCAGCAGCAGGGGTCTGCATAGCACAGACCTTCACCGGCTGCCCCACTAGACACCAGGGAGTCTGAAGCACAGGTCACAAGTAAAAGTATGCACTGCTAAATCGGGGAAGTGGTTTTCTGGAGACAGAGTGGCATATAGGGGGTTAAAAGGCATACAGGGAGGCAGAGTGGCATATAGGGGGTATAAGGCATATCTGGGGGAAGAGTGTCTTATTAGGGAGGCAGACTGGCATATAGGGGGGTATAAGGCATTTCTGGGGGGCAGAGTGGCATATAAGGGGATATAAGGCATATCTGAGTGGCAGATGTGCATAACTGGGCGGAGTGGCAAATATAAGGAAATAAAACAAAGTATTTTTCATAGTTTTAATAAATATGAAAATATAGTTTACATGTGAATTAATATTTACTAGTAAAACTTTTTTCCTATAGGGTAGTCTTATATTCAGGCTTTTTCTTTTTTTCCTAAATTAATCAAATAAATTAATTTTGGGGGGGTCGTTTTATAATCATGGTCATCTTATAAGTGAGCAGATACGGTACTTTTCCATAGGACTTTAGTTTTAAGTGAACCCAGCGGTGTGGTTATTTTGCTTTCTCTTGCTCTATTTGGTGGTGGCCTTTTTACGTTTGGCACCCATTCTTTTCCTATTCCATCGGCACGCTGTCTCAGCTTGTCTGCTTTGTTCTCCTTCTGCCCTTATAATGTGTCATTTGCTGGCAAACTGGTGCCACTGTGTTTTTTCTAAATGTCAAGGGCAATGCTTTAAAAAGAACATCTCTTTATTTTTAATTGAAGATGGGTGCCTAGTAACTTCGGAGGCATAAAATCTTTATTATTCCTACTAAGAGGATTGCAGTGCATTAATTAGTGTTTTGGGGTAATTTCCTCCCAAGGAGATCAGTATATGAGATTGTCCGTGCATTTACTATTCCGTGTAAAAATTAGAAACTACAAACATGTCAAATAACTAGCCCATAGATCATAAGAACCTATGTGACAGCTGTGACGAATGAGCTAAATATGTGAAATTCCTACTGCACCTGACTTACGCAAATTTTATTAAACTTTTTATAAAGTGCAGAAACAAAAATAAAGCAGTGAGACTTGTGTTTAGTGTTGGTTTTATTTTGCGTTTTTTTCTTGCTTGCATTAGGCGAAAGTAAAGAAGCATACTTAAGTACACTTCCTGTGCTTGCAACATAGTGAACCCACTGAAACGAATACAAGCTCCACTCACGTGAGATGTAGCCAGTAGCACTTATGCTAGTTGAATGCTTACTGCTTTTAGTTGAGGAGGAAAATAAGAAGGAAAACATTCGATTTTTTTGAAAATGGACTTTATGCGGGCTAGGCTTAAGTCCACAGGTGCCCATTCACGCTATACACTCTAGATGAGTGGGCTTATCTCACATTACTGTCCTTCTTACATTTGGCCCTAATGATTTAGTGCAGGAGCTGTCTCCTGACTGGTCTAGGTCCCTGCAGCTGCACCAAAGTAACAAAACAAGCTTTCATGTAACCGGAGCTGCCTGCCGTGGAAGCAGCCGCCAGTTGGAGGGCCTCTCTGTCAGGAAGGCTGACGTTCCTAGAAGTTCACATTCTAGCAATACACAGAAAAACAATCAGTGAACTTGAACTTTGACTTGCCACGAGGTGTGAACTCACTAGTGCTCTTGCAAACTTAACCCCGTGTGTGCTATAGAATAGCTCTGACACTGAATATATTCACTCTGAATGTGTTGACATCCTCTAAATCTACCTATATCGAAGGACATGATCTAAAAAACAAACTTTTTGAAATGAGGCGCATAATGCATGTGTGTGTTGGATACAACATAGTTTTACAGTATGAGTACTCGGTGGTGCTTCTGCCTTAGGGTAAGGTGTGCAGGACCCCACTGTGGTTTAGCCTGCTTTTTTAAAAGGTTTGTGTCTCGGAACATAATAAGTAACAAAAAGTCACCACCGCTCCTGTTGTTTAAGAAGAAAAACACATATGCACTTCTTTGTGTCTGCTCCTTGAAGAAACCCTATGTTTGGCAAAAATTTTACGAGAGAGAAACCTTATAATAAATACAATGGAATAGGAAAATATCTCAAACATGTACTTTTGTATATAATGTCACTGGTCAGATAACTGCCCCGTGATCAGAGCCTGTTTGGGGGAATTATCCAAATAGCCGTTTCTCTACGTCGACAAAACCTGTTTGTCAGATTTAAAGGGACAGTCACATCTGAGGTCCCATGTCATTGTTTTTTTCCTTATTCCTCAAAAACCAGGGTTTTGGAGGAACTCCATAATTTCACTGCTTATGATTTAGGAAGGGCTACAACAACCTTGCATAGTTAAATCAATAAGATTTATTTAAGTCCCTGATCAGGTTACAACTGCAAGAAAGGCTTGGTTGGTCCTCTAGCATTTAGTCCTGCATAATGGATAGTGTGGTGGGAGAGTTGAAACTGAAATTCTACCGCACACTCATCTCCAGGCTTCCACTTTAGTTAATAAACCCCACCACCGAATGTCTAGTCCCCGTTGTTGACAGATCCGTGCCTATGGTGAAGGCATGGCCCCACTACGTTCACTTCTTAAGCCAGCTGCTTTCTTAAATGTGGGGCACATTTGCGTCCTTTTCTAAAATGTATTTGATGTATTATGTATAAAGTAATTTCATATGTGATGGGGGCCTACAGTAAAATCAGTAAAATAAATACATTTGTCTTTATTAATGTTATCAAAGTAGTGTTTTGTTGTACAATAGAGGTGGAGGCTTGTAAATCACACCCATATTCACAAAGCTAAAGTGTTCACATGATGACTCGGAGCAAGTGCATTGGTGATAGCCCTTCCATGTTTATTATCTTCTGTGGATCTCACTTCTAATTCCTTTCTGGTCTTATTTTCCAGGAATTACCCAACTCCGTCTTCCTGGTCATGGAGGTAGGCATGTGTGAAATTAATTAATCTGTGATGAATATTGTGTAGATCAGGAATCCTGCTTCTGCACTTGATCTAGCGTGTTACAATAATGGATTCCAGGCATACCTTATGATTGAATGCAGTGCCAGATTAAGACCCGGGGCCCCTAGGCATGTGAACACACACACAACATATCTGAAACAGACTCCATCTGTTCTGCATGCGTCAGCAATTGCATTGCTAGTAGATAACTGAGAACGGATCATCCAGTCCAAGAGACACTGTACTAGAGCCGGATTATCCATTAAGGCTTTGGGGACTCCCAGAGCTGGGGGTTGTTTTTAGCACATATCACTTGCCCAACATGGACTGTAACACATACTTTCGGAGATTGCATTTCTTTGCATTTACATGTAAACAGAGAACTTGTGTACAGATCACTTGGTTCAAGTTTAAGAGTACTTTTCTGCATCTTAAACAAGTTTGGAATTGTCTCAGTTCTGTGTAAACAAGTATAAGGGCACTTTCCTTCTCCGCCTTCTTGCATAAAGAGCAGTCTACAGCTATATCCCAGAGCCAGCAGCAGACAGTCTTTGCATATGGTTGGCCGCTACACTTACTGGTGACTACAAAGTCACCAGTAAGCCCTGAACATAAGACGATTATCTTTTGGGGGGTGGGGGATCAACCACTTTTTGTTCTCATTTCTCACACTCTCTTACGCGCTGTCAATGTCTCCCTACTTTCTCCAACGACCATTTCCGTGTCCGTGTCATTTCCCGCAGCTCTGCTTCTTCTCTTGCCTATTCTTCTTTTTTTTTTTCTTCACCCGCTTCTCCCCGTGTCTTCTTTCTTTGTCCGCATTTCCGTGAACCAGGCCTCCCAAAGCAATTGTGCAAAAGTGCGGAGCCATTGGGCACACCCTCTCCGCCCTTTTGGGAAAGTACTCAATGAGGCCAGAGTAATGAAGATGGATATGCAGAGAAAGAGAAGCGTTTCTGCACCTCTCTTTTTCCGCGAATCTGTCTGCATTATTCTGGCCTCTTGGAGTACTTCTGCAAATGGGTGTAGCCACAGGGACCACCTCTGCAATCGAGTGAGAGAGAGGATGTGGGGCTCTGTCTTTTTGCAGAAGTGCTCCAGGGGCCCAGTTCACAGAGAAACAGGCGAAGAAAGAAGACACAGGGAGTGGTCGATGAAGACAGAAGAACAAAGAGAAGAAGTGGAGCCGCAGGAAAGAAGACCGGAACACATAAGCGGTTGGCAGATAAGCTATGAAAACAGTGACGGAAAGTGTGAGTGAGAGTATGTGTGAGAGCGTGTGTAGGGGGAAAATCACATATGATCATCTAATCAATCCGCTTTTTTAGGAAATAGTCTTGTTTAGTTTGATGGAGCATATATGCAGTTTTGAAAAAGATTGTCAAAATAGTTAATGACCATACGTTTTTCTTTTCAACAGTACTGCAATGGAGGGGACCTGGCAGACTATTTACAAGGTAACTTGTTTAACTGTAAGCCTTTGCTGATGCCCCCTGCAAACTGCTGCTTAAAGGTGCCTGCTTGTTGTTAAAAACAGTAATGGGAGCCTTGGATTCACAATTAGATTTCCTTGGCTGCCCTGTGCTGCTGTTGCTTTGCCATGCCTGGGAGTCCAAAGCTTTAATTAAGTTTTATATTAAAGCATGCAGTGAATGGTGCTCCCCGTGTTTTGCAGAAGGCTTTAAAGAAAGCCAGAGGAAACCAGTCATGTTAAAGGCTTACATGGCTGTTCTTGTCAGGCCCTCTCTGGCATCATTAGCATAAACTCTATGGTACTACTGGTATTTTGACTTGTTCTGACCCAAAATGTTGGACAGGTGATGTGTTCTCCAGTATCAGAACTGATTAGCAGACTTGTTTTGGGCTGGTGGTGTCGGGTGGTAGTGTCTGGTCCTTTTCCAATTGCTATTTGATGGTATAGTCGCACCCCAGACATTTCATGCAAGTTGTCACTGTCTGGCACATCTAAAAATGCTTCACTCAAAATATACCAAGGCATTCTGGTTATTAAATCTCTGTGACGAAGATGGTGTCTCCAAAAACATGGCTCTTTAAGCTCGAATCGTAATTCACTATCTGTGTCTGTAAAGCTTGGCGTGAAGCGCTAATGTTTTTCACAAACTTCCCTTTCCTCTGAATGTTCATGATGTCATGGACAGCAGTTTGACCCTTGATTATTTATGCAAGTTTGTAAGGCGGGAACGTGATATGTGCAATAACGAAGGCAATCTGATAGAACAAGATAAGCGTTTCTGTGAAAAGAGCAATGTGTTTGAATAAGTTTCTTTACAAAGTTTTCAGCAAGTTTTGAATTCTCATCTGGCCACAAGCCCACTCAAATTATCAGAGCCCTAATTTCTCGTCTTTAAAGAAATACATATACCTCGAAGTATATGAATCTATCCAAGGCCAGCCCTGTGGTTTCTAGTGTCTTAGGCAAACTACATTGTTGGCATTGCCTTCCTGCATGCTCTGCTTTGCCAGCATAGGTGACGCGCTAGTTTTGGCAGGCCCTAGAATATATATTTTTTTATACATCATCCTCCCTGGATATATTTGCTCTGCTTATCTTCACTCCCTTTATTTTTCTTTTCTTTGTAGTATTTTACTGCAAGGCCCCAGATACGTAATGCTAAGCAGAAGGCCGGGCAAGACTACCTTTTCCTTCTATAACAAAGAACCATTGGGCATTTGTAAAATAACCAAATTAAGAAGAGATCTCTTGGTCTACGTGGCTATATCTGCTAGACCAATAGTTTATCTGTTTTATATACATTATAATAAGTCAATACCAATCATATTGCTTTTTTTTGGTGCTGCAATCGACTTACAAACTGTCCTTGTAATAGTAACTAGTAAAATCCTATACAAATCGTGAATAAGCAGTAGGTATCAGTGCTAATAACAGATGAACCTAATTACAAAGTGTTTTTCAAAACACCCAAATTAACCAGACAAAATATTTATTTATATATATCTTGGCTGTGACAAATAAGAGGTTGTATGATTTTACCAAGTTATTTACATGCATGCATTCTCTTCCTATGGAAAAAACATGGTTTATTTCAAAACCGGGCAAGACGATATCACAGTGTAAATATTTGATTGATGTCCTGCTTACTGTAAAATCCTATTTATACCAGCCCCTTCCAGATAATGTAAATATGTTCTATGTCACGATGTTCTTTCTTTAGTTAACTAGAAGATAAAACAACAAACTATAATAAATTATGTCGGCCCTTCTCGTCTCCCAATTTTAACTGATGTGATGTAGAGACTCAGACCTTAATAAGTCCTTGGTCTCGTCTGTACCATGTTTTAATTCTCTCAATGCGTTAGCCTCTGCCAGTTCTTATGGGAGACATTTATCTACCACCGTAAAATAAAACTTCCTTAGATGACATAAACAGAACAAAACCAATCCTGTGCTGCCATACGATTAATCTGTTTTGAAGCCTTATTAGTCAAGTGATCCAATCATTTTAATGGTTTTGCTGTTAAACCAAAAAAACTGTTCTCTTACACGTGGAATTTCGTGGAATATTAAAGAATTATGAAAATACCCCACAGAGTTGCAGCTGCAGGGAACTGAGGTTTGTCTTTGATTGGCTGGCGTATAGCCGAGAGTGTTTAATTTGTTGACAAAATCCACAAATTCTGCCATGAGACTTTGCCTCAGATGTTCTCATTGTTCGGGGTTCTGGATGCGAGCTGAGGTTTTAATACAAGTGCTCTGAGCCAAGAGTCTGTCCTCATGTGACCCAGTTACACAAAGAAGAGAGCTGGCAACCATGGTGTCATGGTGTCAGACTAGTGGCGCGTGAAAGTAGTCAACCGCTGCGTAAGGGCAGGTACACAGCATCCTGGGGGGAGAAGGAAGCTGATGTTATGACCATTACGGCAGGGGGCCATAAGCATAGACCATGCAATTTAGATTATTTAGGCCCCTCTGTAATATTTGTTTAAAGGAACCATGCTTTATTGTCATTATTATACTGCCCCTATTTTATTGTAGAATTGTCATATCTGATTTTGTGGCTAGTTCCCTAATGCCTAATCCGATTATTTGCTGTGATTATCTGTTAGGATGTAATGATACTTCCTGTCCCACTAGCGAACGCACCTCAATCTGATTTCCACATTACATGTAAAACTATATTATGATCTTTAGTATCAGTCCTGCACTTTAGCCTGAATTTCCCAGCCTTCCAGACATGGGTTTTGGGTTATCTTTTAATTTAGGGTGAGTGGCCATAGTAATCAATGTGCATTTTTATATGTTGTGGGAGTTTTTCCCTTTGTAATTTGGTGTACAGTGCAGACCCAAATTGTCAGAATGTCTCCAGCTTATCCCAGACATAGTTTGTCATTGAAGATGGTTATGGCTACTTGGGTTGTTCTGAAGAGCTCAGTGAATTAAAGCGTGGTACTGTGGTAGGATGCCACCTTTGCAATAAGTCATTTTGTGAAATTGCATCCCTGCTAAATATTCCTCGGTCAACTGAAGTGGTATTATTGGAAAGTGGAAATGTTTAGGAACAGCAGCATCTCCGCTACAAAGCGGAGGACCACATAAAGTCACAGAGTGGGGCTCACCGAGTGCTGAGGTTTCTGGTGTGCAAAAGTAGCCAACGCTCTGCTGATTCCATGGCTGAAGAGTTCCAAACTTCCACTGGCATTAATATCAGCACAAAAACTGTGCAGTGGGATATTCATGGAATGAGTTTCTATGGCCAAGCAGCTGCATGCAAGCCTCACATTACCAAGTACAATGTCAAACGTTGCATCAAATGGTGTAAAGCACGCCGCCACTGGACTCGTGGAAACGAGTTCTGTTTCTCTGAAACAGTCTGATGGGCATTGTGCCCATTTGTTTTGGATGAAAAATGGAATTTCAATTTGTTGTTCAAGGCCCGTATTCATTCACTCTCTCTCTCTCTCACACACTCATTCCTTCACTCACTCTCACACTTTTTGAGTGTCTCCCTACCTTCTCCGGTCACTGCATCCATGTCTCGTAGCAGAGCTTCTCTAGCATCCTCTTCTTCTTTTCTTCCATCTCTCTTTTTTCGTCTGCATCTCCACAGGAAGTTATCTTTGGGCAAAATGACGGAGCTTCCAGGCAAATTCAAACGAAAAGGCAGATGTTTTTGGTTCATTTTGTGTGGGCGGTTGCCTTTTTTTTCATGAGATTTGTACGACAAAAAAAGGAAATTACATGAAATTTGTACAAATCAGAATACACAAGTCTTATGGTTAATCCAAAATTAGCACTGCTATTGTGTCAGTAAGGGGCCTGGCTGGTTCATTCAAGCACTTAGTAGAAACATATATATATATATATTCATTCTGTTCCAGACCAGGCATGGGCAAATTATGCAAACGCCAGGTGCCGTGGTACCCGATGGTGCATCCAACATACTTTTGTGTTTATACTTTTTACTTTTTGATTTATCATCTGCTAGCCTTAAAGTTCCAGGACCAGTTTTAAAATATATTTGTACTTTTTAAATTAAATATTTTCAGAATAAACATTTTCATTTCTGGTAGAACCTGAGAAATGTGGATTAAGAATGTGTGCAAAGTTTGTTTTATTAACATTACTAAACAGAATTTGGACCATGTCCACAAAATCATCATCCCCCTCTAAAAATCAGTGTCTTAATTTAATGTTTTTCCATGAACAGCCAAAGGTACGTTGAGTGAGGACACCATTCGCGTATTCCTACAACAGATTGCTGCGGCCATGCGTGTTCTGCACAGTAAGGGAATAATCCACCGAGATCTGAAGCCACAAAACATCCTTCTCTCTTACGCTTCTCGGAAGAAATCTGCATTTAGCGGCATCCGGATTAAAATCGGTAAGCCAAAAGTCAGAAGTCTGTATCCTCAGTTGGGTATTTTTCTATATATTTTCTATGTATATTACTATACATGCAGTTTGGTCTGTTATGAATATTTGTTGTAATTAACATTGATACAAAATTACCTGTAATTACATGGGCATCTGCACTCCTGTTGGGCAGTGCTAATATATATATAATCTGAGAACAAATGTAACCAGGTTTTTGTATATGTGTACTTGATTTAACATAATTTTGGTTTTATTTTGGTGACTGGGCCACTTTTAATTGAAGACAAAAATGTATAGGAAAGGGCGTTAATAGTTGCAGTACATTTCATTACTCATCTTGCTTAGGCTTGGAAAAAATAGAAACCTCTGCATATGTTTATCAATATGCTTCTATTAAGAAGGTGAAATACAGACTTTATAATCTTAAGAGTTTAAACGTTTGGGGTTTTTTTTTCTAATCATACTGAAATTATTTTATGGGAAAGAAACTGAAAGGAAGAAATTAAGTTACACCATAATGGCGTAATTCAATTATAGGTTTCAGCTTCAATAGTGTCCTGCCCGTGTATTACCAGACCTAATATAAGCCAACACTGTAGGATTTGAGGAACATGTCCTAATAAATTCCTTAACAAGACACTTTTTTTTTTTTTTTTGCATATTGATATATTAATTCTTTCCCTTATAGCCGACTTTGGCTTTGCCCGATATTTACAGAGTAACATGATGGCTGCCACATTATGCGGATCACCTATGTACATGGTGAGTAAAAATACTCTTCTTTTTCAGAATAGATTATTCATTTTTTAATATTTAATGTGTCCTTACCTTGATTTCTTGGAATCAGGCACAACATGTAAGTCCACTGGATAATGCAATACCAAAGGGGTAGTTATCTGCTCCCAAAGCATTTATCCCACTAGCAAGTCCTACAGTGGAAATTCCCAGCACAAAGCAAAAAGCTTGTCAAAATTTTGCTCTCACACTCTCTGAATGTCTCTAACTTCTTTGTTGACCACTTCTGCTTCCACGTCTCGCAGCTCTGCTTTCCGCGTCTCTCATCTTGTTCTTCTATCCTCTTCATACCCATCTGGAGAGTCGGGATAGAGGACGTCACATAAGACTCCATTTTGCTCTAATATAACCCTGTGTGACCAAAATGGCTGGGCTTCCGGTGACATCCTTTCCCCTGAGTGGAATATCGGAAGTGAGGACGTCACCTGAAGCACCTTGTGTGAACCTCCAAAATGGCAGAGCTTCTGGTGACATTCTCTCCCCTGATTGAAGGGGTTGGGTGAGGCACCCGAAGCTCCACCATTTTGGCGGAAGCTCACCGGGTAGTTGGATCCACAGAGATGCAAATGAAGAGAGGAGAACAAGAAGATGCGAAACAATGGAGTTGCAAGACAGGGATGTTCAGCAGAGAAGGTAGGGAGACATTCAGAGAGCATGAGAGAGTGAGGATAAATGTGGACAACAAATTTAGTTTCCGAAGCTAAAAGGATCCAAAAATGAATGGGCCACAATTGAACCAGAAAATGTGTGCAAATGATTTTTGGACTATTTGGTCACGTCTAACGAACATAGTGAGATGTGTTCATTAACCATCTCTCTTTCTTGCTCACAAGCATATATAGGAATTTCCCCAAACTCTCTCTGATGGACTCAGGCTTGTGAGGGGCAGGGAAAACCCTAAAGAGCAATGAATTCTCTGAATTGGGCATGGTTAACTGCTGCCCCCCTGCCTCAGAGTGGAGTAAAACCCCCAGAGTTCCCAAGTGTGCTCGTAAGCAGTCGCTGATGTGAAATAAGTGTATATAATCACATACACTGAAATATTGCTACATTCCTAATCTGATTAATTTGTTAAACCTTGTCTGCCTAGTGTCTAAATGTACTTTCATAACAAAACCTTAGGCAAATGTTCTTTGGGGAGCAGGAGCTATGATCTGTTGCGGAGATAGAAGTCACAGTGAGCTGTGTGTTTAATAGGGTCAGAATGACCTGCCAGTTCTGTGTTAATAAGGAAGCTCAGAATGCACTGCAGCATTCCCAGAATCCTCTTATCTTCACACAAAGATTACGTTGGCCTCCTCATTTAGCTGGAGTTATTGAACTTGTGACATCTTACAGTGTATTTTATATATATATATATATATATATATATAAATAAAATTATTAGGAAATATAGTTTTAAGAATAGTTTATTATGCTGTAATTTCATAACTGATAACTGTTTATCAGAGTACATTGTATTTAATCATGGGATTATACTGTGGCTGATATAACAGCATAAATTGGTCATCTTTACAAGTGAATGTATACGAATGATGAGATACTGCTTTTACTGTATGGACCAGCCGTACCTGTTTAAAAAAAAATAAAAAATGCCTGCATTCTCTCCATTTTTTTATGAAAAACCATCTAAATAAACGTCAATTGATAAAACTAGTATGATCTGTGGAATTGCATTTCCTAGTCTCCGGTGTAAATTTAAAAATGGACCTATGACTTATTAATGGCAGTTTAATATTTCTAGTAACTTACATGTAGTGAAACAAAGGGACGATCACCTAGATTTTCACTCACAAATGCTGCTTGTTTATTTTCTAGGTAGGGTCCGTCTAATCTCATGCACATAGCTATGGCCTCATGGTGCTTCTGCACATGCACAAGTTCATGTCCTCCCATCCTGTGCCAGATCACAGGAAGTTGAGGAGACCTAAAAACACTGCAGGTAGTTTGAATAGAAACCTCTACGGGCACATGAAGCATGGGGTTACTAAAAAAAAAACCATCATTGAGCAGTGTACTATGGGTCATTCAGAAGACACTTTGGTAACTCTTTATATGCTTTCACCTGCGTTCTTAACTTAAAGTTGCCCTGTTTTCATGGCGTTATTCTCATAGGCTCCCGAAGTGATCATGTCACAGCACTATGATGCCAAGGCAGATCTGTGGAGCATAGGGACAGTGATCTATCAATGTCTGGTTGGCAAGCCTCCTTTCCAGGTAAGCACATGTTGGTTATTCTAAAAGGCTGTTAACTGTCATCGTTTCTGCCGTAAAAATCACAGTGTCACTTAAGTAATACCCTTTTTACTGAGGAAGACCTCGACACTTAGTATAATGCAAACATATTATGTTTTACTTCTTCCAGGGGCTTATTAGCAAACTCCTAAACCTTTCTCTTTCATCATGTAATATGATCGTTGCATCTACTTGTAATTCTGTTTTGTAATGTAATGAGATACACAATAACAATGGAATGATGATGGCTGTGACACTCTCAGTAGAGGGAATATGTTAGCCCAAAGTCTTTCCCTCAAATGGACCAAACCATTTTAAAGACATTCTGCATTTTATCTCTATTATAATTGCTTTCCCTTTTTTCACAAAAAAACCCAAACATTTGTTTATTTGAGATAAAATATTCCTAACTCTTAAACATGTATAAAATGAACCAGTGGAGGAATCCCAGTAAGATACTAAAACTAAAAATGTCGCGATGTTGTATTTTTTGGGTTGCCAGCTTCCGCATGCTGGTTGTGTTATTTAACTTGTATGTAGTCCCCTGATTTTAAAATGTATGGTAAACTGTGTATTATTTTCCTTTGGCAGGCCAATAGCCCTCAGGATTTAAGACTGTTTTATGAAAAGAATAAAAATCTGGTTCCAAGGTGAGTCCCTTATCAGTTTTTTTTTGTTTTTTTTTATTAATGAAATGTCCCTCCTCATAATAGACAACCTTTCATATAGGAAACTAGTGAATATGTGTTCTGTATTTTCCCCAAGTTTTGTTTTAGGTACTGTCATGTAAACAAGGTTTGGACTTCATCCTTGAAATAATTACTCCATCAGAAATACCTTTTGACTCATAGCAAAAAAGAAATCGTTTCCCTTTGTGGGCTGACGGCCATTGCAGTTTATCATATACCGCAGTGAGGAGGGAAACCCACACTAAGTATTAACTTTCAATAATTAGATTGGAAGCTTAAAAGGAAGGGTTCCATTTTTTCAGTGCAACATGGTTTATAAATTAGGATTTAGTTCATTTTTGGTCCCCTTTTTTTATTGTCTGTTGCCTTAGTCACAAAAAAATACACCTTTTCCATTTGCTTTTCCCCTCAGCATTCCTCGAGAGACTTCTGCTTATCTGTCTGACTTGCTGTTAAGTCTACTTCAGAGAAACCAAAAAGACAGACTGGACTTTGGTATGTAGCATATATGTATAGCTTTCATGTTTTCGCTTAATGCAGTTATTAATGTGCTGCTTACAAGTGTGCAAATAGTGTTGAATGCCTTTAAAAAGAGCATTGCCTTAAAACTGGACAGTGTTTTCTTTCCTTTTTTCCCAATATCTGTTCTGTCAGAAACAGAAGGGAAAATAAATAAATAATAATGAAAAAAAAAATTGATTATATATAACAGATGATTAAATTATTTATTGTGATTTATTATGATTTATTATTATAAAAAAAAGGTATAATCACAAGATACTTATTTCATCTGTTATTTGATATTGACAACGGCTACAACCTCTACTATATATACCGTATTTGCTGATTATAAGACGACCCCCCAAAATCTGAATATTAACTTAGGAAAAAAAGAAAAAGCCTGAATATAAGACGACCCTAAAGGAAAAAAGTTTTACCAGTAAATGTTAATTCATCTAAACAATTTTTTTAAATAAAAGCTATGATTGAGAAAAATATTTTTTTTTGTTTTATTTCCTTGTATTTTTCAACCTGTCCCCCCGTTACGCACATCTGCCCCCAGGCTTGCCACACCAATATGGCACTGTGGCCCATGATATGCCTTTTAACCCTCTATATGCCACTGTGCCCCATGGTATGCCTTTTGACCCCCTATGTGCCACTCTGCCTCCAGAAATGCCTTATACCCCTATATCCCATTCTGGCATTTAGGGGGTTAAAATGCATATTATGGGGCAGAGTGGCATATAGGGAGGTATAAGGCATTCCAGGAGGCAGAGTGGCATTAAGGCAGTTAAAAGGCATTGTATAGAGCACTCTGCCTCCAGAAATGCCTTATACCCCTATATGCCACTCTGGCATTTAGGGGGGTTAAAAGGCATATTATGGGGCAGAGTGGCATATAGGGAGGTATAAGGCATTTCAGGAGGCAGAGTGCTCTATTAAATGCCCCCTTAACGCCACTCTGCCTCCTGAAATGCCTTATACCTCCCTATATGCCACTCTGCCCCATAATATGCCTTTTAACCCCCTAAGTGCCAGAGTGGCATATAGGGGTATAAGGCATTCCAGAAATGCCCTATGCCCCCATTTAACACACACACACGCACACACACACTTACTGGTGCTTCCAATTTCCTGCTGTATTGCCGGGGCAGCGGGTTGACGTCTCCTTCCGCTGCAGCCGGAAGGAGGTGGAGTTGGCAGCGGGGGTTTGTCTGCGTCCGTCGCGCATACCTTCCCCGGCACCGGTGCGGGGAACTCTGATCTCTGACAGTCGGGGAAGGTATGCGCGACGTACGCAAACAACCCCCGCTGCTAGCCACACCTCCTTCCGGCTGCAGCGGACGTTGTCTACGCGGATCGCGTAGACGTCAACCCGCTGCCCCGGCAATACAGCAGGAAGCACCGGTAAGTGTGTGTGGGGGGGGAGACAGGAGGATCCAGGTCCCCTGCAGCGGTGCGTGGGATCTGGATCTTAGTCTCATAATCAGACCTCTTTTTGAGGTCTGATTAGAAGACGACCCCGATTAGAAGACGAGGGGTATTTTTCAGAGCATTTGCTCTGAAAAAAACCTCGTCTTATAATCGAGCAAATACGGTATATATATATATATATAGATATATATATACACATACAATTCTGTATTTTGTTTAGAGAATCCATCACCAGTTTTTCCTTCCCGCACGCACTAATTTTTGCTCAAAATGCAGGGATTACCACTGTAACACTTATATACTGTCCTTATCAATACAACCCTCTCTCCTTTTTAAAGTTTGCATGGTAATTAGTGTTATTTTTATTTCGTAAAATCCCATCATGCACTGCTGTTCAGTGGGCACTCAACAAGCAAAGAACATTTTGTTCTGATTTTTCAAGCGTTTTCCGCCTGTGTTGATTTCAGTTGGCAGGTTACCTCTGTAGGTGTGAAAAGAGTGGGTCCTGCGTGACGTAAATGTCGCGGCTTTACCTTTCGAGCTGTTTTCACACTTTCCTGACATTTTAAGTTTTATAAAATGATATTTAATAGCTAAGACGCCCACTGTATATTAAAGTTTGCTGAAGTGTTGAATCAGACATTCATAACCAATGGAAATTTTTTTTTCCCCAAAAAAAATATTTATCACTTGCTTTAACAGGCTCTGGAAATGATAAAAAAAAAATCTACATTGTTTTCTAAATAGCTTGTAGGCTTCTTTTTACCTCTAACTATTTTTAGGTTATTTGCACTGATTCATGGATTGAGTCAATCAAGGCTTTTACAAAGGTTGCCCCAAAGACTGATACTCACATTTCTATCAATAACAGAGAGAACCTTCCCTGACAGACCACAACTGGATCATTGCAGAAGGTCACATAATCATTTGTAACCTCTTGTTTAAGATATTTTGATTCTCAACTAGTCCATGCTCCGGAGGTTTGGATTACTGGAGGGTGGCAAATCTGCAAACTTCTTCTCGGCACTTCTTTGTAGCCCTTCAGATTGTCTAGTAATTGTCCATTTAAAAAGTCAGTAGGTCTTCACTGAGCCAGGAATGCTAAAATAGGAGTGAAAGCCATGCTCCGGTCAAGATATAATTTGTCTTCGGTTGAAGACCTTTCCAGCACACAGAATTTTCATCTGAAAGTTTGTTGTTTTCCAATGTGAAGGGTCTGAGTACGTTGCCAAAAAGTTATCCACACTTTCTGCATATCTATTGCATTATGGATAGCTTGTTTGCAACTATCAAACTTGCGATTTAGCCCAAATATTTTATTTATAGCCCTAGACTATAATATTGTATACATAACCCGGGTTTTTTGGGGCGTGGAGGGAGTGGTGGATAAAATTGTAATTCTTGGGTGCCCTTACTTACTGAACTAAGGTTTGGTTTGATATGTCTGGATGCATCCTAGAACTTCTTTAAGCAGGTGCCCGAGTGATCTCTTTTGTAAACATTAAAGTGTCTCGGGCACATCGAGCTTTAAGATTGTGTTTATTCACATGAGGATGTCATACAAGAATTGACCTTGCACAATGTATGATTAAAACTAATGAGCTCTGATCAATTTAACTATGCATCATGCCTGTGCTTTCTATGAACTATTTAGTCCCACTGCATTTTAGGTCTCCATGTTGGATTGCTTTGATCTTGTTTCACGCATTTCATATTCCGTGAACAAGCATCGAGCTGGTATGTGCCCGAGGAAGATTCACAGCTTTATGTAGTTTATGTCAAGGCACAATACAATGCACACGTCTACACAGATTTCACCCTGAGATTGATCTATTTTAGTGTTAGGAACTGTTATGGGCGTAGAAACCAGGGGAATAAGAAAACTGCCCAAAGAGAAACAAATAGTACCAGTATTAAATGAACATTTTACAATTGTATGGTGGCAAAGCAACCATTATCTCTCGCTACCTAGAATTATTCAAGAAATGTTCAAATATATCAAATATAAGATATTTGCCGATGCCAATCAAATATTAACTTAAAGCTTTTATGATAAAAGTCCGACACTGAGAATTTTCTTCATTCACCCTTGAGATTGGGTCTTCCTATGAATGACAGTCATGCTTTTTATGACTTGCTTGAATCATAGAACTCTTTTATTACTAGGACACAGAGTTTAGTCATCAACCATTGTGTTGAAGCTGCGCTGGTATCAGAGCTGTTTGCTTACATATACTAATATGATTTAATATAATGCATGTATATGTTAAGTCTGGTTTTCTGGTCAATACCATCAGCTTACATAATGTGGCCGTTGTGTGTTACTGGAAGTCACATTACAATGTATTGACAGCTGTGTTATATATTTGTCCCACGATGGACTGAGAATTGATTTTAGATAATCTACCTTGAAAACGTTGAATTTTCCAATCAAGATTTGCTATTCCTATACCACAGATACATATGGGCTATCATGCTTTTTACTGGCTGCATTAATCTGGAGATGTTACATGGGGGAATCATCTCAATTAGTTTCTTTAAATGGGTCAACCTAAACATCAAAACAACCATGGTTTTTGGATTTGCTTAGCTTAATAAGGTTTAGGCTCACAGTGTTTATTGCAAGCAGTTAAAGGACACGCATTCGTAAAGAAAAAATGGGTGAAAATTAGCTTAAAAGGCTTGACTATAGGTCCATATTGTCTGATACATCCGTTGAGTATCTCTTGAAGCACAGTCATCACTGTGTAATCTGGATGCACGTTTTCGACTAAGGTGTTATTTTTGCACTGTCACATTTCCAAGGTTTTAAAATGAAAGCTTTTATCCCCGTGAGAACGTTCTGTTCCCAAGGCTTTATTGTCCGATCAGGAGATCGGAGGCGGAACCAGCTAATCAACGCAGTTGGTGTTGCAATTCTGTCTCCTGATAGCATGAGAGAGGTGAGCAGGCAGCAATCATACACCTCACTCATTCTGGCACCGTCCTATGGAGCTAATTATTAGGAAGCTTGTCATTATGCCAGCATATGACACAGGTTATTGTGTTTACAGCACCAAAAATACTTTGCTCTCGGTAGGAAGAAAAAAAAAAAAAGAGAGAGAGAAAATACTAGTATAGTTTGTGATATACCCAGAACACTTGCCATTAAAGGCAGCGTGTTACATATATGAATCATTATCAGGACTGGAGACAGTGCTTTAGACCAGTGGTAACAAGCAGGTACAAGTCCAAGAATCCTCACCGAGGTCTTGGGTTCTATCCCATTGTCCAGTGAGCCAAGAATATTAATTTCTCGAAGTTGTGTGTGCTTTTTATGGTTTTGCATATTACATCTGAAGTTTAAAAAAAAAAAAAAAAGTTGAAATTATCATTTTACCAGCTTTGCTATTATAAGGGAAAAAATACCTATATATTGAGGGAAACGTCTTCATGCGGTTTACAGTCGTGTTATCTACACAGTTCTCATAAAACTTGATTTATTTATTTTTGCAGAGGGATTCTTTAATCACCCGTTTCTCGACCAGGTGTCTACAGTCAAAAAATGTAAGTAACCCTCAGTGTATTCTGCCACCGATATATTAAATGTAAACAATGTGTATGCCTTGTGTTACCAAATACGGATCCTATTAATATTTTCTTTTCTAAATGGGCTTGTTATTTAGATCTGTTGGAATAGTCTGTGTGGCTCTGAGCCAAAACTGACCTTGGTTAGTGTCTGTTACATGATTGTCACGATGGTATCGATGGTATCGTTTGAGATAATCACGCTCTCTAGATTTGACTAGTCTTTTAAAAGGAAACTAGTTAGATGTTTTGCACAGCCTATATTGTAATGAGGTCTTGTTTACATCAACACACTCTGCAAAATTAATGAAAAATGAATTTAGCCATATTAGCCCATGAGAAAATAGTTAATGAAGTTGACACCTTTTATTGTAACTTTATGTAAAGTTAGATAAACTTTCAGGACCTCTGAGATCTCTTCTTAAGACTCAGATTGCAGTTTTATTGGACCATCTTGAATAGTGTTTTATTTAAAAAAAGAGATTTTGCTTTACTAATGGATGTTCGTGATCTCGCTGAATATTGCCAATTCAGAAGTGCGTAATTGTATTTATTTTATTAAAAGTTATTACTTTGTTTACAAATGCTAAAATGGTCATGAAGGTTTCTTGCAATACCCGTCAGTCCTCTTTTTTTCACTGTTGATTTTCCCAGTACATTTTCCATAACTTTGCCACTAGGAATCATTATATATTGTCACCTGCAGGCTCTAATACATGTTATTTTGATGTTAACCATGTTGGTTAATTCCTGGTTCTTCCAGATCTCACATTTGTGTAAAGCAGGGGTTGTGTAATTGTTTGGCAGGCCTCACATTGGCTTACAATTGTGTGTGTGTTATAAAGATAGAGGTTAAATCCTCTCTGATAATGTCATCAGCAACATTGCTAGGGGTTATCCTCCAGGAGAGGTGATGCCCATGGTCTGTGGGATCTCTAGCATTGCTTCCCACTCCCTGACAAGAGATTAGCACAGAAGAATATATGCAAGCACAAAGTGACACTAAGATGATCAAAATATTGAATACCTGTGTGGTGAAGGCATCCTTATCATGAAGGGGTCATCAGTGTACTACCCCTCATTGCTCAATTGAATCTAAATACACATCTGTGATGTGTCTCCTCAGCATGTCCTGTCCCGGTGCCTACATACTCTGGGTCAAGCATTTCCGGCAGCTCCTGTGGAAGCTCTCCATCTTGTCGTTACGCCTCGCCTCCTGTAAGTGTGCGATTGTTTTTCTTGCTTGCGTAGCCATTAGTTTCAGAATCAAACACGTGTTTCGGTATTGAACTTATTGAAAGTTTACAAAGGTTTGTGTAGTCCTGTACTGTAGCTGAAAGACAGACAGCAGTTGCGTTGCGAGCCGTAGAGTTGATGTTTATACCTAAATAATTTAGAAATCCATGCTGCTTTATATATACAATTACTGGTTCCACATAATGGCACACAATATTGTAACCTCTGCAAGCAGATCTTGCCATAATGTGTCCATTCTGCAGTGGTGTGTAGAAATCAGCCCAGTTTTTTGTGCTTTTTCTGTTTGATTAAACTCTTCGATGTATCCTGACTTCACCGACATGAACGAGGCTTCGTTTCTTCTGAGCTGAGCCACGTAACTTGGCGTTATCCACCAGGAGGGTCAATCCAAAGTTTAAAAATTCAGCTTAGGCCAGTAGCAACATTCCTTTCCTGGATGTTCAGGGAGTTCCCGCCAAACCTAGTAATCTAGTTGAAATTTATGTGTAGCTCGGCAAAAGGTGAATTTGTCATGTTGCACCAAGTAAGTTCTCCTTGTGGCCAGGTAACCTTTGTGTTGGCCAGGGTTGTTATCTAGCTCTATATCAACCCTTTAGCATCTCTCCTGAATGAGATTGCATAATTCTATGCATTTCTCACTGCTCATCGACCTATCTTTTTCCTTTGATGCCAATGGCCATTTGGCTTCAAAGGAAAAATGATTTCTACCCGCAGCTGCTGGCTATGTTAAAACGCCTGGCTCTGCTTTTCCTAATAAAATGTCCGCTTGCTCTGCAGGGAAAACATAGCTGTGTAAGTTTACATTGCTCCTGTAGTAAGCGTTGCGAAAAATTTGAAAAATACATTGTTGAATTTTTTTTACGTTCTATCTATTATAGTAATAAATGCCTTCAAATGAAGGCATTTCATGTACTCACTCATGCTGGTTTGCCTGCACTAACAACATGGCTGGGTAATTTAGGTGTCTATGGCTTGATAGGTAAGAAGCCAATTAGTGGACTGGTTTCCCGCTGTTATTAGAAGTGAAATAAAGGCAAAAACATTGAAAAATAAAGTGGCTGTAAGATGGAGGGGGGGGGAAGTGCAAATGAAAATCAGACAGCAGCAGAACAAGGCATAGATATGAAGGAAACCTAATTGCAGAAAAATAATTTGGATTTTAGATGTCAAGTAAAAAAAAAGTTGGAGACAAATTAGAGGACTAAAAGAAGAATATGAAGAATGATAGCTGTATAGTATAGAGAGTGAAATTTACACTGATATATCTCTTTGAAGGGCATGTGCACTTTCCATTAAGAGATTAAACAACTTTCTCTAGCTAGCCCTCTGGGGATTGACTTCCATTGTCTTCTTGTTTCAGTCTCTACCAGACATGCAGCATATCCAGGAGGAAAACCTTTCTTCCCCTCCACTGGCTCCTCCAAATTTCCTGCAAGTGTCCAAAGACTCAGCCAGCACCAGCAGCAAGAACTCTTCTGGGGATATTGATGACTTTGTCCTCGTTCCCCACAATTTGTCTTCTGACCACTCCTGTAAGATCTCACTCTGTGTTTTAAAACAAGTAAAGCAGAAGTCTTAGATATACTGACCATTTTGTATATACTAATGCAGTTTGAACACTAATTAGTCCACTTTCCTTTTTTTTTAATTTTTATTTATAAATACTGTACTTGCTGGTGCTGCCAGCCTTGGTTATTGAGCTGTCCCTGTTACTTTATACGTAAAGCAGTTGTGAATAATGTTATTGTCGGGAGCAGTTCCCCAGTATAAATGCTGCTCTTTGTAGTTGCACAACAAAAATCTGAACATGGCAAAGAAAAGAAACAGATGAAATAATAACAAAAATCGTTAACACTTCAGTCCCGTTGCATAGAAAAAGGTCTTTTTTTTTTTTTAATAGTTACTTATTTGAAAGGGTAATAATACCCCAAAATAAGTTGACACTCGAGCCTGATTACCTTGGTAACAGTGTCTCCTCCAATTGGTCTTTTTATATGTACAGATTCCGCATGGAAAATTAGCATAATGCACCAATGACAGTAACTGCATATTATAAAACACATCCCCTAAGGTAGTTTGTGTTATTGCACGTAAATTAAACCATTACAATGATGTTGGCTTCCATTGGTTGAGTGGTTTATGAACAATGACTAATGAGCCACAACATCTGTTAGTTTTGCTAAATCCTACATTCTACAGCTATATATATATATATATATATATATATATATATATATATATATATATATATATATATATATATACACACACACACAAATATGTTGGTTGAATATATATTTATTAAAAAAAACCCTTCTGTCTTTTAATACCTTCTTCATCTGCTTGATTAAGTAATTTCTGCCTTATTACTTGTTGGTTGGTTTGGACATTCTTTGTAAGGAAGGGTGAGAATACAAAGGACAGGTAATTGGTGTCCCTGCCACTCTAAGCCGCAGACATGATCTTTAAATATCTCCATTTACTCTCGATATACAAGAAAAAACACTAACTGAAGGTAGTTTTAATGAAAGAATGCAATTTTACTAAAAGCTGTTACTGTGAAAGCTGAGCTTTAAATTGAAAGGGGTTAAGTAGACTGAGCATATAAGACCAGTGGAGGATTATGATGATTCCAGCAGAATAACATATACATCTGCATTTGAAAATGCAACAGTGCTAAATTGTTATCAATGAAGATCTAAACTGTTGAAAATAACCAGTTGAAGAAAATTCCATTTCTTAGCTTCTCTTCGCTTTTTATTTTCTAATGTTCAGTTTTTCATCAGAAAAACTCTACACTCCCACAGTCCTGCTAATGTGCATGATTTGAACACAGTGTTCAATTAAGAGGTTTCAAGTTCACATAGTATTAATTAATGTTGCACTGAGTTCCCTGGACAGCATACAAAGCATTATATAAGATTGGGTTAAAGTGTCCTTTCAAAGCTGTTGTGTACAGATCTGCTCCATTCTCACAAGGACATTAATCGGACTGTAAAAAAGCACAGCATGGCTATAGCACTTTAAAATAGCTCTTAATTGCTATTGACAAGCTGATGCTTTGTAGATCCATTACAGGTTCCTTTGTGCTCGATGATAGTGGTGTATACACTTCTCCATTATGGTTGGTTGCTGTGTCTTAGTGAAAATATCTTCTTGCTCTGCAGATGATCTGCCTACAGGGGCAGCTGGGCGGAGAGCATCTAGCGACTTCTTGATGTGCGGAGGGTAAGTTACAATGCTCTGCTCTCCTTTAATTACCAGCGCCACTACATGCATTATCTGCAGGCAGTGCAATGAGAGACAGCATCTGTTATACAAAGTGATGCCTATTTGTTTCATTTTCCGAGGTCCTCTGTTCATCTGTCTAGAGTGTACATAAAGTCTTCATCTAATGACTGTAGGTCTGTTATCCATTTGATATTAGAGTATAAATCTTTGTCAACAAGAAGACTGCTTCATATGCGCAGACTCTTGGCATAACAATGGATTTTTGTCACTATAGTTTGTTATGCGGAATAATATGGGAGCAGTGTGGAATAAGGTGAATGCTTTTGTAATATTTTTTTAGCTTTTTTTTTTGTTTTACCTTGCTTTCTATTTCCTGAAATTGTGTTTTTATGTTGTATGTCTTTTTTTCTTTCTTCCTACTACAGACAGTCGCCATTAAACACATCTGGTGGCTCGGGCAATGCACAGAAACCTTCATCCTCACGATGTGGTTCTTCAACAGTGCCAACCAGGTGTGTTGTGTCACGAGTTTGGAGTCTTTGTTTATAGGTTTTCCTTGTCCTACCAGCAATGATTGGTGATAGAGGTGGGTGAACTGATTAGTGGCACAGCATAAACTAAGCCTGGACCTAGTCAGACCCAGACCCATTTTTTCTGAAGATAGGCTGACTCCTTTATTAAGCTGGAAGATAAATGGCTCCCAGGTGTTCAAGAGTGGTTATGATTCCTTGGGCTAAGTCTTAATATGTGCCTACATCTTAAACAGCAGTGGTTTCTATCTGATTGATTTAGTATTTGCTGCCAACCACAGTCTTCAAACCACAGTCCATAAATATCACCTGGCCTTCCTTAAATAGGAAAGGTGTGCCACGGAGCATGCGGTTACTAAACAAAGTAAAAATAACCCTTTAGGCCAAGTTATCAATCCCTGACTTTTAACTGATGCTGTTTTGAAGGCAAAGGGTGGTCACACCAAGCATTGTTTTAGATTTTTCTTCTGTTCACTCACTATTGAACATTTGAAAGCATTCTTAAGTTACAGCATTTCATCAAACCTGCCTAAAACTTTTGCACATTACCGTGGGAAGTGATATGTAAATTGTTGGCGCTATGTAAACAAAAGCTAATAATCAAGTTATACTTGATGTGCCCTAAAAACAGACCAGCTACCTCCATTCAGACACCCCAAACAGATGGATTGTATGATTATATTTCTATAGAGATATAACAGAAGCCATGATGGCCCTCAAAAACGAGGTTCTCAGTTGCTATAGAAGAATTATAGTGATGCCTGCTGTTGGCTTGGTCCCTGCTTGTTACAAGAGAACTACAAGCCTGGCTCAAACCCCTGTTTTTGGTCCGATGACTGTTTCCAGCATGTCCAGCCAAGCATATAGTCGGTAGTATTCATAAGAATCATATCAAATTATTATGAGCAGTGGACCTTAGAAGGAGCTGGCCATGCATTTGACACATTACTACCTAAAGAGACGTTCCACTTAGACACAGCATTGTGCCGTCCAGCATAAGCGGATCTGTAACTTTTATTCTGTCCTCAGAAGGTTTAAAGAAGGTTTGGTTTTTGTTTTTTTTTGCTGCTTCTATGGCAACAGCCTAACAGTGATATTTAACAGTACCAGAAATGGTGTTTTTCTTTAATGCTACGTTTTGTTTTACTGGACACTGGCATTGTGTTTTGTTTGAATAGGGGGCCAACGTATGGCAGCTTTCCAAGTGTGTTGAACGTTTTAATAAGCTTGTGTATAGTAATCTACACCCAGCATTCTTTGTATGTTTTTTTCCATGTTTCCACTGGATAAAGAGCATGTGTCCTCGGATTCTTGGAAATGGGACAGTCTAGTAATAATTAGATCAAGAACCTGCCCACCTCTTAAAAAATGTGGAGTGTTTTTTTTTTTGTTTTTTTTATTACCTTTCTGAAAACAAGTGAAATTTTATGAGAGAATGTTTTGTACTCTTGTGCTGGACTTGCCTAGTGTGCTTTTATATTGAATCCGCCGTGTACGGTCAAATTGATGTAAACAGCGCAGCTGCTCTGAACTCCATTTGTACTTCCTGTTCTCGCTGGCTGCCGAGTTTCCTAGAATTGCTTTGTTTTGAAATGCAGTTTATGGCCGAGGCTGGCAGGGAGGGACTTGGTCGCGCTGATCTGTAAGCTCAGTGCATGAAAGCACAGATTTCTCTGTACTGCTGGAAAGACACGGCAGGGAACTGTTACTGCCGCTGAAACTAATGGATTTCTGGGATTCAGAGCAGCAACAATAGATTTTCGAGCCATTAGCTGGGCACTCAAGTAAACCGTACATTCTATTTTGCCTTGTTCAGCAGTACGATGGTTCAAATAACACAGAGACATTTATACGGGGATCTATTCCCTTTCTTTGTGCCGTTTGACTTCAGACCGAGTCAGCCACAGGTGTCGCCACGTAGCGAGAGCGCGCCAATTCCTGTCCCAACGCAGCTGCGAAATTATCAACGCATTGAGCAGAATCTGTCATCCACTGCCAGCCCAACATCTAATCCTCATGCCTCCCCCAGGTAAGTTAATAGAAGTGTTATGTAATATCAGATAACTAATAGACTACTTGCATGGTGAGTTTAATCAGTGGCATGTCATGAATGTTTTAGTTAGTTACCTGAACATAAGCATTATCGTACCTGAAAATCTAATCGCCATTTCCTGTCTCATGTTCCATCAGGCTTCTTTGTCCACATATTAGTCATCTAATGTGTGTTATGTGATGCAATAGAAATATGTGGACATTCTGTGCCCACATGTCTAAGACCGAGGACACCAGTTCAACACGCAAAAGCGTGAAAACAAAAAAACCCTACCATCCTCATGTTCATTGTACATATTCATGTTTTGCTTAAATCATACTAGGAGGTGCTTTTAAGTTGTACACTGTACATCTGAACTGCCTTTAGAATTGTTGTGTAATTGTTATTAACGTGTCATTATTTATGCAGATAACATTTATTAAAAAGAGCTGAACATGTCAGTGTTAAAGCATGTATCCTATCTCTATTTTAGAAGCTATAAGTTCAAAATATTTGAAACAGTTTTTTGCCCATCAGGGTATATTGTCTTCAATAAGTCACGCTCCTTTCATTGATTTCTCTCCAGCAGATCTGGTGCAGTAAGGCGCTCCAATACTAGTCCCATGGGATTTTTAAAGGTTGGTTCCGGCTCTCCCAGCTCAGCAGAAGTGGTGCAGGCCATTGGACGACGTTTATCCACCGGATCCTCGCGCCCATACTCTCCTTCACCGCTAGGTAACTACATAAAACACAATAGGGCAGAAGCTGATTTTATTGTAAATAAGCATCTAGTACTGGGGCCAAATATACACTGGAGAGAGGATAGGGTCAATAGATTTATCTGTGGTTCTAATCTATAGCATAATTCCCTGTCAGTCTATCTTGATTTCTACCCATTATGTGCCATTTCATTTGGTGAATGCGCAAGGTCCACAGATTGCATCCCGCTGTATAAACCAAAAATAGCAATCAGCATTGAATTAGATTTGCTTTTAAACACAGTGACAAACACACACACCTGTAAAGTAAAAATGAATGATCTGTAAACGTAAACTCAGAAGAGCCTAAATTAGTCAGACAGCATACATGTCTTTTGTAGTTGTGGTATGTAGCCAAACCAAACAAAATATACAATATATATATTTAATACAAATATGAATACTGCCTTTGATTCCGGTACATTTGCCTTACTGTGTCTTCCTGGCTTGTTCTACAGTTGGTGTCATCCCAGAGCAGCTTGGACACTGTTGTTGTGGACATGCTCAAGGACATGAATCCAGGAGCAGAAATTCCTCAGGTAGGTAGCTTTAATTAGTTTTGTTTTCTGTGTAGTCCTTTTTAGATTTCTTTTTTTTTTTTGTTCACACTACTGTAAAAGGTTAAATTGAATTACCATCAGGATCCATCTGTTTTTCTCTAACCTACTGAACTGTTTGCAGGTTCCCCTGTGCTGCAGTCCCAGTCACCACAGTTTTTGCTGGGAGGCAGGTTGCAGAGCTCCCCTACACTCACTGATATCTACCAGAACAAGCAGAAGTTGCGAAAGCAACACTCCGATCCGGTGTGTCCCTCGTATGCAGGACATGGCTTCAGCCATTCTCCACAGCCAACAAGGCCTGTCAGCCTTGGAGCTTCTCCTACAAAGCACATGGGATCATCACCTAGGAGCTCAGAATGGCTATATAAATCCCCACTCCCCACTATTATTGGATCGCCGACTAAGGTAACTGTTTTTCTTGTCTTTAAGATCATAGTATAGTAAGGTGTTGGTTGGTACCCGATTACTAGTTTCTCTGTGTGATTTTGCTAGGTATGCTTTAATATTAAAGTCTTGTCAGCACGAAAACCCACAATACATTGATTATATTAATGCTATACTACGAACAAGTTTAATAAGATTAATTTTCCTTACATTACACAAAGGAATATGGTAAAAAGTTTTGACTGTTTATTGAATTAAAGCTAGCAAGCTGCAAATCCTGGTGCTGGCATCCCTGCCGTTCCAGGCCACTGTAGCAGTGGGACTAGGACCATTGGGTTTAACCCTAAGCCCAGCACAAAGGACAAAAGAAACCAGTCACGGTTTGATGCATTCTAGAATAATTAAATCTATTTTGGAATATACGTTGGAGGATAACACGAGCACGGTGGCCTCCTGCCAAACTGCCCATCTGTGGCTACATCCAGATGGTAATGAATTATATAGAAATCCCCTTTGAGTAATCTCACGTCTAATTATATTGAATTTCCAGGCAACCGCTCCATTCAAGATCCCGAAAACACAGGCATCGTCAAACCTGCTCGCTCTGGCCTCTCGTCAAGGCCCCACTGACACTCCTGCGCAGGCTAAAGACTTACCTGACCCAAGAGACTTCTCCCATTACCACTACATGCACACTGCTGAAAAGCAGGGCAGTTCAGAGCACAGCAAGACTACTTTTGGAAGGTGAGATTGTGTGAAAGCTAGACAGGACTGTTCTACTATTTCTCATGCTCTGTGCAACTATATTTATGTATGGGGTGAACTGGCTTGATGTACCTGAAAACTCTGTGGAGCTTTAACAAAGCAAAGTGTTTGTCTAGTTAAGCCCTTCATTGCTGGATGATTCGTGCAAAAGTATCGGATCACGTGGATAAGGACGAATGCAGTCCTGATTTGCAAAGAAAACCCAGTGTTGCATATTTTCAGAACCAAAGTAATACTGAAATTGCCTTAATGTACATCATAAATTGTATTTCCCATGTATATAATTTAAGTTAGTTTCCAGCATGGTCACATACAAACGTTGTTGCAAATTGTATGCGTTCCCTTACGCAAAATAACATGTTTGTTACTATGCTCTCTCAATTTGTAAGCCTGCTATAGCTTTTTTTTTTTTATTGGTATACTGTGAAATGTTTGTGACCTTAATGGATACCAAGGATGCGCATAACGTGGTTATACTGCTCCCTAGTGGAGATGGTTGGTAACGCTGCCTGTATGACTGGATATCGATGTTGCCTATTAGTATGTGTTAAGCCTATATCATATTTAAAGCTCTGATAACAATGATCTCTGCCTCATGAGATAAAGTATGTGATCTCATAGACTAAAACCCTGCGATTTTAAATATTGCATTACACATGGTAATATCAGCACTTCTTGCACGTGAAACTTAAAGGTGAGATGTTTCACCTATAACTTGCTGTTTATTTACAAAACCAATAAATTCTGAAATACAGCCAGTGCCAGGAGAAGGAGATGATGCAGTAAGTTCCAGTTGGTAAACTGCGGTTTCCCTTTCAGGTCTGTAAGTGCTGGGAAGCTGTCAGATCAGACAGGGAGAGCTACTCTCGGATATCAGCATTACCAGGGCAGCACAGACAGCCTGAATTCGGAGCGGCCCATGGATACAGGTAGCACACCATATTCACACACCGACACATGTGCAAGCAGTATAAAGGAAGTACACCCTCTTTGAACTCTATGGTTTTACATATCAAGGCATAACAATCATCTATTCCTTAGCAGGTCTAAAAATTAGGTAGATACAACCTCAGTTGAACAACAAAACATGACATATTACACCGTGTCATGATTTTTTCAACAAAAATTAAGCCAAAATGGAGAAGTCATGCGAAGTCATGTGTATTATATGGCCTTGATAGAAGTATTGTAGTGCGTAATTTCATATTTTTTGTATTCAGTGTCTTCTAATGCATTTCTCATAACAGTATATGCAAAATTGAGTCATGCATTAGCACCTTAATGCCCTTCCCCCAAACCCCCAGAATACTGAAACTGCATAGGGTATGCAAGATTTTAATGTAAGACATCTTCTCAGTTCCTGCAGGGGCAGGTGGATCAGCGCTGACTGTGCCCTCCATTGGTACCAGGGCAGTGATGTTTACTGTAGGTTCCCCACCTAACAGCTCCACCCCACCTACTTGCAGCCACATGATGATGAGAACCAGAACCACATCAGGTAAGCCCAGCATTTATCAACTTATTCCCGAAATAATTAATCTTCCCAACCCATCATTGCACTAAAGGGTTAAGTACGGATCTCTCCCAATAAAATGCTACTTCCTGATTTTCCTGACCTCTCAGTGCTAGGTTAAATTGTGTTAATAGTATATAATCCCCACTTCGCTGGCCAATCAACGGTGTTGTGAGTGTGATGCATTAAGAAATAATAAGTGAAATAACTTTCACCTCAATTTAGAAAAGCCTAAACTGTCTATGAAATAATCTAAATAAGTTATCTGTACACTTTGGAATCTAACTTTCAAGGCACACTCTGTCTAGCATATAATAGCTCATCATATATATATTATATATATATATATATATATATATATATACACACACACACACACACACACACAAAAGCATAGATTGGACAGAATTCTCAAGTGTACTTTTTTCCACCTATCATAACTTAACCCATGTATCTCTTGTAACTATTCTTCAACTAAATTGGTATATCTACTGTGCTCTGGCAAAAGTTAATGGCAGACCTGTAACTGATTTTTTTTAAGTTAAAATAGTATTAATAAAGTCAAGAAAAGTAGAAATAATTACGTAGTTCTGTAGTTTTATGATACCTGTACCATATTGTATGTATGTTTTAGTGGCTGTTGTTAGTGTGACTTATGATGTCTGTTACCTTCAGTTGGATCAAACAGTTCCGCTGGATCTCTGTGCTCCACCAGTGGACGTGTACACATGGGATCCCCATCCTGTATTCACATGGGCTGTTCGCCTCCTGGAGCAGATGCGGCTCCAAGTCTGAAGTACATGTCTTATGGCACGTCGCCTCCCAGCCTAGAAGACTTCATCACATTTGAAGCCCCTGAACTTCCTGAAGAAACTCTGATGGAGGTAAAGTAGAAGCAGCAATAAATAAGCATATTAGACTGGGGGATTGCATTTCCTGTATTTGTTAGAATCCTTGCCTCATTTATTACAGTGTTGCCTCACTGCTCATTGACATTATATTTAGATAACACATCTTTATATGGCTTAAAACTTTGACTCTTAAAACTTTGGAAGTGGCTTGAGAGTAATAGTGTCTTGTTGTAATAACAGAGAGAGCACACGGATACTCTGCGTCACCTCAACCTCATGCTGATGTTCACAGAGTGTGTATTAGAGCTGACGGCTACGCGGGGAGGGACCTCTGATCTCGGCACATCTGCTGTGTCTCTCTATCAGATTCAGGAGAGTGTTGTGGTGGATCAGATAAGCCAGCTGAGCAAAGAGTGGGGGTAAGTGTCCAAGGTCAGCTTCACTGAGTAAATATTATCATGAATAGTCTTTCCCGTAAAAGCTTCGCAACACCTCTAATATTTGCTCACTTATCACATACTGGGAATGGCTGCGTCATGCCACTTATTGTAAAATGGAGTAAAAATAAAACGTTTGGTTTTCATGACAACGATTCTTGTGTTCCTGTTTTTAAAAGTCAGCGTTATATATATATATATATATATATAAATGTGTGTGTATATATACAAGTTCAATATAAGTTCCTGTATTGATTGTGACAGGGCCTCCACCAGGCTGTCTTCTTGTGCATGGCATGTATCTACTGTTTGAATACCAACGAGCTATGTCTTTGTCTCACAGGCAGGTGGAACAGCTGGTTCTGTACATGAAAGCTGCACAGTTTTTAGCATCGTCGCTGCAACTCGCTAAGTCTCAAATCAAATCTGGAAAGCTGACACCTTCAAGCGCTGTTAAGCAAGGTGAGAAAGTGAACGATTCCATGCATAGCGATAACTCTGTTCACAAGTAATCATTCAATACTCACATATAATTATGACGTACTTCCAAGTCATTAGGGACATAGGTGGGACACCAAATGAAGAAAAAGCCTACCTTTTGGGCTCACATACTTCTGTTTGGTGTTGCAGTTGTGAAGAACATGAACGAGAGGTATAAATTCTGCATCAGCATGTGCAAGAAGCTGACTGAGCAGCTGAACCGCTTCTTCTCAGACAAGCAGCGATTAATCGATGAAATTAACAGCGTCACAGCAGAGAAGCTCATCTATAACTGTGCAGTGGAAATGGTAAGAAAGGAAATAGTTTGTTTACTCGGCACCCATAACACTTGAGTTTCATCGCACCGTGCTACGTAGATCGTTGAAGTTTGCATACATTCGTACGTTCTAGATAAGGTCTGGGCAATTTTGGGAATACAGCCTTTTGGAATTTGAGTCAACTTAGTATAACGTGATTTTGTTTTTGGCTTACTCTGTGAACCTGTCAGACCATCCAACTTTATCTGGTGTTGACAGGGAATCCACATGTTAGACACTAAAGATCACTATGTTAGATATGAGTATTAACTGTGCTGTATGATCTGGATGCAGGTTCAGTCTGCTGCTCTTGATGAGATGTTCCAACAGACAGAAGATATTGCATATCGATACCACAAAGCAGCGCTGCTTCTGGATGGCTTAACAAAGACTCTGCAGAGCCCAGAAGACGTTGAAAACGTCCACAAATGTGAGTATGGAAAAGAAATGGGTTTATTTAGGTTAAATTCCCTAAATGCCAGGGGGTGGGAATTGTCACATTGTGAAACTGGGGTACAAAACTCAAACTTTACACACATTACAATATGTGCCTCGGGGCAATAAATAAAGTGGCATGCTTAGGTCTCATATTTAAAGGTGTCTGTTCTAAACATGCCTAAGGAGAACACTTAACATGCAATTTTATTGGAGGATATCTAGCTAACACTGCCTATTCTCTTCACAGATAAAGCAAGTGTAGAAAGCAGACTGTCCGCCCTCTGCTATGGAACAGTAGCAGTGTATGAATAGTAGTAAACAGAAGTGGACCACACCACAACAATATAAGGGACCACTGTCATTTCTTATACTGTAAATGTGTATTGGCTTTTGAGAAACCCAAGACAACAAAGAGGAACCAAAATCTTTACCTGGAAGCTCTAAATGGAAAATAAAGCTGATGTATGGATCTCTAAGTTCTCCTCCGCATATGGGAACGTTGCCTTACTTGTACAGACACTCCTTACTCCTGCAGGAGTTAAACTTGCCTTTCAATAATAATGGACAGAAACGACTGCCAGTTTTTACTATGGAGATGTATTTTTTATCTGTAATGGAAATGGGGAAATTATTTTCTCCAGAAGGGACAATGGGAGTTTATGGAGCAGATAGGGTTATGTGTAGTGACCCAGTATTCCAAGGGGGCATGTATTACTGACTTTTTAAGGAATTTCTGGGGTAGTAAGACCATCCAGTTAATAAAAACAAAATAATTATAAAAAAAAAAGCACTTTATACTGGGACAGGTAACAGAATCCAGCCATGTAAAAATTCTGATTCATTTTACTGTCTTTTTTGATGTGACTGTAAATGACATTCTCCTTTTAAACCAATTTATTTTGCACTAATTTCTTAAAAAAACAAAACTGTAAATTATTATCTCGTATGGAACTTTTATCAGTATAAAAAGGCACAAAGGATTTATGAAAGAAAAAAAGTTATGTCATTGTATTTATCCAAATCTTCATGAAATCTGAATATGTAGCTTCCTAAAGACTTTATGGACCATTCAAACCAATTCCCGTGTGTCCAGTTTTTCTACTTGTTTGTTTAAATACTTGAGAACCTAATCCTGTTTGTTTTCTCTCCAGCTGTTTCTTTTGCTGGTGATTTTCATTACAGAAGAGTAGAGTGTTAGAGTACATTGGTTGTGCATGTGATATGTTCATTTATAAATCTATCTATCTATATATATATATATACACACCTATGATCTCTGCTGGGTAACAGCAGTTCACAAATGTTTCTCATGGACAATGTCGAGGAAAGAAAAAATACTGTAATTTAGATGTGGAACTGCTACAAGTGAGTAGGTGTTAGAGAGTAACAGTGGTAGCCCAGTGTCACAATCTATTCATTTGCCGCTCTCGTGGCAGAGTTGCATTTGGAAAAAGTATTTCTCATTAGTACTAGGTTACTCATGAAGGTGGCATGTAACATCATGCAAAATACACAAAGGTCTTGTGGCGGCCAGGTTTGTCAAGGACATATTGTGTAAGAGTAGTGATGGCAGGTTACTTGGATCATGAATTTTTGTCACACAGACTTGATTTTCCACATAAATCTTCCAGTACAGTCTTAATGAATGATTGGACAAATGTTGAATACTGGGCTGGATTTCGTACTAGTTACAAAGTGGAAAGTGTTGCTCTATAATCCACAGCCATGGCTCACACTTTTAACATTTATCTCATTGTTTGAACCAGCTCCTAGCTGCATCATAATAATTGGCCGTACTGTGTTTTAGAGAGCCAAAATATTTTCTACCTAATACTCCTTGAGGCCCAGCATGGCTTTGTGTATTAAACCTAGCCCAGGGGCTGAAGACCACCATGCCTAATTGTAAATCCGGCCCGGATAACGGTTTAGGTTCATTGAACCGAGCTGTCATTGCAAAGACTTCCTTGTATTTGTTGTGATAGTTATGTTCCACTTGAGTTCTTTTAACTGCTGTTGTGCCATGTTTAGTAATGTTTTATTAGAAACATTGAGTTGCTGAAGGGGAATTCCCTTTTCCATAGCCACTCAGCCCTCAGTTCTAAGATTTCGCTAATAACAATGGAAGCGAAGGAGACTGTGTATATAAAATATATGCTGTGTTTATTGATTCCATGTTAATCCTAAAATGTTCATTGAATCTGAGTACTGTCCTATGGAGACTGAGTTTAATATCCCGGATACATAGCAACTTCCGCAGGTCCCAGAACGATACAGGCTTGGTTCGTGGTATCAGAGCAGTGTCTTCTGTAAGCCAGGTCCTCCAAGCTAAGAGACACTTTCCTGAATGGGCAAGCAGATAGCAATGGGAACACTTGCAATTCTATGTGTGTATATATATACATAAGTTAGGAAGAAGTTTTGCCAATAGATAATATAGGGTCTCTGGTGCTTGCCACGAGGTTCCTCTGGGAGTTACTACTTCCGAGCCAATAGTTAAGTGAACAAAGGGTTAATACCACATTTGCCCGTAGATTAATTAATCACAATTTTGTAGCTATCTGGAAGGTCCGTTTTTTTGAAGGGTCAAGAAACGAAAACAGCTCGTTGAGGAACTCTTGATCAAGCAGTAGATTATCAAGCATTTCGCAATATCTGGAACTACGCAGACATATTTCACATTTACTTTCATGTGTTACATAAATATATATATATAATTGTTTTGTTTCTTAAATGTTTTAATACTTGAATACACCATATTTCAGTAATCAACTGAATTTAATAATTTCCTTTCCAGAATTGGTAGGAAAGTGAGTTACACAGCTAACAAAGCATCAATATTGTTTTGACTATAACTTTAAAGAAGCAGTATGGTTTTATTTTACTTGACAGCCATTTTTACATTATTTATCTTAAATTCTGCCAATTAATTTGGAAGTGTTTTATTATTTATATACCTGCTCGTGATATATCTAAATGCATATGTATGCATTTCTAGGCCCTTAATACCATGTTTCTACCTCTGGTTTGTAAAATGCATGCATTATTCTTAAAGCTAGAAAACAGCTCACTGAACTGTTGCAAAATAGCCTTTTTAATATGGCTTGTATAAATGTATATTAAGAATAAATAAAAACGACCAAAAAACCTTATTGGTGTACTGTTACTTTGTATGAGATAGAGCAGAGCAATGAAAATGAATGCCATCCGACATTGTCTCTTTTGAGAGGTCTTATGATCCCCTTGGCTATTAACCTTTGCTTTTCTTGTCAAATGTCAGTTTCTCCCTTATGAGGCTAGGTTTCCACTTGGGTTTTTGTCCTGCGTTTTTTTTCTTGATGAAAAACGCCAAGAAAACTGGACTAAAAAGGATTAGGATAAATGGCAAGTATCTGCCCTCTCCTGATGTCATTTACTTGGTAGACCCTTTTGTCACTTTTCTGTGGTTTGTAAGGCATGCTTTATTCCGAATGTCTGCTCCTCTGGGAAGATTGGCCCCAAATGATGGTGCAAATTGTTTGCTGTTGCTTTTGGCACGCAGGATCCAGTTGATGCGTCGCGTATGTTTGTTTGTAATGGCATGTTTGTTCCAAATGGTGTAAAATTCAATATGAACCAGTCCAGGACTTTGTTTTGTGTGAAACTGTTTGTTTTCAGCCTATTTCTCGTAGGACACACAGATACTGGGTCCATCCTCTGCATTGTAACTGTGGAAAAAACGCCATAAAAAACGCCAAGGCAATAAACCCACATGGCTTTTTCATGGCGTTTTTTCTCTCCCATAGACTTCTATTGGAGAAAAACGCCAAGATTTCCTTGAAAAAACGCCAGAGTGTCAACATGCTGCGATTTTGAAAAACTGCCACAGAGCCCAAAAAAGCAGAAAAACGCCAAAGAGGACTGAAAAAACGCCAGACAGAAAAACGCCAAGTGGATATGGCATTCTGCGATTTCCTATTGAAAAACAGCTAACATCTGGCTGCTGCATTTTTCCACTAAAAAAACGCCAGGTGCCGCTATTGGCGTTTTTATGGGCGTTTTTAGCATAAAAAAACCAAGTGGAAACCTAGCCTGAATAAGTAACTTGGTATTTTTTTACAGGGTTTCATCTTCTATCAAGTAAGTGATTTAATATGTATTCTTCCAAAATGAAAAATAAAGTACCCGTATAATGGGAGCGTCATGGACATTAAACCTTCCCTTTAATATTGCATATACACTCACTGGCCACTTAATTGGGTACACCTGTTGAATTGCTTGTTAACACAAATAGCTAATCAGCCAATCACGTGGCAGCAACTCAATGCGTTTAGGCATGTAGACGTGGTCAAGAGAACTTGACGAAGTTCAAGCCGCGGATCAGATTGGGGAAGAAAGGGGATTTAAGTGACTTTGAACGTGGCACGGATGTTGATGCCAGACGGGCTGGTCTGAGTATTTCAGAAACTGCTGATCTACTGGGATTTTTACACACAACCATCTCTAGGGTTTACAGAGAATGGTCCGAAAGACACTCAATATCCAGTGAGTGGCAGTTGTGTGGGCGACAAAGGCAGAGCAGCTCTGTTGCAGCGGCATCCTCTCTTCTCGCTGTAGCGCTGGTCTTGTCTGATGGTGAAGGGGTTAATCGCTGGTGTCCTGGTGGCCATGGGGTGGAGGAAGCAATGTTTGGCAGGTGTACCCAGTCGGGGTACAGATCTTTCCCGTCACATGGACAATGGAAGAATTGTTGCCTGGTCTGATGAGTCAATTCCAGCTGTGACATTCAGATGGCAGGGTCAGACTTTGGCATAAACAACATGAAAGCATGGATCCATCCTGCCTTGTATCAACGGTTCAGGTTGCTGCTGGTGGTGTAATGGGGTGGGGAACATTTTCTTCAAAACCTTCGGGCCCTTAGTACCAATTGAGCATTGTTTAAACATGACAGCCTACCTGAGTATTGTTGCTGACCATGTCCATCCCCTTATGACCACAGTGTACCTATCTTCTGATGGCTACTTCCAGCAGGATAATGCATCATGTCACAAGGCTCACATCATCTCAAACTGGTTTCTTGAACATGACAATGAGTTCACTGTACTTCAATGGCCGCCACAGTGACCAGATGTCAATCCAATAGAGCACCTTTGGGATGTGGTGGAACGGGAGATTCGCATCATGGATGTGCAGCAGACAAATCTGCAGCAACTGCGTGATGCCATCATGTCCATATGGACCAAAATCTCTGAGGAATGTTTTCAGCACTTTGTAGAAAGTATGATATGAAGAATGAAGGCAGTTCTGAAGGTGTACCAAATCGGCCATTGAGTGTAGGTTCTGCCAGCATACCTCAGCTCTGCCAGTGGCTACTTTTCATCTTTATAGAGTGACCCTGCTGATGTAGTTGACATGGAGCCTTTAGCCTGAATGACTATTCAGGCAGACAATGATGAATCTGTATTAACACAATAAAGCCTATGGAAAATGTAAAACGATGCGATAATTTGCCTGCCTGCAATAAAAACGTATTTATTTCTACAAACACCATGATGCTGCATTCATTATTTTACTTTCTCTAAACGTTGACTCACCAGTTAAAAAGTTGCATAATCCTGCCAAGGAACAATAGTGGAATTCTAATGTATAGTTAATAATAAGCCTCAAGATTACTCATAAATAGGGTGTGACATATACAGCACTTTGTAAATAAGAAATCACTGTATAAATAAGTAGTTAATTACACTGAAAACTGAATTTACCGTATTTGCTTGAGTATAAGACAACCCTGATTATAAGACGACCCCCGAAAATCTGAATATTAATTTAGGAAAAAAGAAAAAGCCTGAATACAAGACGACCTTATAGGAAAAAAGTTTTACCAGTAAATGAATTCATGTAAACTATTACATTTTTTAATAAAAGCTATGATTGAGAAAAATATATTTTTTTTGTTTTTATTTCCTTGTATTTTCCAACCTGCCCCCCAGTTACGCACATCTGCCCCCAGGTTTGCCACTCCAATATGGCACTGTGGCCCATGATATGCCTTTGAACCCTCTATATGCCACTGTGCCCCATGATATGCCTTTTACCTTTTAACCCCCTATGTGCCACTCTGCCTCCAGAAATGCCTTATACCACTATATCCCATTCTGGCATTTAGGGGGTTAAAAGGCATATTATGGGGCAGAGTGGCATATAGGGAGGTATAAGGCATTTCAGGAGGCAGAGTGGCATTAAGGGGGTTAAAAGGCATTGTATAGAGCACTCTGCCTCCAGAAATGCCTTATACCCCCATTTAACACTCCTCCACCCCACACACACTTACCGGTGCTTCCAGTTTCCTGCTGTATTGCCGGGGCAGCGGGTTGACGTTTACGCGATTCGCGTAGGTAACGTCCGCTGCAGCCGGAAGGAGGTGGAGTTGGCAGCGGGGGTTTGTCTGCGTCCATTGCGCAGACCTTCCCCAGCTGTCAGAGATCAACCGGCACCGGCGCGGGGAACTCTGACAGTCGGGGAAAGTCTGCAAGATGGACGCAGACAACCCCCGCTGCCAACTCCACCTCCTTCCGGCTGCAGCGTAAGTAAGCGGATCGCGTAGACGTCAACCCGCTGCCCCGGCAATACAGCAGGAAATTAGAAGCACCGGTAAGTGTGTGTGGGGGGGTGTTAAATGGGGGGGAGACAGCAGGATCCAGGTCCCCTGCAGCGGTGCAGGGGATCTGGATCTTAGTCTCATAGTCAGACCTCTATTTGAGGTCTGATTATAAGACGACCCCGATTAGAAGACGAGGGGTACTTTTCAGAGCATTTGCTCTGGAAAAAACCTCGTCTTATAATCGAGCAAATAAGGTATTTGATCTCATGTAGTGGCTTGCTGTGCACTCAAGTGCAGCCAGGAATTATTTCCACTAATGATGTCTCGCAAATGTATTTGTTCCCCAATATGACTGGGTTCAATCTACTCTCTAACACCCATTCGCTCTGACTCCATAAACTTATTTATGTGTACAGACACACTCCCCCTCTCTCCCAGTTGTCACTAACCCTCGGCTCAACAATGACACTAACATTTTAAACACCCGAATGCGCTAATACTAAATCCATACGCACACATGCTAACACTATGCACTAACACACACAAACGCATAGGCTCTTACTGTATGCATATTTATCTTAGGCCTTTTTTTTTTTCCTGTTTAGATTCTTACATGTTTAATGCAAAACCCAAAACATCATGTCCATACTTAGGAACCTTTGCAGGATGCAGCCATTGTGGGCATTACCAGCGCTGTTGCAGGACACATCCTCATTTAAGGAGGGTGGAGGATTTGGATGTCGACCCAGAGAAAGTGGCAAAGCTTCCATGTCTCCAGGCAAAACCAGGAGAGTTCCCAGCTATGATCATGTCTGTTTCTTTTATTTGTCCCCATACTGCATGGTTCCCTATAAAATCATGATTGAAATAATGCTGCTTTGGGGACATTGTTTGCTGCTATGCTGATATCTGAAGATCACTTAACATCATACATACATACATACATACATACATACACACACACATTCCTCCTCTTTCTTCTGGGAGGCCACACTACTATTCCAGTGTCGTGCAACATGTGTGTTTCATAACCCCACTCAGGAGGCTGAAGTAGGAAGCAATAGGCAGCCCCAGAGACTTGGGGCTGCCCACCAAAATACTGCAGCCCCTTAGCCTAGCTCTAGCAATGCTCCTTCCATTTCTACTATATGGCAAATTCAGGAAGTCGAAACCACGACTTGCAGTTTCATGCCGATCACATTTTATTATGCAAAATGAAGGACTAGACCTAGAAAGGTTCCGAAATGCCAGGTTGATCTTGTATAATATATAGTTAAATAAGTGAGATAATGGATTTTACTGTGGTGGTTGAAAACGGTTGAGTGAACAGAACCAGTAAATCGAAAGGTGGCACCCGAAAATTTTACATTTTCATCTTCTATCTTGTTTTATGTGAGTTATGAATTATTTAGGGAAACAAACTATAGGAAAGTAACTGCTGTCTGTGAGCACTACAAGGACAGTCTTGCGTCATTTTACTTTGCCTTAAAAGGAATTTTAGAATGTCCCAGACAGCCAAAAATGTGTATTAAAGTAATTTATGAGTAAAAAAAAAAAAAAAAAGTGCCCTGTGGAAAAGTTGCAGCTCCCCTCCTCCTTGGTGGTCCAATGATTCTCACCACTGATTAGATACTTGAAGCAATCAATGGCAGCACTTTCCACACATTCGCACAGGAGGACTGATTAGCTAGAGCTGCGCTGGCAGTAAATATACTGTATATATACACAACGGTGCCTGGGGTTACTGGAATGTTGCTTAACCCCTTAAGGACCGAGCTCATTTTTCGTTTTGTACCCTGTGGGACCGAGGCTGTTTTGACACTTTTGTGGTGCTTGTGTTCAGCTGTAATTTTCTCATCACCCATTTAGTGTACCCACATAAGTTATATATTGTTTTTTTCAGGACAAGATGGGCTTTCTTCAGATACCATTTTGATCATATCATCTTATTTACTATAAAAAAAATAAAAAAAACATGGTGAAAAATTGAAAAAAACCACATTTTTTGACTTTTATTTGAAAAATCTTTTACTCACCTAAAAAAGCAAGTAAAAAAACTAGCTAAATAGATTCTACTACTTGTCCTGAGTTTAGAAATACCCAATGTTTTTATTTTTTTTGCTGTTTTTTGTAAGTTATAGGGCAATAAGTACAAGCAGCGTTTTATGATTTCCAAATCTTTTTTAACAAATCTGGTCAGTCTGCCTCCATCTCCTCTTTGGAACATCTTTGAAGCCGGTTAACTCAATTTAACCCTGTCAAACCATATATTTTTGAAAACTAGACACCCCAGGGTATTCCAAATGCTGTTATTTTAACCCTTTCCATGCACCAATTATAGAACTACACTTTGTCAAACTTTGTAATAGTAATTTTTATTTTTTTTTTCCACACAAATTGTACTTTAGTTATAGATATACAGGTTCTGGTATATGTCACTGTCAAACAACCCCCCAATGTGTGTTCAGGAACATCTCCTGAGTGCAGTGATACCCGACATGCATGGGTTTGTCGGGTTGTTTGAGATTTAAAGTGCCACATTTGGGAAGTGCGCTTTTTTTCTCCATTTTGTTCAGTCTGTACCTATGCCCTATCTTTGAGCTCGGCCACTCCAATTTACCCCATCAGCCATTTTTTTATATATTAGACACCCCTTGGGTATTTGAAGTGCTTTTTTTTTAACTCTTTGTTGAGATTTTTGAGAAATTTTAGCACTTGCTCAAAATAATAAACTTTATTTTTTTATTTTATTTTTTTAATACTTATATTTTTTTTACACATTTTGCTGGTACTGGATGGTTCATCAAGTGACATCACTGCATAATTATTTTTAAATGTTAGCACATTTTTTTTAAATTTTTTTTTTCCATTTTTTTTTTTTTTTTAATATTTTACTAATCACAGTGATTAGAAAGCTGGGTTCCATTGACTTGCTTGGTTGAATGCAGTACCTGTATTCAACCTGCAAGTGGAGCCAGAGTTCTCTAGAGGGTCAGGAGACCGTCTAGCGAACTCTCTCTTCTTTATTACATCTCCTGATCCTGATGAGATCTCCTGATCTCTCTCCATCTCTCCTGTCCCATATTACCAATTGCTTGTCTGCTATTTCTTCATGGATGTCACAACACTACCTGAAACTTAATCTTTCTAAAACTGAACTCATTATCTTCCCTCCCTCCATCTCCACTCCACTACCTGAATTCTCTATCACCATTAACAACACGACTATCTCTCCTACTAACCAGGCCCGATGCCTTGGGGTCATCCTTGACTCAAACCTCTCCTTCATCCCTCACATTCAGTCCCTCGCCAGATCCTGCCGCTTGCACCTAAAAAACATCTCTCGTATCCGCCCATTCCTCACCCAAGAATCCACAAAAACCCTGGTTCATTCCCTTATTTCCCGTCTTGACTACTGCAACACTCTTCTGGTTGGCACTCCACTGTCTCGACTCTCTCCTCTACAGTCTATCCTTAATGCGGCTGCTAGGCTCCTCTGTCTTGCACGTCGCTCCTCTTCTGCTTCCCCCCTCTGTGAAACCCTCCACTGGCTCCCAATTACCTTTAGAATTAAATTTAAGATCCTGGTACTGACATATAAGGCCATCCATAATACTGCTCCTCCGTACATTTCTGACCTCATTAGCAAATACTCTCCTACTCGATCCCTACGTTCCTCCCATGGGCTAAGGCTCTCCTCCTCACTCATCACCTCTTCCTTTTCCCGTCTACAAGATTTCACTCGAGCTGCCCCATATCTCTGGAATCTACTCCCAAGGAACCTTCAGCATTCTCCCTCCCTCCCAACATTCAAGAAACATCTAAAAACCCACTTCTTCAGAGAAGCATACCATCTTAGCTGCTAGAACTTCCTTGTCATCGATACAAGCACCACAATACCTCTCACCCTTTCTCTATGCCTTATGTTTGTCACCCCATTTCCCTCTAGATTGTAAGCTTGCGAGCAGGGCTCTCTCCACCAAATGTATCGGTTTGTCTTAGTCTGTCAATTCTTGTCTTGTCATATCCCTTGAATTTATGTATTGTATTAAGCGCTGCGTAAACTGTTGGCGCTATACAAATAAAGGATAATAATAATAATAATAATATTTTTTTTCCCGTGCCGCCGCCATCTTGTTGATGGCGAAGATCACCGGCAGCTGCGGCTGTGACCGCTCTCCGGAGCGGTCACAGCCCATCCAAAGGTAAGTGTTTGGTGTCGCTGGATGCCTCCTGATCGAGGCATTCCAGCGACACCATTTAAGTTTAGGAGGCGATCGTTGACCGCCTCCTAAACGCTTTTAAAACGGGCGTCCGCCGCCATACAATGTATGGCGGCTGTTGACGCCCCGGGGAGGGGCCAGACATGGCCCCCGATGCCGATCTCGGCGTTACTGAATGCCTCGACATCGAGGCATTACAGTAACGCCGTTTAAACGAAGAAAGTGATCGTTGATCACTTTCTAAGCTTATTTAATTTTTTGACGGTTCAGGACCGTCAAAGGTCATTTAGTGACCTTCCTGTCATGACGGTCCTGAACCGGCAAAGGTCGCGAAGGGGTTAAATATGGTGTTTTCTAAGTAGGTTTGTTATTTAGATCTAGCAGCCTCTCCTGAAGTTAAGTAAATAATGCACAATAAATTACTCACAAAGTACCACGCACTGTGCCAATGAGGCAACAATTGCAAAATAAGACATGTGGCAAACTTTATTCCAAGAACAATAATGCTGGAACATCTGCATAAGTGTTAGAGCTGGATTAACACCACAACTTCCATCACCACAATCACAGCAGTATAACTCCTATCATTATAAAGTGATCCGGACACTGAAGGTGTTACAGTGTATCTCTTATAATTAAAGCAAGATTGACATTGGAAGTAACTCCCATTACTATATACCGAGCTAGACAGTGGTTCAGCATAACTCCCAATGTCACATTAATATATCAATATCACTTTTTAATTGTGTGCTGGGCCACTTCTGTAAACTTTCCTAGTTTTTAAACCAAGTAGCTGAAGGTAAAGCATGTGTCCAATAATTATACATTAAGGGCCAGTTTAAATATATAAAAGGACCAGCTACAGGAAACTATAGGATACGAACATTGATTCATCACAGATCAACAAATTAAATATTTATGGGGTAAACAAAATTGGAATAAAAAAGACAGAAAACTACCAAAAGTGAAAAATGCACATTACTATTTATTGACCCCACATAACAGGCACAGATCATAGGCCGCACACACCAAAGGCCAGCCCCGGCACAAGGTTGCACTTATAGGACTTGCCCATTACCCAGATTGCATCCACAGTACTTGCCCCAGCACCCAGACTGCACTCAGAGGACTTACCCCAGCACCCCTCCCTTCTCACTATCCACCCCCCCCTTTTCTAATTCACTTACCTTGCTAAAGTCCTGTGGTAGGAACGCAAGGCCTCTTTCTCGCTGCACCGTTGTGGTACATGCAGGTTTACTGCCGAGCGCTGGGATATGACATCATATTTCATCGCTCCACATCAAGCGCCGACACCACGACCGAGACCTCGTGCTCCCATCACCGCAGTCAGGGGAGCCCCGAGGTGGGTAGTGGCAGGGAGCAGTTGTTGAAACCTTTTCATGAGCGACTGCTCTGCGCCTCTCTCTCCTTTGCTCCCTGCCGCCTTGGTGCGGCCCTGTGAGTACTAAATGAGCCCGAAAAATGCCTACGGATCCACGTCCAAAGAGAAGAGTTTCTGCATTTTTCTGGTCTCTTGGAGTGCTTCAGGAAAAGGGCAGAGCCACAGCCTCTCCCCCATTCCTCCAATCGGGGGAGGGTGTGTAAGAAGGCTCCGCCCTTTTGCAGAAGTGCTCCAGGAGGCCTGGATAAAACAGCGGATACCTGAGAGAAGCCGGCCGAGAAAGAACAGGCAAGACAAGAAGTGGAGATGGTAGGAGAGTGATGACAAACTTCTTTTCAAATGGAAAAGAAAGAGCAGGAAGCATAATTCGCTGTCTGAAAACGAATGAATCAAAAACGAAACAAAACAATTTTCCTAAAACGTTTTTCCCCATACATTTGGCTAAGATGTGGCAGTGATTGCGATCCTGTAACATCTGGAGTAACATAAAATGAGTAACAGAAGAGGCTTTTCACACAAAAATATATTTGTAGTACTCGAGCGTGCAGAGGCCGGTTTGCTGAAATCTTTACTATCCCTTTAAAAGCTATTACGCAACTTGGCATCCAACTTGTATTTTATTTACTCACAAGATTTACCATTCCTTCAGTCATCGCAAAATGCTTTGCAATATGGGATTTTGAGGTGATGTAAAGCTATAGCGTGGAGAAAGCCCGCGCGATTAACATTACTGAGGTGATTTGGTCGATAAGCAGTGCCACATCGGACTTCAGCCAGGTCCGCCACAGCCCAGTGTCACGTGCTCCGGGGGCGGGGCATAAAGCGCTGTCCTGGATCGAGCTGTGTGTTTGTCTGTCACTGCTGAAGCCTCCTGACCCGTCACTGGCGCCCCGAGTCTCTGACCATCACCCGCAGGTAGGAAGAGCAGACGGTACAATGCAAGGTGTTCCCCCCTTCTTACGTAGCAGTTCCCCTCAATCCGGAAGCATGTCAGTGTGACGTAGGGTGGGCTCTGTCTATACGCAAAAGAGGTTGCTGAGGGAGGGGGTGCGAGCAGCTGTTTGCCCCCCCCCCCGATTACCATCCACGGATCTTGTTGTGATGCCTGCGTGTTAACCCATTTTCTGCCATGATGGTCTACAATAGACTAATCTGCACTAGAGGCATATTTGTGGAATGTGATCGCAGGGCAATAATAACCAGTTTTAAGTTTAAATGCAGAAAGTGTGTTGGAATGTAGTCATTGTCTATTGAAAGCTGTTACTGGGATATCGTGACATATGACAATATGACCAGCAGATTAGTGATCGATAAGGTCTGTGCAGGTCGCGATAAAGCCCTAGGGGAACCCACCCTCTCTAATCTCACCCATTTTTAAACGAAATTCAAAATGAAACTCCACTAATGCTGGTGTTCTTTTTTGTCTCCTTATGATTATTCACCAAGTCACCCTTGTTTACAATTTACTTAAAGAAAGGGAACACTTTTGATCACCTATTTGAGTATAATATGTTACCTTTACTATCCAGAGGAGGAAGCCCTCTGATACTCTTTCCTCTATTCAATATATTTGGCAATATATACATACAGCATTAACATAAACTGCATGGATTGCCATACCTACCAACTGTCCCTGTCCATGGTCCTCTTTCCTACTAATGCATGTAAATATTATGTATGTATTGATTCAGACAGGGCTGTCTTTAACGCAGGGCAAAAGGGGCAGCTGCCCTGGGTCCAGTCATTCCTGGTGGACCCTTGGGACCCAGGCAGCACTTTGACAGGGGGGAATTGGGTCGGCAAGTTGTCCGCCAACAAAATTCATTGTCGCCTAAACTACAAAATCCCATATTTTGCTGATACTTAAAAAAAAAATTATTAAAGGGACAGTCTAATGTCCTTGACACTCCTACTATAGAGGAATGCATATTTAAGTACTCTGTGAGCTTTGCATTGCTGATCGCAATGTTTGCAATTAGCCAGCAGAGGGAGCATTCAGAGAGTTCTCAAATGACATTCAGGTGGGTGGGACTGTCTGATCATGTAATAGGGCATTTCTATTAGACAGCCTGATCACCTATACAGAGGCAGGGAGATTTCCCCCGCTGCAAAAGTCAGGAGAAACAGGTGCATCCAAGGGGGCATGTAGGCACACGCTTTATGGACATGCCTGTATATGTTAATAGGGCTGTTAGAAGGTTAAAATAAATGCAGTCAGTTCACGTGGATTAAAAGTCCAGCACTGGGTGAGGTGTTGCTAAGGTGTGGCACTGAATTTCCGCAGACTCACACTTTGTGGAAAACCTGCCACTAAACTTTTTTTTTTTTTACTACTGATTTCTAATATTTTGGCATTTTAGAAAATTATTCTTTATGTTAAAAGTATGTTGCAGTATTGTCCCTTTTAAGGGTTTAAGAGATTAACTTGACCATGTTCACATGCCTGCTCAAGAAGCCGGTCTCTGACAGTACAGAAGGCAACAGTGTCCATGAAGTGCTGTTTTACCCTTGCTTAACACACTGGCATATTTTGGCTGGTCACTGCCCTACGTCTAACCTAGGGCACCCCCCACCACTTTCCTCCGAAGCTGCTGTCCTTTATCCTGAGCACCAGGATATAACATCATAGTTAAGGACACGCAGCTCCGAGTAGGTAAGCTTGGGAGGCTGTGTCGGTCTATATGGACTGATTACAGGGGATCTATTATGTCCCCAGCCGATCCAAAGAGTAGTTGAGCGTTGAGGAATCTAATTGCCCAATAGTATAATTGGCATAAGCTATAAAACACCACTAGCTTAACGGTCAAAATCAACTGTAAGGTACAATTTATTTGTACTTTGACTTATGCCTTTGCCTAGCACTTTGGCCCATCTGATATCCAGTTCAAATATATAGCAGTGTTTTCCGCCAGGTTTCCTTCAGTTTAACACGTCATCGTCTTGCATCTACTCTATGAAATCCACACAGAAGAGATCTTAAAGCAACGGCAGGTTATTTTTTCTGCATGTCACTGTGACTCAGATGTAACCATCTTTGTTTAGTTCTCCCAGTGGTTTATTGTTAACGCAGTACAGTAAAAAAAATACTTTGGTGCTGTGACTTACTCTTTGTTAGGTGCAGGGAAACAGATTAAACTGGACAGTCACGGTTTGCCAGGTAACATTAAACTCCAAGCTCCATGGGTTAGAATGAGACTGGTGATAGTTGAATATGGTGCATAATGTAAGACGTGAATGTTGCCTCTGTCTTCGAAATGGCATTATAGCAGCTGGTGATCAGAATACTTTCTTACTTTTTTTTGGCCTGAGGAGATAAAAATATAGCCAAATGCATAAGAAACCATGTACCTCTGACAGCAAAGACAATAGCAAATACTATGCAGTTAAATAAAAACATAGAAACTGGAAGTGTCCTCAAGATTGTAAGCTTGCGAGCAGGGCTCTCTCCACCTAATGCATCGGTTTGTCTTAGTCTGTCAATTCTCGTCTTGTCATACCCCTTGAATATATGTATTGTATTAGGCACTGCGTAAATCTTGGCGCTATAGAAATTAAAGATAACAATAATAGTAAAGTGTGAGAGCTGGCAATGTACACGTCAGTCTCCTTTTTCATGGTCAATGATGAAATGGAAGGAGGGGGTCCTTTCCTGCAGGAAATCTGGCTTAACCTTTAGTAGGAGGGGTAATAATTATAAGAATCCTTCACATCAGGTTTCATAATTAAGATAAAATGAGGTTCTAAATAGGTGCTCTGACAGCGTTTACAATTAACAAAAAGGAAATCATTAATTCGGAAACAATGTTTTAGTAACTAGTTATTGGTAAACAGTGCTGTCCCATTAAATGTTGCCATTTGTGTGTTGCATACCTAAAACTAAAATGTTTACTATCCTGTGTTTCCTTTTTTTGCATTATTTGATTCCTTATTTTTCTTTCAGCCGTACGAAGTAATAAGATGAAGCAGATCGTGGAGAGAGCGAGGCAGGCCTATGCCACCGGAAAGACCCGTTCTTTAGAGTTTAGACTCCAGCAACTTCGGGCCTTCAAGAGAATGTTTATTGAGAAGGAAGATGACATCAAGAAAGCACTAAAAGCAGACTTAAACAAGGTGCTTCATCCATAAGGATTTCACTTGTTTTGTAAAACATGCCTTGCATAATAGAGGGGCCCTCTAAAAACATGATTTTATTATCACTGAATGGGAGCATGGAAGTTATACCCTTGTTTCATTTATTCTATGCGCCAAGTAAGCAAACCTGAAATCTTCAAAATGATTAAGAAGTAGCTAGAGCCTGATGTTTGAAGACCTTGAATACTCATGTCTGATCTTGAGTCATCCTTGTCCAATATCAATCTGTCAAATGATTGAAGTTATTAGCACATTAGATCCTAAACCCACATTGTTCCACATTCAAAAGTCATTTCCGAACACCTCTGTAAAATATCTGTCGATGTATAAATGTCTGGGAAAGGTTACACGCCTATTAGTAAGGCTCTGGGGCTTTTGTCAAAGCCATATTGACCATATGGAGTAGGTTTGGGATTGGTGCATAAAATCATCCCTAGCAGAACATCAGGGACGTGCAACCCTGTCTTGACTTAGCTAAGCAGGCTTAATTTAGAATTAAATATGTGCAAGATATGTTATTTTGTAACTGTGTATAATGTGCGCATCCTAAAATAAGAAGAAAAAAAAAGTGCTGAATACAATTTTAAGTAAAGTATTAAGTAAGTAAAGTATTATTTGGTCTTTGGCCAATTTTCTTACTGTATTAGCATATATGACCTAAGTGGGGAAATATTTTTTAAAAAAAAGCTAACTTTAGTTAAGAGAGACAGGCTTAAAACACAACTAAAAAGGAAACTCCAATCTAACAAAGATATACCCAGAGAAATGATAGATCTTTAAAATGAAGACACAGTATTTGTTAGCATGTAATATGTATACTTGGCAACTAACGATTTTGCGGCTGGAAGCTCTCCATCGCCTTTTAGGAGTGGCTTCATGAAGAGTACAGGGCTAGCCACACATAGGTTTAGGGCTATCCCCCAACAGCCTTTAGTGGACTGGGAGTAGGCAGAACACATGTGGGCAGTAGACACCACAAAGGCTACTTCCCTGCCTGAAGAAAGACAAAACTGACCTGGGGAAGAAGGGCTTCATCCAGAGACTCGGGGAGTTCCCAGAAATGATGATAAGCTGAAGTAGCTTTGATTTTCTTTGATTCCTTATTTTTAGTATATTAACCTGATCTGGAGTCATTGTGTAGGAACTGCGCTTAGCAGAGTATCATAATGTATTTCATTTGACAATTTTGTAGAATTGTAAAAGAGGCTAGTGTAATTTGTGAGAGGGATTGGGCGCTCCTGTCTGTAAGCATGTAATGATTTTGTTTTGTGATTTATCTCAATTTTAGAATGAATGCGCATCTTACACCCATGAGATCATGGGAATGTTGGGAGAAATTAACTTGGCCCTGGACAAGCTTGCTGAATGGTCAGCACCTCAGCATGTGTCAAGGAATCTAATGACCTTGAGAGATGACGTGTATATCCAGTATGAACCGCTTGGAGTTGTCCTGATTATTGGGGCTTGGAATTACCCTGTGGTGGTTCTTCTGCAGCCCCTAGTGGGTGCCATTGCAGCAGGTACAGCAGTACAGTTTGCACAATCATATTCTGTATGTTTATTGTGTATATATTTTCTACATGTATTTATATGTCTATGATTATAGTCATTTAAGTAAAGGGACACTCCAGCCATCATATGCCCTTTAATGCATATGACAGCTGAGTGGTCCCATTACATTTCATGTGGTCCTTGTTTATTGTTAATCAGTGTGTAGACAAAGAGGTGAATTCGCAAAAGGGCTGAATTTGCCCCAACGTGAAATTTTTTTGCCTCACAGTGTTCATTAAAATGTCTGGACTGGTTCTGCACTCCTGTGCAGCAGGTTTTAACTGGATTGAATTTTTGGGAGTCAGCAGATGATACACCGCTCCCAAGCACTCGCTCTCTGGGCAGTCATCTGAGGTCATCCTTATATTCACTTTCTGCTAAACTATGGAATTAGTGCCTACTCAAGAGAGGATGGTTCCCCTTCACTTCCTGGACATTGCAGTGTAATATGTGAAGTGTGTGTGTGTGTGTGTGTGTGTGTGTGTGTTGCTCAACACTTGGTTAGTCAGCCTCTGAATGGCAATACATTGTTGCACTTGTGTGGTTAATGCTGCGTTTTTTTTGGCGCTCCCCTAAGGTAATGCAGCTGTTTTGAAACCTTCTGAAGTCAGCGAAAACACAGCCAAGCTTTTGGAGAAAATCATTCCACAGTATTTAGACAAGGTACTATTACTGTCATTTCTCATTATAAGTCTAAAAACACTATTTCAGATGTTTTTTTCCAATTACCAAGCAGGGCTTGACTGTCTTTGAAATGATATATACTGTTTATGATGAGATGCCATCTCTGTTGTTGTAGGATCTGTACCCTGTGGTGAATGGTGGAGTACCAGAAACAACAGAGTTACTAAATCAAAGATTTGACCATATCTTCTATACTGGCAGTACTGGTGTGGGCAAAGTCATAATGTCAGCTGCTTCCAAGTTCCTGACACCTGTAACCCTTGAGCTGGGAGGGAAGAGTCCATGTTATATCGATAAGAACTGTGATATTGATATTGCTAGTAGGTGAGTTGAACTTTGTTGTCTCAAAGAGGGTAAAGGTTACTTTTTCATTGAAACAGAATTTGATGGGAGATAAGAGCCATTCAGGTTCACAGATTTATTGTCCTCTGATTAATTAGACTAACGCGTCGTTCATGCCAGGCAGCAACCTACCAAGGCTGACCGAGTCACTGTTTCTACATCATTGTAGTTTGTAGGCTGATGAAAGGTTTAATTAATTAAGAGTATCCGTCTCTGTATATGAAAATGATTGCTGTATGAGCTGTGTGTGTACATTTTTTATTTTGAAATTCTTTTTTTATTGCATTTCACTGCAACAATACATACATGAGAGAGTTGTATACAGGGGGTAACTGCAAAACGTGGAAAATAACTTACAGCCACCTGTATAAATGTGTTTTGGTGGCCATGATTTGAATACATATAATATGGGGATAATATCTGATAAAATATTGGGCTATTCTGTTTTTCTCAAGGGAGATATTTTATTATTGTGTTTTACTATCTTATCTGATTTTATGGTTCTGGGATCAGCCATGGCCTCAAACATACACTCAAGGTAATAAATCACTGTATATAATAAAGTATCTATAGAGTGCAACCATATTACTATTAGAATAGAGAGAGTAAAAATTAATAATATACGAAATTGAGAATAAGATTAGTATACATTAAGGCATATTGATACAGAACGGGAAGAGGGCCCTGCTTCTGTAAGCCTAAATCTTTTAGAGGGTTGAGAAGAAATGCTTGATTGTGGTGAGAGTTGTGTGGAGGGTCAGTGATGTGAATATTTTGAAGGTGGGTGGTATAGCATTTTAAGATAACAGAAAATATATAGGCTTACATTTTTTATTTATTTTTACTCCAATAGACGCATAACTTGGGGTAAGTTTCTCAACTGTGGTCAGACATGTATCGCCCCTGATTATGTGCTGTGTGACAAGTCTATCCAGGGAAAACTGGTGGAAAAAATCAGAGAAACGCTTAAGGTACGTGGTGAATATATGTAGAAATTAAACTCTCTACAAGTTTTACAGCTTATTAATTTGAATACTCCTTACTTATGCCTTGCGCTTAATCACACATAAGCTGGTATCTCATTCTGTTTGGTGAGCCAAATCCATAAAAGGTTATAGTTTATAAACTACAAAGTGTTGGTAAACATCAAAAAGTACCATGCTTCTGGTGCTTAAAAATAATTATGTACTGTATAATATTATATATATATATATATATATATATATATATATATATTCAAAAGTGTCAGAGCTGCACAGTCTTAACCTAAAATATCACAAAACCATGCAGCATGTTCACATAATATAAATACCCCCAGTGCATTGTGAATAACATATATGAACAAATAAAATAAGTTATGCACTGTTTTTTTCAGAATTACACAAATTCACTTTATATGCTGTCCAGAATAAAATTATAACTATAACTATGTAACTATGTAAAAACATGAAAATCACAAATTGCTTCAGGTGATTTCTGAGATTCTTGATCTACAGATCCATTAGTAGCTGCCTTAATGATGTTTCCTCAAGAGCTTCCCTCCTCCACAACAAAGTTGATCAAATATATTTTATTAGCAGCCAAGGTTCAGGTATGAAGACACTGAAATCGGTTGCTTCCCCCTACGCTGAAGAAGGTCTTGGGGATGATACATTTTTATCCAAGACATGGAACATATATAAAATTGTCGCCAATTTTCCCCTGAGAAGTATGTATAATACCAGGATCACTAATGTAGGGCTCTATCAAAATAATCTATTAAAGCCCATAATATTTAACGGTGAGAACAGACCTTATGTTGAGCTATACACAATAATGACGGCTTCCGCTGAACCGTGTTACATGTTCCTAACTTCTCCCACTCGATGTAGCAAAGTCATGAAGTATGTTTCAACAAAAAATAGGCCTCATCAAGGTGCAGAACCATGATAGCCTGAGAAATTCTAAAACTTTTTTTAATTACGGTATATATGTTCTTTTAAGGAATTTTATGGGGAAAATGCCAAAGAGTCTCCAGATTATGAAAGGATTATCAGCGGGCGTCATTTTAAACGCCTGCTCGGATTGATGGAAGGACAGAAGATTGTTATTGGAGGGGACCATGACGAAGCAGCATGTTATATTGGTAATGTGACTTTTTCTTTTGAATTCCTTTAACAAATATATTGCTGTAATAGATTTTACTGGCTAACTGAAAGACACATTGTGGTTAGGTAAAATAATTTTAGTTTCTCTTTATGCAGTGATTGGGCCACAGAGTAGGCAGCCTAATATGGCATCTTGATATTATGGTAGCAGATGTTGTGGGGGTGGGCAGCTGGGGAATTAAATAGACTGCTGTTGCCCGCTAATTAGTTGTAAGATCAGATGTCTGGCATGCTGCTGGAGAAAAAACGTCCTTCCTATTGGGGATTGTGACAAGTGCCCCTCTCTAAAATCTATTCTCCCAATGCAAAAAAGAAATGGAATCAAAACAAAAACACATTAAGTAAGTACAGTTTGTTTTTTTAATGGGTTTAACAAAAAATATAGACTGATTGACTTTTGTTGACTTCAGCTGTCATCACTCTCAGCTACAATGGTGATATTGAGCGCCAGAGATAAAAAAGGTTGTATACCTACGATTACAGAATTTCCTGCTATATTGTGTACTGTGCCCTTTATGGGCTGTTTAAGTAATCCAAATTTTATAAAAACACACCTATTAACTGTTTACAAAAGGGATGTGGCAGTTTGTAGTTACTTTTGCTATTTTGTTTGGAAATTATAGGCAGTAATTGGGAAGAATTGTGTAAAACCAAATGCTTAGTTAAGACTTAAAGGTTTGCTAAAAGAAGACAATTAAAATAGCTATAATATAGTAAAGCCTAAAGCCCCTAGAGCACTCTGCCATTTGACTATCCCCTTAATTTTTCCTCTAATTTAGTGGAATGTAGTTCTCAGAAGAAAGAGCAGATTTTGGCATAATAAATGATTCTAGTGCTAATAAGTGAATTTAATTATGCCAAAAGCTATGCAGATAACAACTTCCTTGTAAAATAGATGTGTCTACTTTATGCAAGGAATACAAAGACTGCAGATGTAGCTCTAAAGGCCGCAAATGTTGAGTGCTTTGCTGAAAGAATCCAAGTGTGCAGGGCTGGCCTTAGTTCTTGAGTCCACCCCTGTGCCTCATCTCATCTCTCTCATTTCTCTTTATCACTACTCATATTTCACTTTCTCTTCCCTTTCTTTTCCATACTTTATCTTGCCCTTTTCTCCCTACGTGTCCCTTTATCTTCTATTTCTCCCATTTCTGTTCATCATATCTCTCCACTTTTTAATTCTCTCTCCCCTTATTCATTCTCTCTCCCCTTATTCATTCTCTCTCTCCCCTTATTGATTCTCTCTTCCCTTATTCATTCTCTCTTCCCTTTCTCGTTATCTCTTCCTTTTCCCCATCTTTTCTTTCTCTTTATCTCCCAGTTCTTCCCTTTTCTCCTGTTTCTCTCTCCACCTCATTCTCTCTTTCTCCCTATAACTTTTTCTTTATCTCTCCATTTTCTTATTATCTACTGCTCCTCTTCCTCCCCATCTCTTGCCTTTTTGAAGTCCTGTGGTGGTGAGTGCAAGTTCTGTTCATACAAACCTCTGTCTCAGTTCTCCATCGTGGTGTGCGCGGCTTCAGTGCTAAACGCCAGTATTTGACATCATGTCCCAGTGCTCAACATCAATAGTCATCACAAATGAGCAGTAAAACAGTTGTCTGTATGAAGAGACCTCGTACTCCCTTTATTTTAGGCAACTTAGAGGTAGATCCATGATCTTTCCAAATTGCCCTGCTCCTCCAGCGATGTCCAGTCCTTCTCTATTAAGAGCTGGCAGGGTGGCCGACGTCGGTGTGTGCCTGTCTGCTGCTGCAGAGAGATGGCTGAAGTGTGGAGATCTTTTGATCTCCCCACCCAAAGCTTCTGGCAGAGCCACAGATGAGGTAGCCTCCTGGATGTCCTGCGCGATCGCACATGTCGCGCATCCTTAACGTCGGCCCTGCAAGTATAAGAGCCGTTGTTGCTCTGCAGTATAACTATGATTATGTAAAAATGGAACAGCCTTTTCAGAGTGTGTTTGTTGCACCCCTTTGATCAAATAATCACAATTTATTAAACTCGGAGCTCTTTGCCGTTATCTCCATTTACACAGCGCAGACATATAAAAACATGTTCCTCAACCACTCATTGCTATTGCCTGTTTTACAGCACCAACGGTACTGGCTGATGTCAATCCAGAGTCGAAGGTCATGCAAGAAGAAATATTTGGGCCATTGCTTCCTATAATATCAGTTGGAAATTTAGAGGAAGCCATTACGTTCATTAATGAGAGAGAAAAGCCCCTCGCCCTGTATGTATTTTCAAATGATAAAAAGGTAAGTCAGAAAAGTTCTGTATGTGATATATATCAATATACTTAAAAAAAAAAAAAAAAAAAAAAAAAAAATATATATATATATATATATATATATATATATATATATATATATATATATATATATATATATGCAAAGTGTGTGGATTATACAGACATATATTTCAGATGCATGAAAGGATTCTGCAGAACGCCCCATATGCGTTTGGCTCTTTCTCTACCCTGCCCCACCTCGTTAGCTTACAGGAAATGTGTTGAACCCCTCTACTTCCCCTGTGCCCACCTGGTGAACCCACAACCTGTCAACTACAGCACTGGATCAACGAGAGTTTGTGTTCAGAAAGCATCCACTCGGTGCAAAGACAGGACCAGGCAGGGGGGTGCTCACAAAATACTTTAGCAGGCTTTCTTTGTGAGACTACATGGGGCACTGGACTGTCCGTGACACCCTCACAAATAAAAACAAAAGTATATTAAGGTACTTTGTGAGTACTTTAATATGCATTATTCCAAAACATAACATTGAAAGTACTTACCTTGGGTAGCAGCTACCAGTCTCCTCCGTGGTCCGACAATTCTATCCACTGATTGGCTGCTTGAAGCCTGGATTTTCACACACACAACATTTGCAGAACCAATGTTGGATTAAGGGTAAGTACATCAAATGCAAGTATATCACACTGCATGGAAAGTAGATGAGGACAGGCAAAGGGGCTAATGCATGTGGGGTACTCTGCAGGGTCCCCTCATTAGTTTCCAAGGAGAATTTTTTTGTTTAAGGGAAACTGATTTGGCATCGGTGGTATCAAACCCTTTAGGCTCACTTGTCACTGGCAGCCCTCAGTGGAACAAACTGTACGTTTAGTAATTTATCTTTCAGGTCATCAAAAAGATGATTGCGGAGACGTCCAGTGGTGGTGTAACAGCCAACGATGTTATTATGCACTTCTCAGTTACGGCACTGCCATTTGGAGGTGTTGGTAAGTACATAATTATAAAGATGATCATACTTTCTGCATATACCGTTATTATGCTCAACACAATGGGTTTAGAAAAAGGAGGCAATTGCAGGGGAGTATGATACGCATCCGTGCTGGTGAGCATTTCTGATTCTACATTGACCAATAGAGGTTTTTGTTTAAAAGGGATAGTGGGCCCAGGCAATGTGCCCTGTGCATATTATAGATGATTAAAAATAATGGATGATTGACTGATATTGTATACCAGACTGGATATTGTGTGTCCTAAACCAAAGCAGTTGGATTATTAAATGTAGAATGCCCCATGACCCCACTGTACTAAACAGACACTACTAGTTTGATATTATTAAATGTATTCCCACCTCATTTCTTTAAAGGTAACAGCGGCATGGGTGCCTACCATGGTAAACACACCTTTGATACTTTCTCCCATAAACGGGCTTGTCTCATCAAGTCTCTTGCCATGGAAGGGGTAAATAAAATCAGGTACCCCCCATACAACCTTAAAAAGTTGGAGTGGACCAAGTTTCTGCTGATGAATAAAGTGAACAAGAAAAAGCTGAGCCTGCTGCTTCTACCCATTGTAGCCGTGCTTGCTGCTGTAGTCTTTAAGGTAAGAAATAATGTAGTATGTTTCTTTCCATCTGTTATTATTAGTTTATAATAGTGTATATCTGTTTTTTCCTTATAGGAATTACCTACTTGTTTATTCTGTAGCATATACACTTGAGATTTTAGAAATAATTCATGGTGCCCAAAAGATGCCAGCTAGGTAGTGTGCTTTTCCTTCCGTCCGTTGATGGAAGTCTCACATGTTGGAGTACCCATGAGACACGTGCCTGGTGTTTTATTCTATATGGGAGGTTCTGTATTGAGAGGATAGAAACTGCTGATTGGTCTGTGACCAGTTCCAGCTTTTCTGTGGGTAAATTGAAGTTAAAAAAAGAAAGACAGATTGCTGCCTTTAAACAGTGGTTGGGTCCATGGATCAGGAACCCAGTATGGTTGGTAACCAAGTAAGGAGAAAAAAAAAAGGCCCAGTATGCCGCCAGTTGATCTGTTATGAACTGCCATATGATCAGATGGCTGGCATACTGGAAAAAAGCAGAGGTGAGGGATCATAGGTGCCTTGCACTCCAACCCCCCCCCCCCCTGATAAAAATGTAAGGACAAATAAAATAAACAAGGACACATTCATTGAGATGAATGGAGGACTACAACATCCTTCAGTCAGAATGGTGATAACGGTGTTGGGAGTCATAGTCCCTAAAGTGAGTGCATCAGGAACAACTTAATTGCAGGCATAAATTTACTAAGGGACATTGGAGCTTTTAAGAAAATTATTTAGTTTCCATCACTTCTAATATTTGGTTTCGATTTTTTTATTTTATTTTTTGTTATGTAATGCATGATTTGCCCTAATCTAGATATCTATTTATAGCTTAACTTGTCCTGAAATAAATATAATATATATATTTCACAAGTCTAATGTAAGCTGTGTCTAAGGTTTTTACCGAAATGCAAAATTACAAAAAATGCTCCAGCCTCTTATGCGACCTTGTTTCAGTCGCATACCAAAAGAGATCTCTGCCTAGATATATAATTTTTGTCAAGATAATTATAAAGAAATAAACTTGGACCACCCAGTAATTCAGCTTCAAAGCCAGTCCAACAAGGACAATGCAAAGTACACCCTCTGTGAGTGTGTGTGGTAGCTGTTGGTACTACTAGATGTTTCCACCTCACAATAACAGCACTTACAGTGGCCCAGAGCAGATCTAACAAGGCATACATTTTACACCACGACCCTTTCTACTGCCAATGTTTCCCAAGGAGATGGCTGCCCATGTGCTTGATTTTATATACCTGTTAGCAAAAGGTGTGACTGAAACACCTCAGTAGTTAGGAGGGGTGTCCACAAACTTTTGGTCATGTAGGTTATCGGTACATCCGTGTGTTTTGAAGAAATATACATACAGTCACTTACGTAAATAAGAGTGGCAACATACGATTCTTCATTCTCTTTTTGTTGTTTTCTTTCACATTGTTGACGTTGAGGTTAATACTGAATAATTTCGGGTTTTCTCAGAAGTATCGCTGGGAGCTGGCAGGCAGAGGGCTTCAGCTTGTGCAGGCATGTCAGAGACTGTGTTATAATCAAGACTGAATAGCAGATTTCAGGGAGCATCGTTGCTACTGTAACAGTGAGGTATGCAATTCCCCACAATTACCCCACATAAGTACACAGGGGAGCATGCCATACAGGGGTTTTAAACATTGATACTGCAAAGCTCTGGGAACAATCTTATCTAAAAAGGCAAACAGCCACATTCAAAGTCACTTTAATCCCCTTTCTTCCCCATTCTGATGCTTGGTTTGAACTTCCGCAAGTTGTCTTGACCATGCCTAAATGCATTGAGTTGCGTTAACTAGTGTTAACAAGTGTTAACAAGCAATTGGACAGGTATACCTAATAAAGTAGCCAATGAGTGTATATTAAAAAATGCAAATATGTTTGTGTACAATATAGTTGAATATCACTTTGCAGCTTTTGTCCAGGTGTTATATAGCAACATAGATATATAGCAATTAAGTGAGTAAATTGTAAGAAATGTTTTGCCAGTATTTCTTCTAGCTGTTTTTATTTTCTTCATCCCAGTCTGCAGAATCTTAATTCCTTGGCTTCCATGTGTACTGGATAAAGAGAACATCAGTACTAGGAAGATAGTATAAAATAGAATCTTATGTGATGGGATTGGGAGTACATCTTTACACTAAAAGTCGTCATACACGGAACGCCTGAAGCCACAATTTAGTGTAATTAATCCTTTTTAATAAAATATGCAGATTAAAATAGAGTAAAAATTACAAAACCTTTACTATTCCTCTCAATGATTTCTGGGCCTAGAAAGTTTTGTCCTCCGAAGCTACTACGAATTCGGGAGGGCGTTTTATCTCTAGATAAGTAAAAATTAAATAGTTCAGTTTATTCCTACAGTAAGTAAAGTGCCATGAAACTGAATACATACACCAGAACAGGCTGTGCCACACCGACACCCGCATCTGGACCGGCTAAGCTAACATTTTCCACACTGCTTATGTCTTTTGTGTTTTTGCCCCTTGTGTATCACCCCAGCCAGCCCTATGTGTATTTATACCCCCCAGCCTTCCCCTCCCTTTGGTATTTATTTTTGTGATGGCCCCAGCTGCCCCCCCTTGTGTGTGTGTGTGTATATATATATATATATATATATATATATATATATATATATATATATATATATACATACATACATACAATGTAGTTAATCAACCCTGGCACCCAGATTGCATCCACAGTTACCTGCTTAGCACCCAGATTGAAAGCATAGGACTTCCCCCCCCCAAAAAGCCTCCCTATGGCATTTCCCCCTCCCAAACAGCCAGTTGGTGGTGTATTTGCACCAAAACAACCTGCCTATGGCATCTTTGCCCCTAAACAGTCTCACACACATCTTTGCCCACACATGCACATTCATTCACTCATTCACAAATATTTATTCATTCATATACTAATTAATGGATACTCATTCATTCACTTATTCAGATATTTATTCATGCACAGATGCTCATTCATTCTCTCATTCAGATGCTCATTTATTCACTTATTCATTCACTCAATCTCACATACTCTTACATACAGCTTCCCTACCCCCTTACCTGAACTGCTGATGTCGCTAGGCTGCCCAGGGCCTGCTGCACAGTGTGCGAGCAATGCACAGGTAAGTAGCGAGCCCCTGCGGAAGTGATCGCCCGGGTCCCCTAGAGTGGCGGGCCTGTTTGCAGTTGCGACCCCATGACCGTGGCTGCTGCAGGCTCAAGGGGCAGCTGCCCCTTTTTCCCTGCGTTAAAGACGGCCCTGGCGGCCGCTTCAGCTGCAGCTCCATCAGCTGTCAAAATATCTTGTTTTAATAAATACACCATTATCTCTTTGTCATAGTAATGTATGTTAGAGATCCCTTGATTTATGTAAATAAAGTATTAATGTGCTTGATATTACACACTGGCTTTTTACATGTCTTCTTGCTTTGTTTTGCAGTTGATCTGAAACGGAGCCGCAGCAACAGAAACAACATCCGAGGTGTCCACTTCCAATGACTGCTGTCCTACTAAAATTACCTTTTTAATTTTAACTTAACTCTCAGGTTGTGTAGTGCAGTTTTTGACTGCGGCACTACCACTGTAAAGAATTACAGGTAAAAATAAGAAATCCCAAACATTGCCTACCATGGGCTACTTATTGGACATTTCATCAATTTGCTGTCTAAATAAATGGCATCTTTTCACAGCCCAATTGGAACAAGTATAGAAAGCTCTAAAGCATCCTCTGGGGTGTTTTATGAGACATTTGGGGGGGGATCCCCAAAATGTAAAGCATCTGTTTTAAACCAGTGTAAAAATCTTGGGTATCTTTTGTATAGCAGTTCTATTAAGGTTTTAGAAAATTAATCTTTTGCACTATTACCATACTTGGGAACTCTGTGGCTTCAGCTGCCCGGAGCCTCACCTTGCAGGATACTGGTGTCGGTGGGTAGACCCTGCCGATGTTACGGGCCGCATGCTATTTTTGGAGGGGAAGTGGGCAAAATCCAGAGAGTTTCCAGATATGACTATTACTGCGAACTAAAATAACCTATCCAAGGGAATTCCAGGTGTTGACAGCAATGCTGATTGTTAAGATATCTGAAATATGTAAATACTTTTTAATTCATAGATATCTGGCTTTCTATTACCATTAAAATATATGATCATTGATTTAAATGCCTCAGTTTTGTTTGTTTATAAATGAAGTATATCATTTTCGTGATGTAGTATTTTCAGTTTGTGATTGGGAGTATCTAAAGAGGGACAGCATTACAACGTGAGCCTTTAATTTGAAAAAGGTTTGAGCCTTTATAATGATGGTTGCAAGGAAATCCGTGTGTGAGCTACTCATCCAAACATACATGTGGCATACTTGAAGCACCCCATCAGTGGCACAAAACATCAGCACACGAAGGTGGTGGAAAGCTGCAGAGCTTCCCCGTAAGGAAAGTTCATTTCCAAATTACAAAGTTATTTAGGGGGCTTCCTGTTTTAAAACCTTTTCTAAATTGTTTTAGAAAAGAACCAGCAGCTTACAGGTTTTGTAAGAGAAAATAAAGTGGTTCAAGGACATTGGTCAAAAAAGTAATAGCAACACAAATGTATTCTGACGTAGATTTCTCCAGAAATTTGGGAACTAAACAAAACTAAACATAATCCATTTAAAAGTAACATCATGTATTAGAGAGAGATAGTGAGAACATTACATTAGATTTACACAGTTAGAGAACATAGAGGTACATCAGACACACAACCAGTGTATATTTATTTACTACGACCTTCATTATGTGCATTCACAGCATCAAAATATGCAACTTGAGACTAACGGAGAAGGTGTTGTGGCAGACCTCATTCCCTTCGCTGAGCCAGACCACCTTGGAGATGGTTAAGCCTACATTAGGCTCAGGTTGACACTGGCTCACTCAGCAAATTATATTTATTGCTCATTATTTATTTCAGCATAGCCTATAAAAAGGTATCCGGCAATAATAAAAAGATGCCACAGGTTGTATTCAGTGTAAATGTTACAGGATCCGGTCCATGGTTTAGTCAGTAAATGGAATGGCAGATGTTACTTGTGCTTGTCATTTGAGTTTTGCTACCCATGAAAGACCAAAATATATTCTGCAGGTGTTGCTTTTTTTTGTAAAAAGGATGTTTTTCATGCATTGAGGATCTGGATAAGATGCGTGAAATCATTCTGATATACAGAAGGAATATGGAGATGGAGAATTTAAAACAGATTTACCATAACTGAGCTGGTTTCAAATACACTGAGAATGATTACAATAATGGAGGGGCGTCCAACATGCGGCCCGCGGGACCTCGAGGTGCGGCCCGCGTGAGATCGGCAGCCAGGATCACAAGAGCCCTGCTGCTTACTTGTGGGAGGGTCTATTCTCTGCTTCCGTCCTTCTTCCTCTGTGGGGAGAACGAGGGAGGCCACGCCCCCTGCTGAAGTCTGTGATCGGCATTGAAAGAGCTAGTGATGGGAAGTTCGGATCATTAAAGTGAATCGGATCATTTCGATTCGTTCACTGAAATGATCCGATTCATGATCCGGATCTTCGGATCACTCAGTGTGCCTGCACGGAGTTACTGTTTTCCAGTAACTCTGTGCAGGCACACTAACGATTGGCCCCGCCCCTTTCATTATGAATCCTCCCCCCTGCCTCCAGTGATGTCAATGAAGGCAGAGAGTCGTTCAAAGATTCGGATCTTACAGGGATCCGAATCTTAGTGATCCGGATCATTGTAAGATCCGGATCGTTGAACGACTCTCTGCCTTCATTGGCATTCTAATCATTCAGAGAATGTCACCATACTGTTATAAATAATACATTAATAATCACTGCCCCCAGGATTTACATTCCCCTTTACCTGCAACTGCACCTTAAGCTAACTTTATTAAATTAATTAAATTAACCCTCACCATTAAATTAACCCTAAACACCCCATCAACCATGACTGCCCCTAAAATTAACCCTAAACACCCCATTAAGCATAACTGCCCCCAAATTAACCCTAAACACCTCATTAAGCATAACTGCCCCTAAATTAACACTAAAGACCCCATCAACAATACCAATTTATTAGGTAATTTATCTGGAGTACATGCAATTAATTTAGGGGCAGTTATGGTTAATGGAGTATTTAGGGTTAATTTCAGGGGCCGTTATGGTTAATGGGATCTTTACGGTTAATTTCAGGGGCAGTTATGGTTGATGGGGTATAAGGGTTCATTTTATGCTGATGACTGAGGGTTAATTTAATTAATTTAATAAAGTTAACTGTAGGTGCAGTTATAGGTAAAGGGGGGCAAACTCAGGGGAATCTAAATCCTGGGGGCAGTGTGAACATTATTAATGTATTTATTTATAAAAGTATGGTATCAGTAATATTCTCTGATTGATTCGAATCTCTGTAAGATTCGGATCCTTGTAAGATCATTCGACTCTTCGGATCATTCAACTCTTTGAACGACTCTCTGACTCTATGAGTCATCGTTCCTGTGTGAATTAATGAGCTGTAACCTGACCCCAGAGTCTGTGTCTGAGTGCTCTGCAGATGACTCACAGCTCTAGGATCAGGTTACAGCTGCATGATTCACAGACTGAACCGCTACAAATGAATCGTTCAGTCTAGTGAACCGATTCATCTGGATCACTAAAAAGAACCGGATCAAATGAACGATTCGTTCATGATCCGGACATCACTAGAAAGAGCTGTAGAGCAGGTAAGGGGGTGGGGGAGTGTGTTTGAATGAGTATGCCTGATTGAGGGAATTAATCTGTGAATGAATGAATTTGTGTGTGTGTGATAGCATGGATGTGTAAGTGCTGGAACCTAGGCATGATGGGACTGTGATTGCTGTTAACAATCCCACTACTATCATGCCAAATCAGCCAGTATATGCTGAAACCTGGCTAGCTGCCCCCTTGTGTATTGATGCTGCCAGCAGTATGGGGTCTGCACTTACAGCCACCCTGTACCAGCATGTACTGGCTGACTTGGGATGATAGGAGTGTGATTGCTAACAGCAATCTGCTAACAGCAATCACAGTCCCATCATGCCTAGGTTCCAGCATTTACTGGTTGGCTGGGTATAAAAAGAGTGTGTTTGCTGTTAGCAATCACACTCCTATCATGCCAAGTCATATTGTTGATTTTTTTTGTCCAATTGTGGTGTGTTACTTTTAATAAAAGCATGGTTACACACTAAAATTGGACAAAAAATACCGGTACAATGCCCAGCCAACCAGTACATGCTGGAATCTGGGTATGCCTGAGATTGCTGTTAACAATCATAATATATAATTTTTTGTACAATTTTGGTGTGTAACTTACTTTTATTAAAAGTGTGTGGGGGGGGGGTCATTTTCAGTTTCGGCTAAGTGAACCCTGAATTTTCGGTTTTGGTCTAGAATTTTCATTTTAGTGCATCCCTAAAATAAATAGAACTTTTTTATTTTTACTTATACAGAATCCTGCATTTGTAGTCACAAAACTTTCTAGGGCCAGAAATCAGTGAGAGGAAAAGTAAAGGTTTTGTGTCATTTACTTTATTTTAATCTGCATATCTTATTAAAGGTCATATTTTCTCACAGTGAAAAATTAGTGCGGCCCGCGCACGTATACAATTCTGATGAAGTGGCCCACTGCAGAAAAAACTTGGACACCCCTGCAATAATGTATTGAATATTGCATTAATTTACCAGGAATACTATTTAGCTATCCCAGTGTTGCCTGTTCTGTCCATTAATGTTGCCCTAGGCAGGTGCCTATAGCGCCCTAAGGAAACCTAATCACATTGTCACTCTATGATGTCACGCTATGATGTTATAATATTATTGAAAACATTAAAAAAACACACACCAGCAATTTCAATGTTTTCCATTCATTGTAAAAAGTCATAATCTGTGTGGCAGAAACCATGCATCAAATTCCAGAATTAGAACATTACGTGTTTAAGGATACGTGCCAAGAATTGAAACATAGACTTGCGATCACACTTAGAAAACCTTTACAGTCATAGAAAATAAATAATGGATCTTCTGGTAAAAGATATCTTTGGTATGTTTACAATGTATCATTCAAGGTGTGAATGACATATCCATCCCCCACTGCAAGACGTTATGCAAGAGCACACAATGGTGACATACAAACTATTTGTCACATACATACGATATGAATATGGCAGACATATCTTAAATGGGTAAAACGACTCAAGAAAAGGGCTTTATCAGACCATAATCTAGGCACTTTACAAGAGCTTCTCTGGCCACGTTGATAATTTCCTGCTTGCTGGGATCATCCTCCTGCTTGCCAATGACTGTTAGGATCTCCAGCATTTCTGACTCCACCAGCTTCTTTGCCAGTTCCTTATCGGCACAGATAAGATTATTGGCGATCACAATTCCCCGATGCTGGACCTGTATGTCTTCATTTAGGCAAAGTCTTTGCAAGATCTCCAGCCATTGGGTTGTCTGGAAGCAGAAAGCCACACATAAATTCATGACTGCATCTTGTACAATCTAACCTTCATTTGAAATATCAATATCTTGTAGGATGTTACACAGAATCTCCTGTTCCTACAATTTGTAGGTAAGCATTTTACCCTTGAGTGAATTTAATCACACAATTGGAGTTCACATTAAATGATGGTACAAAATACTTTTCCCTTATTCAGTCAAATGTCAGAATTCTTACATATGCGTTATCACTTATTGTTTTGCTGTGAGGAATGTGATGGTCAGATTCATTGTTAGGTACTTACCACTTCTGGCATCTTCTGGCATAGTTTCTTTTGAGAGGATGTCAGAATCGCCAGGGCTCCTGCTGCTGCTCTCTGGAGCTTCAATTCTTCATCTTCCCCACATAACAAAACCACTAGTTTTAGACGATCATTCCCTTCTGCCACGAACCTCTCTTGAACCTGAATGATAAAGCATTATTAATTATGGGATACACCCAAAGTTATTAAAAGTGCTTTGAAGTATCCTGGGAAAAGCATTGGCATACTTATTTAACCAGTCACTTTTGGCAGGAGAAGTTCCAGCAGACTGGAAGTTGGCAAACGTAGGGTAGTAGTGAAGACTCAGACCAGTAAATGGAAATAAATGGAAACCATGCTAAAGGACAGTATTGTTAAATGTTTTGCATGATCTGAAACTGCACAGGTTTACTATAAGGGAGATCCTGTCAAATTTAACCCCTTCAGTCCCGGTATTTTTGGTACCTCAAGTCTAGAAGCTATTTTGCCAAATTTAGGTTTAATTAAGATTTTCATTTTCTATGTTTGATGTGCCCACACAAATTACACATCTTTTTTTCAGAACAAATAAGGCTTTCATTTAAAGTCATGGACACATGAAAAAAATGTAATTGTGAGTGCTAGTATGTTAAAGACAACCTTTAAAAAAAATGAAACTAATTTTTTTTTGAAATTTTCTTAGAATTTCTTCTATGCTTTAGGTGCCCCTGTTGAACAATAACCTAATTTATGTTTGGCAACATCCCCTGATTACAGACATAACCCACTTACATATTGTTTTTATGCTGGGATGGGCCACATCCATTTTTTTATACTGACTTAACAGGTTCGGGGGTAGGGAATGGGGGCAGGGGGTTATACTTTTTAAATGTAGAGCTAGGGCAATGTTATGTAACTTTTTTTATTGTTTTTTTATTTATTATTTATTTTGCACTATTAGTACACTATAGATAGAGATCCCACTGGGGACCTCTGGAACATGTCATCTTTGCCAGTGATGTCACAATGATATCACTTAGCTCACTTTATTTTTTCTATTTATTTATTTTATTATTTGAACTGATTTTTTTCTAAATAAATGAAAACTTTTTTTCTACAAGCTATGCTGGCTTCTGCAGACAGCAGGGGGTCCAGGCGGTCAAAAGACAGCCTGATCTTTCATGTAGTGGCAAGGAAGTGTCCCTGCTGCTGCAAGAAAGTCAAGACGTACCTGTACGTCCTAAAGGGCTTTTAAGCAGACCTTTTTAGGACATAGATGTACGTCCATATGTGACTTCAGGATTGTTATTTTTTGAGTAATAGCTCAGATAATAGATCTAATCTATCTAGCTGTAGTTTATGGTGTATATTCAGAGAAAGGATGCATTGAAATTCTAAAAATGAGCACAAATATGGCTCTGTGTGCATTGTTTTAGAGACAAAACAGCCATTTTAACATTGCTTTTGAGCTTTGTTTCTTTCTACCGCGTAGGTCTTCCTTCCATAAAAACCCTTTGTCCCCTTTCCTTACTCCACACTCACCTCTTTGTTCACAGCCAAGTTGCACATGCATTCAGTGGCAGCTTGCCGAATCTGCTCTTGATTCTCAAACATGTAGTTCTCGATATCAGGAAGGGCCTTCTCCTTTATAATTTTCTGCCTTTGAGAAAAAAATATTTAAATGCCTTAATATATATATCGACCACAATCAATATCATTATAACCCCCACCAAGCATTTGATTTTATTGAATATCACTCTTTTGCAAACATTTACATTACCATGTTGGTAATAGAGACTCAATAAAAAAACTAAAACACATTTACTCCAATCTTGCTTCAGTAATGTGGGCAGAGCATGACATATGGGGAAAGAAAAAATGTCGGTGCGCTAAGCTAGTCTCAGGCTCAAATAATACAAATGTATAATATGAGGCCTACCAAACAGTGTGAGCATGCTGCAAATACAGTGTGTTGGCTGTACAATGTATACAAAAAACAAAATACTGTCTGCGCTTCTCACCCTAATAAAGTTGGCAACAAATATATAAACATAATATAAATGAGAGGTTTTGGTTATATGAATTGGCCAAAGCATAATTAAGCTCACCCGCCACGTCAAGGCACACTCTCAATAGGGTGAGAACCTACTCTCACCTCCTACATAGTGGGCACACAAAGCAGTTAACTACGTCATGATCAATTATGTATATTCTGCCCTTGTGTTACTTACATATCTGTATGAGAATGTCCTTAAACGATACACTAGACCTCATCATGCCTGTCAGCTATGTCATGCACCCTACTGCATAGTGGTAATAACAAAACCGAAAGGTTTCACGTTGTCTTGGTGTCCCTTGGCCATCCCCTTTTCGGTTTTCTTTTTCGCTGGTTTTGGCTGGTTTTTCGCTGATTTTGGCATTTGGGAGAAGTGCTTCAGTGGGAGGCAGCGGTTTACCAAGGAAGTATTTACATTTGTTACGTTTAATATTTGTGTTCACACTCTCTTTGCACATGTTCACTTTTGGTTTGCATAACTTCTAACCAGTTTGTAATGAAGCTAAATATGAACACGTTCATTCTGATCCAATTTCTGCCCCAGTTAGAAAGCATTACAAAATTAAGGAAACATAAGAGATGGCATATACAGGTAATGAATCTGACCTTAATATCTGACATTTTTAACTGTTTTCACTTGACTCAAATCTCATTAAACTGTATTAATTATTCTTAAAGACCAGTCCCTGCAGGCTTGACATTTCATAATGCTTCCTTAATATATTTTGGCAGGCTGGTTTATTTACTAGTGCTTGGCATGAATGTTGGAGTGATATAAAACATTTTAGGGGTTACATATAAACGTATCACAAGTGCATGATGCCTGCAAAAGATAAAGGGATTTATTCACTAAGGGGAGAGTTGACAGGAGAGTTGTGGTTTCATCTCCTGACTGAACCCCAGGGAGCTTTTGCTGCAGGATGAGTTTGTTTGGCCTTCTATAATGCTTAGCTAAATCAATGAGATTTATTCATACACTGAATACATTATACAGGACCTGTTTGTCTTACTGGCGTTACCTGCCTTCCCTATTGAATATTAAAGTAAGTAATATTAAAAACCACAACTCTCCTGCCAGTAAATAAATCCTTGCGTATAAGAATAAAACATTTTAATGTGGATTTGATACAAACCTCAACTTGTCACTCCTCCCAGCTAGGTTGGTCAGACCTAGAAGGGCTTCAAAGTTCTGCATGCCATCTTTATCTGTGCTCAGGAGACTGACTAGAGGCCGTACAACTTCATAAACCTGTAGGACATTCACATGAGGCACATATGTAAAACGTTAGTACAATAACAGGATGAACCCTAGAGCTTGAAACTAATACATATAACTAATACAAGCTTCTTAAAGGGTTAAAATTGAATCCATAGCATGTTACATTTTTTTTTTCTTAACCCACTGGAGCAGAATAACCCAACATAATCTATTGGCAAGTCATCTCTCTTCAAAAGCACTGTATAAATGGGTCACAATCTCAGGTAAGACATTAAAGACCTGACTGCAAATTCTCCCATGTGCTTACTCTTTCTCCAGGGAATGCAATGTCCGGGTTTGATACTGCTGCAATCTTAGCCAAACCATGAGCAGCTTTTGTCTTTCCTACTTCTGTGCCTTCCAGAGCCAATGGGATCATGGCCTGCCGAAACAAAACATAGGTTCATATATAAGTACTGGAAGGTCCTTTTGTGAAAGAACACTAAAAGGCTGTGCAGTTGCTCCACATTGGCTAATTGGGATAAACTTTACCTTTCCTCCTCCTTGAGCAACAATGATGCCTCGGTCCTTGGGATCCTCACACAATGCTAGGAAGACCCTTTAAAAAAAATTAATGTGTAAGGTAAAACTGACTTACTGGTCCGTCAGCATCTGCATGGTACTATTTCAGAACACAAGGGAGGGAGAGTAACAAAGTGTTACCACCACCGATAAGGAGGAATGTCCGTATTAATGTGGCAGACATTTTTCAGGACTTGTTCCACAGTGATTACTGTATGTGCAGGCTAATTTTATTTTTTATTCCTCTCTTGGAACAACCACTGTTTTACTATCTTACCCCTCCATTTCCAGCTAGTTCTGTCTCTATTCACAGCTAGATGCTTCCTTTTGATGCCACTTAAGGTCAACAAATTAAGACCAAAGAAACTGATCTAAAAGTGGTAGCATTTTGAGCCCTGTACTTGTGTAATACAACATATCAAAATAGCAGTCTTTCATATGTTTAAAAAGGATGGTTTAGCCAAATAATGTTGGATTTAGTCTTACCTGGCTAACTGCTCCTTGGTTTGATCTGTAAGGATGGCACTGTCCACTTTCACCATGCACGCAAGAGCAGAGATAACATTAGCCTTTAGTAGCCTCTTGACGCGTTTTAATACGAAATCCTTCTTATCCTAAGAAAGCCAACACCAACCAATAAATATACAAATGCAAACAACGATATGGTACAATGGGTCTATGGGACGTGGCCCTTAGACGTTTGCTTAGTCTTAGTTACACATCAGGTAAATTATTATTATTTTTTTTGGAAAATGTATGCCACCATACATTTTAAATAGCCACAGATGGACACTTGTTTTTGTGGATGTAGCTTGTGGACAAAGCTTTACCAAGGTTTTTTTTGTGATGTTGTGACCTATAGGAAGCTGTTGAATAAGAAGCTAGTCTAATTTACACTTTCTGCTATTCCTATAAACACTACTGTTACTGAATGTAGAACAAAGAATAATTCTAAGAATGTTAAACCCAAAAAAACTTTCAGAACTCCTAGAAAAGAGGGACATCTAAGAAAACAATCTAGATATTAAGAAGGACACTTCGTTTTATAAGTAATCTCTTGTGTTCCATCATCATTTGCAGCTCTCCTTTTCCCATAAGTTGTTCCTGAGCTGTATGTTATCTTACCTTTGGATGCTGCTCGGGTACATGCTGTTTGGAGAACTTTGCCAGTTGTACCAGTTCAGGTATGACCTCCTTCACATCATAACTGTTTGTGCAGTTAACCAGGGTTGTGGCCACAGAGTAAAGGATTGTTTTATCACTTGTCTGAAAGAGGAACATGCAAAAAATGAGAGCGAGGTCTATTCATACCTTGCGAAGCGTGCTGGCTATTGAAGCTGGGATACTCAACGCACTGAAACAGAGGTCTTATGAAAGGTGATTGCCAGAAAAAGTAGCAGGAGAGAGAGAGCGAGAAAGAGCGGGAGAGAGAGAAGGAGAGAGCGAGAGAGAGATATAAAGAAAAAAAGGACAGATGAGCTAAAGAGAAGGGGATAGATAATGAGAAAGTGGAGCGATAGGGAGAAAAAACGAGAGATAAAGAAAAAGGAGGGATGAGCTAAAAAATACTGTTAGATTTAAATTTGTGCATGACTTTCAGGCGGACAATTTTATTCTATTTTATTTTTTTAATCTATGTGGGGGGCAGCAGAATGTCTTGGGCCAACCTGAACCCAAAGCAGCTACCCCTCGACTGCACAACACCTGAGAGGATCACTACTTGCACATCCATTTCAGGTCAATCGCCTGCAAATAGTGAATAAGCTGGTACATTTTGCAGTACTGTCCTGCTTGCATTTTTACTATATAAAATATAGATGCATATATTATATATATATATATATATATATATATAAACATGTAATTGTTAGAACACTGTAATTGCACACATTACAAAAGGGTCATTTCAGGGAACACTGCAAATTTTTATCTCAAGATTAATATCTTAAATTAACATATTAAATTATTAAACTATACATATTTTTCTTTAAAATACAAGTGTTGTTTTTTTAATTGCATGTTCTATCTGACCTTAGATAGTTCAAACATGGCCTGCATGGCTTGCTCATCTTCCACAAAGTCATCCTTCACGTCAGCATCTAACGTCAAATAAGCCAGACCTTCCACCGCCCACTTCCTGGTCTGTATGTCAATGCTTGGGTTACACAGCCACCTTGGGGGGAAAAAAGGCATAAATACATCTTGCCACTTATTACATTAATAAATTAAAGAAAATGGGGTGACCAAAAATAATGTGAAATCCTATAGCCAGGGTAACAATCTACTGCAGACAAACAAAAAAAAAACAGATAACCCTGCGCAAGATGACACAACAGTGCCATGAAAACGTATTGGGCGATATTTGTGAGTTTATAACTATTGGTTATTTTTATTTTATATATATTTTATGTACTGTATTTACGCACTATATATATATATATATATATATATATATATATATTTATTATTATTATTACTTGTTCTCCTGTGTCCCTGGGTAGGCATAGTATTTTTGGACATATCTGCAAGCCTTTTCTTTAAGTTCACCACTATTGGGTGTTTTCACTGCATTTTTTTATGTTATGACTGTTGTCAGTTATGAATAATGCAAGTGTTCAAATTTGTGTTCAAACTTACTTTCTACATTGTTTGGCTAGTTTATCGGTAGATCCTTCTGCAAACTGTCGTAACGCATAGTCTGTACCACCAGCAGATCCTAGTTTGCAGAGACCCTGCAACACAAATGATGCATCATATTATTTCCAACCCTAATCATTTTTACTGAAGATAAACAGGAAAAGCAGACACGTTTTAAACTACCTAAAGGAATCTATGGATGTATTTTTCCAGCTTTCTCATCACTCCTTGTAACCAGAAACTTGGGTGAGGGGGCATTACATAATCAGATCCCTTCACCCTTACCCTGTATTAGAGTCAATCCACATATTGATACATGGCAAGAAATTTGGAAGACCCTACTTGTTACTTCCTGAGGGGGGCCGCGTCGGCTGAGTATCACTTAGGCAACTTAAATGTTTCTTTTTGCATTTAGACAGACAAACGCAACACTCAATAATGCATTTTTCATAAGAAGTCCTTTTTATTGTCTTCATTCTACACAACATAATCACTTTATGGTCAATAGCTGTCCTTGGATTTTCAAGTGGTATCCCTTTAACCAATCTCCTTCTTATTTTGAGTGAATATATGTTCCAGAAATATATTTCTACAAACAACTACTCACCACCAGAGCACGTATTTTTATCTTTTCATTCTTTGTCTTCTTGTAGATCTCCTTAAGCATGGATACTCCATTGGTGATGATGAAGGTAGCACGGCTGAGCTTGGTGGAAGCATGAATTATGGCTTCCACAGCAATCAACTGGTCTATCTCATTATCTGATCCGGTAAGTGCTACCATCATTTCTAACACCCCCTGCAAACCAAGGAGCTTGTTGCCAAGATCAAAGGGGCCCTGCAAGATTCCTGATAAAGTCTGGATGGCATGCAGGTTCTTCTCCATATTTTTGGGGTCAAAGTTTCCACTGTAAGAAAGGTTAAAAACAAATATTTAGGAAATTAAACACTTCAATTACAATATTTCAATTCTTATATATGTCAGTTTTCTGTATGTGACCGTTGGAACTTACGTTATATACTCCTCACAGAGAATTCTGAAGTTGTCTCTCTCTGGGTCAAACCTCAGATCATCGTACAGCTTATTTATAAGAACAGAGGCATTTATTCGTGTGTTTACAGTCAGAGGCAAACAATTGGGTAATTCCGGTATCTGTCCTAAAACTTTTAGAATCTTTTTCAAACCTAGTAGAAAAAAATAAAGGGGTAGAGTTTTGGGGATTTTATTGTTTAAAATGCACATGTTGAAAATGACATTATATATGAAGCATTATATGGACAGTGGCAACCATTAAATTAAATAAGTAATCTAAACATACAAAGGTTTTTCAGGTGGGATAGATCCATACAAAAGTGGATTGAATTTAATATGGTTGTGATGGTAGGCCATCCTTAGATAAAGAATCATATATAATTCCACAGAGAGAAAAATCTGTTATTAATAAAAAGTACAAAATAACTAATAAGTTGAATATGGTTTAGCAATGTTGCTTTCACCTCTATAAAGTTTTCTTATTGAATGTGAAAATATTGTATTTACAATATTTACATTTTTGTATTTCTTTTAGATTAATGTTTGGACCAAACAACAAATGTTAAGATTTTTCAGAATTTGATCTTGAGTGCATTTATTTCTATCAGCATACACTTGACACATCTCAGTTCCCAACAAATTTGGTGCCAAGTCTTACCTGTGTCCACCACAAAAAGTGTCTTGGAATTATCTTTAATTGAGAGATCACTGCGAGGGATGTTCTTATTGAGTAGGTTCAAGGCTTGATCTCTTCCATGCCCTGACACATTCTTACTTCCAAGCATATCCAACAAATCGGTGGTGATCATCCTCAGATCTTTTTTACTGTCTGTAGAAGGAGAGCATTCTAATGAAGACATTGTCTACATGCATCTTGTTGTTCACACGTAAATAAGGAAGTCTGTAGTAGGATAAGTCGCTAATGCTTATCTGGGTATCTAAATCTTGTTCTCACAAATTCCTAGTTAGATTAAAATACATGAGAATACAAATAACAAAGTTGTGGTGATCTGCAAGATGATTCAAATAACATTAAGGTTGCTGTCAAATCTTTTTTTTAGCATTTCATGGTTTTTTTTGCTTGGAAATTTTCCTAACATTTCTACTTTATTATTTATCATATTGATTCATCTACTTGTTTTCTACCAATAACATGGTGCAATGGTCTGTCCTTGAATCACCCCACAAGTCTGCGATCTTTCCATTTCTTTTTTTTTAATCATGCAAAACTCAGCAATTTTGCACACTTTTGATCATTGAAATATTTGATTATTTGTTGAGATTGACTCTTGATCATTTGTACTGAAATGCTTGTTATTGATAACACCATATTTTTAGAAAGTGACAATACAAAAGAACCATTTGGCCCATTTTGTCTACCCACTTTTAAAAAAAAATAAATCCTATTGTTTCTACAGGATAACTTGATGCACATCTCAAGCTTTCTTGAATCACTCTACTGTGTTTATTCCTTCCACTGGATGCCTATTCCAGGTATCTACTATCCTTTTGGTACAATAGAATTTTCTAACACTTTCCCATAGCCTTCCACCCTCTAATCAAATCCATTCTAGTTCTGCCATCCCACTTTATTAAATAATTAACCTTTAACCCTTATGGTTTTATCCTGTCTCCTTTTGCTTTTCGAGCTGTACATATTTAAGTTGCCAAATGCATTTAGATACATTGTTCAAAAGACCAATGGTTGTGAGAATCAAGAGCAGCCAGTTTGTTAATTTAACATACGTAACTTTACTCTTATCCGAAACATAATCCTTTACTGCTACCGTTAGAAGGCTAACTAGGCATATTCTACTTCTCATGGTAGCATGGCACAGACTATGAATATACAGTTCATTTAATCCAATATAAAATATGAAATCAAAGCAATATACAGACTATGTATATATACTTCAATGATCTGTCTTATGAACAAATCACATTGGACCTTGTCTTGTCTTACCTAATACCACAGCTTCATCCTTCCCATGGACTTTCTTGTCCTCTCCGGTTAAGGAGTCCACAATGTTCTGCACCAAATTGCACGTTGCTAAAGAAATCTCCTCATTGTCCACAGCCATGATACTGCAGATTCGTTTAAAGCCTACAAGGTGTAAGATGGCTGTTGCCTTCACCAGAAAGAAGAACAAAAAAAAAGTGTTCAAAATGTAAAGTATTTACACATACCAACAATTACGTTTTCAAAATATTCATTCAATCAGTTGCAGACAGTTTGGTGACAGTTTGGAGATTAAAGTAGACCTTTTAGTCACAGACATTTAGATTACAAAGTCCATTGCAATTCCCTAGATACTTTCTAGCAGAATTTTCCTTACCTTAGGTTTGTAGTAGCCTGTATTTGTAGTCTTTACTAGTTTGCCAGTTTCTGTGCACCAGCATCAAAGACAAAGGCCGATATAGAGTAAAACAAGTGTGCCATAAATGTATATTTACTACAAACATTATTACACTATGACACATTTAGGCTCACATAAAATGACTTACCCTTGCCCTGTGTCCGGTACACATTCCAGAAAGTGTCCTCACTGCCGATAAAATCAATTCCGGGTCTTTGGTTTCTACCAGCTGCAGGAGCAGGTTCACACCGTTGTTCTGAAAAATTCTCTCGGCACCTGCATCCTCCCTGCCCAGGACTATCAGGTTGTTGGCAGCCTTGCGTAGGGTAACAAAAAGAAACAGGATGAACATATTACAAATGAAAAAGACAGCGACTATATATTTTGGCACATAATTTGACATTTATTTTAAATTATGCAGAACTTTATAATTATTAGATCATCTAGAGTGTATTACATTTGTATATTGGGTCCACATTAAAGGGGAACTCCCATCAAATGTTTTATAACTAGTATCAGATTTTTTCATTTGAAAGGTTTCCCTTTTTGCATAATAGAATGTTAGCCATTTGGAAGTGTTTTAGCTCTGTTATCTCAGCCCAATCTACTAGACAAACACCCTGACTCCTTATCACGCTGCCTGCGGTAAACAACAGATTGGCTCTTAATCATCCAACCAATCTGGCTAATAAAAGTCTATGGAGGAACTGACTTCATTAGGAATACCATAAAGAATAAGCTTAGTGTGGTGTTTAAGCAGGGAAGGTCACACAAAATATCACATGATTGGGAACAATGGCAGTCTCCAGGCCTACAGACAAAAGAAGTTTATAGGAACAAAATGACATACAGCCATGTTAATGTCAATGTACTCTATACAGCACTGTATATTATGATCAAGTAGAATTTTGGTTCAGTTTGCCATCCACGATGATTAATTGGCATTCTGTCCCTACATCTGCACTCATGAAGTTTCAGAACACCTATTACGTTTATACCTTTTCTCGTTTTTCTTTTTCACTGTTGGGGTCCAGAAGTATCTCAAACATCTTTTGAGCCCGGGAGTCAGTAGAGAACTGAACACGGAGCTTTAAGGAGAGCAAAAAAACCAAGATAAGAGTTGTGACTATTTTCAGATGGTCTTTCTCTCTACTGTATAATATATATATTAAAGCTGCCCTTGTGTAAACCTTATTCCCCTAATGTAGCCTGCTATTTCAATAAAGCATTCAAATCCACATCATTAGTAAATTTAGGGACTGATACGAATAGTTAATATATGAGAGCAGTTTGTCAGGGAGGATAAAAGGCGAAATGGAATGCTGGTAAAGGCTTCAACAAAGCAATATGGTGGCTTACACACTGGACATCTTAAAATCCATGGATCCACAAAAAATGTTTATGTAGGGATAACGAATTCACAGACGCAGAGCTGTAATGGGATCCGGAAACATCTCTCTTTTAACTTAAAACAAGAAAGACTCATAAAAGAAGATAGATGGAACCACCAAGCTGCAGCCTGTGGAGCCATTTTGTTTTTCATTCTATAAGTGGGAGAGTGTAAAGTAGTTTTTGTTGCTAGTGCAACGCATGAATTGGACATGGCTGATTCTTGAATCTTTGTGGTGCTCAAAGTAAAATAATCTTTGTCTGGAAAAATGCAACAGATTTAGAATACACAGAAATGATTATTGATAGGTTATGCATTATAGTCAAACCCCTGTGTTAAGTAAAGAAGCCTAGAGGTGAAAGAGAATTGGTCGTGGTTGAAACTTAAAAGTTAGTGGTGCTCAATTTCCTTAAAATAGTCTTTTTTTTTTTTTTTTAAATTGCAAAAAATTACCTTCTCCTGGATGTCGGTGCCCAGTCTGTGCAGAGTTTCTCTGAATGTCTGATTTTTTGGCTCCAGGGTTGCACACCTCTGAACATCCTTAAAGGCTTGGTCCAGCTTTCCAAGTTTCTCTAATGCCTGACAACGCCTGTACAAGGCTTTGATATCTGACCCATCTAGATCAATAGCTGGTATCAAACAAAAACAATTAAAATAAGGGCTTCATGAAATCTACAACTGAAATATGTAATAAACTCGTTGACGTATGATCTGTCACTAGTCTTCTGTGACCAAAGATAGTCCTTCAGATATTATCAATGCTGCCTATACTAATGTTCATATGGATATATCACGATAACAGTCACTAGATGGCATACAAAGAAAATAGTTGATTTATTATAACACCACATTTATTGTGTAAAGTAGCTGTTTTTTTCCAAATAAAATTGGATGTACTGGTTTTGTTTGTGTCTCTTACAACAAACATAGCTCCTTGGTATCCTGCTTTTAGCAAGACTGTCCTGAATGGGGACCCAAGATTTACTTTCCAGGTCTGCCTCTCAGCTGTCTTGCCTAACACTGCGTAAAACAGCTGAGACAAGCCACTGAAGCCTTGTGGAAACACGTGCACACCTGACTGACATACTAACTTTAGACTCAGGGACGGTCTTAGCAACCGACGTGTAAGGCAGCTGCCTGGGAAGCCTGAAACAGTGTCAGGATCAAGGTGAGGAACCCGATATGCAGGAAAACCCAGCAAAGTCCAGATCAAACCAAAGGTTTGATAGCGTAGCCGGTAACAAGCCAAAGGTTCAGGATAGGAGATAGCAGCGTAGTCGGTAACAAGCCAAAGGTTCAGGGTAGGAGAAAGCAGCGTAGTCGGTATCAAAAGCCAAAGGGTTAATAACAGGGCTCAGGAGAGAACAACAATGTAGCTCTTAACAGCACAATAACTGAGCACTGAATGATTCTCAGTGCTCATTTTTAAAGCTACCACCAGAGGTCGCCCTTCCCCCTGAACGTGCTGACGGTGGTGTGTGTTCCCCGCCCTCTCCATTCAGGAGTGAATAAGGAGAGGTGGGAGCATGCGCGCTCGCTCTTTGAGACCGGCACTGTGGCAGGAGCAGTGAGAGCAGCGGTGTGGGAGCTGGTACCCGCAGTCAGCGGGTACTCAGGTGAGTCACTGCGTTGTGGGTTTCTTCGTGGACCCTGACAGTACCCCCCCCTGAGGGGAGGCCTTCCGACTCTAGAAGGTCCTGGGCGGTTCGGATGACGACGATGGAAAGCAGAGATGAGATCGGGAGCATGGACTTCGTGAGCTGATTCCCATGAATCTTCATTGGGGTCATATCCCTTCCAGCGGATCAGGTACTGGAGGCGACCATAATGTCGTCGTGAGTCCAGAATCTCCTCCACCTCATATTCTTCAATGTCATCAATCAGGACAGGAGCGGGAGGATCAGGTCGTCTGTTAGGAAAGGGATTCTCCTTCCATGGTTTTAGGAGACATACGTGAAAAACAGGGTGAATAGACATGGTGTCTGGCAATTCGAGTTCCACCACCAAAGGGGAAATGAGGCGACGGATACGAAAAGGTCCTATGTACCTTGGCCCCAACTTCTTAGAAGGACAATTGAGATGGAGGTGTTTGGTTGATAGCCAGACCATGTCGCCCATATGATATATTGGGGCTTCAGTACGGTGTTGGTCTGCAAAACGTTTGTGTTGTTGTTGAGTCTTTTGTAGTGTCTCGCGAAGGGTTTCGAATGTTCTGGTGAGTTTACAAACGTGTTCGGAAACCGAAGGAACAGCACATGAAATGGGAGAACCCGGAAGCATAGCAGGATGGCGTCCATGATTGGCATAAAAGGGGGACATCTTAATGGAGCGATGAGTATGGTTATTGTAAGCAAACTCGGCTAAAGGTAGGTAATGGTTCCAATCATCTTGGAGATAGGAAGTGAAGCAGCGAAGGTACTGTTCCAGAGTTTGATTTGTGCGTTCCGTCTGGCCGTTACTCTGTGGGTGGAATGCCGTAGATAGGGACCGCTGAATGTGTAACTGTTCGCAGAAAGCCCTCCAAAAGTGGGAGGTGAATTGGGAGCCGCGATCCGTAACTATTCGCGTGGGTAAGCCGTGGAGGCGGAAGATTTCACGTATGAACAGTGCGGCTGTCTCGGTGGCGGAAGGAAGATGGTTAAACGGAAGGAAGTGCGCCATCTTCGTAAAGCGGTCGACCACAACCATGATCGTAGTCTGATTATTGGAAGACGGTAAGTCAGTAATAAAATCTGCTGTAATATCAGTCCAGGGTCCCGAAGGAATAGGAAGGGGTTGTAAGAGACCAGCTGTCTTTTGATGGATCTCTTTGGAGCGGGCACAGGTACCACAGGAGTTCACGAAGGATATTACATCTTTTTTCATCTCAGGCCACCAGAAGGAGCGCTGGATCAGGTCGAGAGTTTGTTTGATGCCCCCGTGACCAGCAGCCGGAGTGTCGTGAAATGACTGTAAAATTTGTAAGCGATCCTCAGGTGGAACATAAATAAAGTTTTTGTAACGATAAAAACCCTGTTCATGACGTAATCCGGGAATCTCAGGTGGGTTAGTTCTACTAGAATGTTGGCGTACTGAATCCCAAACGGAATGGGTTACAGCCAGAAAGTGGTTAGAGGATAGAACGGTATCCTGATCTGGCGGATCTGCTGCAGGAAGTTCATGCATTCTGGACAGGGAGTCTGCCTTGGTGTTGCGAGAACCCGGGCGGTAGGTAATATGTAATGGAAATCGGGTAAAAAATAAAGACCACCTGGCTAGCCGTGGTTGCAAACGTCTGGCGGATCGAAGATATTCTAGGTTTTTATGATCTGTGAAGACCGTAATAGGGTGAAGGGCCCCTTCGAGGAGATGTCGCCACTCCTCCAGTGCAAGCTTTATGGCCAACAATTCCCTTTCACCGATGCAATAGTTTCTCTCGGCTGGTGTGAGTGTCCTTGAGAAGAAAGCTACTGGGTGCAACTGGCTGTCAACGTCCTGCCGCTGGGAAAGGATGGCACCGACGGCGGTGTCAGATGCGTCAACCTCCAGTGTATAGGGTTTTTGAGAATCCGGTAATTGGAGTATGGGGGCGGAAGAAAACTTTTTTTTTAGGTGATCGAAGGCTTTCTGAGCTGCTTCGGTCCAGTTAAATCTTTGTTTCTTTGATGAGAGTGCGGTAATAGGTTGTATTATGTGGGAAAAATTACGAATAAATTTACGATAAAAATTAGCAAAACCAACAAATCGTTGGACACCCTTACGGTCTGTAGGAGCTGACCAGTTGAGAATTGCCGAAACTTTCTTTGGGTCCATCTCGATACTGGTTGGGGATAGTATATACCCGAGGAATTCAATTCTTTGCACTTCGAACACACACTTTTCTAATTTAATATATAGTCCGTGCTTTCTTAAACGAGACAATACTTGACACATATGCCTCCGATGCTCCTCTAGTGACGGAGAGTACACCAATATGTCATCTAAGTACACTATTACAAAATGATCTAGGATGTCGTGGAAAATATAATTTACGAAGTGTTGGAAGGTGGCTGGAGCATTGCATAGGCCAAACGGCATCACTAGATATTCAAAATGTCCGTAGCGACACCGAAAAGCCGTTTTCCACTCGTCATCCTTCCGTATTCGGACCAGATTGTACGCCCCACGGAGGTCCAGCTTGGTAAAGATTTTAGCAGACCGCACATGCTCTAGTAACTCCGAGATTAAGGGTAACGGGTAGCGATTCTTCACCGTGATGTTATTGAGTTCCCGGTAGTCGACACAGGGACGTAAACCCCCATCTTTCTTGTGTACAAAGAAGATGCCGGCTCCCGCAGGTGAAGTGGAAGGACGTATAAAACCTTTCGCCAGGTTATCCTTTATATATTCTTTTAATGTGATGAGTTCTGGCTCTGAGAGGGGATAGATACGGCCGAAGGGGATAGCCGCACCTGGCAAAAGGTCAATAGGACAGTCATACGGTCGGGAGGGGGGAAGTTTATCGGCACTTTTCTTCTCGAAGACATCTTTGAATTGATAATAGGGACGGGGAATTTCTTGTAAAAGCATAACTTGTGTGTGGCAGATGGATTCAGTCCTTATGCAACGGATGGTGCACTGAGTGGAAGTAAATTGGAGCACGCCAGACTCCCAGTTGATACAAGGATTATGCTTCCTAAGCCATGGGAGGCCCAGGATAATAGGAGATACCGGAGAAGGAACAACGTCGAATTGGATGGTCTCAACATGGCCGACCCCTATTTGGAGGGTCAAAGGGATGGTCTCCCTTACAATAGGGCCGGTCTTAAGAGGGCTTCCGTCCACTAGTTGGATAGAGACAGGAGTTTTCTTGTAACGTGTAGGGATGTTCAAAATCTGAAGTGTCTTGGCGTCAATGAAGTTTCCGCTGGCGCCGGAATCTATCATGGCTGGGAGACGGATTTCCCCTTTAATCCACTGCAAAGATACGGAAATGGATAAGTGAGGTGATAGACAAGGATTTCTTCCAGAATTAACATGAAACAGGGTGGTTGGTTTCTTACCCTGAGTATAGCGGTTACGGGTTCTACAGTCTTTGTAGGTATGGCCAGGTCTACCACAGTACATACAGAGGTTCAGGGATCTGCGACGTTCTTTCTCCGCATCCGAGAGTGGCCCTCGAATTATGCCGATCTGCATGGGTTCCTCTGTAGAAGGAGGAGAGAGTGCCCTGGGAAGGGTACGTACAGGTGTCCAGCTAGGAGACGTGGCTTGTCGCTCAGATCGCCTCTGCCGGAGCCTTCTATCAATTTGTGTGGCCAGGCGCACAAACTCCTCCAAAGAGGACGGAACAGAAGTGCGGGCTAATTCATCCTTTATGGCCTCCGATAAACCCCAGCGAAATTGGTCATGGAGTGCTGGTTCGTTCCAGTTAGACTCTAAGGCCAGACGCCGAAACTCTGTGATGTATTCCTCTACTGGCCGCCGGCCTTGTTTCAAGGTACGTATAGTAGTAGCAGCAGAGGACATTCTGAAGGGGTCCTCATAGAGGGAATCCAGAGCTTCACGGAACGAATGCCAAGAGTCCAACAGCGGGCTATTACTGTGTAAAAGATGGTGTGCCCAGAGTTGAGGTTCACCAGAGAGCAAGGCTATAGCAGTATGTACTTTGATGTAGTCGGTAGGGTAGGTCCGGGGTTTAAGGCGAAACAGGATCTCACAGGACGTAATGAAAACACGATAGGCCTTATGATCTCCTGAAAACCTTTCCGGTAATGGGATTTGGGGTTCAAGGGCAGTAGCGCCCTCAGCGACTGGGGGTGCTGACGTAGAAGGAGTAGGTGGAACTTGTTCGGTAGGTGCACTCAGTTGTAACTGCAGGTGATGCACCTGTTGCCGTAGATTCTGTTGGTCAGCCCGCATATCTTGGAGCGTCTGTTGAAAACCGGTCAACTGCTGTGTAAGGGCAGCGATAGAGTCAGCTAATCCTGCGGGTTCCATGACAGGCTCAGTTATTATGTCAGGATCAAGGTGAGGAACCCGATATGCAGGAAAACCCAGCAAAGTCCAGATCAAACCAAAGGTTTGATAGCGTAGCCGGTAACAAGCCAAAGGTTCAGGATAGGAGATAGCAGCGTAGTCGGTAACAAGCCAAAGGTTCAGGGTAGGAGAAAGCAGCGTAGTCGGTATCAAAAGCCAAAGGGTTAATAACAGGGCTCAGGAGAGAACAACAATGTAGCTCTTAACAGCACAATAACTGAGCACTGAATGATTCTCAGTGCTCATTTTTAAAGCTACCACCAGAGGTCGCCCTTCCCCCTGAACGTGCTGACGGTGGTGTGTGTTCCCCGCCCTCTCCATTCAGGAGTGAATAAGGAAAGGTGGGAGCATGCGCGCTCGCTCTTTGAGACCGGCACTGTGGCAGGAGCAGTGAGAGCAGCGGTGTGGGAGCTGGTACCCGCAGTCAGCGCGGGTACTCAGGTGAGTCACTGCGTTGTGGGTTTCTTCGTGGACCCTGACAAACAGAGGAGGACCGACAATGGAGTATTCTTCCAGGGTGACAGGCTTTAAGAGGTGGCAGCCATCGGGTTTACCTCAGACCAAACACCCACAGAACTTAGTACATTGAGTGGCTATTTCTTCCCTTGTCCTTCCTGGACTGGGTTCAATGACACCCCCATTCCCTAACAACACCCCTGTGCTGATTCAAATTTAGGAGCGGCCACATAACAAGCATACGGCTACCGAGCTGACATTCACCACTGCCATTTACACAATTCCGCAGAGCAGTTTCACGGTTATGTTGTAGCCAAGAGTCACGACTTTTCTGAATTAAGGATCATAGAATCGGACAGCAGACAAGAACCATTTGGCCCTTTTAGAGGTCTGAGCCTCTTTAGTTGTGAATCTAATATTTATCTTAACACCTACCTTTTGTTGCATCTGTTGCTGCCTGTACATAGTTTTCCTGTTTTAAAAGAGAGAAAAACAGTCAAAAACCTGCTATGTAACTATGTACCAACCTAGTATTAGTGATCATTTTATGTCCCTACTTCAGACATTTAACCAATACTTTGTAGTGACAAAAACAACCTATAACAATATCACATTCTGCTTGTGTTTCTTACCTTTTTCAGATAACACGCTGACCTATTACGGTACAGAACAGCCAACACCTTCTTATCTTTTACAAGTTTAATGGCTTTGGTATAAGAATCAATCGCTTGATCATAATCATTTGCTTGGAAATACTTGTTTCCTTCTTCTTTTAGTTGATTCGGGTCTTCCATCTAAAAAATAAAATGCATTAAACACATAGTATAGAGTTACTTAGCGTGACACGATTCTTGCTGTAAAACATTTGTGGTAAATAGCTCAGTTATAGTCACTACTAAGTTCTTTACATACTGTAGAACACGGCCAGACTGAGATCGACTACATAGCCCTGGCACTTTAAGGCCAGTGGCCGCCAAATGCCGAAGGTGCATACATTGTGTCACATGATATGTTTCTATGGTCTCAGAATAAAGCATATCCAGCCGGTCCCCATACACTGCAAAACCTGAACTGCCTTTGGAGCCGCAGTTTCAGTTAAGTATTTTGCCCTTTCGGCCGCCGACTTTGATGATGCTCAGCCAGCTATGGCTGTAACCGTTGATAAGGTGTTATGTCTTTACTGATTTTCATATTTCTAAACTTTGTCAGGTCCATGTTGGCTGTTATTCACCTAATGTACTTAAAGATGCATTCCAGCCATCATATGCACTTTGGTGCTCACGGTAGCAGAGTTTCACCTTGTAGTTGTATGTTTTATTTTGCATGCAAGTACATAGAGGAATTAATCTATATAGCTTCCTGCTTAAATAAAATGTTTGTATATTTTATTTATGTAATACTAACAAATGTACTTAATGGAAGATGTAAAAAGTGCAGCCATGTAGTAAGTACAGTAGTCCTACAGAGACTTTGAGAGACTTTGAGTGCAGTAGGGATAAGTAGTAGTAGTAGAGAGTGGGTAGATGTATAAGAACTATTTACAAGAGCTCTGATTTTGTAAGATTTTTGAGTTCAACAATAGAAAGTGTTCTTTAATCTACAAAAGACTGACATAGTTAGCTGGATCCAAGGGATAGGAATAAAGCTCTCTCAGTGTAGTGTTTGTAAAAACCCAGTGGTATGTCAAAATGTTGCATCTGCAGGTATTAACAACTCCATCAAACATAAGGGTGCTACCATATCTCCAAATTAGGTAGCTGCTTTACCCTGCCGATCATTATTGAGCCATCGTGAGACTGCAATCAGCTTTGCATTCATCACATTTCATAGACACAGAACTTGACAGCTGATGAGAACCATTTGGCCCATCTATTCTGCCCATTATTTCTACTGTGAAGACTCAAACCTTAATAGGTTCTTGGTCCTTGGTCTTGTCTTAGATTCAAAATAATCTTATTTCCTTCCATGAATTTCCCCTTAACTTCTACTTCTTTTGCTGGTTGGCTGTTCCAGTTATTTACCATCCACTCATTAAAAAAACATACATCTTACCCTCTAGTCTAGGGAAGATAAGATAAAAATGCTAAGATCAGCCAGGCCTGGTGTGGTTACCCTGCAACACACATAGAGCTCCCACAGCTGTAGCTTATGTGTCGGGCTGATGGACGGGTGACCATTTATGGAAAGCAAGCTGCTGCTGGTCCATGTGTTACTGTCACCTGTCACTGCTGAAACCACACAGAGCGTACCCCTCCTCCATTCAGCACTGATATACCAGGCTATTCCTGTACTCCACCATCAACAGGTTAACTCATAGTAGACACGTGGAGCCGTTGGCAATTTATATATCTATATATATATGTATAGATTAATATAGTGCCTGTGGATTACTGCTTTAATAACGTTCCATGGAATCTAAAGTAATTCTGGAGAAATATTTTATATGATTTACTATTGGTTTTGTCTTTTTCTGTAGCAAGTGTCCTTTGTTAGTATTATTTATTGTTTTATATAGCGCCATCAAATTCCGCAGTGCTGTACAAAGGGTAGATAGGACATAAGAATTGGTATATACCATAACAAGATTACATACAGAAAGGACAGGCGTGTTATCAAGCAAATTCTAACTTAAATGTACCAAAGAAGAGATTGAATACCATGTATTCCAGGTTAAAACTGGAGTCTTTAGCGGAAGTTGATACAGTTGATTGGATCAACAATAAAAAAAAAAAAACATGTAAAGTTACATTAGCTTTCAGGATACTCAGAGGTCTCATCTTCACATGTAAACATTCAGAGAAAAGTAGAGAAATTATGGACAAAGCAATTGCCGTATACTGTATGTATCAGAGACAAAAGCATTAAAATCAACCATATGCACAATTAAATACTGTATTGTTAGATCATGGGGAGTTGTAAATATGTGGAATAAAGCAGAAAAGTTATTAAACTTGTTTGATTACTTACAACAAGCTCTGTAAGACTTTTGAGAATTAAATCATTAGATACATTTTTATATTTATTTTCTTATCACTGACAAAACTTTGGACCGCATGCAGTTATGTCTGGTATACCTTCGAGGTCCTCTATGCGATGCACAATGTAAAATCACTATATGGTTCGGTGTTGTCACATACAAACAGTGTCCACATATTATCCTATGATTGCTACAAATATGAAATATTTTCAACATATGAAAAAAACACATTATTTCCCCCTTTTCTTTACGTTTATAATATATTATGGTCAGATACACCATGTGAAAGCCACCAGAAATAAAACAAAAACATCATGCTGTTATGTTTTCCACTAGACATGCTAGACATGCTATATAAAATATATGTAATTTCATTAAAATGAAACAAAAAAAATAAACAAGTGTTTTTACAAATGGTTGTAACTTGACAATACTGCTACAAAGGCATCTTTTCATACAATGATAACAAAGTTCTTTGCAAACCAAATCTATAGAAACTTGGATGAGTTAAAAAAAATGCAACTTTTCATTGTGTACAGTAATTCTAGATTAATTCCATTCTATACTACATTGAATGACATACCTTGTGCTATGGAATCCTTGTCTTCAGTAGGCCACCCTTTTCCCTTCTGTTGCTAAACTTCTTTGTGGTTCTTTGGTATGATGTCCCTCCTCTGTGTTATATATAGATCTCAATGAACTGGTCCAGCTCGGTGGAATGCTGGGTCACACTAAAGGCAGAGGGGGTGTCCCTTTTCAAACAAATGTTCATGATTTACTAGATAAGGTTGAAAACACTTAAACACTTAGAAACTCTAAGATATATCCACACTATCTCCCCACTAAATAATATGTGTATTTGAAGTATTTCTGGACTTGTTGGCTCTCCTTTTACATTCTGTCCACCCCTCTCTAGCAGTGGATAAATCCACCTGTCCTGCCATTTAAGGATCTGAATGACAGCTGACCATTATGCTGGATGGAGTAATAGCTGGAGATGATCTAGAGCAGCTGCCACTGCTGGAAGTGCCTAGCAGCTTCTGGAAAATAATACGTATCCATGTCACCAGCCGGTCTGCTCCACTCCTAGTTTTGATTGCCATGTGGATACATTGAGAAACTGCATGATAAGTCTTATGCATATCATTGCCAAAGGTGCAGGCCTTTGTTCAGCCATGTTAATCTAACCATTTCTCATCTCCCTACTTCTCGCCAACAACGAATATGGCCCCGGAGAGTTATAATGTAAACCCCTGCCGCAACACATGCAGTACATGGAATTCCAATGTCATGGAAGATGCACACAACAATTATTGGTGTCCGATTGAGCCCCTTAAAGCTGTCATTAATGAGCAGAGCCAAACTGTGGATGAAAATCATCCGTAGCACTTTAAGGCCAGCAGCTTGCTGACCTGCAGCCACACATTGCGCTTTTATACTCTGCAATAGACAGCAGGACCCGATGTGCTGCTGGTGTGGCAGTAAGGATAATTATGCTATGGCATTTACCTGGTGTGACACCTGGCCTGTCCATGACATTGTCTGCTAATAGCTTTTGTAATTATTTATTACTATGGACGAGCAGTTTGTTGTCTTATTACTGGCTATTATACAAAACTGTCATCTTGAGGTTTTTTGCGCCATGAAATACCAAATTCTTATATGTGTATCAACATTCTTAGACACGGATATTTTAACAGGTCACATACATAGGCAGCCAGGTAGGCTTGGCATTTTGACAGCAGTGCCTGTAAAGCTAACCTTGATGTGGTTGGCGGTACTTATGCATTTAATAGCTGTGTCACCTTTAATTGAACATGCTTTCAAATACAAATGTATGGATGGAGTTCACCACTACTCAGCTTCCCATAGTTGTGTGAAGCAGCAGTCATCCTCCAAATGTTGTTTAATAAAAAATATTACTTATTCCACATGCGGCACACCTGGGACAGCAGGATATACGCTCGCAGAATGCTCTATAAATCCATCTTCAGAGAGTAGTGCCATTTCAAACAACCTCAATGGGGGCTGCAATCAGGAGCTATAGTCAAGTAATTACTATAGTCAAGTAATTAGCACTTCTGCCAAAACCCAAGAAACTTACACATTCAGGGAATAGTTCTGAATGCAATGAGAAATAAGTCGACCTAGGAAAGTTTACCTTCCTAGAACAGGATACTTGTCTAGTTGATCTCATTCTCTAGTGGTCATGAGTATAACACTGATATGTACAGCTCCATCAACAGATTTTTCTTCTACTCCTCAGCAAAGGCACATATCACAGTTGTCCACCACCAGAAGCAGGACTGCAGCAAGAGCAATGCTTCTGACCCCAGTGGCACTTTTGACACAGTCACACCTCTGCAACCCCTAGTCTTGTTACACCAATAGCTCTCCTCCGCTTGTCCAACTAAACTCTTTTGACACACAGATGGCATTTGGATAGAACTATAGTTCAAGAACAGCTGGAGATCTCTCTCTTCTATACCGGTTGGATGTGGGTAGATTTCATGAAAGAAAACTATGATACCATGTTCAAGCTGAGAGAGTGCTGCTTGAATAAGAGTGGTGTATGAAAAAAGGAACAATGAAACAAGTGACCGCCGAAGTAATAAGGTGTTAAAGAATAGCCATACTTCGGCAATGAACGTGGACCTTATTGCATCAGAACAGAGTTGCGGGAAACATTATATAACTGAACCCAATGCCTGAGTATCATCGTACTTGGGTTAGGGCTTTGTAAGGATGAAGTTACACAAAACCTAGTCCAGGAACATGAATAGCATGAATATATTGGCATGCATCACAACATGGAAATTTGCCCACATATTGAAGAATGTGTAGAAGGAAGCTGTAGACGGGAATAATGTCACACGTACACTAAAATTTTTAAAGCATGTGTATGGGGCATATTTTAATATTTGCTTAGTGAATATATTGGCATGAAATAAGGTCTCAAGCTCAGCCTTCTAAAGTGAGCACCCCCCCCCCCCAGTTTCATATTTCCTTCTGTGTGGTGAACACTTTAGTTGTGAATTAAGAATGTAGTTAAATCTTTGGTTTGAATATTTATTATTCCAATTCCTATGTAACCTCATGAAACCCTGATATGCCCCAAGACGTATCCACCACACCATACCTGGAGTTCCAAGCAGTCTACGTTATGGCCAATGTGGTCACCCTGTTTTTTCCGAGACACATATTTTCACATCTTGATCAGTCAGCTACTCAGTTCAACAGTATTTGGAAATTACATGTATCCTGAAAAACAGGGGCAATTTGGCCACTCGATTGCAAGCCCTTATAGGTTTCACTTGCACTGCTCAACAAAAACATATTCCGCTCCCTCTTCCATATGCACTGCCATGCTTCCTAAGAGTGTAATTAACCTAAATTGGTTAAATCTGTACTGGTCATGCAGTGTTTGCCATCCAGGGGCAGAAGTTAAATTGTAAGATATGGAAGACATGAGGCCTGAAGTATTGGCAAAGCTTTATTAACTAGGCAGTTCATTTTCTTCTTTGACTGTGTAGCTTGCAGAGCCGTAGACATGTAACAGAATCCTCAAGTTCCTTTTCGAGAAGTGTGTGCTCTTCCATTCTGGAAAATTAAATACAATTCAGGCGGCATTTATATATGAAAATAGTTTTAGGTAACAACTAGAAAAAGGCCAGAAGACACAAGTGTTTACCAACCAAGTAAAACCAATAAGTACCCATTAGGTTTTGAGGTACCTCTGATAATCCAAAAAAATAAAAATAAAAAAAAAATAATCCATCATCCTTCAAACTCTCTCTAATTGGAATGTGAGCTATGATTGCGTTTCTTTTAGTCTCATTGTGCTATAACGAGGGTGTCCAACCTGCAGCCCTCCCATCCTCCTCAGCCAGCCCCTTAGCTGATAAAGCATTATGGGAGATGTAGTCCTGCAGCAGCTGGCGGGCCACAGGTTGGACACCCCTGTGCTATAAGATACCCAAAACTCACTGTTAAATGGTTTTAAAAAGGGGTTTATTTATTAAAGTCCATCTCGAGTGGACCTGTAATGATATCCTAAATCAACCGAGTAGTAATTTAGTAGGTATTACGCTTATGAAAAAATAAATTATCAGGTAAGCCATCATATGCACACCATATGATCTTGAAAATCTGCTGGCCTCTCCCCCTTTGGGAAAAAATGTGGAAACAATGCAGATTTAGTCACCAAGACACCAACATTATTAAATCAACATGGAAAAACACATGTATGTCTTCTTGACAATAGGATTCCGAATTTAAAAAAAAAAAAACATTTTGTAATCCACAATCATTCTCACATCTTGTAATTGCCACGAAAAGTGGTCTTAATGGGTAAGCAAATCAGCACAAACCCCTTTGCCCCATGTTCATTTATCATACAGCAATGACAAATTTAAATGGTAAAAATAAAAAAATTTTATACACTAGAAAAAAAAATAAAAAAAAAAAATAGCAAAACTATACTTGAATTAATATTTTTATCTTAAATTCCATGTCATACATTTTGGAATGTGATCAGCGCAGTGTGCAAACACATATATATATTATAAATCACCTCCTCTTCCGAACATAGCAAATCTATGTGAAAATACAATCTTGTCTTCATATTTGGTTATTGTAATGTGTTATTAATTATGGCCTTTTAGAAACACAGTACTTACTAGACTTGTGCATTTGTTTTTGTACTAACTATTTTTACTGTACGTACGAATCAACAAAAACGAGGGCCTTTTCAGACGAGACTACCAAAAATGAATTTCAAAAGTGACGAAAATTTGCTTGGATTGGTTTACACGTGTAGCCGCCATTACAAGGCATTTTGGTGCTCGTTTATGAGGCACAGTAGGAGAGGCTATGTGTAAGAAGGTACATATTAATGACAGGGTAGACGTAGCCAAAAATGGGGGCGGTCGCATTGATTGTTATAGCTGTGATTGATGGGTCCAACAGCTTGTAGGAGTTTATCCCTATGTTTTTCCACTCTGGCCAATCAGCATTTACAGGGGGAGGGGACAAGCATTAGATATATACAAGTGTGTGGACGCCATTTTAACTTGTCAGTATCTGCAGTTAGGCTGATGGGAGTTGGAGTGAGAGTGACAGTTAGCTTAGCAGAGGCTAAGATTGATGGTCGTTACTCATATCAAACTGCAAGTTAATTAATAGTGTAGAAAATGTACTGTTGGTGGACTGGGGAAGCTGTTACTGTATTGTATTACATCGACTGCAGCAGACATTTTTTCCCCTATTACTGAGTGGAGTTTAATTGATTCAAACAGTTGCCCATTTATGCTACCAGACAAACCTGTAACTTGTGGACAAGTCATTTTCATTATATTTCTATATCATCATTTATCATGTATTATTCTTCATTGATAAATATTGGTGACCAGGCATTATAATATAAAATATTGGGAAATTTATTCCTGCTGCTGGGGCTGCATGTGCCTATTATCTGCCTGCCTAGGCCCAGTACTTTACTGCTATTACAACTACTGCACCTTTTTTTACTGCCCTTACACTGGAGGAACTTTAACAAAAAAAAAAAGAAAAAAAAAAAGAAGGCTATACTATTGGGGAAATCCAGGCTCCATGTGCCTATCATCTGCCAGTGTCTGCCGACCCAGTCATAGTGTTTATACCGCTGCCGATGCAGCTCTTGGACCGTCCTTACTCTGAGGGAATCTTCTCTTAATTTTTATTAAAAACTGCTGAATTTCACCTGAAACGAACGGCTGGGAAACTAAATGAAAATTTTGTCCAAAGCAATTTTTCGCGCCATGCACATGCCTAGTACTTACTCCTTGGTTTGGGACATGACAATATGAAGGTTTTCTTTCTCCAAGCCCAGTTCCTGTGAGGAAGAAGAATATTAAGGAAGAACCATTTAGCTTTTGCCATCCCAGCTCTTTTACTAGAGAGAAAGGTCAGCCCAGCAATTATAATGTGGACAAACAGGTATATCTCGAAGAAGAGTAGTATATAAAAGAAAAGCCACAGATCTGGAGTATTAAGGAGAAAACAGTGTTCAATACTAGCATGCTTTGCCAATAAATAAGAACTCTTTTGTATAAAAACAATGGCTTTAGTTTCTAAAAACACCGACACCCATCCTCAAAAATCAGTCTACATTCAAAGTTACAATTTTAGTAGAATACAGTCAATTTTGCACTTACCGGTTTTAATTGCGTTGTGCCAACCAATAATCCTCTAACATTTCTTAGAAAAGAGTGGGTCTATACAGAAAACAAAAACAAGCAATGGGGGCTCAATTAGACATGTAAGAGCTGAGATGGACCCAAGCCGACATCCGACTTGCCTCTAGACACTGCTCCTTATACCAGAGGAAAGAGGCACTTAAATCATGTTTGGTTCTGCACCAACTCATTCTCCCCCTCAACCTACCAGGACGAGCATTGCAATGTACCAGCCTTTGCAGCCTCTATTGAAGCAGAACACAAAGATATGATGTTGTATTCAGGCTCTGCGCTATACAATAGGTTGTAACAAAGCCACATGGAAGGTTCGCAAAAGCACAGCCCTTAATACATTTGACTACTAAGTGTACTCTCAATCAGCCTATGATGAACACTGCTTTGAAATGTAGTATAGTGGGTCAGCTTGGAACATGTGGAGTATCCTGTTCAAATTGAGACAGTTGGAAGCTATGTAAACCGTATACGACATTGGAGTATATTCATCCTGAACTCGTTAAAACTACTTTTATATATGCATGATATAACATTACATAATCAAATCCAAGTGCTCTACATTAGGTGGCGCGTAATAGGCAATTTTCAATGCCTGTCCAGTCCTCCATAGTATACATGGCCCAGGTTTTAAAGGTGATCTCTCATCTTTTGCATCAGACCATTGAGAGCTGCCGCATACTAGTGTGTTCAGTAGCGATCGCCCATTGGTAAAGGTGATATAGCTGTGTGCCCTTATGCACAACCAGGCTTAGGTTATTCCCATCTTTATATAACATTGTTCGGTCCCTCTTTTGTCATAAGAACTTATGCTTCATTATAATCAATAACATGAATAAAGTATTATCATTATGAATGGTATGTACTAGTCTGCATTTCCCCATTAGACATCAGTAACTGTGCTGTATTGCTTACCTTACGCACAACGTGATTTCTGCGACTGGACAATCGTTTGGCATTTTGAATCTGTTCCTGTAAAATAGGTTTTCAGTGGTCATGTTAACATGCATACAAATTGGTAAAACATGAAACAAAAAACGTACTACAACTCCATGTTAACTCAATTTACTAAGCTATGGGTTTTTAGGTGAATTGTAGAGAGTCGAAACATTCATCCCATATTTAACCATGCATTCTGTAGAGCTGAATCAATCCTTCCAAGAAGACAAACTTAATTGGGCTGACCTTCCAGATTATTTTATTCCAATATTTAACTGACCCAAACTCACTATTAAAATTGTGTCTGGAAATCTGAGTATTTTTTTATATTTTGTCAGACCAAGTTTGTCTCTTTGGAAGTCTTTTGTCAAAAAAACCCAATTAAATGCTATTGAAATACTTAAGATATGTGTCAGGTTCTCTAAATTCACCAAATTCAGTGTCCACTGCAATGCTTTAGTTTGGAAACTCCAACATCATGCATAATTTCCCTTTCAACTAATATAGAAATAATATATGAAGATATATATTCAAACATGTAATATGTAAGCAACACGCATTTCTGTTACGGAACTGCAATCCTCAGCCTTTGGTTGGCTGAGGAATGAGAGTTGCAGTGCAAACCACATCTACAGTCACAAAGACTACCTATCCCTACACCGATGTTTCCAATTGTACAACAGCCAAGATCTGTATTTATTATGAGCAAGATAAGCACATATTTTACCTTAATTTCCTCTTTTATTCCAGAGAGTTCCTGCTGTTCTCTTTCCTCTAGAATGGAAACTACCTTTAACAGGCATATAAAATACAAATTTATTCAAGGGTGTACTGTATTAATCATATTTTATATGTACTATATTATAAAAATTATATTCTGAAAATTAGAGATAAATATGCAGAAGGGACTTGTGATCTACACCCCTCTGCAACTACGTTAACACCTTTCAAGCATCTTCATATTTACACAGGTGATGGCCTAGGCCGAACCCAGGGCAGCTCTGGGTCTTTGGCCTCTTCTTCATGTTGAACACTGGCATATAACAGGGGTCAGACTCTCAGGAACACACAGTCCGGAGGTGACTTCTTTCCATTGTACACCACTGTGATCATATACAAGACTTTATGCTGGTGCTTTTGCTACCAGTATGTTATGGTTAATATTCCTGCTTGAATGCAATGTATCTTAAAAAAAAAAAAATGATAAAGCATAGCCAGGAACTCTGAGTTTTGCCTGGATACTCTATGAGAAGCTCTGCTCCTCTGGGTCACCCTGGGGAAACTGTGTGGCAGAGGAAGGTGTACAGCACGCCCCACTCCCTGCCCTCTGCCTCTACAACAATGGCATCTCCCTCTGTGTGGGGCTAGCCCACCGGCTTCATTCAAGTGGAGGGCTCTGGGTAGCAGGAGCCAGAAAGTTCCAATTTTTCCTAGACGACCTCTATTAGAGCCATTTGGTCAACATATTTGGTAAGTAACTACAAAAAATATTCAAGCTGGGCTAATAAAGTGTTTCATGAGTCTCAGGGTCAGCTCATTTAGCAAGTCACGAGTAAGGTCATGTAAGGTCATGAGCCAGTGCTCAGCATTAGGATGCAGCCTTACAAGATCTCAGAGTTGAAGAAAATGTATTTATCCCCACTGCATATACCAATTATATATCAAGTGAGTTTATAAAGTACTGCTGTGCAGTAGATATGTTGCACCTGAGCACACAGCCTCTCTCTGTATTCCTGCAGTGCAGCTGACACTTTAAAGATGCGATGATTCTAAAAATAAGAAAAAAAAATCAATAAAAGTAGAAATCAATCATATTTCCACCCACACTGCTCTTTGTTATATTTTGGACATACTAATGTAGGAGATACTAGAAAATTGGGTCTGCAACGATATATGTCATTGAAAGGCTGTGATGTCACTAAGACTTCAGCTGGCAGGCATGTATCCGGACAGTGTATGACAAGGGTTGAAATGGGTTAGAAAAAAGGCTTGGCTTTCAATTTGTTTACCTAATCTCCTCAAAACCACTTGTGCTGGCCACAAACACGCCCAGTTCTCTGGGCATTATCGAGGAGTGTATCCTAGCACCCGCAACAGCAGGTAGCCACTAGATCCAGGAGATACATAGAAATCCCTCACGCTACACAACTTCTAAACTCAAAGAGACCTTCAGCAATCAGACATCAGTTCTCACCAGATAGGCATTATATTTAAGAAGTGCTTCTCGTCTTTGCTGTGGTGATCTCTCGAGTCCCTGTAGGATCCTCAGAATCTTCACAGCAACCTCCAATGGAGGATCTTGTCCCTCTTCCCAACTATTGGTGTCATTCCAGATATGAAGCAGCAAGGGTACACATGAAGATGGAGAAAGCCTGGGAACAAAACTCATCTCCTTAGTCAATAACATATCTATCAGTATATGAACATGGAAACAAGCTACATCAGAATAAAATTAAAAAAAAAACAAAAAACCATTGTGTCCAAAATGAGTTGTGTGCGTCATTTCTTAAAAATTAGCTATGGGATCATAAGAATCATCTATCTGTACAATCAAGAACCGACTCCAGACTCATTTACCAGGTCAGTCTGGCTGTAGGGATTATGTTAGACCCCCTTGAACAAGAATGATTAACAGTACAAAGATGGAGAATTAAATTGAGAAATATGTCAAATGGGGATAATCTATATGCAGGAGATATAGAAGAGGAAATGTGAGGGCACCTTAAAGAGAGAGAGAGAAACACACTGTTAAAAGAATGTAGGCTCAATAAAGAGTTAAAAGGGCGTAAAACGTGAAGAAAGCTGGTAAAATACAACCAGATCTGGTCTTATATCAAACGATACAACCTGCAACTGCGATGGTTACTTTGTAATCGCTGAAGTGCTTGTTGTGTAAGCAGGGTGTTTTCATCATGGCTACATAAATTCTTGCTTTACTAAAACTCTATTGCAGGTTAATCACAGACTTTCTGTCAGGTGATACTCACTGGCAGTCGTTAACAAAGCCTTCATCCTCGTCTTCGCTATCACTCTCTCCAATGTAGAAACACACTGTAACACAAATGCTTCAGCGAGGGCAGCGTATAGGGAGTTACTGGCAAAATTGTCACCATTATTTATTATATCACTGTTATTTTAACAGTTATTGTTCAAACTGGATAGTTTTTGTATAACTGCTTAGCAATATTAATTGTTTTATTTATACTCAACACATTTGATACCTTGTGATAACATTAAAAACTGAGAAACATTGTTATTAAACAATGCACTTATTATACATTGCCAAGGAATGTGTGTGTGATTTACATTTATATATATATATATATATATATATATATAAATAATCACACACACAAAAAAAAAAAAATTCTACAATCTGTGTATCCAGCTTGCAAAGTGTCCCTTCTGTGCACTTAGATATGTAACATTTGCTCTAATTTAGCTTCACTATGCATTATAAAGGGTTAACCCTGCATTATGCAAGCTTACATGTGTCTTTCCTTCAAGAGAAGATTACAGAGGCTATCCCTTCATAATGTATAGTTAACGTGGTGAGGTGAATGTTTCCCCTACAATTAGTGGTTTAGTGAATCATCTAAAGTGGGATTATACACTAATGGTAATATATTTGCCTATTTAAATGCATTCCAATATTCTTCTAATGCAACAAATAATGAATAGTTTTGTATGTAAACTCTCCAGTTATGTGTAACCAATTTATATAAGCACTATGTACATCATAACCTGGTTGCAATGCACTGGTCTTTACAATTAAGTTCTACTAAATACATATATTTTTTCCCCAAATGAAATGACATACCTTTTGAAGTACAGTCGGAGTCACCCTTGGACATGCTGAACTGATGGACAAAACAGGTTACTGCAAAATAAAGTAAAACAAAAGAAGCTTGTAAAATCCAAATGGCATACTATTTACAAATCCAAACATTAGCTCGTTAATGGCTCCATAGGAAACTGATGCCTATATTTACATGAAGGAGCAAAAAAAATATCCTGTTACAACATCACCACAGCAGGTTACATTTGGAGAATTGGAAAATATATCTTGTAATAGCTGGTTGATTGTAGGCTCCAGGGAGCATGGCTACCTTTTTGTGCTTCTTTGTTTGAATAAATGTTTTCTAACCAAGGCCGCGGTGGACATTGGCCCAAGCCGAATTCCAATCTCTATTCAGCAGGAGAGAGAAGAGCATAAATTGGAACATGATCTAGCTTGGGTGCTTTCTCCCACATTATGGTAGCCAGAAGGCTACTTTAACCTAAAAACAATTCATCATTGCAGACCTGCAATTAAACCTGGGCACACTGGGCAAATGCATGGGGGGGGGCCAGTGCCCAATGGCACCTTCCATATACCTTTACTTCAGTTCGCATGAACGATCCTGTCCTTTAGCGTGTGACCAACTTCTGGATACACTCAGCTGCACACATGTATCCAGCAGGTTGGCACATGCATGACATTTACTGGCCACTCTCTTTAAAATGCCAGGGCCAATTTGAAACCCCAGTTCGTTCCTGCCCGTGTTTTCTTTAATCATCTCCCTATTAAATAAACCGTGTGATCACCCAATCCAGAGAGATGCGTCTCCAAGGTTGGATTATGCATGGGCCCACAGAGCTGGCTTTGGCTCTGTCTGGGTTTAGGATATAACACATTACAGCCTGTAGACCTGTGTAATATGCGATAAAGGGCTTCACTGTGTACATTCTACAAGATATTTATTACCATAAAAGACTGTACCTTCTGGAATGATTATCTCTTTACTACTTAGCTGTGTTTAAAAATTTTAAATCAAGGAAATCTATGAGATTACACATATCAGTCTAAAAAAAATACTGCTTGTAAAAGGTACAATTCATCAAGGACAAAACCTGGACTTACACAGAATTTTGCAACTACCATATACCCATATCCTTCAGATTTTTTAAATGTTAGGGATCAAAGTCTCTCAATTTATACTCCCAATCCAAAATTTTATTAGACATTTTACAAGAAAGGTCTACATGTGACCTTGTTATCAGTACGCAAAACAAAGAAAGAATGCAGCGCATGCCCAGTGAATTACCATTCAAAAAACACCTAAATATTGGGGATTCCGTAACGCCATATATTGCTTAGCCTGTCACTATGTCGAAAGTACCCCAAGTTTTTCATGGCTATATTGCTTATGAAGGAGCTGAATCAGTGGGACTGCACTGCATTTTCACCCAAGAGAGACTCAAGCAATTTAAGGACACCATAAATGAGGCTTATTGGTCATTATTATTCTAGCAGCAGACTAGGAATATGAATTTCTAGGCCTTTATAGGTTGCACGCATTTATAATTCTTGTTAAGTGTTTACATTCCATTTGAATTCTAACTAAATTGCAACTTGGGCTTTTATATTCACATCTAGGACTGTAGATCTTAGGGGAAAGCCCATGGAACTGAAGAGGGGTCTTTTTCAGATGAAATTGAACCCTATAAAAACAAACCTGGCAGCTCTCAGTGTTGTTAGTCCAATCTCCCTATTTTAGGGTCACACATTCTGCAGCTGGTTCACAACATTCACTGCTGATTCATCGTCTTCCAACTGATGCTCTTTTGAGATATAGGCCTTTTCAACTAATCACAGGTATCTCAGTGAAAGATTTATTTGAACTCTACAAGTGCTAACCACATCAGTAAAGCGACTTGAATTCTTGTGATGTGCTACTATTATAAGATTCATAAAGCTGGCCACTTCTCATTTAAACATGCATGGAGGAATTAAAAGTGAATAAAAAATAAATCTGGTACTAACAACAGCTATCACTATATCATACAATATAAAGAGATAATACACAACATTGTTCAATAAAATACTTTTAGAATATTGTCATGGAACATCAGGGTCTCATGACATTCAGCAATGCATAGGTCTTTATCTTCATCAAGTTCCATGTGGATATAATGGCAAGAAACGTATAACACGTACAGAGACCGATATAAGTATGCTATAGCTCTGCGGAATATGTTAGAGCTTATTAAATATAGAAGGGACAGGAGAAACTTTTTATTATTATTACTACTACTACTACTACAAGCTATGCACACATTTACATATTAAAGAAGGAGCCTGAGGTCTCGAAAATGTTTGTTGAAGGTAACAATTCACCATAAGTTACTAGAGACATCAAAATTGACTAACACAATAAAAAAAAAAAAAATAAACGTTACTCTATTTCAACCAGATAAAACTTATTTTTTTGTTCTGCAAAACAAAACTCCATTCTGACAATGAGTTAATGTTAAATAAAACCAGTCTACTACACAAAAGGTCAGGATAAGAATGGCTTTGGCTTTGAAAACAGCTAATTGGCTAATAGATGTTACAGGAAAATCTGCTAATAAGGAAATTACCGTCACTTTAAATGATACATTTTACTAATCCAAATCCAGAAAGAACTGAGAAGGAATTTGACAGATCTATGCCACCCATACATTCTTTTGTGTGCTCACCAAAGTGCACTAGTAATTAAGTAACAAAGGTCATGGTTCATTCCCTGCTTTCAGTCCCACCAAAGCAAAACAATTCTTACCAGTGAAAAAGAATTTCTCCAAGCCAGTTGTTAACAAAACTAGCTCTGCATCCGATATCACGTTCCTTTTAAACTATCAACTGTCAAAGTCCCTTAACCAGGGGAAATTGCCTTTGACCATTAAGGAAGGTTGAATGATGTATACCAGCATTCTTCACCAAACTGATATCCCAAAATATCTTGGACCTCCAAGGAGCAATCTAGAAACTAAAAAGGCTTTACATATACTTTTATTCCCAAAGTTCTCTACATGGAAATATATTTATACCTAGGAGTACAAGTTTTTTTTTTTTGTTTTGTTATCTATTAATTTATTTTGGCGCACACACACTTAAGAGTTTGTACACTCGCTGTCAAATGTTTTTTATTGGGATATGCTGGGAATTCAATTTATAAAAAAAACAATAAAGATAAACAATGAATTATAATACGAAACAGGAAGCTTTACCATTATACACAGATAATCCCAGCTTGGACCAGTTAATATCAGGAGACCACAATCTCACATGCTGGTATACTTATAAGTGAAAGGTACTAGAGAAAACGCTACAACAAACACTATTTCCTCTGCTTGGGTGGGAGGATAGGTGAAAACATTCAGAAAAATGTAAAAGGGCTGTTGCCCAGTTTAATACGATCTGAAACAGATGGAAATGTGAAGCCCAACAAAAAAAAAAAAAAAGGAAAATGCACACTCTCATTAATTGATACTTACATTCCCAAGGAACTCTTCGCAAAGAAAAGCGTGGAGTAACACAGTAAGAATTTGAAATATCCCCAGAGGTCTTTCTACACCTACAACTCAGTCCTACAAATCTCAAAGCTGGAAGACACTACTGTGTTACTTACAGAACGTTCTAAACCTGGTCTATCTCCATTTGAATAGAAGGGGTGTGAACAATGTTCAATCATGCATGCAAATTAACTCTCCCTAGTACAGAGCTACAGAAATTTGAGACATGTGATGTCTGAGAAAAAGAAAAAAAAGCACTTGAAGAACAGACTTTTCTTAGGCAATAAAAATATACTACTTCATAATCACTATAAAACCAAATCTCCAAATGGAAAGTGTGGCAAACTGAATTGGTGGGTCTTCATAATCTTTATATTGTTTAGATACATGGAGGGTGATTTATACAGGTGCAAGAATGGGGAGAAAATGCCAAAAGGTAGATCCGTTAACAAAAAAGGCATACAATCACTATATAATACATGGTGCAACCCATGTATAACCATGTAGTGCATCTGCAACATATATATATATATATATATATTATATAAAAGATGGTAAATGTATGTATCCATATCATTATGCTGCTCTTCATACTTTTAGAAATCACAATGTATGTTTGGATAGCTGGAGAAATATTTGTTTACTATATCTACCCTATATCATCAACAGGTCATAAAGCCAAGTAACATATTTTAGTAAAGTCGAGCTGTCAGCCATACGTCTCAAATAAAAAATGGCATTTTGAACACCGAAACAAAATTCTTACAATAGCTATGCATTATAACATGGCTTATTTTCAATGAGAAAGCTATAGGGTGTGTTTGGAGGAATCACTGGGGGCCATGAGCTCTTAGGTTAGGGAACTTGCTGAGCCCATGCAGGTCCTGGGGCTGGTGCTCAAAGCAAGATTCAGCTGAACTCTTACCCTGCATGCAACCATTCATACACATCAAAATGAATATACAATGTACACCACAGTAGCCTATATAGTGGACTTTTTACAAAGTGACCCGCATGCACCAACTGCCTTGTCACAGACTATACCTCTTGATTGTCCAGGGTGAGGGCTATTCCAAATAAAAGTAATGATTCAGCCCCCAGCCCTCATTTAAACATAGCAATGCTTCAACGTACAAATACACTATTTATAACACACCACTCATCAGCATATCACTAGAGTGTCAGCTGTCTTGATAGGACCTAAGCCTGCCCAAATAGGTGTATATATCAGCAGGTAGCCCAATAGAAGGGTATAAAAGCTCAGAGGGGGGGCCCCAATTTATAGCTTCCCTACAGAGCATAATTTAATTCACAAAGATTATATACATACATATATAGATATATATTGGTATATAATACATATAGTATAAATAATCACTTAACTTTACTATGCAGATCTAAAAAAGGTTTTATAAACCAAATGGAAAGAACAGAGGACCTGTAAGTAGAAAAATGAAAGGATTCATTCTGGGTGTTGATACCACCATTGTAACACTAGTGGTTATATGTGGAATTGCAAGGAAGTGGCCCAAACTATTTAAAGCAGAGCAGCTGAGGGGGACAGGAGGTTAAAAGTCCCTCTTTTTGGAATCTTACAAATCTATGGATGTTCAAGATGTTTCTTGATATGAAAGTTTAGATGTTTTGTTTCAAAATCAGCTCCTAGAAATATCTATAAGCGTGGTCATACTTACCAGTCCCAAAGTAAGGATCTTCCAAATCCACAGCAAGGATACTTATAACCTGTATGCACATGTAAACTTAAACATGTCCAATTGTGAGCTCCCTTTTGGCTAAGATCAAGTGAGTACATATGAGGAAGGGAAAGCTTGGTCCTCTGGCGATAAGGCCGAGTGGGCTTCACAAAGCCAGGGTATGATTTCTAGAGCTGGTTTGGTCCCCAAGAGCACTTATCACGTATTTATTTGTTTGTGCAGGGTCACCTTCGCTACACGGGGTTGAGTTGGTAATTACGCTAGAAATCACCTGGACCCTTCAAAGCATGCACTTTTTTTTTTTGTATCCCTCACTTAAAAATTCCCTGGCCTATTGTGGGTGGTCAAGCACTTTTTGTTGCTTTGTGTATGTGTGGATTTCATTTTTGTCACGGTTTATTGGTCACGTTGGAAAATGACACAGTGGAGCTGCGATCCTGAAGATTGTTTTTTGGTGGGAGGGATGGTGGCCAAAAACCTCAACCATCAACCCACCAAAAAGCAATCTTCTTTGAATACCACAGTGGGTCTCCTCTTAGGGGGAGATCCTAGAGCAGGGGTTCTCAAACTGCGGCCCTCCAGCTGCTGCAGGACTACATCTCCCATAATGCTCCTTCAGCTAAGGGGCTGGCTGAGGAGTATGGGAGATGTAGTCCTGCAGCAGCTGGAGGGCCGCAGTTTGAGAACCCCTGCCCTAGAGGATCTATCCGTACCTTGATTTTGGTCCGGGAGGGAAGGTGCTGCATGTCCACTAATAGGAGTGCGATCCAAGATTAAGAAGATTGGGGACCTGGTTTCCCTACGGCCTTAACCCACTGGGGGCACCAGCACCAGATAAAAATCCTATGTTGTGGGAAATCCCCTAAAGCATTGGTAACCAACAAACATCCCTACAGATCTGGCCTGGGCACTCACAGCAAATGGCCTGTGTATCCATCTGGCACCTCAAGTGTCAATAAAGCTACATGAGTAACGCTACTTGGTACTGGCCCATAGGGTTGCCCAAAGACCAGTCTGAGTCTCCTCAGATGCTGGTAAACTCCCATGCTAGCAAAAGCTAACCTATAATCATGACTGCTATAGTTTAATAACAGATGGAAAGCAACATGTTTGGCTTTCCCTCCCTTAAGTATTCATATCATTTTTTAAACGACAAAACAACATCACCATCTTTTGTGGCACTGGACCTCATATAAACCGTATATATATAATTGGCTATATTACAGCAGTTTATGGATACAAAACATCACCTTACCGGGGTAGACACAGATGGTGTAGGTAACCAAGAAAACTGGAACATATCCAACTGGGTAGCCAGGATTCAGGTTTTTGCGTAAGTGGTGTAAATACTGCTCAAGTGATATATTTTCTTATCAGTGATTAGCCAATACGAATAAAGCCCTGGATATATGAACTTCTCTATTGTCCAATAAGCTCCCTTCTAATTTCCAATGTGATCTTTGCACCTTGCTGAAATGCTATTAATGCTTAGTACCACAATACTATCTAGTCATAGAGGCCTGGGCACTCAGACTTTGACCCTTGTTAGTAAATAAAGAAGGGAAACATATATGTATTTATGGCTTTTGATGCAAAGCTAGAATGGAAGCCATATTTAATTTCTGCGTTTCTGGCCAAAAATGTAGTTATTTATTAAATATACAATAAACATAGCGCTTTTTGTCTTATACCCTTTATCTATCCTACTATTCTACCTGTCCTAGGGAAAAGCTACATATCACATTTACTACAGGTCTGGATTTCCCAAAAATCAGTGAGGTAAATTTTGATAACTGATCCCTGAAATAAATAAAAAAAATATGGCCACCCATAAGTACACCAGACAATTTGCTTTACAGGTCTTTGGTCAAAGAGGGGCCCCAAGGAAACCCTGCCGATAGTGTAGCATGTTGGAGGTGTGTGACCTGCTGGCACAGGCTGATGCCAAAATACTGAGCATGACATATTATTCTGGATATATATATATAAATATATATATATATATATATATATATATACATGGGCCGTTCGAAAAGTTTCCTCACTTTTATATTTTCTACGGAAGCAGAAGTAGTAGTAATTGGTCGTATTTCATGAGACTAGTTCTGTCGGCAAGCCGGCTGCCCTTGCAGTTTAGTATAAGACTTTTCACCCTGAGGTAAAGATGGCTGTGAAATCTACAAACTGCACCAAAGAGTTACAGTGTTCTGTCAAATGCTTCTTGTGGGCAGAAGGTGTGCCGGGAGCACAAATTCATCTTCATATGAGCTCCGTTGAAGACGTTGCAGGAATTAGAGAGTTGGATCTGCCTATGCCCTGATTCCAGCCTCAAGTGTGTGCCAGGTGGGTGCCTTAGCAGCTGACCGAGGAGCGTAAGCGCAAGCGCTTAGACATTTGTTCCCGACACATGGCCCATTATCATGAAGAAGGTGACTCTTTTCTGCAGAAGATCACTGAGAGACCAACGCCTGCAGGTTTCAAATGGAAGAAAGCCTCAGCTGGTACTGCATAATGTATAATTTATTAGGTAAGGAGGAATCCCACTAATTTATCTATACATTATACAGAGCTAACCAAGCTCTTACTGCAGTAGAAGCTTATTTTGGAGGGCCTTCATAATGTATAGCAAAGTTAAAAATTGAAACCACCCCAAATCTGCATGATCTCCCACCAACTCTCTCCGCCGATTCAATAACTTACATAGGTAGACATCATACTGAGCACAGGGACATGATATCTGATATCTACAAGGGAGATCAAACCTCCCCAACTAGGCCATGGAACTGTGGTGTTTCATGAAGCCCGATTGTCTGATAGGGCAATCTGCACCTAATTATGTGGCAGAGAAACTGCTGCCCCCTGGAACTGCTGCTCTATGCCTAATTTGGCCTAGGGGCCATTGCCATAGGCAAACATAGACCCAGTGCAGCTGACTCTTTTGTCCCATCTTAAAAAAAATACCTGTTCCTATGTAGAGATATCTTGTGCACACATTGGTTGTTTGTCACACATTCAATTTGTCATGCAACTATAGCTACCTAAGTAACTACCTCTTCAACTGTGATGAAGAGATGTTTGTATGGCTAGCAAACAGTCCACCCCAAAATCAGTTTAGAGCATGTATTTAATTTATTAAACATCAAAAGCAATGCTGAATGTCCCAAACGTGTGCGGCTGAGCAGCTAAATCATCTTAAATTTTGCATCCTCCTTTCTGCTGCTTGATCTAAGTAACGTGTCTCTACAAATGTTTTCATTAATACGCTGACATATATAGCATCATAAGGTTGCAACAAAAATGTTCAATACCTAGTATAGTCCTCATCTCAATTGTTTCCAGTTACAGGCTACATTCAATTATACTGTGAGAGTGATTAAGATATGGGCTTGGAGTATATTGAATACTGGGCTCAGATGGCTACACAATGACCACTGCGATGTAATAAAACTTAAATCAGAAGAATTGTCCTTTTTGGTTCCATTGTAAGATAAAGAAGTTGTCCTGAACATTGTGTAAAAAGTTTCTATTACCACTTTGGGACTCTCATGTGTGTTTTGGGTTTAGTAGTACAAACAGCCTTAAATGAGCTGATGCTTACTGAATTGCTCTCTGATCTTTTTGTATTAGGCATTATTGTTGCTGGAAAACAGAATTATAAAGCTTCTGAATCTCAAATTTAGCTGTTTTGGTTTTTTAGAAATTATTCAAAATATAATTCTGAAGAAACTGTAACGCATCAAATCCAAGTACGCAAACGCTACCTCAGTGACCTTGACCCACTACAACCAACACACTTTTACCTCACCTTCCCAAGATCTCATCCTCCTTCTGCTCTGATGGTGTCACAGCATAGTACAACCATACTCTAGCCCCAGTCCTATATGAAGTTGCCCTGTTGTTGTGCACAATCCCACAAACCTTCCACCTCAGCCATAAAGTATTTTCATACCCCTAAATCTCTATAAGTGATGTTATGCTTGCCTGAGGTCTTCCTACAAACTCATGCTCTTCGGCTTTTCAAACGTCTATAATCTCCCATAATCTTAAAAGTATTTCATGTTTTCCATGTTTAACAGCCTCCTTCGCCCCCACGGCACCGTCCATCCCAAACTTTTTTTGATCAAAACTTTGCTAAGTATTTTAAAAATAAAACATCAAGGACAACATCAAACCCACGATCTGTATTCCATTTCTTCTTTATTACTATTTGGGTGTATGTGACACATTGAACCGTAACCTCCTTAACTCCAGATAAGTTTTTTTTAACACCAGAATCACTTTTTATATGCAATACCCACAATGTACTATTAATAGGGGGTAATCAGCACCCCTTTGGTTTCCATGGCAAAAGCTTACAGTTAAGGTTTTGTCACCGAGAGAAGGTTTTTGTCCAATCACAGTATAATTAAAGTGGAAGTGCATATAATAGGTACTGTTGTCATATGGACATTCTGTTCAGGGGTACAATAGGTATGAATACACTATTATTATTATCTTTTATTTATATAGCGTCAACAATTTACGCAGCGCTTAATACAATAGAAATATTCAAGGCGTATGACAAGACGAGAATTGACAGACTAAGACAAACCGATACATTAGGCGGAGAGAGCCCTGCCCGCAAGCTTACACTATCATCTTTTATTTATATATAGCAGCGCTTCTTACAATACAAATATTCAAGGAGTAGGACAAAACTAGAACTAGTTGACAGACTAAGACAAACCTGATACATTAGGTAAATGGGGCCCTGCTCACAAACTTACACCCTTAGAGGGAATGGGGTAGGAACATAAGGTGTAGAGCAAGAGGACATATACACACACAAGCTGGATATAAACACACAAGGGGAGGAGGCAGGTAACAGGATTTTCAGTATCTTTCCCAGCTTCCAGGTACACATGGAACATTCTCTAATGTACTGAGGAGAATGCTCCAGCTGACTGTCCCGCATCCAGTCCCTCATTTCCTATGTATATGCTCTGTTTAGAGCGCTCTATCGTAACGTTATGTAGAACTATTATTCTTTCTCGTATTTTTCTCTCCTGTCGAGCGGAGAGCAGCCAATTACCAGCTATACAGGACCAATGCGTCCTATACTTTGGTTTCTGACCCGTACGACAGCCCGTAGTGACTTGCATTTGCCCGCCTTTCCTTCTACTTCCCCATTGGTTGAGCCTATGATTTGATGCATCCCGTTCACGCTTCTGGTTCTCGCTGGTAAGGTCTCTGCGTACTGGTGTACGTCTTGCTCCCTGCATTTGTTGACCATTCGGGTGCCGGGGGGGAGTGAAGTTACACTCACTATATCGCTACTTGGCATATTTTAGTGTCCCAAACTTTTTGATTTGTTTAGCTGCTGTTCCTACCGTAAATTGACCTATAATACGAACTGGCTGGTACTCATTGACACTAAAAAGCAAATTCCCCATTATGTTAGCTGCCGTAGTATGATGTCAGCCTTTTCTTCTTTTAACTTCTTCCTCAGAATACCCATCATATGCATAAAACGAGGGTTATTTCCAAAGAGCAAATCCGGTCCATGGTCTTAAAGGGACAGTTATCTTTTTTTCTATGTAGCCCAAGGTGTGATCATTATTTAACATAACTGCTGTCTGCTGTATTGGTCTACCCTTTATTATGATTTTTTTTGTTAGTCACTATACAACCTACTAATTGTTGAGTGTACAATATGTATTTTTAAATGAATACCCCAGTTTTTTTATGTATACAGTTTCATATAATTTATTATTATGTATCTTTTATTTATATAGCTCCAACAATCTATGCAACGCTCCGTACAATACATATAATCAAGGGGTATGACAAGAATAGAATTGATAGACTACGTCAAACCGGTAAATTAGGTGGTGAGAGCCCTGCTCACAAGTTTACAATCATACCTGGTCAAACCCGGAGATCTCCGGGTAAAGCACTGCTTCTCCGGGTCAAGACCCTAATCCTCCAAGTTGCGGGAGCGGGGACACACCCTTGACACACCCTGCTCCCTGCCCATTTTTTCTTTAGATGGGAACCACCCACCTACGCCAGCGGGCAGTTCTGGCCGCATCCCTCAAGGGTAGGCAGAGTGAAGAAGTTCCCAAGTATGCTTACAATCTTAAAGTTTACAATCTTAAGGATTAATAATTATATAGGGGGACGTATTAGTGTGCTTGTTTTAGAAGCTAACACAGACAGAGTGTCAATACAAATTCCCCCGCTTTCTGGGACAATTAGTGTAGAATTTACTGAACTACCCATGACAAATCCCGCCATTACATTGTAATTGACATACACGCATTTTGGAAATGTTTATGGCTGGAAAGCAGTACTACTCCAAACGCACTCTAGTAGAAAAGTGAGATCACTTATTGCACTGCAGTTCCTGACTATATATCCTGTGTTTAAAAGGCTGCAACATAAGAATAAGGATTGTGTATGTGCCTCTTTTTGATCCTTCCTAAAACACAGTGAAGTCTGAGAGGAGAATTGTTTATCGCTCATTAAGCTCTATAAATATATCCCTGTCTGCCAGGAGTGCAAAACTGTTTTTATTTGCTTATTTTTGGTGTTTAACGCCATTTTATGTTTTATGTGTTTTACATAGATGCAGAAACCACCCCTTTCTATGCATTAGTTCTAATATCAGTGTTTGACTTATACGGCCGACATTAACGGAGCACTTCAGCTTCACATGAAGCCTTTGTAAGTACTTTAAAATTCTTTTGCGCCCCTCATTGTTGTATCAGACATCTCCTGCAGGACAAGTAGCTAAGAGTTTGCAAAGAGGCAAGTGAAACGTGAGGACCCCTCAGCTATCAATATATATTTAAGTGTGTATGATGGCAGAAGTGTCTCTTACAATTGACCCACAGGTCGTAAGTTTTGTGGCCTGTGTACCATAATAAATCTTAAATTATATAGGGAACAATGCATCCTTACTATAAACACAGATGTTTGAACAGTACTAAAAACAGCCCAATGTGGGCCTTAATGGATTAGTGCTACTGAATATGAATACATTTCACTACTGCACTGTAGAAGAGATTAAGGCTTAATCACTTGTGAGAAGAAATACGCAAAAGAGAGATTACGAGATAAGGGAATGCGAGGAGATGGTGGGAAATTAAAGTAGAAGAATGTAATTAAGAGCCAGCGAGGAACAGGGAAAAGGTTGAGATGCTAAAGGAAAAGCATATTATGCACTTAACCTGTGTTCACATAGACAACAACATGCCTCACTTGTAGGTGCGTGAATTCTCATGTGTTGATCATACGTGGATGAGCTCACGCTCCTGAATAAATCCATATACCCCTAAGACTTTTTTTGGACTTTACCATTACATTTGCGTAAGCCTCTCAAGCATCAACCGTAAGCGTCTTGTGTGTGTATATCTAAAGAATGTAACACATTGCACATTACCAAGAAGTTGTAAGCAAAACCCTTCATCATGAGTAAGGGTAACAATTTCGAACCATTGGTTACTGGTCAGTATGATGTAAAGACATGCGCAAGAGTTTATTAGTGGTGTGGTTTGTTTTTATACTCGCAACATTTGACTGTTTTATTATATCATCCTGACATAAATATATTCAATGATAAATCACATATCTCATTTCTGTGTCATTCAGTGTGCATTTTGATGAGCCATGGTCATTTTGCGGGAGGGCCTCTGTCCTGGATTATCAGGTGACATGATTGGAACTTTGAAATTAAACAATGTGAGAACAGGTAATATATGTGTGTAAATGCAAATTGTTTAACCAATGTAATGCCCCAGCAAGTGTTATCATATTGTAGATATTAACATTTTCAGTGGTCTTCAGAGATCTTATTGTGTATTCCTCATTAATGTATTCCACCATTTTGTTGATTATAGGGCTGAAACAACTAATCGATAAAATCGATGATAATCGATAATGAAAAAATGATTTTCATTATCGATTAACCGAATCGATTTTTATCGATAATAAAAAGAGGTTTTTTTCAGAGTAAATGCTCTGAAAAACTCCTCTCCTTATATAATCCGACCTCAAACAGAGATCGGATTATAACACTAGAATCCAGATCCCCCGCAACGCTGCAGGGGACCTGGATTCCCCTCACTGTCGGCCGGTCTCTCACTTCCGTCTCTCTGCCCCTCCCATACACCCCTCTGACTCCTCCCCCCTCCCATACACTGCTCTGCCTCTCTCCCGACTCGTTACTGACAGGCACTTTCACTGCAGCTTCATAGAAGCCTCAGCCTAAGTGAAGTGCAGTAACGGAGGCTGTCTGTGCGCATCGTGCAGACCCCCACCGGCTGACAGAGAATCATCCTCTGTCAGCCGGTGGGGGTCTGCATCGCACAGACAGCCTCCGTTACTCACCTTCACTTACGCTGAGGCTTCTGTGAAAGCCACCCTCCCATACACCACTCTGGCTCCTCCCCCTCCCATACGCCACTCAGCCTCTCTACCCGGCTCCCTGGTGTCTTCTGAACCTCCGTTGCTGACAGGAGGCAGAGTGGAGTATGGGAGGGGGGAGGAGGCAAAGTGATGTATGGGAGGGGGAGGAGCCAGAGTGGAGTATGGGGAGGGGGGAGGAGCCAGAGTGGAGTATGGGAGGGGGAGGAGCCAGAGTGGAGTATGGGAGGGGGAGGAGGCAAAGTGATGTATGGGAGGAGGCAGAGTGGAGTATGGGAGGGGGGAGGAGGCAAAGTGATGTATGGGAGGGGGAGGAGCCAGAGTGGAGTATGGGGAGGGGGGAGGAGCCAGAGTGGAGTATGGGAGGGGGAGGAGCCAGAGTGGTGTATGGGAGGAGGCAGAGTGGAGTATGGGAGGGGGAGGAGGCAAAGTGATGTATGGGAGGGGGGAGGAGGCAGAGTGGAGTATGGGAGGGGGGAGGAGGCAGAGTGGAGTATGGGAGGGGGGAGGAGCCAGAGTGGTGTATGGGAGGAGGGAGGAGCCAGAGTGGTGTATGGGAGGGGGAGGAGGCAGAGTGGAGTACGGGAGGGGGAGGAGCCAGAGTGGTGTATGGGTGAGTTATAGTGGTGTATGGGCGGTATTATGAATTTCAGGGCATATAGGGGGTATAAGGCATATCGATATTAGGCATATCAGGGGGGCATAAAACATATCTGGGGGTAAAAGGTATATCAGGGGGCTCAGTTGCATATCACTGGCATATAAGGAGTATAAGGCATATCAGGGGGCACAGTGGCATATCAGGGGGCACAGTGGAATCTGGCATATAAGAGGGATAAGGCATATATGGGGGCAGAGTGGCAAGCTGGGGGTCAGATGTGCATAACCGGGGGCAGTTTGGTAAATAAAAAAAATTTAAACAAGGCGTTTTTCTCATAGCTTTTGTTAAATATGAAAAATAGTTAACATATGAATTAATATTTACTAATAACTTTGTATTAAAACCTAGTTTGAGAAACACTGTGTTTGGGTTCTTGTAGCTTTTATTATTATGTCAGTAAAATAAGAAGGTGAATAGAGAGAGGCCATTGCAATAGATCAGGAGTGTCCAAGTTTTTTCTGCAGTGGGCCACTTCATCAGAATTGTATACGTGCGAGGGCCGCACTCATTTTTCACTGAGAGAAAATATGGCCTTTAATAAGATATGCAGATTAAAATAAAGTAAATGACACAAAACCTTTACTTTTCCTCTCACTGATTTCTGGGATTTCTGGGCCTACAAATTCAGGATTCTGGATAAGTAAAAATAAAATAGTTCTATTTATTTTAGCGATGCACTAAAATGAAAATTCTGGACCAAAACCAAAAATTCAGGGTTCACTTAGCCGAAACTGAAAGTGACCCCCCCACACACTTTTAATAAAAGTAAGTTACACACCAAAATTGTACAAAAAAATGATATATTATGATTGTTAACAGCAATCTCAGGCATACCCAGATTCCAGCATGCACTGGTTGGCTGGGCATTGTATTTTTTGTCCAATTTTAGTGTGTAACCACACTTTTATTAAAAGTAACACACCACAATTGGACAAAAAAAATCAACAATATGACTTGGCATGATAGGAGTGTGATTGCTAACAGCAAACACACTCTTTTTATACCCAGGCAACCAGTGAATGCTTAAATCCATCTGATTGGATCAGTAGGCATTGTTACAATCTATATAATTTTCAGCGCTGTATTCAGTAACACAGGTTAGCATTTGGCAAAAGCCTGGTTTTATATCATTTTGTGCCAATAAACTTCCGTTATCTGCAGATCAGGAGGCTGCAATTTTTAACTCTCCCTGCACAGTCAACACACTGACATCATTATTTATGGCAATGCTATGATGAAGTCTGTTCCTCCATAGCCTTTCATTAGTCAGAATGTCTAACTGTGTGGTTAACAATGAGTAACTGCATTATTTAGCACAGGCTATGTGAGTCCAGGGTGTTTGCCAAGTAGATTGGGCTCAGATAACACAGGTAGAACACATACAAATGGCTGATATGCATTTGCCTGAAAACATTATAAACATTAAGCAAGCTGAACTGTTAAAAAAAATGAAAGCAGAAGTTTTGTGACAAGTAACACTTAATCATAGGCTTATATTTGTCGAGATGCGCGTGTTTGTTACTTTGTTTCTCTCCTATCTCCTCCTTGGTTTTATGAAATACCATATTTATTTTTAGAGGAAAAAATACACATTAGTGGAATGGTAAAACCATATTTTATCTAATGAACCGAAATACATGTATTTTAAAAATTTTAGTATCTATTATGCAGTTAGTCAGCATAGGTTATATACAAACACAAATTTGGTAAACCAATAGCCGTTTTAAGGTCCCCCCTTAATTCATAATGCACCTTACTTATAGATATGCCCCTCTGCCCCCCAGATTGCCCCCTCTGCCTACTGATATGGTTTAATCCCCCCAGATATGCCACTCTGCTCCCCAGATATGCCACTCTGACCCCTGCCGACTTACCAATGCATCCCCAGACTCCCTGATGTCTAGTGGGGCAGCCAGTGAACGTCTGTGCAATGCGCTTAGACAACCTCTGCTGTTCCTCGCCACTTCCGTCGGGGCTTCTATGCCGGCGATCCGTCATAAAAGCCCTGGCGGAAGTGCCAGCAGCAGCGGAAGTTGTCCGCGCACATTGCGCAGACGTTCACAGGCTGTCCGAGAAGAGGATCCAGGTCTCCTGCAGTGCTGCGTGGGATCCTCATCTCTGGCAGCTGGTGAACGTCTGAGACATGCGCTCAGACAACCTCCGCTCCTGCTGGCCGCTATTTCCGCTGGGGCTTCTATGGTGGAGCACCAGAAGGCCATGTAACGCCGGCGTTCCTTCATAGAAGGCCTGGCGAAAGTGGCCTTATCTGCATCGTCCACCGGCTGCCAGAGAGGAGGATCCAGGCACCCCTGCAGCGATGCGAGGGGTCTGGATGCTAACCCTGCTGCTTGTCTGCAGCAGGGCTAAGTGAAAAAGCCCTGCCTGGCGCCCGGAACTGCATGTCCCGGCCATCGGGCGATACGAATTATGCATCCCTACGCTAAACCCCGATTATAGGCTGCACCCCCACTTTTAAGACTTGTGTGTGGGGGGGGTGCGGCCTATAATCAGGCCAATACGGTAATTCATTGGTAAGAATAAAAAATCTGCTACAACTATCGAGACTCTGTTACTTTGTTAATGGATCTCCCTAGGAAGCCTATAACCCACTCATAAGCTTCTATTGATTGAAAAACAGCAAGGAACGCTGAAGAGACACCAGGATTAGTGATCCTGTAAAACCAAGTATTAGGAGTCATTTCAATATTTTAGACTCTGTGTTTTGCATACAAGAAGAACAATGCATGTGTGCTGTATCGAAGAATTCTATGCAAGGCTGAAATAGCCTTAGAAAGAAGTGTTTGTTTTTTTAACCTGATATTGTATCGTTCATTTTAGTGGTTGACCTAGTCGCTTCTGATTTAGAGGAACTCGCTCGAAAATGTTCTCTTTCATACAAGGTAAAATGTGAATGCGTGTTTTACTTTGAAGTAACCCAAAGCAAACTAAATTCAAATGGGACCTACTGATCTATAAATCTTTATTAAGTGGTCTTATGTTTATTTTTTTTTAAATACACATTCTGTGCATGTGTCAGATGTTGGCAGAACTTTGCGAGTGAAAGTTGTGTGGTAGTCTCAACCTTAGATGGATTGTCTCAAAGGGTATCTAATCTACATACCTGGGAACTTCCCAGGGCAGGCTACAAGGAGCCCTACCTATTGCATAGGAAGAAAAGTTGGCAGGAAGTGGGCACGGCTAAACACTGCTCCCCTTAACCAGAGAAAGAGAGAAGTGACCTGGAGAGTTCCCAGGTAGTCCTGTCTGGTCAGATTGATCATCTAGGGGCGTACCTAGAGTACTTGGCACCCAGGCGCATCCTGTTTGTGACACCATCCACTTTGAAATGTAAAGACACCCACAAAAAAATTAATGTTGGCAAGAATATTTATTTCACAAATTTGTAAACTGTATGTCAACTGGAAAAAAAATAAAATCTGAAAAAATAAATTATAAACTTATCAAATAAGTTTTTAAATAAATAACGTTTACTGAACAGATATGGTACAGCATAACTCCCATCACTATATACTGAGCCAGACATTGATGGTGGTAGGTCTCAAGAGCAGGGAAACAACTAGGGAGTTGGGAAAAGACAATGAGTTGATGAGGTGTAAAGCAACGTTGTACAGAGAACAATGCATGTGTGCTGCAAAACATTTTCTGCCTCCCAGCTCCTTTTGACATTGTGGGGACATTTGTTTTGGGATAGTGCAAAACCGCTGGAGGATGCACTTCTGGCGGAAAGTATGTCCACAGCAAATTGCTACCACATTACAACTATTACCTAGAGATTCTATACAAATACTACAGGATGCCCCAATGGGCATGACTGCACTTTACTGTAGTCTACTACACCTCAATACTTTGAAGAAACATTAACTCAGCTACTGGAAACAACTCAAACAGAAGACCACAATACATTTATACATTTAATTTTTTATTAATGACTATTTGTAAAGCGTCTCAATACGGGGAACAAAGCTTTGGTCGCCAGAGTCCAAAGAAGGGAAGTCTCTCAAATCCTTCAGGACTAGTAGCTGCCTTGGATGTTGTTGAGGGGACCAACTGTTTCAAAGAAGGTGTAACCAGGGAGGCAGGGCGTTGTAGAAAGGGCGACTTACGGCTTCTTCTGCTGCTGGTGGAGAACTAAATGTTTTCTGTGGTAGCTCTGCTTTGTTTTTTAGGCTCACAATATCTTTGTCTGCAATCTGTACTTATTTCTTTTCGTATGGCAATGAGAGCACTGTATTCTGCTCTTCTCGCAAATATGGTATTACCTTTTTACATTTTCGATCATCTCCATAGATGCCTTGTGTGCCTCTTTCAAATTGTTGTATTCTTTTGTGACAGACAGACTGTATGAAGCTAGGTCTAGCAATGCTTCTGTCCTGTCCCCACTTGTCTTACCACCATCTGCACCTCCTGTGTCTGCGATTCCAGCAGCATCTTCATGTCCACCACAGATTTCATCTCCCATCTGAATTTCTCAAGTTCCTCCATGTTAGGTTTGATTTCCAGCTGCTGTTGGTCAAAGCACCTCTGTTGTTACTGCATTTAGTTGGTCCACTTCCCTCTTTAGAGATTCTGCCTAAAGAGCAGGACCATCCTGTTCTCCAACAACATTCACCGGTCCAGGGACCGTCCAAGCGCTCTGGGGCCACGTAGATGTCTAAGCGGCCTCACGGTCGCCTAATTCAGTCCCACAGCTATCCGTTGTAGCGCCCGCACAGTGTGTGAGGAAACTCTTTTCCCGCCCAGTTTCCTGCTTCCTCTTGCAAAGTGTGTGAGCTTCGCAGCGGTAAGCTGCGGGCACATATATGCACCTATGCTGGGCAGGCACCCCCTGATCAGTGGCACATTTGACGGACCAATCCCCCGCATCCACCCCATGACCTCACAGGGTCTAAGCGAACATGTTTTTTGTTGCCATATGTTCTGTCTTCTTGCCAGATTTGAGGGGTGCTTTTATGTGTGCATCATGCCTCATATTCTCTAATTAGGTTATGAGGGAGTGGGGGGGATAAAGTAAATATGGTAATTTTTGAATGGTTAAGCACAAGGCCAGCAGAGGTTTTGGTTAGGATTCATGAAGGCCTCAGCTCTTAGATTGTGGTACCTCACAGCTGTCTTGGCAAATAAAATCAAATGCTAAGGTATCTTCTCTTTACTGTTAAATGTAAGGAAGCCTCCATGCCATGGGCGTGTCCTGTTTTCACCTCAACATGAGTGCTGTCTGATGCTTGGGGTGGGCTGCTATGATACTTTATTGTACTTTTTAGGACAATAGCCACACTGTGTAGCTCAGCTTTGGCTAGCCATAGTGTCAGCGCAGCTCTGGTGCAGCGACGTCCCCCCTTCTCTCTACAACACTGTTTCTGTCTGGTGCTGAAGGGGTTAATCGCTGGTGTCCCGGCAGAAAGGAAGCAACTTTTGGCATCCCATCACAGTAACCTAAAATATAAAAGAAAGGGTGTTACATTTAAAAACTTTAGATTTAGTTACTCCTGTGTATGAACTTCTCCTGATTCTCATCAATGCTTGGAAGGGGATGCTTTGAATGGTTTATTGCTTAAGTGGTACCTGATTCCAGTGTAATACCTGTCACAGGAGCACATATTGTGTTCATGTTTCTGCCTGCAGACTCTTGTAGCCGTGAGGAGAGTCCTGCTTGCTCGGTACTCTGCATTTCCTTCCAATGGAGCGGATTTGTATGAAGAGTTGAAGAGCTCCACTGCCATTCTTCCAACAGGCAATGCTAAGTAAGGATCTTCATCATGACATGTTTGTGAATGTGACTAGGAATGATTCAAAATAAAGCTGTATCCGTCTGTGTTCTACTGCTATATTGTGTGTGTCTTTTTAAAGGGGTAGGCCATAATTATCTTTTTTTTAGTTGATGTGTCTTTTTAAAGGGGTAGGCCATAATTATCTTTTTTTTAGTTGTTGTGTCTTTTTAAAGGGGTAGGCCATAATTATCTTTTTTAGTTGATTAGTGTGGATGTCAATTCAAAGACCCCAAAATAATTTATTACCAATATCATATGGGTGTTTCTGTTTCAAAATAACGATAGTTTTCACTTAATGCAATGCTTATATGTGTATATGTGTAGCTCTATTATCTCACCCCAATCTACTAGACAAACACCATACTGCTTGCGGTAAACAAAAGAATGTTGGCGGAAAAAATCTGATTATTAGAGCCCCATTAACGTTTCTCTAAGCAATCAGCTTGATTTGTTTTTGTTTAGGGAACATCACGAAGATATCTAATGCAGACCTCCTGGTCTCCAGATAAACATTGTTTTTTAAACAGCATGTAATACTACTTTGAAGCTCTACTTTGCACTGGCGTAACTACGGAGCAACCTCTGTGACCACTTGTTCATGTCCCCTCGTGCCGATTTAAAATTGTTCAGAAAGAGCACTTCTGACCTGAAACTGGCCGGTTCATGTTCGGAACAGCCATTTCTGAACAATTTTGAACGGGAACGTGACCCTGCGGTGAAACCGAGGCTGCTTGCACAGTGTGTGAGCAGCAGGAGAGGTAAGGGGATGTGGGAGGCAGGAGGTATGTATTTATAAATGTAAGAGGACATGGATGTCTGTGTAAGTGTACGGGAACATGTATGTCTATGTATAGATGTGTGTGAACATGTATGGATAAGTGATGTGTGATGGAGTGTGTGTTAGAAGGAGCATGTGTTAACATGTGTAAGTGTGTTTACATATGTGTGCCAGAGAGTATGTTGGAGGAGGAAGGGGCAATGATGGCACAGACAAGCTGTTTGGGGCAAAGAAAGTGCATAAAAGAAACAAGCAGATATCGGGACATTGCGCCCTATATATCGCTCGTTTCTTTTATGCATCTGACAGACGGAGGGGAAATCCGTTTGGGGCTGCACCAGGCCTGCCAACTCTGCTAACAACAAGCGGGTTAGAAGCCCTTACCGTTTGTCTATTTTGGGGCAAAGATGGAGCATGTTTGAAGTTGGGGGCCCTGGGACAATTCCACCCTTTGGTTTCTAGTTATGCTCCTGCTAGAACATGTATTTAGTGCTCTAATTAAGTATTTATGCCATTGACATTGCTAATTTTTAGACAGGATGGAATGCCACATTGAGCTAATAGATTTGTAGTTTGATAATCCTGCACTCTTTTTTTAATCTCAAAAATTAGTCAGATTTCAGTTTACTATTTCTTAAAGGGTCATCTTAACAATATTTCATTAGTCGAGTACACCATGCTTGAACTACCAAAGTATCTTACCCTAGCTACAGGTTTCTGGATTCCTGCTAGGCTGATTTAATTTCAACAAACGGGGAAATGGCTGTGTTTTATGTTCCTTGCAGAGCATTTCACATGGAGACACTCTGCAGGGGTAAGTAAATGGAGCAGCCATGCAAAAATAACTTTGAAAGGACACATTCCTTTATAATGTGTTGCACAGTATTATTAGTAATTTCAAAATTTGTTTTATGAGTTTAGCACATGAATAATATTGCAACCATGATGATTTTGTACTAGGTTTATATAATTGATGATCCATTTTTTTTATGCGGGATCATTCAAATTGAAAAATGATTGGAACATACAGCTATGTTTTTAAAACTGGAAATTTTATCAATTGCCTGTAGTATTCCTTACTGTGTGTGATTTGCAGGCTGGACTTCATCTTGGATTCGGGTTTATATACAGGAGAAGTAACCGAGATTGCTGGATCAGCCGGCAGTGGAAAGACGCAGGTATGGATACATTTTCCAATATTTTTGTGTATTAAAGAACTACTTTTTTTTGAGAAACGCTTTTAAAACGGGACTTTTTATCAAATTTACACAGTGAAAAGGCTGGCATCTTTGTTCCTAGTGTGTGTGTGTGTGTGTGTGTATATATATACATATATATATATATATATATATATATACACACACACTCTGTTATATGATGTGCTATCACTGTGGGGCCACGCAATGTCAAGTTATGTGGCCTCATGTAGCCAGGGGCTCTCCTGCTTAAAGAATTTAGGCCAGTCCTACATACAGTTTTTTTATCTACTTGTACTTTTTAGATTTGCCAGAGCATTGCAGTTAATGTGGCTTACACTCTGAAGCAGAAAGTACTTTATGTTGACACTACTGGTGGACTAACAGCCACCCGCCTCCTGGAGTTAGTACAGTCCAGAACACAGGAGGAAGCAGAGCAGGTGAGTTTTAATAGCCATCAGCAAAATCATAAGACATTACTACTGAAAGGTCACATCTAGAATGGCTATTTGTTGTTTGTATTTTGCCAGATAGCATGTTTACAAAGGATCGAGGTGGTCAGTGTTTTCGATGTTTACAAGTTGTTAGATGTCCTCCAGGACCTGAGACAAAGCATTTCCCAACAGGTATGAGAATCATAGGTCACACAGTCACAACTTTTTTCATGCCTAATATAACAGTGGGGTAGGGCTAGTCATTGTGGGGTAGGGATGGTCCCCCTTAGTGCCTTTCGTGGGAGTGAATTTGAGCAGTCATTGGGGAGAAAGTGGATGAGGAACATATTACAGCTGGTACAAGTAAATTTGCATGTTGTTAACCAGCAATGTTGCCATGCAGTATGTGGGATGTATAAATAAAATAAAAGTGATTGGTGATTTCACCAATTGACTCCAGTTCACCAGGAAAGCTTCCAGCCACCTGAAGTTTCCAGTGCATTGCCCATAGCATCATTTTTTCAGGATGGAACCCAACAGGAAACTTGGCAAAGTAATGATGTAACTTTGTTACACAGGCTCAACATTTGATATAACCATAAAGAACTTTAGGTGTGTACAGAGAGAATAATAAACTGTCTTGTCCTTCAGCTGTTAAGATCTGGAGATCCACTGAGAATTGTGATTATAGACTCTGTTTGTGCTGTCATTTACCCACTTCTTGGGGGCAAGCAGACCGAAGGTAGGTATGAGCACTCGCTGGAAAGAAAGGTTAAATACACTTAATCATAACAAATGGCTGTGACACAATACATTGTAAGAAATTAGTGCTCCAATGCTTTTATAAAACCAAATCCATTGAGGAATTTATAGGGGGGGGAGGAAATAAAATATATTAGAAGTGAACATGATATAAAAAAAATTGACAGAGGCAGCCAGGTAATGCAGGTGAAATTATTATTTTATAGATAATTGTAAAAATTATTTGGAAGGCAACTTGTTTTTTGATCTCTGATGAATTCATTGTAGATATAATACTTTCTATGTCTATGTAAATAATGTCTGCATTAATTCTTATATTTTCTTGACCAATTGTATAGGAATGGCAATGATGATGCATCTGGCACGAGAGCTACAGACCCTGGCACATGACTTCAGTCTAGCCGTGCTTGTGAGTTGTTACAGTGAACAGCTAAATTTAAGTACTAGAGCATATTGCAAGTAACTGTACTGCTATTCTTACACGTCTGCTGATAGCTTAATGTGGGGTTGATGTCTCATTGTGTTGCTATAACTGTAGATAACCAACCATATCACTAAGGATGGAGCCACCGGGATTCGCCCTGCGCTGGGCCGTTCTTGGAGTTTTGTCCCAAGTACACGCATTTTGCTGAAGAGGCTGGAGGGTGGCAATGAAAGTGAATGTCGTGTTGTATCCCTTGTCAAGTCATCACGACAGGTATTGTCAGAAGTCCTCCTTGATGCTATGAGTTATTCATTAAAGTTGACAATGTCAGGAGCACTCGCAGGAGACTTGTGGTTTCATTGTAAAAGGCTAAACTTGAGACATTTCCCCTGCATCTTCTGAAGGAGTGCATAATGCATACTTTAATCGGTAAAGTGAGTTTCCTCTTCATAATATAAGTTGAATTCACCTAACCATATGGTTAGAGAAACAGTTAACATTCTAAAATAACCTTCCCTAGGAGTGAGCAGCAGCCTCCTGATGAACACATTATAACCACTTTTCTGGATCATTCATATCTTGTTGGTTGATGCACACTACTTCTATCGTGATTATTATCCTTATCAATCTCTACGTGTGTGTGTGTATATATATATATAATACACCGTATTGGCTCGAAAAAGTTAGGTGCTTTTTTTAAAGAAAAAAATTTCTGCCCCCCCCCCATGATATGCTGCCACTCTGTCCCGAAGATGTGCCCCCCCCCCTGAGATGTGCTGCCACTCCCCCCGTGGGAAGTGCCCGCAGGGGAGACTGTCTGAGCGCATCGGAAAGTAGGATGCAGGTCCCCTGCACCGCTGCGGGGGATCTGTATCCTAACCCTGCTGCCTGCCCGGCGCCGGGCGTCGGGCGCTAGACCCCGAATATAGGCCGCACCCCCACTTTAAAGACTTAAAGGAGGGGGGGAGTGCGGCCTATATTCGGGCAAGTACGGTATATATATAATATATATATTATATATATATATATATATATATATAAAATTATTTTACTCAAAGACAATAATTAAGTGCTGTCTTGTTGGTGGTTGCAGCCTTGGTAAGAAGGGAAACAATTTCAGGACAGGAAATTGATCAGACAGTGTTGGCCTTGCCACTATGAGCCACAGCTCCCAGCTTCCATTAGATGAACATTAATACCACCAAACAGTCAGCGTTCGTCATTTCTTCAAAAGGGGCAAGGTGGATATTTTACAGTCTGGTTTTGTTATAGCCTTGAATGAAAAAAAACCAACTTAATTTTATCCCCAATCTTGAATACTCCATTGTATATAAGTACTTGCCCGTGACTTTGTCTTTATAACAATTGTAGCGCTATCTATTTCTATAAATCTTTGACATCTTCCTTTCCCATATTGATTGACTTACTTCCTGTGGTGTACTAAGGCTTATCCATTTCACAGTCACATAAATGTATTGCTTTTTTTCACTCCTATTTCGGTATAGTAAAACACCATTGTCCTTTTCTGTTATCGTTTCTCGCATTTGCAGTCTGCTCCTTTTTTGCTAGCTTTGCTGATTCTTGTTCTCTTTCTATAGCCCGCCAACCTGGAGGTGGAGGTGCAGGTTGGATGCTCTGGAATACTGGATGAGATCAGTGCAGGCACCGAAGCTTCATAGTGACGGCTCCCACAGCATTATCCTGTCTGGATTGCCTAGACCCTTGGTTAGGAATGTGTCGCTAAAATACTGCATCATGTTTTATAAAATGCATCCATATAATGTCCATAAAGTGAAAAACATGGCGTTCAGAAGTCCAGGATAATACCTTTTGGTGTGCTGTTGAACACAGTTTCTGTATATATTTCAATTATTAAAATTATACACAGGCTGGGGACCAGACCACCTCTTTAACCCCTTAACGACAATTGCCGGTCCTGGCACGACACGGAAAAGCATGTGCTTTACGACAATTGACGTGCCAGGACCGGCACGTCTTTAAACGGGTGCAGAAAGCGATCTACTATCGCTTTCTGCACCCAAAAAGCGTTGCTGAATGCCTCGACCTCGAGGCATTCAGCAACGCCGCGATCGGCACGAAGGGGCCATCTCTGGCCCCTCCACGGGGCGTCAACATCCGCCATACTTTGTATGGCGGCGGACGCCCGTTTTAAAAGCGTTTAGGAGGCGATCGACGATCGCCTCCTAAACTTAAATGGTGTCGCTGGAATGCCTCGATCAGGAGGCATCCAGCGACACCAAACACTAACCTTTTGATGGGCTGTGACCGCTCCGGAGAGCGGTCACAGCCGCAGCTGCCGGCAATCTTCGCCATCAAGGAAGATGGCCGCCGTCCTGTAACAGGAACCACAAATTTTAAAAGTTCGCTAGACGGTCCAGACCATCTAGAGAACTTTGGCTCCACTTGCAGGTTGAATACAGGTACTGCATTCACCATGCAAGTCAATGGAGCCCAGCTTTCTAATCACAGTGTGATTAGTAAAAATAAATTAAAAAATAAAATAAAATTAATAATAATTAGAAAAAAATAGTAAAAAAAACAGTAAAATGTAAAAATCATTTCCCACTGATGTCACTATCAGGGGAACCTCCAAGTTGAAAAAAAATGTTAAATTTTTTTTAAAAAAAAATAATAAAAAAAATATATATATATATATATAAAAAATATATTTTTGTGAGCAAGTCCTAAAATTAGCATATTAGCTTAAAACAATTCTCGCATGGAAAGAGTTAAAATACTGGCATATTAAATGCCCGTGGGGTGTCTACTTTTAAAAAATGTATGATTTGATGGGGTAAATTGAATGGGCCAGGTTCAACAACGTCCCAATTAACAAGGGGGGAAGGATGGCCACACATCTAATTTCCAATTAGAAAAATGCACACGTACCAAATGTGGCCTTTTAGTTCCCCCAAAAAATGACACACCCATGCATGTGGGGTATCACTGCACTCAGGAGATGTTGCTGAACACATTATGGGGTGTCGTGTGACAGCGGCATATACCAGGAGCTGTAAATTCATACATAAAGTAGGTGTGTGTGGGAAAAATACACACACAAAAATATTACTGCAAACTTTGAAAAAATGCTGGTGGTAAAATATGTGCATGCAAAGAGTTAAAATACCAGCATTTAAAATACCCTGTGGTGTCTAGTTTTGAAAAATATATGGTTTTGTTGGGCACACTGAAATGGCCTGGCTCAAAGATGTACCAAATAGGGCATGGGCAGTGGATCCCCAAATGCCAAAGTTCAACATTGAAAAATGCGCATGCCCCAAATGTGGCCCTTTTGCCCCCAAACAGCCAGGCAAAATCATTCATGTGGGGTATCGCTGCACTCAGGAGATGTTGCTGAACACATATTGGGGTGTTTTGTGATAGTGACATAAACTAGAACATTTTAATTCATACCTGAAGTAAAATGTGTATGACAAAACAAATGCAAAAAAATGACTACCATAAAGTTTGACAAAGACTGGTGGTAGATATGGTGCATGGAAAGAGTTAAAATACTAGCATTTGGAATACCCTGGGCTGTCTAGTTTTCAAAAATATATGACTTGATGGGGTAAATTGCATTGGCCGGGTTCAAAGATACCCGAAATGGCACATGGGGGGAAGAATTACCAGATTTGGAAAAAATGGCTTTGAAATAGCAAAACGCTACCTGTACTTATTGCCCCATAATGGGTAGAAAAAAGCAAAAAAACATAAAAACATTGGGTATTTCTAAACTCAGGACAAATAGTAGAATCTATTTAGCAGGTTTTTTCATTACCTTTTATAGATGAGTAAAAGATTTTTCAACTAAAAGTTAGAAACAGTCATTTTTTTCTAAATTTTTCACCATATTTTATAATTTTTTTAATAGTAAATAATATGATACAATCAAAACAATGTCATCTAAAGAAAGCCCTTCTTGTCCTGAAAAAAACAATATCTAATGTGTGTGGGTTCAGTAAACGGGAAAGAAGAAAATTACAGCTAAACACAAGCAGCGCAGAAATGTTAAAAAGGCCATTGTCACAAAGGGTACAAAAAGTAAAATCAGCCTTTGTCTCGAAGGGGTTAAAGCAAAAACTGCCTTAAAGCGAAGCATATAAAAGTCATATAAAAGACTAAATACATGTTTGCACTAGCATTTATTAAGTGTGCAATAACATGTAAAAGCAGCATACTAGTGGCACATGAAAAGATGGGGATTATTGAGTCTGGCTTTAGATCTTCGTGAATGGGTGGGGTAGGCTGCAGTCATGACATTCATTAATGCTGCTTCACTTTACAGGCAGTCGACTGAAACAATACAGGGATTACGGAATCCTGTATAGTGTCCTATCGCAGGACATCAATGTTATCGTCTCAGAGGGATCAAGAGAAACGAAGGAACATTTTGGTCAAATGCTCTGTGTATGTCTACAGTGGAGGCCAATGTGATGCCAGGGTCGGAAAATATGTGGCCTAATAACTTAAAAACAGGACATGAAATAAAAACAAGCCGTAGATGGTTTTCAGTACTAGAGTCAATGTTTTTTTTTCCATGCTGCAAGATTTCAATCTTCTTGGAAGTCATGTGCATTAGGAACAGCCCTTCAAAATGTATAGAGAAGTTATGAAGTATGATTCATTCATCGGAAAACCTCCAATTTTGCTTTGATGTAGCGTTGAATGAATGCCATCGTATTATATTCATCTGGTTATATACTTGCACTGTATGATTATGCTCTTTATCTGACAGCTTTGTATATAAGGCTGTGTGTTTTCTTAATAAACTGTTCCTGTTGTCACCTCAACGTGAGTGCTGTCTGATGCTTGGGGTGGGCTGTCATGATACTTTGTCTTTTTAGGACAATAGTCACACTGTGTAGCTCAGCTTTGGCTAGCCATAGTGTCAGCACGGTTCCATTGGATTGCGGTTCTGTTTCTTCTCGCCTGCGCTCAAAGGGTTAACCACGGAGTCTCGGATTGTAGGAAGTGTGATTTGGCGGGTGTATCAAGTCAGTGTACAGGTCTTCGTGTCACAACTTACATTTCCGCAATTATAGAAGACTGTTTCTCAAACCGGACATACGAATAAATTAACACGCGTGCCTTGTAAAAGGAGACCTAAACCTCTGACCTTTGTCTCATGTAAGGCTGCCTTTAACCCTGCCATATGAATTCATAAGTGTTTTATAAATTTAAATAAACATCATGTTAGGGATGTTATGGAGCTAAAAATAGGCACCACATGGCTGATTTTATTTTTTGTACCCTGCGTTACAACGGCTGTTTTAACATTTCTCCGCTGCTCGTGTTAAGCTGTAATTTTCTTCTTTCCCGTTTACTGAACCCACACAAGTTATATATTGTTTCTTCCAGGACAAGAAGGGCTTTCTTTAGAAGTCATTATTTTGATTGTATCACATAATTTACCATTAAAAAAGTATCAAATATGGTGAAAATTTAGAATTTAGTCTTTTTCTGACTTATTCATCTACAAAAGCTAATGAAAAAAACTGCTAAATAAATTGTACTATTTGTCCTGAGTTTAGAAATAAATGTTTTTATTGCAAGTTATAGGGCAATAAGTACAAGTAGCGTTTTCCTGTTTCAAAACCATTTTTCCAAATCTGGTAATTCTTCCCCCCATGTGCTATTTCAGGTATCTTTGAAGCCGGTCAATACAATTTAACCCATTCAACCATATATTTCTGAATACTAGACACCCCAGGGTATTTCAATTGCTGGTATTAACTCTTTTCATGCACTTATTCTACCCCCAGTTTTTGCAGTAGTATATCAAAGTTTGCAGTAGTATATTTTGTGTGTATTTTTCCCCACACACCTACCGTATTTGCTCGATTATAAGACAAGGTTTTTTCCAGAGCAAATGCTCTGAAAAATACCCCTCGTCATATAATCGGGGTCGTCTTACAATCAGACCAGTACTTCTGAGTCCCCTGTGCTTAGTCCGGGCAGCGTGTAGAGCTCTACGCGATTTGCGTACACAACTTCCGCTGCAGCCGGGAGGAGGTGCGGTTAGCAGCAGGGGTTGTCTGCGTCCATCATTGTCTAAGCGAATCGTGTAGAGTTCTGCACGCTGCCCGGAATACACACCGGGAACTCTGGTAAGTTTGGAGGAGGGAGGGTTAAATGGGGGGCATAAGGCATTTCTGGAGGCAGAGTGCTCTGTGAAATGCCTTTTAACCCCCGTAATGCCACTCTGCCTCCAGAAATGCCTTTTAACTCTCTATACGCCACTCTGCCTCCTGAAATGCCTTATACCTCCCTATATGCCACTCTGCCCCATAATATGCCTTTTAACCCCCTAAATGCCAGAGTGGCATATAGGAGTATAAGGCAATTCTGGAGGCAGAGTGGCACATAGGGGGTCAAGAGGAATATTATGGGGCACAGTGGCATTTAGAGGGTTAAAAGGCATATCATGGGGCACAGTGGCATATAGGGGTATAAGGCATTTCTGGGGCAGAGTGGCAAGCCAGGGGGCAGATGTGCATAACTGGAGGGGCAGGTTGAAAAAAAAGAAATAAAAACAAAATATTTTCTCAATCATAGCTTTTATTTAAAAAAAATAGTTCACATAGTTTACATGAATTAACATTTACTGGTAAAACTTTTTTCCTATAGGGTCGTCTTATATTCAGGCTTTTTCTTTTTTTTCATAAATTAATATTCAGATTTGGGGGGGGGGTCGTCTTATAATCGAGCAAATACGGTACTTTAGGTATGAATTTACAGCTCCTGGTATGTCACACAACACCCCAATATGTGTTCAGTAACATCTCCTGAGTACAGTAATACCACCCTTGCATGGGTTTGTCAGGTTGTTTGGGGGCTGAAAGCCACATTTAGGACGTGTGCATCTTTCAAATTGGAAATTAGACACGTGGTCATCCTTCCCTCTGTGTTAACTGGGACATTGTTGAACCCGGCCAATTCAATTTACCCCGTCAAATTATTCATTTTTTAAAAGACACCCCATGGGCATTTAACATGCCAGTATTTTATCTCTTTCCATGCGAGAATTGTTTTAAGATAAAGCGCTAATTTTAGGACTTGCTCATATTTTTTATATACCGTATATTCCGGCGTATAAGACGACTGGGCGCATAAGACGACTGGGCGTATAAGACGACCCCCAACTTTTGCAGTTAAAATATAGAGTTTGGGCTATACTCGCCGTATAAGACTACCCCTCTACCCAGTATACAATAACCAGCCAATCACAGCAAACGCTGTACCTTACCGGTGATTGGCTGGTTGTTGTATGCAAAGCCTGCTTGGATTGGGTGGGTCAGCTCTCCCTAACATACGTACACACCAGCTTACAAGCACACATATACACATACACTGCCCTTACACGCACCTGTCCATACACATACACTGCCCATACACAGACATATACATACATACACTGCCCTTACACACACACACATATATATATGTATCTACACATACTAAATATACTATAGTATACTATATATACTGCGACGGTGAACCGGGCATGGTGGTGGATAACATATATATTTCTCAGAAAATACTGCAGTGCAATGTATTTGATAACCCCAGGCAGAATGGTTTGTTACTGACAAAATAATGGTAATGTTGTAGTTATGTTTGGGTCCCTGGGGTGGAGCATTTGGAGAGAAGGGAGGGCCAGTGCTCCACTCCACAGTTTACTTGCAGCAGGTGATGAAGCCAGTCCAGGAGTTCTGGTTATTCCAGATAGTTACTCACCTGTTACCAATGAGCAGCAGGGGGCTGCTACAAAAAGGAGCCCTGTGAGTTATTCAGGGGAGAAACACAAGCAGTGAGTGTGACTGCATTTTCTCCTAACAAATCTGCTGAACGGTTCCTAAACGAAATGGTCTGTCGTAAATGTTTTTTATTGGTAGCGGGTAAGCCGTCCAACGAGAGTTAGTGGCTGTTTGTCAGTAAGTGCTCAGAGAGCAAGGCTTTTCTTTTTGCTTGTTTTATTTATGTTTGTTTACAGACCTTTTAATAAAAAGGACTACAATTTCTAAAAATAATTCAGCCTTATGTGATATTTCAAACCTTAAGACTGTGTGGTTACATGATCCCAGCTCACAATACATACACACGGTATATATATATATAAACACACACACACCAGCTTACAAACACACACCTCACCATACACATACACTGACCATCTCACACCAACATATATACACATACAATGCACTTACACACCTTTCTCCCCATCTCTTACCTTTCTCATCTTCTATCTTCCATCCAGTTGTGCTTTACTGCTCCCTCATCACTACGCGCCGGCAATTGATGCCGAGCTCCGGGACATGACGTCATCCCCGCGCTCGGCATCAATAGCCGGCGCATAGTGATTAGGGAGCATGGAAGCCGAGGTCTGAAGTGCCAGACCTCGAGCTCCCTGATGTTGGGCTAGTTAGAGGGAGGTCGTGATCTCTCCGACCAGCCCTGCTCATCGGGCGCCCGCTGATCAGGGCTAGTTGGGGAGATCACGATCTTGCACCTACCTCGGCGCGGCCCTGAAGACCGGCCCAGGGGAGGCGGCTTCTCCGCTCGCCCCTCCCCGAGAGATTCGGGATTTTCCAGTCCGGCTCGACCCCCGACTTTTGAGAAGATTTTCTCGGGTTAAAAAGTTGTCTTATACGCCGGAATATATATATATATATATATATACCGTATATATACCGTATTTGCTTGATTATAAGACGACCGGATTATAAAACGACCCCCCAAATCTGAATATTAATTTAGGAAAAAAAGAAAAAGCCTGAATATAAGACGACCCTATAGGAAAAAAGTTTTACAAGTAAATGTTAATTCATCTAAACTATTTTTTTTAATAAAAGCTATGATTGAGAAAAATATTTTGGTTTTATTTCCTTCTATTTTCCAACCTGCCCCCCAGTTATGCACATCTGCCCCAGAAATGCCTTATTTCCCCTATATGCCACTGTGCCCCATGATATGCCTTTTAACCCTCTAAATGCCACTGTGCCCCGTGATATGCCTTTTAACCCTATATGCCACTGTGCCCCATGATATGTCTTTTGACCCCCTTTGTGCCACTCTGCCTCCAGAAATGCCTTATACCCCTATATGCCACTCTGGCATTTAGAGGGTTAAAAGGCATATTATGGGGAAGAGTGGCATATAGGGAGGTTTAAGGCATTCAGGAGGCAGAGTGGCGTATAGAGGGTTAAAAAGGCATTTCTGGAGGCAGAGTGGCATTAAGGGGGTTAAAAGGCATTTCACTTACCGGTGCTTCTGACTTCCCTGTCATGTAGCCGGGGCAGCGTGTAGATCCCACGCACTTCCGCTGCAGCCGGAAGGAGGCGTGGCTAGCAGCGGGGGTTGTCTGCGTCCATCGCGCAGACCTTCCCCGACTGTCAGAGATGAGAGTTCCCCGCATCGGTGCGGCACCGGTGCGGGGAACTCTGATCTCTGACAGCTGGGGAAGGTCTGCGCGATGGACGCAGACAACCCCCGCTGCTAGTCACACCTCCTTCCTGCTGCAGCGGAAGTTGTCTACGCGAATCGCGTAGACATCTACACACTAACCAGCTACACACCGGGGACTCAGAAGTACCGGTAAGTGGGGCGGGGGGGGGGGGGAAGACAGGATGCATCCAGGTCCCCTGCAACTGCGGGGGATCTGGATCTTAGTCGTCTCATAGTCAGACCTATTTGAGGTCTGATTATAAGACGACCCCGATTATAAGACGAGGGGTATTTTTCAGAGCATTTGCTCTGAAAAAAACCTCGTCTTATAATCGAGCAAATACGGTATATAAATTTTTTATTTTTTTTACATTTTTTGGAACTGGAAGGTTCCCCTGATGGTGACATCAGTTGAAAATCATTTTTACATGTTACCTTTTTTAATTTTATTTTACTATTTTTATATAAATGTTTTTATTTTTCATATATTTTACTAATCACATAGCGATTAGAAAGCTGGGCTCCATTGACTTGCATGGTTGAATGCAGTACCTGTATTCAACCTGCAACTTTGCTACTCCACAGTGTTTTGTTTTGTTTTTTTAAAGGACGCCACCATCTTGCGAGTGGCAAAATCACTCGCAGTGGCGGTTGTGACCGCTCTCCGGAGCGGTCACGGCACATCCTGGGGTGGGAGTTCGGTGTTCCTTTGAAGTTTAGGAGGCGATCATTGATCGCCTCCTAAACTCTTTTAAAACTGCTTCCGGCGCCATACAGACGTTGACTTCCCGGGGAGGGGCCAGACATGGACCCTGATGCCGATCTCGCTGTTTGAGTGCAGAAAGGGAACGTAGATCGCTTTCTGCACCCGTTTAAAGCCATGACGGTCCTGACACTTCAATTGTCACCGGATGTTAGCGCATGAAGTGCCAGAACCGGCAATGGTCATTAAGGGGTTAATTATTGTAGGAGCACAACCACAATATGAATTTAAAGAGATAGCCTATATTTTATCTCTGATCCCAAATACTTTTAGATCACCCCAAAATGTATAATTCAAAATGAGATATCACCACGATAGTTAATCAAGAGATCATTTATTGTAAAGACACAACCTACAAAATGGCTTGATCTGCACATTGCAAAAAATAAAACATGATATAGAATACACTGTATCATTGATTGGTTATCAGCTATGAATAATTGGCTTGTGGATCCAACACATACAGAAATGCAACAGGTGAAACAGCACATTGCATAAACATCTCAGATTTATCAGAATGATATCACCTTATATGAACAGCATGTGTTAATATCAAAGCAGTTAATTTCAGTCCGCTCGGCGACCACAAACAAAAGAAAATGCAATAAAGAGACTGGTAACAAAAAGATCACTATATCTCACTATATGAGATCGTAGCAATAGTGCTAGTACAACAATTTATCATACATTTTAAAGTAAATTTGAAAGTAGACACCCCATGGCAGTGTTTTAACTCTTTCTATGCGAGAATTGTTTGAAGATAAAGTGCTAATTTTAGGACTTGCTCATAAAAATATTTTATATATATATATTTTTTTGGGGGGGGGGGCATTTTATTACAATTTTTTTTTGGGAACTGGAAGGTTCCCCTGATGGTAACATGAGTGGGGAATTATTTTTACATGTTACCATTTTTTCTACATTTATTTTACTAATCACATTCTGATTAGAAAGCTGGGCTTCCTTGACTTGCATGGTTGAATGCAGTACGTCAATTGTCACTAACTGGATTTAATTAGGAAAGACTTGCTGAAGCAGCTATTTTCATCAAAGCTTCTTTGTTCTCAATATGATATAAAGCCCAGAAGATAGCACCGACTCCATTTTGTGTTTGTGTGAGGGTAGTAGGCTAAAATATACTACACTTGCTTTTCAGCCTAAAATATCTGACAATCTAGAGGTGCCTCTTAAAAGGTATGGTATTTAATAAATATCCATTGTTTGGGGAATACATATGGCTTTAATATATTAAATCTCCGCCATCAAGAATTCTCTGGGTTTAGATTTATTAATCTTACCTTTCAATTCAAAATAGGGCACACCATACTTGGTGGGAAAAGTCAAATTTACCAGGGGAAACGTCTATCTAACAAATATAATAATATTAATATATAAATTTGATTATATACCCTTACTAACAATCTCTATGACTATGTGACAATCTCTATAAAGGAAGAATAAAAGCTGTCTGGATGATCAAATAATTATATTAAAATATATTAAAATATTATACTAAAAAAAGTTTCATATTCTTTGAAGAACCATCTACACGGACCCTAAATGCCTCCATTTGTGGTTTTAATTTTAACAACTGGGCCTGTCTTTGTTGGCTTTGTCAAGAGTGAAGGAGTGTGAGAAGAGCTCAAACACCTTACATGATTTATTATTCTGGTCTGTATGGATGCTCATGAGGACTTTCCTAACATTGATAGGCCGACGTCTAGAAAAGTTAGTAGTATTCAGCCAGTTCATCAGCGAGGAGGCCTTTTGTTGCAAATCCAGTACACTTACTTGCTCACACTGTTAGGGCTTTTTTTAAAAAAAAAATATATAATTAAAACGTTTTTAATTATATATATATAGGAGTCCCGGTCCTCATATAAACAATGTGTTCAATTGTACACAATTACATAGGATCACAACCCACATACCTAATCAGTTAACATAATTTTAAGTATTAAGTGTGACAACGAAGAGGAAAAAAAGTTCTGACTGGATGCTCCCAGAAAGGTAAGCATGCGATTGAAAAAGTGGTAGTTCTAGTAAAACGCTACTTTTTTTCATACAAAACATGAAGTTTTGTAGAAGCTCTTGATGCGGCAATCACTAAAATATTGTCATGGATGTCAGGTAGTAAAGACACAGGGTTAACCACAAATACAATGCAACGTTCAAGACCAGAAAAGCGGCGGATACTATCCACAACAATAGCATTTTTCATGATTTCGTTGGCGTTTCTGATTCGATTCAGCCTTCGTTTCAGCAAAGCTGGTGCCAATTCCTCTGTAAACTCAAGTGCTGTCTCTTCTGTACTACACAAAACAGCAATATCTTTTTCTGAATAGCCTTCTTTCAGGTATCTGTAGCAATGGTCTGCGACATACCGAACAATCCCCTTTTTATCAAGATGAATTTGTATGACATGCGAACCTTCAACTGGATGACAACATTCAGACTTTGACATTATTTTTCTTAAAAACTCTGAAGTGTGGGAATTTGAAATAATTTTCTCCATCTTCGGCAACATGAAGTTGTAGATTGTGGTAGCATTGCGGACAACTTTATTCAAAAATTGCTTACTTTGGTTTATAACTGGTGGAAGGCCAGTTTCAAAACGATGGCATGACTGAAAATAGTCCAAAAAAAGCCAAAAAAATCCTGTTTTGCTAGCTTTATGGATGGCTTTTGCCTTTGTGAACCAATCACCATTTTCTGTTCGAAAATTCTGACCGTCGTCGACTATGATGTGTTGTATCTCTGGGAATGTTCCTAACATAAACCTTGCTCTTGTCACTGCCACACACACATTCTGCTGGCTAGAAGAGAAAAACAAGTTTAGATTAAAGGTCTGTTTATCCTTGCTGTGCATTAAGGTTACAATGGTTTGGACATTGTTAACCCCTTGTTAACAAGCCTTTTTAAATTTTGTATCCTTCGTGATCGAGGCTGTTTTAACACTTCTGTGGTGTTTGTGTTAAGCTGTTTTCTCATTTGCTGTACCTCCACACTAATTATATATACCGTATTTGCTCGATTATAAGACGAGGTTTTTTTCAGAGCAAATGCTCTGAAAAATACCCCTCGTCTTCTAATCGGGGTCATCTTCTAATCAGACCTCAAATAGGGGTCTGATTATGAGACTAAGATCCAGATCCCCCGCACTGCTGCAGGGGACCTGGATCCTCCTGTCTCCCCCCCACACACACACACACTTACCGTTGCTTCCTGCTGTATTGCCAGGGCAGCGGGTTGACGTCTATGCGATTCGCGTAGACAACGTCCGCTGCAGCCGGAAGGAGGTGTGGCTAGCAGCGGGGGTTGTCTGCGTCCGTCGCGGATCCTTCCCCGACTGTCAGAGATCACCGGTGCGGGGAACTCTGATCTCTGACAACCGGGGAAGGTATCCGCGACGGACGCAGACAAACCCCCGCTGCCAACTCCACCTCCTTCCGGCTGCAGTGGAAGGAGACGTCAACCCGCTGCCCCGGCAATACAGGAAATTGGAAGCCCGGTAACTGTGTGTGTGCGTGTGTGTGTTAAATGGGGGCATAGGGCATTTCTGGAATGCCTTATACCCCTATATGCCACTCTGGCACTTAGGGGGTTAAAAGGCATATTATGGGGCAGAGTGGCATATAGGGAGGTATAAGGCATTTCAGGAGGTAGAGTGGCGTTAAAGGGGCGTTTAATAGAGCACTCTGCCTCCTGAAATGCCTTATACCTCCCTATATGCCACTCTGCCCCATAATATGCCTTTAAACCCCCTAAATGCCAGAGTGGCATATAGGGGTATAAGGCATTTCTGGAGGCAGAGTGCTCTATACAATGCCTTTTAACTCCCTTAATGCCACTCTGCCTCCTGGAATGCCTTATACCTCCCTATATGCCACTCTGCCCCATAATATGCATTTTAACCCCCTAAATGCCAGAATGGGATACAGGGGTATAAGGCATTCCAGAAATGCCCTATGCCCCCATTTAACACACACACGCACACACACAGTTACCGGGCTTCCAATTTCCTGCTGTATTGCCGGGGCAGCGGGTTGACGTCTCCTTCCACTGCAGCCGGAAGGAGGTGGAGTTGGCAGCGGGGGTTTGTCTGCGTCCGTCGCGGATACAGGTTGGAAAATACAAGGAAATAAAAACAAAAAAAATATTTTTCTCAATCATAGCTTTTATTTAAAAAAAAATAGTTTACATGAATTAACATTTACTTTTTTCCTTTAGGGTCGTCTTATATTCAGGCTTTTTCTTTTTTTTCCTAAGTTAATATTCAGATTTTGGGGGGTCGTCTTATAATCAGGGTCGTCTTATAATCGAGCAAATACGGTATATATATATATATATATGTCTTTTTAGGACAAGAAGGGCTTTCTTTACTATTATGTTGATCATATCATCTGATTTAATTTTTTAAAACCCACTTTTTTCTGACTTTTATTTGAATAATCTTTTACCCATCTACAAAATCTAATGGAAACACTTGGTAAATAGATTCTAATAATATTTGTCCTGTGGTCAGAAATACTTCATGTTTTTATGTATTTTTTTGAAGTTATAGGGCAATAAGTACAAATATTGTATTACTATTTGAAAATAGATTTTTTTCGCATTTTTCTCAAAACTAGTGGTAGGGACATTATAACACCGATATTTGTCATAAATCTGCCCGCATGTGCATATTTTTCAAAAGCAGGCAATCCAGGGTATTCGGGGAAAAGAAAAAATGTCGGTGCGCTAAGCTAGTCACAGGCTCAAATAATCGCTAAGCTAGTCACAGGCTCAAATAATCGCTAAGCTAGTCACAGGCTATCCAGGGTATTCAACTTAAAGTATTTTGACATTTCTTTAGAGCCATTTTACTACAATCTTTGCCAAAGTGATAACAGTTTTGGTTATTTTTTTTCCACACAGAATATATAGTATACATTTACTAAGAATTTAAATGGTTGCTAATAAACAATACCCCAATATGTGTTAAGCAACATCTCCTGAGTACTTTGCACAGAGATCTTTGGTTGTTTGGGGCTAAAAGGCTAAAAGATTTGGGACATGCACATTTAAGGTATTCAACTTGGAATTTTAACATCTGGTCATCCAGTCCCATTTGGGATATTTTTCATCCTGGCCAATTCAATTTACCCCACCATACCATATATACTCCAGGGTATTTCAAATCCTGGTATTTTAACACTTTTCTATGCACTAATTCTACCACAAAGTCAGTTTGTGGTAGTAATTTAATTACACAAATATGCTTTCCCCTAGTTTTATCCAAATGCATATGTGTATAAAAACCTCAAATATATAAATGCACAAAGTCTAATGGTAACATAGCAAAATAATTCCTGTGTTGCTCTCAATAGGCTGTGAATAGCAATACCCTATATTGGGAAACAACCAACAAACTAATACTACTATGTGATGTGTTCAAATAGATGTATATATGTTTATAAATATGTAATATTTAACATAAAAATAAAACTTACCTGATGTAGTATTGTAAAGGCTGGTTTTCACAGATATAGAGAATATCTTCTTTTGAACAACCAAACATATTTTTAATTCTCTCCATTATCTTCAATGCAATGACTGTCTTTCCAGATCCTGGTAGCCCATGCACAAACAAATGCCGATTACTTTCTAAACAATCTGACAGAAGTTCATACTGCTCTGTAGTAAGGAGGTTGAAGAATTCGTTTCCCATCTGGTCACTTAAAACTGATTTAAAACGAAGCATGATTATAAGAAGGGAGGGCAATAATTCTTCAACATCTTTAAGGGAAACCAGCTGATAAACTTTTGGGTAGGTGATCACCTCGTGTCCCCGCTGATTTTCCTTCTGCAGTGTTAAAGCTTTGGGAATAACACATAATTTACCAGTGTAACAACCAATATTGACAAGCTGCTTCTTGATTGTTAAAGCAGTCAATCGTGAATATTCAAACTCTTCCTGAGAGATATCTTCTTTAAACACAGTATACAGTGTTGGGTAACTCTCTGTAGCCAACAACAAAGCATCACAAACAACATTTCGATTTTTCTGCAGTCCAACATCAACTGCCCAGCTCCTGGAAAGAATTAGAATACCATGCCCTTTTGAAAGCTGCTTCTCCAATAGATCCCCCAGTTCTGGATTCTCTCTGGAGAGTTCAGTGTATAAGTTTTCTGGTTTTATAATTATCCTGCTTCCAAGATCTATAAAAAAAAAACCCAAAGAATTAAAACAGCAAATAAAATAAATAAAACGCAATAATCTAGGTATATGTTGATTTCCACCTAATTTATGATAGTTTGGGAAATAAAGTGATCTTAAAGGGGAACTCACACCAACTTTTTAAAAAATACATTTTACAAAAAATATTGTATTGTTTCTAAGCATTTAGTTTTTGCATACCATAATGTTTTCAGGCAGCTCCAGATCAGCCATTTTGTAAGTGTTCTAGCTCTGTTATCCTAACCCAATTTATTAGAAAAACACACTGGCACTATGTATCATACTGTCTGTTGTCACAAAACAGCAGCTCATGTTAATCACCCAGTCTGACATTAAGTAATGGACAAAAGGTGTGGAAGACAAGGAGAGCAGTGGGCAGTTCACTGAATATCTAGTGGAAATGGCCACCTATGAAACCACAAAGGTCAAAACTAATATCACTAAACCCATGATACCCTTAACTCCAGCTAGAATTTTTTGCATAGGCCTATTGAATGTATTCTTTTTAAGTCACATAAACTACACATGATGTTCAGTAAAACCGGAACAGAAAGCTTCTAGCCCTACAAATTCCAGACAAATAAAGGCATTTCTTGATGATGAACTTCCATTAAGCACTTGGTTGACTTCTATGTGTAAAGGTTTTTTAACCTGCAGACTGAAACGTACCTCCAAAGAGCTTTTCCTGCACCTCCACCAGTGACTCATTCCCATTCTTTATATACACAGGCTTAGCAAGTGGTGGTCGGTCAGACAGGCTCAGCTCAGTAAACTGAGATTCCAGCATGCGAGCTACAACAAAAAGTGCAGGAAAAAGTATGCAAATCCTTTGGAATTATCTGTATTTCTGCATATATTGTTCATTAAATTTGATCTGATCTAAAACCAAGTCACAACAGATGCACCCAGTTTGCTTCAACCAATAATACAAAAAGAATTACATGTATGTCTTTTCAAACACACCATTTAAACATTCACAGCACAGGGTGGAGAAAGTATTTTTTTTGGTATTTTTTTTTTCCACACAAATTGTACTTTGGGTATGAATTTATAGCTCCAGGTACGTCACTATCAAACAACACCCCAATGTGTGGTCAGCAACATCTCCCGAGTACAGTCATACCCCAAATGCATGGGTTTGTCTGGTGTTTAGGGTTAAAATGCCACATTTTGGAAGTGCGCTCCCCACCCCCATTTTGGTCAGTCTGCGCCCATGCCCTATCTTTGAGCCCAGCCACTCCAATTTACCCCATAAAACCATTCAATTTTTTAAATTAGCGTTAATGCAGTACCTGTATTTAACCTGCAAGTGGAGCCAGAGTTCTCTAGAGGGTCTGGAGACCATCTAGCGAACTTTTTCAACTTTATAATTTTTTTTTACAGGGCGGCTGCCATCTTGCGGCTGGCGAAGTCACACGCAGTGGCGGTTGTGACCGCTCTCCTAAGCGGTCACAACGTGTCCTGGGGTAAGTGTTTGGTGTCGCTGAATGCCTCGTGATCGAGGCATTTCAGCAACACCATTGAAGTTTAGGAGGTGATTGCTGATCGCCTCCTAAACTTTTAAAACGGCGTCCGCCGCCATACAGTGGCGGATGTTGACGCCCACGGGGAGGGGCCAGATATGGCCCATGACGCCGATCTCGGTGTTGCTGAATGCATCAACATCGAGGCATTAATGCAACACCGTTTAAGTGAAGAAAGTGATCGTTGATCACTTTCTAAGCTTGTTTAAGACTCATGACGTGTCAGGCACGTCATAGGTCGTTAACTGACCGTTTTGCATGACGTGCCTGTCCCGGCAATGGACGTTAAGGGGTTAAAATAAACAGAAAACAAGAAACCACGTCTTACCTTTTGGTGTAGGGCTCATCCTATTTATCCAATCAGGTGCGTATAGTTGCTTTATGTCATTACTGTCAGATTCTAACATCCATGACTGAGGATCTTTGGTGAAGACAAAACAACAAACTTTCTTGATTTTCATAATAATCACATAGCCTGAGTGTTTGTTTTGATCATCACGGACATCTTTTATATGAAGCTCATAAGGGAAAATACTTGTATCCATTTGACATTGCTGGGTGTGGACAATTTTCAGCTTGCCTACTTTACGTTCTACTAAATCTTTAAATGCCGACCTCTCTCCTCCTTTACCGCAGCCTTTTACTATTGACTTGTCATTCACACCAATGATCAAGTACCCTCCTGCACTATTCCCAAATGCTGAAAAATACTCAGGAATGACCTCGCTTATTCTGTCAAATTTTTTTTCAGTAGAGAAATCCTTTAATTCCACATATTCTGATTCTGAAAATTCCAGTTGTTCATCTAAACGCAAATGGTCTCGATCTAGGAATGCTTGAAATCCTTCTATGCTTGAGCTTATGTCCCGTCGGGATCTTTTGTTCTTTGTTTTTTCTTCTATGAGATTCATCACTTTAATTGGATCCGCCATATATGTAGAAGTGAATGATCGAATATACAAACCAGTATCCAATGAACAGATTCTCGGCGATCCTGCTCTGGTACTCCAAGATTTAACAAATATATACAGAAGTGATCCATTTTGAATCATATCATAGTAATTCTCTGATGTCGTGTTGCATATAAGTCTATCTAAGGATCTTTCAATAGTCACACGATGCTGTGTGTATGCGTAATCTTTATTTTTGATATCCACTAGTGCTATGCCTCCTCCTGAATTTAGCAGAGCACAAACAACTTTAATTATAGCTTCTTTTTGGACTTCATATTCCTTCTTATTCCGTTTTTCACCAAGCGTTACTGCGCAAGCATAGACTATTTGATCAGGATATAAAGACTCAGCCTTTCGTGCCTGGGAAGATTTTCCATTTTCTATTCTGTCAATAGAGAATTAACAGATGTAGTATTAAAAGCAATGCAAATAACATCTGGTTATATCCTGAGATATGTTTGTGGTATAAATTTAACCCCTTAAGAACAGGCTGCTTTTTATTTTTGTACCCTTTGTGCCCGAGGCTGTTTTAACACTTTTGCGGTGCTCGTGTTTAGATGTAATTTTCTCCTCACTCATTTAGTGTACCCACACAAGTGACATATTGTTTTATTCAGGACAAGACAGGCTTTTTTTTTTAAATACCATTTTGATCATATTATCTAATTTCCTATAAAAAAAACAATATGATGAGCAATTGGAAAAAAAACCCAAGACTTTATCATTTGAAAAATCTTATACTCATCTACAAAATCTAATGAAAAAAACTGCTAAATATATTATACTATTTGTCCGGAGTTTAGAAATACCCAATGTTTTAATTGCAAGTTATAGGGCAATAAGTACATGTAGCATTTTGCTATTTAAAAACCATTTTTTCCAAATCTGGTCATTCTACCCCATGTTCTATCTGGAAAATCTTTGAAGCTGGTCAATGCAATTTACCTCCATCAAATATCATTTTTTTATTTTTACTACTAATTCTACTACCACCCTTTGTGGTAGTACGGACGCACCAAAATATCGGTGGCTGAAACATATCGCTCGAAAATGGCATTATCATCAAAATGCCAAAATAAATAAAAAAAATAAAAAATGGCGAAAATTTGTCCGCAGAAGCCCTGCTGCTTACCTGTGCGTTGCTCGCACATACTGTGCGAACAACGTCTCTTGTTCCGCGCAGGGGAAGCAGGAACCCAGCGGAGTCACGTAAATTTTCATCACGTCACATGACTCTGCTTCCCCGGGCAGCATAGAATGCAGTAATGCAAAGTTTTCAGGAGGGTCTGGAGAGACTCACTTGGAGACTTGTTTATTTTTTTTTAAATGAATGGCGCCATCTTGCAAGAGGCGAACTCTCTTGCAGTGTGTCCTGGGTGTTTGGTGGCGCAGAATGCATCGGTATCAAGGCATTTCAGCAACACCATTGAAGCTTAGGAGGCAAGCTCTTTTAAAACGGGCATTCGCCCCCATACAGTGTATGGAGAAAGTTGACGCCCCGTGGAGGGGCAACACAGTGCCCTTGATGCCGATCTCTGTGTTGCTGAATGATTACAGCAACACTGTTTAAGTGACGAAAGTGATCGACGCTTGTTTAATGCCATGACCCATGACGTCATTGGTTGTTAAGTGTTTTTCCATGACGTCATTGGTCGTTAAGGTCCCCTAAAGGCATCACAAATATGGCACTATTATACAACACCTCATAATGTAATACTGTATTTGCTCAATTATAAGACGACCCTGATTATAAAAGACAACCCCCCCAAATTTGAATATTAATTTAGGAAAAAAAGAAAAGGTCTAAATATGAGACTACCCTTAACTGTTATTTCATATGATTGAGAAAAATGCATTTTTTTGTTTTTATATCCCAACCTGCCCCCCAGTTAGGCACATCTGCCCCACGGCTTGCTACTCTGCCCTGCGGAAATGCCTTATACCCCCCTATATGCCACTCTGCCCCTGATAAGCCGTATACCCCTATATGCCACTTTGCTCCACCTATATGCCACTCTGCCCCCCTGATATGTCTTATACGTCTTATTTGCCAATCTGCCCTCCTGATATGCCTTATACTCCCCGACTTACCGATGCATCCCTAGACTTCTCTTCCATGCTCCAGACTCCCTGTCAAGTGGGGGCAGCTGGTGGACATCTGCGGGACTCCCATGACTGAGCACCGGAGGGTCACGAAGTGTTGGGTAGCAGCAGAGGTTGTCTGCATGCATTGTGAAGACACTCACCGGGTGCCAGAGAGGAGGATCCAAGTCTCTTGTAGCGCTGCGGGGGGGGGGGGGGGGATGTGGGGGGTTGTTCCTCCTCTCTGGCAGCCGGTGAACGTCTGCGGGATGCGTGTAGACAACCCACGCTGCTGCTGGCTGGAACTTCTAATGGTGGAGTACAGGAAGTTCATGTCACGCCGGTGCTCCGTCATAGAAGCCCCAGAAGTGGCGGCATCAGCGGTGGTTCTCTGCGCTTTTTGGCCTCAATATAGGCTGTCCTGTTTACTGGAAACACCTATAATGCTTTAGGTGTCTGGGGTCGGGCCAATTTTCTGAGTTTTGCTTTAGTTACATTTAGGTCACAATATTATGAACGGCTTACACTGAAAAAGTCTGATACAGATTATTTTTTTTCCAAGGCAAGTTAAGCTATCCATACATACCTAGTTTAGGTAAAACGTGCATCCTATCACATAAGATATCTATTAAAAGTAGAGGGGACATACATTTTAACCAAATAGTAAAAAGTACCTTAAACATAATTTATTTCAACCCTATTGCACACGCTTTAGGGAATACAACTCCCATCGATATTCTGATTTTATTTTTTTTGGAAGAAGCTTCTGATCAGTCTTTCTATATTATATGTAAAAAAACAGTGTATGTGAATAACATGGAAAAACTGTACAGTCTTACGCAGCATTTGATATATTTCCTGTAGATTCTTCCGATGTGGTATTATTGAGCAAGTTCCCAGGGGAAACCAGGCCTAGTGGTGTTCTGTATAACAGAAAAGCATTTTTAGCAATGTGTAAACAAGGAGATTAACATCAGAATATTTGCACAATATGCAATAATATTAATCAGGTTTAAAAAAAAAACAACAACTCTGTGACGCATAGAGGAAAAACAAAAAATGGTTGCTTGTACACACTTAAACATTTTGTTTCTATTATTTATTGTTTTATATAGCTCCATCAAATGCCATAGCAATGTACAATGGTTTATCTTCTAGCATAGGCCCAATTATTACTGGCAACTCTATTCAAATGTGAACTTTTAGGCTTCTTTTGCTTAAGAAGCTTTTTATTGATGAACTCCTTTTGATCATATCTAATTTCCCATAAAAAAAAAAAAAAAAAAAAAGCTAAAAAATGTAAAAAACAAACAAACACACATTTTCTGACTTTTACCCCAAAAATCTTTTACTCCCCCAAAAAAGCTCATGGAAAAACCTACTAAATAGATTCTACTATTTGTCCTGAGTTTAGAAATACAATGTTTTTATGTTTTTTTTGCTTTTTTCTCCACGCTATGGAGCAATAAGTACAAGTAGCGTTTTGCTATTTCAAAACCATTTTTTCAAAATCTGGTAATTCTTCCCTCCATGTGCCATTTCGGGTATCTTCGAACTCGGCCAACGCAATTTACCCCATCAAATCATATTTTTTAAAACTAGACACCCCAGGGTATTTCAAATGCTAGAATTTTAACTCTTTCCATGCACTATTTCTACCACCAGTCTTTGTCAAACTTTGTGGTAGTAATTTATTTTGTGTTTTTTATCACTAAAATTGCGCTTCAGGTATGGATTTACAGCTCTTGGTATACGTCACTATCAAACAACACCCCAATATGTGTTCAGCAACATCTCCCAAGTACAGTGTTACCCCCCATGCATGGGTTTGACTGCCGTTTGGGGTTAAAAGGCCACATTTGGGAAGTGCGCTTTTTTCCCTCTATTTTGGTCAGTCTGTGCCTATGCCCTATCTGTGATCCCGGCCACTCCAATTTACCCCATAAAACCATTCATTTTTTTTAAATTAGACGGTATTTGAAATGCTTTTATTTAAATTTTTCCATGTCAGGATTTTTGGGAAGATACAGCGCTAATTTTAGCACTTGCTCGTAATAATAAACTTTATTTTTTTATTTTATTCTTTTTGGACTTTTTTTTTTTAAAATTTTGCTGGAACTGGATGGTTCCTCTGATGCATGATAATTTTTAAATGTTACCATTTTTAAAAAAATATTTTACTAATCCAGAAGGGAAGCGGCGGGGGTACCGGCTGCTGCTTGAACGGGGTGTGTGGGGGAGTGGTGAGAGTGGCGGGCGTGGCATGTTTCTGGAGACCTGGGGGGGTCTCTCTCTGCGGACTGCTGGGGAGGAGGAGCTTGAGTGCAGATGGAAGTTATTAATGCTGCTGTAATTTATACAAAATTTTCAATTTCCGGGGGGGCGTGGCTGGCCGGTCTTCAAGATGGACGCGTAGTCACTCTGCTCCTCCGCGATGCCCTGAATATAGCTATAAAAATAGCGAATACCTCTACCCAACCTGCACCTCCAGACGGCTCGGAGACTAGGCATGCCAGGCAGTACCCGCAAACCGGAAGACGGTACCTGCCATTTTTCAGCGAAAACCCTCCAACCCTGATCTTCCCTCACTTTCCCTCATGGAGACTGCGGGCCCTTCAACTGCGGCGTCTGTGGCACCATGCAAGAAACGCGACGTCGACGAACTCAAGGATCTCGTCCTCTCCGTTAAACAAGATCTCATGGATCATATCCACAACAAACTCCACGAGCTGACGAGAGACGTGGCAGAGATTGGATCCAGGACGGACGTCCTCGAACGCACTCAATCAACCATACAGCGTGACCAACGCCAAATGGAATCTGACATGGCCGCTCTACAACAAGAGGTCCTTTCCCTACAAGACGCACAGGAGGACCCGCAGACAGTCAAGCTTGCTCCGTCTTCCTTGGAGAAGGCTTTCCTACGTTGCCTCCAGCTTCGGACCCTTGACACCACGCACCCCTCAATACACCCGCTCGCATCAGCCCCCCAGATGACTCCACACTCACACACGTTGTTGATTCCTCGCCTGTCCCTCCCGGCTGTTTCGACACCTCGAGCCGCTCTTCGTCCACTCCGACTCATTGGACTTACAGCGCTGCCGTATCTCTTTGGGACTTCCGTGCTCCCTGGGACAGCTACGTTCGCCGTTTTAACGTTTGCATTTATGTTCCACACACATAGCTATATTTTTCTTTTATTTTTCCTCTACTGACCATTCCAGCACACAAGCGGCTGGCCCCGACCCCGCCATGACACTTACTTTGGGCCACACACTCTACTGCTTTCTAGGCCTTTGCACAAACTGCATTTACACTGGCCATCTTGCCATATTTGCTCCGTACCGCCATTGCTCCCACTGTTTTTTGTTAGAGGTTTCGCCTCCTTCTATAGGGCTGGAGGACCCACCTTGGTGATTGGCCATGCCAGAACCCCCTAGAGACCGATACTGGTCTTGTGATGATCTGACACCTGAGTCTCCGTCTCAGACGCCGAGTCAGTTTGGTGACTCGACGGTCAGATTCACTCACCTCAGGTTGCCCCACAGCCACTTAGCTCCTTACTTTCATGTTCTTCGGCGGCCTTTACCCGAAATTTTGTATCAAATGTTTGCAATGCAATTTTGTTCCCTCTCCTTGTTCCTCTCCACTTTCCCTCTCTTTTTTTTTTTTCTCTTCTTCTCCTCTTTATTTCTCTCCCTTCTCTTTTCTTCGAGCGCTCCAGGACATCTGCCACTCCACGGCCTCTGTTTCGACTTACCGCCACATACCTACACTTCTGAATGGCGAGTGACGTCACAATAATCTTACACAACGTCAAGGGCCTAAACTCCCCTCGGAAGCGGCACCTAGCTATGACCTACTACCAATGACACCGAGGTGACATTGTCATGCTCCAGGAAACGCATATTAGATCCTCGTATCTACCGACGTATTGGAGTAAGCACTATGGCACGCATTTTCACGCCACTTTGAAGAAAAACGAGGTCAGCATCTTTCTCCGCTTCTCATTGGGCTTTCAACTCCAGAATATCACAGCTGACAAATGGGGCAGATATCTCCTGGTAACTGGTCTTCTACACTCCCAGCCGACCCTCAATGTCTATGCTCCTTCCACAGCGGCTACCTCTTTTTATGCGCACCTCTCTGACATTCTGCTACCACAACGTAACCATCAAGTTATAGTTGGAGGAGACCAACACCTTGTGGGACTTGTTCCTGGATAGACGGGGTCACTCACCCCTGCTGCACCCCCCTCCTAACACCAAACACCTCAAGGACTTCACGAGGACCGCTGCTTTGGTAGATGTCTGGAGACTTCTCCACCCGAAAACTCTGGACTATACCTTCTATTCCCACCCCCACCAGTCCTACTCTAGGATAGACTATGTATTTTTGGGCCAATACTCGTCTCACTCCGTGGTGTCCTCAGCGATCCACCCTATCACCTGGTCAGACCACGGTGCAGTGGAATGCACTCTTCACCTCACCAGCGTCCCGAAGAAGCAACACCGTTTAAGCGGGACAATGGAGACTCGACGAATTCCTACTTACCGACCACCTTGTGATAGAGGAAATCGTCAGGGATCTGGAAGAATTCTTTCACCACAACGAATCCCCAGACACAGACCCAATGCTTACATGGCAGACACACAAGGCGTTCATCAGGGGCTCTTTTCTCCGCATAGCGGCTCGCCTCAAGCGACTCTACCGGGAAACTCTAGACTCTCTTTCCTCCAGATTGCAGGGGTTGGAATCACAACATAAACGCTCACTAGACACTACCATTCTTCACGACATCATTCAATTGAAAGGTGAAATCAATCTACTCATCAGCAAACAAGTCCTACACTCCCTCAATGCCACCAATCAGAAATTTTTTGAAAAAGCCAACAAACCCGACACCATGCTGGCCCAGAGACTGAGGATGCAGAGGAAAACACAGAACATCCTAAAAATCGAAGATTCCCACCAGAAAACCTGGGTCCACCCTACAGATATTGCCAATCAATTCGCCGCATACTACCAAACCTTATACGATGGCAACAAGGCTCCGGGTAATGCCCAAGACCAGGGCCACCAGCTCCAGTTCCTTGACTCCCTCCCCTTACCGACCCTTCTACGGCACCAGGCCGACAAGCTGAGTGGCCCCTTCACTGAAGAGGAGATCCGGACTGCCTTGGCTTCTCTTAAATCCTCTAAAGCTCCGGGCCCGGATGGCCTCCCAGTCTCCTACTATAAAAAATTCCAGTCGCTGCTCATTCCGCGCCTGCTTAAACTCTTCAACAGGTTCTTGTCCGGGGTCCCCCCCACTAGGGAGATGCTGCAGGCCAAAATAATCGTCATCCATAAAGAAGGCAAAGATCCATCCAGCTGCGGCAGTTACCGCCCAATCTCCCTCATTAACGTGGATATTAAGCTTTACGCAAAGTTTCTGGCAACCAGGCTGGCGTGGAAAAGGCCTTCGACAGGGTCGACTGGACCTACATGTGCCAAGCTAACTTCCCTCCCCTCTTCTCCGCTCTTCGTGGGGAGCTCGAGCAATGGTCCCACTTTCCCATCTCATGGCTGGGCCGAATATACGCGGTAAAAATGAACATATTCCCCCGCATTCTTTACTTATTTAGAGCGCTTCCGTCACCAGTCAACAAAACCGACATCGCAACTTTCCAATCCCGTATATATTTGGCTTTATTTGGGGCTCTCGGCGCGCTAGGATCAACAGGACTACGATGTACAAGCAGAAATTGGCAGGGGGTCTGGCCATCCCCCACCTGTACACCTGTAACTGTAGCGCAGAGATGGAAAGGCCCTCCACCAACTCACGGTGAAATTTCACCCATATACGTGCCGCAATTTCACCGTGAGTTGGTGGAGGGCCTTTCCATCTCTTACGATGGAGCACATGACCGCCAAACTCAGAGATGAGCTACACAAGTTTGAGAGCATTTGGGACCCTTGGCTAGCTACCCTCTCGGATACCAGGCCATCTGCTCCCTTGCTTCGTCTTTAGCCACGAACGGCTGGGTACTCACTAGGATTGCTCGACCTCCCTTTTTTTTTTTAATCTTTCTCTCTCATTCTTCTCTTCTTCTTCTCTCTAGCTCCCCATCCTCTTTTCCGCCTCTTCCCTCCCGCATATGAAATGTTTTTTTCAGGACAAGCAGGGCTTTCTTTAGATACCATTTTTATCATATCATCTAATTTACTATTAAAAAATTACTCATTTACTCATCTGCAAACACTAATGAAAAAACCTGCTAAATATATTCAAGTACAGTACAGAGTAATGCCATAAATTGTTTTTGGAAATTTTGTTAATAAATATTGACATTAAAAAAAAAATAAAAAAATCATTTAATAAATGATCCATAGTGAGACCACTTAATGGAGAAGTCAGAAGGTGGAGATTATACCATATCTATAAACCCGTTCCTTTCCATCCTTAATACAATAGGTGGGGGTTCTTCAGACTAAGGGTCAACTCCACTTATTATTATCAGTTATTGTTTTAAATGGCACCAAATCTCTGTTTTCTCTGAATTTTGGGCCGTTTGTGTGCGTTCCACGGCAGGCGCCTGGGAAAGTATCTTTTATAGAGTCCATTGGGAATGGAGGTCCCGTGTTAGATTACTGTAACAGTACCGTAAGATGCTGTAACATTTTGTAAATGCCACTGTCACCTTTAAATAAATATTTTTTGGGGAAAAAAAATATATATATATTCTACTATTTGTCCTAAGTTTAGAAATACCCAATGTTTTTATGTTTCTTTGCTTTTTTCTGCACGTTATAGGGCAATAATTACAAGTAGCGTTTTGCTATTTCAAAACTTTTTTTATTCCAAATCTGGTCATTCTGCCCCATGTGCTATTTGGGACATCTTTGAAGCCGGCCAATGCACTTTACCCTGTCAAACCGTATATTTTTGAAAACTAGACACCCCAGGGTATTTCAAATGCTAGTATATTAACTCTTTCCATTCACTAACTCTACCACCAGCCTTTGTCAAACATTATCGTAGTAGTAGGCCCCCCCCCCACACAAATTGTATTCACACCATATGTGTTCAGCAACCTCTCCTGAGCACATTTATACCCCACATGCATGAGTTTGAGGTAAAAAGCCACCTTTGTGAGGTCTGCATTTTTTGGAATTTGGACAGCTGGTCAGTCCGTGCCCAAGTCCTTTATTTGTTCCATGGGTACAATCAGAAGGAGATTTGGGTAGGGGTAGATTGAGGTAGGGGGTTGTGTTGCTGAATGCCTCGATATCGAGCGTAAGCTCTGTTTTAGCCGGAAGGCGAAGTTTTTTGGGGGTAGGGCTTTCTTCCCATGATCCAAGGCTAGCCTGAGTTATGAGGCTTTTGTGGATGCTGCAAAGCCACCGATCTCGGCAAAAACGCAGCAATCGCGATGATGCAGGTATTTTAAACCAGAGTGGCATATAGGGGGTTAAAAGGCATATCATGGGGCAGAGTGGCATATAGGGGGTTAAAAGGCCTTTCTGGAGGTATATATATATATATATAACTGCTAACAGCAATCACACTCCTATCAAGCCAAGGCAGCCAGTACATGCTGGAACCTGGGGATGATAGGAGTGTGAGTACAGCCTCCCTATGCCATGCTACCACCACCACCCCCCCTTACACATCCATGCTATCACACACACACTCATTCACAAACACTGAAATACTCATTCATTCCATTAATCACCCATACTTGCTCAAAAAACCTCCCCCACCCCCTTACCTGAACCGCAGATCTCCCACTCAAAGACTTCTGCAGGGGCCCGGCTGTGCAAGCAACTTCTCTGGCCCCGCCCCCAGAGGAAGGAGGGGGAGGCAGAATTATGTGACACTCTGCTAGCTTCCTGTTCTCCTGCTGCTAGTAGAAGAGACGCTGCTCGCGACCAAAGCACCGGTAAGCAGCCTGGCCCCAGCGGACATTTTTTTGAGGTCTGATTAGAAGACGACCTCGATTATAAGACGAGGGGTATTTTTCAGAGCATTTGCTGTCTTATAATCGAGCAAATACGGTACTAGTGAAACTTTTAGGTATTAAAACCTAGTTTGAGAAATATTGTTTGGGTTCTTGTACCTAAATAAGGCTTTCATTATTATGTCAAAGTAAAATAAGAAGGCGATTAGAGAAATGCCATTGTGATAGAAAGAAAAGTGTACAATGACACGTTAAAGTTTTTTTTCCTGCTGTTTGTTTTTAACACCCAGCTTATTTATTAAATGATTTTCAATAAACCAAAAATGTGCATATTGTTTTTATCCGATTCATTGGAAAAATAAATCGGCCAACTAATCTATCATGAAAATATTAATTAGTTGCAGCCCTATGGATATCCTTGTATCATATTATTTACTATAAAAAACAAGTATCAAACTGAGACTTTGACTTGAAAAAACCCCCGAAATAACCAGTGTTTTTAAGTTTTTTTCACCCATGTGCTATTTCGGGTATCTTTGAAGCTGGCCAATGCAATTTACCCCATCAAACCATATATTGTTGAAGACTAGATACCCCAGGGTATTTCTAATGCTAGCATTTTAACTCTTTCCATTTTCAAAAAAAAAAATTCCACACCCCTGTTATTTTTAAACAACACTGCATATGATTACAGAGAATATTGAATCAAGCCGATTTTCAGATCATGTATTTCTCGCTGCACGTTCTTACCTTTGATTTGTAGTCATTTCTAGTATCAGTCTGTATACGTTTATCCACACCTCTCACACTACCAAAAAAAACAAAATAAATTAGTACAAATATACTCAGAGCACAGCCTCATTAACAATTCCATAATCTGAAGGATTCTGTTGCCTAATTTTTTAAAACCCCTCCTCCTCCTGCCACGGTACAGGGACCATGGCCTTCCTGGCTCCTGATATTTGTACACTGACTTTGCTGATCTCTGTACTCCTGATTCCGGCTCGTCTGACTACGCGCCTTGGTTCCTGCCCTGGCTTGTCTTATTGGTATAAAAAACTATTACAAAGATGCTAAATTGATGCTAAAGGGGGCAATACACAGTATTAATAACTAAGGGTATGCAGACTTTTGAACAGGGATCATTTCATTTGTTGTTGTTGTTGCCATGTTTAGTTTAATGATTGTGCCATTCACAGCTAGAGAATTGCAAAAATTAGCTGTGTCTTGGGGTCCGAACGTCTCCAAAACTACAATTTAACGTCACCTTTATCACCACAAGTTGTTTGGAAGGGCTTCAAGAAAAAAAAGCAACTACTCTTATCCAAAAACTCAACCGTCTTCAGTTTGGCAGACAAATGGTATTGGGTTCTATGGTCAGATTAAGCCAAAATGGAGCCTTTTGGCAATAAACACCAGATGTGGGTTTGGCGCACAGAGAGAGGTAACCGTATGGAAAAGTACCTCATGCCCATGCTTAAATATGGTGGTGGCTCTTTAATGTTTTGGGGCTGTTTTTCTTCCAGAGGATCTGGACATTTAGTTAAGATAAATGGCATTATGGACTGTGACAGAATGACCTGTCATAGAGGGCCCCAAGGTACTCAGAGATGGCTCCAGCCTGGCTGCCAAACAGGCAGGAACTCCATTGTTAAACTAATCCCATTAACAGGAGGGATATTCAGTAGCTAAAGGGGATTAAAGGTTGGGTTGTCTACATGTACCTGTTTATCAATGTTGATTTATGTTAATGACGTTCTTTGGCTATATCAGTCTATGTTTTACAACAATAAACTGTTCATTCCTGCTGTACTCAGTTCAAGGTAGTTGTGTCTACTTATTGGATACACATAGCAGGGTTCCAAGGTGCGCATGCTGGCTGGTGCTGGAAGTGATTCCGGGGACAACAGGAGGATACATGTGGGTGATCTCTGGGAGTTACTACAGCTCTCTTGGTGAACCCGTTACACGGACTCTTATAAAATATCAACAGATATTAAATGAACACGTGACTGCCTCTGCCAGAAAGCTTAAAATGGGCCGTGGTTGGATCTTTCAGCCGGACAATGATCCAAAACCTACATCAAAATCAACACAAAATGGTTTGCCCAGCATAAAATCAAGGTCCTACAATGACCATCCCAGTCCCCTGACTTGAACCCCATAGAAAACCTGCGTGGTGAACTGAAGAGGAGAATCCATCAGTATAGACCTCGAAATTTGAAGGATCTGTAGAGATTCTGTATGGAGGAATAGTCTCAGATCCCTTGCCATGTATTCTCCAACCACATCAGGTATTATAGGAAAATACACTTATCTTGGCAAAGGGGGGATACCACAGACTAAAAGGGTGCCAGTAATTGTGGAATGCATATATTTAGCATTTTTTTTATAAACCTGTGTTGTGTTTGCAATTGTTTGATATGGATGAGAGCATTGGTTTTCCCACCCTAAAGCAAGAGGGTCCTGCTGGCAGTAGGCAAAAACAAGTTTTTTTTCTCTCTTATAAACAACAAAAAATATAATTAAACAGTAATTCTGGGGGTTTATTCACTAAAGCAGGAGTTGGTCGGAGAACGCTATGAATTCACTATGCATTGTAGAGGGCTTTCCATTGCAAATTTCCTTTCAATATTGCTAGCCCTGCATATTCAATGTATAGTTCAATTTGTAAGGTGAATAAAAAACAAAAGAAATCATCGACTTATATATGCTTTATGCAGTACCATAGATTCTATTCCTGAAGCAGAAGCGCACTGAAGTTTGCCCTTCACAATGTAAAGTAAAATCAAACAGATTATATTGCAGTTCTCCTGTCAAATCCCCGTTACGGAATGAACCCCTCTGTTTTAACGGAACCCTTAAGTTTCAAATCCTGTCACCATCCTACGTGATTTATTTCCCGGTACTCTGCTTCAGCTATTTGAGGCGACAGTGCAAGCCGCTGTCACTGCATAAGAAAAGGCAAGGAGCATCGGCTATACGAATCTACGGTATAATTTCTTAACGCGTTTCGATAAAGTAAAGCAGGTTTTGTATGATTTTTATGCCTATGGCTTAACGGGTTTGGGGGTTGTGAACGGGGGTTATACTGGCTAGATGTTATGCTAGGGCAATGGGAAGTAAGGTTTTTTAATAATTTTTTTTATCTTTTTTTATATTTTTATTTTTTTACATATATTATTTTTACACAGATATGGTTAGAGGTCCTCCTAGGGACCTCCTGAACATGCCAGTGATGTCACAATGACATCACAGCTCACATTATAATTTTTTTTTGTATTATATATATTATTATTTTTATGATTTATTTAATATTATTTTTTAAATGAATTAACTTTTTTTTTTTCTGCTTTTCTCTTTCAGGACAAGAGGGGGAGTGAGAGAGATGGTTTCTCACTCCCCTCCCCGCGATCCCCCTGCACCGATCACACTGTGATCTCTATGCAGGTCCTCACAGACCTGCCTAGAGATCGCAGCGTCTCTGTGCCTCATCGGAGGGCAGGATATCCCCTGCGCGATCGGGCACTTTCAACTAGTGATGGGAAGTTCGGATCATTAAAGTGAATCGGATCATTTCGATTCGTTCACTGAAATGATCCGATTCATGATCCGGATCTTCGGATCACTCAGTGTGCCTGCACGGAGTTACTGTTTTCCAGTAACTCCGTGCAGGCACACTAACGATTGGCCCCGCCCCTTTCATTATGAATCCTCCCCCTGCCTCCAGTGATGTCAATGAAGGCAGAGAGTCGTTCAAAGATTCGGATCTTACAGGGATCCGAATCTTACAGTGATCCGGATCACTGTAAGATCCGGATCATTGTAAGATCCGGATCATTGTAAGATCCGGATCTTTGAACGACTCTCTGCCTTCATTGGCATTCTAATCAGTCAGAGAATATCACCATACTGTTATAAATAATACATTAATAATCACTGCCCCCAGGATTTACATTCCCCTTTACCTGCAACTGCACCTTAAGCTAACTTTATTGAATTAATTAAATTAACCCTCACCATTAAATTAACCCTTAACACCCCATCAACCATGACTGCCCCTAAAATTAACCCTTAACACCCCATCAACCATAACTGCCCCTAAAATTAACCCTTAACACCCCATTAACCATAACTGCCCCCAAGTTAACCCCAAACACCCCATTAAGCATAACTGCCCCCAAATTAACCCTAAACACCCCATTAAGCATAACCGCCCCCAAATTAACCCTAAACACCCCATTAAGCATAACTGCCCCCAAATTAACCCTAAAGACCCCATTAAGCATAACTGCCCCCAAATTAACCCTAAAGACCCCATTAAGCATAACTGCCCCCAAATTAACCCTAAACACCTCATTAAGCATAAATGCCCCTAAATTAACACTAAAGACCCCATTAAGCATAACTGCCCCCAAATTAACCCTAAACACCTCATTAAGCATAACTGCCCCTAAATTAACACTAAAGACCCCATTAAGCATAACTGCCCCCAAATTAACCCTAAACACCTCATTAAGCATAACTGCCCCTAAATTAACACTAAAGACCCCATTAAGCATAACTGCCCCTAAATTATCCCTAAACACCCCATTAAGCATACCAATTTATTACGTAATTTATCTGGAGTACATGCAATTAATTTAGGGGCAGTTACTGGAGTATTTAGGGTTAATTTCAGGGGCCGTTATGGTTAATGGGGTCTTTAGGGTTAATTTCAGGGGCCGTTATGGTTAATGGGATCTTTACGGTTAATTTCAGGGGCAGTTATGGTTGATGAGGTATAAGGGTTAATTTTATGCTGATGACTGAGGGTTAATTTAATTAATTTAATAAAGTTAACTGTAGGTGCAGTTATAGGTAAAGGGGGGCAAACTCAGGGGAATCTAAATCCTGGGGGCAGTGAACATTATTAATGTATTTATTTATAAAAGTATGGTATCAGTAATATTCTCTGAATGATTCGAATCTCTGTAAGATTCGGATCCTTGTAAGATTCGGATCCTTCGACTCTTCGGATCCTTCGACTCTTCGGATCCTTCGACTCTTCGGATCATTCGACTCTTTGAACGAGTCTCTGACTCTGAGTCATCGTTCCTGTGTGAATTAATGAGCTGTAAGCTGACCCCAGAGTCTGTGTCTGAGTGCTCTGCAGATGACTCACAGCTCTAGGATCAGGTTACAGCTGCATGATTCACAGACTGAACCGCTACAAATGAATCGTTCAGTCTAGTGAACCGATTCATCCGGATCACTAAAAAGAACCGGATCAAATGAACGATTCGTTCATGATCCGGACATCACTACTTTCAACCGTAACAGCTTACCAGCTTTCATGCAGGAAGCTGTTACGGGAGATCGGGCAGCAGAAAGCTTCTGCTGCCGGGGGGGGGAGTCCAGGCTGTCTCCCGTGCAGCGGCAGGGATGTGTCCCTGACGCTGCACGAAGGGCTGGACGTACCGGGACGTCCATAGGGGTTTCTTTGTGGGCGTTTTTTGGACGTCCCGGTACGTCTATAGGGGATTGAAGGGGTTAAAACGATTCTGAGCCCCCCCGTGTATATATACATATATATTTTCTGTGAGGGGGGTTAACCCTTCTCCATACATGTGATAATTTTATTGAGGGAGAGTGGATCTGCAAGTACTTGCAGTGTGCCCCTTTATGATGCGTTCTTTAGGGGAATATAAGTGGCAGTTAACGGTCCCATTTTTTTCCTTCAAAGATCACCGTGTAAGAATTGTACGGGATGTTATCAAGGAGGGACGGTCATGGGAAAAATAAACTTCCTTTTTGTCAGCGGACCTGGAGGCTGCCGTTTTAGGCAGTCCTGATATTTTGGCCTTTCCCTGCTCAAAGACCATGCCCTCCTAATCTAGAAGTTATTCCCTCCATAGACTTTAGTTAGAGAAGTGAGTGATTTAACCACAGGGCAGCATTATAAGGAATGGGGATGTTTGTCTGGTGGTTTTTTAACCCCTTAACGACAATTGCCGGTCCTGGCACGGCACGGCAAAGCATGTGCTTTACGACAATTGACGTGCCAGGACCGGCACGTCTTTAAACGGGTGCAGAAAGCGATCTACTATCGCTTTCTGCACCCAAAAAGCGTTGCTGAATGCCTCGACCTCGAGGCATTCAGCAACGCCGCGATCGGCACGAAGGGGCCATCTCTGGCCCCTCCACGGGGCGTCAACATCCGCCATACTTTGTATGGCGGCGGACGCCCGTTTTAAAAGCGTTTAGGAGGCGATCAACGATCGCCTCCTAAACTTAAATGGTGTCGCTGGAATGCCTCGATCAGGAGGCATCCAGCGACACCAAACACTAACCTTTTGATGGGCTGTGACCGCTCCGGAGAGCGGTCACAGCCGCAGCTGCCGGCAATCTTCGCCATCAAGGAAGATGGCCGCCGTCCTGTAACAGGAACCACAAATTTTAAAAGTTCGCTAGATGGTCCAGACCATCTAGAGAACTTTGGCTCCACTTGCAGGTTGAATACAGGTACTGCATTCACCATGCAAGTCAATGGAAGCCAGCTTTCTAATCACAGTGTGATTAGTAAAAATAAATTAAAAAATAAAATAAAATTTATAATAATTAGAAAAAAAATAGTAAAAAACTAGTAAAATGTAAAAATCATTTCCCACTGATGTCACTATCAGGGGAACCTCCAAGTTGAAAAAAAATGTTAAAATTTTTTTTTTTTAAAAGACAAAAAAAAAAATATATATATATAAAAAATATATTTTTGTGAGCAAGTCCTAAAATTAGCATATTAGCTTAAAACAATTCTCGCATGGAAAGAGTTAAAATACTGGCATATTAAATGCCCGTGGGGTGTCTACTTTTAAAAAATGTATGATTTGATGGGGTAAATTGAATTGGCCAGGTTCAACAACGTCCCAATTAACACGGGGGGAAGGATGGCCACACATCTAATTTCCAATTAGAAAAATGCACACGTACCAAATTTGGCCTTTTAGTTCCCCCAAAAAATGACACACCCATGCATGTGGGGTATCACTGCACTCAGGAGATGTTGCTGAACACATTATGGGGTGTCGTGTGACAGCGGCATATACCAGGAGCTGTAAATTCATACATAAAGTAGGTGTGTGTGGGAAAAATACACACACAAAAATATTACTGCAAACTTTGAAAAAATGCTGGTGGTAAAATATGTGCATGCAAAGAGTTAAAATACCAGCATTTAAAATACCCTGTGGTGTCTAGTTTTCAAAAATATATGGGTTTATTGGGCACACTGAAATGGCCCGGCTCAAAGATGTACCAAATAGGGCATGGGCAGTGGATCCCCAAATGCCAAAGTTCAACATTGAAAAATGCGCATGCCCCAAATGTGGCCCTTTTGCCCCCAAACAGCCAGGCAAAATCATTCATGTGGGGTATCGCTGCGCTCAGGAGATGTTGCTGAACACATATTGGGGTGTTTTGTGATAGTGACATATACGAGAACATTTTAATTCATACCTGAATTAAAATGTGTGTGGAAAACCAAATGCAAAAAAATGACTACCATAAAGTTTGACAAAGACTGGTGGTAGATATGGTGCATGGAAAGAGTTAAAATACTAGCATTTGGAATACCCTGGGCTGTCTAGTTTTCAAAAATATATGACTTGATGGGGTAAATTGCATTGGCCGGGTTCAAAGATACCCGAAATGGCACATGGGGGGAAGAATTACCAGATTTGGAAAAAATGGCTTTGAAATAGCAAAACGCTACCTGTACTTATTGCCCCATAATGGGTAGAAAAAAGCAAAAAAACATAAAAACATTGGGTATTTCTAAACTCAGGACAAATAGTAGAATCTATTTAGCAGGTTTTTTCATTACCTTTTATAGATGAGTAAAAGATTTTTCAACTAAAAGTTAGAAACAGTAATTTTTTTCTAAATTTTTCACCATATTTTATAATTTTTTTAATAGTAAATAATATGATACAATCAAAACAATGTCATCTAAAGAAAGCCCTTCTTGTCCTGAAAAAAACAATATCTAATGTGTGTGGGTTCAGTAAACGGGAAAGAAGAAAATTACAGCTAAACACAAGCAGCGCAGAAATGTTAAAAAGGCCATTGTCACAAAGGGTACAAAAAGTAAAATCAGCCTTTGTCTCGAAGGGGTTAATCATTTAATTAAATACCTTTAACATGTACAATTAAAGTGGTCTTGAAGTAGCATTGCATCCTGAGACCAGACATACTAGATCATATGTTAACAAATGAAATGTATTGTGCTGGGAAAAGTAATTTTGGTGTTAGTTTTGAGTAAATAAAATGTACATCTAAAAGGTGGCATCTGTGCACATTTACTGACTGTAGAAAAATAAATACTAAAATGCATCGCTAACTCAAGTGTCTTCGCATTCCTTGGTTGTTTCATAGTGAACAGAACAAAATCACCTCATCAGTTATTGCTTCAATTAATGGCTAAAATGTGGAATTTAACTATATGGTGTTCATATACCAGTCAGAGAAAAACAAAATATAGACTGTTAGGATAGCTTTGTGACAGCATTTCTTGGATTCTCTCCTAGTGGTGTGTGACAAAGCCAGCTGGAACCCCACACCCATTCTCACACAGACAAGTGAGGCAATTATCCTGGGGATCCATGTGAGCAGGATACTGGAAGCTTGCCCCTGTAGTGACCGCAGCTAGACTTTAACCCCTTCGTGACAAAGGCTGATTTTACTTTTTGTACCCTTCGTGACAATGGCCGTTTTAACATTTCTGCGCTGCTCGTGTTTAGCTGTAATTTTTTCAGGACAAGAAGGGCTTTCTTTAGATGACATTGTTTTGATTGTATCATATTTACTATTCAAAAAAAAAAAGTATAAAATATGGTGTAAAAATTTAGAAAAAAATTCTCACTTTTAGTTGAAAAATCTTTTACTCATCTATAAAAGGTAATGAAAAAACCTGCTAAATAGATTCTACTATTTGTCCTGAGTTTAGAAATACCCAATGTTTTTATGTTTTTTTTTTTTTTTTTTTTGCTTTTTTTCTACACGTTATGGGGCAATAAGTACAGGTAGCTATTTGCTATTTCAAAGCCATTTTTTCCAAATCTGGTAATTCTTCCCCCCATGTGCCATTTCGGGTATCTTTGAAGCCGGCCAATGCAATTTACCCCATCAAATCATATATTTTTGAAAACTAGATACCCCAGGGTATTTCAGATGCTAGTATTTTAACTCTTTCTATGCACCATATCTACCACCAGTCTTTGTCAAACTTTGTGGTAGTCGTTTTTTTGCATTTATTTTTTCACACACATTTTACTTCAGGTATAAATAAACAGGTTCTGGTATATGTCACTATCATAAAACACCCCAATATGTGTTCAGCAACATCTCCTGAGCACAGCGATACCTCACATGAATGATTTTGCCTGGCTGTTTGGGGGCAAAAGGGCCACATTTGGGGCATGCGCATTTTCAATGTTGAACTTAGGGCATGGGCAGTCGATCCCCAAATGCCAATTTGGTGCATCTTTGAGCCAGGCTATTTCAGTGTGCCCAATAAAACCATATATGTTTGAAAACTAGACACCCCAGGGTATTTTAAATGCTGGTATTTTAACTCTTTGCATGCACACATTTTACCGCCAGCATTTTTTCAATGTTTGCAGTAGTATTTTTTTGTGTGTATTTTTCCCCACACACACCTACTTTATGTATGAATTTACAGCTCCTGGTATATGCCGCTGTCACACAACACCCCAATATGTGTTCAGAGTACAGTCATTTTTTTGGGGAACTAAAAGGCCACATTTGGGACGTGTGCATTTTTCTAATTGCAAATTAGATGTGTGGCCATCCTTCCCCCCCCCCGTGATATTGTTGAACCCGGCCAATTCAGTTTACCCCATCGAATCATACATTTTTTAAAAGTAGACACCTCATGGGCATTTGATATGCCAGTATTTTAATTCTTTCCATGCGAGAATTGTTTTAAGCTAATGTGCTAATTTTAGGACTTGCTCACAAAAATATATTTTTTATATATGTATTTTATTTTTTTTGCCTTTTTTTAATTTTTTTTTAACATTTTTTTTTCAACTTGAAGGTTCCCCTGATAGTAACATCAGTGGGAAATTATTTTTACATTTTACAGTTTTTTAAACTATTTTTTTCTAATTATTATTAATTGTATTTTTTTTACTTATTTTTACTAATCACATTGTGATTAGAAAGCTGGGCTCCATTGACTTGCATGGATGAATGCAGTACCTGTATTCAACCTGCAAGTGGAGCCAGAGTTCTCTAGAGACCATCTAGCGAACTTTTTCATCTTTATTATTTTTTTTACCGGGCGACCACCATCTTGCGGATGGCAAAGATCACTTGCAGTGCGGCTGTGACCGCTCTCTGGAGTAAGTATTTGGTGTCGCTGAATGCCTCCTGATCGAGGCATTCCAGCGACACCATTTAAGTTTAGGAGGTGATCGTTGATCGCCTCCTAAACGCTTTTAAAATGGGCGTCCCGGGGAGGGGCCAGACACGGCCCCTGGTGCCGATCATGGCGTTGCTGAATGCCTCGAGGTCGAAGCATTACAGCAACACCGTTTGGGTGCAGAAAATGAACATAGATCGCTTTCTGCACTCGTTTAAAGACATGACGGTCCTGGCACGTCAATTGTCACTAACCTGATGTTAGTGCATGATGTGCCAGAACCAGCAATTGTCCTTAAGGGGTTAATAACTTTGTCTGGCTTTCCCCTCAAAATTTGAAGGATCTGTAGAGATTCTGTATGGAGGATTAGTCTTGGATCTCTTGCCATGTATTCTCCAACCGCATCAGGCATTATAGGAAAAGACACTTATCTTGGCAAAGGGAGGTAGCACATAGTATTGACTAAAAGGGTGCAATGTGTATATTTAGTTTTTTTTTTAGACCTGTGTTGTGTTTGATGTGGAGGAGAGCAGAGTATTTTTGTTTATTGTTTGAAGAAAAGATCAAAGCCCTTCTTTGGTCATATTTACCCAGGGTGCCAATATTCGTTGAGGGGCACTGTGTGCTTTGTGCTGCATTGCTTTTGTGTCAAAATGTATTTAACCTCTTAAGTACCAAGGGTTTTTCCCACCCTAAAGTCCAGAGCTTTTTTGTGTAATTTTTTTACAACCATCGGCATGCCAGGCACATCATGCCTCTATTCTTGTATTTCTCACACGGCTATCTTAATCTATTTGTTTTGAGGGATCTCCCCTAGCATTTACATATTCATTTAACCTGTGACTGTCCCCATGGACATACAAATATGTTCGCAAAAAGGTGCCAGCATGTATCAGTACATCCAGCCTTTTGGCATCACTATGCTGCTCTGCAGGAGATCAGGCTGTATAAACAGAGTTTGGACTTAACCCCATCAGCAAGGATCAGGATGTATCACAAAGAAAAAGACACTGGGGGGTCCTGCTGGTAGTAGGCAAAAACAAGTTGTTTTTTTTTCCTCTTACAAACCAAAAATAAACAGTCATTCTGGGGGTTTATTCACTAAAGCGGTAGTTGGTCGGAGAACTCGATGAATTCACTATGCATTATAAAAGACTTTCCATTGCAAATTTCTTTTCAATATTACAAGCCCTGCATATTCAATGTATAGTTCAATTTTTAAGATGAATAAAAAAACATACTCTATTCCTGGAGCAGAAGCGCACTGAAGTTTGCCCTTCACAATGTAAAGTGAAATCAAACAGATGATATTGCAGTTTTCCTGCCAACTCCCCCTTTACTGAACCCTTAAGTTTCAAACTCTGTCACCATCCTACGTGATTTAATTCCCGGTACTCTGCTTCAGCATTTTGAGGCGACAGTGCAAGCCGCTGTCACTGCATAAGAAAAAAGCAAGGAGCATCGGCTATACGAATCTACGGTATAATTTCTTAACACGTTTCGATAAAGTAAAGCAGGGTCTGGTAGAAAACAAACCGGCGATAAAAAGCTGAACGACAAGCCAAGTAGGTCCGATACGATTAAGCAACGTCTCTACACAACTCAGTCTCGGCTTCGAATTGGCCGCCAAAAAATGGCGCCAGAGAACGCTGAGATTTAGAAAAAGGTCTCGGGACGGGACGCGGCTTCTGCTATCACTATATTAAATATTATACAGTATAAAAAGGGAGGAGCTGAAGAGAACACCCGAGGGTGGCGCTAGTGTACATCATTTCTAGTAAAACGAAACTGACTCTAGCGAAACCCCCCCCATCATTGTTATTGCTAGCCCAATCAAGTAGCAGTGTATGCGGGAGAGTGTCACGTGCTAACATGTCGCCACGCCATTGGCTACAGAAAGTGGCGCCACGGTATTTGTACGTAAAGGAAGAGCTCTGAGGGCAATGGCGTTCGGTTTTCGTTTGTGCGTGTGGTGAGCGGAACGCGCCAGCGCAGGTGAGGTTGCTGTTATGGCTGCTACGTTTGCCGTAAGTCTCTTATGTAGGTTCGTGTAACCCACAGCAGTCTTGTGGGGGGTATTATTTGTCCAGCGGCTGGAATATGCTTGACGTTATTTAGGCGGATATTTTACAAGCTTTATTAGACACTGAAAAACTCCCGCCAGCGTGAAACATATGTTAATGGTACGCAACGTAGCAATATGTTCCAAGTATCTAGCGGCTGAAGAGCAGGAGAACTAAGGGGAGGTTGTATGGATCTAATTCATATTCCTAGTGAGTTACGTGCACTGCTGCCGTTATGTGCGCTTTAATGCATATGATGGATCTGTGCTCCCTTTTAAAACGATTCTGCAGAATTCCCCGTGTGTGTTTTCTCCTGTGGGGGTTTAACCCTTCTCCATACATGTGGTGATTTTATTGAGGGAGAGTGGATCTGCAAGTGTCCCCCTTTATTATGCGTTCTTTAGGGGGATATAAGTGGCAGTTAACTGTCCCATTTTTAAATATGGGGCATGCTGTAGCTGTGTTGCTCTTCCTATCTAGACTTCAGGCAATAGGGTGTAGAACTAGCCTGCGCTCATATCAAACTTCCCATACTCTGTATGAAGCTAGTGTCCCCAAAATAGCAACAGGTGGCTTATGGAGGGATATGTGATGGTATTTGCAACAAATGCATGTGATCGTGCTGCATGCTGTGTTTAAACAATACCTTGTTCAGATCTTACTTGAAACACTATCAGTCCTTACAACTATTAAGCAATAACTAAATGGTGTAAAGGGGAGGTTTTCCACCATATTTAACATTAGGTGTAATGCATACTACTTAGCAGTGATGAGCAAGATTTCTTCTGACCTGGTATTGCTTGACTCAGGTCTGCTTTGACCAGGATGTGATCACCTTAATCTTCTCTCTGAGCTAAAAGTTGTTTTGCAGATATTGAGATTATGAAGTGTTGTGTGGCCATATTGCACTACTTTTGCAAATTAATCTACAACTTTATTTACCAGTTTATATTCAACCAACTTCTGTTTACTTTCAGGAATGCACAATATCGGATTTATGAAACGTACCCCCAGCTTTTTTTCCCCTTTTAAAGATCACCGTGTAAGAATTGTATGGAATATCGTCAAGGAGGAACTGTCATGGGAAAAATGCAATTTTAATGCAGTGTTAAGTACAATTTTGTAAGCAGTAGTATAGATTGGCATTTAAGAAAACTTAATTTTGTTTCCTTTTTGTCCACTTTTATCAGTGGGCTTGGAGGCTGCCGTGTTTTTTTTTTTTTTTTTTTTTTTTTTTTAGGCAGTCCTGATATTTTGGCCTTTTCCTTCGCAAAGACCATGCCCTCCTAATCTAGAAGCTATTTCTTCTGTAGACTTTAGCTAGAGGGTATCTCTAGAAGTGAGTGACTTCACCACAGGGCAGCATTATAAGGAATGGAGATGTTTGTCTGGTAGTTTATTTATTTATTTTTTGATTGCCATAAAAATCATTTAATAAAATATGTGCATATGGGGGGGTTAAATTCAAGTGGTCTTGAAGTAGCATTGCATCCTGAGACCAGACATACTAGATCATATGTTAACAAATGAAATGTATTGTGCTGGGAAAAGTAATTTTGGTGTTAGTTTTGAGTAAATAAAATGTACATCTAAAAGGTGGCATCTGTGCACATTTACTGACTGTAGAAAAATAAATACTAAAATGCATCTCTAACTCAAGTGTCCTTCCTTGGTTCTTTTATAGTGAACAGAACAAAATTGCCTCATCAGTTATTGCTTTAATGGCTAAATGTGGAATTTAACTATATGGTGTGCATATACCAGTCAGAGAAAAACAAAATATAGACTGTTAGGATAGCTTTGTGACAGCATTTTTTGGATTCTCTCCTAGTGGTGTGTGGTGCAAAGCCAGCTGGAACCCCACACCCATTCTCACACAGACAAGTGAGGCAATTATCTTGGGGATGCCTGTGAGCAGGATACTAGAAACTTGCCCCTGTAGTGACCGCAGCTAGACTTTAATAACTTTGTCTGGCTTTCCCCACGCAGAGTACGTGTACGAACATGGGAGTTTACACAAGACTCGAACATTTTTGTATTCGTGTCACTGGCCAACCCCTGTGAGCTGCTTCTTAGCTAATGGCTGAGCTAGATAATACATGGTCTTTTAATGATGGTGGCTATGCATTATACAGAACTCCAGACTGTATTCCAGTAGAAGCTGGCTGGTCATTGCCTTAGATAATGATACAAGGGTGTTGACTTTACAAATGCTGTGAGGATTTAAAACAAATGACCCAGTAGCTAGTTACACGCACACTACTTTAATTTTTTCGGCATATCATTGTTAAATACAAGGTACGCAATGCCAAGTATCACACTTGTAGTATTAAACATTCTGAACTTGGCAATTTGCCCCTGCTCTTAAAACACAATGACAAATTAATCTAATCATTTCAAGTAAAGGTATGGAAATGCTGCGGAACATTTATAATGGATAGCTTATGCCAATAGTAAAGGCAAATGCTGCGATTGCAAACCTGATTATGATTCAAACAAAACTAGAATGATCTGTCAGGGGCCAGACAATGTGTAGGCGCTACCCCCCCCCCCCATACTAATTCACACATAGCTAACACACACGGTAACATACGTTCATAAACGTACACACATTAAGATGCCTACGCATACTAACGGATGTAAACATACTTGTGCACATTAAGTTATGCACTCATACACACAGTACTGTCATACAAATATCATGCACTGTAACCTTTACACACACATATAGTAACATACATGCACACATTTCATACACATACAAACACGCTCAGTAACAATTCCATATACATACTAACACACACTCTAACATACATTTTTTTTTTTTTTTCTTCAAAAACCTTTTGGTTCAGGACACCTCTTCTGCTCCCTCACTCATCACATGCTGCTTTTATCTGAGCGCTAGTGACAGATGTCATACCTGTTCTCGACATGATTGAGTAGGGCTGATCTACGTGTAGCTTATTTGTCTATGAAGATAATCACTGAACAGCAATATTATAATTCAAAATCAGAACCTGAGATTGTCAGTCTAGGCATAAAAGCATCTGCTATGTAATAATGCAGTCTTTATATACAGTTAGTAAATGTATGTTGGCTGCGGGTAGATTAACCCACTACTGCATCAGTAAAGATTACTGTGTTTTGTACAATTTTAGCTGTTGTAATACTGTTTCATATGTATTTATTTTGTAGCAATTCTTCGGCTTCATTAAAAATTGCTAACCAGGGTTTCCCTGGCAAAAGTACAGCAGGGTGCTGCCTAATCCATTAATGAATCCAGTGGCATGGGAATCTATTGCGAGTATATAAAAGTGAACCGCCACTGCCTGTGCACACGCTTGTAGCGTGCTGAAAGATGGACACGGTGAAGTAAAATGTGTTGATTCCTGAAAACAAAATATAGGTTATGGATGCCTGTTAAATTTCTGTCTTTACCCTCTTTATTTGCCACTGCTTGCAAACATTCCTATATAAATTTAACTGCTCAAAAGTGATGAGTATAACAAGATTTGCAAATGGTGCATTACCTGAAAAACAAGGATGTTTACAGAACTAGGATATCCTCATTCGTCCATAGGGTTATTCAAGTAATCAGACACTAGAAATATGTTGATTGGAAGAATTTTAACAGAACTACAATACCGAACATTTTAGTCACCTTGGGTTGATAGATCTCAGTCAGTTAAGCCAGAATTCGGATTTCAAGGTGCATTAGTATACTAAGGCTTCATCCATCAGGTGTGTAGAGTCGGATAAGGTGCTGTAGTTCAGTTGGGTAGCCACTTACAGGGCAGCGCTGGTGATTTTTCACATAGTAATAGGCACAACGATAACAGAAAACATAGCCGGAGGTACCAAGAGCCGTATCGTTAACTCGTACCTTACGGCAAAGTGGACATACGGTTTTAAGTTTGGGCAGGAGTGGCGAGTAGGTTTCTAGTTCGAAATGCAGGGGAGGAGAAGGGACAGGAAGCGTATTCAGGGACTTGAGAGTTTCTTGATTTTCAGAGGAGTACCACCATTCTAGAAACTGCAGAAAGAAGACACCCAAGGATAAGCTGGACGAGACTGAGAAGGCCACACCACCGATGGCTTTTTTCATGATGCAGCGGACACGCTGGCTCAGGCTGCAGAAGAAAAACTGCTGTATTTAACACTGACAGAGGCTAAACGAAACCATAAGCCATAAATACCATGACAAATGTGCTTATAGGTACTATGATGTGATTTTATTATTCCGGAAAACAGTAACTGTAGCTTGTGTGGTGCCTACAGACCATCATGCTAAGAGGTAGTAAGAAGAGCAGTTACAGATATATATGGATACAGTATTTCACCAAGTAGCTGAAGAATTAATGTGTTTAGTTCTTGTAAATTGTACTTTTTTAAAAACAAGATCTTACCTCATTGCAGCCTGGCGTGCTGTTGGCTTTTCTGTTATCTTTTCCATGGCCTTGAGATCGTCTAGCGTCAGTCTTGCAAGCTGCACTCCAGCTAAGCCTAGCAGAGGAGAGTGATGTCTGCCGTGCCACAGAATATACCGTAGTTGGTAAAACAGAAACAAACCTTCCCAAGAAAATCTCACAAAGGGATAAGATGCCAGGAAAGCTTTATAGAGTCTTTTGCGAAAAGATGTTGGGTTTTGTATGGAATAATCTTCTTCCTCTCGCAGCCTGCTAACTAATTTCTCCAGCTTCACCCGCAAGTAAGGTACTAGCACCAAAAGCAGCAGCGACTTCCAATACTGTTTTCTTGGCAAGGGACAGTGAGCTCCTGTACTTCCAACTTTCACCCTCTTCAGCCCATAGAAGTTTTCAGAGAAAGATGCATTGGCCCAAGACAAGTAGTGCTGCTGGAGAAGAAGATCCAGCAGCATATAGAGTTCATCAAACCACCTCCACAGAGTGCCATAGCGTGCAGGATTGGATTCTGCAAGCACCTGTTAAGTATATAGAACATGGATTACTTGTCATTTGCCATATGGAAAAGCATAGTCAAGTTCTAGAATCTAGCCTTTTGTATAATGTGAAAATGCCATTAACATCAATGAGTGTACGAAATGGGTCAACCAAGTTGTTTTTGATGATTTATTGCAACACCTTTAAGGAAAAAAAAAGCTTGTATCCATTTCTATTCAAAAAAAGCACACATAGGGTTATGATGGCTAAAAATTTTAATGGTGAAACTAGACGCATGTGAAATCTTGTTGCATCTGATTTTTTTTTTGTAACCACTGTATTTGAATACATTTATCGTGCTAATACAAATGACCTATCAAAAACCTGACAAAAAAGCTATGATGAAAACCGCACTTACTCTCCAGTAACGCTTCCCATCCCCTCTCAGTCGTGGTACCACACGGCTTAGTTCTAGGACCCCTTCTGTTCTCACTTTACACTACCTCACTTGGCAAACTAATCTCATCCTTTTGGCTTTCAATACCACATGTATGCTGATAACACCCATATCTACCTCTCCTTAACTCTCTACCTTTGTCTTAGATCGTGTAACTAACTGCCTCCTCGTCTCTCTAACTGGATGTCTGCATGTTTCTTAAACTCTCAAAAACTCAACTCCTCATATTTCCTCCCTCCAATGCTAACATTTCTCCATCAATTTCCCTCAGTGTCAATGGTGCAATCCTCTCTTCATACCATAATGCTTGCTGCCTTGGTGTCACCCTTGACCTATCGTCCACTCCCCACATTCAGTCTATCTCAAAAAAACTGCCGCCTTCATCTTAAAAACATTGCCCACATCGGTCCCTTCCTAAAACAGGATGCCACTAAGGGTCTTATCCATGCTCTCCTGGCTTGATTATTGTTACTGTCTTAGCTTGTCTCCCTCATACCCATCTCGCCCCTCTACAAACAACCATGAACTCTGCTGCTAGACTTATTTTCTGTTCCCGTCCCTTTTGCTAATACCGCTCCCCCCTGTCAGTGTCTTCTTTGGCTGCCTGTAGAATTTCAAAATCTTTCAACATGCTTACAAGACTTCTTAAGGGCTGACCCTATAAGAATGGCTTCCCCCGGCCTATGTGTCTTTCCCCCTGCCTTTGGTCCTTTACCCCCCCCCACTTTTTTAAGGACACCTACAAACTTAAGGCTTTACACCCTTTAGCTCACCTTTCCTGGTCCCTCTCCTGCGATACTTATACTAGGGTGGCTGGTCCATACCGAACAACGGTACTTTTATCTCTGGTAGAACACACCCTAACTCCCTCTACATTGTAAGCTCTTTTGAGCAGGGCCCTCCTCACCTGTTGTCTCTGTAAGTCAAATTATTATGTTATATACCACTTCTATACCAATAATAGTTATACAATACTGCAGATCTGGTATTTGCATTTTTTTTAAATCAAGAAAGCCATAAAACAAATGTGCTAGGAAGACAATTTTCAAAGACATGCAACCTAGCCCCATGTTATTTCCAGCCTGGGTTACATCAGCTCATATTAAGAAATAATACATTACAAACATCAAAATAATTTTCAGCAAGATAGACCTTTCCTTGTTTTATTAAACAGGAAGCATTTAAAGTGCTTTTAAAATGAATTGGAGGCACATAAGAGAGTATTAGCTGGCCTTTATATAGGTCTCCGAAACAGTACTTGTCAGCACCCTTTACTCACTTACCTTGACAACATGATGCAGAGCAGGTCTTACAGCAGCCATTAAGCTCTCCTGGGCAACTACCTCAAAAATGGTGGGACGGTCATCCCCTGGAGAGGCCGTCGTGATGTGGGCTCCACGCTCTGCCATGTTTCGTCTGTTACGAAGACTGCACTGCTTTTGTGAGTTACAAGTTCACTATTGTGTTCACTAATTCCCCAATATGACACAAGTTACCAGATCAGTATGCGGGTAAAGGCATCTAGGAGACAATGGTTCAGGTTCTGGTTATAAAGACCCCTATATAAACACATTGTGTAGTCCTGGAGCGTTGGTGGTCTACGTTCTATGGAGGAAAAAAAGAAAGTGTTCTCAGAGTTGCCCACCAATGTGACGATGCTGTTTCTATGTATAGACATAAATCTGGTGCAAATTTTGAAAGCTAGTTGTATCACCAATGGAATAGCCCTGCTGATAAGACCATTCAGCTGGCTGCTATGGTGACAAGGCCACAATAATTCGTTATACGTAACTCCTAAAATGCTTATTTCATCTCATCCAGGGTTGTCATACAAATAAAACATTTTTATACTAACTACTAGTTAACAATGTCTTGAACCACATTGCTCAAGACTGCTTGAAGAACAGACTCATTATAGGCATGATAAGAATAGTCAATATTTGAATGCATCAACAGTACAACTTAAACATATATATATATATATATGTAGGAAGATGATGAGCCGGCACTGTGACAGCGGTCCTTTGGTCTGTTACGGTTAAAGGTCATATTTACACACGTGTCTCTAACCATCTGTCGCATAGACATTGTCACACATTTAACAGACTATTCAGCAGAAAATAAAACCCAAATATTGCCATTTACCATCCTTGCGTCAAATCAGCAGTTAACTTCGCAACCCAAATTTCCACCCCTTTCCTTAAATAACAACTTGCGCCCCTAGAACAGCACAGCTCGCGTAGCAGCTTTCACTTCCTCCATTTGAAACGCAAAATGACAAGTAAAGAACTAGTAACTTCCTGCACGTGGAACGCACTGTATTTTTTTCCCCCAGCAGGCGTATTGCATATTTCCGGTGTTTGGAACGCAGGTGGATACGCTTGGAAGGGCTTAGCTTCCGGAATAGCTGTCTGTGCAGCTCCCTCTGAACTCCCGGGGCTCGTCCATATCCGGTCGCAAATTACACCGAAGGTCCGCAGCAGATCTCATCGAGCCGGTGCGTGAGGAAAGATTAGGTAAATTCTCTGGTAAGACTACCCCACGAATATAAATAGACCGACTGCTTTCCTTGGGAACGGCCTCAATGCCCTGTCTCCTGTCGCATCTGCAGATGTGTCCAGATGTGTCATTGGCTATTCTGTTTGCTCATTAATTTTCCTCTTGCTATATTGTATTAATTGTCTAGGGAAAAAAATGATCGGTGCATTAAAAATATATATATTTAATTTTTTTTGCAGAAAAATTATAAAAATCTTGTGTTAAATAACTGGTTATTCACCAGTCTCCATGTATAGGAATGACAATTTATCATATATGTAAATTATTAGCCACCCAGGAAGGATTTGTTTATTAATGTCCTGTATTTTTATTGCTAATTTTTTAATTGTTTTCCCTTTTAATAGTTGCTTAAGGTGGGAGTTAAAATGGGGCAAATCGTGGTAGCTGTGGCATTGAAGAAATAATCATTTAGAACGTAGTTGGGGATTATAAAATGAACCTTTTATGTAAATTACATAGTATATGATTTTTGTGATATCCCATCTGGGTTATTGCAACTCGCTACTAACTGGTGTTCCCCTTTCCTGCCTTTTACTGCTTCAATCCATCCTCAACACTGCAGCTAGATTAATGTTTCTCCGTCACCGTTCCTCATCTCCCACTCCTCTGTGCCAATCGCTCCACTGGCTCCCCATACCCTTCTGAGTCAAATTCAAACTCCTGACCTACAGAGCCTTTAATAACTCTGCACCCCCTTATATCTCTACTCTCCTATCTGAATACACCCCTGTCCGCTCTCTTCGTTCCTCTCATGACCTTCGTCTCTTCTACCATCATTCCATTTTCCCGCTCCAGCATCCAGGATTTCACCTCTGCTGCACCACTTCTTGGGAATTCCCTTCCCTGTTCTGTCAGATTTTCTCCTTCGTATACATCGTTCAAGAACCGTACAACCTTTCCTCATGACACTCTCAGCCAGCATCCCGTTTAAGCCATCTGAACAACAGTCATCCTCTAAGGCTCTTTCTGACTCAACCGACTCATCCCCATCCAAGCTGTCCTTTCCTACTGTTTCACTTCCCCTTCAACCACCGACTAGATTGTTAGGCTCTGGGAGCTTCATACATATCTTCCTGTTCAGGGCTGGAATGGTGATGACAAGACTCTTTAAGGCCACTGGCCATCCGATGGTATAAGTGCGCTCTAAGGGTGTATATGGAAAGCCATACGTTACATTTGAATGCTTGTTTAGTGTGTAGCCAGGAATATCCAACCGCTGGCCGCGCACTGCAGCAACCCACCTGCCCAATCTGCCACTGGAGCAGCAGATTGGGTCAGTATGGGGTGCCGTTTGCGATCGGCTCACCAGACATTTGCCCGGTATGGGCCAGCTCTGGTTCTTGCAGCCAGTTTAATAAATTAACCCAAGAAGGCGCCTCAACTCTGTCATTGGAACCACTGCAGCCTGGTGGACAAGTAATGGTGGTGGCACATACGTTTAAAGTGGATCTTTCACTTTTCATAGAATTTACAGCTCAGAGCAGTAAATAAATCTACGTCATGGTGTTTATGGATTATAATAAACAATGTATATACCATATACTATTGGAGCAATTATCTAAACTGCCAATTCCCAGGATCTGCATGAATATTCCTTTCAATTTGGTTAAGGAAGTGGTTATGATGGTAAGGAGAAGAATGAGTAGCGCTGGCTGTGGCACATGCGGCCACTGATCTCCGCTTCAATGAGGTGGGATTTTAAACCCTCAAACAATTACGCGGGTTATCAAAAAAAAAAAAAAGCACAGGTTATATGTAATTTTAAGTAAATGGTATAATGTTTAAAGCTGTGACAGCTATACAGCAATAGTTTTTCTCAGAAGAAAATATTTACTCCTTCCTTATTAGCTACTGGCACTCGTGGCTGAGTATGATGGCCGCTGCCACTCGAGGGTGTGCAACAAGACCCCGGGTCTAAATAACCACATAGTTGTTCCCTCGTGAATATTGGATTTTGCAGTGTTTGTGAATAGGTAGTCATGTTTGTGTCGGTTACTTCATAAGGTTATCATGGATTGCATTCAGGAATTAATTTCCAATCTAATAACGTTATGTGTGTTTTGATGTCTCTTGAGGTAGGGTCACTTAATGAGGTAGGGTCACCAGAAACCAGATCAGAGTTGCTTACCAAGTAGTTACTCACTGATCATTTATCGCCTTCAACAGTTACACTCATTCATTTACACATCAAAGCAATAATCATTACGTTTATAATTAGGTATAGTTGGTAATCAAATTCTTTTTTTTATTTTTTTTTAGGTGTTTCAACAGGAGACAGAACCATGACAGACTCAAAGTATTTCACCACCAACAAAAAAGGTACAGCATGGGCTATAACATTCTTGTCAACAGTCAAAGGAGTTTGTCTTCAATCTTCAGATTAGCCTAGAAGGGAGTATTTGGTTTGATATGACCGTACCATCCTAGCAGTATTCATATTACCAAATCATTACCTAGGAGATCCTTCAAGAGCTAATAAAGCTTTAAGAAATAAGATGTGTTAGTTTCTGGCAGGACTGTATTGATTAGAAAGTGAAAGAATGAAACCCGATGTCAAATACAGTGAATAAATGTGAGGAACTGTATTGATGCCAGTAATTGCTGTCTCTAATAGGTCAGCCTGTCCTAGTAGTCATCAGTCTGGACCACTAAATACTCCTCGCCTTACCTTGCTAAGACGTTATATATGCATTTAGCTTATTGAGATATTACCACAGATTACAGTTTAAATGGAGAGTTTCAAATATTCATCAATGTTATTGGCGAATGCAAACTTTTTTTCTCCCTGTTTGTAAGCAAGACCAAAGTAAATGAAGTATAATTCCCTTACCTGATATCACGCCTTTCTGTTCCAGGGGAGATTTTTGAGCTGAAGGCTGAGCTGAACAATGAGAAGAAGGAGAAACGCAAGGAAGCTGTGAAAAAGGTTATTGCCGCCATGACAGTGGGCAAAGATGTCAGGTATCAGATTTCTTTTTCTTTTGCTTTTCATTGTGCCTTATAAACACATAAGGAATACTGGAAATAAGAAGCTATGGCACTAGAGGAGCGATTTGCCTGCAATGCCTGGGGTTACCATACTTAATGGAATTCTGGCCTCTAAACTAGGCCAGAAGTTATAACGTTGCTGTTGGCAGTAAAGATCTTCTTTATTTCATTCTTATGTTCTGCCAAGGCATTCCTTTGTAACACCAGATTATGATCTAGGATTGCAATGGCTGTAAAGTACTCGGTGCATCCACGTATGATGGGAGCCATCATTAACTCCCCACCACTAATAGCTCATGCTTCTTGAGAGGTGATGAATTTGGCTTGCCCCTTGCCAGTACGCTTAACTTTTTTTTGTGTGCCTTGCAGCTCTCTCTTCCCAGATGTGGTAAACTGCATGCAAACAGACAACCTGGAACTGAAGAAACTTGTCTACCTATATCTGATGAACTATGCCAAGAGCCAGCCTGACATGGCTATTATGGCCGTTAATAGCTTTGTTAAGGTATGTTTTGGTTTTTTTTTGTGTTTTTTTTTTTATCCCAGAGGGAATTATTACAGTATTTTCTTAACAAAGAAAAATAGATCAGCCAATGATGATTTCAATTTAAATATGTTCTCTCTCCGTGTGTGTGTATATATATATATATATATATATATATATATATATATATATATAATATGTGTGTGTGTTTGGGGGTCACTTAGATGTTTTCAATCTCTAGCTGTGCAAAAGAAATTGCAAAAGGGCTTTCTAATGATCAATTAATTAGCCACTTAAACTTGGATTAGCGAACACAATGTGTCATTGGAAGACAGGTGTGATGGTTGCTGATAAAAGGCCTCTCTATACCTAAGAGGATATTCAATTAAAAATAAGTTGCTTCAATAGCCATTGTCAGCATTTCTAATCCATCTCATGTTATTTTAATGGCATTTGCTTTTTCTCTTGCAAATGCATGGCAGGATCCATTGCCTCTCTCCTTGCCTTGCACTTGACTGAACACTCCTCCTTAATTTTACACATGCATGCTATACTTGCTGTCAGCCAGTTCCTGGAGAGTTTCATGGGATCTGATGACACCCCCTAAATGTGTGCAAAGAAAGTGCTCTCATTGAATTAAATGAGCAGTTTCCTGCCTGTGACTGACTGCTTTAAGCCACAAAAAATAAAGCTTAAAATTGGGCAATGGAGTAGGGGATATGCTGCAGCTTTTTCTCAGGGTAGGTGCATTTATTTATTTTATATCTTACAAGTAAATAGATTATTGCCTACCCAGTACTCGCTTTCTTCTTTCGGGCCTTGAAATAGCCCTTAAAAAAAGACATGGGCAGATGTACCGTATTTGCTCGATTATAAGACGAGGTTTTTTTCAGAGCAAATGCTCTGAAAAATACCCCTCGTCTTCTAATCGGGGTCGTCTTCTAATCAGACCTCAAATAGAGTCTGATTAGGAGACTAAGATCCAGATCCCCCGCACCGCTGCAGGGGACCTGGATCCTCCTGTCTCACCCCCCCCCCCCATCATACACACACTTACCGGTGCTTCCTGCTGTATTGCCGGGGCAGCGGGTTGACGTCTACGCGATGCGCGTAGACAACGTCCGCTGCAGCCGGAAGGAGGTGTGGCTAGCAGCGGGGGTTGTCTGCGTCCGTCGCGCAAACCTTCCCCGACTGTCAGAGATCAGAGTTCCCCGCACCGGTGCGGGGAATTCTGATCTCTGACAGCCGGGGAAAGTATACGCGACGGACGGATACAAACCCCCGCTGCCAACTCCACCTCCTTCCGGCTGCAGCAGAAGGCGACGTCAACCCGCTGCCCCGGCTGGAAGCACCGGTAAGAGAGGGCTGAGAGGGGAGGGGAGGGGAGAGTGTGTGTGTGTGTGTGTGTGTGTGTGTTAGTTAAATGGGGGTATAGGGTGTGTGTGTGTGTGTGTGTGTGTGTGTGTGTTAAATGGGGGCATAGGGCATTTCTGGAGTGGCGTTAAGGGGGCATTTAATAGAGCACTCTGCCTCCTGAAATGCCTTATACACCTATATGCCACTCTGCCCCATAATATGCATTTTAACCCCCTAAATGCCAGAGTGGCATATAGGGGTATAAGGCATTTCTGGAGGCAGAGTGCTCTATACAATGCCTTTTAACTCCCTTAATGCCACTCTGCCTCCTGAAATGCCTTATACCTCCCTATATGCCACTCTGCCCCATAATATGCATTTTAACCCCCTAAATGCCAGAATGGGATATAGGGGTATAAGGCATTTCTGGAGGCAGAGTGGCATATAGGGGTATAAGGCATTTCTGGAGGCAGAGTGGCACATAGGGGGTCAAAAGGCATACCATGGGGCACAGTGGCATATAGAGGGTTAAAAGGCATATCATGGGCCACAGTGCCATATTGGAGTGGCAAGCTTGGGGGCAGATGTGCGTAACTGGGGGACAGGTTGGAAAATACAAGAAATAAAAACAAAAAAAATATTTTTCTCAATCATAGCTTTTATTAAAAAAAATAGTTTACATGAATTAACATTTACTGGTAAAACTTTTTTCCTTTAGGGTCGTCTTATATTCAGGCTTTTTCTTTTTTTCCTAAGTTAATATTCAGATTTTGGGGGGTCGTCTTATAATCAGGGTCGTCTTATAATCGAGCAAATACGGTAATTTTAGTTAACTTGCCTTTTCTCCTGCAGGACAGGAGATATGTCATTTGCGTTATACCATGGATGACCTTTAGCTTTTCAGTTGTGTGGTCCTTTGGTATATTGAAATGATAATGCTCATTTAACAGAATGCATATTGTATTTGAAAATAAGTATTTATTGCTGACACACCTTGCTTTTACTAACTTTTGAATAATGTTGACCATGGTCAAGTGTAAAGGGGGTATAGCTTAAATTAATTCTCCTGTTACTTCCCCTCCATACCACAAAGTTGATTTAAACAATGACCATGTTTCGTTTTATCCAGGACTGTGAAGACCCCAATCCTCTGATCCGTGCCCTTGCTGTGCGCACAATGGGCTGTATTCGTGTAGATAAGATCACAGAGTACCTTTGTGAGCCTCTGCGAAAGTGTCTGAAGGATGAGGACCCATATGTTCGCAAGACTGCTGCAGTGTGCGTGGCCAAACTTCATGACATCAACGCACAGATGGTGGAGGACCAGGGCTTCCTTGACTCGCTACGGGATCTTATTGCAGACTCCAACCCAATGGTGAGGCCTTTGAATTTATATGTATACATACTGACATCTTCAAAAAATTACTGACATCAGAAGTCTTGAAATGTAAATTTTGAGAATCCATCCTTGCTGCTGAGCACCAGGCTATGCCGTCTTATCCCAGCTATGCTAACTTGGCACAGTCAACCGTAGTGTTAATAAACTGGTTTCAACAGCAGTGGCACTGACTGCCCAAGAGAGTGATCGGCCCCCTGTTATGCAGCAGGGGTGTTACTGCACCCCCTTTACCCTCTGCCCTAGGCCAGAAGACGTCACTTCTTCTAAGTCACACCAAGTTGCAATGGAGAAACTCTCCTATTTACAAAACAATTGCTTAACCTGTTCTGGGTCAACTGGGATAACCATGTTGCATTAGAGCTGTATTTAATACCGTATTGGCTCGGATATAGGCCGCCCCCGTATATAGGCCGCCCCCTAAAAGTTTGGTGCTTTTTTAAAGAAAGTTTTTTTCTTTAAAAAAGCACCAAAAAAACATGCTGCCACTCTGTCTCCCCCCCCCCCCGAGATATGCTGCCGCTCTGTGTCTCTCCCCCACCCGACCCTTACCAGAGGAGACTCCCGGGTGTCTTGCGGGGGACATCTACGCAATACGCGTATAGAACTTCCGGTGCCGGCACTCAGCGGATGTGCCGGCACCGGAAGTTGTATACGCGTATTGCGTAGATGTCCCCCGCCGGCCCCGCAAGACACCCGGGAGTCTGCTCCGGTAAGTCTTGGAGGCAGAGGGTAAAACACATCGTGCGGACGGTCACCAGCTGCAGCGATGCGGGTAAACAACCTCCGCAGCCGGTGACGGTCCGCACGATGCGCTTAGACAACCTCCCTTGCCGGCACCCCCCCCCCCCCCGTGGAAAGTGCTGGCAGGGGAGGCTGTCTGAGCGTATCGGGGAGTAGGATGCAGGTCCCCTGCACCGCTGCGGGGATCTGTATCCTAACGCCGCTGCCTGCCCGGCGCCCGGGACTGCATTCCCGGGCGCCGGGCGCTAGACCCCGAATATAGGCCGCACCCCCACTTAAAGTGGGGGGAAAAAGTGAGGCCTATATTCGAGCCAATACGGTATTCCTTATCTGTTTATAAACCGCTTTGAAATCAAGAGGAAAAAAATGTTTTTATAATTACAAGACCTGTGTAAAATTGCCATTATCTAATAAAGATCTAAATTTACGCTAGTGCGTAAATTATTAAAAGGCATATATATATATATATATATATATATATATATATATATATATATATATATATATATATATATATATATATACAACCACATATGGAATACCTGGTTGAAAAATGGACCCAGGATGCCATTGTGAGTCTCCCCTTTACTTTTCTGTAGTGTGGAGGGTTGCCGATTGGCTCCAGAGTTCACCAGAAACCATTTTTCTTTCTTCCAGAAGAAGTACACACATTTAAATGTAAATGTCAGCGAAATGCAGAGCCTTCCTCTGAAGAAAATCAAAAGCTGTGATCACTTGCAGGCTTCAGAGATCAGGCAGCCTAATATGGTTGCTTGCTGCCATAAAAAAGTCCACGTGGATCTGTAAGTCCACGTAGGGCTATAAATAGAAGTAACATTTTAGAGCTTCTTGATCTAAGGAGAAATCCGATTTCCTTTTGGAGTCAAAAATACATTTTTCCCCTGATGGCAGAATTCGAAGTAGCTTAATTAGGGTTGGTGTTTTTTTGCCTTCTTTTGGATCAAGAATAGGAAGGTTAGATAGAAGGGTTGAACTTGATGGATTTAGGTCTTTTTTTCAACCTTATATACCTTATGTAACTATGGATCAGTGATTATGATGTTTCCCCAAAACCTCCCTCCCACAATAAAAAGTATAAATTAGCTTAAGGACACAAAATGAGGAAATAAACTGAAGACTTTTTTATTTTTTTATTTTACCAGTATATCATGTGGACAGATGCACAATATCTATCTGCCTAAGTGCCTATGGCAGATCACGGTCCTGTTGCCTATAAACTAATTCTGGATCAGGAATTGGGCTAATCTGTTTATAATAACCATCTGTAAATGTTCCAGTGCATGTTTTTTTTTATTTCATATAAGCCATATTATATAGTTAATTCAGAGCTAAGTATATTATTTTTAAAGTGCCCCTGTCTTCCATTGTTTATTGCAGTTTGAGCTTGCAAGTCGACAGGATGATGTTTACAGCCAATATATTAGCACAATTATTTAGCCTATAAACAAGATCTGTGCCCAAATGCCTCGCTGCTATTTAAAGTGTACCCCTTAATGCTTCAAATGATGCATTGTCTTATATATATATAATTTCTTTTTATTTTATTAAAGTGTTTATGGCTTTATCTGTTATATTACTCAACAATTTGGGGTGTATTTTTTAAGATGAGAGTTTATAGGAGCGTTGGATGCAACACACCGACTCGGTTATGCTTTATAAATGGCCCACCTTGCCGAGTTGCTTACGCAAGAAGAAATACGCTTGCCCTTTGTGATAGAATCAACCAGCAAGATGTCCGATTTAATCATGCATTGTACAGGGCAAAACAAGCTCTTCTTATGGTATTAAGAGCACCGTGATTGGCTCTATTATAATGATGTACTGGAATAAGGCAGTTTTCTAGCAAATGTTCTTTTTTAGTGAATATGCTCATTTGTTTTTTTAAGACACCCATCTGTATATCAGTCTAAATGTAGAAATAGGCAAGATTGGGTTCCGGAAACATGAGTAATTGACATGTTGCTGATTGTGTTACTGATAGTGATAAAAGAACAGGCTTTGACATGTGTAGCCATGCAGGGTTTCAATCCGTGCATGCGGATGCAGAAGGTTGCCTAGCAACACCCTTTTCCCACCTCTGGCAGTCTCTGTGAAGCGATGCTCTAGATGAACACCGCGTTTATTGGTTGCTAGGCAACCTGACCTATTTTCCCTGGTTCATCCCAGGGTGTTAACTGAAACCGAACTGATGTCTTCATTCCTGATTAAAATTGCAGAAATGGAAAGTTTAATATACACTCATACGTAAAAATCCAGATCCCACCACCACCACCTTGATAACTATTAGCATCGCCATCCATGGCTACACCGTTACAGTAGTATTTGATCAGTCCATACGAATGAAAGCAAACATAGATTTATATGAAATAAAAAAGAACGTGCCTTGAACTAATGCATACACGCTAAATGAGCAATAATTGTAAGAATTTGTGGATTCTGGGATTTTAAGAGGAATAGCAAAAAAACAGTTTTTCCATGTTACTAAATAATGAAACCCTGAGCTGTCTTATCCATACCAAGGGGCTGGAAATATGCTGACATCAGGAAATGCATAGGAACTTCATTTTAATGTTTGTAAAATTCTCTCAGAAATGCCATACAGTTCCCTGAAAACAATGGAAAATAACGATTTTAATCACGATTTTAATGAATCTGAGATTGAGCCACCATTACAAATAATTTAGGGCTGTTTGGCTTTTTATAGGAAAAGATCTCTGTAAGTCACACTATTTAGTTTCCTCTAAAAAGGCAAGCCGACTTGTTATCCATGTGATCCCTACTTTTTTTTTCTTCTCTGCGGTCAGTTTCTGATGTAATATTTCAGACTGCCTATGGATTGACAGTGATGTCACATATACAGCAATAAACATATTGTTCTAAAAGTCCTCCAGAAGGCATGTCTTCAGTTACGTATTTAGTAGTTAGATGCCTTTTTAGCTAATTTAGATGTAGAGTTTCGTGAGGTTTGAAGACCTTAGAAAACCAAATGCAAGATATTTTACCCATCATTTTTATTAACATTCACTAGTCTTACCACAAGGGGGCGACGTACCACCATTAAAATTCACTTATGCTCTACAGTATTACGCAGATACTCAATAAACACAATATTAAGTAAAAGATAAGGATATCTCAGATTATGCTGTCTACCAATTAAAATGAAGAAGAAAAGAAATATCCCAAACAGGCATATCGATATATTGCCTGTGAACCATGGAAGGCGGTGAGAGGAACCATCCATGGTAGTAAAACTTTGCCTTTGTTACTGAATTAAAAAAATAACAACATCCCTCAATAGATCTCTAGAGTTGCCTGCTTGGGATTTTGCTTTGTTTTATCTTGATCCGTGTGACGGCTTGAGGCAACAACTACTACAGTGGGGTTGATGCCAACTGACAATGTTTGGGCCACAGCCCTTGTCATCATCATTTGTATCTTTAATGCAAAGAGGTGTTTAACGTGAAAACTGTTAAGGCAGTAGTTTGCTAAACATAAGAATTCCAATCCCTATATTATTAACTGGTAATCATTTTATGTCATGGCCGACTCAAAAAGGTTCATTTGTGTCTGATATCCTTAATAAGAAGTTAAATACTTGGACAGGCGTGCAGTCGCGCTGCTGGCTTCCTATGAGACGGCATAATAGATTCAGTAATAGATGGGTAACTTGCCTAGTAATGATCATTTCATGCAGTGTGTTTTCTGGGTATACTAGCGGGCAGAGCTGGTCGCTAACAGTGCAGCACCCATAAGCCGCTTTTGATGAAAATATACGCTGCCAGTACAACAACAAGCTTCTGGTATAGCTGGGACTGGCAGACCTTGGTGTGATTTAATACAACTGGGCTTAGCTGGTGAGATTAAGATTTCAAATCAGTCCACTATGCATTTTGAAGGGCCAGCCACTGTGATGGACTAGGCTGGCCCTGCACAATGCATAGTTAAATCAATGGAATGGTTTTCAGGAAACTTTCACAATTTCTCTGTACATCTTATAGGACCAAATCATCCCTTATTATAGTCGGTATATTCAATAGTTTTGTAGTAACGTTTCATTTAATGCTTGTGTTGACCTTTACAAAGACTACTGATTGTTGAAAATAACTGTATATTGCCTTAGGATACAATATTGTTATTTGCATAGCTCATTTGGGATATTTTGCTACCCGGCCAGTGGTTCTTTAGAAATGTGCAGATCACCTTTACACTTGGAACCAGGGGAGGGCTGGCAGCCTAAGGCCTGGGGGGCAAGTCAAGTGAAGTGGCCCGTTGTGCCACAAATCAGCCCACCATACATGCCCATCTTTTCCTGAACGCATATTCATTATAAAAAGACAAATATGATTCAAATGTGGTTCAACATAAGTAAATTTAATAGCAACAAAGGATGGTAAAAAAAAAAAGCAAAACCTAATGTCCCCCTGATGCTCAGCCAGTTAAATGCCCCCCATGATACTGGCTGAGGATTATGGGAAGTATAGTACACAGCAGCAGGAAAATTGTAAAGGCTAATATGAGTACCCTACCAGGATCATACCTTAAAGTGGGCTGATTGGGGACAGAGCTGACACTGAAGAGCTGAATGGGGACAGCAATGACATGGGGGGGGGCTGAATGGGGACAGAGGTGACATTGGGAGGGTCTGATTGGGGACAGAGATGATACTGGGAGGAGCTGATTGGGGACAGAGGTGGCACTGTAGAGCTGAATGGGGGCAGCAATGACACGGGGGCTAAAGGGGGACAGGTGACACTGGGAGGGCCTGATTGGGGACAGAGATGACACTGGGAGGAGCTGATTGGGGACAGAGGTGACACTGGGAGGGTCTGATTGGGGACAGAGATGACACTGGGAGGAGCTGATTGGGGACAGGTGACAGTGGGGAGCTGAATGGGGACAGCAATGACATGGGGGGGTCGAAAGGGGACAGAGGTGACACTGGGAGGGGGCTGATTGGGGACAGAGGCGACACTGGGGAGCTGAATGGGGACGGCAATGACATGGGGGACAGCGATGACATGGGGGGCTGATTGGGGACAGAAGTGACACTGGGGACACACTTACATATACATACACACACACACATACCTATTTTTTGGTTTTTAACGAATACAAAAAAAATACTATATAGCTTGTACAAAAATAAATTTTACTAACCTTCTACTTCCACTTTTGGGGGGTTTCGTCTAGACCTCCATCCCCTGGTAGCAACAGACTGTTTTCTATGTATACAGGATGTCACTGACACGACATCTGGTGCTCCAGCAGTCTGAGTGCGAGGGGGCGGAGCTTTCACCCCTCACGCTGCTCCCATCACTATGCGGCCATCAGACTGCTGGAAAACTGATCTAAACGGCCGATGCGTGCTGATGCCACCGGCCGGAGCTACTTTAATACTTTTTAAAAAAAAATGTAATATGGCAAGTCGGATCGGCTATTAAATGGAAAAAAAAGTATTAAAGTAGCTCCGGCCGGCGGCATCAGCACGCAGTGGCCGTTTAGATTAGTTTTCTAGCAATCTGATGGCCGCATAGTCATGGGAGCAGCGTGAGGGGTAAAAGCTCCGCCCCCTCGCACTCACCTTTCACCCCTCACGCTGCTCCCATCACTTGGCGGCCATCTAATCTAAACGACCGCTGGGTGCTGATGCCGGCGGCCGGCGCTACTTTAATACCTTTTTTATTTAATGGCCGATCTGGCTTGCCATATTACATTTTAAAAACAAAAGTATTAAAGTAGCGCCGGGCGGTGGCATCAGCACCCAGCGGCCGTTTAGATTAGATTTCGGGCGGCCTGGGGGGCAATTGCCCCCCGGCCCAGTCCGCCCCTGCTTGGAACCACATGTATTGAACATTGTGCTGATGATTCTAGTTAACCAGTCATTTCATCACACACTTAAGGATGCCAGAAGAGAAGATCAGCCCCACTGGGCAGGACTGGCAGAGTTTGCTTCTTTCTTATGTACCCCTTGTAAAAGTGTTTGAGCCATCATACTTTTGCGTCCCCTGGCCTGGGTTAAACGTCCATACAGCCGGCCAAGTATCTAGCTGACTACGTACTTGCCCACTGTCCCACGCTTCGAGGACTGCATGTGGTGGCGAGTGGATGTGAATAATCTGCCGCCCAGAATCCCTGTGATTTTATTTTTTTTTCTATTCCCCTTTGTTTCCTCTGTTTAAATCGTGAGTTCTTCCACCGTTTATCGGCACGCCCCCACCCACTCTTCCTTCCTATAATGTTTTAATAGTTTGGTAAGTGGAAGATTCCTATTAATCAAAAGCGTATTACACCTCATTAGCCGTGCTACACACTCAGTTAATTTCCCAATTACCCTCTGACAGTAACAAAGCAGAATGAGGTCCCTGCTCTTATTCATCCTGTCTTTGCAGCGTTTGCCTTATTCTATAGTGCCAGTTTAGTCATGCAGTGGAAGTTTAATGTAAAGGAACGGTCACACGAAAACTGGAAGATAGAGAAATCATCACCTAATTACAAATTATTTCAAGGGTGACGGTAAAGGGTGTTGTGAACAATTCGCCAATTAGTTTATATTTCAGTGGTACTGTGACAATTTATCAAAAGGAGGAATATTTACATTTTTACATACACTACCATTCAAAAGTTTTGGGTCTCCTAGAAGTTTCATAAATACAGTGTAGACAATGTTGGAAATGATTATTGTATCTGGAAACGGCTTTTTAATGGAATATCCTCATAGGCGTACAGAGGCCCTTTATCACTCTCATCACTCCTGTGTTCCAATGGCATGTTGTGTTTGCTAATCAAGTTTAAGTTTAAAAGGCTAGTTGATTGTTAGAAAACCCTTTTGCAGTTATGTTATGGGTAGAAATTTCCATGAAAACAGGTCAGTGACCTGAAATTTTGGAAGAGCAGTGTACAGAAGATCTTTGACATTTTATCATTTCAACAATAAAAATGTCAGTCTCGATTTACTGAGAGGGTGATGGATAAGTGGAACAGTCTCCCAGCAGAACAATTGGCTCACACTTGTCCCTCATGACGAGCCAGATCTAGTAAGGCTCATGCGCCGGCTTGCTGGGTCTGGCTTTTCTTGAGGGACAAGTGAGCCAAAATAGAACTGAGAAAAGCCCTTTATTAACTGTTCTATGGGTTCTGTAGTCCGATAACATTCTATGTCTTTGTAGGGTGATCCAACTCAGTTGTGCCGGCAGTTTGCTCGGCTTCAGCCCGCCATGGCTTATACTGTGCCGCTGCCATATTTCCCTTTGTAGTTTGAGGGTTTAGTAAGTCATTGTCTCTCTCTCTCTCTCGGGTCTATACACTTACGCTGCAGTTTGCAGGAGTGTTTATTTGTAATGTTCCCTGATAGCGCTACACATTATGACAGATGAAACGTTCGTCTTACGAGTTATGAAATTTCCCCATTAGTGAGAATCGATCTTTTCTTAATGCGATGTTAATGTGTTTCATCCCTCTAACAAATGCCCTAAAGTCCCCCGATACGGATCTTCCAATATTACTTGTAAAGGAGTCAATATGATGCTTTGCTCAAAAATAGATCTTAAGGCATCGACAATTTCTATTGTCCGTAAAAATTGTTAATGTTCATAACAAAACAGGAAATCCACCACTATCCAGCCTGTAGCCGACACCTGAGATAGCCCGTGATTCATTGCAGCCGCTACTTCTTTTCATCCGCTGCTGTCTTCTGTTTTGGGAGATACCAGCCCTTTCATGGCTATATCAATAAATCAGAGCGAGTTCCTTCTAATTCTTTGCTTTTAATTACACATTATTTAAGACCCGACGTAAAATGTCATTCTCTCTACACATGGTTAGTCCCCGTAGGAAATATGTTTGAAGCAGGTCTCTCCCGTGTATGTAGTTCTTGCATTAGGAAGGACGAACATAATCTTGCTTTGTGTACTTGTATCTGTCCCAGTACACCTCGCATAAAACCTAATCACCCATTAACTACATCGGTTTAAAGGTGCTGTTCCACTTACACAAAACATTCATTGCACTCATGCACGTGCAAATGGGCTTTGAAAAGAAAGACCAAATGCCACCAATACGTTCCCAACAAAAATGTATGTGGCAAAGATTAACTTGATTAAAGAATTAATTCCTGGAAAGGCTTGGGCACTCGGCAGTACCAGGATTATCTAATGCTGTATTTAGTTAGAAAAGTGTTAAAGGTGCTCTCCAGACGTATTCTGCAGAACCCCCTCCATATACATCCCCCCCCTTCATCTGTGACACAGCAATACATATATATCTATAGACTCTAATATGCATACTTTTTTTTCTAGTTATAACGGCAAGATATTCATATTTGGTGCGTATGTATGTTATTTATAATGTCCTGTTACGCACTATGGTTTTGTAACTTCTTTCTTCTCCCTTATCAGGTGGTGGCCAATGCTGTGGCAGCTCTTTCTGAGATCAGCGAGTCCCATCCGAATAGTAATCTGCTGGACCTGAATCCCCAAAACATCAATAAGTTGCTGACAGCCTTGAATGAATGTACCGAGTGGGGTCAGATCTTCATCTTGGATTGCCTGTCTAATTACAATCCCAAGGATGAGAGGGAGGCTCAAAGGTAAATCCTACTTGCTTGGTACCTCTATACTGTTGCGTAATCAGTATGTACAAGTGTGTGATATATTACGTTATTATTATTTATTATGTTATTACGACCTATCAATGTATTTAACTATTGCAAAGCTGGCTGCTAAAATACGTTTTTCTTAGAGAAACTGGCTATTTTTTAATGAAAAAAAATGTGAACTGAGTAGCAATTTTCCCTTTTTTTCCCTCAAGCTATGGAAAAGTGCTTAGATTAAGGAGAACATTTTGAGGTAGGACTACATGAGCCTGCAACTAGGCTTCAAGTAATTGCACTAATTGCCAATAAATAAGTGGATGGATGGCATTGCGGCGAGAGTTGCTTTGTAAGGTGCAGTCTCTTTGCTGATTGTGCCAAATGTTTTGTGACAAAAATGAAGACTTTTTTTCGCTTTGTCTAGCATCTGCGAGCGTGTCACTCCTCGGCTGTCCCACGCCAACTCTGCTGTGGTCCTCTCAGCGGTTAAGGTTTTGATGAAGTTCCTGGAACTCTTGCCCAAAGACTCTGATTACTACACCATGCTGTTAAAGAAGCTGGCGCCTCCACTGGTGACCCTTCTTTCAGGAGAACCAGAGGTGCAGTACGTGGCTCTGAGGAACATAAACCTCATTGTCCAAAAACGGTCAGTAAAATCCTGCTATTGTCTTATCTAGCATTTCTCAACCATGTGCAGCTGCCTCTAAAAAGATCCAGGTGATTCCTCCCTATGCCTAAAGTGCCACATTGTAAGGCTGTCCAGCGTCTTCACATGTGAAGCAGTCTAATTAATCGGCTAATAAAACCTAGTTTACATTTCCTAAACTTCTGAAGGATGCTTTTTTGGCTTCTTGCGTCGCAATAAATACCCTTTTAACCCAGAGTATACTCTCTTCTACGGTTTCACTTCTCCTGTTAAGATGAAATTCCTGGGCCGCATGTCTTAGTATCTCACCGGCTTCATGTTGATTTAGCCATAGTGTTTCTGAGACTTGATTGCTTTCATTTCCACTACATCAATAACCGTATACAAATTAGATGCTAAGTATTCTCTGTGTTGCCTCTTGGTTGATCTGCTCTCCTCTGAATTGTTCATGGCACATTAATTTCCTCCCATCCTCCTGTTTTCAGGACCTTCTTATTTATGGCCGGGCCGCTCAATTCCGGCGATAAATAGAATGGCAGTGATTATTTTGTAAACTGTGGACTTTCGGGCCTGCTATATTTAATCCAGTATTCTCACTGGGATATACTGTCCTATTGCATGGGCTGTTGGTCTCAGAAAGTCAGACATTTTGGTAAACCTAATCGGAGCCCTACGACTACAAATCGACCATAATTGTAGGATTTATTTAAAATATAAAGCAGTTAATGTTCTGTTCTCTCCTAAAGATCAACAAACTGCATCAACATTAATATGAATTGACAAACTTTTTCTTTTTCTTCTTAACAGTCCTTGTATTCAGTTAGCTTTGTGCATTAACCCTTTGTGCATTTGGGAAGAGTCCTCCTCATTAGATCTACAGTACACGGGAAACGGCGTCCTACTTAGATCCTGTGGAAAATGATAAACCGCAGGAAATAAATACATTTTGTTATTAAAACACTTAATTGTGGAGCGGAGCCAATATATCAAAAGAATTGAAAAGAAAGTAGGTTAATACCTACCTAATGCAATATATCCTGTATTTTTAAAAAGGCATTTTCCTAGACATTGAACTCTAATTTTCTCAAAACCATATGTAACTGACTTTTAACTTTAGAATATCTAGTAGAATGCCCAAATATAAAAAGCTCTTTCGGTATACAATATGGATCTACAAGATTATTCCCTATATGTTGTATCTTGTCTATTGTTATTTGGCTTGGGAGTGTAGGGGTGTATGAGGAAAAAGGAAGAGAACTTCAGGATCAATTGATTAGGTAATGCAAAAAGATATAGAATAGTGTTTGACAGGAGCCATCTCTGTCATATTAGGTGTCTGAGAAAATCAATGTACGAGCAATCTGTATTGAACAATAAACGCATACTGTCTGCTTTATCTCAGGCCGGAAATTTTGAAACAGGAGATCAAAGTGTTCTTTGTCAAATACAATGATCCTATTTATGTCAAGCTTGAGAAATTGGACATCATGATACGACTGGCATCACAGGCCAATATCGCTCAGGTCAGTATCTGTTGGTAGCTAATATGTCGGTGCTTAGAAATCTGTATTCAAATGGGTTTAACGGGCCAGCTGAATACTTCCCGGCGGTGTGGGATATAATTGATAAGCACTAAACCTTTTAAGCGTTGATTTCACCTTTGCCTTCTGCCACTTTCTGTGGTACCATATTGGCTTGAATAAACTCCTCACCCTCCTATTGATAGGAATAATAATTAACAAATAATATCCTCGTTTTGAAAAGTGTCCGAATAACGACAGCCGGTCTATTTTTGGATCGAGTGCAGTACTTGGTTTGGATCGAAGCTTCTGTAGTGCCTGTATATACATTTTCCCATGCTGCAAATTCTCTCAGTGATATGCATCAACTTGCATGATTAAAAACCCACCTGATGTGTATTAAATTCTAATCTTCAAAAAAACATAAACCAGCAGGGCAGAATTAAGGAGATGATCTAACTATTTATTCATTTTTATCAGAGATAATTAATAATAAAAAAAAAAGTTGGTTGCAATGTGGTAGCCACTGTTTAACCTAAATATCGCAATGCTTATAAACGTTTTACAGGTGTTGGCAGAGCTGAAGGAATATGCTACAGAGGTGGATGTGGATTTTGTCCGTAAGGCTGTCCGTGCCATAGGCCGATGTGCCATCAAAGTTGAGGTAAATCATAGAATGATGGTCTCTTGCAGACCATAGTTTAAGTAACCTTATGTGAGATAAGTTATATTCATAAGCAGCTTTTGCCTCCTAGCAATCTGCAGAGCGCTGTGTGAGCACCTTACTTGACCTTATACAGACCAAAGTTAACTACGTGGTGCAAGAGGCAATTGTGGTCATCAGGGACATTTTCCGCAAGTACCCGAACAAGTATGTGTGCCTCAAGAGGACATTCCTCTTATTCCGTATGTTTAGTTATTTAAGTTGACCATCGATGTTGTGCATTGTCGTGAAGTTAGAACTTTCTTTGACATGGTAGCCTCCGTCCAGGTGCCCCAAGTTTATTTTCCCCTGTGCTTGTCCTAGGTACGAGAGCATCATTGCCACTCTGTGTGAGAATCTAGACTCTCTGGATGAGCCAGATGCCCGCGCTGCCATGATCTGGATTGTTGGAGAATACGCAGAGCGCATCGACAATGCAGATGAGCTGCTGGAGAGTTTCTTGGAAGGATTCCACGATGAGAGCACACAGGTATGATATGACATCTGCTACCATCTCAAATATATGGAATCTAAAATTTTCATTTTATAACCCTGCTTGTAATAGTTGGATGGGCTTATACGACTTACTGAACCTAATGCTGTCTTGTTTAAATTTTGCCCCTGTGGTTTCACCCTGTGCACTGTTCAGGAATGGAAAGCTAAATTGTACCAGATTGGGTTGGTTAAATGTCTTTTCCTACCAAGACTATTACAGTTGGGTCCCTGATATACAAACACTAGATAAATTCACAAATGCACGTCTTGGTATTACCTTAAACTTCTTTTGGGCAGGAGGCCTGTTATAAATTGGTACATGCTAGGGTTACATTGAGGTATGGAAGCATAAATAAGTACTGTAGGAAGCTCTCTTGACATAATGATTGGGGCATCCATTACTGATGACTGGACTACTACGGTGTGTGACAGCAGTGTCCGACTTATTCGCATCAGCTGTTTGTTGGTGACTGAATGCACATTATTCATTTATTATATTTAATGCATTTGTTTGAGCTGGAACATACTCCAAGTAGCTAGGGGCAGTGTAAGTGGTCTAGTCCAGTATGATGGAGAACTGCTGGCTCTGTGACCTTCCTACATTATAGGTTATACGACCGATGAGAGGTGTTTTGACTTTGTACCATTCTTCTTGATTTTTAGCACACTGACAATTAATGTAACATGCCTGTCTCCACATTGGCCATGCCTTATTAGAAACTTGACTATCCTGTTTATATTTTAATGTGTTGTGGTAAAACTTTACTAAAAAGATTTTAAATAAATGTAGCCCCTGTCCCTTAAGAAATCATGTTTTGTACGTACAGTGTAACAATGGTACCCTAAAGGCACATTTTGTATTATATCACCCAATATATCACTTGGTGTTAGATTTAAGACTTACAATTGAGGTGTTGCCCAAAAAAGGTTTGCGTTCCATGCTTGCCAAAAACTGTATCGGAGGATGAATTTAGCAGGTTGATGCCTCTGGCCCGAGTCAATGGAAATAACTGAACCTGAATCATGTATTGTGTCGTTTTCTGTAGAATAGGAGCAGTAACCTTGTAAACACTTCAGATGTTGTTGAGCTACCACACATGCACATGGCAGATGATCATGGGAGGTGGTATTCAAGGATAAGTGTAGTAAATCCCTTAAGCGCTAATAACATAACTGCTGTAAAACTTTAATGCAAGGGTATGTCACTGCTGACACCCACAGAAGTTCACTTGAGGACAGGAGAACCTCAGGAGGGTCTTTCTAGACCCTGCTGGCTGCAATAATTGCTATTGGCAATGCTGGGCTGTGGAGCTCTGCTTGCTGATCACATTGGCACAAACAGATCAGGAGGAGCAGAGGGAGAAAAATAGCTTCTCCTTATAAAAATGATATCGATAAATAAGAGAAAAAATGAAATAATAAAAATTATAAATTGTGGTAATTGGGAGCCCAGTGATGTCCCCAAGAGGGCAGCAATGTGCCCTTCAGCCTCTCCACTAAACGTGAAAAAATAAATCACTATTCCTAAACTCTTAAGCATATTTAATGTGGGGTCATAAGCAAAGCATGGATGTGGCCCTCTGGAACATAAGATTGTTTGTGGGATATGACTGTAATCAGTAGAAGTTTCTGAGTATAAATTGGGTCATTGTTCAGCTGTGGCACTTATTTTAGTATAGTTGAACTATAGTTGAACTATTATTACTAGTAATCATTATGTTTTATGAATTTCTATTGTTCTGAAAGAATACCCTACTTCTCCTCCTAAACAAAATGACAACAACAAACCTATAGTAAAAATGTGGACACCCCCGAGTATGAAGGTGTTAACATTTTACAGCACTCACAGTGTTATTAGTGTTTAAGGGCTAAAAATAAACTTTAAACAATATCTATATATATTTTATTGTATTTTTAACTGCAATGGTATTTTACTAATGGCTATTGCACATAACAACACCACAGTAGGGTAAATAAGATTGTAACGTGCCTCTAAAATAAATCAGCAGTGAAGATTTGTATTGGCCCTAAAATTTCTCATATAGTATTCAATGTTCTGCTTGAGTAAAAGGACTGTTATTAAAATGCAAATCCCCTTTTCCTTTTCAACAGACCGCTCTAGTGTTTAGTACGTCCAGATGAATCTATAACATAGTTGTTAGTGACTGTTGTAGTATGTAGATGGGAGTAATTGAAGCCCAAGTTAGCGGAGCAGATCGTAACAGATATTCATTAGTCCAGGACTGCTCTGAATATATTTGATTGCAAATGACATGATTGTTTCTGCAGCCATGGATATTAAGTGAAGATGAGATTTATTAAGGAGACTCTTTGCAAAAAAAATGGGGACAAGGCTACGATGGCTTGTTTCACTCTGCTGTACAGGGGCACAGCGATAACTGTTGTAGTGTCATTCCTGGATGTCCACGAAAGGCTTCATCTTAAAAGTGTTTAATATGTGTAGACTTGTCACTTTTCCCAAATATTATATATATATATATATATATATATATTTGGAAATAAATGTTAGCTATTGTTTTATATAGCGTCATCATATTCCTTAGCGCTGAACAATGGGTAGACAGGACATATATAGTAGTATATATAACAAAATATAATTTGATTTAAATAAACAGGTGAGGAGGGCCCTGCTTACAATCTAGAAGGTGTTAGGATGTATTGCACAAGAGGTAAAAGTACCACTGTTAGGGGTGGACCAGCCTCACTAGTATAAGTATTGCAGGGTAGGATAGAAGGAGATCATTGTATGAGGGGAGAGACCGGTTAGAAGTGTATATAGAGATGAGTGAGGAGATGTAAGTAGGGGAACCGCTATGAAGAGCTTTGAAAGTAAGACTCAACATTTTGAAATTAATCCTAAGGTGCACAGGCAGCCGCCTGGCAGAGGGGAGAGGTAATTGATGGTGGATTGTAGAGGGGCGAGACGGGTATGTGGGACACCAGCTAAGACAGAGTTACAATAATCAAGATGGGAGATAATGAGGGCATGGACAAGAGCCTTAGTGGTATCTTGTGTTGGGAAGGGACGGATGCGGACAATGTTTTCAAGATGGAGACTGCTATTTTTGAGACAGACTGAATGTGGGGGTGAACGAAAGATCAGAGTCAAGATTGTCACCAAGGCAGCGAGTGTGAGGGAACGAGGAGATGATTGCACCATTTATATTAAGAGAAACTGATGAGTTTGGGAATGTTGGCATCGGAGGCAGGGGATCTGAATATATATGTAATATTTGTGAATACACCAATGTGGGGTAACTATCTTACTTTGTTTTTTTCTCCCATTTTGTTAAGTTAATATATGTCCTAATTTGAATGTACATTAATTAGACTTCTTCCCGAACAGGCTATATGTAGTTTTAGCAAATGTATTATTTAGTTATTCTAGTACCTGGCATGAATACAGTTCTCTTGTAAGTATTTGTAACGTTTCCATCCTTCAAATTTCTGTCATATTAGGTGCAGCTTACTCTGCTGACTGCCATTGTCAAACTGTTCCTGAAGAAGCCATCAGAAACACAAGAGCTGGTACAGCAAGTCCTGAGCCTGGCTACACAGGTATGGTCACTAATGCAAGGTGGGGGGGCGCTTCTGTTGTGTCTTCTGTGCGGTCAGATGGTACATATACCGGTAGATATATTCCACAGAAATAAAGTTGTAAATATCAGTGTGCTATTTTGATGACAAGGCGTCAGATGCCTTAGGAGAGCTCTCTTGCTACAGTGGAACTTAATGTGTGTCATATATCTCTTTCTGAAATGCTAGAATGATTACTGTGAGATAGATCCTCAGAATTTTCCCTTGGGAGTTGAAAGTGCCGGCGCTGGTCGCTTAGCCGGAGATGTCCCCAGCCGGCATGTATTGTTGAACACGCAGAAAATGTTATTATGCAGTGCCGCTTTGTACAGCGCATTATACCCAGCTGTGTTGTGCCTGTGGCCCCCTGCTGCACATAATAAGTGGTTTGGGTTAACTGGCTATTTATCAGCTCTTGGCATTTATTTAGCTCTGGGGAGGATATTCAGTGTTTTCCTAACTGAGCAGCGTGGTGCAATGCAGAATGTACCGGACCAATTCTCCTGTGCAGTAATCTTTCAACATATATGTCTGTTTCGGACGTTTGGGTAATTCTGCACCTGGGCTGCTCACCTAAAATACATAGATGTTCAAAGTATAGATACCTTAAACCTTTAGTAAGAATCACAAGTCCTTTAATTTCTAAGGGGAAACAGTTCTTGAGCAACAATGTTCCTGAACAATTTATAATATTGGAAAGTATATACAGGGCTCTACAAACCCGAGGGGGCAGGTTGCCATGGCAACAATAACAAGCACTCCCTGCTACCTAGGGTTTTGCAAGGGAGCTGAACTTAGCACTGAGGTACGTGTTGTACCCTGCATCTAGTGGGGGCCCCCAAGACCAGCACTGTCCCCTACCCCATGTCTGGCATACCGTTGGGCCGACGTGCTGCTGAGTCTGTGTGAGGGGGATATGATGCCATTTTCTGGGTGCACAAGCAGCGAGGGAGCAGGCATATGTTAGTCTGGCTCCTACATTTTTTGGCTGCCTTCTAGAGCAAGACCAGATCCCTCTCTTTTTCTTGCCCAGTTATTTTCCAATCGTTCTAGCTTACATAATAAGCTGGTGTTTGGTATTTTTTTCCCATGGTTTTAAGAGGCACTTGGGACAAACATTATTTCAAACGTTCACGTATCACAAAACAGGACATTCTTTAAGTAAATCTTATGCATAAAACATGACACTATTAGAAGACAGAAGAGAGGATTTACCTTTATCCCCTGTTTCCTGTATATCAGTTTTTGAGCTGGTTTGTATCTGTATATTTACACACACACACCCACACACACACACACACCCACACACCAAAACATTTACAGCAACAAACATTAACATTGTAGTGAATCAGTCCACTATCCATTTCCATAATTTTTTCTTTTGCGCAGGTCTGGAACTTATAGTTTAGGCAGATGTTTATGTTCTGTGTACTAGTTCTCATTAATCATAGGTGAACGTTTTTGTTGTTTGAATAAATATTGGTGTCGTCTGTCTCGTAGGACTCTGATAACCCTGACCTGCGAGACCGTGGCTACATTTATTGGCGTTTGCTGTCTACTGATCCGGTAACGGCTAAAGAGGTGGTTTTGTCCGAAAAACCCCTTATATCTGAGGAGACAGACCTAATTGAACCCACTTTACTGGATGAGCTGATCTGCCATATTGGCTCTCTGGCATCTGTTTACCACAAGCCTCCTAATGCTTTTGTCGAAGGGAGCCATGGAGTTCATCGCAAGCACCTGCCTATCCAGCACGGGAGGTTAGTCTCAAGTTTTTTAACTCTAGACCTGTTCCTTTTTTTCTTAATGAAAGTAATTGGGTAAAGCAGAGCATGTCAAAACAAGATTGTCCAAACATTACATGATGGTGTTCCCATCAATTAAAATTGACTTTAATCACTTGCATGCGCGTTGATGCTTTTCATAGCTCATAAATATTTGTAATAGAAGACTAGCACGTAAAACATCTTTGTTGTGCTTTTTTTCCTTATTATTCTTTTTCTGATGAGGAAATGATCAACCCCACCATGCCATTCACCTCCCTCTTCCTGATTGGCTGCTGAAATAAAATGTAGTTTAAAACAAATTTACAGTAGGTAGGTAAAAATCTAAAAGTACATATCTCTTAAAAAGTGTTGTATTGTTTGTACTGCATACTGCACTGGGAACATTGCAAACAAATTTAACCCCTTAACGACAATTGCCGGTCCTGGCACGACACGGAAAAGCATGTGCTTTATGACAATTGACGTGCCAGGACCGGCACGTCTTTAAACAGGTGCAGAAAGCGATCTGTTTTCGCTTTCTGCACCCAAAAAACGTTGCTGAATGCCTCGACCTCGAGGCATTCAGCAACGCCGCGATCGGAACGAAGGGGCCATCTCTGGCCCCTCCACGGGGCGTCAACATCCGCCATACTTTGTATGGCGGCGGACGCCCGTTTTAAAAGCGTTTAGGAGGCGATCGACGATCGCCTCCTAAACTTAAATGGTGTCGCTGTAATGCCTCGATCAGGAGGCATCCAGCGACACCAAACACTTACCTTTCGATGGGCTGTGACCGCTCCGGAGTTGAAAAAAAATGTTAAATTTTTTTTTTTAAAAAGACAAAAAAAAAATATATATATATAAAAAATATATTTTTGTGAGCAAGTCCTAAAATTAGCATATTAGCTTAAAACAATTCTCGCATGGAAAGAGTTAAAATACTGGCATATTAAATGCCCGTGGGGTGTCTACTTTTAAAAAAGGTATGATTTGATGGGGTAAATTGAATTGGCCAGGTTCAACAACGTCCCAATTAACACCGGGGGAAGGATGGCCACACACCTAATTTCCAATTAGAAAAATGCACACGTACCAAATGTGGCCTTTTAGTTCCCACAAAAATGACAAACCCATGCATGTGGGGTATCACTGTACTCAGGAGATGTTGCTGAACACATTATGGGGTGTCGTGTGACAGCGGCATATACCAGGAGCTGTAAATTCATACATAAAGTAGGTGTGTGTGGGAAAAATACACACACAAAAATACTACTGCAAACTTTGAAAACATGCTGGTGGTAAAATGTGTGCATGCAAAGAGTTAAAATACCAGCATTTAAAATACCCTGTGGTGTCTAGTTTTGAAAAATATATGGTTTTGTTGGGCACACTGAAATGGCCCGGCTCAAAGATGTACCAAATAGGGCATGGGCAGTGGATCCCCAAATGCCAAAGTTCAACATTGAAAAATGCGCATGCCCCAAATGTGGCCCTTTTGCCCCCAAACGGCCAGGCAAAATCATTCATGTGAGGTATCGCTGTACTCAGGAGATGTTGCTGAACACATATTGGGGTGTTTTGTGATAGTGACATATACGAGAACTTTTTAATTCATACCTGAAGTAAAATGTGTGTGGAAAACCAAATGCAAAAAAATGACTACCACAAAGTTTGACAAAGACTGGTGGTAGATATGGTGCATGGAAAGAGTTAAAATACTAGCATTTGAAATACCCTGGGGTGTCTAGTTTTCAAAAATATATGATTTGATGGGGTAAATTGCATTGGCCGGGTTCAAAGATACCCGAAATGGCACATGGGGGGAAGAATTACCAGATTTGGAAAAAATGGCTTTGAAATAGCAAAACGCTACCTGTACTTATTGCCCCATAATGTGTAGAAAAAAGCAAAAAAACATAAAAACATTGGGTATTTCTAAACTCAGGACAAATAGTAGAATCTATTTAGCAGGTTTTTTCATTACCTTTTATAGATGAGTAAAAGATTTTTCAACTAAAAGTTAGAAACAGTCATTTTTTTCTAAATTTTTCACCATATTTTATACTTTTTTTAGTAGTAAATAATATGATACAATCAAAACAATGTCATCTAAAGAAAGCCCTTCTTGTCCTGAAAAAAACAATATCTAATGTGTGTGGGTTCAGTAAACGGGAAAGAAGAAAATTACAGCTAAACACAAGCAGCGCAGAAATGTTAAAAAGGCCATTGTCACGAAGGGTACAAAAAGTAAAATCAGCCTTTGTCACGAAGGGGTTAAAATAAAATAAAAATATGTAATGTTGTACAGCATGCATGTGGCCCTCTTGAACATACAAAAATATGTATTGTTCAGCGGTGACACTTACAGTATAGAAGAAAATTTAAGCAAGATTGCAAACATTTGATTTTTTTTATCTATTATCACCAATTATTCATTTTTTATGTATTTCCATTTTAAAAGAAGGTCCTACTTCTCCTGAACAAAATGATGTATAATTTGTGGGAAAGGGGAATGCATTAACAAACATATAGTAAAACAACGACAAAATAATATTTTGGTCCTTTGGTTATGAAACCCCCCGGGACTGACGGGGTTCAGAAAATTAAAACAACCCTGCCATTTTTCAAATTTTTATTTTTTTTTAACACTGGTTGCTAAAGCGCTGTGCTTGTGTACAACATTTGTTTCGGTAAAGTGGAGTAACAGGGTATTTATTAAATCCTCTTTGTCGGGCGATGGGGAATTTCATAAAATTGCTTTGTGATGGGCCGAGCATACAAAGTAGAAAAGCTGCCTGATGTCCGAGGTAAGCTCTTTACAGAAGCAAACGTCAGCACACAGAGCACTCGAGTCTAATCTGCAGATTCTTCTAGGCTGGTATCATAATTTAACACGGCTATCAAAATATTAAAGCCTATCTGCTTTACAGCAAACTGTCTGATGGAATCAGGCTCCGCATGATTGATTCCTTCTTACACGCAACATGATTTCTTGGAAAACATGTTTCATTCTTCGTCTTTATTTTGGAAAGTTTTGTTATCTAGTAAGAATATCTAATCATGTTTTAAGAATGAATTTATAGTACAGGGCAGATTTAATATTGCAATATAAGGTCAGAATATGAGGGAGTGAAGCACATGCTACGAAGACAACCCTGTAGGATTTCTGCAGAAAGGCTTATCTTCTCATAGGTGGGTTTAGAGATGGGCAGATTTAATTTTTCGTTCTCTTGCTAGAGGTGGGCAACCTATTGCCAAATATGTTTTGTTAATAGTTTCTTCTGGCGGTATAGAAGCTCTGCATACAAAACGACTTGACCACTTATATGGATCACTTAAAATGAGGGTGTAGCTTTAAGAAATTCCACAATTACTAAAATAGCAGTGATTTGTATCGTTTTCTTCCATATTTTATAAGTTGTTATTCCGATAGACGCCGTTGTGCTAAAAGGTGTGTTACTTTTTTGGAAAATGCAAGCATCCATTCACTTAATGGGTACAATGAATAATAACCACAAACCTCATTGGCTGCCTTCCCTATTGATGTCTGATCTTAGGTTTAGGTTGCCAAGTTTTTTTGTTGCGTCCCCCCTTAGTCTGCATTTGAGGGGGTCTATTCTAGCCTTTGTGGAATTGAAGGACTATTTTAGCGTTAACCAGCAGAAATGGCAGAAGGGGAACGTTAAGAGTCGGCAGATATTGAAGCTTTGAAATAAGTATTTTTGGTGAAAATTGGACTGAATATTACTTTTGATATATTCACAGTTACAATCCAGAATGTTAATGTTTCACAAAATTAGGCCATAGGGAAGATGGAGCGTTTTCCCCACAGCATTAAAAGAACAGTTGTCTACTCTATTTTTTTTTTTCCTTTTCTTTAGTCGATGTTCTAAGCTATTTTGCATCGACTACAGTGCATTTAATTGCAGGCATTTTTTGAGTTTTTGGAGTTAAGAAATGAGAATTCTGTATCATTAACAACTCCTCAGATGGCCTCTACTGAAAGCAGTAAGCATACTGATGTTGTTGGTTAACTGATGTGTTCTGCTTTCAGCAGAGATAGACAGAGAAGAAGGAAGATGACACGGAAGCCTAATTTTCTATTTCATTACGAAAGGAATACATGCGCTAATATGCATGCCATAAAATGTATTGGAGTCCATGCCTAAAAATAGGTCTGGAGTGGTCCTTTAACCCAGTGTCCTCCTCTACCCCACCATGGCTTCGCATCTCTAGCTCTACACCTGCAGGACGTTTGCATAGAATAAGTCATAGTGTTTACAAGAACCAGGATTGCAAATCCGGAGGGAAGCACACAGGAAATTGTTCACAACTTTGTAATACATTATAAATTGAACCTGCTGGGTTCAGCTGCTGCTGATTTCTGCGAAGCGCCTGACATTTAAATGTATAATTCTGTTTTGATGCTCTTATTTATTTCGCTTGCATTGCTGGAGGGGAGCAGTGGCACGCTGAAGAGGGTAACACTGTTTCATGCCTGAAGACTAGCGTGTATAGACTGCTGTAAGGTTTTATGTAAAGTGAATATGATACTATGTATCACACACAGGCCCGGACTGGCCATCGGGCAAACCGGGCGTTAATGAGGCTGCATAGGCCCAGTCAGTCCGGTCCTGCCGCGGGCCCGGTCGCAGTTGCTGCTTGCTCCGGCAACAATGTAAGTAGGGTGAGGGAGGGTGGTGCAGTGAGAAGGGGCAGAGGGGGGTTAGATAGTGAGAAATGGGAAGAGGGGATAGATAGTGAGAGGGGGTACATAGTGAAAAGGGGGAACATAGTGAGAAGGGTCAGATAAGATGGGGAGAGGGGGTAGTGTGAATGCGTATGAGAATGAATGAATAAATGTGTGGATGAATTGTGTGAATGCGTATGACAATTAATGAATTCATGTGTGGATGAATTGCTTGAATGATTTGTGAGACTACATTAATAAATGTGTTTATGATTTGTGTGAATGAGTAAATGCAAAGATGGTACATGAAGGGTGGGCTTTAACAATAAATAAATAAATAAATAAATAAAAATGGGCTTCTCGGGCTTAAATGCCCGGGCCTATTTTTTGTCCCAGTCCGGGCCTGATCACACAGTACACTTTTGTTTTTGGGGCTCTTTAAACATTGCCACAGAGCAAAATAATATTAAATAAATAGATTAATCCAGTTTTGCTTACTCTACTTTTATTAGCATTGATATAGGAGACAGCCCAGTGGGACCCGCTCCATCTGCTGCTCTGGAGCAGCCGCAGGTCATCCCCTCACAGGGAGACCTTCTTGGTGACCTCCTTAATTTGGACCTGGGACCACCAGGGAATGTGCCACAAGTGTCCACTATGCAGATGGGAGCAGTGGATCTTCTGGGAGGAGGACTGGATAGCCTGGTAAAGGAATTATTTACTTTTTTCATTTATTCAGCATTAGGTACCTTTTTTATATTGACCAAGTTGGCATAGCTCTTCATTGCAATGTAGGTTGGTGTATCAAAATTAGTTGGAGTATGTCTGTTTTATATTAACCATGTTATTTACAAGATTATGTGTCTAAAACATTTGACATCTGCCTAAGAAATTTCTAACACACCTAGCTCCATGCATCATGTTTCTGATGTTATTTTCATTGGGAATATATAAATAATAAAATGCATTTTAGGGAACTTTATGCTAATAGGCAGAGCATAATAACTGGGTTTTTAGCCTTAAAGCTGACAGCTTGATATTTTCTAGCTGTGTAGGAAGTCACAATGCTTTAGTTAAAGTAAGCCATGTCCCTTGCAACAAGTATGCAGATATGTGCTCCATTCCTTAGGGACAGCTAGAACTTCCTTGGCTACACAGGGGGTTAAGTCATAAATATCACATGCCATGATGCCAGCAGCTGTTCCTTTTTTGTGTATGTGTCTGGAACATTGTGTCCTCACCCAAACACTAGAAGCAGTACCCATGCTGATGTAATAAGGACATCAGCAAGTTATCCTCTGCTGGTAATTGTCAGGGCTGAAAGAGTGGCTGTTTTAGGCGCTGATTGCTGCTTTCAATAGCTCAGCTGTCTCTCTGCTGACAGTGACCTCTCTGCTTCTTTCCCTTCTGTGTCCCGCCTACCGCTGCAGATGGGAGAAGATACTCAATGGGTAACTGGTTATCACTCAATAGCGTTCTGATAGACCTACAATATGCTTCTCTTCTTTTTTCATTGGCAATCATTAAAGACCCTTAATTCTTCTCATCAGGCAGCCCTCGTGCATGGTCATTAACATCAAGATATCACAAGCACCCAGCTTAGCATCTTGAACAGCCGTTCCTTCCCTCCTCTTCAATTTGTTAAAAGGGGTACCATGTGTGACATGTCTTCCTATGTCTCTCCCCAATCTACACATGCAATTATTTTGCTATAATGATTGCTTATTGAGTATTTTTTCTTCCTGTACCCTGTCTCACCTCTGACCTGACCCTTAAACTGTTCGTTTAGCAATGGTTAATTTTTGGCGAGGCATTTTTCTTTCTTGCAATCAATATGTAAATAGGGCATAGTCCAACCTTTCCTTAAAGTGGCCACATAATTTTTTACAAAGGTTTTTTTCCTTTGTTAAATTTTTTAATTTCTTTTCCTTTGACTGTGTAATGTCCCTGACCTACAATTTACATAACAATGCTTGTTAAAGTATGTTGTAAGTACGTTAACATGCATTCTTCCAAAACAAAAAAGCAACATAAAAGCACATACTTTGTGCAGAATGTTTGGCTGATTGAAGCAGTCAGTCAATGGCAGGAAAGCGTTCCCATTCAGTGGCAGGATTTTCCACCATGCGCACCGGGGTCTGAACAGACCCCGTCCCCAGCTTTCCCCAAGCTAGCTCTGGTGTGAGTATATCACGTACAGGGTGATGTGCTCCGTCGAACACATCTCCTGCAAGACATTTATCCAAGGCATGAGAATGTAAAGGGATCACATAGTTCCATGTGCATTTAGTCAACCTAAAAAACGCAGCTACAGATGTAGGGCTGTAGTTCCCATCCTTTCCTGTGGTCTGACACTTGTGAGTCAGGAAAGCACTTCCATTGGGAGCTAGCCCTGGAGCTAACTGGTGATATGTATCACATGCAAGGCAATGTGTCAGGCTGACCACTTCTCCTGCAGTGAAAACAGCTGGACAATGGGGAACGGGCAAATGGGGGTGTTCTCCTGAATCCCCTCATGCATTTGCGGGAGGACCCAAGAAACTTTAAACTGACCTCTCAGCATTAATGATGGCTGGAGTGTCCTTTAACCACAGTCACAGCAGACAAAAGGGCTTGGTCACTGGTGGCTGTGAATGCAAAGGAGCCTTCAAGGCATTACTTCTCCCTGGTTAGTAGGACTGCATAATGCATTGAATACATCACAACCCCAGGAATATTGATAGTATACTCAGAACTATATGACCACAACTTTGTACCGGTTCAGTTAATTTATTTTTAAGCTTTTCCAGGCTGATGATTTTACTGCTAGAAACTAGCCTTTAGTGTTGTTTTATATTGATCTGTATTGACATATCTCTTCCCAGCTCTAAGAGACACTGGTTTCTAAACTGTAAATTGATTTGACCATCCTTGCTTACTGGTATTTTTTTTATTAATGTGCAATTTTATTACATTTCAATCTTTGCTTTTTTTCCACCATGATGGCTTTTCCATTGCCCTTATGGAACCATGTAGTGAGCCACAAAAGTAGTTTGAGCCTAGAGGGTGAAGGACTCGATAGAAAAACCTTGCATGTTATTAAAGTCAGGTGGTTAGTCATTTAAGATGGTCCTTACTGTATTTTCTTTTAGCTGGGAAGTGACCTTGGAGGAGGCATTGGTGGAAGCCCTGCGGTAAGCATGACATTTTGTTATTGTGTTATTGGGGACATAGTTGTCATAGGGCTATAAGCATTTTCTTCCTGTACAGCTTTCAGCAGTTGACAAAATTTAGTGCCCTTAATTACATCTTCATTTGCTATGTGGTTTTTTTTGCACCACTGCAAGTTAAAGCCCAATTTTCTTTGAGAATGTGTGTGGTGTTTTTTTTTTTTTATTGTTACATTACAGACATAGTGTCCACCATTATGAACATTTCCTCTTATCAGAATAGTCAGATGAATCATTTGTAAATTAAGACAGAGGTATTTTGTTCACAATAGTGCATCAAGGCAAGGACTAATGGTCTTATTACCATAGCAATAAATAAATCAAGTTGACATGAGCATTCCATTGGTTGCTAAGTAAATTTGTTATAGCTTTACTGAAGTTCTTGTGAGTGCCAAAAGTGGTCTGCTTGTGATTGAGCAGGAGATGAGAAATATGCATTTCTGCCTGGGGCTCTAAAGATGTCCATTGTCGAAAAATCTTCCCTCTATTTACATTTTTTTGACAGGTTGGGACAACCTTCATTCCTTCCTCGGTTCCTACAACGTTTGCTCCCTCGCCTACCCCAGCCGTGGTTAGCAGTGGCCTGAATGACTTGTTTGAGCTTTCCACTGGTATTGGCATGGCCCCCGGGGGATATGTTACACCAAAAGCTGTGAGTTGGTCTCATCAAATAATTAGTGAAACTGTATTCCATCTGATCCTAGAGAGCTGTTTTCCTTATTGTTCTGGGATTGATCAGTAGCAAATTATTTTTTTTTAAAATGCATTACATAATTTTATTGCAACCCTGAGTGAGAGTTTGAAGAATTTTCACCTTGACTGCCTTTTTAGCTCTAGAAAAACTGACGGGCAAATATATTCCAATCTTACTTAAAGTCTAACCCCTCCTAATCAACATGGTATCCATGCTACTGAAAAAAAAATGTCCCAATCGCAGGTTCTGTATCATTTAGATTACCTGGCAAATGCCAGGGATGGACACATTGATTCAGGCAAGCTAGACTTTGGACACGGCTTGCCAAGCTGGATCCCAGCCACACCATGTGAGCATCACGCCAAACTTCCCACAAGACCAGCCAGACTTGCTCACTACATACATAAGCTGCCTTAACAACTGTAAGACATGGTCCTTGAAAGCCGATTCGCAAGTGTAACTGGTCTGTAAAATGTATTATATACTCTTGACATATCCACTCTAAGCCAATATAAATTGCTTGCTTGCTTTTCCTTTAAATGTGTAATTTTTAATAAAACAATTTTGCTTATGTTTATGTTGTACAAGGTATATCCGTTTAAAATGTTTGCCAGTGATGACAACATAGCTTCTTCTCCGCAGGTGTGGTTGCCTGCCGTAAAGGCCAAAGGGCTTGAGATCTCTGGTACGTTCTCCCACAGACAGGGACATATCTACATGGACATGAACTTCACAAACAAGGCGCTACAGCACATGACTGACTTTGCCATCCAGTTTAACAAGAACAGGTACAATTTCCCCAAAGTCTACAATCAGTTACTGAACAAAGAACATTGATTCATGTGAAGATTAACGCATTCTATGTTTCTGTATTTTCTGTGCTACTTGTATTGCCTAAAACAACTAGGCAACATGTTCTCCTTATTTTGTATCCGACAACGTATTTGTTTTCTGTCTTCTACTTCAGCTTTGGAGTCATTCCCAGTACCCCTCTGGCTATCCACACGCCCCTCATGCCAAACCAAAGCATTGATATTTCCCTCCCTCTTAACACCCTTGGGCCAGTCATGAAAATGGAGCCACTTAACAACCTTCAGGTAACCATGAACTCATTGTAAGGTTTGTTGGTTCATGCATACATTATGTTGACATAGAGAAAATTTCAGAGACCCATAATCATGGTGCCTGAATTACCATAAAACAGAGATCTCTCCAAAGTAATGCCAGAGGTTCTTCTGAATTTCATTTTACAGTGTGTACGTCAAGAGCCAGATAACAGCAGACGTCGCAAGCATACACAACAATAAGAAAATGATGTGCTTGTCCAAGGCTAGGGAAATCGCCCGCTATAACATATTCCCTTCGCAGAATGTTCAGCTGCGTGTGTTGGTTGATGTATTCCCATAGAGCCATCTGCTTCCCCATTCATTCTTAGTGATGCATCTACAAAAATCAATTAGAGTGTTCCACCCATGCCAGACATGTCATTAGTGACTTTGCCATCTCCTACATGGCTGTTATGCTTCTTGTTCCCATGTGGCAATGTTCCAGGTTAATGGTAGAAATGCAGGTGGTTTTGTGTCCCAAGGATTAAAACCCAATCTGCGTACTTCAAAATGTCTCCAAAGCCTCTGGAGATTGTAGCATCCTCTGTGGCTTATTTTCCTCTCTGGAACACCACACATTTGTAGCATTTGGGAGTATGCGAGCATGCCTGGTTTCACATTTAGGGAAATAAATGTAATTTGTTTCCCTCTGATTTATCATGTAGCCTGCCAAAACAATTAATTAAAGCAGAACTGCTTATGTTTAATGCAAAAAAGAAGGGAAGAGATACGAAAAATTATTTGGTACTACAAATTTCATTAATTACATCAACACATCCAAAATATTCATACCCCTGAACACATTTATATTTTACATAAATGTGGCTTTATTATTATTTTTGATTACAGAAACCGTAACCCCCCCCCCCCTATAAAACATAGCTTTTGTTTGAAGCATTTCAATGGTCTCTACACGAGCAGGATGCTAAAATAAGACAAGGGAGAAAGTACACGTCATAGTCCCCTATCCCAACCTACCATGCCCAGCATTGTGGTTTTTCATAATTGCCCTTTAATGTGTGATGCTTCTTGCTGAGACTGTCCTTACACCGGTCAGCAAGTTTCTCAACTGTATAATGTGATATGATCCCATAGGATCTTAACTAGTGTGAGGGCGAGACATACAGTCACCAGTACAATAGTGAGGATCCAGCTTGCAGGAATCTCTTTCAACAAGGTCACCCGCAGGTCCAGGTCACGTGTTTCTCCGCACATATAAGTTAAGAGTTTTGTGCACTGCCGTTAACAGAGCTTGATCTGCTGTCATGATTGATTACAAAAGCCAAATGTATATATTCAAATGGTCCACTGAGATGCAAACCTAGTCTGGATGCACAAGATGACAGTATTATGGAAATAACAATTTGCTTGAGTGTCGGCTAAGGGAACTGAAGGGTGGAAATGAAGTGGATTGATGTATTGTATTAATTTCGGTCAGTAATAACTAAAAGGGCATTGGTTATTTTTAGAAGAACACAGGCGTACGAGTGTCATTTCTATTCATGCGCATGAGAGGATGATATAGGAGCAGCTGAATCTGACCCTGCACAGGATGAGGGTTATGTGTGGTTTAAAGTCCTTGGGATCTGCTGGGGGTGCTCTGTAATTTAAGCTTGGTGCACACGTTTTCTGCTCACTACTCTTGTATGTATCATAGGTTGCTGTGAAAAACAACATTGATGTCTTCTACTTCAGCTGCCTCATACCTCTGCATGTACTGTTTGTGGAAGATGGAAAGATGGGTAAGAGCCATGGGGTATCATGCTGATTAAGTCCATGCAGAGTAAGCGGGGTGGACATGTTTCTTGATTTCCTGGGCACTGGTACAACATACAAAAGTCCTATGTTTATCAAGGTAATATTCCATTGGCTGTTACAAAGGGAGAAATCAGCATTAATGTTGCATTGGTTTCCATGGCATTTTCCTCCATGTTTACAACTTTGTAGCAGAATTCATTTAGTTCTGCTTTCATAAGAATACCATACCATAAGCATGCTTTTCATACCACAGATAAATAGCAAAAAGACATAATAGGGTTTTCATTCGCAGCGTCCATTCCTTACACCGATTTGCTACGGCTACGCCTTTCAATCTTCCAACCAGAGCTAGTTGAATTATCCTGCTATATATATACTGGATGTTACACAGTTGTAGAAACTGACTTCATCTGAATCTAATTGCAACACACTGCATGGCTTTCTTCTTAGTGAAGAGCCCCTTAGGCATTTTGGTTCATGAAACGTTGTAAGAGCAGCACGCTACTGCCAGTCTACCATCGCCTGAAGAAGGCCCTTTTCCCTAATGTTAATTCAAGTGTGTGTACTTAATTGACACATTGACCACGTTGACCCCTTTTATTTATACTTGCTAGGCCTCCTCATGGCTGCTTGACTGCCAGCATTCAGTGTAGCACTTTGCATTTCAAATACAAGGGCTTTGTGGCAGCTGCCCCTTTTTGCTTTATCATTAATCCACTCTTTCCTGCCAAAGTCCCTTTCTAGTTGACATACTAACAGAGGCAGTATTTTTTATTTGCGCCAGTGTCATACTTTTACTACATTTATTTTTCTCCCGCAGAACGCCAAGTCTTCCTGGCCACCTGGAAGGACATTCCCAATGAGAACGAACTGCAGTTCCAGATTAAAGAGTGTCATCTAAATGCAGGTTAGTTTAATGCAGTCTGTCTATCTATCTTACCTATATACACACATGCCATAATGTATGATTTATCCTACGATAAACAAGCTTTTAAAAGGAGGAGACAATTTGCAATAATTAGAAATCTGTTCTGAGATGATGTGTTAACCCAGGACTGCAGACGCCTGTAGGATACAAAGATGACACTTTCATGAAATTATGCATATAATTTACTAACCAATTCAAAATACATGCATAATATCTGGTAATGAATGAAGAATGAAACGGTTTATGCCTTATATATCCCTTCCTTCACTGAGAGACCCTCAAAATTATGCACTGCTTCACAGTGTGAGACGGGCTGCAGGGCGAGACACCAGACATCACTAACCGATCCGTGTGAGAGTCTGCTTTAATGGCTGGAAGGGTCCCCCTTTTATTTCTTTTAGTAATACATTAAAATCAATATCTGTCTACGTGATCATGCTCATTAACGATCGTTTGCAAATTTGTGGCTGGTTTCATGCAGTACTCCAGTTTTCAAGCTCCCAGCATCCAAGGGTTTAAGGACATGTTTAGCTGTGTTCAGCCCATTAGAACATTCTACATGACTTCACTTTGATTTAAAGTTCTTGTTATGCTTTTATACAGAGAATAACAAAAAAAAAACAGCGAATTAAACCGTTTCTCAATAATTAACCCTTACACTAAGATGCCTTCATCGCACTATGAACCCATTTATGTCACAATTCTCTTCTGGGCACTACAGATGGTGTTCTTAATAGCACAAATTCCAGGAACAGATTAGGTTCTACATGAAGAATGATTCTATGGTGGTAGATGACATGTGATTCATATTTCCCTTTTCTTGAGTTACTGGAGTGTGTTTTTCCTCAAAATGCTTTGTCTGCACATCATGGTCACACCCAGTTTTAGCCCTTTATTTTAAATCTCTTAACAAAAAAAATAAATGAACTGATGTTCCATTCACTACCTAGCGAATGGCCTCCTTGAGATTTCAGAATGTACTGAGCGGGCTGCTTGGTTCTGTCGCGTTCTCTGTTTCATTTGTTCTGATTAAAGGATTTATGGTTCAAGGGCCATACCAAGTGCCTCTGGCTCGTTGCTTCATCTAACCTTATGGATGAATTCACATGGGTACAATATTTTACAGAAGAAGGGAAGGATGCCTGCAGGGCTCGGCTTTCCATCATTTGCCACGATCTTGGTTTCAGAAGCTCCTAGCTGTTTGATATCAAAATGCGTCAAGTTTTTAGACCCCCTAGGCTTGAGCTCACTTAAAATCTTTCATTCATCTCTGTGAAGAAGTATTATACACACAGACTAGTAGAACAGTCGGTAGTACATAGTATGTATGTATGGAATCATTTTCACCTTCATTGTAAAGCTAACAGATATGAAATCCCAGACAAGACTTCTGCAACCCACAGCTCACATCTAATTTTAAAGCAGATTAGAAAAGAGCCCAAAATAGTTACATTATTACCTCCGCCATTTACTATAGCGCAATAAGTACCCCATTGTAATTTAAGATTTTTAGCTTTAAGTCAAAGCTAGAACCATTGTTAGGTAACTCATTGTTTCAAGAAAATACTTGGGATGTGCATAAAAGCCATCCTAAGGAATAAATAAGTAAATAGTTCTAGAAGGCAGACTAGATGTTTTTTCGTTCTTGCTGTTCTAATATAGGTTTTACTGTGTTTCTATGTAACATCAATTTATTTATTATTTCTCCTTTCTTTATTTAAAAGCACATTTTAGGCTGCCCAACAGATCTGGGATTGGCCTTTGGTCACTTACAATATTACTTGCTTAACCCCTTAATGACAATTGCCGGTCCTGGCACGGCACGGAAAAGCATGTGCTTTACGACAATTGACGTGCCAGGACCGGCACGTCTTTAAACGGGTGCAGAAAGCGATCTACTATCGCTTTCTGCACCCAAAAAGCGTTGCTGAATGCCTCGACCTCGAGGCATTCAGCAACGCCGCGATCGGCACGAAGGGGCCATCTCTGGCCCCTCCACGGGGCGTCAACATCCGCCATACTTTGTATGGCGGCGGACGCCCGTTTTAAAAGTGTTTAGGAGGCGATCGACGATCGCCTCCTAAACTTAAATGGTGTCGCTGGAATGCCTCGATCAGGAGGCATCCAGCGACACCAAACACTAACCTTTTGATGGGCTGTGACCGCTCCGGAGAGCGGTCACAGCCGCAGCTGCCGGCAATCTTCGCCATCAAGGAAGATGGCCGCCGTCCTGTAACAGGAACCACAAATTTTAAAAGTTCGCTAGATAGTCCAGACCATCTAGAGAACTTTGGCTCCACTTGCAGGTTGAATACAGGTACTGCATTCACCATGCAAGTCAATGGAGCCCAGCTTTCTAATCACAGTGTGATTAGTAAAAATAAATTAAAAAATAAAATTAATAATAATTAGAAAAAAATAGTAAAAAAACAGTAAAATGTAAAAATCATTTCCCACTGATGTCACTATCAGGGGAACCTCCAAGTTGAAAAAAAATGTTAAATTTTTTTTAAAAAAAAATAAAAAAAATATATATATATATATATAAAAAATATATTTTTGTGAGCAAGTCCTAAAATTAGCATATTAGCTTAAAACAATTCTCGCATGGAAAGAGTTAAAATACTGGCATATTAAATGCCCGTGGGGTGTCTACTTTTAAAAAATGTATGATTTGATGGGGTAAATTGAATGGGCCAGGTTCAACAACGTCCCAATTAACACGGGGGGAAGGATGGCCACACATCTAATTTCCAATTAGAAAAATGCACACGTACCAAATGTGGCCTTTTAGTTCCCCCAAAAAATGACACACCCATGCATGTGGGGTATCACTGTACTCAGGAGATGTTGCTGAACACATTATGGGGTGTCGTGTGACAGCGGCATATACCAGGAGCTGTAAATTCATACATAAAGTAGGTGTGTGTGGGAAAAATACACACACAAAAATATTACTGCAAACTTTGAAAAAATGCTGGTGGTAAAATATGTGCATGCAAAGAGTTAAAATACCAGCATTTAAAATACCCTGTGGTGTCTAGTTTTGAAAAATATATGGTTTTGTTGGGCACACTGAAATGGCCTGGCTCAAAGATGTACCAAATAGGGCATGGGCAGTGGATCCCAAATGCCAAAGTTCAACATTGAAAAAAGCGCATGCCCCAAATGTGGCCCTTGTGCCCCAAAACAGCCAGGCAAAATCATTCATGTGAGGTATCGCTGTACTCAGGAGATGTTGCTGAACACATATTGGGGTGTTTTGTGATAGTGACATATACGAGAACATTTTAATTCATACCTGAATTAAAATGTGTGTGGAAAACCAAATGCAAAAAAATGACTACCACAAAGTTTGACAAAGACTGGTGGTAGATATGGTGCATGGAAAGAGTTAAAATACTAGCATTTGAAATACCCTGGGGTGTCTAGTTTTCAAAAATATATGGGTTTATTGGGCACACTGAAATGGCCCGGCTCAAAGATGTACCAAATAGGGCATGGGCAGTGGATCCCCAAATGCCAAAGTTCAACATTGAAAAATGCGCATGCCCCAAATGTGGCCCTTTTGCCCCCAAACAGCCAGGCAAAATCATTCATGTGGGGTATCGCTGCGCTCAGGAGATGTTGCTGAACACATATTGGGGTGTTTTGTGATAGTGACATAAACTAGAACATTTTAATTCATACCTGAAGTAAAATGTGTATGACAAAACAAATGCAAAAAAATGACTACCATAAAGTTTGACAAAGACTGGTGGTAGATATGGTGCATGGAAAGAGTTAAAATACTAGCATTTGGAATACCCTGGGCTGTCTAGTTTTCAAAAATATATGACTTGATGGGGTAAATTGCATTGGCCGGGTTCAAAGATACCCGAAATGGCACATGGGGGGAAGAATTACCAGATTTGGAAAAAATGGCTTTGAAATAGCAAAACGCTACCTGTACTTATTGCCCCATAATGGGTAGAAAAAAGCAAAAAAACATAAAAACATTGGGTATTTCTAAACTCAGGACAAATAGTAGAATCTATTTAGCAGGTTTTTTCATTACCTTTTATAGATGAGTAAAAGATTTTTCAACTAAAAGTTAGAAACAGTCATTTTTTTCTAAATTTTTCACCATATTTTATAATTTTTTTAATAGTAAATAATATGATACAATCAAAACAATGTCATCTAAAGAATGCCCTTCTTGTCCTGAAAAAAACAATATCTAATGTGTGTGGGTTCAGTAAACGGGAAAGAAGAAAATTACAGCTAAACACAAGCAGCGCAGAAATGTTAAAAAGGCCATTGTCACAAAGGGTACAAAAAGTAAAATCAGCCTTTGTCTCGAAGGGGTTAAATATGGAACCAAAATCTGTTTTGTTTTTTTGTTTTTTAGATTGAGCTCATGCAGCTGCTTAGTTGTGCACAACAAATACTTGGGTTTCATTTAAAAAGATAAATTGAAACAGACGATTTAACCATTTGCTTCAAGAAATGAGACAAAAGTGACTCACTACTTCTTGTATTCAATAGAATTTCTGTTTTTGCAAGCCATTATGGATTTATTTTTTTATTATTAGTAAGGAGCTCTAGTTTATATTCCATATTCTGTATGCGCTCCAAGAGGTTTTTTAGAGGGTCACTCTCGATTATTGATGTTGCTTATCGTTTGCTTGTATTCCGTAAACTTGGACAGCCAGAAGCTTCTTAAATGTATAACCTCTTATGGGCTGAGTATATTATCTTTCCATAATATATCTAAATCATAGGAAGATTTTGAGGCAACATGCAGTCATCTAAGGAATCCCCACTGAGCCCGATTCTCCAAACAGTTTTAGCTTATATTGAACTACTACTACTACTACCGCCATCATTAATTTATTATTGGACTCATGGGTGTTGTAGTTCTGAAGCAGATTGATACCGACAGAGCACTTGCTGTGGATTATTTTAGTATTGTGAAAATATGGTGATTTATAACAGGCAGTACTTTCAGGTTTTGATTGCTCTGGGATTATAGACTTCAGGGTAATGGAAAGAAAACTGATAAAATAAGTTTTCTGTCAAGGTGAAAATGGTAAATATATGACGCTGTGTATATACTTAAACTGGTGAATACTGTCCTTTTTATTCCACACCCTGCAAACACAATACATGACAATTAATATGTAAAAGCAATAATTTCGCATTTCTTTACATTTTTACTTTCCTGCCTTCGGCTGTGATTTTACTCTAAGACTCTATCCATCCCCAGCAAATATTTATTGGGTACTTTTTATTCTTTGCATCCTTTTCTTTCTGTTGTTACTCCACCCCACCCATTTCTTTTAATCCTGTTTTTTGCTTTTTAAATATTCCCCCTTTCCTCCTTGTATCCACACGGCATACGTACAATCAAAACCCTATCTCTACCTGCGTCGCCTCTCCCCTGCAATGAGATGAAGTGGGAGAGCATGGCAGAGCGCACCGCAGTTGATTCCAGTTCAGCAGCTCAGCTCTGAAAGATCTAAAAATAACAGCAAGTCACGTGGCGGTTTGCTGGAATCGCATCTGAGAAGAGAACCCGTATATATATCCTAGGGAAAACAGCTCTGTATTGGAAGTGATAGGGTTTATAAGCAAAGAACAAAGAGCTACATACAGAGCACTGTAACTAGTCTACCGCAGCACCGCAGTGCACACAGACGTATGACGCAGGCTAGTAGTGTCACTTTGGAAATGACGCCATGCTTTAAGACTTAAGATACGCTCGAGTCTGGATGCAGAACACCATAGGAACGCCTAAGCGGAACAAACTGCCGTGCTTTTGCGGTTTAGACATATACGGGTGTATTCACCAAAGAGAGAGGTGACAACAATGACATAGTGAATTCAAACTACACATCTCCCAGCAACTCTACCTACAGTGAATAAACCCCACAGTAAATGTACAAAAAGATTATAGTAAATGTACAATGTCATAAAATTCCACATAATGTAAAATGTATTGAGATATATATATATATTTCTATAAAATTCTGCTATGCCTGCATCTTTAGGTAGCATCATAATTAAAGGTAGACAATTAGTGGATTATTATACCTCTTTTTTTGCTGAGTTTTATTGCTACTCTTTGGCTGCCAGGACGTCATGTCAGTAGACTGCTTCTCATCACTCACCGTATCATTAAAATTATGCAATTTAAATTTTTATTTCCACTCGAAGTGCTTGACTGAACGTGTATTATAAACCTTATTATGCCCTACCCTCAGAACCTTGACTTTGGTCTCATTGAACCTTCCTGTTTAATCTTCTCCTCTTTTTAGACTCGGTTTCCAGCAAACTCCAGAATAACAATGTTTACACCATCGCCAAGAGAAATGTTGAAGGACAAGATATGCTTTACCAATCCCTCAAACTCACCAATGGCATCTGGATACTGGCAGAGCTGAGGATCCAGCCTGGGAACCCTAATTACACGGTGAGGCGATGCTTAACGTTTTGTGACATTGTGTGTAGATCACTCTCACACCTCCTTGAAATGCTAGTTTAAATTATACCAGTCCATAGCACTCCATTACTACTCCCTCTTCACTGTGTTTATGGCATCCCAGTGGTAGCTGGAGTACAGTAACCAGCATTCTCAAAAGGTCCCTCTCTGGGTTGGGCTAAATACTGCAGCATTCCCATTATGACTATTGTATTTAAAACTGCCAAGCGCCTACATCTGTTTGCAACGTATTAGTTTTTTCCCCTTCATTATTTTAATGCACAGTGTCTTCAGACATGTTTACAGTGTACCTGTCCAGCCTTCTCAGTGCTATGTGCGAAAACAACTGTCTTTTTCAAAGAAGCCTGCCACGCTCTCTAAATGCCAGGTCTCTAGATGAGGCTTTAGACTCATGCACGCTGCTTAATTTCACAGTGATTGTTTTTGAAAATAAACAATAAATATTGTTACCTAAATTACTATTACTGACTTGTAGCAATAATTTGTGCTAGCGCAGCCTTATTAGAAGAAATTGAGATGATAGAAAAATGCAGTCATTTTGACCTCCGTGCCCCGCGATGTCTTAGGAAGCAGTAATTATTCACCTTGCAGTAAAAATTGCTTATTACAGAAGATTAAGGCGCTTTCAGATCATATCAGCCAAACGAACACCAATTACTGTCTTTGCACTACAGCAACAGAATAGTCCTTAAAATTAAACCAGCAGAGTTAAGAGAAGATTAAACCTATAACCCTTTTGAAATCAATGTACGCCATATCACGGTTGTATTCAGGAACATTCATATAACTTTTGTCAAAGCACCTTTGGCCACTGATACACTCAGATTACATGTCTGTGACCAGAAGTACCGTATTTGCTCGATTATAAAACGACCCTGATTATAAGACGACCCCCCAAAATCTGAATATTAACTTAGGAAAAAAAGAAAAAGCCTGAATATAAGACGACCCTAAAGGAAAAAAGTTTTACCAGTAAATGTTAATTCATGTAAACAATTTTTTTTAAATAAAAGCTATGATTGAGAAAAATATTTTTTTTGTTTTTATTTCCTTGTATTTTCCAACTTGTCCCCCAGGCTTGCCACACCAATATGGCACTGTGGCCCATGATATGCCTTTTAACCCTCTATATGCCACTGTGCCCCATGGTATGCCTTTTGACCTCCTATGTGCCACTCTGCCTCCAGAAATGCCTTATACCCCTATATCCCATTCTGGCATTTAGGGGGTTAAAATGCATATTATGGGGCAGAGTGGCATATAGGGAGGTATAAGGCATTCCAGGAGGCAGAGTGGCATTAAGGGAGTTAAAAGGCATTGTATAGAGCACTCTGCCTCCAGAAATGCCTTATACCCCTATATCCCATTCTGGCATTTAGGGGGTTAAAAGGCATATTATGGGGCAGAGTGGCATATAGGGAGGTATAAGGCATTTCAGGAGGCAGAGTGCTCTATTAAATGCCCCCTTAACGCCACTCTGCCTCCTGAAATGCCTTATACCTCCCTATATGCCACTCTGCCCCATAATATGCATTTTAACCCCCTAAATGCCAGAATGGGATATAGGGGTATAAGGCATTCCAGAAATGCCCTATGCCCCTATTTAACACACGGGCACACACACTTACCGGTGCTTCCAATTTCCTGCTGTATTGCCGGGGCAGCGGGTTGACGTCTCCTTCCGCTGCAGCTGGAAGGAGGTGGAGTTGGCAGCGGGGGTTTGTCTGCGTCGGTCGCGCATACCTTCCCCGGCACCGGTGCGGGGAACTCTGATCTCTGACAGTCGGGGAAGGTATGCGCGACGGACGCAAACAACCCCCGCTGCTAGCCACACCTCCTTCCGGCTGCAGCGGACGTTGTCTACGCGGATCGCGTAGACGTCAACCCGCTGCCCCGGCAATACAGCAGGAAGCACCGGTAAGTGTGTGTGTGGGGGGGGGGAGACAGGAGGATCCAGGTCCCCTGCAGCGGTGCGGGGGATCTGGATCTTAGTCTCATAATCAGACCTCTATTTGAGGTCTGATTAGAAGACGACCCCGATTAGAAGACGATCGAGCAAATACGGTACCTTCTGTCCAAGAACACGTTTTGCAAGATTTCTATGCAGCCCGGTAAGGTACGTTTTTATGATCTGTAAATCTGGTCATACAGTCTACAGGGGCTAAAGGTTGTGTTTCAGCAACTGACTCTGTGTCTGTTGCTGTAGCTACTTAATGATGATCCTGCTTTGTGTTCTACACAGCCACTGCTACTTAAATCCAACAAGGTCCTTCCTGCAGCCTTTCACAATAAATCTTCGTTTCTTTTGCTCATATGTCTCGGGTCTAATCTTGAAATTAAAGCTCAACTGTTAATATAACTTGCTAACATATTAATATCTGAAAAACATAAAAAAAAACATAATTGTTTTTATTTCATTTGATTCTATTTGCACCCGTGTCAGATAAAATGCTGACGTTTGTACAGTTTTCTTCCTTTCAGGCAGAAAAGGATGCAATTTGTAAATTTTTGCTGTGAATTAAGACTTAGTAGTAAAGACTGTAAATGTATTTATCAGCGGTGTGTGCTATAAAGCTAGGTCAGATGGCAGTGGCTGTTCATATGTACTTGGAGTAAATTTGGTTGACTGCTAAATGGGCCATGAATGGCAAAGGTGGACATCTGCACACGAGCAACAGTGTTCTGTATCATTATTTTCCGATACAATTGTATATGATTGCTGGATAAAATTAACAAATAATTGTTTGTTCTCTATTGTCCCACTCAGCTGTCTCTGAAGTGCCGTGCTCCGGAGGTGTGTAATTACGTGTACCAAGTCTATGACTCCATACTGAAGAACTGAAAATAAAGATCCATCGTCTGTATGTGTATAAACTACTTTCCACGTGACATGTCTCAATTGTAGCTTTTTATTCTTTCTTCTTACTAAATAATCCATTACATAGGCTGGAAACCCTGATTTTGGGCTTCAAGCTGCAGCAGAGCTCGGCTGGAATCTTTCAGCTTAGTAGGCTTTGGAGGAAGAACTTTCTATGTTTTAACAGGTCTGTTACAGCCTCCAAATTGCCTGTTTCTCAAAAAAAAAAAAGAGTATTGGCTGCTTACAGAGACCTGTTTCAGATTTAATTGCACAGCAATATATACAGCCCCGTAGCTTTCTAACTACTGTGCTCATAATAGATGTGCCCCTTAACATATACAGCACTGTGGATATAGATATGTTAAATTACAGCCAATATATGTACTGTGACCTATTAAATTGCGAACATTTAGAGTGCAAAGTAGTGACTTCCTTGGAGACCATGTGTGCACTTATATCAAGCCAGATACATTTCATAGAAGCAAGCAATCCATGTAGTGGCACTAAAATAATTTCATATCATCCTTTGTGTAAGTAATCCGGGTTAATGTATGCCATCCATGCATAGCTAGTAGTCTTTTCCTATTGTATGTGCTTGCTGAAGTTAAACCTCGTTGACCTTCTAGTGTATGTGCCACTTGTGTTAGTGCTTTACTTGTGGTTTACCAGTGCTTTTCCCTACCTTTCTGTGTGCACTTACATTCCGTGCCAACCCATAGTGCTTCCTAAACTGGATGCTTTTGTATCGTACAAGCAAATTTTGTGTTGCAAGGAAAACTTACAAAACCAATTAAATGTGTCAGATGTGTTTCAAGAAAACCCCTTGTATTGCTTTCTTGCATGTTTTGGAAACATGCGTATGAGTAGTGTGAACGTGAAAGTCATCAAAATGTGCTGCCTGGTAAAAGGGAAGTATGTTCTATGTGATCAGAGACAAGAATTTTAGTATAAAACATTTTTGTGCGATAAAGTGAAAACGTGAGATTAACATGCATACACCAAAGACTGCATGACACTTTGGATTGCTTGCTTGCTTTTAGTTGGCAAAGCAAGTCCAAATTAAAATGGGCATGGTAACACCATTTCAGTTACTATGCGAACCTAATACTGCTGTGTAACTACGCTGCATCACCATGCTGTAGAGTTGTCCTTGTTAATGATAATTCTAAGGTACCCCTCAACATTAGCAAGTTTACATGACCATCGGCCAAGGTATGAACCGTATTCAATGACCCGTGTTGTGCAAATGCCACTGGGTAATCATATTGGTGAATTGTGCCTCTTTAACTCATAATATAATAATAATAATTAACAGGCACATACATTACATGCAGAGATCTAGTGTATTGTCTTGTTTCCATATTAATCATTCTCCAGCATGTGAATGAAACACTGGAGGTTAGGTATTAAAATCATCGCTTAGTCCATGATATAAGATGTCATTAGAATTCCTTTTAATATATAACCCACACTGTTTTAGTAGCATGCATGTAAAAATTATCAGATTATCGTAATTTAGCTGTTTGGCTTCATAATCAGTGACCGTAGTAAAACAATATTGCCGCCCCCATACAGCGTGGTTCTCCCTGTCTAAAATGACAACTGTTACAATTAGGATATATTTTTGATCATGATAAAAGGCATCAATATATATTTCTGGAAAGGAATATTGTGAAGTTTTAAACTAGATTAATCATTCAAGGATTTATTCCTTCTGGTGGTATGGGGAATTAACCGCAGGAGAAGATTGATTAGTGTGTATATGGAGTGCTGTGGGTAGAATCGTAACAACTTTTGCTGGAGAAACTTCCATTAATAAAAGTAGTTAATCTGGTAGCCTGACAAATAGTGGATGGTAAGGGGTCCCAGTAGAGTGTGGCAATTGGAAAGACTGCAGCAGACAGAAAGGACCATTGGATTTATTCACTGACGCTTGCATGTGAGTTGCATTTCAGATTGCTAAAAATTGCATTATTAAAAGACAACCCAGGCGTGTTTTGCCATAAAAGGGAATGAACAGACCCTGCAAAAAAGTATAGTTCTATAAGTGGATGATTCAACTGTGTTTTATACAGGGCCAGCCAAGCTGTTCTTGATGGAGATGCTCCTTGGGTTTTGCCCTTGCTAATGCAGTGATATCATGGGGTTCTATAAACCCACCCCAATGTTCCAAACCTTTGAATAACATATCTGTTGTTTTCACATTATTTGATGTTACCCAGTTAATTACATGTTCTCCAGTAGTAACAATAAAAGTAAAGTGGTTGTGTCCTGAAATAGGGGCAGAATTTGGGGATTTATGCTGGACACCCCAGGCTTTTCTTAGATGGCTCAATCGGTTTGCTTGGCTTTCTTAACAGAATCACTGAGTCAAATTAAGATCTGCTAAAACCTGCACTGTAGGGAGTGATCTGAGAAACAGAATGGCTACAAGGACCACTAAATCAAACACAGCTATATAGCCATGTGTATTGACATGGATAGCATTAGAAAAGTTATGAGTGCAAAATTCCATGGTTATTTGTATTCAAAGAAGACAAAACTCGGCAGAAAAAAGGAAGAGGATATAGAAAATGTTGGTGTGACTTGAAAAGCGTGATTCCAGAATAATGAAAAACAAAGGTCCAGCAGTGAAATGTGACAGCTGGCGAGCATTGATGGAGAAAAAGAGGGACTTTGATAAAGTTTTTGGTGATTTGTGCATTTGACTTTTATTTTTTTTTTAATCTTCCAAGTAGAGTGGCTTATGATATTCTTTAAATGTCAATGGACACATACATCATCAATAATTCTTAAAATTAGTCCTTCCAAGGACTGCATTGATGTTGGGTACTTCACTTGCCATATCTCTGGCAATCAAGCCACTCAATAATTCTGCATTTTTCATGTAATAAATACAGGCGAGTCTGCTGAATTGCTTGCATGATAGATGATATCTGGCTTGTCACACGTCTAAACTTAAATATGTTTACTTCTGATATATATTGAGCTTAATGAGGAAACCATTTGCTTTCAAAACAGAAGTATGTGACATTCTCTGTATGTTTGTTCCTTTCAAATCACTTGGCATTGTGCTTGGCATTCTACGTCTATAAATGGATCTCATATCACATCCATTTTAAGCTTAAATGCAAGCCAAGATAAAAGGTAGTTAATTGCAGTTACATTTCCTTCTTAAATGTCTACGCAAGGCTGAAATGTTTGGCAGCCCTTCAAAGTGGATGACGGTGTTTATCCATGCTGTGTAATAAAGGATACAAGTGGAAAAGACCTTTTATTCCCGTGTATAATGGTGTTGTTTATACCCACTGGCAAGGTATAGGGCAGTCTTGTTATTCTCAGTAGGGTATGAACTAGTTCTTCTGTTATCCATATTTCCTACTTGTATTCTGTGGAAATTAACAAATCTCCCCTTTATTGTTATGCAAATGAACCATTTCACAACCCGTTTCTGCTCTATCAATGCTATTCTGTTCTTAAACCATAAGCCAGGCCTTGTTTTCTGCAAAAGGCCATTTGTTCTATTAAAAAGAAAAAAATCACATTAGTCTGGGTAAGCTGCCTATTAGAGAACAATTTCACACTCATTACATTAAAGTCATATACGCTACAACATAAAGTAGTTTAGATCTATGTATATACTATATAAAAAAAAAAAAAATATGCAGATTCTATTGCCTGTACTCAGTATTTAAACAAACATCCATCACGGCCCATTTGGAACATGGGAACTTGGTTCATCTCATTATTTTCACTTCTTAAAAAAAATCCAAAACTCAAATTTTTATGTATTTTCTGCTGAAAGGATGTGGGATTTTATTTACTAACATTCTAGTAATCAGAGCTGTTCAGCAAGGATGGCAATCTGTCTAAAAAAATTAAAAAAAGGATTTATTGATGTGTTGCAGAACACTCGATCTTTATTAAAGGCCAATTCACATTTTCCTGCCTTTTCAGATTTCCCCTTTTTGCCCCGTTTCATGCTGCCTTATGCCTCTTTGTCCCGTATGCTGTTTTTGTCTCATGGCTTCTGTTGCAATAATAGATTAGGGAAATTGTAGGTTGCAACCTACCCGCCCGCCTCCTAGGATTAGAAGCAGGCACGTTCTCCACATTTATAAACCGCTTCTATTTTTAGCTATGCTGTGAACGGCTATATCCTAGCAAACTGTCTTTGCCATGTGCTTCAACTTAAAGCATCCCATGGGCGCATCCTCAGAGAAGCAGCTGCAGAGCCTAAATGGATTCAAAACAACGATCACTGATTAAAGTCATTGCCTCCCAAGAAACATCATTTTATCCAGGCACAGTGCAAAGAATCATTCACACAATGAATGAAATTGCTTTGTAGGCACTGCATAATAATGAAGCATTGGAAGAGGTTGCCACCCTAACTTTTGTGGGGGCAAAAAAAGAGTTGCTGCCACACGCAACAAAAGGCTTGCTTGATTGGCGTGACAAAAATGTCCCTGCACCTTCGTATGCATCTCTCTTCTTCCAGAAGAGACATATAGAAACAGGATTTGACAGATAAGACCATTCGACCAATCTAGTCTGCATGTTGGTCCTTGGTCTTGTCTTTGCCATCTTTAAAGGGACAATTTAATGTCCTTACAGTCCATTACAGAAGAATGTGTATTAAAGTACTCCGTGAGTGCTTTAAAATGTATTCTTTCAAAACATAACAGAAAAAATAAATGTTTTACCTGACCTACCAGCCCTCCTCCTCCATGGTCCAACTATCCAAAGACCGCATTCACCAGAGCCAGCACTAGAGGTGAGTACATCACATATGTTTGGCTGAACACATCTACTGCACATTATTTGTGGGGGTGCATATGGGGGTATTTAGTAGAGAAATGGACAGCATGAAAATTTAAAGGGATCACTCAGCTATCATATGCATTAAATTCCATATGATAGCAGTGTTATGTCATCCACCAGAACATGATAGGTAGACACACAGGAAAGAAATGGAGAGTAATACTCCTGTTTTTGTAAATTAATGTAGGCTGTGAATTTTATCAACAAAAGCTTGAAAAATGAATACATTAAAGGATAAACAAGCCTTCAGTGTGAGCTGCTAATTGCTGAAAGGAGGCTGTCACAATCTGATACGGTATTCAGAACAGATAAGACGTCTTTATAAACACACTGGCAGCTCTTTGGGTCTGCGTATTTGGAGCAAGTACATAATCTGCATACTGTATATGAAATGTGTAATCAGGAAACAGATGATAAATAATATATGGTTCACTGCTGTTTGCTTAAGAAAAAAAAGATTTAAACCTATGGATTTGTTGAAGTTAGGACTAGTTTAGTAAATGTAGAGGCCTATGAGACATACAGTTCATAAAGGCACAGTGGTATTAACAAAGGTAATTTTTTTATTTTAAAAGTAAATAAGCTCGATTTTGATTCTGACATTAGGTGACCACAGCATTGTTAGATCAGCCCATGACATTACAATGTACTGACAGCTAGAGCCAGGTGGTATTCTTCAATCAAGCAGCAGAGGTGGATGGACATTGACAACCTCTTCCCAGGTATAGTAAGTCAAAATGTCATAAATACCGTTGGTGCTCTTGTTCGCTCGTTGTCTTGTGCCCTAGCTTCACAGATCAACACCAATCATTGATAAACAAACATAACAAGTAATTGGAGTGATACTCCACAGAAAAAACTTGATTTGAGCATAATTAAAAGGGGCCGAGATTGTTTAAGGATTTAATTGCTCTCTCCTCTTTGCGTTGTTTGCATGTTTTATATCAACCTTCCTCTTCATTGCCACTTTTTTTCACACTCCCCACCGCAAAAAACTTAATCGCGCTGAATGGTTCCCCACCAAGTGACGTTCCGTTAAAGCTGTGAGCAAAACTCCCTGTTCCTGCAAGAGCAAATTAAGATTTCATTGGTACCTAACTATGGAGCCCTTATATGTGGAGAATGCACATCGACAAAGAAACTTTTACCCTGAAACCTTTGTCCCAAGGTGGATCATCTTGCTAATAAAATGCATCACTAGTGCACCAGTGGTACATAGTTGTAATTAGACGAAATGGATGGAAGCGAAATAATTCGCATTTTACTCCCACTCTCTGAATGTCTCCCTACCTTCTCTGCATACCATTTCTCCCCCCGTGTCTTGCAACTCTGCTTCCGTTTCTCACATCTTGTTGTTCTTCATCTTCTTATTCTTCTATTTTCTCTTCTTTCTTCTCTCTCTTTATTTATTTTTTCTTCTGCATCTCCACGGACATGACATCCTGTCAAACTTCTGCCAAAACAGCGCATCTTTTGGTGCTGTTTTATCTAGTGTGGACGCCCGCCGAAATGAAGGAGCTTCTGGTGACGTCCTCTCCCATGATTGGGAAGAGGCGGGACAAGGAGATCCAAGACACAGAAGCAGAAAAGTAAGACACGGAAGTGTTCAGCAGAGAAGGTAGGAAGACATTCAGAGAGAATGAGAGAGTGGAGAAAATTCCACCCAGGCCACCCCGTCAGCTGATTTCAGGGACCCTCAGTTTAATTATCCACCAAAACAGGTATAGTAGATTTCTACAGTCCAGCACCAGAGCCAAAACCCATGCAAGTCATTAACTGGCTAATAAAATATTGTTTTTGTGGTTTATCCTTTTCTGTAGAGAAACATCAGTATTTCTTCATATACCGTAATTGGTTAAAAAGAAAAAAATGATTTTGGAAGGCAAATTTTATTTTTACAAATACTTTTATTTGTTAAGTAGGCATTAATTATTGGTTCAAGTGGTTTCTTGAGCTGGGTTAGCAGTAAATCATCGTGATCAACTGCATTGTGGTGTTACAATACAATACACAGTATGAAAAGCTAGAGTTCCAAGCCAGTGTAGTGTGTATATTGTTTGAAGGAATGAATAGAGGACTTCATGTATCTCCCAAACGAAAAGAAAACTAAAGAGTGCTCAGACGTTACTATGCTCATACTGAAATACAGGGTGCCCGTACCAAATTGCAGTTAAGCAAAGTCAGTTTTCGAAGGTAGGTAACTGATCACATCATTTAGTATGAAAGATTTGGTAATAAGCATGACAATAAGTTAAAAAAATGTTTTATAATAAATTGCACACAGCCAGTGTAGTCACGAAAAATACATTTGTCCCACTAGCAGTCCCCTGTACTGGGAGCCAGGTGGTAGTGGCATGCAAGGACGTATGCCATAGTCTGAAAGGCATGGCATGTCATGTATCATAATGGAACCCAAAACTCATGCCAGTGAAAAACATAATCATAGATATTAAGGGATTAAACAGCCAGCCCAGTATCAACCATACTGATACCTATAATAAACAATACTCATTCACAAGTTCCCAGGAATGAAAACAACAGAACTGCAGATGGTACCCAGTCCCACAACCCTCCTGACCAGCGTCTTCCAATTTAATATAATCACTATTGTTATCTTTGAGCCAAAGTGCCTAATTATATTCAAAAATATATTCACATTTCGTTTTTTCCATCAAAGCATAAACATACTACGCACAGAACAGTACAGAGATAGAGCAGACAATATCAACTGCAGTTACTAACAGCCAGATTGCAGTTTATGGAACTAATGAGACCAAGGTTGCTTACTCAGATTATGTTATTATACCTGGTATGGATAACTAGGATATCGGGATAATGGGACCTTTTGCAAGGTTTCACCATTCTAAGTACATCTGGAATTAGCAAAGGCCATAAATCACCTTGCAGCGTATCCTGCTGCAGAGGCAAAAGTCTTTGCCTCTCTCACTCCCATTTCCCCAAACACCTTACCTTTTCTGGAAGCCCACATCTTCTCACCATTAGTTGCACTAATCAGGGAAGAATGCAGAGAAGTCTGGTAGGGATCAACATTACCTAAGCAGTTTCAGAAGACCGTAGATAATTTGAGCATACATTTTAGTGGGTTAGACGAATCGTATACATTTTGTCATCATCAGAACTGAAGTTCCCCTTGTAGTCTGTGTCACTTCAGGATGGATGTCTCCTAGGATTCAAGTGTTATTGTGGCCTTTGTTCCTAAGCCATTGGGCAGTCTCAAAGTCATGGATGTGTGTGTTCTTTAGTTCCCAGTCTAGTCTAAAAATAAACTAGTGATGACATTTGGGTGCACACCTGTTCTAATTTTTCGTTAAGAAAATCCTTTATAAACCTTACTTATTATAGCTCTGGGACATTTCAGCTGATTCTGGAGGTGACATGGATTTTGGAGTTTCAAGCTATTGACATCGATTGCTTTGAACCTGTTTGCTGATGTCTGGTCACTGCTGTGTTCTTGTTAAATCCTTGTTGAGCTATGCCAACAAAGATAAGAACCCAAAGTAGTATCCTGTATCTCAACCCCCTTGTTCAGGATTCCATGCTGACAAACTTCCCATCGGTGTGGCAAATTGGCAAATTTGTAGATAGCTGCATCTATGACCTTTAGACTTGTCTATCATACATTGTTGGCTGCTACCAATCCCCTGATGTATAGAGCACCAAAGAAGGCCAGGGCAACAGTGCCCTAAATTACAGAACTTCAAATGTAAAATGCCATACCTACAGTCTAAAAAAACCTAGAGTATAAACGTAATTAGGAAAGGGAATTTTATTATCTAAAAAAAATGCAACATATTAACATGGCTTTGTCACCAAAACAAAACCTTCATCTTAATAACCATAATAACTTTTTATTTATGTTGTGTTAAATAATGTTCTTTTTTCAAGATGTCAGTAAAACAAACCGTGTTTGCCAGATCCGTGTCTTTCTCTCTGTGAAAGAGCACAGTTTCAGAGAAACACAGGGTTTAGGGTTAAAATAGAAGTTTGATTAATATGTATATGAAGATCTTTATAAAAGTCCTCAAGCTGGACTTTTAGAGCCATAATTGCTTCTGTTCTGTGTATGCACATTATATGTCTCTCTCTCACTGTACGTGTATATATGTGTATATCTGTGTATGTATGTGTGTATATATATAAAGATAGATAGATAAATAAATAGATAGATAGATGGATAGATAGAGAGCGCAATCAGATTGATTGAAAATGTGTTTTTGCTAATGGTAATATGCTAGTATTAAGCACTGTGAAGTGTCATCCTACATATGGAACTCCTAATTAGATTTTATCCTTGATGTACTACAAAATCTTGTGTTAAGTGGTGGATTTGATTAAATCGGCGGTAAAAAATAAATCTAGATAATTGTCAAGACACACATGCAGATGAGGAGATGGTCCTTCAGTCACTGACATGACAAATACATACACTTGTTCATGGCTTATTAGACCGAACCCGCTACTTGTATGACTTCATGTCCCTGTAAAGCTAAAGCATGTGATTATACTGACTACTTTCCAATGGAGGGACCATTCCCTATATATCTGCTGCATCTTCTTCCTGGCCACAAATGCATGACTATTGAGCTTCATTGTTGCTTTATGCTTTCCCTTTCTCCTCCTCCAGAACGTACAACCCCCAAAATTCTGGGGATTACAAAGGCTGCTCTATCCCCTCATTCATAATTCAAAATAAAGTACTATATCAAGTAGCACAGTTGGAGGTAGATATAACTTATATCTGCAGGATCAAGTCCTTTCTTGCAATCATCACATAGTTCCAGTCCAGCATACACTCTCATCTCATAATACAATACCCTTTCTATTGTCTGTGATTGTGGAGAAATCTGAGGGGATGATCACCGCCAGGGCCGGCCTTAGGGGTGTGCGACCTGTGCGGCTGCACAGGGCGCCATGGCAGCAGGGGCGCCTGCCCGGGACTTAAATTAAAACATTTTTTTTCTTTATTTAACATCCTTCATGGATGGGAGGAGGTAGTGAGAAGGGGCAGAGGTAAGAAGGGGGCACCAGAGGAGTAGTCCGCACAGGGCTACTTTTTTCTTTTTTTAGGGGTGGATCGCTCATGTTCATTTCAATCTCTCTTTTCTTATGAGACGTTCCATTTCTGCCCACTATTTTATTCAGTTCATACACTTTATTGGTGTATTTCCTATGCATTGTAGCTTTTGATAAATCAGTAGCTCGGTCTGCTTTCTGAACGGAGGCAGCAAAAATTCTACATGTCAAACAATCATACCATAGCATGACCGGTACAAAGAAATGTATATGCAGTGAACTCAGCAGTGTTTACCTTCAGCACTGTCCTAGGCCTGACCCAGGGCAGCACCTGTTCCACGGCTGCCATCTTTACTGTTGAGTGGTATAATATGATGTCATCGCTCCCTCTCCTAAGGATATACGGTGCCTAGGAACAGTGTGCTGTGAAGGCTTTTCTGAGTCTTCATTTTTATATATATATATATAAATGAGCTGATTAAGCAGAGCAGAGACCACCCTGATAAGCAACTCATTAAGATTCAGGGAGAAGCGCTACCAGGTCGATACCCAAATCCTTAAATGGATGTCAGCTGGTAGTCCAGGCCACGTCCCGCAAAGGTAGACTCCCAGGTAGCCAGAGCCTAAATGTTCCTAGGTATGCCTTCAGGCCACCCTAAATTGACTTGGAATACACCTCTAAGTGAACTTCTACAACTGCTGACAACTTACACATATAAAAACAACCACTATGAAGTATGCACACTCTGAATATATATATTTTTTAAATAGCTGGATTGTATTGCCTTTGCTTATTGACTGCCTTAGCACACACTTTTTTATTCCTTACTGTAGTCTGGCTTCTTGGGTCCCAATAACACAGTAAAAATACAGAAAAAAAGAACACCCTAAAAAACATAGACCTTTTCGATCTTGGGGCGCTGCTAAATGACCAGCATGTACACACAACAAAGCAAGAAATCAACGTACACACATTTAGTTAGATCAGTTCACTTTAACTCCTTCTACACTTATATTGATTGTAATATATCTATTAGGATTTTATTATGCCTGACATTGTCTACATGGTACATTCACACTGTTTATCAGCACTTGCTCAGCTGTAGGGTGCCAACATGTCTAGTGTTCAGAGCACATTAAAAATAGAAGGTTTTCCAAGCACTGACAAGTATGAAAATATTTTCAAGTTGCATTTCATGAAAATAAATATTCACATTCAGAAGGGTCTATAACTTACAAGGTGCTGTGAGACCTTGACAAGGCAAGCACCCTAGCAAACATCTCCTAGGGGCCGCAGCCCCCTTCTGCTTGCCTTTTCTAACATATATTGAGCAGGGCTGTCTACTAAAGTAAACACTGAGATTAAACAAGATGAATTTGTATTTGCAAACAGATATTTTCTGATACACGTGTAGGCTATTTAGCTGTCATCCTGTGTGTATATTATTAGGCATGCTCTATCCTTGGGGTGAACCAGACATGACATAAATCAGAAGGCAATATCGGCAAAGTGTATTGTCTTCCCTTCGCATGAGATACATTTGTGTCACTAGATTATGCTAATTCTACGAGATCACAGTTCGCGCTGCAGATTAAAGATGTGATCCGCTGGGGACATGAGAAGATATCTGCGTGATGAGGGGACAGGCACAAGACATTACTGTAATTGTAACACATCTGTCAGTTGAGCTAGGAATAATCAAGCTCACCATGCACGTTTTAACTCATGCACAGCTCAATATATATAGGCTTATGTATTGGTACTCAGCCTTGGGTACTAAAAACAGATCAATACCTAACCTTGAATGGTTCAATATAAAAACACAAAATATGACTACAAGTTAAATACGTAATTTACATTCCATATGTTTATCTGGGGTAGGACAAGAATGATTGTCAATGCCGATATTAATTAAAACCGTGTCCTTTTTTATATGACAAATGTGTAACTCAACTCAAATATGCAGAGAAACAAATAATTGACAAAGGATATGAAAGCGCCTGTATGTATGGAGTCCAGCACTTGGAGGTTAATTCTGTTTTGAGTGCTGGGGCATGTGCTCATTCTCAGGGGTTAAGAGTTTAGGGCGCCACTAGACAACTGGAATTTGAGACATGTGGTAGGAACATACATATCTAGATCTGTATCAGGACTTCTAGGCATAACAGAATAATGCCCTTGAGACAGCCTAATGATTGCTAGATGGAGGATTGGTGGCTCATAATATCTAGCTTCCATTTGATAAGGGAAGGGAATACATGATATGTTATAGAGAAATTTGATCCTGTTATCTTCTTATCATAGCTGCCACTCTCTTACCTGCTATCCCACTATGCATTCTAGAAAGCACTGCCAAGAGTCGAATAGGTATCTATGCATTTTAGAATTACAAACACATTTGACTAAGAGAAATCTCTTGAATGGGAATATCTTAATTTTATTCACGATACATATGTATTAACACTTTTGTAGCAATTTACAATCATGGTAACTCTTTTCCATTGATGGGTCCCATGAATTAGTGGGTGCCATAAGCTTATAAAGCAGAGGTTTGTCTGTATAGTTCCAATGCGTAGCAGAGGCATTATTTACCTCTAATCTGCAACCACCAGAGACTTGCCATTTCTACAGCTACAATTTTGTAGTTCTACCACTACTGCAAGTGATTCTGGGTAGTCATAGTGCAGACAAGGTGAACAATGATCACCTTTTTTTGCCTCTATATCCACTTTATACATGGGTCCCTTTAAAGCAAATGTCTGCTGTACTTGACAGCCTTTAAACAAAAGCCTGGGAAAGAGGTACAATAGCCAGATGACCAATCATGGACAACTGTTTAGTTTCATAAAAATTATTGTACCAGTATAGGTCAGAATAATGCATTTATTCAATTGCAGATCTTAAGAAAGTAAAATGATCTAATAACTACATTTGCATTTAAAATTGTTGTACTAGATGTTCTGCTCAGCATAACATTTCTGCAACTAGATGCTGCACTAGAAACATCCGGAAATTAATTTAGTTCATTTTTGTTTAATTCATATTTTTTCCAAGAAACCCGTGGAAACCAAATAAAACATCTTTCTCTGCTTTTTATGTACTTCATCTTTAAGACATAAAAATGGCAATGACGGGGCCGCTAAGGTTTATTTGCTTAACATACTATAGAGTGTTTCATGGTTGTCTCAGGGGAACCACACTTTGAACACTTGTAAAATAGTTCTAAGTTAAAGTAATCCATAAAACAGAAGAACAACAGACTAAGGTTTTACAGTTGTGGCCAATGCAAGTGCTATGTCATTTGCAGTAACACTTCTAAAAATACATTCCAATTCTCATCTAATTTTACAGGTGCTACTTCTCAAACAGCATGTTACTTGTAAACCACGTAATGTGGTTTGTCTTTTTTGTTGGCTCAATGGGGTGCAGTTGGATGATTTGTGAAAACTGAACTTTTGGAACATTAGTGTAGAATAAAGGCGGAACGTGAGAACTCCATGTTTGCCTTTCAGTTATGATTGCAATGTTTTCCATTGAGATTATGTCAGGAAAACTATTAAAGACCTCCCTTTCATATCACCTTCTATCTTTATTTACAGGACTTGTGTTTCTTCAATATGGTGGACACTGGGTATATGTGCATATGCGACTGTTTGTGACTCAGTGATCCAAAGTGGTAAGGCCACGGTAGAAACCAGATCCCTGATGTTCTTCTTCTGGGGCTGCACTACTTGATGTCCCATCCTGCCTTATCTATCCTTCATGTCTATCTGGAGGAGCACTTTATTACCTTGTCACCATCAGTTAGGAACACTGATCAGTCTCCGAACCCAAAACTTTTGCTTATTAGATGCTCCCACCTGATGAAGACAGGGGTAATGTTGCAAAATGTTTCTTTTTTCCAGTCTTTTGTATGGAATTTGCCAAAGTTGCCAAAGCTACCTATTGAGAAAGCATCTTACTGTATTGATCCATGCATTGATCCATAGGAAAGCTGAAGAGGCCCTTTGGGAGGCTTTTGAAGCAACTACATGCAGCTTCAGGCTTTCTCTTGCTTGTGCTTTTGTGGCACAGACAACAAATATTTGATTGCATCAAGTTGAAGAAGATCTGTTACCCATACCCTTAAGAAGGATGTGTTAAAGAGCATGGTGGCTATCTGCTATTTTCTTCTTTCCAGACTACAGTCAGACAAAATTAAATAAGAGATCCGTCATATTTATGATTATGGATTTACAGAAGAAGCAAGTCATAGTGCCTGTGAAATAATGCTGGGTATAGAGATGGAGAGGGATATTGGTGCAAAATCGGGTTGTAACAATAGGGGATGGAAATGATGGTGTCAGTGCCCCAAACAGCCTGTCTGTGGAAGGTATGAATATGGTGGATGAGGGACATGACCATGATGTGCATGGGATTATGGTCAGGAGCAGCTCTACACTTACACATTCATGAATATATATATACTCGCTAACACCCAAAAATGGTTGACTGTAGCATCTTTGTCCCCAAACAGATTGTCAGTGCCCCAAACAGCCTGCCTGTGCTCTCTCTGACACTAAACAGCTTGTCAGTACCCCCAAACAACTTGTGAGTGCCCTTGAACAGCTTGTCTGTGCCATCTTTGTCCCCAAACAGCTTGTCTGTGCCTCCAAACACCTGTCTGTGTCATTTTTCTCTCCAAATAGCTTGTCTGTACTCCCAAATAGCTTGTATGCGTCATCTTTATCCCCAAAAAAGCTTGTCAGTGCCCTCAAACAGCTTGCATGTGCTATCCTTGCCATCAAACAGCCTGGTTGTGTCATATTTGCCACCAAACAGCTTGCCAGTGCCTCCAGAAAGCCTGCCTGTGTCATATTTGCCATCAAAACAGCTTGTCAGTGCCCCTAAACAGTCTGTCTGTGCCATCTGTGCCCCCAAAAAGCTTGTCCATGCAGTCTTGGCACCCAGACAGGTTGTCAGTGCCCCAAACAGCCTGCCTGTCCCGTGTTTGCCACAACAGCCTGCTTGTGCCACATTTGCCACCAAACAGCTTGTCAGTGCCCCAAAAATAGCCTGATTGTTCCATCTTTGCCCCCAGCTTGTCATTGCCCCAAACAGCTTATCTATGCCATATTTTCCCTAAACAACTTGTCAGTACCCCAAACAGCCTGCCAGTGTCATATTTGCCCCTAAATAACTTGTCTGTGCCATATTTTCCCCACACAACGTGTCAGTGCCTCCAAATAGCTTTTCTGTGCCTTCTTTGCCACACACACATTATCAATGCCTCCAAACAGCCTGTCAGTGCCCCCAAACAGAGTATGTGCCTCTTTACCACCAAACAGCTTGTTATTGACACAAAAAGCTTGCCAGTGCCGCTAAACAGTCCATCTTTGCAAACAGGGAAAAGAAAAATGTTGATGCGCTAAGCTAGTCTAAGGCTCAAATAATACAAATGTATAATACAAGGCCTACCAAACAGTGTGGGCATGCTGCAAATACAGTGTATTAGCTGCACAATGTATACAAAAACAAAAACTGTCTGCGCTTCTCACCCTAATAAAGTTGGCAACAAATATATAAACATAATAAGAGGTTTTGGTTATATGAATTGGCCAAAGCATAATTAAGCTCACCCTCAAGGTGACACTCTCAATAGGGTGAGCACATCCTACATAGTGGGTACACAAAGCAGTTTACACTGCTACCAAATCCTTATTAATGTGTTGGGGAGGTGCAATTAAACCTTCTCCCAATTAACCCCGGACAGCAAGCTGCAACCAGACTGATGAGGAGTCAACAACCTCAAATATGTGCAAACAGGGAAAAAGAAAAAAAATTGGTGCACTAAGCTAGTCTCAGGCTTTGTGTTCCCACTATGTAGTAGGTGAGAGTAGGTTCTCACCCTATTGAGAGTGTGCCTTAACATGGCAGGTTAGCTTAATCATGCTTTGGCCAATTCATATAACCAAAACCTCTCATTTGTATTAGTGGTGTGTCTCTCTCCCTCTGTGCTGTGTGCAGGCAGGTCCAGCATGCAGGAACTGGATGTTATGTCACACCCTGCACGCTTGATCAGTCAGACACAGCATGCAGCAGGGGAGAGCTAGTATCTTCTGGCCCAGAGCAAATAAAGCCAAGTGGCCTCATCGGCCCTTTGCCCCCCCTAACAAATGCAGTGGCACACAAAGGTGCACATTCTAACACAAATACACATGCTTACACTTACTTAAACATAGACTTAATCATACTCACTAACACACATTTACACATCCTTTCTCATTGTAAAATATGTACATTCATACACACGACATGACCAACTTTGTGGAAATTTTGGATGGACTCAAGGGGAAGCAGGAACGCAGTGGTAAAGGTGAAGTTGTTTTCACAGTGTGCGAACACTAGAGAGAAAGCTGACCTTGGTGTGCACAAAGAGTAGGTTTAAAGGGGCGGACAAGTGGTTGCAGGGCCCCCAGGGCCCTCTAGAGTGGCGGGCCAGGTTGCAGCTGCAACTTACCATACACTTACACATACATTCATACATAATTGCACACGCCCTCTCTAAACACTACACTTTTAGATATATACTTTTATAAAATGAAAAATGTAGCTCTTGTTAGGATATTTATTGTATACATGTATGTATGTATCTTTCCGAGTTGATTTACACCAGCAATGGAGGGTTTTCATGTGATATTCAGTTCATCTATGTTTCCATGTGGTTCTCATTTGATCTATACTTGTGTTGCACGGTTTGTATGTGATATTCAGTTGATCTCTGTTCCCATGTGGTTCTCATTTGATCTATATAAACAATGCAGGGTAAACACATGATATATTAACTTGATTTTTGTTTTCATATGGTTCTTGCTTGATCTATACCTGTTTCTTGTTTGATCTATACCCACAATACAGGGTTCGCATGTGTTACTCAGTTGATCTGTTTCCACGTTAATCTCATTTTATCCATACCCACAATGCAGGGTTTGCATGGGAAATTTTGTTTATCTCCATGTTTCTATGTGGTTCTCATTTGATCTATACCTGCAACGCAGGGTTTGCATGTGTTATTCAGTTGATCGCTGTTTCCATATGGTTCTCATTTGGTCAGCAGCAGACTTGGCGCCCCCCTGCCAATGCCGCCCCCCACTAAGTGCCACCTGGACTGAAGCGGCCTTACTTCTGGGCTGTGCTTGCCGCTGAACTCAAAGCAGCTAGCCCTCACCTGGTCTCCCTTACATGTACACACATATATGCATATATCTGTTTCTGTTGATTAATCCTCAAATCATATCCCCCCAGTGCATTGGTTTGCCCAAGGGCCTACAATGCTGTAAAGATGACCCTACACCTGTGCAACTGGTGCAGCCTCTGATGTAAAACACAGAAATCTTCAATATTATAAACTCACACTGTTCAACATATACACCTAGAAGTATTTATACCTAGAGGCTCAGAACAATGCTGTTTTAGTATCTACTGAGGAAAAGGAAACTCTCTTTCCATTTTATCATGACAACTCTATGCCTGATGATTGCCTCCAGATGTATAGTCTCTTGAAGTTTGACTTACATGAGCCCACTGTAGGATATGTCATCTCTGTCTATGGATGGTCTTACTTAGATCCCAAGCCAAGTAAAATCTTCACTGTGTTGGTGGTTATGCGAGTGAAATGGCATCACCACATTGGATATCCAGTACAACAGACTTTTTCTTGGGGGGGGGCTAGGGCCCTCATATGGCAGAAAATGAGGTGTATGGTCTGTGGTCGGTATATAAACAGCTGCATTGGTCTAACAACTGGCAATAGTGGGTCAGGGGTGTGTTGGTAAAACACTTGTCATCTTTCATGGAGGGCACCAGTACAAAGTTAAGACACCATTGTAGCATAGTCACCCATGTATACAATAGAGGCTACCCCTGGGTTGCCAACACTTGTTTTTAAGTGGAGTTTTTGAGTTGGGTGGGATAGGCTAGGTTAGATATTGATAGTAAAAATCCCAATAATCTATGTCAATCGATTCTCACTTACTTTTTACTCTACATCATTTTGGTGGGTGTAATCAGTATTTTTGTAAATGATGCTTGACTAATGATTAACAATGTACCATATCACCAGAGCATTATGTCAGTTGTGCTACTGTACAGTCTCAGGTAGATGTTTTGTTTGGATATAGTGTACATGTGTTGCTGTTTGGTGACCCCCAACTACCTGTCCAGGTTCCTCCCAGTCATGTCTACTCTTGCCCAATTCCCTCTCCTTTAAAGCCTAACTCTGGATAGGCCCTCTTCTATGCATGGCTAGTCCTGTCCCTTGTCATGGTTACACCTCCTTCTTGCATCCTATAAGAGAGGGAGTTCCTTTCTGGTACCTGATGGTGTCTCCCACATATCATGCTACTTTTGCAACCAATCCCATACTTTTGTGCGTGTCTTCATGCAGAAAAAGTGTAACACACAAAAGTGTAAGAATGTATCATCATGCATCACATAAATCCAGCAGGTAGCCATATGTATGTTATTCATAGGCTGCTGGCCTTTATTTTCTAGGTCTGATTTTAATCCCCAGTCCGTTTCTGTATTTAAGCGATCATTCACCTCATTTGATAAAATGATATGCATTACAAGCTCTACTACACATTGAGATGTGTATTAAATAAGTGGGTTTGATTCCGGCTCTACAATTTGATTTATAAAGAAAGATGACTGAACCATTAATAGCCAAGAAAGCTTCTTAAATAGTCTGAATTCTGAAAAATTTAATTTCTGGCTTCCATTTTCCATTTCAAAATGTTGCATCCAGTTGTTTTATTTAAGACAAAATCAATACAAAACATAATTCTAAGTTCTGTTGAATGTGAAAAAGTTGTTTGGTTAACAAACGAGAATGTGCAACTAAAGTTTGGTTTACTAGAACAGCACCTTTATTGTGAATATTTTGTGTAACATCCCCTTTCCTGCATTTGTTTTATGTTTTATATATCCCACACTCCAAATAGCAGATCCTGGATCAGAGATGTTTAGAGGTAGGTAGAGTATACCAAGTCATAATCTGAGGCTCGCCTCTCACTAGCCCATTAGATACAGAAAGATACAGATGAGAAAAGAGAAAAACAAATACACTATTAACAATCAATGCCAAATACAAAGACTCTCAGGGGTTGGATTTCACATGAGCTAGATTAACACTGGTCAAAGTCTCCTTTTTCTACCTTGCAGTATATGCTAAATGATATGTTTTTTGTTGATACTAAAATGACCCTACTCTGCCCATTTTGAGTGGCACCCACCAAGTTTGCCAATCCTTCTTCCATATTACCCCGACCAACATTAGTCTTGATACATGAAACGTAAATTCAGACCTAGAAATTTTAACATAGGCTGCAAAAAAAAAAAAAATTATATATATATATATATATATATATATATATATATATATTCTACATGCTAAGTCAGGAAAAGGGCAAGCTCTCCATACAAGTTCACTTTGGTACCTGGGACAAAGTTTGTGGAAGTCATTGGTGTCTATGATACAATTATGATGCAATGTTGTTTTCTCTACTTTCGGTTCGGAACGAGGGCATTTTACATTCCACTCCACCAATCAGGGGAGAGGGTGTGCCCGAAAGCGCTGCCATTTTGCAGAAGTTTGCCTGGAGGCCAGACTAATCAAGACAGAATCCATCTGCTATGTTCTGGAGCTTCACAGAGAAGCGGACAAAGAAAGACACAAGGGGGATTGAATGAAGAACAAGAAGATGCAAGAGAAGAATAGGAACTACGCTGGAAGGAGACAGGCACACAGAAGTGATCGGCGGAGAAGTTAGGAAGACATTCAGAGAGAACGTGAATGAGAGTGTGAGTGAATGAGAAAGAGTGTGAAAGAGCATGAGTAAGAGTAACATAGTAACATACATAGTAACATAGTTCATAAGGTTGAAAAAAGACCAAAGTCCATCAAGTTCAACCTATATACATATTGTGTCCCTACTGTGTTGATCCAGAGGAAGGCAAAAAACCCTTATGAAGCAGATGCCAATTGCCCCATACCAGGGGGAAAATTCCTTCCCGACTCCAAATATGGCAATCAGAATAAATCCCTGGATCAACGTTCTGTCCCTATTAATCTAATATCCATAACTTGTAATATTATTGCTTTCAAGAAACACGTCCAGGCTCCTTTTGAACTCTTTTATTGAGTTTACCATCACCACTTCCTCTGGCAGAGAGTTCCATAATCTCACCGCTCTTACTGTAAAGAACCCCCGTCTGTGCTGGTGTAGAAACCTTCTTTCCTCCAGCCGTAGAGGATGTCCCCTTGTTATAGATACAGTCCTGGGTATAAATAGGTCCTGGGAGTGATCTCTGTACTGTCCCCTTATATATTTATACATAGTTATTAAGTCCCCCCTAAGCCGTCTTTTTTCCAAACTAAATAACCCCAATTCTGATAATCTTTCTGGGTACTGTAGTCCTCCCATTCCCCTTATTACTCTGGTTGCCCGTCTTTGAACCCTCTCCAGCTCCACTATATCTTTCTTGTACACTGGTGCCCAGTACTGTACACAGTATTCCATGTGTGGTCTGACTAGTGACTTGTACAGGGGTAGAATTATTTCCTTGTCGTGGGCATCTATGCCCCTTTTGATGCACCCCATGATTTTATTTGCCTTAGCAGCAGCTGCCTGACACTGGTCGCTACAGGTAAATTTACTGTTAACTAAAACTCCTAAGTCCTTTTCCATGTCAGTCGTCCCCAGTGTTTTCCCATTTAATACATATTCCCAGCCTGGATTTTTCTTCCCCATGTGCATAACCTTACATTTATCTGTGTTGAACCTCATCTGCCACATCCCAGCCCAAGCCTCCAACCTATGCAGATCCATTTGTAATCGTGCGCTGTCCTCTATTGTGTTAACCACGTTACAGAGCTTAGTATCGTCTGCAAAGATTGATACTTTACTATGCAATCCCTCTACAAGGTCATTAATAAATATATTAAAAAGAATAGGACCTAAAACTGACCCCTGTGGTACCCCACTAGCAACAGTCACCCACTCAGAGTATGTACCATTAATAACCACCCTCTGTTTCCTATCACTGAGCCAGTTACTTACCCACATACACACATTCTCCCCCAGCCCAAGCATTCTCATTTTATGTACGAGCCTTTTATGTGGCACCGTATCAAATGCTTTGGAAAAATCAAGATATACGACATCCAGCGATTCACCCCGATCCAGTCTTGAGCTCACCTCCTCATAAAAGCTGATCAGGTTAGTTTGACAGGACCGATCCCTTGTAAACCCATGCTGATATGGAGTCATACACTTATTTTCATTGAGATACTCCAAAATAGCATCTCTTAGGAAACCCTCAAACAGTTTACACACAACAGAAGTTAAACTAACAGGCCTATAATTCCCCGGGTCACTTTTTGTCCCCTTTTTGAATATTGGCACAACATTTGCTATGCGCCAGTCCTGGGGAACAGACCCTGTCACTATAGAGTCCTTGAATATTAGAAATAGGGGTCTGTCTATTACATTACTTAACTCCCTTAGAACGCGGGGGTGAATGCCATCTGGACCTGGTGATTTGTCTATTTTGATTTTTTTTAGGCGGCACTGCACTTCTTCCTGCGTTAGACAGGCGACATGTACTGGGGCATTTATCTCATCCTGCTGTATATTACCTGGCATTTCATTTTCCTCTGTGAATACAGCAGAGAAGAATATATTTAATAGATTAGCTTTTTCCTGATCCCCGTCTATAACTTCTCCCTCATTACTTTTTAAGGGGCCAACGCTTTCATTGTTAACCTTTTTACTATTTATATAGTTAAAGAACATTTTGGGGTTTGTTTTACTCTCTTTGGCAATGAGTCTTTCTGTCTCCAATTTTGCTGCTTTTATCTGATTTTTACATATTTTATTTTTTTCCCGATAGCTTTTTAGTGCTTCCTCACTGCCTTCCTGTTTTAGTAGCTTAAATGCCTTTTTTTTGCCATTTATTGCCCCCTTTACATTTTTATTTATCCACATTGGTTTTCTCTTGTTCCTGACTCTTTTATTCCCATACGGTATGTACCTTTCACAGTGAGAATTTAAGATATTCTTAAAAATCTCCCATTGAGCGTCTGTACTCTTGTTTTTGAGGACATTTTCCCAATTTACAGTGTTAAGGGCTTCTCTTAGTTGATCAAACTTTGCCCTCCTAAAGTGCATAGTTCTTGTGGCTCCTCTAAGAGTTCCCTTATTGAAGGACAAGTTATAATGTATCATATTGTGATCACTATTTCCTAGATGTCCCCTGACCTGCACATTAGTTACTCTGTCAGGTCTGTTGGTTAATATTAAGTCCAGTAGGGCGCCCCCTCTGGTCGGGTCCTGTACCATTTGGGACAGATAATTATCCTTACTTATAGTCAGAAACCGGTTTCCTTTATGAGATTCACAGGTCTCGGTTTCCCAGTTTATGTCGGGATAGTTAAAGTCCCCCATAGTAACCACCTCATTGTGATTAGCTGCCTTGTTTATTTGCTTTAATAATTGATCTTCTGCTGCTTCCATTATATTTGGTGGCTTATAGCAAACCCCGATCAGTATTTTATTATTTTTCTTTCCATATATTTCTACCCATAATGACTCCACATTATCATTTCCCTCACATATATTCTCCCGCAGTGTGGCCTTTAGGCTGGACTTTACATAAAGGCAAACTCCTCCCCCTTTTCGTTTTTTCCGATCCTTCCTGAATAGACTATACCCCTGTATGTTAACCGCCCAGTCATAGCTATCATCCAACCATGTCTCTGTTATACCCACTATGTCATAATTTTCTTCAGACATTATTAACTCCAGTTCGTCAGTTTTATTGGTCAGACTTCTGGCATTAGTAAGCATACAATTTAGAGGTGTATGGTTTTTTTCCCTATGAAGCCTATCCCTATTAACTATTATAACCCCTCCCTCTGCTCCACCCCCAGGTACATTTATAAGCCCCAGCTCTCTATCTACACTATCTTCCCCTTCTATATTGTAGTTTCCCTCCCCCCCTTTCCCTAGTTTAAACACTCCTCCACCCTTCTGACCATCTTCTCCCCAAGCACAGCTGCACCCTCCCCATTGAGGTGCAGCCCGTCCCTACCGTAGAGCCTGTATCCGACAGAGAAGTCGGCCCAGTTCTCCATGAACCCAAACCCCTCCTTCCTACACCAGGTTCTGAGCCACTTGTTTAGCTCCCTAATCTCCCGCTGCCTCTCTGGTGTGGCACGTGGTACAGGTAATATTTCAGAAAATACTACCTTGGAGGTCCTTGCCTTAAGCTTGCTACCTAAGTCCCTGAAATCATTTTTAAGGACACTCCGCCTCCCTCTCACTTTGTCATTGGTGCCAATGTGCACCATGACTGCTGGGTCTTCTCCAGCCCCTCCCAGTAATCTGTCAACCCGATCCGCGATGTGCCGAACTCGAGCGCCAGGCAGACAACACACTGTTCGGCGATCCCGGTCTTTGTGACAGATCGCCCTGTCTGTCCCCCTAATAATTGAGTCCCCCACTACCAGCACCTGTCTGGTCTGCCCTGCGCTCCTCCTTCCCTCCTTACTGGAGCAGACACCCCTCTGGTGGTCAGAGGCAGTGACTTGCTGCAGTACTGCTAACTCTGAACTAACATCCCCCTCATCTGCCAACCGGGCAAACTTGTTGGGGTGTGCTAGATCAGGACTAGCCTCCCTGGCGCTTTTCCCCCTACCCCGCCTTCTAACTGTAACCCAGCTAGCTGCCTGACTGTCTTGTACCTCCATCCCACTATCCTCCCCCACCTCTACCTGCGAGAGAGCTTGCTCAGTGAGCAGCAGACTCCTCTCCAAGTTGTCAATAGATCTCAGTGTTGCCAGTTGCTCCTCTAGACTCAGGATTTGTGCTTCCAAATGAGCAACCCGCACACATCTCGCACAGCAATATGCACCCTCGAAGCGCTGCTCAAGGATTGCATACATTGAGCAAGATGTACACCTGACCGCATTGTCAAACATGGAGGACATCTTGGCAATGGGGATAGCTCCAATAACTGGCAAAAACAGACAGTAAGGCGCAAAATATATATAAATATATTATATGCAATCACAAGGATTTATACTTTACCCTCCTTCTTGCTTTTTAACTCCTTCTTTGCTTGTAACTCCTCACTTAGAGATGTCACTTAGGAGATTCGCCCCAGCTCAGGATTCGCTTGTGTGTCCAAGCTAAATGCAACTGCAAAAGCCAAGCAGAACTCACAGAGAAGGTTACTTAATTAGCAACACACCTGAAATAGCCCTTACCCTTTTTTATTTTGCTATTTTCAACAAAACTTTACACTGAACACAACACAAACAAACACAGTGCTCCCCCTTGCAATAGTAATGAATATACTCTCCTTCTTTGCTTGTAACTCCTCACTTAGAGATGTCACTTAGGAGATTCGCCCCAGCTCAGGATTCGCTTGTGTGTCCAAGCTAAATGCAACTGCAAAAGCCAAGCAGAACTCACAGAGAAGGTTACTTAATTAGCAAAGGAAATTCAAATTATTTGTTTTCGGATTTGTACGAATCCATGTGCACTTAAGGCTGAAACGTTGGGTAAGATGTCACAGGTACAGGATAATGCTCTTCGTCGTCCACTACAGTGCTTGTGAAAACAAGGTGGTCGGTGATCCAAACTTTGATAGGGCCACAGTGGAGCTGAGTCCCTAGTCTTCATCTTCTGGGGCTGCATTCCCCCAAAAGTATATGCAGCCTATCCCTTCCCACCCAGGCAAAAGCCTTGGGTGGGCTGGATCTTCTAGGGTTTCCCCTATAGGAGACCCACTGAAGTCTTCAGGTCCACAAACAAAAGTCTTCAAGGGGGAATGGGGGCGATACAGTGGTGCTTAACTCATTCGAAAGCAAAAATCAAGTGTGCACTAAAATAAAAACAAAACTGAGGGGTCCAGGTGCTATAAAAAACATCCACAGGCCCCAGCCAATGCCTGGTAAGTTAACCCCCCCCCTCCACCATCGGCCATAGGCCAGGGAAGTTTAAGGGTGGGTATAAAAATGTGCACCAAGAAGGGATCCGGGTGAATATAGTGCACTTATCAACCCATGCACACCACTCCGAGTGCCGAGTGCCCCAGCTGATCCATGCCAGCGGACACTATAACGGCCTCAGGCTTTCTGAAGCAGGTCCAAGCCTTATGGCCAGAGGACCAAGCTTTCCTTCTCTCATAGGTACTCACTTGATTTTAGCCAACAGGCCACGAAGCGGCTGTTACACTAATGAAATGTACTGTTCATTGTGGAGAATATATTATATTAGCAGTACTGAAATGCTGTCTGTTTTTTGTTTGATATGTGCTCATTATTGTGATGTAGTCTGGGTAGACAATCCTTTTATGGTTAAAGCCACCTTTCTTATAGTTAAGGCAGCATTTGTTGTGCCTCTTTGTACGTACATAGATCTTCAGGTGCTTTCATTAGAGCAGCCATTTCAAAAATAGACTCTAATATTTGTTTATAGGATAAAATAAAATCGGATTCTTCTTCCTTCTTCTGGCTAGGGAAATCATTTTTTTTGCATGTACTTTTCTAAGCACGTTCTGAGCAAGACTGTTGTAATGAAAGTATCCACTCTCTGACAAAGTTAAGCATGAAGGCATCTTATAAAAGGAACGATGCAATGTCCCATACAGACCCCCAGTGTGTGAGAACTTTAATATATATTCTACCCTGTATACTCATAGCTATCACAGGACAGGTCTGTGCTTCACTGATCTCCACCTCTATCACACTGGCCACCAAGGATGGAGCTCCATCAATGGCTGCAGGACCAACTGGGATGAACCAGTGCCTCATTATTATTAAAGAAGCCCCTAGAATTATGTTACATGACTGTAATAATACAAGATATGAGATTTACTAACTTATATTTGCCCTGAAGATTTTATTGCATAAACAGCTTGCAAATAATTACATCTATATAAAAATTTCATGATGGCTCATTAGCCATGCCATGAAAAGCAAACAGCAAATGTTTTTCCACCACTGGAGGAATTAGAAGGTAAGACAGACTGTGACTCCTTACTATTTTACATGTTCACAAGTTACTTTTTAACCCTCACCTTCAAATGGATTGCTCTGTTTAATTTCTTTTGACAGTTTCTCTTAGACTGGTGCATTCGTATTCAAGGGAACCTGAAAATGAACACGAAGGGTGTGTTTTCGTGGTTCAGCCCAAATACCGAACATACGAACATGGCGGCGGCAAAACGTAGACGAAGACACACAACACTAAAAAATCTTTGTGTGCGTCTGCATCTTCGTTTACTAATCTCCCTGGTCCCTTCCCCATCTAGCCTACCTGAGCTATGGAGCATAGCAGGCGTTAATGGGAGCGGAAACCCGTAGGCCAATAGACTCACTTGCACGGCCCTTTAACTCCTGACGGCGCAACTTGACCTGGGCAGACCATGGTGCATTTCATTGGTTGATGGCAGAAGAGGCCACTGCCGGCGACCAATAGAGTTGCTCGTATGGACATTTAAAATCCTGGTGTCAAAGCTGCTGCGTAGTGCGTACTGCGTTAACCCCGTTTTAACCCCTTGTACAAAAAAATGTACACGAATATTCGCCCAAACCGAACACAGGAACTGGCGAATATACATGGAATATCAAGATTTTCCCCCCACGAAGACGAAAACGAAGAGTTGGCCGGTGCCCAAGTCTAGTTTCTCTGTTCAAGAGCTATCTTTAATTTTAGGCTGTTTTCATTTGTAAATGGGTACTTAATTACCAAATCAAGGACTCATTTTGGGATTGACTGGAGAACCAACAAATCATATTTAAATACATATAAATAGCCTGCAACCCTGTGCTTTAAATTAAAAAAGGAAAGCAGTTAATAAGTAAATACTGTAAATGCTAAATATGAAATGCACTGGTTTAATAATTTAATCTGCGCAACAGTTTATTTTAACACAAAAGAATCCTGCCACACCTTCCATATATAACATCATATCATAAATATCTTGGTGTATATAAGGATCACATTTTCAATATAGGGAAACTCCTAACAAATTGTATACCAAAGAAGAAAAAGAGTTCTACACAAGCCCTTAAAATATATTATTTTATTATACAAAAAAATATATAAAAACACACACAATATTTCATAAGTTTGGACAACAGAGGTCTCTAGGAAACAAATCAGAGCATATGGAGGAACTATAATTGCATATATATAAAGTGACTCATGTGCATATGGACAATCAATAAAGAATAAGGTGCTTTATCACTTCAATAATGCTATCAATTGCTCACTATGGAGTGCACCCATTAATTCTATAGCATATAATGTTCTTATGGCGTACATAAATAATCTAATAATCAATAGAATGTCCATAAAGTGCTATCGTGCTTACCCATAATTACAGCCTCCACTTCCCCTATGCCGTTTCGGTTCTCCTTTTTCAAGGGGTCGCTATTATTGCCTTGTTGTGTAGATGTATATATACCCCTCCCATAGGAAGTTACGTGCCGAAACCAAATTGGCGCCAATTTAATAATAAAATAATATATTTTTTATAACATAAGGGCTTGTGTAGAACTCTTTTTCTTCTTTGGTATGCAACAGTTTGCCTAAATTCAGAATATACAACTGCACTTTTTCTCATCACACATCCTGTAGTGCGCAAGCGACGTCGATCGTCTCAGCACTCCTATTGGGATTAATTAACAACCCCTTCTAGAATGCCATGACTTTTAAATTGAAGAGGTACTAGAAAGAGGCTCTCCAAAGTATTTCACGTCTTTTCCATTGATTCTGCACTGCTTACGACAGTAGGTCACGCCAGCAGCTCTAGATGACGTCGTAACAAGCACAATACGGCACAAAGCCTTCATTTTTGTACTCTATAAAATGAGATCTCATGACCTCTTGCATCTGCTTTCTCTGTGAAATGAAAGGGAAAGAAATAGAGGCAGACATCCATTTATGCAAATATTTAGGATACATTTTTTATTGGTAACCTGGACCAGTTTCATAAATATGAATAAGATTAATTACCGAAAAAGATAAGCTTATAGATATAGTGTTTTAAATGGAAGGAAATCCAATCTATATGTAAAGCATAGGCTTGATGTTGTGTGTCATAGTATGTGACTACATTTGGACTCCTTCCTGCTGATTTGTAGAGAGGGCTACAATTTAGATCTGCTGTGCTAATTATAATTCCAGCACTGTTTAGATATTGCTGAGACCGGTTTTGTCCACCTTTACAATGGGAATAGGCTATGCATTGTAAAATAATCTTAGCGTACAACGCAAGACACTATTAAATCAGCAATGTAATAGGATAGAACCTGATGGCTGCTTCAAACCGAAGATAATATCTTGCCTGCAGGCCATCAGTTAGACAATACTGACACTAGCATCAGTCTTATTGTACTCGTGGTTGAATTATAGCAATTACAGAAGACAGGACCCTTGCCACTAATGGTCAGGTAAAGTACTTACATGAATATTTTAAGCTCTACTCGCAGTAGACTTGATACAGGCTTTTGGCATAGATTAGTGGTGGCCATTGTTTAAGATTGTATTGATAAGATAGAATTCTTTTTTCTTTATTTTAATAAACATTCTCTATTAATTCAGTAATTCTGTCTGTGCTTTCATATATTTGTACATTCTTAGCGCAGCAGTCTCAATATACAATTCCAAGCAAATGGTTTCTGGTGAGATTTTGCATTTCTGCCTGGCTAACAGGGTTCTTCATTGCTTAGTACAAGCAGAACTGAGCCAAATAGCAAACTTAAGTGAAGTAAGTGGTTAAAAGTCTTCCATATCAGGGTAACCAGGAAGTTGTAGCGAGCCAAGTATGCTCTACAACCAAGGCCTAAGGTCATTAAATGTTCCACATCATCATTATTCTTCAAGGGATGTTCATTCATTTTTTTGAATGCCAACCCAGAGAGATATATTATATTGACAGGTCATGTACTTACCTGAAGCTTTTCACATTGTATTTTGATACAAATAGCCAATGTGGTCTCTGTATGAAAATGTTTCTTGTACTTTGAAAAGTGGACTTATCACTAAAGCAATCAGCGGGATGGCTAGCTTTCTGTTCTGGTGCATTTTGGGCAATACTCTTGGCTTGTATATTCCACTGTGTAGGGTTGCAACAAACTATGAGGCTCAAGGTCCCTTGCAATAAAAACTCTTTAACTGGACTTTGACTCCTAATAGACCTGATTATCCCTAAAATGACAGATCACCTTGGATTTGTACTCTCGGCTGTTGGAATACAACATCCCAGGTTCACATGTTGTACAACTGATACCCTATCAGGCAGATACTGATCTCTCTTTGCCTTCTCTTGGCCTTCCTGTTGCTGCTAGGTTCGCAATTTTATTTATTTGTTCCAGATACTACCCATATTCCATTTTCCCAGAGTTCCTTTGGTTCCCACATTCATGTGCACCAGTACGCCGACTTTGTGTTGTTGCTTAATTCCTGCAGTTCCGTTGGTTCTAGTGTTGCTTTTCTCTGTATAGTTTTTCATCGATTACTGGTACACTGTCCTTAGCTTGTGTCATCATACATTACTTGTTTCCACACACCTGTGTTCCCTACCTGTCTCAATATTCTACTTCTGACGTGCCACCATAGTCTAAACTTCTGAGAGAGTGGCATTAACGGAGTTTTCTTTTTGTGGCCCATGCAGCAAAAGTAGTACTTGCCAAAAAATAAATGGCAGTGCTAGCACCCTGCAAGAACAGAATCCTAATATAATCTGGCACGCACTTGACAGCTTCTGCTTGCCATGTTGCCATAACAGCGACACCTTGCCACCAAGTAGCTGTGAAGTGCCTAATTAAAATGATATATCATACACATGGAGTGTTGCACTTTTGGCACCCTTACATAGAAAAATGAACATGTTTAAGATAGATGTACACCGTTTTTATATAACTATTGTTTTTGTAGAAGAACTGGGCACTTAAAGTGCGACTGTGACTTTTTGTTGCTGCTTTGTTCTATTAATCACTTGAACTGCAGAGTGTTTTTTCAGTATTCTACACAAGGACTTGTATATTAAAGATTTTGACATTAAAATGTCATTGTGAAAATATTCCTCTGTTGTGCCAATGTCCTTTGTCCTTTTTATAGATTGCTGGTGTCAGCATATCATAGCCTTTGCCTGATAAAGAAGACAAAAGATGGACAGAGCATTGTAACCATTTGAAAGCGTTGGTTCATTTTGTAACAGTTTAGTTATTTAATAAACTATGTTTCATAAATCCTTTGGAGTTTCTATGGTTCCTTAAAAAAATATCAGTAATATTATTACATAAAGCAATAGTTTTAACCATTTTCTCCAAATACACAAAATGTTTTACAAAATTGTAGTAAGTATTTTGTAAATTAACCTTTTTATCTACATGGTATGGATCTCCAACAGACCAATATACCTTTTTTATATTCTGTCTTTATTGTGTTAGCCAAATTGCATGTGATGCTAAATATAAATTGGTTATTATACCTAGGGCCATTTAAAATTGAGTACCACAAAGTTCAGTCCTTGCCCCCAGTAATGTATTTATTAATGATCTTAAGCGCTCTGGTTGTAAATTTTCAGATTGTTCCCTAGGGAAGGATCCATGGAGAAAATCTATTTAAATGGTGGAGAGTATAAAAATAATCAACAAGAACGTTCCAGGCCAGTACAAATACATATACAATATAAATATAACCCATACAAGGTTGTTACAGTTCCATTTATGAATTACATTCAACTAAGGGCATTTTAAAAGAGAATTCTCATAAAAATATCTTATTGTAAGTTTGAAATAAAATGTTGTATAAAGTTGTGATGTGTATCCGCAGATCTATAGGTCACCATTGTATTAAATCATGTTATATCATAGGTCATTTTCCCTGCTCGACCACCAAACTGAGCTTATTCCTTACGGCTCTTCTAAGTCCAAATCCAATATGCTATAATATCTAGGGCCAGGCCCGTTCTGACAATAGGGCACGGCGGGCAAAATTCCTGTTGTGGCTGGTGCCATTCGTGAGGCTGACATGTTTATGTATGTGGCCCCCAGGTGGATGCGCTGTTGGATGCTGCAAAAGTGTGGATTTAATTTATCGCCTAGTGGCCTTACAGTTCCAGTGCTGAGTTTTTTAATGTTAATAGTTCTCTGTAATCTCTATCTGGTGTCTTTCTTCCCATCCCCTATGCATGTTTATGTTAATACATTTTGTGGCGCACACGTCAAAAGGAAGATGACAGATTGCAAACACCTTGGAATAGATTATGACATGTATAGTGATTTGCAGGCTATGTTTTCTTTTCTAATCACTGTCCATTTTTCATTATACAAAGACACAATTGACAATTCTGAGATACGGCCACCATTTTCTGCCCTCAGTAGAGGTGTTGTGCTAAATTTTCAAGCAGCATTTTGTGTGCACAGTTGTTTCGATAGATGACAATTTGCTCTGTAGAAAATACATTCATCATGTATTAAAAAAAAAAACTCCCTGAAAAATAGAGATCCTAAATGACTCTACTTAACTTTGTCATAAAGGATAAACCCTGGTAAAATAAGAGTCAGTGGCACTGTTTCCAAGTCATATAGAACACAGGGGAGGCAAAATGTGCAGAACAGACAATTCTGCAGTATGCAGGAAGGAATGGATTATGGTGCGCAGGATTAAACGGATTTCAAAGTGCCCAGGGAAATACAAAATTAGGACTCGGTGATTTAGTGTATATATGGTTGAATGTGCAATGCACAGAAATTGAGGCTATGTACAGACAGTGAGGATTAAAATGTGTGTGGTAGGATGGTACAGACAGGCGCAATGAAACACAGCACAGGCAGAATACTTTGAAAGGTACGGTATTAACGAAGGTAACAGGAACAGCAAGTACAGGCAGTAAGTCTCTAGGGAGGATGCCCACTGGCAGGGCGGACGGCAGGACGCCCACTGGCAAGGCCGACGGCAGGACACCCACTGGCAGGGCAGACGGCAGGAAGCCCACTGGCAGGGCAGACGGCAGGACGCCCAATGGCAGGGCAGACAGCAGGACGCCCATTAGCAGGGCAGACAGCAGGACGCCCAATGGCAGGGCAGACGGCAGGACGCCCAATGGCAGGGCAGACGGCAGGAACAACACAGGGTCAGGTACAGGGCCAAAGCAGAGCGGTCCAAACACTTTAATGCAAAGGCCCTGACTGAAGGGCAGGGCAGGTCTTTTAAAGGCAGGGCTTCACTCAGGTAATAAGGCTCAGCTGTATTTGGTAATCTGATTCTGAGCACTCCAGAGGGAGGAGGGTGGCCACTAGTGGTAGCAGATGGACATGACAGCAAAATAATTACGCATGGTCCGGGCTAGCAGGGTGGAATCCTGACACTGGGTTTTCTGGAACGTTGAACTACTTGACTTCACTCTACAGTATAAAGAGCCATCATAGAAGCCAGCAAAGCAAAAGCTGGAGGATACCTTTAGAGTGAACGGCCAAGATTGGCCATTGGGGCGCACAAGGGAAATGCTGATGTCTGTATGGATGATTTATGCACTGCTTTAATATGCAGTTGTCTGGTGGGTGCACAGAGCCTCACACTGTGAAGGTGTAGAGAGCGGCTGTGTGTATACAGCAGGCGGCTGCATACCTGTGATTTATTGTCGCTGGTCTCAAAGTTCTTTAGTTGAAGTAAATTTTCTCCATATTTCTACAGGGTCATATTCTCCATAAGCATAGTTGTCAAAAACGCTATATATATACTAGAACATGTATGATAGCTATGACTGTGTCACAGCTCTTGGCAATCTCAGCAGATGCAAACGTGCATACCAAAATTAAAAAGATATCCATTTATTGGTTGAGTGATGGTGCATCACCCTATTGCCCACATATTGGAGGTATGTCCAATGGCATTAGTTTTCAGGAGCAAAAAGAATAGGTTATTCCTTTGCACAATTTCTTGATGTTTTTGTGTCAATGCCACCTGGAATGCATACATTCCAAAGTCCTGCTTTAAAAGAGACTTTTTAGATCCAAAATCCTCTGTCTCTTTCTTCCTCTGAAGTCCCTCTTCTATAGGATCTGAGAATGTATGATGGGGGTGCAACACAATGCTTGACAGTCCTAAAACTTACAATAATGTATGTATGTAACAAAGGTGTGTTTTCTACAGTGAATTGTATAATTAAAATATATTATTCTACCTCAAAACAACCATCAGTTGGTCACAATGGTACCTAAAAAGTCTTGGTATGGCACACCTCTAACCTCACAAAAAGAAGGTCCCCATCTTTAACAATTTGAAATATTCCTGCAGTTGTTTGTGCCCATTCAGCCAAAAGAGCATTGAGGTCAGGCACTGATTTTGGATGAGAATTCCTGGCTCGCAATCAGCATTCCAATTCATCCTAAAAGGTGTTTAGTGACATTAAGCTCAGGGCTCTGTGCGGGCCACTCAAGTTCCTCCACACCAAACTCATCCGAACATGTCTTTTTATGGACCTTGCTGTGCACTGGGGCACAGACATGCTGAAAGAGGAAACAGCCTTTCCCAAACTGGTGCCACAAAGTTAAAAGCATAGCATTGTCCAAAATGAGCTTGCATGCTCTAGCATTAACATTACCCTTCACCGGAAATAAGGGGCCTAGCTCAAAACCTGAACCATTATCCTTCCTCCAATAAACTTTACAGTGGGCGGTATACCTTATGATAGGTAGAATTCTCCTAGCATCCGCCAGATTGAGATTCACCCATCAGACTTCCAGATTCATGAATGATTCATCACTCCAGTGAGCATGTTTCCACTGCTCCAGTAGCATACACAAAAAGAAAGGTTGGAATGCAGCACTCAGCAGTAAAATGGTGCACGAGCCAGGGTACCACCAAGTCCCTCAATAAATCCAAAATAAAGAAGCAAAGGCTCAGCACTCAAATGATAAGGTGAGTTTATTTCACGCAGGCAACGTTTCGACGCACAGGTCTTTCTCAAGACCTGTGTGTCGAAACGTTGCCTGCGTGAAATAAACTCACCTTATCATTTGAGTGCTGAGCCTTTGCTTCTTTATTTTGGATCCACTGCTCCAGTGGCAGTGTGCTTTACACTGCCGACGCTTGGCATTGCACATAGCGATCTTCGGCTTGCCTGCTTAGCCATGGAAACCAATTCATGAAACTCCCAACGCATAGTGCTTATGCTGTTGTTGCTTGCAATGGCAATTTGGAACTCTGTGAGTTTGCATGGTGTACTGCTTCATGTCTGAGCTGTTGTTACTCCTAAACATCCCTACTCCCCAATTATAGCAATGATCCCTCTAAGCTTTATAAATTTATGTGCACACAAGACAGGCGTCTCCTCACCATAGGACTGGACTTGAATGGACTAGAGGTGCTGGGCCGGTTGCAGAGATCATGGATCTCGTTATAACCTGTCCAGAATAAAGGGAGCAGGAGGCCTGCTCATGCAGACCTGTTTTTCCTTTGCTGCCTCACGATGCTGCAAGCAATTGATGCTCAGTGTTGGGATATAATGTCATATCTCAGTGCTCAGGTCAGAAGCTGCTCGCACTGAAACTCACACTCCCACCACAAGACTTTAGATAACAGATGGGGAGAAAGTGGAGATAGATTGTAAGAAAACGGAGAGGTAAAGATAAAGATATAGGGGAGAGAGAGAAGGGGTATAATGGTATGTGGTATAAAGGTATAATGAGATGTGGAAAAGGGGGAGAGATAATCAGAAAGTAAAGGCATAGGGAGACATGGGAGAGCTAATAAGAACAATGAGAGATGGGGACAAAGGGGAGAGATAAAGAGGAGCAGAGATAGCGAAAGAAGATGGATTACGAGAAAAGAGAGATGAGATAAAAGGAGGGAGATAATGAGAAATCAAGAGAAAGGGATGGGGAGAAAAGAGAGATATAAAGTGAAATAGGAGGATAGATAAAAAAGAAGAGAGATAATGAGGAAGGGGTCAGAGAAAATGGGCAGAAATAAAAGAGAAAGAAAGAATAGGAAAAAAGGAGAAAAAGGGGGAAAGATAAAGAGAAGGGGTTGGGGAAAGATAAAGAGAAGGGGTTGGGAGAAAAAGACAACAAATAGAGATGAAACAAAAGGGAAGCAATACAGAGAAGGGGAAGAGATAGAAAGGAGCGATAACAAGAAGGACAGGATCAAAAGAAGGGGTGAGATAAAGAGAAAGAAGAGAAATAAGGAGCAAGGGGAGATTTGAGAAACAGGAGATATAGGGAGAAGAGGGACAGGGAAAGAGAGGAGGAGAGATAAAGAGAAATGAGAGAGATAATGAGAAACCAGAGGATCAAAGAGAAGGGGAGAGAGAAGAGAAAGGGTGAGATAATGACATAGTGAGACCTGTGGCTGCAATCTGGGTGCTGGGTAAATCTTGTGGGTTCAATCTGGGCAAGTCATGTGTCTGTGTGTAATCTAAATGCTGGGGCAAATCCTGTAGATGCAACCTGGCTGCTGGGGCAAATTAGCATCCCTTTAAATATGTGACAAACAGCTAAAGTTAACTATTACCAGTATAGAATCCCTTTGTGATAAATACATAATGTACACACAAATATCATTGCAATATGTATATCTTCTTTGGTTTGGATTCCCTGCATAATTAATGAATGCTAATATCAATGAGTGTGGAAGAGGTCAGCATCTCACCACACAGCAAACCTCGGTTATTACACAATAGAGCTTTTAGGACCCCGCGGAGTGCCGGCGGATGCTGATGTGGCCCCGCCTACCGCCCGCCCCCCTTGTGTTCAGCGGAGGGGCATAGTGTTTGGATGGCGCGAGGACAGAGTGGTGGAGCGCGCGGTGAGTGCGGGCGGCAGGTGCAGCCAGTGCGAGGCTGATTCTCCAGGTAAGTCACGGGAGGGATTAACCTGTGCAGTGCTGGCGGCAAGTGACAGCCACTGGTTGCCTTATTCGGGGGAGGAGGGAGGGAGCTAGCTGCCTATGCAACCTCTAACGATATGCCTTTAGGTGAGCGCTTGTTGCACCTGTTTACTTTTTGCCCCGCGGGGCATTTAATGTGCTCACCGTTGTGTGTCTGTGCGAGTCACCTGCGCTGCCTACATATCAGCGTTTGCGTACTGTACATGTGCAGTGTGTGTTTGCAGTGTGTGTTGTTATGCAGAGGTTGGCTGAAGGTTTGCAGAAAGCGTTGCTGTATTAACTCTTCCGCTGCTGACACAGGAGTGTACGGAGCTGTTCACATCTCCGGAGGTGCTGATCTACTATGTCTACGGAGCACACATTAGTGATGGCTTCAGTGACTTAAATCACATGTGATCTTTTCTAGCGCTGAATGTCTGTAATGGTGAGGAACACTGCTTTCTATGGAGAATATGGTCTATGTACATGTATTTGTACTAATGATCTGCACTGTGAAACTTGCTTGTGTACATGAGATTAGCACTAGGATCTATATATATATATTTATATATCATTCAGCCAGGATAGATGAACATATGTTAACTTCCTTCTCATGGAGATGATGAACTGTACAGGTCATTGTTAGTTATATATGTATATATATGTATCCATTGGTCCCTAATCTTCTACAATGACACAGGTAAGGAACACAGTGTAATGCAGAGCTGGCCACCTGGCAGAGCCACAGCTTTAGTTAAGCCACAACTCATATGATCCTCAGCCAGTCATTTAGGCCACAGATTGGATGGGAGTCACAGGGTACAGGCTTGTCTTAGTTAGCCCATATATTGTGCATAAAGGCAAAGCATACATGAATCCTGGCAAAGTTGGGATCCCATTTAAACAGAAACGAAGCATCTAGTCTGCCTGTTTTTAGGGACTGTAGGGACTCAGAGGTTAATCAGCTCATGGTCTTGTCTTAGTGTATTAGCCTCTACCACTGATAATGAGAGGCCATTCCACGTATTCACCACCCCTCTCAAACTGTTTTCCACTGCCATTCGAAGCCCTGTTTTGGGGCTCTTTCTGCAAAATGTTCTCTGACTTTTCAGATAGTGTAGTGCTGTGTCTTTCTGTGCTTTGATTGACATTCTGAATAATACAGGACTTATATGTTATCTAGGTTAGCTTTTAATTAGAGCTGTGCTGCATGAATAGTAAACTTTCTTAATTATGTAATCAAAAGCATTGTATTTGTCGAAATACGTATGATTAAGCCACGGAGAACCAGTCCAGCAGGTAGTACAAGAGGCAAGATGGATCATGAAGGTCATAGGCAATCCGTTATCAGCAGTCACACCCAGCCTCTTCACTTAAGTGGCTGTGATGTCACGAAAAAACCACCTGACTTGTGACATCACTTGGATGGAATCCTTTGATTGCTGTATCAAAGTGACCTCTACACAGTTGCGATCTACACAGTCAGGTCTAGCTATTATCTTTTGGTTTATTGCGAACAGAACATTCTCCATCAACGACATTCTAAATAATATGATACACGTGCAGTTCCCTGGATCAAAAACAAACATAGAAATCTAACAGCCGAATGAGGACTCCTGTATTCATTAGGACTCCTGTATTCATTAGGAGTTTAATAAATGGAAAATATATGTCAAAGATTCTGACGTTTTATTTTGATGTTCTGGGAAATTAACCCTTTTTGTGAAGGATTAGCAGTGTTATAATTTCTTCATAATTTAATATTCTTACACAGATCCTTGGGGGGCTTCTTTAACCTCTTTATCAGCTGTTACTGAAGCCATTATCACAAAATGTAATGTTTTCTGTTATCTGCTGCTGGTGGCAAATGATATAGATATATAAGAGCAGCTAGCACAGATTCTATACTATACACAGAAATGTTCCAGCTAAGCAGTCGTGTAAATGATAAAACAGAGGTGAGATGTCCTGCTATGCAGTTTGGAAGCGGTGTAGATGTGACAGTTTCATAATATTTTTGTTGACTGTACATGTCCATGATGCTGTATGGAAACTGATGCTATGACAGTTAAAAAGTGGGAATATCTAGTATCTTGCTATGACATTCATGGTTTATATCCACTAAAGTAGAAATTTGCATAGTCGTTGCTGTTTCAACCCAACAAACCCAGTGAACTTCTTATTGAAGAAGAGCTTACTTGGGACTATGTAATGACAATATAAGTCACTGAGATTATTGGGGAGTCACACCAGTTATTAAACTCTGCAGTTTGCAGGGCCAGAAGATACTCAGTGGGGTGGTCCCTTCATAATGCATAGTGAAGTAAAAAAAATTGAAACTTCAACTGTCCTGCAAACTCCTGATTCATTGAATAAACCCCTCAAAGCAGTGAAGATCCAAAAAGTCACACCAAATGGATGGGGACAGTAAGAATACATAAACTGTAATATAATGATTGGAGTCCATGTAGATGTACATGGTCTACAGTGACAATACATAGACCTTGAGGACTGGGTTGTGAGTCACTAATATAGGACATTGTCTTAAAACTGACACAGTGCAAGTATTGTGTTACGAGGAATGGCGTTGCTATAGGCGGATGTAATGCTATGATGATTGGATGGATAGTTCAGATGAATAGTTGAAATTATGGTTGTAAAATTGTTTTTTGTAACATTTGAAATGAGTGAAAATATTAAATGTGCAATAAGGATTGTAAGCTGTGTTTATAGATATACAGAACAAAAGAAAGATGGGAAGCCACGAGGGTGTAATAGTCATTCTATTAAGATGATGAGTAATGTTATGATAGATGTAAAGGTCATACTATAAAGACTGAACCGTGAGTAAATGGATAGAACAATGTGGTTATGTAAGCAATGCAGATAAAAAGAAAGCACAATGAAAACTTGAGGCAGTGCAAGTGCATATGTAGAGGCAATGTAAGGACTGGAAGCAGTGCGGTTGGGTGTGTAGAGTGCAGTGTGAGTATAGGAAGCAGTGCGGTTGGGTGTACAGTTTGTGGTGTGAGGATTGGAGGCAGTACAATAGAGTGTAGCGTATAGTGTGAGGATTGGAAGCAGTGCGGTAAGGTGTGTAAAGTGCAGTGTGAGGATTGGAAGTCGTGCGATTGGGCATGTAAAATGTAGTGTGAGGATTGGAAGCAGTGCAGTTGGGTGTACAGTTTGCGTTGTGAGCATTGGACGCAGTGCAGTAGAGTGTAAAGTGCAGTGTGAGGATTGGAATCAGTGCAGTTTGGTGTATAGGGTGCAATGTGAGGATTGGAAGCAGTGAAGTAGAGTGTAGTGTACAGTGTGAGGATTAAAAGCAGTGCAGTAGAGTGTAGAGTACATTGTGAGGGTTGGAAGCAGTGTGGTAGGGTGTGTAGAGTGCAGTGTGAGTACTGGATGCAGTGCTGTTGGGTGTGTAAAGTGCAATGTGAGAATTGGAATTAGTCTGGATGGGTGTGCAGATTGCAGGGAGAGGACTGGATGGAGTGTGAGGATTGGATATAGTGTGTATTAGGTATGTAAGGTTCTGTACGAGATCGGGAGCAGGGCTGTATGTAGGTGCTATGTAGATGATGCTATGAGGCGTTTACTTGGTTAGCAAAGGTTCACCTAGTTTCAGCACCGTGAAATCGACACCAGCAAAGGTCATGAAATTTGTACAATTTGCCGTGGGTGCAGTTGGCAAATTCTCAGAGTGTGGCAGTTGGTGTTAATCACTTCTAATCTAAGAGCATTGTTGGCTCAGGACTAGGTCGATATGAAATGGCTTTTTAGTCTTCTGCATCAAACTCCCTTCTTCATGCAGGTGCTACAGTTTTAATCGTGTACCTGCTCCGGGGACTCTGAGCCGTGTAAACTCTATGCAGTCTATAAACATATCTTATTATTGTAATTTATTGATATATATATATCCTGACAAGGATAGCTTCATTCACTCTTTCTGCAGCGGACACTAAGCTTTTGACCTGGAACTTGAGAAAATGGAAAATCTCCCTAGGATTAATAACATTTGTTGGTAGCTTTAAGATACAGCCGTAAGCATACATATTTAAGCAAATATAACATGTTTCAATGTATCTACGCCCAGATCTAATATAACTCAAGATGTTCTGTACCATAATTTTTAAATTCTGAGGACCATAGCTCTTAAAGGTACAGTAACATCACCCCCCCAACTTTTTTACTAGATAATTCCCTACTTGTCTCTACACAAAGCAAATAGTTTTTTTTTTAATAAGCACTATACTTTCTGTAAGAGGTAAACCCCTTTTCTGATTATGAACAGGCTGTGTTACAGTGGCATGGAACGAGCCAGCTGGGTTCAATTCTGAGACTCCTGCAAGGCAGAAATTTATTGGGAAAGCCTGATGTCACTAAATTGCTGACTGAATTGCATAGTTTGGATCTCTGATTTCACAAAAAAATTGCATGCGGTAATCCTGAAGCTGAATAAGGACTGATTGGGGTTTGAGCCTACACATCAAGAAAAACTGGCAGACTAGATGGGCTGAATGGCTCTTATCTGCCGTCAATAATAATTACAAATAATTATTTTGCACTTTTAAGCTTAATTCATTAATCAACGCTGTAAGGCGACAAGACAAGCAATGGAACAGAAAAGTGAGAACTCTATAAATAAGTATCTGCCAGGTTAAAATTTGGATGTGCTTAAAGAAGCAATGGAAAATGCAGTTTTAATATACAGTTTATTGTGCCCAATGACTTCGTAACACCTAACACCAATGAGTTACGGTTATCAGACAGCCGTGCATGTTCTGTCTGGATTGCAAACTCTTTAGGACAGAAATTTCATGCTTGCCTTTTATGGGCCCTCTTTAGTGAAGAAATTATATATATATATATATATATATATATATATATATATACGAATGGTGCTTTTTATACAGACATGACAGGGGTGCATTTTGATTTAGGTAACATTATGACTTGCAAAGGCTCTTCTGTTTGTATGTCTATTAGCAAAGCGGCTGAAATTGCAGATCACTTCTAAGTGTTATATACCACAGTGCTGGTGAATGATGACTAAATAACAACCTCTAGACTGCCGCTGCTCTTATCCTTATTATTGTCTAAGAACTGAATTATTGCATCTTATTGTTACCTCTAGGGCAGGGGTTCTCAAACTGCGGCCCTCCAGCTGCTGCAGGACTACATCTCCCATAATGCTCCTTCAGCTAAGGGGCTGGCTGAGGAGTATGGGAGATGTAGTCCTGCAGCAGCTGGAGGGCCGCAGTTTGAGAACCCCTGCTCTAGGGCATGACAGTCAGCAGTCTGAGCTGGTCTAATCTGAAATCTACTCAAAGTGGGTTGCGTGTATATTCCAAAAGCTGCTGATTGGTTGATTGTGATTGGTATTTTGTAGTTTGTGATTGGTAGTTTGTAGATAGCAGTTGGATCAGTATTACTGCCTAGATCAGCAATGGCAGTCCTATGGGCACAACTGGAAATGCCAAGGCCTCTTGTGGCACATGGCAAGGTTGATGTCCAAGCGGTTTATTTTTTTGAATCGGTCCAAAAATAAAGGGAGCGCAGGGTCAGTTCATATAGAGTGCCTGGTATTTGGTAGCATCTCAGATGAAACCCATGTGCTGCTGCCACTGGCCTCTTCTACCTTAAGATTTGTGAAAAGAAGGGTTAAACATAAAGCAGATGATTATTCAGATGATTCAGATTGCTGCATTTCCCCCCAACTATATTATATATAGTTAATGGGTTCAGCTAGTCTTTGTAGGGTGAGAGAAGAGAGACTAATGTACGAGAAATTAATTAGGCAATGCTGGCCCTCTTATATCTACAAAATGATTGACAAATTAAAACACAAGCTATAGACAGTGTCATTGATTAATTGACTTACTATTGCTATTTATTGTTTTATTTAGCACCATTATATTCCCCAGCGCTGTACAATGGGTAAACTGAACATGTATTATATACTGTAACATAACAATTTGACTTACAGAAACAAGAGGTAAGGAGAGCTCTGCTCAAAACGAGCTTACAATCTTATGCTGAAAGCTGTGACCATTAAATGTGGTACAATATCAGTTAAAATTGCATTCTAAACTTGATATAAATCAGTCTGTTTGTAAGTGACCAAAGCCTGACCTTTTTTTTAGTTAATGATCTTTACTCATATTCATTTTTCCTCTTGGATCTCAAAGTCCCAAACTTAAGATATGACATTGGGGAAGTCTTTTCCGCTAAATGTGTATCAAGCTTCCATTACAATTAATGGACATACCAGCAGAGGACCACATGCAGGAAGTGTACCTAGGTAAGCATTCCACTTCTTCAGTAGAGTCAGCCTCACTTTCCAAGTTTTTTCTTTTTTTTTTGTACATTGGCGTTTTTTTTGTACATTGGCGGCGGAAAAGGTTGTAATGAAATGTCCCCTGCCATGACACCCAGATAATGGGCTGTTCCCTGCAACAAAGCAGAGGCAAAGACATAATGAATTTTGAAAAGAAATCTCCAAAAATAATCAGTTGGCACAGCTGTGTTTTTTATTTTGCAGGAAAGCGAAAAGCAAACTGTGTTGAAATTAGGGTAATGGTTTAAAAACTGAATTGAAAAATCCTAAAACTCTACATCGCCACATAAACAAAAATGCCATTAGGAACGTATTGTTCTGCCTGGCTGCTGAATGTTTAATGATTTGCTCTGCATTTGAAGTTAGAATTTCAAAATAGTGATAACTTTTACCTAAAAAGAAGGCAACAATTAACTAAATTACCATTTAATATTTAAAAGGAAAAAAAGTCAGAGGCTTAGATGTAATGTGAGAAAGGGTCAGATGTAACGTAAAGAAGTTTTACTATACTAAGATGGTGGTAGATAAATGTAACAGCCTCCCAGCAAAAGTTGTATAGTCTAATACAGGAAGGGGGTTTAAACATGCATGGGATAGACATATGGCTGTATCCTGAAGACGAGGCTATAGACTGATTAAGATCTGAGTCTTACATCATGAAAAATGGGCCGAATGGTTCTTATCTGCTGGTGTTCCTATGTTAAGATAAGTTTTTGTCAACATGAGTTATACACAGGGCCGGCCTTTGGGGTGTGCGACCTGTGCGACCGCACAGGGCGCCACACTGCAGGGGGCGCCGCCTCCCGGTCCGCCGACGCCGTCCGACGACAACACGGGGTCCGACGACGACGCCGCCGCCGCTGTGGGGTCCGCTGCCGCCCCCTCTGGACCTAGATTAAAACATCGGGGGGTTTTTTTGTTGTTTTTTTAACTTTATTTAAAATCCTCCATGTTAAATAAAGTTTTTTTTAACTTTATTTAACATGGAGGATGTTAAATAAAGTTAAAACAAACAAAAAAAACCCCCAATGTTTTCATTTATGACCCGGGCAGGGGCGCCGAGCGGTTGCTCGTGAAGTTCTCAGCAACTGTTCGCCGCCCCTTACTCTCCGTGACTCCGTCTCGGTGCCGGCATCTCATGTTGAGCGCCGGACTATTCCGGCGCTCAACATGAGATGCCGGCAGGACTCCTCAAGGTAAGTTAGGATAAGGAGAAGTAGGGAGAGGGGGGGTAGTTTGAAGGGGCAGGGGGTGTAGTTTGAAGGGGCAGAGGGGGGGGTAGTTTGAAGGGGCAGAGGGGGGGTAGTTTGAAGGGGCAGAGTGGGGGTAGTTTGAAGGGACAGAGGGGGGGGTAGTTTGAAGGGACAGAGGGGGGGTAGTTTGAAGGGACAGAGGGGGGGTAGTTTGAAGGGGCAGGGGGGGTAGTTTGAAGGGACAGAGGGGGGTAGTTTGAAGGGGCAGGGGGGGTAGTGAGGGGGGGCACCAGAGGAGTAGTTCGCACAGGGCGCCAGAACACCTAAGGCCGGCTCTGGTTATACACAACATTGTTGTTTAAAAACAGTAATGTTTCTTCATTCACAGAGGTGAAAAGTTGTATCTCCTTGTGTTTACTATGCATTGTGAAGGGACTGAACTGGAAAGACTTCCATATAATTTATGCAAGTCAAATTTTCTTAATTACCGTATTTGCTCGATTATAAGACGACCCTGATTATAAGACTGAATATTAACTTAGGAAAAAAAGAAAAAGCCTGAATATAAGACGACCCTATAGGAAAAAAGTTTTACCAGTAAATCTTAATTCATCTAAACTATTTTATTTTAATAAAAGCTATGATTGAGAAAAATATTTTGGTTTTATTTCCTTCTGTTTTCCAACCTGCCCCCCAGTTATGCACATCTGCCCCAGAAATGCCTTATACCCCCTATATGCCACTGTGCCCCATGATATGCCTTTTAACCCTCTAAATGCCACTGTGCCCCATGATATGCCTTTTAACCCTATATGCCGCTGTGCCCCATGATATGCCTTTTGACCACCTATGTGCCACTCTGCCTCCAGAAATGCCTTATACCCCTATATGCCACTCTGGCATTTAGAGGGTTAAAAGGCATATTATGGGGAAGAGTGGCATATAGGGAGGTTTAAGGCATTCAGGAGGCAGAGTGGGATTAAGGGGGTTAAAAGGCATTTCACAGAGCACTCTGCCTCCAGAAATGCCTTATGCCCCCCATTTAACACTCCCCCGCCCCCCCCAAACTTACCGGTGCTTCTGACTTCCCTGTCATGTAGCCGGGGCAGATGGACGCAGACAACCCCCGCTGCTAGTCACGCCTCCTTCCAGCTGCAGCGGAAGTTGTCTACGCGAATCTCGTAGACATCTACCACGCTGCCCCAGCTACACACCGGGGACTGTAAGTGGGGCAGGGGGGGCAGGTCCCCTGCAGCTGCGGGGGATCTGGATCTTAGTCGTCTCCTAGTCAGAACTATTTGAGGTCTGATTAAGACGATCCCGATTATAAGACGAGGGGTATTTTTCAGAGCATTTGCTCTGAAAAAAACCTCATCTTATAATCGAGCAAATATGGTAATTAATTGTATTTTTTAACTCGTCCCTTGCTGACTATTTTGTTCTGTAGCTTACCTTCCTCAAAACTGCTAGGTACTTCCTGTTTAGCTCTAGGGAGCCCGTTTACTAAAGTCTGTAAATTTAACATGAAAGACAAATCTTCATAGACTGACATATACAGCTAATTGGTAGATTTGTGTAAATCGACCAAAACAATTTAGACACATTTTTTGTTTCGTTGTTTTGTCCATTCCTTTTCGGACAACGAATTTTGTTTCCTGCCCTTTTGGTTCAGACCAAAATCGGAGGGCCTTTTTCATTTGGAAACAAACGTTGTTGTCACTGACCCTCATTCGCTCTTCCATGCTCTTTCACATTCTCTCACACTCTCACTCATGCTCTCTCATTCTCGATCTCACACTCTTCCATGCTCTTTCACATTCTCTTACACTCTCGCTGTATGTCTTCCTATCTTTTCCTTGTTCTTCCAGTCGAGGAGAGGGTGTGTCCAGATGCTCTGCCATTTTGTGGAAGTTAACCAGGAGGACAGAATAATGAAGACAGAGCTGAGAAAGAGAAATGTTTCTGCACTTGTCTTTCTCCACGAATTTATTTGAATTATTCTGGCCTCTCTGTACACTTCCGCAAAAGAGTGGAGCCACAAGAAAAGCCTCTCCTTCCTTTTGCCCTTTTGCAGAAGTTCACCCGGGGCGGCATGTCCACGGAGAAGCATACGAAGAAAGAAGACACAAGAAGCAGCAGATGAAGAAGGAAGACAGAAGAACAAGAAGATGAAAGAGAAGAAGCGGAGCTGTGCCACAAGGATACAGGGACACAGACGTGGTCGGTAAGGAAGACATTCAGAGAAAGAGTGCATTAGAGTGTGAGAGAATGTGAGAGAACGTGAATACGAGTGTGAGAGACCATGATTGAGAGTGAAAGAACCAACAAAATTCAAACGCAAATTTTTAGCTCTTTGCTTCACTTTTGTGAATGTGTATGAAATGACAAAATTGGTAAATTTTGTTAAAATTGAAATCTGCACGAATGTTCACCACCTTCACAGTCAATTCCCAGGTCAAGTAAGTGAGATCTTACCTCGAATTATGCTTTATAAGATATTTGTGTACTTTTAATGGCCACAATTAAATGTTTATTTTATTTACTGTTGGCCAGTTCCCCCTTCTACAGAATTCCTGTTAATTAATCAATAGGTATTGGGTTCTGAAAACAGAAAACCTCTTGAATATTAAGGTATGTAAGTTACATTAATAGGTACATAAAAAATATAAGTGCTTCTGCCCATATCAGAATTCCCCAGATGTATCACCACTAATCATTTGGGCCTCCCCTAAGTACTTTGTAAAAATGAATGTATTTTTAATGTCCTGTAAAGCAACTTTATTAAAAATAAATCAGTCATGGCAAACTGGGATGATCTTTCTTGCAAGTAAAATGAAGCTGAGAGACCTCTCATTGTCAGAGGTGATGGAGCAAACATGCTAACAAGAAGAGACAACCCTTTAAAATCTATAACATATATATATATATATATATATATATATATATACTTTTAATTTGAGTACTTTTGATTGTGCCATAAAAATAAATACTAATAAATACTAATGCCAAATTGGTAAAGTAGGGAAAATAAACGCTGATGACAATTTCCAGTGTAAAAATGTTGGCAAAAAATGAGACTTTTCAAGTTTTTTTCAAGTCAGGACCCCCCTCCATATATTGGCACCTGGAATTTATAGCTTATCAGACTGTTACCATAGAAACTGTAGCTAGCATTTGATAACAAATATACTACACCTAGGGATAGTAGATACAACAGAGGTTATAGCACACTGCTGCTCACTTCAGCTTATGTGCCTGTGTCATTTTAACTTAAAGTGACAGTCTAATGTCCCTGACGCCCCTACTATAGAGGAGCGCATATTAACCCCTTAATGACAAAGCATTGCTTTTCAATGGGTTTAGGGACCGCCCATTGTCCTTAAGGGGCGAAAGTACCAAAACAAATATTTACCTTGCAATGCTGCAGAATCCTCTTTATTGCTCCATAATCTAAAATTTCTTGCCACTTATTGGCTACTTAAGCTGTCAGTCAATGGCAGTAAAGTACTTCCAATTAAGTCAATGGGAGTATGTCCTGTGACTAATTGACAGCTTAAGCAGCCAATCAATGGCAGGAAACTGTTCTTATTGAAATCAGTGGGTAGACTTTACACATGTACACTGGGATCTAAACAGACCGCCTGCATGTACCATTCAGCAGAGCCAGGTGACTGTAGGTAAATATATTACATGCAAGTAGATGCATTCGGCGAATACATCTCCTGCAGGACATTTAGGTGTAGGACTGTATTTCTTATCTGATGTCAAATTCTGTTTTTAATAAATTAGACTGTATATGAGAAGAGGGCAGTTTATCATGGCACAGATTTATAAAATAAACGTTTTCTATCACTGTTATCAAAATGGCTAATGTTAAGTACTTATATAAGTACGTAATAATAATACTACTAATATAGGGTATAGATTCCAGGTTGGTCACTGTTCTGTCTGTGTTAAGCCAGACCACAATATCACATTGGATTCATTCAGCCTTGTTGCTATGGCAACAGCCATGTAAGGATCATTATTTAAAGCAGCTAGATGTTCTGCAGACTAAAATGGTAATTGACTTAAAATGATCATTTGAGTGTTTTATTACAATTATTCAACATTCGTTGCAGGCTTACGTTCAACTTCATCTCTATTGCTTTCAGGTCCCTTCATTAGCCAACGCTAAAGGCTGATATTATCATTGGGATTAGATCTCCAGCTATCTCTCTACTCCACAATATTTATGCAGAACTAAACATAGTTTTTACAACACTGTACACATCAAGAGGCTAGTGCATACAATACAGTCTATTCTGGTATGTGTTATGATCATGTATTAGTTTGGTTTGAACAACATTCAAATAGACGGTGGGTTTTCCCAGGTCCGGGCAGCATGCGTTGAACTGGCTGGAGACTATAGTGACAAATCACCCCTGCCACTTTAACATCTGGGGTCTGATCATCCATTTACGTAATCCTCATTCGTTAGGGATCCCCCTCAATCCACTGAAATATTGAATGATCCATTTGTACTGTTGTAGACATTCAGTTAAATGCAATAAAGACTGACTTTTTGGCAGCACTGTTTTAAGGCTAGGTGTATGTATACTACACAATGATGCTGCCTGCCAGCTCTGTTAAAGTTACACTCAAGACATCATATGCTTTTCAATGCTTGTGATAGCTGTGATCCACCTTACACTTTGCCTTTTTTCATCCAAGTGTATAGAGGGCTTCATCCAAAACTTCCCATGCATATGCTCTATTTCCCAAACCACCTCCAGCTGTCTGCCTTTCAGCAGATGCATTTGAGATCCCCCAAAAAAGGGGAACCACTGATGCCCTCAAGGGACCAAGTTGAACACCACCCACAAAAAGGTGATTTTTTGGGAACCCACTTATATCATCGGGTCATCAAAAATGTGTGAAAGTGATAGAGAGCAGGTATAGCACAGAAAATGGCAACATATTCTAAAATGGCAACATTTTAGAATATTTAGAAGTTTGTAAATAACTAGATTTTAAGGGTTATGGGGGAGGAGAAAGTACTGTATGTTTATGTGGTATATATATTTTTGGAGAGAGTATTGTCTAGCATGAACAGTGATATCTGACAAAGCTACCAAGCTTTTACTTTGCAGTCAGTGTTTATTTTCTCTGTTTATGATTAATGGGAATGAAAGGAGCATATTCATACACATACTGCTCAGCATTGTGTCCAAGTAAATGTACAAATTAAAATATGGAAGCTTGCAGGTTGTGTGTTTCTCACCTTATTTACAGATTTCATTATACCCCATACACTCTCTAAGTGCAACATAACTGATAATATTAATGTTAAAGGTGCTGTTTCACTTGCCCCTCTAGGTTTAGGAGTAACATTTTCCTATTAGAAAGCTCTCCTAGAACTGTGGAAGACATGACGCAGAGTGCAACATAATCACCTAAATGTCAGACGTCCTTATGCAAGCCACATAATATCACCAAAATAGCAAAAATATTCTTTGGAAGTTGTCTAGCCATTGTCTGGTTAGAAAGGCCAACACACAATTGTAACAAACACTGGGTGCATTGCCAGTAAATCACACTGGGAAAACAAGAATCAAAGGACGCTTTAACAAAACTTTGTCTTGGTTTTGCCGAATGTCTTCCAAAAAAGAGTAGGGCAGTGCACATGAATAAATAGCAGCGACACTAAATTTAATTTAATAAACCAAGAGCAGAAGTGACAAAAATCCCAAACATTTCGGCGAGTGTATCCCTAGATAGTCTGCGGCCCCAAACAGCCTCACCGCTGTTGCTGATCACACCGCTGTTGCTGATCGCACTATGATCTATCTCTGTTTTCTACCTTTCTCCTTCTCTTCGCGATCATGAGCTGGAGAGAGTCAGAGAACAGTAAGAAACCGTGTTCCTCTTGGTCCTATGCCAAAGGTTTAAAAAGTATCAGTTTTTTTAGTTTATATTATGTAGTTAGCTCATTGGGTGTTAGCAGGGAATTCGTTAGATATGGTTAGGGTTAAAATGTTTATGCATACAATATGGTTAAAAAAAGCATTTGTGAGTATATTGAATAAGAAAAGGGGAAATAATGGTTGAAGAATGCATGGCTTGTTAATGTTAATGATTTTTTAAAATTCCCCACTAAAAAAATAAGTTCAGCACGGAGGAAGATCACAAGTGCATGTTCGTATAATTAATGGATGCAACAATTAATAAATTGAATATATTGGTAACCTATGATGCCTGAATATTTAAGTGCTTTATAATGACTAATGAGAAGACCCCTTAGGGAGAATGCTGTATATGAAACATTAACATTTTCCATCAAGATATTTGCCACCTGACATTAATTTTCCCCCAACAAAACATATCAAACGTGTTGTTGATGAATGTAACGTTTAACTGCTTGCATGACGGAATTTATTGAAAGTCCTTTACATAGCTGTATGAGAAACAAGAATGGCTGTTTTACATTATGGTGGACAGAATATTGTGGACTTGGTCTAAAACACATTCTTGAAATTTGGGGAAAGATTTATAATCATGGTTTTGTCAGATCATAGTGTCATTTAAGAGGTCCATGGTGTCCAGAGAGCAAAGAAAAAATGGAATATCTGCTGTATTAACACGGTGTTTTGTAGTGTCCTTAACCTGTAGAACTAAAAACCAGGATGATCCTGTGCTGGAGTACCACAAACATCTATAAATATGAGTGACTCTCTGTTACCATTATATATATATATATATATATATATATATATATATATATATTTATATATATATATATATAAAATAAAATGCATTATATTTATCTAATGTAATATATACATAATATACATTTTGTATTTTTACTACAATACATAATTTTGTAGACTGTAGCAAAAATGCCCTTGGCGTGTTAACATCATTCTTTAGATTTGCATTATAGTTCCAATTATAATAGGAAATTCCATAAAATTTTCTACACATCCCATATTTTCCTGAAAGCATGTGACATTCTGTGCCTAAGAGGCAACTCCTTTTGTGCAGTGCTTTCCTGTTTACATTTATTTTTGTTTTGTTGAACATAAGAAGACAGTGTTACAAAGAATTACTAGTATCAGATTAATATGTTTTCACATATCTAGTTTTTTTTAAGGCAGCTACATATTAGTTTTGTGCATGAATTCCATCTTTATTATCAACTGTTTATCATATTCCCTCTGGGAAATAATGGAATGGCTCCGTCTTAATCACCCAGCCTGATGCTCTGACTAAGGAAAGTCTATGGAGGAAAGAGTAAGAGTTTTATTGTTTAAGCAGGACTTGATTAGCATTACTATAAGGAATCATCTTAACTTGGTGTTTGAACAGGGAAAGTTACCTACATTATTGCATGATTGCATACGATGGCAGCCTCCAGGAAGTTAGAGCAAAATGAAATAAAACCACATTTGTTTCTCAATTCTGACCTAAATTATGGTTACAGAGAAAAATAAGTTTCTATGGGATATGCCCTTTAAAGAAAACATGTTGAGGGGTGAGGAAGAATGGTACAAGTGCAGAGATGAATATAGGATTTTTGTATGTGAGAACTAATTCATATATCTGGAGAGAAGAAGTTGTCCAATCAGTCCAGGCAGCATTCTAAGCCCATGTTCCTAATTGGTACATACATTCCTATTTGTGTACGCACAATGTCAGTGTGCATCACTTTTACTGTATGAAACATATAGAGAAAGTGTATAGAGGATCCAGTCACAGTGGGATCAACCTTATTGTAGCCTTACATTGAATTAGTCGCGGTAGAAGTTTAAACAAAAAAAAATATTTTGTGCGGAATCTACAAACTTAATCTGCTTTACACTTAATCAGTTTTATTTATTATTAGGTTTCATAACATTGTAATTAAAGAACTCTTAAAACCCTGTCGGGGTTGAACAGACAGCAATGCCTTAAAGCTAGATCTGTGTGAAAGTCCATTAACCACATAAGAGAAATGATACTCAAAAACCAGGGAAAGTAATTAAAATCTAGCTTGTTAGGAAACTACGGCTTACCCATTTACTGCGAGTGGGGTTGTGTAGTGTGTTTAAAGCTATATTCAAAATATTTCTGATTGCTGTTTTAAAGAGAGGAGGAGCAGAGCTTCATTTGGATATAGTCTGCCTCCATCTTAGTCATTTTAAGCAGCATTCCAGCCCAGCTTTCATGTTAAATGCGTATTGCTCTCCATTTTGCAGTGCATTTTACTACATGCAAATAGTTGTAGGCATTATTGGGATAATTTTACCTCCCTTAACTCCTCCCCTAGCTTCCTCTTTTGAAAGCAGTGAGGATTCCACAGTATGCACCTTGCACATGCTCAGTAGCGCTCCAGTTCAAGTCATTGGAAGTTGAGTTCCTATTCATCAATGGGAGTAGCGGCAACTACTCACTGATTTTTTGGTAGCATACATTTATTAGGCTGCTACATTAGTGACTTCAGTTGGAGTACATCTGAACATGAGGATGTCTACATAATAATAGTTTGATTATTATTGGTTTCAGTAGACACTGCTGCTGGGGGGGACTTATGTCTCATTTTCTAGCTATGTTAACTGAAGAACCTATGGTTGCATCCAGTAAAAAAATAAATTTGGGGCTAGGCTGTTACTTTAAGACCTAGAGCTGTCATTGTAAAATAATGGACAGCGCTGGATCATTAACAGCTGGTTGATGGCTTTGCTTGTCACTGCAAGCTGGAAACACCTGAGCTTCTACTGTTGGATGGGACATCCTGCTGAACTTCTGCTTAATGAATGTAGGATGCACTTTGCATACATCTGGTGGCAGACACGACTTTACATATTTAATGCTCTGGATGACAAATAAAGGAGAATGGGAGATCTAAAGGATGTTCATTTGCAGAAAGGGAAATTAAAGAGTGTTCATACACCCAAATTAACACTGAGATGAGCTTCCTTAGTACATTTCCTCCTATTAAAAAAAGCTAATTTCCCATTATAAATATTACATTTAATAGTTATGGAAAATAGTTTTTTAATTTATTGGGCTAAAATTGGCCCAGTGTTTCCTTTTTTTCTATTAAAGCCCTTATAAATGTAATGATGCCCTTGTACTCAGTAGTAACATGTGAATCTCTGGAGAAATAAAGTGCATGTGTCCCCGGTGTAAGCCATTAATTCTCAGGACCCCTTAAGAAGATCTGCTTAAATGACCCAAGCTTTTAAAGCAGCTACATCTGTGTTATTAAACATGTGCATATTTTGAGGAAAACTGTATTTCTGATAGGCTTCCAAGTACTGGCTTTGAAATTCAGTTTTAAGCTAATGGTTTCCGTATTTTCTGAATAAATGCTGGGACAGTTTGGTGGTCGAGACAATAATTACACATCTGAAATTTTACATTACTCTTCATCACGCTTTTAGATTTACTTGTCTACAACACATGGTCTTATCTTTCTTCCGTTGCCTTCTTCCCCACCAATATCAAAGTATCCATTGACTTTCTTCTGTAACCTCAATGCATATTGGTTAGTGATGAATAAAGTTCCCCCTAGTGTTAGTAGTATTATGTTATTCCTGGTATACTTTTAATTTTGTTACATATTGTAACACAGCTTCTCATATAAAAAAAAAAAAAAAAGATTTATAAAAAAAAACAACAACACACAAATAGTTAACCTTCCTTGGCAGCGCTGGGTTAGAAACAAGGAGCATAATCTATTGTACGTGGCAAATCAAACCGTGTGACAGCCTTATCCCTGCACTTCATTAGGAGTTGTGAGAGGACAGATGTAGTCTCACTTTATGATTGAATCAAAGCTGGAGGATGCTGAGCTTTGTCAGTGTGTCAGCAGAAATGTGAGTCACCGGAGCAGAATAAAATGCTCCGACAAACAGTAATTTGGAGTCGTACCGCAACCCATATTAGCTTTATTATAAGACGGTGAATCACAAGCCTAATTAATTTCTTTGACCTCATTCAAAATTAGTGGGTGCCAAATGCTGATTTGGTGATCAAGCTACAGGGGGGCCATTGATATATAATGCTAATGTTTCGTTTTACTGTTGTCTTATACCTTCTGTAGTAGAACATAACAAAACGTTTTATATAAAAGGCCACTTTTAGTGTGAAGGACCAGATGTTACTAATTTAGCCATTTTCAGAGGGTTAATAATAACTGTAGTCCTGAAAACGGCAACAGTTACCAATTGTTTTTTGTAACAGCTATTTAATAAAAAGTAACATGGAGAAGAATGATGACATTGCGATGCACTGTTAGGTAATAATAACCCATGATGGCAAAAAGGCTGTGTTTTTTGGTTGGGCCGCCATCACTTCCAATTCTGGCCTGTTAAAAGATACAAAAATCTCATTTTATTGACTAATATTGATGGTTAACTAATATGTTGCATACTACTGGAGACTACATTGCATATTTATTATTATTATTAGTAGTAGTAGTAGTAGTATTATTATAGTTGTTTAAAAGGGTCAAGATAACTTTACAAAGAAGCTTTGTGGTATTAGGCGAACAATAGGTTATAAAAGGTAAGAAATCACTCCGATGATGAGCTTTTTAGGTATCGTGGTGAGCATTTCACACAGTAAGGGTGTTACTAGAGCAACAGTATAACTGCGCATCAGTGAACTTAACACCCTGCAGGAGTCCTTTTAGTAGTAAATGCTTTAAAATATAATTTCGGCTTTTGCCACCACAAATCCAATTAAGAATGAAAGACCAACTGTTGTGTGTTTCCTGTTTATGTTCCGTTTTGGCTGTTCTTGAGTGTGTAATGAAATCCTCATGTTCCCAAGTTTATGTGGGCTTTAAGATATGACTGTTAAAAGCTGTCATGTCTCATTTGTATGGGCCTGGCATCTCTAGATGGTGACCTTGCTCTACATCTTGCCAACAAGCAAGAGCCCAGAATGTTGTATTCAGTAGATGGCTAAGCGGTATTCATTCATGAGTACCCCATATAAACAGTTCTGTTTAAATGTCAACATTGAGTTTCTTTGATCTTACAACGTGCAAAGAATAGTATGTATTATTACAGTTTACAAATACTATCCTACTTGAGAAACACTTGGTTTCTTTGACTTCACTCATCTCAGGACATCCTAGTGTAAAAAGTGCAGAACAGATGGGAAACCCTGGTCTCATACCAAAGGAATCTGTGACCAGCAGATGAGTGCTGTGGTAATTAACGCTATTGATCGATAATATGATGTGTGCAGATTATGGATTATATGGGAAGGTCCCCAATGGTGTAATGCGGGATAGAAAAACTGAATGAAGTGTTTGTTATACAGTATGGTAAGTGATACAGGGGGGCTGGTCCTTCAAACCTGCTACAAACCATCATCTCAGCCTAGTGCTTTCAATTTAATTTATTTTTCTCTCCTGTCTCCATAGAAATATAGACCGACGCTGCGTGCTGACTTATATCCTGAAGTACCCTTGGATTTTTGCTCTTTGAATGCTGCAATTGTTACAATTTATCGTGAGGATACTTAGCGGAATTGCAAGTTTGGATTTTAAACGATACCCATGCCATATGTCAGGATCTTACTATAATGGATATTGTGCCTGCCTTGGTCATATCAGACAGGCCTTCCAGATCAATAACTCTTTTAAGCTGTGAGTACTTGTGATGTGGATGAGAAGGTCAGAAGCAAGTCCACTCTCCACCTTGTAATCATCTGGATATATAAAGCCTTTGTCATCCCTTAATTCCTCTGCCAGCAAGTTTGGATTATTTCTTGTTGCTTGTTTTTTCCTGTGACTGGTATGGTAAGTATCATTTCTACGTTGTTTTAACAACCATAGTTCTATACCATTCAGTTATGTTTTTAATACTAAGTATATTACTATGGTTTCTACTATTCTGGTTTTTTTCCCCAACACGTAGCTCATATCCTGTTTTTTTGGTTTGGGTTTTTTTGCACTTTGGGCAAACAAGCCATATGTAATATGTACTACCCAATTTTCATTGGTTGCCCAGCCTCCATTTCTGTAGTTATGGGGCACTCTGCTATAAAGGAACTGGAGAAATTCAACCTAGTTCGAATACTCAAATGTTGCTTACTTATAGTTAAGTATTAAAACATTCTGCACACTTGATGCTTTGATAGTCTGGCTTGTTAGGAGGGGGAGCACAAGCTACTGGATTGCCTTGTTGAGTTGTACCTTTCAGTTCTGTGTATGTCAGGCAGTCTAGGTTGTCTTAAGTGCAGTAAACTGGACTTTCCCTGCTCGGATCAACAGAAGTATGTTTGCTTCACTGTCTCTCATGAATCCGATACCCGAGAACCTATGCTTGGTTCCTTTCGACCCTCCTCAGGGAATCATTCCAACCAGCCATTCTCGGAGTTCGTTACCCTCTTGCAGCTGAGTTTATCAATGTACTGTGTAACATTAAATGTTTTGTGTTCATCCTCAAATATATTTCTAGCGATTTTATTATATTTGAAATATAGAAATAAAATATTTTTTAAGACAATTTTGTTTATATTTAGATTTGTAATATTTTATGTAATCTAATCTAATCTACTAATTCTAATTTAAAATCTATCTTCTTGTATGCATGAGTCCTCATTCATCAAACTATCTTTTCATTAATCAAAAATTGACTAATCGCTGCATAGATAACACATAGTCATAGGCCTCTAAATCTTACCAAATTGAAAAGATACCAAATGAACATGGTGATTGATGTGTCAATAGATATGGTCGAATGTAGTGTTTTGTTTTTTAACTACTGTTGATTGAATGATGGAAACACTGTCCATACAACTTCCATACATAGACAGGTGTTGTTATTCAGAGTAAAACCGAAGCTTTTACTAGTCGACACATATAAACAGAACAAACCTTTCCGTTAACATGAAAGATATATAATATATTTCCAATTAGTTCAGCAATGTTTTTAAAAACAATTACCCATTTTTAACTGCTTGGATTAAAACACTTAGTAAAGCATTTCCTGGCAAATATAATTTACATTTCTGTGATCCTGAAAGTCTTGGTGCCAAAAGCTGTTAGCACCTGCTAAGGACTACGGAAAAGCTTATATTTACATTCACTGCAGTCGGAAGTTCTCCAATGGATGCTTTAGAATAATTTAATTTATTCATTTTATCACCTTATATTCTAATTAATTATGAGGATAGCGAAATGCTGGAACATTCTCGCCCAGGCAGCAAATGTAAAGCCAAGCCCCCACCCTCTAATAATTAAACTGCGCACACACACACACTCTTGCCAATAGTGGAGCCTGTCTTCATAGTTGCTCACACAAAGTGAAAACTTACCTCACTAATGGCACTACCAATATTACATGGCCCCATTGCTTGTTGGCCCAATTCAACATCAGTCCTGTTTGAAGAACTTGGACTGTCCTCTCCCAGGGCCAGACTGTCCTTGTATAAACATAATTCTCAGCTAGCATCCCAAAAGATAATGAATGTGTTTATAGCTTTATGAGCATTACAGAAACTACATAACGGAACCTGCTGGTACTCTATAAATAGAGTTGTAATGTAATGTTTCTAGCCTTGCTCTGTAGTATTTAGAGTTATGTCAGCCATCTCATTTGTTTCTAAATCTATTTTCCTGACAGTATTCAATGTTTTTTCCTGAATGTTTGTAAAAAAAACAACAAAATTGATGGTAACAAAATTGCATAGCATTTTTATATTTCTTGTGCCATTCATGTTCCTAACCGTCCCGGATTTACCTCTTTATGCCCCTAATTTCAAGAAGGCATTGAAGATAAGCTGATGACAAGTGAGTTGTGTGTGTCTGCTTGAATATATTTGCCTGGGTATGTGTGCATGCGTTTCTGGGTGTGTGCGTCTGTCTGTGTCTGGGTATGTTAGCCTTTGTGGGTATAGTAGTGCATATGTGTGTCTGGGTAAGTGTATTTTTGTGTTTGGGTATGTTAGTGTGCATGAGTTAGTGTGAGTTTCTGGTTGTGTTCGTGTGAGTATTCATGCACATGCATGTTAGTCTGAGTGGTTTTGTTAGTTTGAGTGTCTGGGTATATTAGTCTGAGTGCCTGTGTGTGTGAGTGTCTGATTGTATTAGTGTCTGGGACCTAGTTACTGTGTGTTAGTGTTGAATGTCTAGTTGTGCAAGTGTGTCTGGTTGTGTGTGTTAGTTTGAGTGTCAGAGTATGTCTCTGCATTTGGGTACATGTGAGTACAGTATGTGTACATGTGTATTAGTGTAGAGTGTGTATGGGAGTGTGTGTTAGTGTGCCGATTGTGTTAATGTTAATATCTGGTTGTGTTAGTCTTTGGATGTGTGTGTTAGTATGAGTGTCTGTGTTTGTTTGAGTGTCTGGGTGTGCGAGTGTTACTGTGTTGCATGTTATGTTGCTTGCTGTAAGGTGAAGATTTAAAAAGGTGACCCTCAATGCTTGCTTCTTGCATATACAGTACTGTGCAAAGGTTTCAGGCAGGTGTGAAAAAATGCTGTAGGTAAGAATGCTTTCAAAAAGAAAATTTTTTATAGTTTACCTTTTATCATTTAACAAAATCAAAATAAAATATTAGGTGTGGCCACCCTTTTCCTTCAAAACAGCATCCATTCTTCTAGGTACACTTGCACACAGATTTTTAAGGAACTCAGCAGCTAGGTTGTTCCAAACATCTTGGAGAACTAACCGCAGTTGCTTCTCTCTTTTCATGTAACCCCAGACAGACTCAATGATGTTGAGATTTCTGTGGGGGCCACATCATCACTTCCAGAACTCCTTGTTCCTCTTTATGGTGAAGGTAGTTCTTAATGACCTTGGCTGTATGTTTGAGGTTGTTGTCAGAATGAATTTGGGGCCTATCAGATGCCTCCCTGATGGCATTACATGAGGGATTAGGTTCTACCTGTACTTCTCATTATTGAGGAGACAATTCTGACCAAATCCCCCAACTCCATTTGCAGAAATCCAGACCCAAACTGCAAGGAACCTCCAGCATGCCTCACCGCTGCCTGCAAATTTTGTCTGATCGTTTCAGAGCACCGGCTGCCATTTTTTTACACCCCAGCTGTGTTTTCTTGAATAGTTGAGTCCGCTTGGGATTGTTTCTACATTGCAGGTATGGCAGACATCTCTGGACAGTAGATCTGTGTATCAAGGTCCCACTGTTTTCTGCCAATGCTGATCAGATGGCACTGCTGGACATCTTCTGATTGCGAAAGGAAATAAGTATGATGTGTCCTTCATCTGCTGCACTTTTTTCTTGGCCAAGCACTGTGTCTACAGCCCTCAACATTGCCTCTTTCTTTGTTCTTCTTCAAAAGAGCTTGGACAGAACATCTGGAAACCCCTGTCTGCCTTTAAATTTCTGCCTAGGAGAGATCTTGCTGATGTGTCTTGTTGCCGTGCTCAGTCTTGACATGCTGTATGACGTCTGACATTAAACTGTCTTCAGCAATCTCACCTTGTTAGTGGGTTTATGCTGTTCCTCATCCAGCTTTACTCTTCCTACACAGCCGTTTCTGTTTCGCTTAATGATTGTGTTTTAACCTACATCTTAAATTGCTGATCATTAGCACCTGTATAATTGTTTAATCATACACATACTGTAACTATATGCCTAGAAAATCACTGACTTTGTGCAAGTGTACATAGAAGAATTGTTGCAATTTTTAAGACAAAGGGTGGTCACGCCAAATATTGGTTTGGTTTAGATTTTTCTTCTCACTTTGCATTTTGTTAAATGATAAAAATAAACTATAAACACATTTATTTTTGGAAGCATTCTTGCTTTATAGCATTTTCTCACACTTGCCCAAAACTTTTGCACGTACACTATATATATATATATATTGTATGTCTGTATATACTGTGTATGTATATATGCACTGCTCAAAATAATAAAGGGAACACTAAGATTACACATCCTAGATCTGAATGAATGTCAGGCCTTTGATACTGTCCCACATAGAAGACTTATAAATAAACTGCAATCTCTGGGTTTAGATCCCAATGTTGTTGAATGGATTAGGGAGTGGCTGAGTGACAGACAACAGAGGGTTGTAGTCAATGGCGTATATTCAGAACAAGGTCTTGTTACCAGTGGGATACCTCAGGGATCTGTACTCGGACCCATTCTCTTTAATATTTTTATTAGTGATATTGCAGATGGTCTTGATGGAAAGGTATGTTTATTTGCTGACGATACAAAAATTTGCAATAGGGTTGATGTTCCTGGAGGAAGAAGGCAAATGGCAAATGATCTAGGTAAACTGGAAAAATGGTCAGAGCTGTGGCAATTGCCATTTAATGTAGATAAATGCAAAGTAATGCACCTGGGGCATAAAAACCCAAGGGCAGAGTATAGAATATTTGATACTGTCCTAACCTCAACGTGTGAGGAAAGGGATTTAGGGGTAATTATTTCTGAGGATTTAAAGGTAGGCAGACAATGCAGTAGAGCAGCAGGTAATGCTAGCAGAATGCTTGGTTGTATAGCGAGAGGCATTAGCAGTAGAAAGAGGGAAGTGCTCATGCCGTTGTACAGATCACTGGTGAGACCTCACAGAAGGATATAGAAATGTTGGAGAAGGGCTACTAAAATGGTTTATGGATTACAAGATAAACCTTACCAAGACAGGTTAAAGGATCTTGACCTATATAGCCTGGAAAAAAGACGTGACAGGGGGGATATGATAGAAACATTTAAATACTTAAAGGGACTCAACAAGGTAAAGGAAGAAAGTTTATTTAAAAGGAGAAATACTACTACAACAAGAGGACACAACCATAAACTAGAGGGGCAAAGGTTTAATGGTAACATCAGAAAATATAACTTTACGGAAAGGGTAGTGGACGCATGGAATAGCCTTCTAGCAGAAGTGGTAGATGTTAATACAGTAAGGTCATTTAAGCAAGCATGGGATAGGCATAAAGCCAAGCTAGATATAGGATAAGGGCAAGTACTAAAGGAAAGTACTCGGAGGTTGGGCAGACTGGATGGGCCTACTGGTTCTTATCTGCCGTCACTTTCTATGTTTCTAATCATATTACATACTTTCGTCTTTACATAGTTGAATGTGCTGACAACACAATCACACAAAAATTCTCAATGGAAATCAAATTTATCAACCCATGGAGGTCTGGATTTGGAGTCACACTCAAAATCAAAATGGAAAACCACACTACAGGCTGATCCAACTTTGATGTAATGTCCTTAAAACAAGTCACAATGAGGCTCAGTAGTGTGTGTGGCCTCCACGTGCCTGTATGACCTCCCTACACCGCCTGGGCATGCTCCTGATGAGGTTGCGGATGGTCTCCTGAGGGATGTTCTCCCAGACCTGGACTAAAGCATCCGGCAACTCCTGGACAGTCTGTGGTGCAACGTGGCATTGGTGGATGGAGCGAAACATGATATCCCAGATGTGCTCAATCGGATTCAGGTTTGGGGAGCGGGCGGGCCAGTCCATAGCATCAATGCCTTCCTCTTGCAGGAACTGCAGACACACTCCAGCCACATGAGGTCTAGCATTGTCTTGCATTAGGAGGAACCCAGGGCCAACCGCACCAGCATATGGTCTCACAAGGGGTCTGAGGATCTCATCTCGGTACCTAATGGCAGTCAGGCTACCTCTGGCAAGCACATGGAGGGCTGTGCGGCCCACCCCACATCATTACTGACCCACCGCCAAACTGGTCATGCTGGAGGATGTTGCAGGAAGCAGAACGTTCTCCACGGCGTCTCCAGACTCTGTCACGTCTGTCACATGTGCTCAGTGTGAACCTGCTTTCATCTGTGAAGAGCACAGGGCGCCAGTGGCGAATATGCCAATCCTGGTGTTCTCTGGCAAATGCCAAACGTCCTGCACGGTGTTGGGCTGTAAGCACAACCCCCACCTATACATGTTGGGCCCTCATACCACCCTCATGGAGTCTGTTTCTGACCGTTTGAGTGGACACATGCACATTTGTGGCCTGCTGGAGGTCATTTTGCAGGGCTCTGGCAGTGCTCCTCCTGCTCCTCCTTGCACAAAGGCGGAGGTAGCGGTCCTGCTGCTGGGTTGTTGCCCTCTTACGGCCTCCTCCACGTCTCCTGATGTACTGGCCTGTCTCCTGGTAGCGCCTCCATGCTCTGGACACTACGCTGACAGACGCAGCAAACCCACTTGTGTGGGTTGTAGACTCCGTCTCATGCTACCACTGGAGTGAAAACACCGCCAGCGTTCAAAAGTGACCAAAACATCAGCCAGGAAGCATAGGAACTGAGAAGTGGTCTGTGGTCACCACCTGCAGAACCACTCCTTTATTGGGGGTGTCTTGCTTATTGCCTATAATTTCCACCTGTTGTCTGTTCCATTTGCACAACATCATGTGAAATTGATTGTCCATCAGTGTTGCTTCCTGAGTGGACAGTGTGATTTCACAGAAGTGTGATTGACTTCGAGTTACATTGTGTTGTTTAAGTGTTCCCTTTATTATTTTGAGCAGTGTATATATACCGTATTTGCTTGATTATAAGACAAGGTTTTTCAGAGCATCATCTTATCTTATATACTCCTCAAATATAGGTCTCCACCCTGCCGCTGTGACAAAACGGGGGACCCCCCTCCAAAAAATACATAAATAGGGAGGGACATAAACAGGTTAGAGAAACAGATTATACTGAGCTAACCCTTATTTATCCAACCCAACCCCTAACATTAACCACCAATAAAAGTAAATAAAACGCTCACCTAGGCCCACCCCCTAGCTCTGTCAGGACCCCCTCCGCTAAGCTGTGCTTGCTCCAAAGGCTTCAGGAGGGTAAACACCCATGGGAGTTAAAATAGACTATTTCATAAAGTGAAGGGCCAAATGGAAAAATCGGGAAGCAAAATTCTATGTTCCTTTCACTGTCCCTGTGTTTGTTTAGCTGTGTTTATGAAGAAATGCTGCATTGTTACTTACCCGAATGCCCTAGGGCATTTTGCCCTCTTACAGATGGGTTTCAGCGTCATGTCTTTTATCAGAGAGCTACCTTTATTAGAAAGGCTAGTGTGCCGGTCAGTGGCGACTCTAGAAACAATATATAGGGGGGGCACACAAGATATCACATTCAAACTGGGGGGGCATTCATAATTTCCAAAAATAATGTGCTATGGAATTATACTTTTGTTATTGGGCTAAAATAATACTTGATCATTCAACATGGGAAGCCTGAAGCCACAATTGAGTGCAACTAATCCTTGAAATAAATATTATAACACAATAAATAACTTTTCCACTAAATGATTTCAGGGCCTTGAACGTTTTGTCCCCTGAAGTCACTACAACTTCAGGAGGGCATTTTATCTCTGGATAAATATAAATTAAATAATTCCTACTGTAAGTTAAGTGCCAGGAACAGATGACCAAACACACACACCAACACAGGCTCTGTCACACCGACACCCAGACACACACACCAGGACAGGCTCTGTCACACCAACACCCAGACACACACACCAGGACAGGCTCTGCCACACCGACACCCAGACACACACACCAGGACAGGCTCTGCCACACCGACAACCAAAAACACACACACCCACACACATCAGGACAGGCTCTGCCACACCCACATCCAAACACACACACACACCAGGACAGGCTCTGACACACTGACACCCAGACACACACACCAACACAGGCTCTGTCACACCAACACTCAGACACACACACCAACACAGGCTCTGTCACACCAACACTCAGACACACACATACCAGGACAGGCTCTGCGACACCGACAACCAAACATACACACACACACCAGGACAGGCTCTGCCACACAGACACCCACACACATCAGGACAGGCTTTGCCACATCCAAACACACACACACACACCAGGACAGGCTCTGCCACACAGACACCCACACACACCAGGACAGGCTCTGCCACACTGACAACTGAACACACACATCAGGGCAGGCTCTTCCACACCCACATCCAAACACACACACACACACACAGACAGGCTCTGACACACTGACACCCAAACACACACCCTAGGACAGGCTCTGCCACACTGACAACTAAACACACACCAGGACAGGCTCTGCCACACCAACACCTATACACACACACCCGAGGACAGGCTCTGCTACACTGATAACCAAAAACACACAAACAGCAGGACACAATCCACGTCACAGACGTCTGCATCAGGATGGATTTTTCACACTGCATTGTCGTTTATACCCCCCTTAGTGTTTTTGCCCCTGCTGCCCATATATATTAATATTAGCCCCAGTTGCCGATAGCAGGTATAGATCAACACATTAACACACAAACCAAGCTTTGCATGGATAGATCAACTGAAATTCACCTGTGATCTCAGCACTAAAGATATATATCAAATAAACAGAATCAGACATACAAATCCTGTATTTGCAGGTATACAGTAGTATATAAAACGTAGCATTGCAGGTATAGATCAAATAAATACATGGAAACAGCATTGCAGGTATTAATCAACTGAATAAGACATACAAACACTGTATTTGCAGGTATACATAAATAATGTATGGAAATATATAGATATGGATCTACAGAATAACGCAAAAACCCAGCTTTGCAGGTAAAGATCAATTGGAATTCACATAAAAACACGGCATTAAAAGGTATATTTAAAACCCCCTAAATTACATTCATAGATCACAGGTTGCGCACCCCAAAGCCGGCCCTGCCGTCCACACTGCCCACACAGCAATCACACTCCTATCATACCCAGGCAACCAGTAAATGCTGGTACCTAGGCATGATGGGACTGTGCTTGCTGTGATTGCTGTTAGCAATCACACTCCTATCATGCCAGGTCAGCCAGTACATGCTGGTACAGGGTGGCTGTAAGTGATGTGCAGACCCCATACTGCTGGCAGCATCAATACACAAGGGGGGCAGCTAGCTAGGTTTTAGCATGTACTGACTGACTTGGCATGATAGGAGTGTGATTGCTAACAGCAATCAAAGTCCCATCATGCCTAGGTTCCAGCACTTACACATCCAACCAGTAAATGCTGAAACCTGGGCATGATGGGACTGTGATTGCTGTTAGCAATCACACTCCTATCATGCCAAGTCAGCCAGTACATGCTGGTACAGGATGGCTGTAAGTGATGTGCAGACCCCATACTGCTGGCAGCATCCATAGACAAGGGGGGCAGCTAGCTAGGTTTCAGCATGTACTGGCTGACTTGGCATGATAGGAGTTTGATTGCTAACAGCAATCAAAGTCCCATCATGCCTAGGTTCCAGCACTTACACATCCAACCAGTAAATGCTGAAACCTAGGGATGATGGGACTGTGATTGCTGTTAGCAATCACACTCCTATCATGCCAAGTCAGCCAGTACATGCTGGTACAGGATGGCTGTAAGTGATGTGCAGACCCCATACTGCTGGCAGCATCCATAGACAAGGGGGGCAGCTAGCTAGGTTTCAGCATGTACTGGCTGACTTGGCATGATAGTTCCAGCACTTACACATCCATGCTATCACACACTTCATTCACAGATTCATTCCCTCAATCATACATTCTCATTCAAACTCCCTCCCCACCCCCTTACCTGCACTGCAGCTCCTTGATGCCGCTCACAGACTTCAGCAGAGGGCGCGGCCTCCCTCTGCGTTCTCTGGTAAAGCACAGAGGAAGCGGGACTGGAGCAGAGTCATGTGATGTCACGTGAACTCTGCTAGGTTCCGCTTCCTCTTTGCAGTACAGAAGACCCTCCCACAGGTAAGTAGCTGGGCTCGAGGTGCGGCCCGCGTAAGATCGGTTGCCTTGGCTGCCGATCTTACTCGGGCCGCACCCTCTCTCTCCTCGGCGTTTAAAAATAAATTAAAAAAAAGAAAGAAAGACGGGATCCAAATTTAGCAGGGGGGCAACAGGGGGGGCAAAGATTAACCTAGGGGGGGCAATTGCCCCCCTGTAGCGACGCCACTGGTGCCGGTACATGCTAAATGGAGTGCCTTCAGCAATAAGAAAAGCATGGATCTTTTTTATAAAGATTTGCACCTATTATATTTTACCTGACTGTGAAGACAACTGTCCAGCTCAGGAGCTCGGCTTCCTTTGTAGACATTCAGCTTCTGGGGCAGGGGAGGGCTGGCAATATGGAGTCCGGGAGGTAGGTTAGTCTAAGTCAGCCAGTAATAAACCAATCCAAAATACATTTGGCACTCAATGCAGTCCTGCCTAAAACACATTTTGTGAATGGTGCTGAATAGACACAATAATCTTTGGTTATCCAAGGGCATGTGTATAGACATCAGTTACAAAACACAGTGGATGTCTGGAAAGAGCTCTTAGAACAAATCGAATATCAACCGGCTATGGAAAGATGTTTGTCAGATTTAAATAAATACCAGCAAATGTGGTTACCTTGGGAAAAACACACGCTGCACTAAAATGAGAACTGCTGATTTGAATAATATTATACATTTACTATTCAAGACTCTAGTAATACTAACATCCCGGTGCTAAAGAATGATGTAAATCTTACGTCATGTTTGTCATACGTATGTGTTGAATATATCCAAATATTGCAACTTTTTTAACAGTTATAAATGTTTTTTTTTTAGCAAACGGTATTTTGGATGTATCTTGTATGTTTTTTACTCTTTTATATGGTTTGCTAAATAAAATTGTAAAAAACCAAAACATAGTGGATGTGACTGAGCAAAAAAACAAACAAAACTAAAAAAAACTGTAAAAATGGAAAACTAACATTACCATGAATAGCCATATCAGTGCTAAATGGCATTAAGCATAAGAAAATACAACAGGCGAAATTTAAATGATGTCCCACAAATTATTTGGGTCTTGATGAGTAACATTATACAGAACAACATTTTTTACATTTATTATGTTGTTTTTTTTTGTGCAATATGTTTTCCAGCCTCCTGCTCGGCAAGGAGATGCTTCCTGAACGTGGCTGAGACCGCAGCCGCCGGAATATGCCGCAGGGGGGCTGTTCTGCCAACGCCACGGACCGTGTGAGGGAACCACCCAGCACCGGCCCAGGGAGGCATGGTGACGACCTTCAAGATTGCGGTGCTCGGGGCCCAAGGGGTGGGGAAGAGCGCCATTGTTCGCCAGTTCCTGTACAACGAGTTCAGCGAGACCTGTGTCCCGACGAAGACTCGCCGTGTCTTCCTGCCAGCTGTTGTCATGAATGGCCACGTCCACGAACTACAGATCATGGACTTCCCTCCCATTTCTTCTTTTCCAGTCAATACCCTACAAGTGAGTGGATTCTGAAAAATACATGAATGGACCTTCACCACTTTCTGAACACAATGTTGAATCTTTGACTTTGGGGCCAAAGCTTCACATGAGTGTTGTTAACTAAAATACACAGCTGTGGTAATGTGGGTGATCATGAGATGTCAATAGACGACAAAATTTCCCAATATATTGAGTTACTTACACAGAGTAGGAACTGTAGAGAACATTAGGTATATTGAAAGATGCTTAGAGTAGGTGCAGTTAATTGCACATTCATCTACCATACAATTACCCTTTTGCTTGCCCTCCTCCCTGAACCTGTATTACAGACGAGGCGGTAAATGTCATTGGTATTGTGGAAGGTTCAGTTCCCAGTCCCAGCATTTTTTTTTAACATTCAGAGTAACGTAATGATTTCGACACAAGTCCATCAAGTTCAACCTTTCTGTTCATCCAAAAGAACACAAAAAACGCCCACATTGAAGCAATATCCAATTGTGCCACAAAAAGGGTCCAAGTTCCTTCTTGACTCCAAAATCTGATTTCTCAATGGTTCAACGGGCTATAACTAATCTCATCCTTATAGCAATTTATATCCCTGTATATTCTTCTTTGCTAAAAAATAAAACATCCAGCCTAAATTTAAAGCGGTCTTTTGAACTTTATAGCGCAATGTCTGCTGGTAGTGAATTCCACATATTTATCGCTCTTAGTTTTCTCTGCTTGAAGTGGAAATTCCTTTCATCAAGTCTGAACAGATGACTACTATTCGTGAACAGAGCGTCAGAGAGTGGCTGGTATTGTCCCTGTATTGTATCATGATATCATATTGCCTCTAAGACTTCCTTTTTTCTAACTTAACTACATTTTCCAGCCTTTCTTCATAAACTTTATAGCCCGCCTGTGCTCTTTTTCAAGTTCCGTAATGTTTTTAAGAACAGGTGCCTAGACTTACACTGCATGTTCAAGGTGACGTATTACCAATGGCTTATACAGAGGCAAAATTATATTTTCCTCACAATATCCTATTTTATACATGCCAATATCTTACTGGCCCCTGCAGCAGTTTACTGATATTGAACACTGCTGCTAAGTTTATTGTCTGCAATTCCCAGGTTGTTTCCATTTAACGATTTATCTAACACAACCTCATTTTAGCTATAATTTATACATTTATTTATTTTTCCCAAAATGTATAACTTTGCATTTGTCATTATTAAATCTCATCTGCCACTTGGCTGCCCGGTCCTCCAATTTAACCAAATCTCCTTTCAGGGAAGTAATGTCTAGTTCAGACCGTACTAACTTACCAAACACTGTCCACTACAAGATCATTAATAAAGACATTAAATACCAGTGGACCAAGAACAGATCCCTGAGGAATGCCATTTACCACTTTTGTCCAGTGAGATAATTTTCCATTAACAACATCTCTGAAGTCTTATCTAGTTTTCAATCCAGGTTCAAAAATGTAGCCTATGCCTATATCTTTTAATTTTTACTGTAACTTTTTATGAGGAACTGTATCAAATGCTTTACCAAAATCCAAATAATGAAAGACTCTGATCTTAAGTTTTGCTCACCTTTTCACAAAATGCAATTAGTCTGATACCATTCGCCCTTTGTAAAACCATTGACTAATTTACCAATGGTGTTATTGGATAAAAAGTGTCTTCATAAATATTATCCCTTAACAAGCTTTTAAACAACTTCACCACCACAGATGTCAGGCTCATTGTCCTGTCATGCATTGATTTGTAAACATGTAGACGTTGGATCTTTATTGGTATACACAGAGGCAAAAAAATGTATTTTAAACCTTCTGCCTTCCCCTAATTATGGACAACCATGTTTTTCCGATTGCTGGTTCAAGGATGACACTTATGTTTTATGTTGCCGTGACCTTGATTTGACTTGATTAAGTTAAGCATTTATTTGGTATAGGAGAGTGATCAGATAAAGTCGGCCCCAATATACATTAAACCCGCGGGAAAATGTTGCAGGCAGTCATACGTTTTTTGCCATGTCTAATATCCCGTTGTCGTTCCTTTATACGACAAGTGTAAGATATTAGTGTTCTGTAAGTGAAGTCCCTATATACGAAAACATAAATAAAGGTCATTACTGCACTTTACCGTATATCTTTACTGGATGGTGGGTAATCTTGTTCTCCCCTGCATCATTTTTTTAATAATAAAAATAATTGTACTTTTTCTTGCTGTGCGTTCACTCCAATCATTTTTCCTTCCCACCTCCCTCTGGAATATTTTATTCTTTCTGTGATGTTGCTGGTTACATAACCACCGCTTCTTCAGGCAGGGGAAATCCTGTCGCTACACTGTCTTTTGAAGTTGTCTTCCCCCGGACTCCTATCTCACAGCATCTTCCCACGCTGAGATGTGAAAGCTTTAACCCCTGGAGGCAGGAGGGGTGACCCTTTCTCATTCGCCCCTCCTTATCACCCATGATAAGGAGCTATGTGTGGTTTATGGTGACAGGAGGAACGAGTGAAGATGAGAATCGAATGAAACAGCACTTATTTCTATTTAAAAGGGAGAGAGTACATAGAGATTCACTATCACAATGTAGAGCCACATTGGAGTAGGTGACAGTAGAGTCTGGTTAAGGCTCACATGGCGCATCTGACTTGTCTTTGACCTAAGTCAGAGTTTTAATTGGCTGTGGATTATTTGAGTTGTAGTCCAAAAACACCTGAAGTGCCTTGTCTGACTAGCTTTGGTGAATTTTCAGAACAGTTCCCCCTCCAGAGTCAAGTGAAAAGAACTTTATACACAAGAATAAATAGTCCTTCCAGTTCACTAAACTCAAAACCAGGTCACTCCGTTTAGGAAAAGTAGATCAGTACTTTGTACGGAGAGAAATAGGTTAGCCATGGCTCCCACAGTGGTCCCTGTAATTATTGTATAGGTTTTCAGAGATGTCTGTGGACATACTTCGTTTAGAGCTCATGAGAATATTGGGCCTATTCCCAAATTCTACAAAAAAATGTCAGGCTATGGTATAGCTGTAAGGATCAATGAGCAGTTTCATTTATGGCGCAACAGCAGTATACAGGATTTAAAAGAATCAGAAGAAAAAAGTCTGAGCACAAGAAGTGGCGCATCAAGGATACCTGGATTAGTAAATTGAAACAATTGCAAGTGTTTGATTAACAGTTTCTGCCATTCCGTCCTGAAAGATTGCTGTGATCAAGATTAACTTACCTGTGTGACCCTGCGTGGTACAATGGTGGTGCTAACGTTGTTCCTTTGTTACAGGAGTGGGCAGACTCATGTTGCCGGGGGCTCAGGAGCGCACATGCCTACATACTCGTGTATGACATCTGTTGCTTTGACAGCTTTGAATACATCAAGACCCTAAGGCAACAGATCCTGGAAACAAGGTATGTAACAAACACCCAGGGACCTTCTGTGCAATAGATGACACAGTCTGCCCTGAAATAGTGCAGGTAGCTGTTCTTTGATTTTTTTATAATACTTAGCTGATGGTCCTCCTTACTTTCTTCAGAGTAAAATGGAAAAGAAGAATAAACTATGTAGCTATGTAGTGATTTAAAGTAGATTTATCTACGTTGCTGTCTGAGCCATTTTTGGAGTCCAGCTGTTACCTGGTTTACAGTATGTATTGAATTAGTTTGTTCATGATTTAAAGGATACAGTTTATTTTGTACAGTTTTTCACACACACATCGAGAGTATAATCATCCCTACATAGCTATTTCATAGATCGGCTTTCTTGTGTCTCCCGAGCTAGAAACAGTATGGATTAGAAACAGATATGATCTGTTCACCATAGTAACCAGTACAGGTCCAAACAGTAAGAACATTTCTTTGGTTCCTGTGCAACTTTTCAAATTTTACACTAGACTCACAATCAGGCCCGGACTTGGACAAATAATAGGCATTAAAGACTGAGCAGCCCATTTTTATTTATTTATTGTTAAAGCCCACCCTTCATGTACCATCTTTGCATTTCCCCAAATCACTTAAACATTCATGATAGACACAAACACTTACTCACTCATTCACACAAATCATTAACACATACTCATTAATGCAGTCTCACAAATCATTCAAGCAATTCATCCACACATGAATTCATTAATTCTCATACGCATTCACACACTTCATCCACACATAGGCCGCATAGGCCCAGTCAGTCCAGTCCTGACTGAGCCTAATTTAAGGTAGGGGCCTGGATCTGCAGCTCCATCAGCCCCTACGTCAATCCGGCCCTGGGCTGCTCGGCCCACCGGGAAAATGCCCGGCGTGCCCAATGGCCAGTCTGGGCCTGCTCACAATATTAGACAATATTTTCTTTTAAAGATGGACCCCAATAATGAGTTGGTCAGTTTCTGAGTTTTGGGCAAAAATATCTAGTCCAATTAGTATTGTTCTCTAACATTGCCAAGGTAGACAAGAGTCTGCCAGATTAATTGCTTACACTATTTTTTTGTCGTGCTACAGAGTCATTGGAACTTCTGAGACCCCCATCATTATAGTGGGTAACAAGCGTGACCTACAGAGAGGTCGGGTCATCCCACGCTGGAACGTGTCCCACCTGGTGAAAAAGACATGGAAATGTGGTTATATTGAGTGTTCAGCCAAGTATAATTGGCACATATTGCTACTTTTCAGTGAACTGCTAAAGAGCGTGGGCTGTGCGCGTTGCAAACATGTTCATGCTGCAATACGCTTCCAAGGGGCCCTTCGCCGCAATCGCTGCTCTGTCATGTGAAGACCTCCTGTGTTCAGATGAGAAGGCTGAAGTCTCTTTAGCTTCTGACACAACAGAACAAAATTACTTGGTTTGACAGAGTTTGCTCCAACAAATGAACACTTGCTATGTGATGATACAGGATCTGCCACATGATCCCAATTTCATAGGTTTATAGGTATTTCCATCAGATGTCAAATGACCTTCCACCAGTACCTATGGAAAAGAGTGACTTGCTTTATATATAACACCTGGCTCATTTGATAGTCTTAAAGAAACTGATCTGCAGTATAATTTCTGCTCACGGCTCACGGAGCATCCATTTCTACTGGAAACTGGGACCTGTGTGGTCTCTTTCATGTTTTGTTGGCTTTGATTTAAATCTAACCAGCGTCTTCAAACATTCTAGAATGGATTGTTGGGTAGTAGAGCCAATTGCAGCAAAATACTAAACCTCTCAGGCAGATGGACCCCATGTGTGCCCTCTCTAAGAGAAGGGTATTGCGATTACTTTTGGCTACCTTTGCTGTTCTTCTGATCACACTCTTCCACTATTCATTACAGGGTATGTATCAAAGTATAAGTAGTTCACCAAATGTTAAAGTGACCTTGCCAGTGACATTCTTTTCTTCTGCCTATGTATGAAACAACTGCTTCTTCAGTATCATCTTTTGCACTGTAATAACTTGACTTTGCCAAGATATATTTCATACATAGATACAATGTTGCTATGGCACTAATAAAATCACTTTACTTTTGGGAGTGCCACTTTTATTTTGATCTACGAAGGCTACTGTGCGTGTCTGGCTTAGGTTCTTCTCCAACCATTTGGCAGGCAATACATGGAATCACTAAATATTGCTCTGTATCACCAAGCACTCTAGCTAAAGGCGCTGTATGGCCTACGTAACTGTAACATTTATAGCTTGTCCTTCTTCCTTTGGGTACCTGGTTTACTGTTTGAACAACAGAAGGGTTGCACACAATTTACAATGAGTTGAGGTGAAAAACATTTAATCACACTGGTTTTACAATTTGTTATTTAACGATTTATTTGTTATTAAAGGTTTATTATGAAGTTGTTAAATGCAACTAATCTGGTGTCCATAAAGCACAGTTGGATCCATACTTAACTATGAGGATCCAACTACACATTATGGACACAGCAGGCTCCTGTGCTGCCAGAGACCAGCTTCTACATTAAAGACCAAGGATAAGGTGGCAGGTGGAAGTGACCACCTGCATGTAAATGACATTTTTTCAAACAAACCTTAAATTGAAAGATTCTGCAAACATTAGTTTTATGTTAAGATTTGCTTAACTGTTTTTTAAGGCTCAAAAAAGTTTATTGCTGCTCTAACTATGCATTATGTTGGGCCAGCTCTGCTCTCCTGGCAAGAAAAACCTGCAGAATCAATAAACTCCAAAGTGCAAAAGACCCTTTTTGTATTTAGTAAAATAAAAAAGAAACTATTAAAGCGAGGTTCACATGCCTAGTGCTCCATTATAAAAATCATGGTTGTACTTTGATCTTCTTCATCCTCCTCCTTATCTACCTTGTAAGCATCTGTAGGCTTTTATTGAGCCATCCCCTTTCATCTCCCACACTTTAGAAATCATTTATCATTTCAACAATAACTGTGGTGTGACAGCCATTACCAGAGAGCAGTCTAAATAAGCAGGTTCTTGAAACTTCATCTACACAGAGTAGATTTGACTCTGAATCCAAATCGATTGTTTAACCAGCCAAAAATGTACTTTTTTGTGTATGTGTATGTATTTTCAACTCAGTTACTTTTATACACAGTTAAATGTTTCTTGGGATAAAATCAAGGTATCTAAGTGCAATAGGAACCCATAGTCCTCAAAGCATATTTGTAAAAGTACAGCTCCCATTATACAAATGTTATACTTCTAAAGACAATCTGGCCATCACAGATGTATTTTTGCAGCTGGAGAGCAAGCCCGGGAGATGAGATTTGCAGGATATCACGAATAAGCAGTCAGATCTCTCAAGATCCGATTGTGCCCCTGTCAAATAATACAGACTAAAAATTCTAACTTAGTCCATTACCAGGTTTAACCTTAATGCTTATTTCCAGTTCATTATACATATTTTTGTTGCCATGGTGTTAATTTCAATGTTTTGTCTTTATCCTCTAGCCATCTTTGTTCTTGTTCAGATTGTTGGGATTGACAAATAAAAAAAGTGGATTTAAGACCTTACATGAGTAATAAAAAAGTAAAAATTTCTTCAATTTCATGTTTAGATGATGTTGCTATTATAGATGTACATATACAGCTCAAAGTAATGCTTTTGTAAATTGAGGAATTATATTAGTAGTATTGATAGCATTTTTCTAGTGTGCATGGTAAAAACCATTTTCTGTCTCACCAAATGGGGCCCCTTTCTTTGTCTTTTATGTATGTCACTGAAGAGAGTAAATTGAATGACTCCTTAAAATCAAGGCAAATAATATATTCGCGCTAAAGAAAGAATATGTGGAACTATGTAACAAATGCAGATGGAATAATTCTGGCTGTTATCTAAATTTAGGTTGAATTCAAACAGCTACCTCTGGTGGTGTAGTTTAGTACTGCAGATTATGTAGCTATACGGCATTTGTTATTTTTACAACCATTACATAAGTTATGGTGGGTAAAAGGTGATGGAAACCCTTCCACTTAAATTTAAGGGGTAGTAGAAGTATTATTAAACACTCATCTACAGACACCAGACACGCCAGAAGGCTTGTTTTTCCCTCAGAAATCTCATGGTGCTTTCACAACCACAAGGGATTCTGGGTAGGCACATGCAAATAAGGTTCACAATTATATATATATAGAGGCAAAAGTGATAATTGTGAACCTTATTTGCATGTGCCTACCCAGAATCCCTTGTGGTTGTGAAAGCACCATGAGATTTCTGAGGGAAAAACATGCCTTCTGGCTTGTCTGGTGTCTGTAGATGAGTGTTTAATGATACTTATTTTTACAACAAAATATTACCATTTTAGAGAATTGAACTTACATATAAATGTTCCTAGGTTATGTACTACATATGTGAATGTCTGGAAGAAACAGTAATAAGATTTACTTTTTAGGAACATAATATTGATCAGCTCTCTGTGCTCACCTGAGTAGAAACACCACATTTAAAAAGATATTTACATGTTACTAAAAGTGAGACACATATTTATGACTCCACCATTTGTTAGTACCATTTTTTTCTATTCATTCATTTATTGTTATTAAATGTGGTGTCTGCTAACTAAACTGGGAGTTTGCAGAAGGGTTGAACATTTCAGCTTGGAGATACCACTATGATTTATGAAAGTTAAACCCAGAATCTCACTGGAGTTTACCATGAAAATGCATAGTGATATCAAGGAGCTGACATGTTCAGTGTTCCTGCAAACTCCCATTCAGTGAATATACCTTAAGGAATTATCTGTCCTTATAAATAGGTATAATTACTAAACAGTACGTTTGTGAGGTATTTTTGGCTACAATTTATTAACCACTTCAACAACCCACGTCTTTCTTAAGTTCCTGGTGTCTATTTGTGAAAGGCTGAGATGACTTGAGTGGCCAGTTAAGATGCTGAGGCATACATGACTCTATTGGCTTAAATTAAGTGACATCATTCACTGATATCAACTCAGTTTATATTTTCGGCCAACTTGACTGGGTTGTAGTAGAAAGCATAGCATCACGTCTCATAAATGCAAGTTGAATATGGCTTAGAGTGCAACAAACCCAACCAAAACCAACTCCACAGGAAGAGGTTGGTTGACCAGAACTGGTCATAATAGACTGACCAACTTATCTGCTATACTCAACAGAATCTTAGAGAGCAATTTGACATTAAACGCTCAACAACATCTCAATTCCTATTAGACAAGTTACAGTCTATGTTTGATTTGTTGAGGTCAGATGAGCTATCTCTGTAAGTCAACAGTGAATTAACCTGACAGTTCAATTTACTTTATTGTATCCAGTTTTGAACCGCATTAGTATTTTTTTGAAATGTAAGTTTTATTGTTCTAAGGTTTATTAGGATTTTGTTTTTATAAAAAAGGGGTTGACATTTTTTTAATGCAGTAGGGATTGCACAAAAGTTGGCAAAAAACACTGACTGATATGCAACTCCAATTGAAAATGAGAAAATGAAAATAGATGCACATCCTTTAAATATGGACTAGTTAAAATTAATTGATTCATTGTTTACTATTATTTAAAAAAATGGCTATTACTTAATTTGCGTTGTGAAATGGATTTGCCACAGTCTATGTATATTCCATCCATTTTACATTAATGTGTATGAATTCATATGTATCGCTTTGCCATGCCATTATGAAGTTGAAACTGCCTCTGTGACAGCTTGAAGCAAAAAAAAAATATCTAGTAGGACAGAAAATAAAACCAAGTTCAGAGTTGTGAAAAAGAATATATATTTTTTCCCCAGGTTATTTGAGTCAATAAAATACAAAAGAGCTTTAAAAAGTCTGATTAATATTGAGTTTTGATTTTCGTGCATGACATCATGCTGCATGACATCATAGGTGAAAAAAATGTCATTTAGTAAAGATTTCCTCTGTGCACTGAATATTTACACAAAATGGAATTATATAAACATGCATTTCTGTGCTTTTTTTATGAATCAATTTCAATTTAAATCCAGGTAATGTACATTAGTAGTATTTGCATCCAATCACACATACTATAAAACAAATTGTCATATCAACCAGAAGACTCCAGATTATACCAAAAGATGCACACGCGATCATTCTTGGGAAGCCATATTTCTTCTCACTGTTTAATGTTTATTTATGTTATATACGTTTTTAAATAACTAAGTTGTGTGTTATGAGATGTTATGTTGCTGCTCAGCACAAACTGGATTATGAAGGTCACTCCTTTCTTATTTATTTCTTTAGAAGATGATTGTTTTAAGTACCAGAAGCCAGTTTATACAAGATATCACACTATACTGTAATGCCTGTTTAGTAAGAGCTGAAATAATTTCTAGTATCTCACGTCACTGCCCATTGTATGGTTTACTTTGTGGTAAAGTGAAAATCAAACCTAGTAGTAAATACCAGTGCGATCAGCCATTGTTCCCCATGTCCTGTCGGACTCGGTCATGTTTCTATACTGTAGGTCATGAATTAATTGCTGCAGCATATTAGGGTGTTTGTGTGAAAGAACTCTTACTACATATACCCACACATGTCTACATTTAAAATGGTTTGTGAAGCTGCTTTTCTGTTTCTCATCATACAATATGTTAAATATGTCTGCAATCTCTTATACAACATGATTTTTAATAGAGAACCCTGATCAATGCTTGATTTTCACACCCACAAATATGGTAACTACTGCATTGAAAAGGCCGGGCCTCCCAATGGATCAGATGCTAGCAATCTACTATGATGATTTAGAAATATGTCATGAGTGCCCTGTAAATGGTGTCTTTATGGCTTGACAAAGAGAAAGATGGTGTGTTAATGATTGCTAACACACACTTTCACTTAGGATCTGTGGATTGTTATTAGACTAAACTAATAAAAGCCGGATGGAGAACATTATTGATCTGAATGGCTTGTGTTTTCAGGTTATTATTCCTGACATTAAAACATTCTTGTGGCAGAATTCATAGCTCTATAAATTTGTGCTAAGCACTCCCATAAGTATCAAAGCAGTACAACATACTATGGACCCAGAGTTTCTTAAAGGCACACCAGATTGCATATATACGTTGCATTGAATACAAAGAAACATAGGCAAATGTCTTATACCCAGGATTCTTCATCCTCATCAGTTCTGTTTGGATTTTCTACACTGCTGTTTTGATTGTTATGGGAATTTGTAACCTTTGTAGAAGCAGAGTGTTCTGAAGACCAGGCTCCACCATCAGAATCCAGGTCTTCTCCACTGACCACTGTGCTCTGTGACACATTCCGACTCCTGGCCCCTGTCGAATTTTGAATATTGTTTTGTGAGCTCCCTGCTTCTTGTGCCTTGGTTTTCGTTTGTGTTTGCCTATATGTAATGGGAGTGGGGATTCTGGATGGCTTTTTTTCAGGTCTGTTGTCCCGACGAGGGCGTATTTTTGGTCTTAGCTTAAGTTTAAAAATTGACGGAACCCTTTCTGGTTTTTTCAGGCTTCTTTTTGGTTTGGATGTTTGTAATGACTTGGATTGTTCAACACTAGCTTCATCGTTAGGACATTTGACAGATGACGTTTCATTATTACCTGAAGGCTCAGAAGTTTTCATTCTGGCTTCCATTGCCAGTTGTCGAGCTCTTTGAGAAGGCAATTGTTTCACTTTGTTTACTTTGGCTTCGGATAAAGGTGATTTCTTTCTAACAAAACCTTTCTGTGGTCCTGATCCTGGTTGTTTCTTCTTATGTGCAGAAGGCAAATCAGTTTCTGTAACATCACACATTGCGTCTTTTGATGGTATTTTGGAAATCCAGTTTTCAACATCTACCCTGTTTAGTTTCAACCGCCCTGTGGCAAGTTCTGAGATCACATCATCATAGTTTGTACCCTGCCATTTGGTGTTTATGTAAACCCCACTCCTTGGCACTTCCTTTTCTCCACATGGTGTCTTCAATGCATTTGTAAAAGATGGCACAGAAGATATGGATGATCTATTCATTTTAAAATCATGAACAGCAGAATCACTAGCTATACTGCATTCAGGGGTAAAATCATCAAGTCTGCTTTCTAAGTTGTTTTCATCTGAATCTTCTTCTAAAACTTTGATATTTGATAAGATTTCATCTTCCAAACTCTGATACATTGCTTTCTCTTGTTCTGGATTGATGGGTAAAGGTGTATATTGTATATCTCGCGCTATGTTATTTAAAACCTTTGTAGCTCCTAAATTGGTATTTGTTTGCTTGGGTTGTGTTCTTAAAGTATAGATGACATCCTTGTCTTTTAACTGTGTTGTTCCATTCTTATGAAGCTGGATTATCGGGGTAGACCGACCAGATCGTACATTACAGTGGTGGGCATCTTTTTCAGGTATACTTCTTGCACTAAGCTTCTCATGATTTGTGATGTGTTCACTGCTCATAGACTTGCTTCTGTCCCTGTTTTGTGAATCACTTTGGTAGCCTCTGCTTGGTGTAGGAGGCCTGTTGTAAACTGGTGTGGATACCACACCATTCCTTGTATGTAACTCCTGTTTTGCTGAATAGCTTGGTTGTTTGGTTGGAGAAGGTGGTCGCTCTGCATTTGCTGAATTCGTTTTAAACTTATAGTCTGTGACTTTGCTTTGCTGACTGTGAGCCATATGCATCTGCTTGGAAGGGCTTGGTGGCCTTATGAATCGAGAAGGTGTCTTAGGTCGTAACTCCTGAGAAGTTGCAGACTGCTGGACAGTCTTTGACATCTGGGTGTTGTCCTTATCTATTGCAGACTGAACTCTACTGTGTGAAATACGTAAATGGCCAATATGAACATCCTCTGTCAGAGTTTCCTTTAGACTCCGGGCCTGACTTTTTAACAGACTCTCTTGCTGAAATGCACAAGAATGTTCCAAAGCTTCAGAGTTTTCATCTTCACTTCCAGTAATTTGGGAACTCAAAAATGATGTGGAGAAGTTATTCCTGTCTTGCACAAACTTTGAGGAGAGGTGTAGATATCCAGCTTGACCCTCCTCACTGAACAGATGTCTCCTGGAAGGAGTGGTTGAGCGTGCCCTGTAACAGATAAGAAAGACATTTGTTGGCATAATTATTGCTTGCCTTTATAATGTAAAACAGTGAATACCGAAATCAATACCACCAGTATGTTTGGAATTGTATGCATTTATGCTTTCAATGTTTCCAGTGGTGCTATTTCTAGTAAAACACCCAATTTATTTCACAGTGGATATGTAGCATGTGTGATGTTCAACAAAAAGTGGGCTTTTCATGGGTTTTTTGTTGTTGTTCTAGTTGTTTTCAATATTAGTTATTACATTCATATAGCTAAGGATCTCCTAACTTTAACAGTTGTGACTGTTTCATAAGTCATGTCATTTCTGTCAGTTGTTAAACATTGATGAACATGAGAAGAGTCAGAAAACCTACACTCTTAGGAGGCTGATGAAGAGGCTGCTATATACTGTCTGGGATATTTGTAAACCATGGGAACTAACAGAGTTCACTCCATTTATGCAAGTCCTTTACCAAGCACTGCTCGTGAATATAGTTCTAGTCCACAAGGAAGCAGCGCAGGCAAGGTGCAGCCTCACAATCCCAGCTGCACCCTGTATCTCTTCATCCATCGAATTAGGAAACCTGTGTAAGAATGCTAAGAGGGTTGGATTGGGGAGTGGAGAAAAACATTCTGAAACATGGGGAATGAAGATTAAAAATGTTAAATCTTTAGAGGGTAGCTGAAAAGTTAGTCACAACTTCAATTCAATTTTGAAAGTGGTCTTTTTTTGCATGTTACCGCTAGTTAATGGGGAAGTTAGAAGTTTCTTTACCTTGGCATAACTTGAGTTGCTAGCTGTAAAACCCCATATAAGATAAAGCTTGGGTAATCCATAAACTGTAATAAAAAAATCCCTAATTTAACACACTTGGCAACACATATGTGGAATCAATGGACCCTACTGAATTGTTTTACCTGGCTGAATATTTCCAGCAGCAAAAGCGTAATGTATTAAAGATTATACATCTTTTGCTTCTAGCATAATGATATATTCAAAGTAGTTCTGGGGATTATTTTGTAATGCTTTCAAATACTGTTGGAGGTAGGATACAGTGAATATTCATTGAAAACACCAGTGGACATTTAAACTCTGTATTAGTCAGGATTAAGTTCAGTAAGCCATAAGTAGGTGGGGAAAAAAGTAAGTCACCCTTATATCACTTAATTACACAGAAACAATCTCTACAACACTCCATTTATCTCTAACCACGTTACTAATACAGGTCTTACTAAATATTAATGTTCACTGAAATGGTTACCAGAAAAGCAAAATCAATACAGAGCCCTGAACGGGCACCTTTAAAAACATATGATTTGAAAGAGAAAGTCTTATAAGAAAGGCCGCTAAAAGTAGCAAAACAATGTATCCAAGCAATAAATATATCCTGTTTCTATGATTAGATTGTTTTGGGTCATGGTCAGCAGTCTTTGTTTGTGTTTTACTTCCGACCACCGGAGTTAATTCCTATTGACGCATTTGAGTTGCATACAACTGGATTGCACATTCTATCTGACAAATGAATTTTTGGGTTGTTTCACTTCATTTAATGTAATATTTTATGCTACAGTCTTTAGTTGGCTTTCCTTACTTTTTTTGAACCAACTTCGAAAAAGTTGAGCGTGAGAAAGCTTATACAGCTATAATTGTCCCATTTTTTCCCCTCCTGGTTGAAGAACTGTTCTCGTAAAAAGCAAGCTTTAGTTTAATTGCATGTGAAATAAAATACACTATAAACCCTACCATGAAAATCAAATTTAAAAACTGTTGATGCCAATTGGACAACTGATACATGTCTCCCTTACCCTGAGCTAGGATTTATATATAACCCAGTCACAGGCCATATAAACATGTTGTGGTTAGGATTTTTGTGTACCTGGCTGGAATATTGGTCTTGTGATCTGGTAGAAGATGAGTCCTAAACCCTGTTGTCTTGTTTAGACCTTCTGGAGATGTTGAAGATAAAAGTGATTTATTATTGATGCCAGGGGTGTAGGTATTCCAGTCCACGGGTGGTAATGGACTCTGGGACCTGTTCACGATCAGTGTTGTGTAGGATTTGTTGGCGTTGTCAGGTCTTGATGTTAAATGGGTTTTGATCTCGTGAACAGGGGTTGCTTGCCTCTGTGGACCCCCCAGTTTCAAAGCTTGTTTATGAGCTGTAAGACACAAACATTTATTAGTATGTAAGGAACAATCATTTTAAACCTTTTCTGTAAGCACAAAGTTATGTAGGTTTATGCCTCAGCTCTCAAGTTATTCAGCTTATTTGGTCAGTACTCTTTTACTTCTTGAGACAGGTAGAAGTTTACATTGTAGATGGTGTAAGGTTACCTTTATTCAGCGTAGGAGTCATATTAAGCAAGCCTTTCCTATTAGATATACATTTCTTATTAAGACCTTTTTAGTTTCTGGTTTCCCATAAGTGTAGTGGTGTTCTGCTTTTGTGTAGCTTGGCTATATACTCACAGTGCTTATGATGTTCAAACTTCAGGTGTGGTTCAATTGCTAAACTGTATTCCCTACTGTACTCATTAGGTCCATACTGCTCTTTTTTAAAAGTACCACAAATAACCCCATTATCAACCCTTCCAATTCGATCCTATTGTTTTAGAAGATAAATTTTGCTAATAAATAAAAAGTGAGACCATACAGGCCACCTAAAATGCATTATGTCAACAATAATACACAATAAATGTGTGTTTTAGATATAATAATATTCTTTTGATTTTATTGTATATTGATCATCTACCTGATGCATCTATACCTTACTACATATTTTTAGACATGCATATTACAATAAGAGAGGCTTTATTGAATTGTACCTGACATGCCCAAAAGAACCAAGAGGTCCTGCTGTAAAAATTATTTTTGGAAAATCTGTGTAGTTTCGGAAAATCATGCATCAAGATCCACCAGAATTGCTCATAAACTTGGTTGTGAACTGTTAGATAATGCTCTTATAACATACTGTGATATGAACAGAATGTTACTGAGAGAATGTACAACAATGGGAAGACCATGACGTTACGTGGTATACGCTAATACCCTTTCCAGCAGCACCACTAATGACTTTTTTATTGTCTATTTTCTGTGATAATTAAATATCTGCATACAATGGAACATTCATTAAAGTATATATTCAAGCCCATAATTTAGCAATGTATGAGCTCATAAATTCCACACATTTGATTTTGTTAATTGGGAAATATCTTCATAATTTTGTTTGACAGTGATGTACAATACGTTAGAGAAGGTCACTTTGGTTAATTGAACTTCAAATTAAATAATTTGTCAGCATAACATCTCTTCTTTGTCGTCTTCAACGCAATGTTACACTGAAGAATGCATTTGTAAAATCTTGGCCCTGGATGGTAACAGACTGGATTGCTAAAATAAGCTTTCCCATTGACCTTGCTAAAGACGGAACACCATCACTCTTCCAACCCTGTGCTTGTTAGACAACAGATTGCATGCAAAGAAAGCAGGACTGGCAGCTCTGTCATTTGACAAGCAATGAATACATTTGGCCCACTAGAATTTGTATTTAAATAAATTGGTAAATGTGAAAAAAAAACAAAAAACCTTTTACATCACAGAGTCATAAGCAAGGGTGGCGTTATGGTTTTAGAGATCCAAGCAAAAATATTTAGCCCGCACCTTAAGTAAACTTGGTAAAAAATGACAATTACACAAACAAAGGATTCCAAGTTAGTTAAACAAAATTCTAATGATAAAAATATAAGTGAAATTTGTGCCTCACCCCTCCCACATCCTCTGGGGAGATCCTTAGTCCAGCGGGAGCTACTAAATCTGCTTATAATATGCTTATAATGTAGCATTACCTCTGCTTGTAAGCAATGTACAGAACGTTGCTTATATCGCATACTCATAAGCAACATATTGAAAGCTGATTACATAACACACAATATACAAAAGGACTATACATGCACTGTAGAGAAAGCTAATGACACTTGTGACTTTGGTGTATACATACAAAGAGATGTGCAGCGACAGGGGTCGTGTTTATCCAGATAATGCTCTAGGGTATCCCAGCCTCCCCCTACTCTGACCATCACATGGTTGCGTAGGATCTGTAAGAAAAAATCAACCCGTTAACATGAAAAACACAGTCGTGCATAGAAAGAAAAAAAATGTCTAAAAGGGTATTTTCTATTATAGTGCTGTGATATGTAATTCTCCTCTACGCTTTTTTTGTTTAATATTGCTATAATGAGCGAGCATCAAGGGATCCTGTATCATTAATAACTGAAGAATCAACAATTGTCACTAGATGGCAACATTTTGTTACAATACCTGCTGCATTTTATATATTTATTTTATTATTGTTTTTGTATTGGAAATATTGTTAGTTGCCTATTAGGGTGTTTCTCTCAACACAAAATGCATTTTAAATAAGTGTGGGTGCATTTGAAAGATCTTATACCATCTCTAAAAAAAACACATGACAAATGGGGTATAAGTGTACTGATTTAAAAAAAAAAGACTTTAGTAAGCAATGCTTCTTAATACTGACCCTAACGAAAATGAGTGTATTTGACTCTCCAACTTTGTACTTTCCCTCAGAGACTTTGACCATGGAAAACTGCATGGGACAAGTACACCTGCTCACCAAGTGCTGCACCTGTTGAAGTAACAAGAAATTGTTATGCCTACTTACAGTTTAATAAACCCAGGAACAAGCCTATCCAAGCAACGCAATAATATAGTAGCCTAAATCACACTTAACACACAGGCTACAACAAAATATTCAATGTCCATTGGCCCTGACCAAGACCCTCACCAAAAAAGACCTGGTAGAAAGTGCAGCTCCACAGTTGCAGCTCCCCTCATGCAATCTTAGGACAATTGACACAGATTGGTTGAAGCAGCCAATCAGTAGCAGGAAGTGTCTCCCATCGGAACCAGGTCTCTGTCCTCATCATTCTGTGAGCCAGGGGCCATGATTACCTTCACTTACAGGCCTTGAAACTCCTACAGCATAACCAGGGGTGCGCTCAACCCGTGCCCCCATGAGGAGTGCAAGCTGCACTTACTCTGTAAAGTAAAAGAGATGGGGAGTAGTGTGTGTGTTTGTGTGTGTACTGTGCTGTACTGTAGATAGTTTCTGTGTTGGAGGGAGTTCCCCAGTGCGAGCGGATACTATTCCTTAGCCAGATGTGGCACTACCTGCCTGGGCCTGTGGATTTTGTCTGGGGGAGATTTCCAGAATCTGTCTCAGGTCTGTCTGTTTGGACAGTCAGTGAGTAGTTGGGATGGCAGCAATTTATAACCCAGACAGGGGTCCAATTTTTGTGCACTTTTGCGTAAATAAAATACACAGTTTGCTTGAAATACTTTGTTCCTAAGCCTTGTTGCCCTAAAAGACCATGCTTACAATTCTTGGACGTGATATTTATGACCCTTGGCTACAGGGTTTAGTAACAATATAATGCAGTGCCCTCCACTAATACTGGCACCCTTGATAAACGTGAGCGAAGAAGGCTGTGAAAATGTGTCTTTATTGTTTAACCTTTTGATTGTTTCTTAAAAAAATACACAAAAATACTTTGCTCTAATGGATATCAAACAGTTACAAACACATCACAGATCCAGTTCATCCCAAGCATATCCAATGGGGTTGAGGTCAAGGCTATGTGTGGGCCAACCAAGTTCTTCCACACTCATCCAACCATGTCTTTATGGACCTTGCTTTGTGCATTAGGGAACCGTCATGCCGGAATAGAATTGCATTGTTCAATACGTCTTGCTATGCTGAAGGGGACATACCGAGACGTCTGTGAGCATATGGTGTGTGGGTTACCGTACCACATAACTGTGAGTGTGTTTGTCAGCATATAGTGCTAGAGTGTGTGTATTTGTGTACAGTGTTAGCACATGTGTGGGTGTCACATACAGTGTTATGACTGTATGTATCAGCATCTGGAGTGTCAGAGGTTAGCCTAGGGTTAGTGGCGTCTGGGAAATGGAGAGGAGGAACAGGAGAAAGAATCTGTGTGTATGGGAATGTGTACACATTAGAGTGACTGGGTTTTAGAATGAGTTTGCATGTTAGTGTGTGTTTGTTATGGGGACCCAATGAAATACTGCACACAGACACCACTAACCATAGGCTCACTCTTGAGTATAACAAACACTCAATGGTTCATCAGCACTATAATACAGTATATATGAATGTAACCTGTAAATGTAGATGTAAGGAAAATGTAAGTTTGCTTTGACAATGCATATGTACTGAATCCCCTTGTGAATTCTATGTATATGTTTTATCAAAAGCTCAGATTGGCGGTGCCTGTATTTCAGTAATAAACTCCATTTATTTTTACATCAGCTATTCATGATAGCGCTCTGAATGGCACAGCGTGAGTGTTCAAACCAGATGATATCCACAGTTTCACACAGTGCCAGGCACCTGGGATTTTGAAGCCTGGAAATTGATTCTCCTTAACTAAATTATGATTGACAAGACAATCTCCATTGATAATTTACAATAATTTGAAGAGCTCTAAACATTCATTATACTGACAATTTATACAAATATATAACATTTAATTTTAAAAAAATGAGCCTTAGATTATATGCATATCAGCAGCAAAACACATAAATAAAGAAAATACATTTTTCTACCAGCCTTACTTTGTTACATAAGTACCTACGAATAGGTCAAACAGTACCTAAAAAGATCCCTAGGCCCACCTCCAACCATACACACTAAAATAAACTTTCCCTTCAGTGGTTGTTTGAAATTGTGGTATTTTAGATTACATTAATTTCCATGCAAAGGACATCATTTTTTCTTAAGCTTTTTGTCTTAAGTTTACATCAGTGTGGTGAAACTTGGACAGTATAAATTTGTATCTTATCAAGATGTTGGCTGGTGGTAAATCAAACATGTCTCCCGCAAGCCAAGGAAAAGGAGTGCAGGGAAAGAGGCAAATGCATAGGAGATTCTGCTGAATGCTTCCATGCATTTCCAGGGGGAGAAATGATAATTTAAAGGGGACTATTAGCATATGTATTAAAGCGCAAATGATGGCTGGAGAAATATGATGATGGTGGGGGAATGAAGGTAGTTCCCCAAGGAAGTTGATTATACACAAATTATTTTCTTCATGTTTTCCTTTCACCACTGAAATATGACTCACCATTTGATCCAGGTTTTTGAAGTCACAGAGTTTTTTTTGGGGTTTAGGAATTGGAATTTCCACTGGAGGCAAGTCCAGCTCCTCGCGAATCTCCTCCTCTATCTGTTCCTCCATTTGTATGAGCATGGGAGCACTCATGCCAAAACGAGATGCCCGGCGGGCCAGTTCTAACAAGCACAGAACAAAGTTCTTTTCATTCTTCCTCAGAACCAGGTCTTCTGTCTCAAACATCAAGACGTCTGAAGGGTCAGAACAGTAAAGACATGTTAGGAATGGATGATCAGTTTTCTGATTATAGTATAGATTATCAGTGCCCAGAGACTTGTATCTAATAGTTAGCCATTACAAGTTGATGGAGGCATTACATCTTCATTTCATATCTCTCATTTCCATCTCTCTGCAATCAAGTGTTAAACTATTGTTGGTCTACCTTATGCTGGACATTTTACTAAAAACTTTTCACTGAACATCTAAAAAATAGGCAACCTGACAGATGAACATATTTTTGTGGAACATAAAGAGCTAATTTCTTTAAAAAAGAAATAAAAATATGTCGTACCTTTAATGTCCATTTCCTTTCTGCACCATTGAATGAAGTTGGACACATTATCTCTAGCTAAGAATGTCCCAGGCTGGGCCAAAGCATTGAATTTCACTCCTGAATTTGGTAGCTGGAGTTTCCGTGCTTGGACAGGGTACTCCACAGAAAATTCCCTGGCCACTTGAGTCACATGATTGGCATGCTGACAGAGTACAGAACCAGTCTCCAGGACCTCAGTAAAGTTATCAATTGTAATATCCAAGTTGTATAGCTCCGTCAGCCATTCAGCCAAGTCCTCTTTCATGGCAAACAGGTACTGCTCACTGGACCTAAATGGTCGGATACTGCGGACACTGCCCCCCTGGTGGGCTGACATGATGACAATAAAATAAAGTAACTTGGATGAGTACAAACTCAGAGAGAATACATTCACACACAGAGGCCTTTCATAGACTTCCCACTACTGCAGTAGTTCCAAATCATAGTTTTTGCTGCCAAAAAAAGTCTTTTTGAGCAGAAGGAGCATCACCTGTAATAAGAAATAAAAGTATATTTTATTTTATATATATATATACTGTATATATATTACATAATTCCCACTGTCTTACATATTGATTAGTGCACACAAAACAAAAGATAGTTTCTTTTTTTGCAGATTTAAAGAAGAAGCTGAATTTCTTTTGTAATAGACACATAAGAAAATGCCTGTAAAATTACAGGTCTGTGTTCACCTAAAATGCCCTAAGACGCCAAGGGCTCATTCTGCTGACTGCTGTTCAAACGCTGAACTCATAGTAAGACAATCAACAGGTGGATTCTCCATGTTATGCAAAAGGACTCCTTTTATAAAAGTCAAAAAGAACTATTGTCTCAGGCTAATATTGAGACAATGATGGGAGGAGCAGTTAACAGACACATCCATATGAAGCTCATAATTCATACACTTCTACATACTGATTTTACAGGGAAGTTACAATACAATTAGAAAAAATATATATTTACTGCTTATGTTTACTGTCTAGACTAGACTACTAATTCCACATACTCTTAGGACCCTGTTAATGGGTAGGCAATTTTTCATCCAAGGGGCAGCCCAGCCAAGTGGCCCAATAACATAGTGGTGCACACACTTGGAACACAGAAAAGCCCAGTTATTATTTGTACTACATTACCCCAGAAATTCTTTGTAACAGTGAATACAGTGGTCAATGACATCAAGAGAGCCTTGGCATGACCTAGTGTCTGACATATTTTGACCCAGTACTGGGTCCCAAACTCAAGTTTAAAAAAAGCCAAGACCAAAATACAAAAGGGTAGACCGAGATATATAGTTTGTCCTAGGCCAGCCCCTCTCAAAAGGTAATTTCTAATTATATATATATATATATATATTTCCTTTTTTTTGTAACAAAATAATAGACTGCATATACATGACATTCATGCACACTTGCTTTTTTTGTATGGATCCCTCAAAGACTTATAATTACAATAATCATTGCCTTGGAAATCCCACATTTTATTCCTGAGTGACGTTACCCTTAAAATGAAACACCATTGGTGAAACCAAAAAGACACTTCTCATACTTGATCATAACTGGTCCTTTGCCAAATAGCATAGAAAGCCTCTTTGTCACCACACCACACACAATGTCCTCTTGTTTACATTTAGAATGATAATATAGACACAGACCTCCTGTGTATGCCCCCCCCCCCAGCATTACATGGACTTGAGTACCAAGCCTATTTTTACACATTGGGGAAACCAAACCAAAAACCCTACATTTATTTCCACAGATCACTTTATTGATTTATTTAGTTAACATCCACCCCAGTGAAAGGTACAACCAGTCTTTTTTAACTATCCTAAATATTTGAAATTTTTTTTTTACAATATATCAGAAAATGCATCTCTCTATGCTTATCTATAATTCTCTATATTTCTTTTTTTGTTTGTTTTCTTAATCCCCCCCCACTTAAATCCCAAAACACAAAGTCAACATAAAAAAAAAATAATGAAACTTACATCCACCCCTCCAAACTTCTATATCGAAGACCTCCTTGTGTTGTTGTGGTCTTGTGTCATTCTTTGTTGAGCGTGACTAACTCTTTTTTCATCAGTTAAATCTTCCAGATACAGGAAGCATATCACTCTCACCCAAGTAAAAACCTGTATTAAAAATGCCTATTCTGAGAGACCTGCCTAGTGTTTTGTTTCCTTACCAATAGCTTACACTCTTCTCCTTGGTGACAAAAAGCTTGCTACAAACACTCCCTATTAACCCTCCCCAAACTTCAAACCACAGGCTTATTTCTCAATAACAAAAGGAAACTTTGCAAAAAGTAACTCATCGATTTCCAATGTCTGCTAAGTGGAGGAATAAAGGGGTTATATTTTAGAATATCACCGATCTCTGCATGCATTCATCGTAAAACTCTGTATATTTGCAGGAAAACATAATATTGCAGTTTGTCAATACTTCCAAAAGAATTGACCATAATAAAATGGGATTAGTAATCCATAATGATTAGCAACACATTGCTCAAAATTGCATTAATCCCCAAATAACATAGCAACATTTTCTTTCTTGTAAAATGCTTTATGTTTAATTGTAGAGGAATGCAAATAGCAGCAACCGCCCCAACACACGCAAACAGTGACAGATGATGTATCGGCAAGGTGCGACCCGCACCTTGTCAAGGATCCTTAATCAAGAATCAAGGATGACTAAATCTGTGGCCAACTAGCCATTAGTAATTCTCATGGAGGTAAACAGCAGTTTATATAGCCTCACACACACTTTGAGACCTAAATCTTTCTGCTCCTCTTTTCTAGAAGTTCAGAATGTTTGCTGTGTATCACTGTGTTCTTCAGCCCTAAATGTTAAATAATGTGTAGCAACTGGGGCAGGCTGGCCTAGGGGGTAATTGCCCTCAGCCGTGTCTAAAGTGGGGGGCCACTTGGCTGTATTTGCCCAGGTCGAAGGGTGCCAGCACTCCTCTGTGCAGTAGGTAAATGGTTTATATTTTTTTCTTATGCATCTCTTTCTTAATTACACATGTCAAAACTTTGTACAAACTTGCACTCTAGTCGTGCCTCTAACCATTCCTGATGCCAGATTGACTAAATAAAAGGGTATGAAGTAACTTATTTGAACATGATATATAATATATATATATATATTTCTATATCAGAATTTAAAATTTTAAAACAATAAAACTCAGGTGCCAGTTGTGGGTAGACTTGGGTGCCAGCAGAAAGTTTGTGTTCTTGAAAAAAAAAAATCTTCATATTTGACAAAATTGTCCAAGTCTGTCTTCAACGAAATTCATATTTTTTCCCCCCAGAAATCCCATTCATCCCTCCAGGTTGCCATGGAAACAAGATATAAACGCGTAGAAGTAGTTGAATTAAAATGGCGAGATTCTCCTCTTCTTAGTGTAATTAAAAAGGCAGCCACGGTGGCGAACGAATTAACTATGATTTTCATATTGCGCACATTCGTTTTTTGTTTCTTTCATCCAATGTTGCATTTATTCGTTCATTGTTCTGACAAATGGATTAAACGGTAAAACTTGGCTCAAGCTTATGTTACGGTCCCACAGCAGCAGTCCGATTGCCCATTAAATACTTGACAAGAACTGGAGGTCTTTAAGGCACGACCAAGCTCTATGCAGCCTATAGCATAGAACTCTACACTACTGCTCTTTAGTGTTGGTTCACCAATTTTATCATATCCAAGAACCCATCATCACAAGGCACACGGGCTATGAAGGTGGGATCAACAGTGCAGAGATCTGTCCCGCTGGCTGCACAGATTGCCACCACACTATGCCACCAGCTGGTAAAACTGGGTGACTGGCTCCTGGCGTAGGCTTTTACCAGCCCTCATTATGACTAAAGATGACCCTGGATGCCAGTGCAGTTCTGCAAACAAGAGTTTGCAACTTTCCATATAAGATTAAACTTTACTGTAGTAATCATGATTCTCAGCTGTGTCTGTGAAGGGATGTTGGCTAACATGTACAACGCGGTGCCCTGAACACCTTGCATTCTTGGGATGTCTTTTACAGTTTGAATTAAACTATTAATCTATTTTAACAAGTTTTTGTTAATCTTAATTTTTTCTGTCTGACAGGTTTAAGGATTTCTTAAAGCTAATTTAATGTTGATAGACTTCAACATGTTACTACTGTTAAGTATATTAATGCAAGACCTTGAAGGAAAACTAATAAAATCACATCTGTTATGAAATAGAATATGCAACATCTGTTCCCCATAGAGCCAGGACAGGAGAGTGAAAATAAAAGGTTTGGCTGAAGTGTTCATGGTTATTATCAAAGCATTACCCTGTAAGCTCATTCTCATTCATTGGGGCATGTGCCCCATATGTATCTCCTAAAGCCCCAGACAGAACCTCAGGCGCCTACAACCTCAACAATCCAGCTAGAGAACAGTTCCTCCCTGCCACTGGTACACAGCAGTGATTATCTGTGAATTAGAATGGAGCAACAAACAAAAATCTGGAAAAGTTGAGTACAATCAGCCTCAGTCATCCTATTATGATATAAATACCAGAGAAGACATGTCTCTAGGCCCAGCCGCACTCTACATGAACCTAAAAATGTAGCGTGTAGCCAAGCAGATCCAGCCACCGGCCATCAGGTGGATGCTGAGCTTAAACCTCTAGGGCCCCCTTGTGATCACCAGTCCAGCCCTGAATGTCTCTCATAGTTTTCAGAGAGTTTAAACAGTCTCCGTGGTGGTCAATAAAGTTGTGCGTCTAGTCTGAGACTCCAGTGAAGGGTTTTAAATACCATAGGAGAATTTCAACTATTTCTGTTGGGTGAAAGCCAAACCAGCAATAGAAGACAGTGTAGCTGACTACTTCAAACACAGTCATTGTACATGTGATTATTTACCTTGCTGTTGTGCCATAGGCCAATTCAAAGCCATGACAATATAGGCGTAATATAGCAACAAATGATTTAAGAGATAACCATGGTATGTGCTGCTTGAGGGTGCTGCCCAGTTGAATTTAATATTTATTTAACACTTATTCCTAGTACTGTTAAATACTCAGTACCATGTAAAATTTAGCCTTGTTCATTTTTCTTTGCCAGGAACATCTAATTGATATGTAAAGCTGATACCCTGGTAAACCAAAAAACAGAACTTCTTCAAGGTGTCTGTGTTTCTATGCAGAGAATAAAGAATAAAATTACAAATCTACAAGTGAAACAACTGTAAAAGGAATTTTTCTATTTTTTCAGGTTAAAAACAAGTTTTTCTAAGTTTATAGGTTATTATTTTTTTAATTGTGTTCTGGCATTTATATGACATTTTTATGAATATTTTTTTATCCATGTTTTATAGCCATGTTTTTTGCACTGTATCTCATACTAAAGGAGAATTTTTATATAGACTTTCTGTTTCAAACCCATGAAGTACATATATAATTTTTCAATGTAACTCACTTTTACAAATCCTGGGAGCCCATGGACTCTACTTCTGCTGCTGCAATTTAGCACTTTGTAAATTGTGCCTATAGAGTATTGGAGACCTGGTAACCTAACTCTCTATACATCTGTCGTACTATGTGTAACATCATATAATGGCACTTGTAAGCTAATATTTGAGACCCTCCTTTGGAGGGACCCACCATAGGGCAAGCTACAGTATAGCAGCTTTGTCTGTTTAACACTCTGTTGTGCAAAGTTTCTCCCTTTAGGAGCTGTTCTTTAGAGAAAAAGACGATAAAGGGGATGTCCTTGCCCACTGCTCCTAGTTGAACTATACCGATGAGTTGCAGGATGGTTTGTAACGTACATCTGGGATTGATGGCTTGCATAAGGGAATTTGCCTAACATTTCCGTTCTGGACTGCCCTCGTGGGTGTGATTATTCTAAAACTAAATTTTCAGAATATTATTGTGCACAACTCAAAGACTGACATGTAGAAAAACATGTTCCTTAAGGATTTAGCACCCCATATATTACATTTTACTCGAACCACCATTTCAAGTTGTACAGGTCTCAAGTTGCCTCAGATAAGTCAGGCGAGGCTATCCATCTTATCCTATCACTAATTTGGCTAACAGCTTAAATACTTAAATAGGTGAAAGGATATGATGACCTAGCTGTTATTTCTTTACTGACATCCTGTCTTCCTTGTTCTTAGCATGCACTTTAATATTGTTCTTGGCGAATATATATTTGTGACAGGACCAACTTGGTACACCCACCCGATGCTGCTTACTTCTCATAGCCACCAGGAATACAAGACTTCAATCGTCAGGTGGAACTAGCGTCGAAGACATCAGGAAACAACGCTTCTCCGGAACATCGGTGGCACTGTAGGATGGCAATACAGTGCTTTACTGCCCTGACAAGGACAGCACCACGACTTACCCCAATAACAAAACAGAACTCGTATTGAGGTAAAACAGGAGCTGACTTTATTGGGAACAGCAAATATATTTGTACATACAACACAATTGGATCAGGAGAACAATCTAGTATAAACTACCAGACAGCCCAGCGCCTCCATACAGTTCTATGGCCAGCAATTTCAGGGTTATCCCAAGGGAGTGACATCAATCCCAGGGTACCAATGGAGAACTCAGGGTCCGAGGATGTTATCTTCCAAAAAGCGACTTGATTTGACGTCGGGACCCTGAGCGTCAATGTCGGAAATGTCCCCAGGAATAGTCCGAGTTTCATAGCCGAGGCTAGGTAAACCCCGGTCCTAAAGATGGGTAATAAAACCAGGGTTCCCAAATGAGCACCTCTGAGATTTGCCCACCACAAGCATTGTGTAACCCCAAAAGAGCAACGTGGAAGGACATCAGATGTCTGTAGTGACGCAGTTCCAATTGTCGGCGGGCACCTCTCTCAAACTCAAACCTACCCCCATGTGATCTCAGCCTCAGGGGGTTACTGTGACAATATGTACACTGTTTTTCATATTCATTTGGATAACTAGTTGCTGTTGAGTACTTGGTTTAATTAAAATGATCTACAGAAAAAAATGGCAAACCTGTCACATGGCAGCTGTGATGTCACAACAATTACACTTGTATGTTGCACTAGTCCTGACAGCTGATAGCTGATAGTCCAGCTCTAAGTGAAAAGGTTCTAGGGTAAGATGTTTGACAAACACTAAGCGGAGTCAAATGAATCAGAAGGTAACAAGTAACACAGAACAGAGATTTATAGACCTGACAGTTAAACACCTAACATGTCAAGTCAATATTTTGCCTTTGGCCTAAGAAATCAATAGGTTCAAAGCATTAAAGATCCATGCCTGCCTCTTGGGCAATTACATCTTTGTGTGGCCGTCAACACACAATATTCTCTAACAAAAGAGTGACTGGACATTAGACTTTCCTTCAGTTCAAAAGCTTGTTTTCAAAAAGTGATTAAATAACATGCCAAGTAAAAGTCAATATGTGTAATGTGTGTTACGCAATAATAGACTAACAGTTGTTTACGCATGCATTCCAATGATCAGCCAACGGTGGAAAATACGGTATTTCCTTTGTCCATTTTTGCCTATTAAGGGTGGTAATATGTGGCATGTTTTCGTGAGCCAAATCTTAAATTTACCTGTAAGACATCCCACAAAAAGAGGTGTCCTGACCTTAATGGAAATGGTTTCATCTGTGTACATCACACACACCTCAGACACGTACATATATATAATATATATATATATATATATATATATATATATATATAAATTTATCATATAAAAAAGAGCTTCGACACCTCCCCAAAGTATTCCAATGTGGACTTATATTGTGACTCTTTGGGACAGGACAGGCAACATTTTGACCTACTTCCATACCTGGGAACTTTCCACTGCTTCCCCAGGTCAACGTGGAGATAGCAATATCCGTCAAGTAGCTATACCTATGCCAATGTGAGTATAGGGTAGCCTATGCCGTCAAGGTCCTAGGTATGCCTTCCTCCGTCTTTTTCAAGCCTGATAATGCGACTAATAAAGCAATAACTAGGGTACAAATGTGATCATGTGACAGGAAACGGCAAATCATTAATCCCTATGGTTACTAGTACAAACAAAAAAGATAAAGTCATAGGGATACAAAATATATCATGTCACTAATGATACAGTACAACTATATTATTTTTCATAAAGATACATTAAAAGGCTTTCAGGTGTTGCAACTCTTATTTGTTAAGTTGTGATATTGAACAGTGTTGTGGAGCTCTGCTGCTATTTGCACCCTCACTGAAAATCTTGACATTGTTTAGGGTGTGCTTTGACAATTATTGAGTGCTCCTGCAATCACCCCTTATTGATTTGACTCCAAGGTCCCAGTTTACAGCTCACTCTAAGGGAGAACGAAACTTTAAAAGAGTAATCTAGTTGGGATATTAAGCCCAGGAAAAACACTTAGCCCAAAATGTTAAGAAATCAAGGAAACAGGTCAGGCATATCCAGGACACGTTACCTACTACTCAATACAATTCAAACAGCAGCAACAGCATCACATTTCAACAATGAGAATGCTGCATGTGCTACTAAATAACACATATTGTGAATGTTTATCCCCTCCTTAATTTATATTTCCTGCAAATTTAGCAATGTGATTGTCTTGACTTATGACAAGACAATGATAAATCCACCATGTCCATAAATTTCAAACTCAGAACCTTTTGCATCCAATCCAAGACAAATCCTCAGCCCACCTTCCAGAAGCAGTAACTCTCAAATCATTCTGGTCAAACTTCCAGTAGCTGTCACCTTTGAAAAAGTAGACAGACCCATCCAGATGGGTTAACACTCCATTAGTCGCAGATGGTATGCCTTTCCAGTCCTTCAAACTACGTGGGTAGTAAGGCTCCACAGTCATTGATTCCTCGTTTATCACATAATACTTGCCCCCCTTAAAAAGTACTAGTTGCCCGAGAGGCTGAAAGTATAGGACTGTGTCAGGGTGACGAGGAAGCCCGTTAGTGCTGCACTTTTGAGGAAAACCACCATCCAGTTTAGAGTCTTTGTATCTCCAACATTTCCCACCTGCAACAGGAACCAAATCAGATGTTAAAACAGTTTCCATAACAATATAAAGTAAAAACAAACAATGACAGATTAGCATCTAGTGTTAAATGCCAGTACCATCATTCCAATGACCTTTGTTTGCATTATCAACAATTAGAACACATTAAAATGTAATTCCCTCCCTGAGAAAAATAAATAAATAAATAAAGCTACCAATGGATTCCCCCTTGTTATTGCTCAGTGGTGATTAACCCCCTAAATGAAATGTATGCCCCAAAAATGCCAACAACTAAAACGTAACTTTTATTAGCAATTGCATTAAAATGATCAGAATATTCTTGTACAAAAGAACACAAAAACATAAAATTACAGAAAGACCTAATATCTCATAGATGCTTCCTGCATAACAAAATTATGCCAGGCTTCCGAGCCCAGTAGAGAACCAATTAGCTTATTAACTAATACAATACAACTCCGAAATTGGGCTATAATCAAAGTTTTCCCTGTCATTGGCAGGATGCACACAACCACACACTGTGAGATTCTACGACCATAGCCACTTCTATCTAGCCAGCAACTTAACGCACTTTTTAAAGTGCCAGGGACAATTTTATTCTTCAATTTTATACTATCTTCTGGTTGAGAACAACAACTTTGTTGCACAGAAAAAAGTGATATCACTAATTGGATTAATTGACACCCCAAACCTTTTCATCTCTGATATCAGTAAGGTTAGGAGTAACAAGAAGCACTAGACGGTATATAGTAAACTTGCAGTCATAGAAACCCCTTCGGGAAACAGCTATTAGTGGTCCGTACTCCGCATGTCTCAGCAATGTGGAAGCTACAGTGTCAGACTAAATCACTCAAGAAGATCACCACCAGATACTGGCCACACACATTGTCCAAGTGTGACTCTATTCCAGTTCATTAATGCCAGGGAACAAACATGAAATGCCATGGGAACCAGACTTAATTGGCAACACCACTTACCTTCAGAAAATGGGTTATTTGTTTTTCTCGTTAGGAATTATTAGCTAAATTGCCTGGATTTGCTTTCAGCAAAACTATAGCATGGATGTTATATGTTCAGAACCTGTCTAACAACATGATATCTGAGCTGTTGAGAGTTTTTTGGTCGTAAGGTTTCATTAGTTTAAATAGCTTAATTAAAGTTAACACCAGATGAGTGAATGTGTACTGGGACTTCAGCTTATGACTAAATGCTCTATAAACTACAGCTCAGGCACTTTACACATACTGGTCAACAACATGTGAAAGTGATATGTGTCCTGGAAAACATGGCCAGTGTGGTCACCCTACCCAAGACCCAATGATGGCACTTGGACTCTCCATTGGGCATCAGTGGCTTGTCACAGATGCTTTGCTTGTCCCAGGGTAACAGTGACATAAATATGGGACTAGCAGGGGCTATAACTGCAATTAGACACCTCCCCAACCCTTAGACAGGAGTATGAAAACAGGAAAGTGATTGTGATAATTAGAGTCTAAGGAGATTTGTTTGAAAGAATCTTGTCTGTCTTCTGTGTATTTCACAGTGTAACTTTTTATGGAAATAAATTATTATTCGCTTAGTGTAAACAAAGTTTACAAAATATTACTTTATTGCATGTTAATTCTAGCATCCAGTTTTTCCACTATCCAAACTGTGTACAAAAAATGATCACATGACTACCAAATCTCAATGAGAAAATAGGTGTTAATAGCACCTTCTTCGTAGGCTTTTGCATTATACTCACACCCAGACTTTTTTATTCAAATCATATGCAGCCAAAGACTTAGTTAGCAATGAGACTATTATGGTATGTTACAACATTGGTAATAACAACAGTATTGTCTCCTTATATTCTTCTTATAACAGCTTTGTAACCCACCAAAAAATGAGGTCACGCTAAGTCCAGGAAATCTGTATTTTATCAAATCTTTTAGAATAAGGCATAGAGATCTTACAGAAAGAAACTGGCAGCTCATATTATTTCAAATACTGGGATAACATAGTTCATATCTATTGATCTACTGTTTAAAGTAGGAAAGCACAATAAAAAAAAGATATCAGCTTCAGTAGGGCACAGTAGGTTAGAATTTTTACCAACTACGTTTCACCTTTAAAGAAGTAGAACTTTCCAGTTGACCCAGACACGGCTGCAGCTTCAACATAAGCTGGGAGCTTTTTCCATCGCTGTCGCAGAAGATGGGGCTTAGAGACATTTCCATTCTGTGAGACTGTCCAGAAGTAACTGCCTTTGAAGATGTGCAATGTATTTTTCTTATCTGTATGAACAAATAGTTATGTGTATCTATTTGGCCATGATAAATAGGAAATGTTGTAAAAATGGAGATTGTGAGTTGACAGATAGTAGAGGAGAGAGCTGTTTGCATTGACATTCATGTTGTCTGCAACAAAAGAAACCCTGTGTTTTTCGTAGTTCTGAGAAAAGTACCCTACATAAGCATTTCTTTCCTGTGTATGCGTGTCTGCTTACATATAGGGTAAAGGAGATGCCTCAAGTGGCATGGCTGCGTCTAAATGGGGTGTTAATGGTTCCTGTTAAACCCTCTAATATCAGGGATGCTCATGGTATACATGATATTGGTGATATACAGACTAATACAATAAAAAGTTGAAATCCATGCTCAAGAATGTTATCTCATACACTGATTCGAGGAAAGCTCTTACCCCATGTGATGGCATCAAAGACAGACTGGCAATAGGGAGGTACCCTGTTCCCCTTTTCGAAACCTTCATTATTTTCTGGATTCCAGTCCTGAAAAAATGTAAACTCCTTTCCTGAGAGCTGCACTGTCTTGCCACTTGGTGGAGCCCCTGGTACAAAAACACAACGCAATGGGTATAAATGCCATCAGTGGAAGCTCCAGCTTATATTATTGATTTATACACCGCCATCATATCCTGCAGCACTGTATGATGGCAGAGCACTAAATATCCAGCAGAGAGGACGATATTTTCGAAATATCAGGAGACATATATATATATAAATATATAATAATATATATTATATATAATATTATATATATATATATGGAATATATATTCCATTCCCATACTATAAAAAAACACATGGACAACACAGTGCCTGCAACTGAATTACAACTAAATTTCCCATTGTGCCTTACCATACAGATTTTGGATGGCTAGGATGTCATCAAAATTCAGCACATATTCTTTGCCTAGTTTCTTGTAGTAGGGAGACATGAGAGCATTTTTGAAGGGTGAGTGCTGAAGCCCCAAGGTGTGTCCAATTTCATGCGCCATGACAATAAAGAGGTTCCTGCCCCTTCCACTTAATGACCAATGCTCCGCATTGTCAAAATGAGCTTCCCCTCGCCTTGGGAAAAAGGCATGTGCAAGAGCGCCTCCTGTTAGGAATTAAAATATGGTCATACATTAGGACAACTGTAGCTGACTAACTCTTTACTTTTTATTCCGAAGTAGTAGAGTTGAGGTTGTAGCCGTTTTAGTCCAGTGGCGTCAATATAAAATTACAGATGGAATAAGTATCTTCTGATAATACCTTTTTTATTGGACTAACAGAATTTTGGAATGACAAGCTCTTAAGAGCTCCCGAAAGCTTGTCATTCCAAAATTCTGTTAGTCCAAGAAACTTATTCCATCTGTTACTTTTTATTCCATAAATTCTATTTACAAACCACCATGTTTAGCTCAGGCTAGCATGCCGAAACTTACAAACGCCAAACTGTGCTATGATTTACCCATTTACTCCAGGACTTTTTATTTCCCTAATGTTCAATCCCTGCTGGATTACTGTACCAGGGGCCTGAAATGTGAATGCCTAGCTGGAATCTCAAGGGGTGGGCAATGTTGCCATTTCCCTTTGAGTTAAAAAACAATGTAGAAAAGCCCATTAATTTTCTATGGACCTGGTTGGTGTCTGGGATAGTGAGTGACCCTGGAGAGTTTCCCTTGTGACTAGGGTTGGACTGGGTCTATCAGAGAATACCCAAAATGCAAAGTTTCATCTTGGGACTACACCACAGTCAAAGTAGCCCTTAGTTAACCAAGACTTGGTGGGGGGGGCTATAAATGGGAAGACCGAACCCCCCACAAAGACTCCTCTACAAAAGAAATTAAATACTTTAACGCAATAAGCCCATTGCTCTGATTTAACAGATCCTCCAAATATGATTGCTCCAACATCCTTACTTTTTATTTATACTCACAATATTTGACAGCATAATAGTCATGATAATAATAGAGATAATAGCCAGTTTTGTTGACTGCTTTTATCCACCGTTATGCACTGTATACGTTGGACAGCACTGACTTATTGTATGTCCACCTCTCTATTAATATCACAGCTTTAATTCTTGAGTCTTGTCAATCAGGTCCAGCTACTTGAGCGTGCATGGTGCACATCTGCCAGGCAGAAGTGTACATTTACAATTAATTTGCCTTCCCAGTAACCGTTTCAGCATGCTGACAGCATGAATGCCTGTAAATCAGGGTCAATGTGTGAGGTAAGTAAAGATACATTCTGTATGAGTGTTTCTAAATTAAAATGTTTAACTTTCCTTTAGGTGATCAATAATTGGTGAATGAAACTAAAATATGAACCGATTCAGGATCAGGGCTTTTACGTTGACCAGACGTTGACCAGAGCAATATTTGTGTTTTTGCTACTCACACAAATACAATATTTTTGGGGAATATAATATATGTAAAATGTTATTTTTTATGAAAAAAAAAAAAAAAATTAGATTAAAACAAATTTATAGTTGCATAAATGTGAAAAAAATACCCAAAATATATTTATTAGGCAATATTCCCATTTTAGTTATAGTAACTTTTGTAAATTAAATTTTTTTAAGTTTTTTTTATTTTTATTTAACCCCTACCTAACCCTATCCCTATCTATTTTACCACTAACATCCACCACAATAACTACGCAATAAATTTTTTACAAATTACACTGTTACTTACTGTTCTCTGTCTCCCTCCAAATCACAATACCAGTGAGTGGCAGAAAAGACAGACTGTATCAGTGCATGTGATGTGTAGCAGCGATCACATGTACAGAAGGGCAGATTATCTGCTGTATGTTGACCTTTCTGGTCACAGAGTGCTCAGCTACAGCAGTGACCCCTCAATCACAACGTGGGACCAGATTTTACTTATGACTTACTAGGTATATCATTGGTCCTCTAGGGACATCTTTTCATGACATACCTGGTGTTAAACAGGTTTGACTGTTGTATAAAATAAAGTATTTATTAATACTAAAAAAACAAGAAAGAAAAGCTTACGAGGAGATATTTTTAGCACCTGGTCCGTCAAAAGCATTTGTGACTCCGTCATTGTGATCTCCATCATAGAAAGCCAAGCGAATGTCTGCTGGTCCTGTAGCTTCAGAAAATGTCAGAGACGAGACATTGCCCCACAGCTGGAATGCAGTTTTCACTGCTTGTCTCACTTGGTGCTGGGACAAATACCATGGCCAATTGACAATATGATATGTCAGATGGCGTTTGTACCATTTATCTGTGGGACATAAAATAAGAATTGATCACAATTCTAAATGTGTCAAAGGCATATAGTTTGCAAAATGGAACAAGCTTTAACGTTTCTGTTAGTATTTAAATAAATGTCAATAGAAAGCATGTACTTAGAAGTGGAACAATTCTCACTGTTTCCCTTTGCTGATGATTAAACCATGTAGTACTGCACAATCACGCTTCCAAGTGGTATCCTTTGTCACTGGTTTCTAAGTGACAGTAGACCTGTATGGTGTTCTATACAAATTTACTTTTAAAGGAACTTGTAAAAGATCTTAAGGCTCCTTAGCATAAACACATGTACACATGGACAAAAGTATCGGGACACCTGACCATTACACCAACAGAGACTTTTATGACATCACATCTAGACACATAGACATTATTATGAGGTAGTTCCCTTCTTTGCAGCTATAACGGCTTCTACTCTTCTGGGAAGGTTTTCCACATGATTTCGGAGTGTTTCTGTTTGAATTTCTGCCCGTTCATCCAGTAGAGCATTTCTGAGATCAGGCACTGATGTTGGACGAGAAGGCCTGGCTCGCAATCTCATTCCAGTTTATCCCAAAAGTGTTTAATGAGATTGAGGCTATGTGGGTGCACAGTCATGCTGGAATAGAAAATGGCCTTCCCCAAACTGTTCCCACAAAATTGGAAGCATAGCGTTGTCCAAAATGTCTTGGTATGCTGAAGGGGACTGTAGCCCAGTGCACAAAGCAAGGTCCATAAAGACATGGTTGGATGAACTTGACTGGCCTGCAGAGAGCCCTGACCTCAACCCCATTTAACACCTTTGGGATGAACTGGAATGGAGATTGAGAGCCAGGACTTCAGGTCCAACATCAGTGCCTGACCTCACAAATTCTCTATTGAATGAATGGGACATTGTGTCTCCTGGGCTAATATGGCTTCACCCATTTACATTATATATATATATATATATATATATATATATCATTAACGATGCTTCATAAATATGTGCACATAAAGCATGTTCTAATATTCTTGTTGTATATTTTCACTTCACTTCCCCAAATGAAAGTAAAAGTCTCCTGAATTTCTTCCAATATCTGGTCAGACTAATAGAAAACTAGCAAAGACTCACTGTATAAAAATAGCGTTGTGATAAATTTCTCCATATGGTCAATTACTGTGACCTTTCAATTGGGTGGGGTATAAAAACAAACCAATCTCTTCCTATTCTTAACAGGGAAAGTTAGTATCTGTGAAGCCAAAACTTTCTCTAAATATTAACTCGTTCAATACTAAGTTGTCAGATTTGAGTCTATTCTATTCAGGCAAGAGAATGCGAGTTGGTAATCAAGGAGGATTTGCAGCAGCAAATTTACATAAACTGAACACAATGTCCAACCTGCATATTCACTTCTTGCATTCACACTAGAAGCTAGAAATGGTTTAGCTGAAAAACAACAGCAACTTGTGCTTTATTTAACCCTAAGGTGCTTGAGAATTGAGAATGTGTGTGGAAACAAATTACACCTCTGTTTCAATGAAGATTAAAAAAAGTAAAAAAATTAAAATGGAAAAAATACAGGTGGTTCTAACATCGCATGCCAGTGCTCCATCTGCTTACCAACCCTTACAAAGGCAAACATGAGAATAACATTTACAAATTAAGAATAATATAATGGAGGGTGGGTTAAATTGTGCAGATAATTACTATTCCTGGTAAAAGGAAGTTAACATAGTGGCTCTCACACAGTGGGTCTCTAATATTTGAATACAAATATAGATACATAGATACAGACACAATTATAGATAGGTTATATATAGATTCATTTTGTTTAGTGTATTGGATAATGCTGGATTTGGCAAATTGACAAATTTGTTTTAAATAAAAAGTATTTTCTTGCCTTTTCATACAACCGCAGTCTTATACACACACACATTAAAACACACACTAATTGTTCCCAGGTTTTTATGTGAGAGTTACCATTATCACACTACCACACTCAGCCTTGCTTTGCATTCCTGCCCTGTATGTCTAGACACGGAAACCTTCTACCTTCTGCCTTCCTAATCAGAAATCTCCAGGAAATAAAGAACAATCATTCCCTAGAATAATTTGAGTTGAGCAAAACCCATTTTAAGCCTAAGGTTAAAAACATAAAGGCTGAATATGGTTACAGCCATACTGGAAAGAAACCAAACTTGACAAGTGTGCAGCACACAAGGAACAACTACAGATATGCAAGATGAGCAAGAATACGTAAAACTTTTTAATGCTACTTAGTACCATACAAGTAACATATGGTAAGGGGTAACATGATCATTAAGGTGTTTAAAATCACCCATCAATACAGTCATGTGAAAAAGTGTAGGGGCCTATCTACTAAAGAGAGCTTCAACAGGAGAGTATGCAGGAGAGTTCTGGCTCCTTGACTTCACTATAAGTTGTGAAGAGCCAACTGCAGTGAGCTCAGTATAATATATATAGTCAAATTTGTTAAGATTCTTGAAAGTGTCATTATACATTATACAGGGCCGGATCAGACCTTCTTGTTGGACAAACTTGCTAGTAATGACCCTTCATAATGAATAATTAAGTAGGAAAGTGAATATTCCTCATTGTAGGTATAAAAGTATAAAAACCTGCAAAAGTACCTCCATGATCTTGGGACGTGGAGAGAAAGCTCCAGTGGTCACCAAGAAAATACAAGCTCAGTTGAAATATTCAGCTTTGGCAAGGAACGTCATGATATGCCAAATTCACCAGTTGTAACATAGCACAGCAAAGGAATATAAAAAAAGGCTGACTCAGTATAACCATTGTGTTATTTTAGGTGAATAACTTTTAGAATTAGAAATCATGTCAAAACAAGCTCAGGCAACCAACTGCTCAGATCTTCCAAAAGAAGCTTGAGTATTGTTACTCTGTTAGCTTTAAGTTTGCTTCAGAAGGGCGAGTAACAGTAATAGAACAGCCCCAAAGCGCACAATGCTTGGAGAATCAAGACCACTTAACCAAGTATCTCAATTAGTTCACTGAGGCCACATGAACAACATTCATTCTTCAGTTTATAGAAAGAGATATAATTATTTTTTCTCTACTTTGAAGTTGTTTTTAGCTAACAAAACAAAAAGAATTAGTTTACGTTAAATGGAAAGAAAGACCAGAGAGAATGAAAGATATGGAGATAAGAAGCCCATTTGTCTTGTATAAGCTGATCTGAAAAAGCACAGGTGACAGAACCCCAACCAAAGTCAAACAAAAAGCCATATTTCTCAGCTAAAGTATCAGCCCCTTTAAAAATGTGTTTCCTTTTATTGCATAGGGTAATTTTTGTGGAGCCTAGAACCAATGTGTAATTAGAATCTACTTCAAATCTCTTTCATATCATATGTAAAACCCTTTACTGAGCAGGAATAACAAGCAAACAACTGAATACACCCATTTCCTCACACTGAGATAATGATTACTGTACATTCATCACCACAGACACCTGGGATCTTCAGAGGCCTTCAGATAAAATTCTTGGCATTTTTGTAAGCTGCCAAGCCTTAGGGTGTGGGAAGTGTTATCCAGCTCTAAAAGCAGGTGTGGTGCGAGGCCAAAATAACACAGTAAATGCAAACGGAAAATGCACATATTTTAAGCTGTTTCTGGCAAAAAAAAATATTTTATATTCTCATATATATGTTTTGTACACTAAAGGCAGATTCTTGCAATTTACTACATGCAAATCAGGGCAATTGTTACCTTTCTTTCTCCCCTGTCTGCACATGCCTTTTAAGTGTCCTTATTAAGACAGTTCCTCTTTTGCATTGAAATACTTCTACCCCCCCCATGCCCCTCTCTTCTAGGAGATGAAAACATTTGCAGGGTATGAGTGTATTACAGTGTTCTGCAGCCCTAAAAGTGTATAGAAACAGAATAGCATGTGCCTAGAACATCATTATGAAAATAAAATGCCCTTCTTCTAAATCTCTTAATCTAGGGGCATCCAACATACAGCCCACGGGCCAAATGTGGCCTGCCAGACACCGAGGTGTGGCCCACATGAGATCTGCAGCGGTAACTGCATCTACAACAAGAGCTATGCCTAGGCAGGTGCACTAGCTGCACCACACCACGGCGCTCTAAATAGCAGGGGTGCACCAGGTGGGGAATCTGATCAGGTGCTGGCTGATTCTCCCTACTTTCTCCACTGACTGCTCCACGTTCCTGTCTCCTGTTCTGCTTCTTCTCTTACCTCTTCTTGTTCTTCTGTCTTCTTTCTTCATCTGCTTCTTCCCATGTCTCCTTTCTTCCTCTGGTTCTCTGTGAACCAGGCCTCCTGGAGCACTTCTTCAAAAGGGCTGAGCCACGGGACAGCCTCTAATCAAATCATATTCCTTATAGGAGTCATGCTGTATATTTTCCTACACACACACACACATTTCTGATGAAGTGGTCCGCTGCAGAATAAACTTGGACACCCCTACCTTAGGGTATATTAGGGTGAGTTTATGTGATCACAATACCGTGTACATGCTCAGGGGCTTGCATTGTTTAAGTGACTTGCTTTTTATAAGTGGCCAGTTGTGCACCACAAGAGTTGTAAAGAGAAAGTAAGGTAAGACAGAGATTGTTTAAATTCTGTAAATATGCACGTCCCTCCATAAAGTATGAGCAAGCTTGGAGATCTCACTCAATGCACATCATGCCAGATATATGCATGCTTGGAACAGCAGTTCCTGGGTCCATATCGTTGTGGCAAGTGTGAACAATTGGCCTCTCTAGAAGCTTGGGTTGAAGCTCTGAAGAGGCACATTGAAACACTGAAAGGGATTGGTAATCTTGAGAGGAGTCTGGGTTACATTACAATTTGGCAAAAGTAAAGTAATGGTGTAGGTGTGATTTATAGACGCCCAGGACAAGTAGAACTAGATGGGTGACTTTAATCTCCCTAATGTGAACTGGAAAACCAAAGTAGCTGGTTGTGCACATATTCTGAACTCCCTACTGGGATTATCTTTAAAACAAGTAGTTGAGGAGCCAACTCGTAAGGAGGCCATATTAGATTTAGTGTTCACAAATGGAGATTTGTTAACAAATATTTCTGTAGGTGAAAGTTTGGGATCTAGTGATCATCAGTCTGTGTGGTTTAATATACGAACAGTGACTGAGTCGCACCACACAAAAAACAAAAGTTTTAGATTTTAGAAAAGCTGACTTTTCTAAAATGAGAATATGTGTAGAGAAGTCATTATCAGACTGGGGCAATTTAAAGGGAGTCCAGGAGAAATGGGATTATTTAAAAGTTGTATTATTACAGAAAATTTTATTAGGCTAGTCAGTAAGGGTAAAAAATTAAAGAAACCTCTGTGGTACTCTGCAGAAGTGGCCAAAATCGTAAAAGACAAGAAGTTAGCCTTTAGTAAATACAAAAATACCCAAAGTGAGGAAGATAGACAGATCTATAAGATTAGGCAGAAAAAACCAAAGCAAGTTATAAGAGCTGCCAAATCACACGCAGAAGAGAGAATTTCCCTGTCAGTAAAAAAGGGAGATAAAACATCGTTTAGATATATAAATGAGAAAAGGAAAGTAAAACAAGGATTAGTTAGACTAAAAACAAAAGAAAGAATATATGTAGAAGATGATAAAGGTTTAGCTGACTGCCTCAATGAATATTTCTGTCCACTTTTTACAAATGAAAATGAGGGAAAGGGATCTCGGTTAGGAAAGAAGAATGAGTCATTTGGTACATGTGAGTTAATCGAGGCGGAGGTTCTACTTCAGTTGTCTAAAGTAAAGACAAATACCGTATTGGCTCGGATATAGGCCGCACTTTTTTCCCCCACTTCTAGTCTTTAAAGTGGGGGTGCGGCCTATATTCGGGGTCTAGCGCCCTAACGCCCGGGCAGGCAGCGGGGTTAGGATACAGATCCCCCGCAGCGGTGCAGGGGACCTGCATCCTACTCCCCGATACGCTCAGACAGCCTCCCCTGCCAGCACTTTCCACGGGGGGGGTGCCGGCACGGGAGGTTGTCTAAGCGCATCGTGCGGTTGTCTAACCGCACGATGCGTTTTACCTCTGGCACATCCGGCACCGGAAGTTGTATACGCGTATTGTGTAGATGTCCCCCGCCGGCCTCGCAAGACACCCGGGAGTCAGCTCCGGTAAGTCGGGGGGCAGAGGAGGACAGTGGCAGCATATCTCGGGGAGGGAGGAGGACAGTGGCAGCATATCTCGGGGGGGGGGACAGTGGCAGCATATCTCGGGGGGGGGACCGACAGTGGTAGCATATCTCGGGGAGGGAGGACAGTGACAGCATATCTCGGGGGGGGGGCAGAGTGGCAGCATGTTTTTTTGGTGCTTTTTTAAAGAAAAAAACTTTTTCTTTAAAAAAGCACCAAACTTTTAGGGTGCGGCCTATATACGGGGGCGGCCTATATCCGAGCCAATACGGTAAGTCGATGGGGCCTGATGGGATACACCCCAAGTTATTAAAAGAGCTTGGTGGTGTACTAGCAAAACCGTTAACTGATATATTAAACGAATCATTGGTAACGGGAGTCTTCCCAGGGGATTGGAAAGTAACGAATGTTGTGCACATTCACAAAAAAACCAGTTGGGAGGAGTTGGGCAACTACAGGCCAGTTAGTCTTACATCTGTAGTGGGGAAATTAATGGAAACAATGTTAAAGGAAAGGATTGTTGAACATCTGAAGTCACATGGGTTTCAAGATCAAAAACAACATGGGTTTTCCTCAGGAAGATCACGCCAAACAAATCTTATTGATTTTTTTGATTGGGTGACTAAAGTAATTGATCAAGGTGGTGCAGTAGACATGAGGTTGTAAGGGACATTAAGCATAAACACATATACATAAATACACATACCAAATAACCACACTTTGATAAATAAACACAAACACCATGTTTGGATGAAACAGGCCGTGGACTTTTATTTAGTTTATCAAACATACAAACTTCCAATGTAATAACTTTGCAACCATTATAACATAAACATAACACGCCCTTGGCACAAGCCCAGGGCATCCGACTAAAATCACATAATCTTGCCAACCGCCATAAAAGCCAGCCGGCATAACTTAAATTTACAGTTCACCCCAACCGCCTCAAATGGGCTCTAATGACCATTTGAGGCCCTACCCCACCACACCACGGCCTGTTCAACCATACACTGCAAATCAACATTAAATATGTCATTACCAATGTCAGACAGATGAACACCATCCTGTCTATAAAAACCTGCACATCCTCCTTCCAACTCTGTATGCCGAAAAGAAAAACCTCCTTCCAACAACATACATTTTTCCATTGCTCTATTGAACTTGCGACGTACCCTTTCCAACGCCTTTAATTCTGGCCTCTGCAGCCACAGAAGGCGTGGAATAATCTCTGACCAAACCAATAACACATCATGAAAGCATTCTTTAAAACATAAAGTTAAACATTCTCATTCTCAGCAAAACCTAAATTCTCTCCATAGCTTCTTGCTGCCGCTCTTCTTTGCGCCCAAAATACGAAAGAATGCCCAACAATCCAAACTATAAAAGTTGGACGACCTGTAAAAAATGCAAAGTTAACAACTACTAAAACATCATAACAATACTATAACAAATTTGGCCTAACATATATTTTAAAACGGTTTGACTGCCACCTACCTAACCTCTTAATCACTGAATCATTTAAACCTAATAAGGCAGCTTCAGTAGCAGCGCCAATTCTAAAAGAATGCGTTGTATATTTTTCGTTAGCTAAACCCAATTCCTTTAACCCCAAATTCAAAAACCCCCTAAATTGAAACCTAGTTAAGGGTAACCCTGACCGATGCACTAACCAATTCCCAGTAACCCCAGGCCGAACTTCATTAAACGCCTCGGCAGCTCCCACAGGACAAATATCTGAACCCTCCAATCTATTCAAGACAACCCAACAACCTTTAGCTTCCCTATCCGTCTTTGAAGCTCTAACAAACAATTTCAAATTAACGTCACATATCACATCTCTAACCTGTAAGCCAGACTCACCATTCTTATTATTAGCAACTAACTCACTAATCCTAAAAGCTCCGAAAAAAGTTGTCACAAAAGCAGCTTTAAATAACCTGCATTCAAAATCATCCCAACAAATTCTATACAAAATACTTATTAAACTTTGTAATACCCCTGACGACAGAGGTCTCCTATCATCAGGCATCCTAGTTCTATTACCATAACCTTTGAGCACCTGTTTAATCAAAAAATCCCTAAACGAATGCTGCTTACCGGCCAACTTGAAAAAGAAAGCTACACCAAAAACATCTATCTATACTAGACTTCGCCATACCCTTATCAAGTAAACTAACCACAAAAGATAAAGCTCCCTCTAAACGTCCTTCAAAAATATCCAAATTTCTCTGTTGAATAAAAACAATCCAAGCCTTCCAAGCCTTGGAATAACCCTCCCATGTACTCCTTGACACAGATTTCACCAACAGATCACTTAACTGGGTGAAGTTGAATCCCAAACCGACTCCGGAATTACAATCCCTTCTTTGCCCGCTTGTGGTGCCAACGTCCTGAACAGCTTTAAATTGAAACGAGACAGTGCATCAGCCAAAACATTCCTATTGCCTGGTATATGCTTGGCCTTAAGCCATATGTTACCTTTCAAACATAAAAATACTAAATGTCTCAAAAGATTAATCACAGGAATGGATTTAGCCCGCAAGGTATTAATTACCCAGACCACACCCATATTGTCGCAGTGAAGCAAAATCCTTTTATTAACCCATTGGCTAGACCACAATTCAAATGCAACCACAACTGGAAATAACTCTAGTAAAACCATATTCTTAACCCAACCAGCTTCAATCCACGTAACCGGCCATTCCGTTGCTGCCCACTTCCCACTCCAAAATATTCCAAAACCCGTAGCTCCCGCAGCATCGGTAAAAAATTCCATAGCATTACTATCCACAAATTCTTCTTGCCAAATAGCTGAACCGTTAAAATCATGCAAAAACAAATCCCATACTTTAAGATCCTCTTTTATCTGTTTCGTTATCCGAACCCTATGGTGAGGCATCTTTTTCCCTGAAATGGCTCTCGCTATATGCCTAGAAAAGACCCTACCAACAGGCATCACCCTTGATGCAAAGTTAAACATACCTAGCAATGACTGAAATTCCTTGACCTTCAACTTATTACTAATTAAAACCTTCTGAATAAACAATCTCAACTTAAGAATCTTATCAGAAGGAAGTTTAAAGCACATATTCTTCGTATCTATGACTATACCTAAAAACTGCAACTCCGTAGACGAGACGTGGTGTTTTATCACCAGCTAATGGAACACCAAAACTATCAGCTAACCGTAAAAACGTATTAAGCATAGACAAACAATCATCAGAATCCGCTCTACCAATAAATAAAAAATCGTCCAAATAATGCACTACCGATTCAAAACCTGAAACATACTTAAAAACCCATTATAAAAATGTTGAAAATGCCTCAAAATAAAAACAAGACACCGCACAACCCATGGGCAAACATTTATCAAAATAGATCAAACTGAAAACCTAGCGATCTAAAACAATCCGGATGAACAGGAAGCAATCTAAAAGCCGCTTCAATATCAACTTTAGCTAACAAAGCATTTTTTCCCCATCAATCCAACCCACTTCAGCGCATCGTCAAATGAAGCGTAATGCACTGAAAAATCTCCTTTTATTATTTCATCATTTAAGGAGCCACCATGGGGAAATGACAAATGGTGGATTAACCTAAAAGTACCAGGTTCTTTTTTAGGTACTAAACCCAGTGGGGATAAACGAAAACAAGAAAATGGAGGCTTAGTGAACGGACCCTCAATCCTTCCTAAACTTAATTCCTTGCTTATTTTAACTCTCACCACATCCTCATTCTCCTTAACCGACTTTAAATTGTCCACCCACACAATACCTTCCTTGTCATAAACAGGAATTTTAAAACCTTCATTAAAACCATCATAAAGTAACTTAGCCATCTGTCAGTTTGGATAACTTGCTACTCTCACCGGTGTCACTGCCTTTGGGAAGGTCCTTTCCTGCATGTAACAAATTCTTACGAAAACAACGAAAAGCTGGATGATTTCCCGAACAAACACTCATGCTTAAACTTGCAAGTGTTGGGCCATTTACATTGATTCTCATTAAATGACCAACACAAACCCTTTTGTCTATTAGGTTGTGATACATTTCCTGTCGACCTGAAGCTATTAGCATTTCTCTGAGGTAACATAATGCTTACCCACGAGCCTACATCCTTCATCCCCCATTTTAAATTCTTATGCACCGAAATTTTTTGCCTCAATGTTTCATCATAATGAAACCACGCTAAGCTTCCAAAATTCTTATATGCCTCTAACACCGCATCAAGATGCTGGAAAAGACCTGCACTGCTTTCTTTATGTTTCTCACAATAAACGCTTGAAAATATACATTAACTACACTGCTTCTCATACCAACATTTTCAGTTTGCACCCAAGCCTGAGCTGGACTTTGTTTCTGAAAACCTTTCAAAATATTCATTAACGCTGAAACCGCTTCATTAAAAGTGTTAACAGATAAACCAACAGACTCACTATCTTCACCAGCTCTGCCCTCAGGTCTCAAGACACTCTGTTCAGCATCAAGCTGTTCTGCAGCATCTGGAACAGCCTGTGACAGACGCCTGCCCCGGCTGCTCAGTTGTGTGCTGCAGCCTTCACCCGGGTCCTGCAGAGTCTTGGACCACTTCCTCACCTCCTTCACCCGAGAAGCGGGCCTTTTCTTCCTCAGTATGGTGTCCGGAACACTTCTTCCGGGTCTGCTACGTCTGTCACACGTAACTGCGATCCGATCACCTGATCTAGATGAACCGCCGTCACCCCGCGATAGAGCGCCATCTTGCGGGCTCTTCGCCGGTATAAAAACTTCCTCCGGCTCCTCCTCCGCCACTTCGTCTTCTGCATCGCTCGGAGTAACAGCAACCAGTTCATCCGGACACGAAAAAGCTTGCAGACAACCACGAAGCCAGTCTTCTCCTCCTTTTCCTGCAACTCGTTCCTGCAGCATCTTCATTAATTCCTCCATGGAGTCTTCAGCTTACCAACCTCGCCACTGCTCACCAGACTCAAAGGTCAGTGCAGTATCGGCTCAGCGGTTCGCCAGGTAAGTGAATGGTCCCCTCACAAACGGCCCTATTTATAGGTGATTTTCCCGCCCATTGCGCAGCGCAAAGCGCCCGCGAGGCAGGCACGCGGCAGCACGAGACCCATAAAAAACGTGGCAAAGCGCTAGCGCATGTGCAAAAACTTACATAAGCTTCACATTTTTTAAATTTTTTTTTATACAGACACCTGACCTTTCCCTGACCCCACAGCCTATCCCTAACATTAAAATCTGACCTTTATTTGCCCCCACAACCTCATGTCACCCTGCCCTATGGTTGCAGGCTTCATCATTACGTATCTGGATTTCTCTGACACTGTGCCACATAGAAGACTTATAAATAAACAGCAATCTCTGGGTTTAGATCCCAATGTTGTTGAATGGATTAAGGAGTGGCTGAGTGACAGACAACAGAGGGTTGTAGCCAATGGAGTACATTCAGAGCAAGGTCTTGTTACCAGTGGGGTACCTCAGGGCTCTGTACTTAGACCCAGAGCTGTGGCAACTGGCATTTAACGTGGATAAATGTGGATTTAATGTGGAGAAAGCATAGAAACCCAAGGGCAGAGTATAGAATATTTGATACTGTCCTAACCTCAACGTGTAAGGAAAGGGATTTAGGGGTAATTATTTCTGAGGATTTAAAGGTAGGCAGACAATGCAGTAGAGCAGCAGGTAATGCTAGCAGAATGCTTGGTTGTATAGCGAGAGGTATTAGCAGTAGAAAGAGGGAAGTGCTCATGCCGTTGTACAGATCACTGGTGAGACCTCACTTGGAGTATTGTGTACAGTACTGGAGACCGTATCTCCAGAAGGATATAGATATGTTGGAGTGCAGAGAAGGGCTACTAAAATGGTTTATGGATTACAAGATAAACTTTACCAGGAAAGGTTAAAGGATCTTAATATATATAGCCCGGAAGAAAAACATGACAGGGGGATATGATAGAAACATTTAAGTACTTAAAGGGAATCAACAAGATAAAGGAAGGAAGAGGACATAGTCTTAAGCAAGAGGGGCAAAGGTTTAAAGGTAACATCAGGAAATATGACTTTACGGAAAGGGTAGTGGATGCATGGAATAACCTTCCAGCAGAAGTGGTAGATGTTCAGTGAACACATTTACGCAAGCATGGGATAGGCATAAGGCTAAGCTAGATATAGGATAAGAACAGGGACTAAGGAAAGTACTCAGATGTTGGGCAGACTGGATGGGCCTAATGGTTCTTATCTGCCGTCACTTTTATGTTTCTATGTTTAGAAATTTTATTTTATTTACTTCTACAGCAAAGTTACAAAAATCCGATGATTCATATTTCTAAAAAGCATTCACCATGGAAATCAATGAAATGCTCGAGAGGACTGCCTCACATTTAGCACTTTGCATCAGAATTGCTCTTATCAATAGATGCCTATGACTGTTTAGAACTGTAACAGACCATCTGTGAAAATACTGTGTGCCCTGAACTTTTAGACTAGCACTGCTACTTTTAAAATGAAAAAAGTGATTTAAAGCTACAAAGACAACATGTTGCAGAAGTGTGCAATCTTATCTGGATGACAGATGGAAACCTGGTTTCAATAAAGTCCCTTGGGAACCTGTTCTGTGGCACTCTAATAGCTTGACTGCGTGTTGCTATTTGACCATTTATGACATTGCTGGCTTTGGGTCATTGAGTATTATGCTGAAACAATCACTGTTCTTCTTTTACAAACATATATGCGTTTCCTGTCAACCCACCAAGCACATGGGTTAGGAAAAGGTTATGAAAATACACTGGACGTGCCATGGACATATGTTGATCTCTGTAAAGACTTTTTGTATGTTCTATTCCATTTTTTTTTCTGAAAGCAAGAAACGGCATGGACATCCATCTAAAATATTAGATTTTCCTAGTCATTTCAGTATTCTTAGGATATTGAGACCAGGACTTCCAACATATGGACACCAGAGTCTTAATTGTAGTTAGAATTTAATTCGTAATCAACCAGCAGAATGGAGCCCTAGTTAACTTGGCCAAGCCCAATCAATCTGTCTACCCTGATTATTATTATTAGCCATTAAGAAGCATCATATTGGGCCCGATAACTGTGGGTGTATCCCCCCCCCAAAAGAAAAAACCCCCAAAAACAAGCAACTTTATTAAAGGTCTTAGGTGTGCTCTGATAAAACTGTTAATATAATTATTTAACCAGTCACTATTGAAAGGAGTAGTTTGGAAACGTCCAACTACATACATACTAGTAAGACTTTTGTCAGCTGGTAAAAAACCAATGGAAACCATGTTGAAGGAGCGGAATGTTAAATGCAATATCCTAAACAGTATTTTTTTTTTTTACTAAGTAACTAACAGACTTTACCAGGCTGGACGGTAGATATTGCTACTATATTGCAAATTAATTGGATGATAAAATAATTAAAATATAGTAAATGATAAATATTTAGAGGAAAGTCTTGTTAGTAGCAAGGTACCTCAGGGATCTGTACTGGATCCATATAATATTTGTGTTATATATATTACAAAAAGTCTCAAAGGAATGGCATGTCTTTTGCCAATGATACAAGGGGTAGGGGTTATTTCTTGAAATAAGCCAAATGATTTAAAGGGATAGTCTAATGTCCCATACAACCCAACCATTACAAATACTTTAATATGCATTCTTTTACTGGCCAAAACTACTTGAGGCTGCCAATCATTGGCAAGAAAGTGATGCTATTGAAAAAACCCTTGCTCGAGACAGCATCAAAACTGGCTGGAATTTAGTATGTGCACTACTGTTCAGAAGATGCATTTGGCCAAACACATCTCCTGCAGTGTATTAATTGTAAGGGGTGACATAAACACACTTGACCCAAAAACCAAGAAATTTTAATATATCAATATCTTCAACTCCAGGGGCGACGCCTTAAATCAAGATTGTGGTTTTAAAACACAGTACAAACTTTTATAATAAGATCCACTATTAATTTGGTTACACTCACCTTGGGTTAAATAACCCACTGTCCCAGTGAGTCTCCTGTATCCCCACTTCTTATTCATTATTACTTTATATTTATCCCAACCAACTAGAGACTCCTTCTTCTCTCGGACCAATAAAGCTACATTCTCATTCCTTATACTTATGCTTAAAGAGATACTTCTACAAAGTACTTATGAAAATAATCTTGTAAAGCTGTACATGTCATTCCTAGTGATTCTAAGGATGCTTAGAATCTGTCATACATATCCATAATATAATTGTCTACCTTTATTTGCTGAGGGGCACTAAATGTTACTCACTTACTTACTTTTGCTTGTGTACCGTCTACTGCGTTGTTGAACGGAAAGGGGTCTGTTGAATTGGTCCATCCATTGCATGTGGCCTGTATCCTTCATACCACAACGTGGGACAGTCATCTGAAATAATGTGGTGGCATCTAGATCCCCACTGACTGGAAGGTTAGACAACCTCTGGAAATCTCTACAATTCAACAGTAAAGTAAATACTGAAGTTATCTGAAGTTTGGAAAATAGGAAAAATGTGAGAGTAACCAAGTATCTATAGGGCTAATTGTACAGATTAAAGAGAAGAAAATAAATTAGACATTTCAGGAGCTTGGTGGCCCTGAAGGGAAGTCTTATATGAAAGTCTATGTTACCAATTGTAAGTTGATAGATGGTTGGCTTGAATGGTAATATAAAGTAAATAAAGAGCTAGACATAAGGTAGCTTCCAGCTGGTGATCTACAGTTTGCATTAAAGTTATTTAAAAACAAATCATATTTTTAATCTAATAAAAAAGTAGATTTTTCTTTAAAAAAGTATGCATTTCTACACTAAATCAAAACAAAGATAAACATTTGTTTGCACACCACCAACTTTTCTATGGGTTATAAACCTTTTGCCCACATATTATTTTTATAATTTCACACTTTGTCTGAGCCAATTTAGATATTCTATACAATACATGGCATAATAAGAAAGGATGTTCACAATGCACAATCTACCATAAGCTTTTGGGCATTATGTAGGAATCATTCACACTTTCCCTTTTAATATACAATGCTCTACCTGGCAAAACATAACTTGAAATTGGAGTTTTAAGGTCCTATGTCTTAAAGTTAGTTTTAAATAATAAATGTCCCTATAGTTATTTTGTTTTCTTCTTTCTTTGAAACAATATACAGTCCACTGAGCAGACCAAGTACAGATCAGGAATAGGTTATAAAAATATTTTGAACATCCCACTGAGCATCATTAAATCCATTATTAAGAAATGAAAGAATATGGCACCACAAAAAAAAGAGAGGGCCACCCACCAAAACTCACAGGCCAGACAAGAAGGGCATTAATCAGAGAGGCAAGAAAGAGTCCAAAGATAACTGAAGGAACTGCAAAGCTCCATAGCGGAGATTGGAGTATCTGTCCATATGACCAATTTAATCTGTACACTCGACAGTGCTGAGCTTTATGGAAAAGTGGCCAGAAAAAAGCCATTGCTTAACAAAAAATAAGCAAACATGTTTGCTGTTCTCCAAACATATGGAAGAATGTACTCTGGTCAGATGAGACTAAAATTGAACTTTTTGGCAATCAAGGAAAACGCAATGTCTGAACAACGCTCATGACCCGAGAACACCATCCACACAGTGAAGCATGGGGGTTGCAGCATCATGTTTTTCATCAGCAGGGACTGGGAAACTGGTCAGGATTGAAGGAATGATGGATGGCACTAAATACAGGGAAATTCTGTGAAGATATTCCATTATCAGTACATGAACCCTTATTAAATATCTCCTCTGTCTGCCCCCACACACCACCAGCTGCTGATTGAAAAGCACCTTTATTCTGACAGATGTATGTCTTCTCTAAGATCTAAGGCTTAACTCTGGACAAAGCATAAATCTTCTTGTGTGAAATTTAGTATTTCACATCTTCAGGCTGGTTCATATTTATATAGAAAAACAAAATACTGTCTGCGCTTTTCACCCTAATAAAGTTGGCAACAAATATATAAACATAATATAAATGAAAGGTTTTGGTTATATGAATTGGCCGAAGCATAATTAAGCTCACCCGCCACGTCAAGGCACACTCTCAATAGGGTGAGATCCTACTCTCACCTCCTGCATAGTGGGCACACAAAGCAGTTTATACTGCTACCAAAACCTTATTAATGTGTTGGGGGAGGTGCAATTAAACCTCTTCCCATTTAACCCCTGGACAGCAAGCTGCAACCAGACTGATGAGGAGCCAACAACCTCAAATATGTGCAAACAGGGAAAAGAAAAAATGTCGGCCAAAGCATAATTAAGCTCACCCGCCACGTCAAGGCACACTCTCATATTGGTTCTTGCCCTATTGAGAGTGTGCCTTGACGTGGCGGGTGAACGTAATTATTCTTTGGCCAATTCATATAACAAAAACCTCTCATTTATATTATGTTTATATATTTGTTGCCAACTTTATTAGGGTGAGAAGCGCAGACAGTATTTTGTTTTTTTGTATACATTGTACAGCCAACACACTGTATTTGCAGCATGCTCACACTGTTTGGTAGGCCTCATATTATACATTTGTATTATTTGAGCCTGAGACTAGCTTAGCGCACCGACATTTTTTCATATTTATATAGGCAAGGAGAAAATAGGGGTATGCACACCAAAAACTAGTAAGGCAGAGATGCACCAAGCTGATGATTAATCTCTATTGAAATCCAGTAAAAATATAAATACAACGAACACAAACTCTTAGGCTAGGTTTCCACTTGTTTTTTTTTTGCTAAAAACGCCCATAAAAACGCCAATTCAGCCACACGGCGTTTTTTTTGTGAAAAAACGCTGCAGCCAGATGTTAGCTGTTCTTCAATAGGAAATCGCACAATGCCATATCCACTTGGCGTTTTTCTATTCGGCATTTTTTCAGTCCTTTTTGGCGTTTTTCTGCTTTTTTGGGCTCTGTGGCAGTTTTTCAAAATCGCAGCATGTTTTTTGCAAGGAAATCTTGGCGTTTTTCTCCAATAGAAGTCTATGAAAAAACCATGTGGGTTTTTTGCCTCAGCGTTTTTTATGGCGTTTTTTTCCACAGTTACAATGCAGAGGATGGACCCAGTATCTGTGTGTCCTACGAGAAATAGGCTGGAAACAAACAGTTTCACACAAAACAAAGTTCATATTGAATTTTACACCATTTGGAACAAACACGCCATTACAAACAAACATACCCAACTGGATCCTGCGTGCCAAAAGCAACAGCAAACAATTTGCACCATCATTTGGGGCCAATCTTCCTAGAGGAGCAGACATTCGGAATAAAGCATGCCTTACAAACCACAGAAAAGAGACAAAAGGGTCCGCCGGGGCGTTTAAGTAGAACTCTACCAAGTAAATGACATCAGGAGAGGGCAGATACTTGCCATTTATCCTAATCCCTTTGACTGGGTGAAACTTCTAACGTGTAAAGGCTGGAAAAACTGCCTAAGGTCAAAAAAAGCAATTTCCACAGAAAGGCTAAAACGCCAGAAAAAAACGCCAAAACGCAGGTAAATGCAGTGGCAGTTTTCTTGGCGTTTTTCCTGGCGTTTTTCATCAAGAAAATAACGCAGGACAAAAACCCAAGTGGAAACCTAGCCTTATACGTAAAACAAAAATACTAAATTTTGTATCATTTACATAATGCCAACATTTTGACCAAAAGTTCTTCATCGGGGCCAACAGCAAAATGATAGGCACAGGCATGTCTTTTTGGCATGTTAAAATGCTGGCATTCTGTAAGCAATAGGTAATTTTGTTTTCTACAAAGGGTGTGCATAGTACTTTATTGTTCATTGATCATATTCATAGTACTTGGCATGCTCTCCTATTTTCCATATATTACCCTTACATTTAGTTATTTAATTAAAATATATATGCTACAGTTTGCCATGTATGCGTTTATTCAAGAGAACTTTATAAAAGTGAGCCTTGTTCCATTAACCACGCTCTAGTGTGCTAAACTAATCTACCATAGTAGGTCAGGCATTGTATTCTTTCTTCTGAAAGAAAACCAACACAGAAACTTTTAAGAAGCTTTTTGCGTTTCCATGGCGACAACAGATCAGTGTCACATGACAAGTATTCCAGGCTAAAGTTCTGACTGAGGCAATATTTTACATGATTAAATAATTATTTCTGGGAAGGGTTTGGCCATTCAACCATACTAGGAATTAGGTTTCTAATACTGCACTTAGTAATTAAAGCTCTAAATTCAGTAGAGCATGTGGAATCCTTTTGAAATGCTGGTCGGCTGTTGAGCGAGGGAAATCTATATTTTTTAGTACAGGCTATCCATACACGCCTAGTTCAAAGCAAACATCAAATGATATAATGATACAATTGCAAAAAAATAAATAAAAAGGTAAAATTAACCCATAATTTAATTTTTAGCTGCCCATTTTTGTCAAAATAAATTATAAAATAACCACTAGAACATATGCAATTACCAGAGCTGGCAAAACTGTTACACATGTTTCCAAATGATTCTTTCTTCATTTTATTGACACCAGAAGAAAAAAAAATTACAGCTATGAAAAAAAATAACAAAGGTGTCTACAAAATGGAGTCTGGGATGCTTGAGACCAGGAGAATTAAAGACTGGAATTCAGAGCGCAGTATAAACAGAAGAGACAGACTAGCCTCAAAGACATAGAGAACTGATAGGACAGGACTGATTGGAAGAAACAGATAATGGCCGTGAAGTAATGTGAAGCGGATCCCACGCTCAGTACAGAGGAATGTAAATGATAGATGTATGTATTCGCAGCAATGATTAACAAAGTCATTATATTTCAGATAGTAGCTCATAGGGTGGAGTAGTGGGGGGAGTGATGCCACCATGGGAATTTTGGTAATTAGTACAGGGGGGGATTATCAGGGTTCCTCAGAGTTAAAGCTGCACTTGATAATTTCAATGACCTTAACCCTTATGACGCAACTCATTGACGTAATATGACAAGTAAACTGTTGGTAAAAATCTAGCGCTAAATTTTAAAAGACAAGTATATGCGATCCAAGCAGGAATCGGTTCTGCTCACTGTCAGAAGACTTAGGTAGACCAGCAACGGCCTGCGCTCTGCAGAAGCCAATAAATGGGAAAAAGCTGTAAGAAAAAAACCTGTATGCTGAACGATTGAACTGGAGGATTCCCTTGCCCGCAAACAATTTTATTATTAGTTTTTGTTTTATTCATATAATTTTGTTTTTTCATTTTTGATGTGCTGCCAATGATTCTTTATGCTTATGGTGGGCCGAAAATTTACATTTTTGCAATGACATATAGCAGGCACATACAAACGAGGGTGCTCACAAAAGTAATGAAAAGGGGCATACTTTGTGCTTGTGTGTGTTCTTAGACATGCCCATGGTTACATAAATGTACCTTATTCTGCTTGCTACTTTCTCATGATTTGCAAATATGTATTTAACATGTCTTGTGGCATGCACATGATGCATAATTTATATATAAACAGAAAAAAACATCTGACATTTATTTACATAATATAAAAACATGATGTCATTACCTTAATGCTACAGCAAGTTCTGCCTTACTTGCATCCTTTTTTTCTTCTTTAATGTAGGCATACTTCTCCAGAAACACCTAGAACGTGTATTAACAGAGGAAAAGATAATTATAAAGTATATACCATATATATATATTCTTACTATATAGATGTATACATTGAGGTTAATGGTTTACATACTTGCCCCTACAGATTGGTGAGTGTTTTATTGAATTGTCCAAAGTCAAGTCATGTTATTACAAATATACAAATCAGAACAGAAGATCTAATAATTTAGTACAGAGAGGTAGTACCACACGTTCTAGAACAAGAGTTATGAACTGTCTGTCCAAAGCAACTAAATGGATCCTACAGCCAACTTTGCTTCTGGCATTAGCTCATCTGACATCTCTTTTCACAATTACTCAATCATACCTCTTTAAGGACAGTCCCTCTTTAGTCTTTTTTACCTAATGCCAGAATTTTTGAGTTCTACAGCCCTAAAAACGGATGATAGCGTGTGTAGAAACAGAAGAACTGGGCTTAAACGAAATCCTTTACTCGGTTGCATTAAAGAGCTGTCAATTGGTCACAACGTCCAACCCCCTGGCCACACCCCCTAAAACACATCTTCACATGGACACATCAAGTGGACACAACCAAAATTGATACCAAATTATCCACAACCATATTTGGGTGTCCTCTTGGGGTGTCAATGTATGTGACAAGGCTTGTCTTCTGTACCTATGGGGCATTGTTCACCACAAGGCACAGGTTCCCCACCACTTCTACTACACTCCAAATATTTTTCTTATGCATTTCTACACCAATGATATTGGTTGTTTCTGATACAGAGATAAATAGTAAAGGCAAAGGGTTCATATTTGTCAGATCTGTATTATAAACCCTGTTGACCACAGTAGTCTTGCCAACCACATATCAGGATATTGGTAGAGACAGAGGAAATAAGACCTTTCCTGCGAGATGGAAAGATGAGTAATCAAGGAGCTAAAAAAAACCAATTCAATATAATTTTCTTGTTTTGCTATTTAAGTGAAACAAAGGAAAGAATTTCCTCTGGAAACCAGGTCTCGTATGTATTTTTACATAAACAAACTTTATTGTTCTTTCTTCACAAAACCTTAGTTAGTCATCTTATTGCACGCTCCGATTTTTTATATTGACATATGCATGATACACTGAAATACAATAGAAAGTTTAGAATGTATTATGCCAGACGAGGGTGAGGTTCAGCTTCAGAGGACTACATGGGCATCCAGCTTCTAGAAAAAATCTGTAATAGAATTCTAATTTAAAGAGAGTCAATGGCACTTGTTAGAATACAGGCCAACAGTATTCAGTGGTGTGTATGTTTGCATACCTGGGATCTCGCCAGGTTTTTCCCAGAGTCTCTCCACTAGGATGGGTAAAAGACATGTTTGGCCAGGTTGTTTAGTGTGATGTCATTCCACCCCACCCTGCAAGTTTTCAGGCATGTCTATAGCACACCAGTTAGTCTTCTTCCCACATGAGGATAATATTAGGTCATAGCGTTTGCTGGGTATGAGTTTATCACAGTGATCTACACTGTTAGCATGTACTTTTATTTCAGGTTTATGCAAGAAGAGGCTTGCAATGTTGTACCAATCTGTGCTTGATGGCTCTCAATGTCTCTCAACATAAGCCATTTCTTAATTTCCCAGACATACATATATGGAAATTTGAAAATTTACAAACATAGTGTGTTTTAAAAACCATTTACACGTGGCGTCAGATATCTAGGCACACCTGGGGTGCCTAGTCAGCTGCCAGTATTTACCATGCATGGTGAGCTACTTGGAAAAGTACCAAAATCGTTTTCCTTTTAAGAAACATACATTACATCTCCTAAAAATGTCTCATAAGTAGGCATAGATTGGTCGTAACAATAAGTAAAAAGTGGTGATAATAACCCCAAGCCCAAACCACAGCTCTACCCACACTCAAAAAGTGATCTTTCGACAATGTGAAATGCTGGTTGGTATGCGGAATGTTTGCTGGGTATGAATGAATCACAATGCTCTACAACCCTGAAAGCCACGATAACATGTCAAAAAACAACAAATAATGTGTTTATATATTCAATTGTGCATACATCACATATTATTCTTTTAAATGCCTCAGAGATGGTTATCAGTAGATCACAGTCACATAAAAAGTATTTGCGAAGCTCCGGCCCCTTGGCACGCCTCTAAATATACTCCCTAAATCTAGTGTCCCTCTGTCCATCACATATACTGGATATACTGCTGTGATGATACAGAACTGAATACAATGGCTTAATAAGTGATGTCGCTGAAACACCGCATGCAACCAGCCTCTGTATTCAATGCTGAAAACAGAGGAATGATTCATATTCCTTTCTTCGTAGGAACAAAAAGGCAGCAGTAGAGGATCCTTAATCCATGCCAAACTGATTCATAACATGAAAGGATTCCTTTCTGCGGGGTGAGTGCTATAAAACGGGGGGCAGATTAGTACCGGACTGTGTGGATAGGATATAAAGCACAGTGTGAATGTTCTCAATGAACAGAAAAATAGTGTAACCAATACATGTAAAAATAAATCTGGCCTAACTGATAAAAACTATATCTAAATTGAGACCGCTGTAAATGCTTAAGGCATATTATTATTTTTTTACTTTGGGAACAAAGCACTACACCATTTATGTCCAATGTTCTCAAAGCCACAAACCACACAGAATTGTGAAGTTTATGCATTAAATGTATCCTTGAATAGATTCACAGGGGGCTGTGGATAAAGTGATTCTGATGCAAAGTTTAAAAAGTGGTCATATCACTATAGCAACAAGTTGAATATTGCACTAGCCATTGTACTAGAATCACTTTTTTTTTTAACTTATACTAACTATAGTACAAAACTGTGTTATGTTTCACACTGAGGCCTGTAAAATAACATCATGGATACTTTTTTTTTTCTGTCTTCGCCGTACTTTATCTGCCCGTGTGCTTTACTAGATAATCTTATTATGATTAATATTCAGCATTGTGTTGCTGTGACTTTCCTATCTTCTGATGAACAAAAGCAGATCTGAGCCAGTGACAGACATAAATTACTCAAAGAGAGCATAAGATATACTAGATCCAGGTGAGTCTCTGACCCTGTTACTTTTCCATTCCATACGAGGGAGAATAGCTAGATAGAGTGGTTTCTGGATGTCTTTGGATGTACTAGGCATAGCTTGGCTATATGTGTGCTATGAGCAGTGGTTGTTATTCAGGAGGAAAGTCAATGTACCTGAAAGTCACATTGTCAAACTGTAGCCCTCACAATTTTAAACTGTGTCCATCTACCAGTTGAGTTGAGTAGTAAACAGATAGGTTTGCCCAGGGGAACTGGTTGTGTTCATCTGCATTGTCATGGAAAGTTGCCCCAAGCAGCTGACCTTGGTATGAACATACCACCAACTCAACACTAGCGCTCATCTGATTTGAGCTGTAGAGAACACAATAAGAGGGTCATCTTGGGTCAGCTCAGTAGTCCTACACAAGTTTCCTCTGTGCTTCATCACGTTTTATCTACTCAAATCACTGAGTTCCCAGTGTGGATTTTGGCTATGATTTATTGTTTTCTTATAATTTATATGCAGACCACATTTGGACTTATGAGAGAATGTATAGTTATAGTAGCAATCTGCTAACAGAACAACACTTTTAATTCATTTATGTCAGTTCCAGAAAATATTGTTTTGGACAGCTGCATGCATGATGTTCCACACACAGTGGCATCTGTGAAAATATTACTCCTTTCCCATGAATAATGGTTCTCTAGAACGCCTGTAGAGACAATCCCTCTGTCTCCTTGTAAGATGACCTGGAGACTATACAGAATGAGAAATGCCATGAAGTAAAACCGTCTTGTAGCAAATGCAGTCATTAATGCAGTGATGGCGAACCTATGACACGCGTGTCAGTGCTGACACGCGTAGCCATTTGGGGTGACACGCGCAGGATTTCATGCGATTCATCCTCGGCTCCTGCACGGCCGCCGAGGATGAAATAATCTGTGCTGAAGGAACGGGGGGGGGGGCCAAACGTGTGATCTCCCCCACCCACACTCACTTACTGTATCGCCGCCGCCTGACAGTGAAGCACAGCCCCTTTCTGAGCTCAGGGGCTGCTGGTAAGGCGTGCGTGCCGTGCGCACACAAGTCATCAGCACGGCGAGGACGTTAGGGAGGACCCGCAGGAGAGGAGCGCGGGAACAGTGCGCGCCTCTCTCCAGTCAGGCCGCAATGCAGTCGCTGCCAGACCTGACCTTCACAGTAAGCAGGGGAAGGAAAGTGGGGAAAGATTATCATTATTAGCAATAATGCTACTTAGGTTTGGGGTCTGCGGCAGACCCCAAACCTATCAGGGCATGCTGGGCGTTGTAGTTTTGGCTCAGCTGAACTGCTGCAGAGCCATAGGCTGTATAAGATCATGCTGGGCATTGTAGTTTTGGCTCTGCAGCAGTGCAGCTGAGCCAAAACTACAACTCTAAGCATGTTGCACCATAACCTATACTACTATATAGCATTTTGAGAAGGCCAGTGCAGCTGTACGAAATGAAGTGGAACTCTTGCATATGAAGTACCAGCATGTTTTAGACTCGTTACTTGACCAGTTTACTGATAGATTTAGTCAATTTAGAAGCCTAGAACAGACCATGAAAATAATTAAGTATCCTGATGTAGTAGTCTACAATAGTTTGGAATTAAATGGTTTCCAATGGATGCAAATAGATGATTTGGAGATGCAGCTTGCAGAATTTCAAGACAGCATCTGGGCTCAGGTGTTTGTCGACTTGAGGTCAAAGCCTGAGAATCTGGAAAGGGGCCGCTTGGAGAATAAAGATGAGTGCCACTACGAACAGGAAATTTGGAGTGCCTGGAACAGACTACCAGACACTTTTAGCACCCTGACAAATATAGCAACAGCTTTACTCACAATTTTTCCTTCTACGTACTTTTGTGAGACCTTATTCTCAGCATTAAATAATATCAAAACCAACAAAAGAAACAGATTGACAGATGAGGTTAGTAGCGCTTGCTTGGGCCTGAAGTGTACAAAATACCAACCTTCAATTGAAGATTTAGCCAATGAAATTCAGCAACAAAAAAGTCACTAATAGGCAGGTTAGTTAAAGAATTCGCCCTCCCCCTCACTTATCTCAGTTCACGGCAGGGCTGTGGAGCTGGAAGCAGCCGACTCCACAGCCCTGGTTCACGGCACCCCAAACAAGTTCAATAATATCAAGGGCAACATACGAAATCGACTGATGAACAAAGAAGTTACTAAGCAGGTATGTTAAATAATTTGTTTTTGGTTTATTAAATACAATTATATATTGCAATTATACATTTTTGTAGTTTGAACTATAAATTGCACAAAATTATGTTTTTTTGTCGAAGTGACACACCACGCGAGTTATGCTCGATTTTTTGCCGATTTTTGACACACCACGCCAAAAAGGTTGCCCATCACTGCATTAATGGGTAATTGAAGCAGCAGTATTAATACCTACTGTCCAACATTTGAAATTGTCAAAGTAGTGTTTAGGTCGGGTTGTGTTGAGAGAGGAGAGCTTTCCGAAGACTTTTTATATGACCATGTGACCAATTGATAAGTGTAGCAGTATACACATACTTGGAAGAAGAATCAAGTATTTAATTTACCCAATTTAAATATAACACATTTCTTGCTTTTATTGTGGTTTTAGGATTAGCATTTTAAGATGAATTGTCCCTCCTTAACAGGAACACTTGGGAGGTAGGTTTATATACATTTACTTTGCTATGTGTAACTACATCCTGCCAATTTCAAATAGCATTGGTGTTGTATGTATTGTCTAGAGTATTGTGTATTTTGGGAAAATAGGGGGATTTCATTGTATTTTTTATATTGGTCAAATCCCCATGTGTTCATATATTCCTTTGCAGATAACAGCTACCTGTCCTCTCTTGTACACCGTTAGCTTACAATTCACCCTTGCAACATAACCTCAACATTGTAATGCAACCTATGCAGTATATATTAATTATACAGTGATCTGTTTGTGTAAAGAAGAGAGAAGATCATAATAATTATATACTTTCTATTATAATGTTGAAATAGCTTAGGGTATTCAGTACCAGTAAATTAACCTGCAAAAAGCTTCCTTGAGACCCAAATCATTCAACTGAACCCCAGTTTTCTCAATTAAGAAACTTAGACTGTTTGGTATTTAAGTATCGTAGAGCTCCTCAGCCATAATGCTCACAATTATATGTATTACATGTGCTTCTTAATGCTGCATTAACCTGTGTGTTGGGAACATGAATGTACATCCATTGCCTGCAGGGGCAAATGGCCCCAAGATCGGTCCAAAATTGTTCACAAAGGCATAGCACTTTGCGTGTGTAAGCATGATTGTGCAAGTGTTTGCGTGTTAGCATGGATCTGTATGTGTAACTGTTTGTGTGTTAGAATGGCTGAGTTAGTGTTTGCATGTTAGAATCAATGTGTTTGTGTGTTAGCATGAATGTGCAAATGTGTGAGCATGAATGTGTATGTAAGTGGTGTGACAGGCAGTTTGTATTAGCATTAGTGTGTAAGTGTGTGTGAGTGAATAAGTGTATGTTAGTATAAGCATGTGTATGTGTGTTGGGATGCTTCTGCCAAAAATACCCTGTCCCGTTTAAATGTTTCCTTTACTTCTTCATAAAGCCCCACATCTCTTTTACGCATGAACACTCATGCATGGCTTTGTGTGATGTGTGACTCAAAATCTTTACAGATTTTATAAATGTCATTGTTGGATTCAGACATCCTGAACTGGTTTCCTGCTTTGTTTGGGTAATATCTGTATGGAGTGATGCCTCTTCCACTCCATAATAAAGGACTTCACTGTGCTGAGAGGAATAATCAGCATATTTCACATACAATTGTACCCATTTCCTGTTTTGTACATTATAATGACTTGTTTGTAAAGCTCATTAGTCTGCACGGAAGCTTTGCTGGACTAAACTATGTGGATATTGATGTCTATATGAAGAAATGGTAACAAATCTTCAGGTACGCCCACAGGAGAAAATTTGCTCTGGACAAATTCTAGGACTACTAAAATGATTTTCCCAGTATATTACACTCATGTGTCAGATTTAAAGTACTGATATGCATGGATATTGGCAAAATTCATTATTAAAACATGTATTATGTATTGAGAGCAGCTGAAATCTAGGATGTTCGAATGCCAAAGACAGGGTAGAGCTAGCAACAGGCTGAAGGACAAACTCAATAAATTGTCCAAGTACGGTAAGTCACCAACTAACATTTTGCAGGCCACATACAATATGGACACTGTCCAGCTCTGTCCAACGTATATTTCCAGAAGGGAAGTAGAACCTAAACAATGGACACACAAAGGATCCAGTTATGTGAGGATCACCAATATAATATAATTTTAGCTTAGGAAAAGGATTTAACAGGCCTGCCATCGAGTGGGTACTTCTTGCATCTGGAAGGGCCCTGGGGCTTCAACAATTGCACAGTGATGTGCGTCCCCCTTCCCTACCTTGAATACTGGTGCATTGTTTTCAAGATGGGTAGATTTTTTTTTTTTGTTTATCGGAAATAATCATCTGGAGGGCTCTACTATAACACGGAGACACTGGGAGAAGAGAGGATGCTATGATGGGGTCTTACACACTAAAACATTCTTATTGAACATATGGCATGGTCAGCACTTTTCTTTACTAAAGGACGTCAATTCTTTTATGTTACTTGCTAGCATTTGAAAATACTTAAAAGTCAAGATTTTTAAAAACAATAATGTAAAAAAAAAATAATCAGTTGGATTCTACGGAACATTGTATTATTTTTTTTTAAAGTCACTTTGCCCAATTACTCTACTTTCTTTTCATGACTGTAAAGCTTACCTTTTATTTAAGATGGAAACCCTACCCCCAAAGTGCCTTGTTATTTGAATACAGCCTTAAGCTAAAAAGCCACGCTGGACAGCACTTAATGCCATTGTTATCGTAGAATGCGGATTGCGGGTTTGCATTGCTGGCTCTCTGCATAATCCGCAGCACAGGAATGTTTCAATGAAAATTGTTACATTGTAACTTTAACTCAAACAGCTGCAAATCAGTCACACCCAACCTCTGATAGATTCTACACACATCTGCTTTGTCTAGAATATACGGTAAAATCCATAAATTATACCCAAAATTCCAGGAAAAGCACTATATTTTGTTAGAAGTGTATATATATGTAGCCAAATGTATTATACTTGTTGGCACAATCTGTAATATGAAAACAGGAATTACGGTATTAGCAAAACATAATGTTACTTTTTATATAGATTCTGGAAAATAAGGCAAACTTGGTGCTGGTTAAAAATGAATCCCTTTCCAATCATATAGTCTGTATCTTGGACATTTTGGAATGCGCTGATCCTGATACTCTAAATATTAACTACTTAATAGTTCATTGCAAAGACCCTGCTGTTAATGGCTTGCTAATGGTGACAACCCAGTGCTTCTAGTAAGGGTCCTTATGTAAAGCATTATTACTTGGCAGAAGGTAACAATTTCCAAATTGAATCACCTGCATACAAGTAGAAATTTCAACCCTTTAAATGCTGTTATCATGACTGTATGTCCATGAGAATTTGCTCATTCACCCTGAGACTGGGGCAGAAAGCCTGAGAGTTCACACACACAGCCTCTTCATGCAGTTAAGATACGTTCCTTGCCCCACTTTCACCCTAGTACACTTCAACTCTTCTCAACACCCCATTTTAGCTCTTGACTCGCCCTCTATATTTTATTACCAAACTGATTAACTCCCAACAGCTTTATATGGCTGTTTTTTGGACCTTACAATGCTCACCAGTGTTGGTGATGAGAGGCAGGTACTTAATAATTATTAAACATTAATAAGAATAATGTAATCAGTAAAAGTACTTAATTATACCCATGAGTCAGCCTTACCTCTGCAGTGTGTAAGAGATCCTCTGTGGCAGGATAAGCTGTGACACCAAAACCAATGATGGCAAACTGGAGAAGCAGGGAGTAAATCTGGACTGGCATCTTGCCTCTCAGAGATGCTCCTTTTATTCACAAATATACTTCAAATCCTCTGTTGATGACCATCACACCCGTGCACTCATCTGCAGAGTATATTATGAGCATGTAGTCCAAACCCACCAGTGTATTTGGTAATTGATCTTTCCAGGTCCTTGGTGGCTTGATGTCCTTCAGCAGCATTCAGCTTGATCCAGCTTCTCTTTGATGAGATGAGTTTTAGGCTTTGATTTCATGTGCAGATTTCAGCTAGAAATACCATTATAGTATCCTTTTCCACAGAATCACTTAAAAGTTCGAAATCCATTGAAACACATGTGTTTCTTATTTGATGTGCACAGCTGTATAGTAGGTAACACTTGGGAGATGAGTTACAGGGTGCAGGCTGCAGTGTGTAAGCAGCAGTTTCTCTGTTCAGCAAATGCATCTAACTAAGCTCTATTCTGTAATGCAGGCGCCTCCCCGGACAGGAGGGGTTTATGAGTAAGCAGCTCATCACCCAGAGACTGGATACTCAAAGGAAAACAGCTCCTGCAATGCTTGCTTAGTGAATCATGCTGTGTAATACTCAAGGCTGGAAAATGATCACCAGACAAGGTAAAAATGTACTTGACAGGGGAGGACCTACATGATTTACTGATCTGCTTGATGGAGACATGGACATTCTCAGGCTGGTTGGGCAGACCCAGCAAATGATTACTATGAATATTTCAATAGAAATTTTAAATTGATGTCATTGCAGTTTTTTCCCTGTGAACTCAAAAGTTGTGCAACATGGAATCATTTTGTTTTTGAAAAAAAAAACACCAGAGTAAAGGGACAGTTGTGTTTCATCTCCTTTACTTCACTATGTATTAGAAAGGTCCAACTTCATTGAGGTTCTGCTGCAAGACATGTGCGTTTTCTCCAGTCTTCTTCTCATTTCATTATGCACTGTACAGAGACAGCTCAGCCCATACTGCTTGGCAAACGTGCCAATTTAGTGAATTACCCCCCAAAGCATTCTTGTATTAAACATTCTAGTCATCTTTATATCCTTCCTGCTAACCAGCCATTAGCCATTCATGTTATTGTTTTTTATAGCACCATCATATTCCATAGCGTTGTACAATGGGTACACAGGACAAGAGGGAGGTGACATGAACACAAGCGCCAGCATATTGCCCTCAGGTCATCAGAGCAAAATGCTTGCAGCGACCTCCAGCTTTTATATTTAGGGGGGGGCAGGGACCATAGGAGGGGGCCAATTATAAAATGCTACATATACACTATATATATAAAAAAATGAATGTTGACAAGAATATTTATTTCACAAATTGTAAACTGTCAACTGGAAAAAAAAATAGGAATCTGAAAAAAATTAACTTATAAGCTTATTTTACATTTACTGAACAGATATGATACAGCATAACTCATATCACTGTATACTGAGCCAGACATTAATGGTGGCACAGCATAACTCCCATCATGATACACCGAGCCAGATATTGACAGTAGTGCAGTATAACCCCCATCACTATACACTAAGCCAAACGTTGACATGGTACATCTCTGCCCTTGAGGAAGCCTGCCTGTGCCAACTCTGCCCAGCCCAGTCAGCCTGCCTGCACCATTTCTGCAGATTATATAACAATTATTTCTCCACTATAATCACCCCACCAAAGCGACTGATGATTGTATTGGGACAATGTGCAGTTTGGCATGGATGTTGCCTAAAAATGGGAGGATATGAGGTGTTCACACACACACTCATTGCACCATTTATTTTGGTAAGTATGTGATAATGAACCACCATCTCATCATATCCTTCTAAACAGAGATACAATGCAAGCTGCAGGTGATGGGTTTCAGCATCTTTCATAAAAAGCCAGGGCCCCCCCCATCAGAAATGTTGGGGACCAGTACAGACTTAAACCTGCCCCATGTTCAGTCCATTGCCCCACCCATCACCCCCACCTTATGATCCTCCTATAAGCACACCTTATAAGAGCAAAGGCAAGCCTAGGGTCAGTGGCCCATGGGTGCAGTCTTTTCTTATGCACCTCCCCATAACATACACACTCTTACTTGAATACTATATACAAACTACATATATATAACCCTGGAAACAGTAAGCATTGCAAATGGAGACTTGCCATACACAGTGAAGTGTGCATATTACGGAGATATATCTACATCAGTGACTGTAGTATGGAGTAGTGATGACCAACATATTTTTCAGTTGTGCTCTCCACATATATATATATAAGTAAAACTTTACATTTATGTGGTGTACTCCTTGCAGATGCAGAGGGAAAATCTGCAGAATGCCTCCATATGTCTCACCAAAGTCAGCTACAGAGCTAAGCATGCCACGGAATCTCGTTGGCCATAATATGTACCTTAACGAATAGAATAATGGCCTAAAGCTTTAAAGTTTTCATGATGTCTGCTTTGTAAAAGCATTTGGGGGGGGGGGGATTCACACTTCCCTGCATGTGATATCTGGAAAAAATGTGAGAATAGGTTAACTGCTGCATGCGATTGTGTAATATTTAAAAATGATGTAGTTATGTGGCGTACACTGGGTATTTCCAAGTCGGAAGACATAGTGGGAAACAAATGGAAAGAACAAAAAGAGATATTGAATGTATTTACTAATTTTACAGTTTTTGTTGTATCATGTTGAGGCTATGACCACAAACATCAATGACCCAAAGAATGCAGTCAAAAAGTAACCAGCTTGCCGAAATAAAATAATTCCATATACAAATAAAAGATATTTATTGTATTACAAAAACTTATTTTGGCAATATTTCATACTTTCCATTTCATTCAAATTGAATAAGTTGAGGACAAAACTCTGTAAATTAAACTCCACAAGTGTTTGCTACAAGGGAAAACAAATTATTCTCACATTTGGGGGAGGACAAAAAAAAAAAAAAAAAAAAAAAAAAATCAAAAACAAAGAAAGTCAAGTAAGAATCCTGTGACATTGCTTAAGTACAGGGATGTGTCTGGCAAGCCAGGATGGTGACATAGGATGAGTTTCAGTATGGTCGGTTGCGCTGATCTCCTCTATCTCTATAATCATTCCTGAAAAAGAATGAAATAATTTTATCAGCAGCCAATTTTTAAAAGTAGTACGCTTGTTCACCTATAATCCTGTAAAATATCCAGTATAAAATGCATGCTTAATTTAAAAACTTTTCAGGAAAACCGCATAGGCATATAGGCTACATTGCGTGTATAATTGATATACTAAGTGTCCAAAAATGGAAAATACTTGCTATATACAATATTTTAAAGTAAATCTGTTCATTATTATTGTTTTTGCAGTAGCAGCGGTTTCAAGAAAAAGAAAAAAAAAAAAAAAAAAGAGCCCTCGGCTTTATGGCATAAATACAAATGTTTGATGTGTGCGATTGCTTAATTCTAGTGTACACCAAGTTTTATGAGGTACAGTAGATTAAGACTCATTGGAAGAAAACCTTTGTAAATAGTAATAATTTTTTTTTTATATTTTGTAGATTGAATTTGGACCAAAGAGTCATCAAAATATAAAGCTATATGACATAGTTCAAGAATACTAAGAATGTATAGGTGTAACTCAGGGTTATCCTTACCGGCCTCCCATCTTCCCACCATATCCACCTCTGTCGCCTCCCCTTCCACGGCCTCTGTATCCGCCTCTGTCCCCTCCATACCCACCTCTTCCACCACGATCTGCAAAACATAAATGAAAAGATGCAATGGTACAATCAAAATGCGAACTACTTAAGTCCCCAACCACATATATATAGTTTGAGGCGCAAGCTTTTAAGCTTTAGTTTCAAAGGCAGTGTTCAATGAATAAATCCCTTGAAAAGCACACTGACCATCCTAAAAGTATCACAATAGTTTACTAACCACCACTTTGTCGAGAGTCCTCTGGTCTTGGTTCGCTGCACTGGTTGCATGAATCTCTTCTCGCAAAGTTGACGTTGCCGCAAGAGCTAAAATGATTTAAAAAAAAATTAAAAAAAAGTTATGAATCAGAACTCTGCAAACTAAAAGAAAAGTTACAAAATGAGCCGGTATACTTACGGATTAGGACAGAGCCAGTCTCCATTCTGTGGCCCACTGCTACCACCTCTATAAGAACCTCGACCACCACCGTAGCCACCACCTCTATGACCTGAACACGAAAAAGAATTGCATTACCAGACAGACGGCAAACTTTTATACAGAGATACCACAGTTACTACACCAATGCAAGCAGATGGAAATGCTGATCTCAACCACCATGTGTTTGTGTCAGACAATCCAGTTGAATACAAGTTTTAAAAGGAATGATATACGTTATTAAACTGCCCGTTACTTCTACTAGATTCTATCAAATCACCAAAGCAGCATAGAAAAAGATTAAATTGGCAAATTCAATTAGATGCTGGCCAGGATAATATGAACGGAGAACTATACAGATATTGTTCTTGTTTGGCTACATGTCTCAGCATATCCATTCCATGTGTAATAACACTTGGTACAAACATCAAATACTAGGTTTCCTTTACACCACTAAAGAAATAAAAACAAACCCCCACCATAGTTTGTTTATAATACCTATCAAAATGTAGTGTTATCTTCCATTTGAAAAGCAAGTTTCACAAACATTCTATAGCTGTTACAAACATTGCACTATTATCTCTGTCAGTCTAGTAAACAAGCATGTCAAGTTCTCATCATACAGCCCTGCGGTAAAAGATAGAAAGTCTCAGTCTTTGGAATCTATGGGGAAAAAGGACTTCAGAATTGCCATAAAGAATAAGCTTAGTGTGGTATTTGATCTGGGAAAGTCACAGAGTAGGATATGACTGCCTACAATGGCAACCTAGGTCCGTAGATAAACCATATGAAAAAACATGCTGTATTCAACAATTGTATTTAAAACTTTTTTTAATCACATAGAGAAAATCTATTTTTTTGTATGATCGTCAGCGACTCATGTGGCATACTTACCACCACCCCCTCGTCTTCCTGCACTTCCACTGCTTCCACTACTTCCACCACCCCTCATGAACTCTGGCCTCCGGGTGGCAAAGGACACTTTGATAACGGTGCCTTGAAATTCTTTTCCTAAGAGAAAAAACAAAAACACACAAGTGATAAAGATGTAGATGAACAAACATTGTTTATATTCCACCACTGTATGTCTGGCTCACTACAGTGAAGTATACACAACATAATCTAGTGCTAATTTACTTGTGAAAACAAAACACATGATCATCTTACCATCAAACCAATTAATAGCGGCCTTGGCCGAAGGAGGATCATCGAAGGACACTGTCGCTTCTCCTTTGGATTTGCCTGTTTCTTTGTCGGTGTAAAGATTTATCATTGGCTTGCCAGTCTTCTTATTGATCTAAAGGGTGATATACTTCCACATTAAGTTCTTGCAGCAACACATGGATGCACTAGTAATAAGGCTGCTAACTGCCAACCTAAACCAAATTAAACTTTTGCTACCACATATTCGCTAAAAAAAAAAAGCCAACGTTGCTAGCACAGTAAACGACACAGTATACAACGGCTGCCTAACTGCTTTTAGGACCTGTTTAAAGAGTGTTGGGCTCTAACAAAGTTAGCACATGAGACATGTCAGCATCTTTGCTAATATTTCCTACTAAAAGCCTTCAAAAATGGAACAATGCAATAATTCACCCAGATCTCACCTTTATTATACCAATCTGCTTGAAGTAGTCAGACACCTGATCAGGCGTTACATCCTCACTTAAACCCTGGACAAATATGGTGTTATTGTCAGAGTTGTCTTCAGTATCTATTTAAAAGAAAGAATTATAGGAAATTAGACAGATGTTGGCTAAGTGTTTTTCAGGGCAAGCTAAATGAATGGGCTTTTTGTGATTAGACAATTGCTACATTTTAATATACCCAATCTATGCATTTCTTTAGACAATGTAACATACTAAACACAAAATTAGTGGTTCTCACACACTTTACAAATGGGAAGAACTACGCTGTAGGCATTGTGCTATATGGAAAGTTTAAATGCAAGTTCTCACCCCCGTGATCTGGCTTGGTTCCATAATCTCTAGAGCCTGTAAAAGGGGAACAAAAGAGAAAACTAGGATGAGAAAAAATAAAATTTGATTTTGTGATCTAATAAAAATCTTTACTTCTAAACACTATCAGTGAATACTGAGGGTGCGCACATATAATGCAGGTGGAAAAGCTTAGCCACATCACTACAATATACAGCAGATTACCAAGGAGTTAATGGAACCCATTTCCCCCCCAGTTTATTCGAAAGGTTGAGAGTACAATACGTCATTTTAAAAACAGTTTCTTATTAGGGGTAGGTGCCGCCAAAACTCCCCACCTCAAAAAAGTAAGAGTATATATAGATGACCTAAGATTTTTAACCTCCAATCAGACAGCCACAATGAAACAGAAAACTGTAAATTTATGGATGTGCTCAAGAGTTCACGTTAGTTGCATACAACTGCTGGGAGGTTCACTAACTCCAGACTTTGTCAAGTTGCACCGAATAAGGCAGAGTTTGGTAACCAATGGGATCTAACCCATGAGGATGTGCGATGTGGATGCTGCCATTAGACGCGGCTCCTCCATACTCCGCAAGGACCTCTGTTGATTTTAAACAATCTTTGAGGAAGCGGGGTTCATCCATGAGAACATGACTCGCAGATAATCTCAACTCTGTGCCGTTACCCCCGTGTTCAAATCTAGAAATGATCCTTTCGAATGTATATTTACAGACAGATGTAGTAGAGCGTATTACTGGCCTGAACCAAGAAGCTGAGGAGTCCTGTTCAATGCGACAGGATATTCATGGAAACGGTCTAGGTTCTGGGCACTTACCACCAAAATTTTTGAAGCCACCTCGGTCGCCACCGCTGCGGAGGAAAAAGCGGAGACATGATTTTTTTGCCCTCTTCATCAATTAGGGCTGCTGAGCTCAGAGAAGGTGCTAAGACCAGTTTCATCTCCCTTGTGATAACCCCATTAAGAGAATATAGTCAACGCATCGATCCATTCCATGTCTTACTTAACTTACCCAACCTACAAACAAGAGCTTAGATGCTTTCAAAAACGGTTTTGGTCTGTAGTTAAAGTCCACCATTAAGCAAAAACGTAAACCGACACAAGCCTAAATTATATAGAGTTCTTTGCAGACCTTTAATCAGAATGCATATATTTCTATGCAATAAGTATCCCTTAGAACAGGGACCGACCTCTCCATCATAGGCTGGTAGTTTTACCTGCTTTTTAAAGCATTGTAATACATTTTGTAACGCGCCAGCAGAAAATGGGAAAGAGCGCTTAACATGATTGTCCTTTTCACAAAAGAAACATTAAACAGATCACATCTCTAAATACTACCATGCGGTATGTTAAAAACGTTAATGCTAGTAGCTTAACTCTCAATGAACTGCTGCCGGCTTTGCAGGTTTAAGATATTTTGCTCAAAAGTTAACCTCACAGAAGCAGCATTTGACAGGGCCAGCATTACCCGATTCATTTCTTACCCCGTAGTTCTCGGCTTTTTGTTTACCCTTTACATAGGCTCCCACGACACTCATCAATTCTATTGGAGATACCAATGGGGTGGACTAATCAATGTGCATATTTTATGTATAGGCTGTAGTGTATAGAACTATTAAAAGTATGATTTGGGAAGACACAGGAACGCCCAGGATACTTGCGGTAAAACAGCAGAACATAGCATGGGATTGTCAATTGGGAGCTATTACAACTATGGCTGAAATACAACACTAAGCATCCTCAGGCACAAGTGTATATCCTCTTAAGGGTAAACAATCTTAATGTCGCAGATATCCTATACTGACTAAAGTCACATACATACAAATTGAGAGATTGGTATGTGACTTTTCAATTTACCGTTACCGATTAATTTCAGATGAAACGTGGCATTTATCACCCTGACTTCTAACCTAGCGGGCTGGGAAGAGAAACTTGTAGAAACAGTTACAGAACGTCATACCTTAGAGATCTTCCAATAAGGTTCACATAGCCCACTTGCAAGATATTTCATGTTTTCTAGAGCCATTTCAGGCAACACTATACTATTTTTTCTGTGTTTTCTTGAGTTTCTACTTATAGTTACACAAGTAAACTGTACTACTGATGCAAAAGGATGCATTTTTTTTTCCTGGGTCCCAGTTGATTGAGCGCTGTTTGTAGATCCTGAAGGGTGTACTGCACCTGAAACAGGCATTGGCGTTTCTGTGCTAGCAATACCTTCTTCCATAGAGGTATGAACAACCTCCTGGAGCGCATTCAACAAGACAACACACTGGGGAATGTAGCCCTGCTTTCACTCTACGGCGGGCCACTGCAATTGTCATGTACTAACATGCCACGATTGGAAGAATGGTTCTCGGACACCGATAAGGAGCAACGTCTGTAAATCCTGTAAAGTTGTCCTATCTGAAGTGTTCCATTATATATTTCAGAAAACTTTATCATCAGAAAAAAAAAGGCTTGGTAATCAGTACTCTAGCTCTATATGTCTTTATTAAACCAAATACTTAGTAATAGAATTGGAATTGTTTTGACAATAGTTACATACATTTTCAGTAGTTTTAGCTAATTACATTAATAAATGCCTCAATGAGGGATGGGAAAACTTACATTTGAATCTAAAACAAACACAAAAACAGTGTTTTCCCTTTAAGGCAATTAGATACTTACCTTAACTCGGGTAGCAGGCACATACCACCATATCTGGGTTTTTGTCAAAAAAGCTAGACGTACACCTACACATTTTTATTAAGTGGCTATAACGGGGTATAGATGTAGATATCATGCACTATATGAAATGACAATGTGCTTTCTTTTGGGGATTGTTGCAGTTTAAGGCAGCAGAGAAACAAGAGCAGATTATGCTACACAAAAAAAATAAAAAATGTAAATGTGGCAGTTTCCTGGCATGCAAAGTAACTGCATATTTTTAAGAAGCGATTTGAGCAGTTATGTTAATACAGACTTGTTGAAACCTCGGCCAGGTTGACATTTTGCATTAATACCACAGACCAGAAAATGCACACGCTACAACAACATTAATGGCATGTCTTTTATTAAATATGAAGTTAAGCCACAGAATGTTCCTATACACACACACACACACAAACCACCCTTCCGTGGACTTCCATAATGTAAGCCAACAGCAGGTAAATGACGTTGGTTTACTAAACAGCCCCCCCCCCCGTTAGTGAATAAAGCACAATGTCACACAGAGACACAGGTCTTCTTTAAGTCCGCCTTGTATATGAAATGTATGTCCTGTGTTTAAATATACTCACACAAGCCATCTATAGATGTAAATATAATAAGGCTTACTTTCCAAAAGGGTGTTCTATTCTTATAGAATACAAGCTTTATATTGCCAATATTTGAGAAAATACCTGTTAAACAACAAAAGGTGAATGCATGCAGACAGGATTGAGTGCACATCATGTTGTGTATTTTACTACTACTTAGCGGTCTTATGGTATAAATATTTTGTGTGTGTGTTTCTGTGCTTTTGCTCATTCCTAATAAACCTCAAAATGCAAGGCTTGCAAGCGCACACAATGAATTTTGCGCACACAGGTATGCAATGCGTGGACTAGACAACAGTACCAGGCGGCTTAAACTTTGTAGGATTGCAGAGGGCAATAGTTTCAATAAAGTTTTCAACCCAGTGTGCACAGTAATATGAAGGCTAATAGAAACTCACCTCATGTCCCCAGGATTGCCTCTTCGGTCCATATCATAACCCCCACGCCCTCGACCACCTCCGTAACTCTGGGACCCGCCATAGCCTCTGCTACTATCACCATACCTGCCCGAGTCCTGCTTCTCTTCATCTATAAGAATAAAAACCTCATATTGTGGACAAGAGTCTTGTATAAATATGTAGAGTTATGCATGTTTTTAACATACAACTAAGATAGCACAAATGTGTGTATATATTATAAATATATCAATACACGTAAACATTAGCCTGGTACATATCTCACAGACGTATATAATTTTGATACCATCAGCATGTAGAACAGGAAATTTAACACACGTATATACTGTAATTATTCATGAACCACCTGGGAAAAAAAACACGTCATACTTATTTTATGCAAGATAAAATCGCAATATGGTTTTATTTTGGTAATAAAGGCAACAAAGAACCAATAAGTCATAAGTTGGAGCTATTCATGTTATACCTTGGGAGGAATGGCTATAGCCTTCTTTCCTTGATTGATAAGAATTCTGCTGTCCATAGCCAGACTGGTCAGAGGAGCCTTGCTGATACGGTTGGCCACTGTTACTGGAGTAAGAATCACTTGATGGCTTACTGCTGCTGTATCTGGTAAACAAAAAGTATTGTATTCAATGGGAATGGCAACGTCCCTGCAAACCGGAATACACTTTTTAAGATACATCACATGCTTGTATATTCATCGGCGGTCATTAACCTTACCCTCTGGAGGAGTCTGTGCTTTGCTGTCCATAGCCTCCATAAGACTGTTGATTTTCGTAGGTTGAGCTACTCTGTCCTTGAGAAGACTGTCCATAAACTAAAATCAGAGTAGAAGGAAGCGTAATAATCTCGCTTTTTTGTCTACTGTTCTGACTAGTATTTTTCCTTATTTGCCTTCTTTTCTCCACCAGAGCCAGAAAAGTGAACTGGTTCAGCAAGACGGTGGGCTTTTAATAAAGTAGAGCCCCAGTTCCTTTTGCAATACTGAGCGGCTTTGAACAATGCGACAAGCTCTAAGTATCAACTTTACTTTGATGTATTTGTGTGCTGCCCAGATACATTATAACATAACTTATCAAACAAATTCCCTCGGAATTGGAACTAATTGTGCTCGTTTTTAGTTTTTGGGGTTTTTTTGGCGTACAGAGGTAGGGTAGAAAACAGTCTGATTTCCAAAAAGGTATAAGGGTAGACATTTTCATAATGGGGATAATATGTAATGTGTTAGTATGCAGAACTTTAATTCCCTTTTACAACCAAGACAACAGATGCAGAACTTACCCACTTATGAAAACAATGAAGTGTCTCTGTGATAAAAAGTGCAGCACGGTATATAGTGTACGGAGTAAAATGGCCTAGAAAGTATTTTTGTGTCGCTCCAGATATTCTGACTCAGAGAAAAAAAGGTAAGCTAGAGTATTCACCTGGCTGACTTTGCCCATAGGCTTCATACGTGTTTCCATAGGCAGTTTCAGCTGTCTGTCCATACCCGGAGTAGTCCTAAATATACAATAGAGAGAACGTGTTATGTAACAGAATCCTAAGAGGTTACTCTATCAATTACAATAGGAAACGGCTGTGTAGGCTGGACTGGAGAAATATCTACAATCTAGGAGACAGAACGACCAAAGGGCACCGGTTTCACTGATTTTAGGGGAAATAAAATAAAAAGATACATACATACATAGAGATCAACACAAAATAGTACAATGTAAGGATTAACAGACCTAAGTCACCATTCATTCAAACATACATCTTGGTTTCAAAAAGGGCTAGCAGCGAGAAATTCTATATAACATTTAAAAAACAAAATTAATTAAACTACCTGTCTTCTGGGATTAGTCAAATCATGTCTAAGCACATTAATACATAGTTAAAATAACCAGATTTATAAGAACTCTAAACACAAATAATGTAAACAATTAATAGAGCATTAGAAATGTACAAAAAACACCTACTGGTATCGTTTGTCCTATGTTTTGGCCCCCTTCACCTCCATGATATCTAAAAATACAATAAGGCATTAAACAGAATTCCAGTACAGTACAAAAAGAAAACCTTTATAAAATTTTTTTTAAAAAAAACGAAACAAAAAAAATAGATATAGCAATGAAACCTACACTAAACAATGTTGTCTTTATAATACATATAGTTCGCTTTATAGCACAATAAATTACCTAAAAATCAGGTAAAAATGTAAACATACCTTTGCTGCTGTTGTCCACCGTAGTTTCCATAGCTGCCAGGATCTAAAAGTAAAACAAAGTAATTTCATGTTTTCTGAGACATTTAAAGCCAATTGTTTAAACCAGATGCATTGGATATTTCACTTAAGTAGCAGAATCCTTTTCACCCTCATTTCATTTTGTTAGGCTGATATTAAGCAAAGTACCACCAAAGCATGCATGTTACACTTGACTCAATCATTTAACGTCTTTCATTAGAGATCGCGAATCCATATAAAGCACTAAGAAACTTAAAGGTTGTGAGCTTCAAGTACCCGCAGTATATTTACGTCAAGGAATGGAAATGTACAGCCTTTTTTTTGCAGCGACATTAACAAACGTTAAGAATACTGAAATTTCATCATAGACAGGGTATATAAGTCAATATCACATATGTTGTATGATTTGAATCTCTAGGTTTCTTGCTTTTATAAGAAACCATATATGGTGGATTTTTTTTTTTATTTTAATACTGCTGGGTTTCCGTAACGTCCATTGAAAAAGGCACTCCAGGCACTGCATTTAAACCCAATTGACCCAAAGGGTTTCGAATGTCCTCTTCTCTTTCTTTACTATAAAAAAAGCACCAAATGTGGCACCTGAATACAGAACTCGCAGATCAATGGATTGAAGCGGTGATAATCTGTCGAATACAATTTTTTGTGTGCCTTAAATATACCCTTGAAGATACAATTGAAGTTTGGGCAACCGTTCTTAAAAAGGACATTATGGATATGGGGATAAGATACACAAATGTAGAGAGGGACAATAGCAGCCACTCTCAAACGTGAACAAAGGAACTCTTAACTTATAGCGGCAAAAACAGTCCTTTACAGTAAGAACAATAAAGATGTGGAATTCACTACCCACACACATTGTGCTACCAAAGTCAATAGATGAATTGGTGCATATGATGACTGGACCGTCCCTTTAAAGAACATAAGCAACGCTTACCCCTCTAGGACTGTGCTAACCCTAAACAATGTAACTTTACCTTCCGAGATCAATCGGACGTCACAACGGGCTAATCCTGCAATTATTTTAAGAGAAACCCATCATCGGTTCCAACATATAGAGCAGCCGGTTTAGGGAATGGGTTTAACCCCTTGTGTTCCACCAGCAGCGGTTTGCAGCCCATAAACAGAATGTTAGCCATATTTCACTGTTCCAAACTACATGGCCTACAATGCCTTAAATATATTGGCACACACAACGCATAGTCTAAAGCAATGGATAGGAACGTAAAAAAAAATATACGTTCGTTTTCCGTACATTATATAGTAAATCGTTATAAGCCCGAGCCTTTGGTTATTTTATTTTTACGTGTCCGTGTTACAGCCGGCCACCCGACCCTGGAGAAAAAGGCTTATATCGCTCGCTCCCTCTATTCTCCATTTTCCTGCGTCACCCCCCGCTACCGAGTAGGCCCCAGCTCTAGCGTGTGAGAGAACCTATAGAACTTAATATTAGGACACCGCCACCCTCGTCCACGATCCTAGTCCCTTGCGGTTACCTGAGGACATGATGGCGGCACAACGGTGAAACCGGCGTTAGAAAAATAATATGACCACCACGCGTCGGAAATAAGCGACAGGGTGCACGAGAGAGACGTAATCGACGGCGCGACGGAAGTTGTGTGAGCAGAGGAGGCTGATGCTAGTACGGGCAGGAAGCGGCGCGTGCTGGATTATGTCACTTACAGGAAACTGGAGACGCAGATAGAGAGGAGGAGGGGGGCACATTTAATGATGGAGGAAAATGAAAGTGCAAGCTTACAAGACAACCTAGGTTTCTTCTTTAGGCATGCTCAACGTTCCCAAAGGAGATACCTAAGCTTGCACTGTAATTCAACTCGCCCAATGTATCGGCTTGACTGTACTTGTCGCCCGAATTTCACCGTGTAACACAGTACTCCGCTCTACTTGTATCAACCTACATAATTACCGCGCTCGCAATGTACCGAAATAAAAATCCATAACGGCTAGTGGAAATATAGAACGAAGTTGAGGAGGAATTAAAAAAAAAAAAAATCCCAGTATTAGCAATTTAAAATAAGCCAACTCTTTGTAAACTCGCTATTTCTACTGCTTAGTATTGTTTTGATTGAAACTACAGTATCCTGGCACCTATTTCCATGCTTTTCGGGTGTGATCACATGAGAACGGTGGCACGCAAATAGAACGCGGAAGTGGGTGTGGAAGGAACTGCAGCTGTATGTTATGGAGGAGAGCAGCGACCAAAAAAGACCCTGGTGGAAGACGGCTTTGTCTTGGTTTCCGCGAATTCAGCTCCCCACTGGCTCAGCTCTTACCACCTTGCTGTGTCTAGCCGTTTCAGGCCCCGCCCTTGTAAGGGTGACCAAGGGCGATGAGGCGGGTGACAGATACGATTTAGAGGCCGGGGTGCTGGAAAGCATCGCAGGTACTGAGGGCGGAAGTCTGGGAATTTAGTTCAGAAGGCAGCCTGTTGATGCCCAAAGAGCTTCATATAGAACCTTATATGCTATAATAATACATTGTGTTCATGTCTTCTCTATTGCAAGCCCATCCTAAATCCAGATCCATATTTAATAAAGATTATCAGCTCATATAATGTGTTCTAATGCAATGTATACTCATAATTAAGTGTTTTGTCGCAAATTATAAGTTATAATAATGAATAGCTCTGTTTACATTTTACTTCCTACGTGATCTCTGTTCTGTGCTGAGTTTTCAGGTAAGTCATTGCGCTACGATTTGTCTTATAATCTGACTTGTTGTTCCAGTCTACAGGTTGATCACGTACGTTTACTACCACGATGATATGAGAGCCTTGGCATGCAGCTGCCTGACCATTTGGTATTTTGGTGGCGGCTTTGAAGAGAATGTTGGGACTGTAAAATTTTGCTTCCTCACGCCTCTGTTTGCAGTATGTATCGGGCTGATTTATCTTGCTGTTGTAGCCACGGGCCTGAGCCTGCCGGTGGGAGATGGGAGAGTCCAGGGCTTCACAGCTGTGGCCTTTTGTATGATGAGTGCCTTCAGCACCCGAACCAGAATCAGACGCCTTCCATTCTTTGGGTTCATGGTACCGGTCAGGGTGTTGCCATTTTTGTTCTTATTCCCTGCCCTGTTCATTCCCCACGCTCCTGTGTTCAGCAACATGTGCGGCATCCTGATTGGCGTGCTGTGTATCCTTTCATGCTATATTGATGTATGTAGAAAAAAATACTGCATCACGTATCCATCAAATCACCTGGTTATGCAGTTTGCTGCCACACATCTTGATGGGTATGACGGTAACTTTTTACAGCTTGACCCGGTCATATGTTTTATTATCGATGGACTATATAAGTAGTCCCTACTGTAGTGCAGGGGGTCTGCTGGTTGTATGCTTTATGATATAAAGGGGCATCATACAGAAATAGGGCAGGGATCACTGGGCTGTATATTTTTTTTTTATCAACATTAAAGAAGTGAATTTGATACCTCCTGGTTAACTGTAATAAAAAGCTGGAGTATGATGTTTCACACGGGTAGTCTGTACATCTGTACAACAATAGTTTGTAGGGAATGACATGGTCAGAGTTTTAAACCATATTATTTATCTTCTTAGTATCTTATTCAAAGTATACATCATGGTGGTCCTTGACTCCAGTTCAGATGGTCTTGGAGGCTGCTTTTGTCTGGATCTCCCAGAATCCTTTCTGTCTCGCTTGGAACAGATGCTACCATTCAGACTATTGAAACGCATCCCAGTTTTTAAATACATCCCTGCATCTACAGCTGAACGCAATTCTTCCCAAACAAGGAAGTAAGTGTTTCTGTATTTTCAATATATATTAATGCTATATTTGTACTTTTTTATCACCAAAAGAAAATAAGTGGTTAGTTGCGAACGTGTTATTGTAACAATCATTTTGAAGTCACAAACTTGCAGAGAAGCCTAACTGATCATGTGCTCACATTACTTTTAAAGGGATAAAAAATGTTTATTTACTAAAACAGGTACACTTTAGTAAGTAACTTCTGTATACAGTATATTTCAAACTTTGCAAGTAGCTTGACACCTGTACAGTACAGTTCCAAATAAATATTTGGTAGTAGAAGTTGAGCTGTTTGACAGTGATGGTGCTAAATACCTATGGTATTTTATATGATGGATTGATAGTGTTTTTTTTTCTTCTAGGATAAATCCACCCCCGGGATCATACCCTGTGCAGCAGTATTACACTCCTCCCCATGACCTCCCTAATAGCTACTCTCCATACCACCACATGAAGCCAGCTGGAAATGGCCAGCCTTATGGCCATCCTGCTGGATCTTCATCCTATCCAATAGGGATGGCTCCTGGGGCGTTTCATCAAACTACCCATGTCTGCTCAGGAGGACATAGTCATACACATACACCTACACCTTCACCGTCAGAATTAACACATGTTCAGACGCAATGATATGAACATTATCATGACTTCCCTGGTTGAGTCATCTAATCTGGTGGTAGACTGTAGACTGAGGAGATCTAGTACCAGCTTAAAATCAGACAGATATTACACAAGAGCCCTATCTTAAAGCAGACATGTGGGGTTTCTTTCTCTTCAGTGACTGTTTCTACCAAACTAAAACTGCGAACATTATACAGTTTGGTGATGCTGCCGAGTTAAATAATTTTACTTTTATGACCTATAATCTAGCTCTGACTTGGTATAAAGTTACACTTAACAGGCCTGTCATAACAGCAGTGTCAGATGAAATGCCACTTATAATGTTTCCATCTTAAACTTTTTTATACAATATATTTTTTCTCTCCCCACTATGATAATCTGTATCTCAGATTTTCTTGTATTAGCTAGTTCTGTCACAACAGGTAGTCAGTGACTCCTCTTTTCTTAGTAATAAGATGCAGCTTGCCTATTGACTCATGCTAGTAAACACGTGGGGCAAAAAAGCCACAAGGTGAAGGGTATACAGGAAATATGTGGATCAATTTCTCAGAGCCTTCCATGCATCCCTCTGCTTCCCGTAGCGACTGTGACATTGGCCTTGGGCAGGACCCCTGACCTTGCCCCAGGTACTCAGAAGCCCAGTTTCAATTCTGTTGGGAAATAATGGAAAGTCCAAATATTTATAATATTTTGCCATTAAATAGTATATATGGGCTGGGCTCTTATTATGTGATATAGACCATTTTCTGTTCTACCTACTCTTAAGTGGTTTGGGAAGACAGATCCAGAAGGGGAAGTGGTCTGTTTTGCAGAAGTGCTTTTGCGTGCATCTTTTGGTACCAAAGAGTCTTATTTAACCCCTTAATGACAATTGCCGGTCCTGGCACGGCACGGAAAAGCATGTGCTTTACGACAATTGACGTGCCAGGACCGGCACGTCTTTAAACGGGTGCAGAAAGCGATCTACTATCGCTTTCTGCACCCAAAAAGCGTTGCTGAATGCCTCGACCTCGAGGCATTCAGCAACGCCGCGATCGGCACGAAGGGGCCATCTCTGGCCCCTCCACGGGGCGTCAACATCCGCCATACTTTGTATGGCGGCGGACGCCCGTTTTAAAAGCGTTTAGGAGGCGATCGACGATCGCCTCCTAAACTTAAATGGTGTCGCTGGAATGCCTCGATCAGGAGGCATCCAGCGACACCAAACACTAACCTTTTGATGGGCTGTGACCGCTCCGGAGAGCGGTCACAGCCGCAGCTGCCGGCAATCTTCGCCATCAAGGAAGATGGCCGCCGTCCTGTAACAGGAACCACAAATTTTAAAAGTTCGCTAGATAGTCCAGACCATCTAGAGAACTTTGGCTCCACTTGCAGGTTGAATACAGGTACTGCATTCACCATGCAAGTCAATGGAGCCCAGCTTTCTAATCACAGTGTGATTAGTAAAAATAAATTAAAAAATAAAATAAAATTAATAATAATTAGAAAAAAATAGTAAAAAAACAGTAAAATGTAAAAATCATTTCCCACTGATGTCACTATCAGGGGAACCTCCAAGTTGAAAAAAAATGTTAATTTAAAAAAAAAATAAAAAAAAAAATATATATATATATATATATATATAAAAAATATATTTTTGTGAGCAAGTCCTAAAATTAGCATATTAGCTTAAAACAATTCTCGCATGGAAAGAGTTAAAATACTGGCATATTAAATGCCCGTGGGGTGTCTACTTTTAAAAAATGTATGATTTGATGGGGTAAATTGAATGGGCCAGGTTCAACAACGTCCCAATTAACACGGGGGGAAGGATGGCCACACATCTAATTTCCAATTAGAAAAATGCACACGTACCAAATGTGGCCTTTTAGTTCCCCCAAAAAATGACACACCCATGCATGTGGGGTATCACTGCACTCAGGAGATGTTGCTGAACACATTATGGGGTGTCGTGTGACAGCGGCATATACCAGGAGCTGTAAATTCATACATAAAGTAGGTGTGTGTGGGAAAAATACACACACAAAAATATTACTGCAAACTTTGAAAAAATGCTGGTGGTAAAATATGTGCATGCAAAGAGTTAAAATACCAGCATTTAAAATACCCTGTGGTGTCTAGTTTTGAAAAATATATGGTTTTGTTGGGCACACTGAAATGGCCCGGCTCAAAGATGTACCAAATAGGGCATGGGCAGTGGATCCCAAAGTTCAACATTGAAAAAAGCGCATGCCCCAAATGTGGCCCTTTTGCCCCAAAACAGCCAGGCAAAATCATTCATGTGAGGTATCACCGCGCTCAGGAGATGTTGCTGAACACATATTGGGGTGTTTTGTGATAGTGACATATACGAGAACATTTTAATTCATACCTGAATTAAAATGTGTGTGGAAAACCAAATGCAAAAAAATGACTACCACAAAGTTTGACAAAGACTGGTGGTAGATATGGTGCATGGAAAGAGTTAAAATACTAGCATTTGAAATACCCTGGGGTGTCTAGTTTTCAAAAATATATGGGTTTATTGGGCACACTGAAATGGCCCGGCTCAAAGATGTACCAAATAGGGCATGGGCAGTGGATCCCCAAATGCCAAAGTTCAACATTGAAAAATGCGCATGCCCCAAATGTGGCCCTTTTGCCCCCAAACAGCCAGGCAAAATCATTCATGTGGGGTATCGCTGCGCTCAGGAGATGTTGCTGAACACATATTGGGGTGTTTTGTGATAGTGACATAAACTAGAACATTTTAATTCATACCTGAAGTAAAATGTGTATGACAAAACAAATGCAAAAAAATGACTACCATAAAGTTTGACAAAGACTGGTGGTAGATATGGTGCATGGAAAGAGTTAAAATACTAGCATTTGGAATACCCTGGGCTGTCTAGTTTTCAAAAATATATGACTTGATGGGGTAAATTGCATTGGCCGGGTTCAAAGATACCCGAAATGGCACATGGGGGGAAGAATTACCAGATTTGGAAAAAATGGCTTTGAAATAGCAAAACGCTACCTGTACTTATTGCCCCATAATGGGTAGAAAAAAGCAAAAAAACATAAAAACATTGGGTATTTCTAAACTCAGGACAAATAGTAGAATCTATTTAGCAGGTTTTTTCATTACCTTTTATAGATGAGTAAAAGATTTTTCAACTAAAAGTTAGAAACAGTCATTTTTTTCTAAATTTTTCACCATATTTTATAATTTTTTTAATAGTAAATAATATGATACAATCAAAACAATGTCATCTAAAGAAAGCCCTTCTTGTCCTGAAAAAAACAATATCTAATGTGTGTGGGTTCAGTAAACGGGAAAGAAGAAAATTACAGCTAAACACAAGCAGCGCAGAAATGTTAAAAAGGCCATTGTCACAAAGGGTACAAAAAGTAAAATCAGCCTTTGTCTCGAAGGGGTTAATTTAGTTTCAGGTAATCATCTTTTTTTTGGGGAAAAAATCAGTTGGGTAAATAAAATAATGCATTTAGCTAGGCTAAAGTGGCTGTGCAAAAATAACGCTTAATATTTTAGATGTATGCTATTGGAGTGCCTTAACACCATCAGCTTAACACCTCCCAGTGAAATTCCTGGAGAGTATAGCTTTCTCCCCTAGTGTATAGATTTCCTTTTTGCCTCCCAAAGTGTGTATTTGTACATGTTATTTTCTAGTAGGGTGAACACATTGGGCGATTTCCCAGGAAAAAGTCCATATGTTGCTGACCAGAAGTTTGTGGAATGCACTTAGCGTCTGCCTTTGGTGAGTTTATGTATGCCACATACATCAGGTCAGCAACATGTGAAATGTATATATTGTGGAACTGATGAATGACGCGGTCACCCTATTGTGATCAATGCATTTAATGTGAATATATATATTTTTATTTTTTACGAAAAAAATGTATCTAATTTTGCATTTTCATCGTACTACTTGCTAAATAAACTTCTTTGTTTTGGGTAATAAATATGTTTCCAAGACCTTTCCCAACTAAATGAAACCATGTTTGTATTGATTACACCGATGCCCTTTTCACATTTTTCAAATGTTCTATATTTCACTATATTATACCTGACTGAAAAAGTAAAAAGAAATGTAAGAAAGCAAACTTGAGTGTGCTCTTTAAGATCGAGTAGAATTATGCCATTTGAGAGTGAGTTATAGCGCATGGATAGTTGGATTTTCATCTAACTCATGGTTGTGAATAAAATGTATGAACTTATGCAATACATCCAAATTGTTACATTATAAGAAATGATGTCATCAGCAGGATAGACGGCACAACAATAATATTGTATATAAAGTTTTAGTTCTTACGTGTAGGTTGTTTTCTCTGTGGCCGGTTGGAATGCGTCCAAATTGAATTACCGGTAATTTAAAGGGGTAAGTGAATAGGGATGTAAAGTTTGTAATCAGATTTCTGCCACCCACAGGTTAAATTTGAATTTTTTATTGTTCTCTAGGTTAATCTCTTATAACATTAAGTTTGAACTGGTAGGAACGTGAAAATAAATTCAGTCAGCGTTAAGTTGATTACATTTACTTACTTTTATTTTAAGACAAAAACACTAAAACAGGACCTTTGTAACAGCTACACAAGTTAACATGGATGATCAAAGTGTTTATATGATCCCGTTCATATTGAATTCTAAAACACAGTAAAACTACATATTTATTAGAACCCAAGGTTTTGTCCCACATTGTTCCACAGTGCAAAATAAACTTTTTTTTTTTTAAATATATACTACATCATAGCTGACCTTTAATGGTAAATCACAATTGTTTCCAAGGGGAAACACATCTGCTTCATGCACTTCACGTCAAGTGAGAATGTAGGACGTGATCCAGTCTGCGACAGGTCCGATACTAGTGTAGTTGAGACAAGGACTGCTCAAGCTGGTACTATTTTGCTGGAAAGATGAAATTCCATGAAGATAACCCCTGTTTTTCAAGTCTGTACATATCAATGAACTCCCCACACCCACCTGGAAAGCAAGAAGAAATGTCTGCTGAGGAATGGTATAGTAATCTAAACTTTAAACATGGTGCATTGCCCTTGTTCTTCAGTATTCTTATAAATAATTCATGACCCACAGGTGTCTTAGAGACTTTGTTTTCACAGTGCTGAATAAGAAAACAAGGTAAGGCAGATTATGCCTCTGAGCCTGTAGGGCATAAAGGCTACTGACACCCCACATGCACTAAAAAATCTGTAGGAATGCATAGGTGAAATTGGAAAGAGAGGGTTTATAAGTATGGAGCAGCGGGGTCATCACCCATCCCACAATTTGTCATTGTGGCCTCACCACCCTCTGCTGCTTTTTAAGAGGGGGGAAACTGAAATTTACAATAATCAACTGTTGCACAAGTGTGGCCCCCATCCCATTCAACCAAGTAGAGTATGGTTGTAGGTAATGTGAATTGACATCCACCATGTAAGGCCAGTCCCAAGTGAATCCATTAAGCATATTGGCAGCTTCTGGTAGAATGGTGCAGCCAGTGGTGTCCTAGATCTGACCAAGGGAATCGCACTAGCTTCTTGCACACGAGGGCACAGTCATTCTGAAACAGGAAAGGCTTTCTCCAAACAGGAAGCATACAAGTGTCTGTTGTTTTTTGTATGCTGTGGCATTAACATTACCCTAAGACCAAACCTTGACCCTTATCTCTCCTCCAACAAACTTTACAGTAGGTACTATTCATTCCGGGAGATAGCGTTCAAGAATCCGAATTTCTGCTCTAGACTCCGACTGATACTTGGCATTGGGCTTAGTGATCCTTGACTGTTCTTGGGCCCTTCGGTACTACCCATTCTGATGCCAATGCCTGTCTATAGAGATGGCTGCCTGTAGACTTGTTTTTAAACACCTGTTAGCGATATATGTGTGGAGGGATGTCCACATACTTTTGGTCATATTGTGTGTGTATGTATTTAGAATCGCAAGCCCTTGTGCAGTAGATCAATCAGTATTGCCTGCCAGAAAATGAGTAGCAGCTCTAAGAGAAAGAACAGTCTACAGAAAAAAAACTTCAGAGGAAAACACGGATTACTGTTTTAGCTGTTTAGAAAATATGTTTTTTTCTTCTTGAATCTAGTCACATAAACAGGCTATTTATATGAAAAAACACCAAAATAGGACCACCATATTATGTCAGATTTGGCAAAAGCTTAATTGTGGCTGGTTGGGATTTTTTAAAGGGTTAGTACAAAAATCTTATGGTCAGCTGATTTGTAAGCGTTCTAGGTATGACTATCAAGCTTTTGCCTATTCTCAACTGTACTTGTTTCAGCTGTGCTGTGTATTTTAGCACAGTGTCACTAGATGACACTATTACCAAGTGAATTGCGACCTGTATACAAATGAACTATTGGATAAAGGTGTGTGTCCTTTATTTATACGACTTCAGTGGAAGCCATGCAGCTTTTCGATTCAGAAATGCTTGCTTGCCTACCTCGGGACTGTGTTATGATGTCAGGCAGCTGTGCCAGTAGTTGTGCGTACAGATGCTTTGAGGTTTGGCAATTATACACCCCCTATCCATTCTCCTAGTTCGATAAAGACATGGATGAGTTTGGTGTGGAAGAACTTGACTGCCCCTCACCTCAACCCCATCGAACAGTTATTATTATTTATTCTTTTATATAGGGTTTCTAGTAGGAGCAGCGAGGGTGGCCTGGAGTAGTCGTCCACCGGAGCCCTTACTTCTAGGTCGGAGGTGGAGATTTTGGGAGTCATAGCTTAGTGTGACAGGGGGTGAAGAGAATGGTTCCAAACGTGGTGCGGCAGACTGTGTATGTTTCCTTTGTGGGGTTCCTGGGGGTTCATTTAAAATCTGAAGTGAAGGAAAAGGGGGAATTTATTTTCTGCCTCAGGAGTTGTTAGACCTGAATGAGGGTGATGAGAAAAATAGAAAAAGAAGAAGAAGAAGAAGAAGAAGGCGGAAGAAAAGAAGCACAGGTACTGAAGGATCCAGGAAACATTTGAGAACTGGCTCTGCATCTTTTGCATTCTGGTAAGCGTTATTGAAGAGAAGTCTCGGGATAAGTGCTCCTCATTGTTTTGTTATGTGGAAGGAATTTGGGAAGCGGAACTTCTTCGGCCTCTGGTAAAAAAGGTACCTACTGGCTGTTCAATGCTAGCGGGGAGCCTCATGCAAGTTCAAACATGAATGTTCAGTTTGCAGCGCAGATCATGGGCTGCAAGTTCGCTGATTTCAGACAATCTGCTTTCAGACAATCTGGGTCTAAGTTGGATAACGCCGGTGAGGCGTGATTTGATGCTGCTATTGCTAAGTCGCTACGGAAAGCATTCGTAACTTGAAGTCAATTGCAGACTTCCCCCAACTAGTGTAAATAATTGACTAAGGAAATTCTCCAGGGCCACATGGCAGGCCCTTATATCATGGGTCAGTTGGCAGGCTTCCGAGTTTTCCCTTTTCTGAGTGGTTACCAAGCGTGAAGCGGCCAATTACCGGCTCATCCACCATTTGTCTTATATGAAGGGGGGTCAGTTAATGAAGACACTGACAAAGACATCTGCTCAGTCTTTACAACCTAAATTTGGTTGTTTGTGTCTTTAGTTATCAAGGCAAACATAGCCCGTAAATCAAGGCTACATCTGTCACAATAAGCCAATGTTCTATATTCTAATATTTACTTTTTGTTAGTGAGTGCGTTAGCCCTCATCCAATAATGATTTCTAAATATAGCAAGTCATAGAACACAGATGAATATGTGTACATACTGCTTTCATATCAGGTTAAAAAACACTTGACACAAAGCGACAATTCATGTCTAGATAATAGAAAAAATATGCTCTGTAAAATTAGGGAGCAGAGCTATAATTGGTATTTAAATTCTGTAATATACCCCAAATAATATTTATTTATTAACAGAGATTCAGTCTAAAAGAATAGTAACACAAGTTATTAATACAACAGCAAAATATGATTGCTGATGCTTGATGGATTGCAGATGGAGTTGGCCTTGAGACACAAGGTTGTAGATAACATTATGGATGGCTTTAAAAGGCAAGGGCAGATGCTTAAATTAGTCATCGCCTTGGAACTTGGAACACATCTCTGGATTAAGTAAGTAATAAGGATAGCCTGGTGTCAAAGTCAAATTGTATTTACGGTACTTCTATGCAATAAGAGTGTACAAGGTGCAACCAGTTGTTCAATACACTATGAATCATCACTATAAGTGCATAATTAGAGATATGGTTGTGCAGAGTACAGAGTAATATACTATTCTATGTGAATGTGGGCAATGCATTGTTTGATCACAACAGAGAATTTGGCCAAACAAGACCTGTAATGTATTTACACCCATAAGAAATAGAGCAGCTGGTGTTTACCTGGATGTATGGAGTGTTAGAAAAAGTGGGATTGACATAAATCAGAGCATCCTGTGATTTACTGAGACAGTTTAGAGCTGACATCAATGTTCCAGCCATGTTCATTAATCCACCTATAGAGAGAACCACACAACATATAACACTGTTAGTATATTCAGTTTTTGAATCTATACATCATGTGACATATCTGGTACACAAACAATTTGATGTGAAATAGCCAACATATCAAGAAGCAGACTATGCGTTTGTTAATTTGTTTAACATGTAATTCCATGTTTGGCCATAGGGGTGAGATAATCAACTGCTCTTTACAAGGTATTCCAAACCGGTGTAAATCTTTTGCTCCCACTGCCTAGGCTATGGACTCTAGTTTAATGAGTATAGTGGTTGGCCAAGACTAATCAGTGTGCTTTGAACTTAAATGAGTCACAACATTTGCTTTTGCTTAACCCACATGAATGCCTCATATTTAATTAAAACATATGGACACACCTTCATCTCATTGTATTATGTAGAAATGCACATAGTGCTATAGTTCACTAATGTAAAGTCAGGGACTGCTATCTTACTAGTCTTTTAGGGTAATGTACCTGAAATCAAAGAAGACTATCTCCTGTTCACCAAATTGTCCAGAAAATTGTATATTGCAAGGACAGAATTCGAGATCACTGTAATAAACAGTTCAGATCAGGCCGTGATACTACAAACAATATTATTAGGCAATCTGGTACTTTCTGTTCCAGTTCATTTAATACAGTTTATTATATTCTAGTCTAAGAAACTCCCAACAGATTAGATATTAGATGTAAAACTACACTAATTAATTGGATGCTATTGTGACGATAAAGGTGTTTTTTGCACTGTTTGCTAAGATTTGAATGGCTTTTCACGATAGGGTAATATTTTTAATTGAAAAATAGAATTTGAAGGCAGAGAAGAATCATACGGCCAACGTAGTTTGCCTATTTTTCCTTATGTAAGGATTCAAAGCTCTGGTTGGTCTTTGCTGTATGCCTTTCCCCGCCACACGGCTCCCGAAGCTTGCAGAACACGTATTACCTGAACGTGTTTCCTGTTTGCCAATGTGCAAGCCACAAGTGGTGCTAATCAGAGACCACTGAGATGGCAGTGAGCTGCAGCTCTTCCTTAAACCATTCACGGGGAATGGTGTACCAGGTATGTCATGGGTAAAAAAAAATCCCATGTCACATTATGACAATCACGGGGACACTGCTGCTGCTGTCAGCTAAGAAGTCCGGGCAGACCAGCAACAGGGAGACATACACAAACTGTAACCTAACTCTAACACCTAACCGTACGTAACACTTTCACAATCCACTAATAGAACTGCACCACTACCCCTTCCGCTATCTCCTTACCTAACCGCTAGGTCTATTTTGTCTATAGTTGTTCGTTTACCTATTGGTGTGCTAGGTGGTTCTGAGACACTAAAAATGCATTTGGAAAATTAGCCCAAAACACCTAGTAAATTGCCCCAAAACCCAAGGAAGGAACTTCAGCAAAAACAATGCCATGTGTGTAAGAAAAAAATGCTGATATTAATCCTCATTATATGCAAGAAATCCTCATTAGGTAGAAGAAAAACATTAGTCTTTGCTTCCGTTATTCATTGGATAAGTAGCAGTCCACTTAGAGGGGTAAGTGGGGGTGTCTGAGTTTATATATATACAGTATATAGAATTATTATTTCAAAAGAAAGCCCTACTGAAAAAAAACCAATATACACTGAATGATAAATCACAGCTGAATAAAAACACAAAAATTGCTCTGGTTCTTTTCCGCAAATGTAGGAAAATAACACTGCTCCTTAAAGGGTTAAATCCAAAGTACTTTTATTTGCCTTTTTTTATTGGTGGATCTGTGGGTCACTAAACTGACTCTTTAACCAGCATAGAAAGCTCCATCACACCCTTGTCTGCTAGCAACGTTGGCAAATCTTCATGTCACTACTGCTTTGTTCTAGCTATTTCAAAATCTGTTATATAAACATTCAACTTGAAACATTATTTTAAATAAATAATTGTAATATTTACCAGAGGAAATATTTCCAGTTGTTATATTACACAACGAGCCCGCAATAGGGACTTCAACTGTTTGCGGAAGGCAGATGGGCCGAACCGACGTGCTAAACAAAACAGGAGTTGTAAGCAAAATCATGGCGATGTTGTTAGTGATAGGAGAAGCTGTGAAGTTGGGGTGCGGTATAATCTTTGCAACTTTCCACATTCTGTTTGAAGAGGAACCGTTTATACCAATGCTCACAGTCAGAATGGAGATATCCCTGAGACAGAGAATACAATGAAGACATTGAATAACAAATGTTAGCTAATATTACCATCGCCGTATACTTTATAAAGTTCTAGGTGGACTGTTAGCACTATATTGGGTACCCCTGTTGAATTGCTTGTCAACACAAATAGCTAATCAGCCAATCACATGGCAGCAACTCAATGCATTTAGACATGTAGACGTGGCCAAGATAACTTGCTGAAGCTCAAACCGAGCATCAGAAAGGGGAAGAAAAGGGAATTTAAGTGACTTTGAATGTGTATTTCAGAAACTGTTGATCTACTGGGATTTTCACGCACAACCATCTCTAGGGTTTACAGAGAATGGTCCGAAAAAGAGAAAATATCCAGTTAGCAGCAGTTGTGTGGACGAAAATGCCTTGTTGATGTCAGAGAAGAATGAGCAGACTGGTTTGAGATGACAGAAAGGCATCAGTAACTTAAATAACCACTCGTTACAACCAAGGTATGCAGAATACCATCTATGAACGCACAACACGTCGAACCTTGAAGCAGATGGGCTACAGCAGCAGCAGACCACACCGGGTGCTACTCCTGTCAGCTAAGAACAGGAAACTGAGGCTACAATTCGCACAGGCTCACCAAAATTGGACAATGGAAGACTGGAAAAACGTTGCCTGGTCTGGTGAGTCTCGATTCCAGCTGCTACATTCAGATGGCAGGGTCAGAATTTGGCGTAAACAACATAAAAGCATGAATCCATCCTGCCTTGTATCAACGGTTTAGGCTGGTGGTGTGGTGTAATGGTGTGAGGGCATTTTCTTGGCACACTTTGGGCCCTTTAGTACCAATTGAATGTTTCCAGAACCTTGTAGAAAGTACAAGTTCATGTTCTGAAGGCAAAAAGGGGTCCAACCCGGTACTAGCAAGGTGTACCTTATAAAGTGGCCAGTGAGTGTATATAAATAATTTCTATATTTTGTTTTTTTTTAGTGGTAATATACAGTGTTCACTCTCACCCTTGGTCATCATTATACAAATGTTGGCCATTATAAAAATTTTTTAAATGTGAATGTTTTGCATAAAAAAGAGAAAATGCATCACTAATTGTGACATTTCTATACAGAGTCCAGACAACATAAACTTTTACTAAGCTGTACTGATACTGACTTTCCATCTCTTCTTTGAGACACTGGATCTTTTGGGGGTGGGTGAGTGTGTTAATTATTCAGGCTCTTTGTTGCCATTGCACTGATCTTCCTCAGAACAATGTTTGTATATTTAATTGTCAATAAGATGTTGTTACCTCACCTTGCTCTAACCATAAAATGTAATGCAATACAGAATGAAAAGCTCAATAGGAAATGGACCCCTGAGTTATGATTTGGTTTCAAAAAAGGTCCCTTACACAGTAGTATATTGGTTATAAAGTGGTTATAAGATATCGCTGTCCCTTCAACAAAGGCACTTTTATCATCTGTAAGACTAAAGACATGGCGGATGTTATAAAATTGTGGTACCTACCTAGTGTTAGCACAGCTTGCAGAAGTGATCACCCACAATCCTGCCAGTAGACTACCCATGCAAATAGGGGTCTGGTTTTCTAGTATAACAGCCTGCCATGGCCATGTTTGTCCACTAGGTAGCGATACTGGGCATGGTGCTGCACCTTAAAGCAAAGGTTAAATGATCAAAAGCAACACATAACGTAATATATCTTAGGTCTTTGGCATTTAACAGAATACTGCCTATGAGTACAAACACCAAATTAATCATTTATGGTGAAACCTAGGACAACATCAATTAGAACAAGTGGCCAACTTATGAAGAGCATAAATGCTTATACTTGAAATTAGAAATTCAAGTTGCATATTAATTAATGACACAACTCCCTGGATTTATCTGGCAGGGATTATGACCTTCAAGGTTGTGACTGTGAAATATATTATTCCAGCTAACGAAACTATACTATTTGTGAGCTCTTTATAAATGCTAATGTGCTTACTACTTTTTAGCTTCCAGGTTTGTAAAAGGCTGTTGAAGTATCTTTGGGGGTGACCTCTCACAGACAGAAAAGTATCCATATACAGTATACAGTTGGGTCTGGATATATTTAGACCTATTTGGCCCTGTATGGCACCACAATGGATTAGAAATGAAACAACCGAGAAGGAATTGAAGTGCAGACTTTCAGCTTTAATTCAAGGGTTTAAACAAAAATATCGTATGAAACGTTTAGGAGTTGCAACCATTTTCATACACAGACCCGTTATTTCAGGGACTCAAATGTAATTGGACAAATCAACACAATCATAAGGAGCTAACGGTATCCCTCCTTTTGTATTTTGCATATAACGTTTCCTTATATCTGTGCTCTCATACCATATAATACATCCAATCTGAAAACAGAATGGCTTTAACTTGACTTTTAACCTTGGTGTGGAACCTATATTTGTGACTGCAGATCCTGTCATACTCTAAATAAATAACATGCTTGACGCAGTCAACACTTTCCCCAGGGCCGGCCCAAGGCAAAATGCCGCCTGGGGCGAATTTTAAAATGTCCCCCCCCCACTCCTTATCTACCCTTCCTCTCCCTCCGTCCCCCCCCCCCCCTTTCAGCAGTCCTGCGGCGAGTCTCCCTGTTTGGTCTCGGTGCCGGCTTGTAATGCTGAGTGCCGGAAATGAGGTAATCTTCCGGCACTCAGCATTACAAGCCGGCACCGAGACCAAACAGGGAGACTCGCCGCAGAGGAGAGAGGGGCACCGAGCGGGTACTGACAGCTTGGTAAGTGAATACCACTCAGGCGCCCCTTTCTCTCTCTTTCGCTTTAAAAAAAAAAAGGGCTTGGGGCAGCAAAGTGCCGCCCCTTCAAAAGTGCTGCCTGGAGCGGTTGCCCGACTCGGCTCCATTGTCGGGCCGGCCCTGACTTTCCCATAGAGTGAGATTTGGCCATGCTTCGTATTCCCTTCCTTCTTTCTCTTAGTTAATGGACACCACTAGGGTCACTGTAGTATTAACTGCAAACTAACCATCTGCCGGTTTGACCAATATGGCCAGTTTCTCATTGACTTACTGTATTTATCAATAGAGAAAAACACAAGTCGTGTTCAACATGCCTTATAAAACATCTCACATCTGAGGTAAAAACATAATTGAACCTAGCACTAAGGAAACTCATTGTGATATTATTTACTGATTATTTTCCATTTTTAAGTCATTCTTATTTATTATCTCCAGCTCGGGAATCTACCAAAGTCCCGGAGAAGGCATTATTGTACACTCATTTATTTATTTCATTTCCCACAATCCTTACTGAGAATTGTGTTGTACCTTAAAAGCTCAAGTAGGAAGATGTAACATGCCTCCTGGACTATAGTTACACTGCATGTGCTCCAGCGCTAGAGATAGTTATAGCAAATAACTTGGGCTGAAGCAACAATCTAAAAGGAGATGAAGCAGCAAGACAACAGCACCAACACAGTCCAAAATAAAGGGAAATATGTAAATTTAAAACTTTAGTGGGGACACACACACAAAAATGTTGAATAATTATTAGGATTGGTGCAGTTCCCTTTAATAAAAAGTAACAGTTTACAAACGTTGACAAATATATTAAAAACTGTGTTACCTCCCATCGCTACACTCTGAGCATCTAGGGATATATTAATGTTATCCAGGGGTCCGGTGAATTTTCGCAGGACTTCTGCTGCGGCGTCAACGTTGATTCCATAGCCAGAATTGCTAATATTAGAAAACAGCAACTGCACATAGATGGTAAATGGGGATGGGCTAAAAATAACAGAATTGTTAAACATACAAATTATTGATAAACCTTTAAAATAAACACCTTGGTGCTTACATTTTTGACTAATCAACTCTAATTACCAACATGCAGCTCTGCTCATGCAGCCAGGCTAGCTTTAAGAATCATGCTAGTCATGAACTGTAAATAGGACCGACATGTACAAGTACTATATATGTTACCTTATTGAAAAGACCGAAGAATTCTTATATAGGTCTTTTAGCAGGCTATTGTTGAATATGTTATTGAGCTGAAAAAAATAAAATGCTTTAATTACTTTTACAGTGTTTGGCTCTGACCTGAGCTTTTATTATATATATACAACAAAGTAATATATATTTATAAAAATTAGATATGTATTACATATTTTATTCACCAAATAAAACAATGATATGAATTCATCCGATAACCTGTATTAGGAATAAACAAGGACTAAACCTAGACACATAAAACATGGCTTTGGTGAGGTGCCATGAAGTGGTTCCAGTTTGGTGAGTACAAGAACAAGGAAACAGATGTTCAGGATGGAGTTCTGGCTATCCCAGACTTGGCATCCCGGATATGGTATTCTCTGGCAACTGCAGCATGCATGCTTTCTTTTCTTGAAGAGTCACCTCTTGTATTAAGCAATAGGTTATATAAGGCTTTCTCCACCCTTTTTGTAGGAGAAACTATTTTCTCATAATACATAGTGAGTACAGTAAATTGGAAATGCTGTAAACTTCTGCTTTTGGTAATTAAACCTCTCTGGTGGGGTTGGTGGATCTGGTCTGTCCCAGTGCCTGTTGGTATGGGACTCGCTTGGTCCATTCAAGACTGGATGGTGAAAGAGGGCACCTTTGTGATATAGATTTCAAAAAAGGGGCACTGAAAATTGAAGGGTTTTTTTTTGGTATCTTGATTGCATAAAGGCTGGAGGTTTGTTTTGCATCTAGCACAGTTTCAGGCATATTGCATACTGTGCTCTGTTTCCGAGCATTTTGTGAAGCTGCTCATTTCCTTCCTTCTCTGTGCAAATACTGGCAGCTGTGCCTCAACTCCATTGTAGTTTCCATGTAAAACTGCAAATTTATATTTGTGCACCTGTTGGATATCAAATGAGCCTACTTACTTTCACATATTTTTTGTGAAAGGAGAACAAAAGGTACATTTGAAATCACATCTCTATTTTCTAGCCCTTCTGCAATAAGAGACGTTTTTAAGAAAAAACTTCAACTTATGTATTTACTGAAATTACTCCGATGCCGACGCCCGAGATCCAAAATGTAAAGTAGTACTCAAGTCCAATTTTTATGTTAAACACATATTGGAGTGCAATTTGCATAGACTACAGCACATTAATGAACATTGATAAGGGTGGATCTTGACTGGTATGTCACATAAACTATTTTTTAAAGGAGATATAATGTAAAAGGGAGGTTAGACAGCGACTTACTAGTAGATATCTGAATATCATATCTTCATCTCTTTTTTTGTTAATATTTGCCCCAACCTGGGCTTGGGGTACATGCTGACAGATTGTTATAATAACATAATATAATGTTACACATGTTTAATTTCCATTTGTCTGATAATTGTTCAACAAGTGCTGTTGCCACTAGCACTCACCAATGATCATCTGTGGCCCTTGGCATATATAAGTACCTAGCCTTCTCCATCTATCTCTGGTAGCTACTCATTGACAGTGATAGTCCTGGAAAAAAAGACTACTAGATAAACCAGCCCTGAACATTGTGTGCATTAATAAAAACATGATAAATGAAACTTACAGCAGTTTGTATTCTTGAGGCTGCTGCCTGGAAACCAGCGGATGATGTATTGTCGTATTGGGAATGGTACGATTCATTTAAAAGCTGGAAGGATCCCATCAACACCTGGAACGTCTGGTTGCAGGGTACACAGTTATAAGACTCACCGCAGACACAGGCTGATCCAGAGAGAAGCGAGCTGGTCGGTGCATCGGCAGAGTCGGTTATTATTGCATTTACCACCTGGTTAGTGAAATTAGAGGTTCTCCCAAATCCATTAATGATGACAGGGAACTCTGGGCCAAAACATGCATTGTTAGACAATAAGATACAATGCTCTTGTATACAAACATATTGAATACCTCATTATTGTTTAGATGTTAACAGAGCTGCAACATATGAATTCACCTGTGCATCTCTAACTCCATTTTTATATGTTCAAGCTTCTTTCTGCATATTAATTAACTAATGTTTGCAATAAATTAAACATGATTGTCAAATACCCCTGCTAGACCTTTGGTACCAAATAAACAAAAAAGGAGTATGTCTACAGCTGCAAAAGATGCTGTCAGTGGGGTAAGTTTCTGAGGCGGAGGCAGAAATTTATTTTTGCCTTGGTAATGTAGACCTAGGGCAGCAGGTCTGGGGGGGCGTCAGTCTCCCTGCTGCAAAAAGTGGGGGGCCGATTACCTTTTCGGGTGACCAGGGCCCTTGGTCTGCTGCTCCTCAATGGGCTGGTTACATTTTTCTTTATGGAGGACAAAGCTGAGCTGGAACAGCTTTCATAGAATCATTAAGCAACTTGGCATATGATGTCATATTCTGGCACTCCGCAGTGCAGCCTGGCGGCCATTGATGCAGTGGCTGGTATCACTGCCTCCACGCTCGGGGCCCAGCTCATGTCATAGCTCCTACTGGGCTTTAACCCAGATTTTTTTGGAACCTAGCAAAGCCCCTGGTGTAAGCCCTTGTGTTATTTATCAGCTTCAAAATGAGGCCATTATAAGAAACTTTAATTACAATGACAAAGACAACCCACACCACTGTCTCAAAAAATATTTTGAGCTAACAGAACTCCTATTAGCCTCCTATTAGCTACACTGAAGGCTTAACAACTGAAAAAATAGAATGTTTTATTGTAAACTAGAATACTTGCAGGGGTCCCATTTATTTGCATTGTTGTAGTTTGTCTGCTGTACTTTAAAGATGGTACCAATATATATCATATATACTGATTTGTGGTTACGCAACACTTACATCTCACAGTATAATTAATCATATAGTGAAACTGTGAAATTCATGATTTAACACATGTTTAAGGGCAGTTGCTTAAGAACGTCACATCCTATTTTAGAATAAGTATTCACGGCTTACAGGTAGTAAAGGTGCAGCCCAATAATTACATTTGATGTGTTTCTTCACTTACTTAAGTGGTGCACGTGGAATCCAAGACTTTAATGTAATAAATCACTGTGTTGTGTGTTAAACATTAACGTGTTGGAAGTGCTGCAAAAAGCATATTGTGTGCTAGCTGATACCAGTGGGATGCAGGACTGGCTACATAGACTTATAGTACGTGTAGCCAGGAATGTCATCAGAGACATTTAAATGTAAAATACAGATAATTTATCTTGACAACAAGTGGACTCGGCGGTGTAGCCAACATAGAAAGGCTACTAAAGTTTCTAATTGTCATACTTGTAGTTCCATAGTTAGCCACCATGCTGTCTCGAATAACAAAAACTTTAGGCAGCATCCGGTCAATGTCTGGACCCTCTCAACATTCCCCTTATGCTTTTTATGCAGTAATTTAAAGTGAGTGAGACTGGATGGTAAACACTGAGGATGTTGGCTCAATCTCAAAGACCAAATATGAACTTATTAAGTAACAGGAGAAAGGTGAAGCTTTACTGTTAAAATATAAATTGTTTTATGGAAGATGTTTCTATGGTTATTGGGTTATTCACTATAGCTAATCCGCCTAAATGAAGCCGCTATTTCTTGCTCTCTCTCTAGCTTGGATGAGTACAGACAGTGAGCCATGCGTTATGACATCATACAACCATCAGAGTACTTTTGCACAGATGTTTTCTACTTGGTGCTTTGTGTGTGGTATTTTATTAGATCTAACAACTGTCCTCATTAATGAATAGTTTTAACAGAAATAATAAAACATTACTTCCCTAAAGCCATAATTTTATGCTGGAGTAGAAAGTACTAGTTGCTCGTACAGGGCTTGATAGTTTTGCTTCCAAATGTATGCACATATTGTTTTCACTCACCTAAAAATATCCTTACACATAAGAAAAGACCTGCTATTATCAAAAGGAAAATGAATCCACTTAGGCACCGAATACAGCAAGAGCAGCAGCTAGCACAGCACCCACCACGAGTCCCCATGGGCTGCAAAAGAACAAAATAAATATTAGGTTCACTGGTATACTTTTACAGCTTATATGGTCAGATAGAGGTGCTTTCCCACGTGTATCATATTACTTAATTAAATTGATAATACCTGAGGACAAAAACAGGAATTTGTGTGAATTAAAATAGTTATGACTTCCAAAAGCAATGTAGAAACAAAGATTTGTTTGATTACCAAGAGACCAAGAAATAGTGAGAGTGAACGTGAGGTTAAAAGGGAAATCATAGACGTAAACAATGCAGAAATAGAAAATGACACACAGTGAGACACAAACATAAACAAAGTTACATATAGGGTATTTAAAATGGGAATGCAGAAAAAAACGTGCTCAACGTTCAAAAAACATGATTACACTGATGAAACATGAAGTAAAACTCCCTTCCTTTGGAGAAACATATAAACAACATAGAAACATAAAGCAGTTCTCTCTACATCCATGGCAGTGCTTTATTTGTTTGGGTTCCCAGCAGAAATTATATTTGATGCAAGTTTTGACATGATTAGGAATCATGTCTAAGACATACAGGTAGGTCTGAAGAAAATAATTATGATTGTGTTTAATTATAAAAGTGTTAAATTTAGCAAAGCAGTTTATATACTAACACACACTCATGTTAACACCTTATACTAACACACACACATACTCTAACACCACACATTGACACACACTAACACTATACACTGACACACACACTCTAACCTTTTACAGTAACACACACACAAAGGTCAACACCAACCATTAACACGTACACACTCACAGCCAAACGGTAACACACACGCTTACACTATACAGGAACACACATTCACTCTATCACTATACAACTTCCACACACTCTCTGATGCCATGTGCATTACTTGAACCCGGTGGGCACCTTGGTTATCAGGTGCCTGGATCTCATGCACCCTTGTCAACCAGCTCAAACCCAGTGAGCTTCTGCTACAGAATGAGCTTGGCTGGCCCTGTATCACGCATATATATCTCTTTAATGTCTTTTCACATATTGAATTATAGAGGGCCAGCTCAACTCTTCTAGTTGTGGAAACTTGCCATTGTTGGCCCTACATAATGTATAGTGGATTCAATGAGTTGAGGCAATTACTCTCATCAGGGCCGGCCCTATAATGGGGCAGACTGGGGCAATTGCCCCAGGCGGCACTTTAGAAGGGGCGGCACTTTGCCGCCCCAAGCGCTTTTTTTTTTTTGAAGCGGAGGAGAGAGAGAGGGGCACCGAGTGGTTTTCGCTTACCCGCTCGGCGCCCCTCTCTCTCTCTCCTCTGCGGCGAGTCTCCCTGTTCGGTCCCGGTGCCGGCTTGTAATGCAGAGCGCCGGAAGTGACGTCAATTTCCGGCGCTCAGCATTACAAGCCGGCACCGTGGCAGAGCAGGGAGACTCGCCGCAGGACTGTTTAAAGGTAAGTACCGGGGGGGGGTCGTAGATTATGCCGTCGGCGAAGTTTAAAATGCCGCCCCCCCCCCCCCCGGCGTCGGCGGGGGGGCGGCGTTTTAAACTTCGCCCCAGGCGGCGTTAAGTCTTCGGCCGGCCCTGACTCTCATGCAAATTCCCATAGTAGTCCCCTTTTAAATTCATATACCTCTACGGTTACCCACCCACAGCATCCATCACGTTTGCCAGATGAAAGCATTTTAATTTATGAGGTTACCTTCTTATGCATTCGCTCTTGAATCCCATCCTTTTCATCTTTCGTCATTAAAGCCATGGTGATGTCAGCTTGATCTTGATCTCACAGCCAATAACACAATAATTCTACAATTTAAAAAAGAAGGATGAGGAGGAATGAGAAATTACATTAAGTTCCAATGTGTATCTTGGTCACATTAACCAATACATTTATTGTTTTTGTTCTCTCTCTGTGTAAGTGAATTGGAACAGGCAGTAGGGCTTTTAATATTATTTGGCTCTATGTATCTTCATTCCCCTTCCGTCTTTCCGTTACTATCAGTGCTATCTTGATTACTGGCTATTCATTACCCTAGAGCCCATTCAGAAACCAGGAAAAATCAATGTGGCACAGAAAATATGATGGGACAATAATCACCCATAAAAGTACCTTGGAACTTAACTTCAGTCAATTCCTTTGAAATACCAGGGGGAAAAAACTATTTCTGATGCCTGCAATTCTCACCCTCTGTGATGCCAGGTGCAATGCATCGCAGGCACCAGTCAAGGCCTGGCCCAATTCACAATATAAATTGCAGGCAATTTTTATGGCTCATTTTGCATATTACTTAAATATAAGTTTGTAAATACCGGTAGTCTATGTTTCCCAAATCTGCAAAGCATTTTCCATCAGCAAGTAAGTGCATGTAATATGAAACCGTACATTTTGACCTGTCTTCACAGCTAGTTATACAACAGTTTTTGTTGACCTTCCAGATATTACACAACTTGCTTGTGAAGCTCACCGTGCTCAATGAGATCGGAACATATCCAAGTTTTGGATTAGGTTTGGAACTAAAATGTAATCCTGTATTTAACAGGGTGGAAGGCAAAAGCAGCACTGAGAGGAGCAAAATAATGTACCTCCCCTTATAGTCATAATTCATAACCAGATGCTGATAAAAATGACATTTAGTAATGTTTATATTGATTTATTATCATGTCATATTCGGTAGAATGAAGAGGGAAGGAGGGCCCTGCTTAAAGAAGCTTACAATCTAGATTTGTGTTTTTGTTTTTGTTTAGTTACACATGTTCTTAAACCTTAAAAAAAAAAGGTTTGTCTATTCCTCTCACATAGTAAGGTCTATTTACAGCAGATGTGTAACTACGTTTTAGTGCTTCAGAAGAAGGGGCAATTGTCTTAGGCTGCCCATATGGCAACATTCACATTTCTGAATCATGTGACCATAGACTGCCACAATTCTAGTACAAAAACACTAAAGGGTGTGTAATGGATCTGGGTACCATGAATGGCTATATCCATTAAAGTTGGCTTTCTCCACTACTTCGACCACTGAACCTCTAGCTTATTATCTTCCACGCTACTGCCTTCCCCTCAAGGAACATCAGCCAAGACTAGATGCTTGAGTATAAAAATCATAGTAGTAACAGCAAAACACACACATAGTTCTCCATCAGGCCCTCCTTCGCACATGGCTCAGTATTTGCACTCAATAGACCTCAGCTAAGTAGGGGTTCGCTGCTGTAGTCTGTGGGGAAGATGGTATACAAGGACGGTTCCCTGACTTCTGGACGAAACCGTCTGGATATCAGATCTTAGTGCAAATACTGGCCATAGAGGTCTCTGACCTGATGGGGAGTAACACACCACACATAAAACCCCCTCCTAGAATGCAAGTACCCCAAATCTGTGTCCGAGCTCCATGGTCTTTAACATCTCTGGTAATTGGGGAAATGTGGCACTCTGTACTGGGGGGAAGAAGTAGTCCTTATGGACTCCTTGTACCAACTTCCCCAAGAACAGAACCCCTTCCAAGGCCATAGTCTGTAGGGAGGAGGTTAGCCATTAGGCCCCTCCAGGAGCCCAGGGCTGGAAGGCTTCCGTGACAGGGTGTAACACCCAGAAAAAGTGTTCATTTAGGACTGTGTCTGCATTGTAAAATACAAAAATTACTTTATATGAATTTCCTTTTCTGTGCATTAAAAGCGAACGATAGACTCATCTTAGAATGATTTGGCTGGGTTGTTAAATACACTGTACTCACCTGTACACACCACATTCTGTTCCTAGCAAAAGTACCCTGTACTAGGTCACCTGTATTCAGCACATGCAGGTGGATGGTTATTTGTTTATTGGGCAGCTCTAAGAACACATTTCAATAGCAGACAGTTTACCTGAACTTAACGAACAAAGGCTGCTGAGACAAAGTTGTTTATTTTGTGCAGGGTTCAAACCAATATATGATACCATTGAATATTAGGAATTAAAGCAGCATTCCAACCCTATTTGAATTTTGCTGCGTTCAAACCGGGGATGGTATTCCTTAATTATTGTTTTTCCCCTTATTTAACTCTTCCCCCAGCTAATGAAAGCTTCCTGCACATGCTCAGTAGCACTACCATTCTAGTCAAATCAATGGGTGCAGCAGCAGACAATCACATGTATGCTGGCTGAACACTGATGGTCATACCCCCAGATAACTCCATGCCCAGAGCAGGACACCTGTGTTGGAGTGGGTGGCAAGTGGTGGGTAGGAGTGGAGAAGTTGGTGGAGCAGGAGGCATGGCCACTCTCCTCTCTTACTCGAATAGCTACCTTGCAATGCTACCTAGCTGCACTTAGCTTCACCTCCCTGGGCCTGCCCGGGAGATAGGATTATCTCCCCAACTGGCGCATGCGCCACACTGCCTGCAAAAGCTACCTCGGACAGTAGGACAGTGCATGAAAATCTGCTGGAGGGTATGATGATGGTTAACCCCTCAATGACAAAGCCCGTACATGTACGCGCTCAAAATGCATTGTTTTCAATGGGTTTAGGGACCGCCCATTGTCCTTAAGGGGTTTATGAGCACACATTTGATTGGCTGCCAAGACTCCATTTAAGAGATAAAAAAGAGGTAGTGAAAAAAGAAAAGGAGTGAAAATGAAGAGGAAGAGTAAAATAGAAGATGCGTGAGGTGTGATATGCGATAGGTGTGATGGTTGGGTGTGATGGCTGGTAGGGTTGCCACCCAGCAAGTGGAAACTTTTAAGAAAGAAGAGAGAAACCATAAAGAAATAAGACAGAAGAAGAAGAATCAAGAGAGGAAACAGAGCTGTGGAAAAGGAGACAGGGATATGAAGTGGTTGGCGTAGAGGGTAGGGAGAGAGTGCAAGAGTGAGACTGTGAATAAAAGAGCATGAGAGTGTGAGTAAAAGGGAGTGAGAGCATGAGAAAACTGAGGATGACAGTTGTGCTGTAGGACTAGTCAATGTCTCACTCAGTATATAGTGATGGGAGTTATGAAGTACCACAATGAGCACCTAGTTCAGTATATGGTGATGCCATATATGCGGTACCACCATCAATGTCAGGCTCTGTATATGGTGGTGGAAGTTATGCTATACCACTGTCTGTGTCAAGGAGCTCAATTTCTTAGGGTCATGCTACATTTAGTGGCTTTGCCCCTTTTGTGGCTCCCCTCTCACCGACCCACAACTATGGCTGGTATTTTTCTGAGGAAAAGATAACAACCCTAGAAACAACACCTGAGAGGATTGCGACTAGGGAGCCTCCTCTTGCGGCTCTGCCAGATGGGCTGGCTGGTGAGATCAAAAGATCTCTCCTCACCAGCCCTTTCTCTGCAGAGGCAAGCAGGTAGCTTCTCGCGATACTTGCATTTGTGAGGAAGTCAGAGGGTCGGGGGTGACCTCTTGGCACTCAAACTCCAGAAAGATTGTGGAGCATGGCTGTGCAAGAGCCAGACTTAGAGGAATCCTGACTCAGAGGAGACCCGACACTCTGTGAGTGTAAGTAGATCGCTGTAAGTGTAATCTGGGTGCTGGGTAAATCCTGTGGATTTATCTAGGCTGTGTCTGTATGTAAACTGGGGGCTGCAAGTCCTTATGCGTGCGACCTGTGATCCATGCCTGCAGTTTAGGGTCTTCATGCATTATTTATTTGATCTATACCTTCAGTGTTGAGTTTGCATGTGATTTCTCAGTTGATCTGTACCTGTAAGGCTGGATGTGTCTATTCAGTCACTCTATACTTGCAGTGATATGTTTCCATGTGATATTTATTTAATCTATACCTGAACTACATGGGGGAAAAAAGATAGGTGTGGTACCGTGTAGGAGGAGACAAAGGGACTCTGGGGGGATGATGATGGGGGGGGAAACTCCATTTCAGGTCACTCGCCAGACCTACAGCATTCATGTCCTATGTGATCGGCATGGTATTGTGCTCCCGACATTGGCCTTTCCGTGCAGCATTATTATAACATCTCATGAGGAGTCACACTATGGCAGGAAGGAGGGAAGAGCACACTGTCTCCTCCTAATCTCCAGAGACAGTGCAGCAAGTAATTTGTTTTTTTGTAGAGGGAGTGCATGATGGGGAGCTTGGGGGGGCTTACCCAGGGTCCAATCAACATGAAAAAAACCTCATAACAACTGTCAAGCATGGTGGTGGAGGGATGATGATTTGGGCTTGTTTTGCAGTCACAGGACCTGGGAACCGTCCAGTCATCAGGTGGACCATGAATTCCTCTATATTCTTAATTGAAATGTAAGGCAATCAGTCCGACAGGTAAAGCTTACTGAAATTGGGTCATGCAACAGGACAATGTTCCCAAGCACACCAACAAATCTGAAACAGAATGGCTAAAAAAGAAAAGAACCAAGGCGTTGCATTGGCCCAGTCCAAGTCCAGACCTCAACCCAATTGAAATTTTGTGGTGGGACCTTAAGAGAGCTGTGCATAAACAATTGCCCGCAAACCTCAATGAACTGACGCAATGAACATTGTAAAGAAGAGTGGGCTAAAATCCCTCCACGATGATGTGTGAGACTGATAATGTCATACTGAAAACCATAGGTGGTTTTCATAGGTGATTGAAGCTATTCAATCAAAAGGTGTACTTAGGTTTTTCACACATGGCTTCTCCATTTGGGTTTTATTTTTGTTAAATAAATAAAAACAAATTAACAAAAATATATATTTAGATGGGGATATACAGTATACATATAAAACAGATTTCATTATTCAGTATTAGAGGACATATATCCAACTAACTATCTTAGTGATCCATACAAACAGCTAGCCAAAAAGAGAAGTGCATTCTATAGTATGGGAAGGGTACAGTGCTATTTATCATATCATATACAACTTTGAGACACATATTTGGTCAAAATATCGTCTCACATACAACACTTTTTATTTATTTATTTAAATATACCGGTATATATTAAAATTAATTACTAGTATAAATGATTTTCAGGTGGCAAATTTAGGAGACATTTTAAAAAATCTTTCTTGTTCAAAACACACATTATACAAATGAATTTAATAGAATAACAATAAATGGGACATATTAAGGATCCAGTTATGGTATACATTCCAACGAAAAACCCTACTATGATAGACACCTTGCTATATGTGTATAAGGAAGGAAAACTCAAACATAAAATCTTTAAACTCTTAAAATTAGAGCAAAATCTTTACATCAGAGCAGCAAAGGGGCATCTGCTCACCTGCCCCCTTACCAGCCCTTTTGCATTCTGAGTTTACGCATGGTGAGTTGTAGCTGTGCTACCTCACCACTTACTGAGGTGAGTTTAAATTATATCTGCAAGCTGATGGCGCATATATACGAGTTAAAAATAAAACTTTACTCATATGTTTGGTAGCAAATTGAGTAGCACAAAGTATAGGTCAAATGCCTTCCTCAATGTCACTTTTCAATGGCAGGTGGACCGTAATCTTGGAAAACAGTCTCCATTTCTTACAATTGAGAATGTTTACTACTCACATAGATTCAGCTTCTTTGGCGTTCTCTGGTCACTCCCGTACTGAACGCGAAATGGCTTCTCCTCTGCAGACACAGGGCTCCATCCTCCTCTTCTGCAGCTTTGGTGTGGTTTCTTTATTTCTCCCTGAGGAAATGATGCTGAAGAGACAGAGCGCATAGAGGGGCAGTGATCAGAGCAATATGTATAGGAGCACCTGTCATGACCACTGTTTGCTGATTCTTTCAGGACTGTATTATATTTCACAATCCATTGATGCACTGGACCTGTTTTTAAGATCTCTTATTTACTATACTTTTTATTTATCTGTAGTGATCCTCTACGTCAATGTCATAGAAAGGATATATTTTTATTTATTTAAAGGAGCTGTCACATTTCCAAAATTATACATTCTAGAGTTCTATACACTGAATAAACCCATAATATAATGGTTTCTGTAGATTACAATAAACAATATATACCTATTGTGACAAACCCTGTTAGGTGCGGGCCATAAATATCACTTTTAGGGATCTTAATAAGGCTCAGGAACACCAATTTGCAGTAAACTGTGTGATTTAATTTCAAGTGGACAAATCAAATACCCCAAAACAAAATCATAAAAGAAAGCCTAGCTCCCAATTGGAGCACTGTCTGGCTACACTTCGCTAGCCCAGACTGACCAGCCTAACTACTCATTTCACTTCCCTGCCAGACCCAGCTAAGCCAGACTCTGGAAACCATCCCCACACAGTACACACAGGACCAGACAGGTTTGCCACACTCAGGATCTTCTTCAAGGCCTCTCCTTGGCCTGGGAGCACAGAGGGAACTTCCTCTCCCCTCATCAGTCTCTCTGATTGTCAGGCTCCAAGGGGTTTTAATGCTCAGCATCTGTACCTGATGTAGCCTTCATTAAAGTCCTGGACTTGATCCTGCAAACCCAGCTTGGGCATCCAGTCTGCAAAATACTCACAGAACATCTTCCTGGGCATACCTGGGAACTTCTTCGCTCCAGCTAGCCGGAGCCTTCCCTTGCGGGACGTGGCCAAGACTGCCCACTGACGTCGGCGGGCGGTCCCGCTGATGTCGGTGGGTGATCCCACTGCTGTTGTCGGTGGGGGGTCCTGGGGAACACCATGTGTTTAAAGGTCAAATGGGCGGGGAGCAGGGCGTGTCAAGACGCCGCTCCTGCCACCCGGAGGATTCAGGTTTTGACCCGGAGAAGCGGTGTATGTCCCTGGGGCTGTATAGTGTCACATTATTTATGTAAATACATACTCACCAACATTTCCTTTCTGGATCCCTGGACAAAGGGTGTGGGGCCATGTACTCTTCAGCATTGAGCTCTGGGCTACCCAGTACATATAGTGGGTAGTTTGGAACTCATTTACAAGCATTAAGGCTGACACACATAGTTGAAATTCAATGCTACCTGTGCATAGTGTAATGCATTATGTATAGGCAGTATTTGTATGCCGAGACAAAGTGAATTTGATGGGACAGAATCCAAAAAAACAGGACTGTCCTTTTTCTACACAGGGCTTCATCAAAATTAGGAAATAACTTGATGGCACATTAAACTGAGTGGCACATCCTGTTCATGAGGGCCCACTACTGCAAAGCTTAGACCCATTATTTAATGAGTAAAACATCAGAGTAAATAGGCTATTGAAATGCTTTAAAAAAAAACCACAATTTCCATCATTTTATTATAAGTTTCAACAAACTTTATAATTATAGTATGCATACCTGGCAACGCTCCAGTATAGGCCATAAAGAGATCTCTCTCTTCTGATGAAGTGGCTTTGTGAAGGGGCAGGACTAGCTGTGCATAGGGTGGGCCTAGCCAGTCTTTAGTGGGTGGGAAGTAGGGAAAGTGATAGGGGATTAGGTAGGATGTGGGCGGGGAGTGGGCATGACCAAACACTGCCTAGAGAAAAAAGATACTGACCCAGAGACACAGGGAAGTAGAGCTTTACATAGAGACTCTAAGTCAAATTGACTTTGGAAACATAATTCCTTTAGAGTACTGTCAGGCCTTGTCTTAAACCGGGTTCACTCTGGATTATGTGCAGTCTTTCTATCTATCTGCCACAGCACTTCATGTGCTGCAGCCTTCTTTCAGCACTAGTTAAGATACATCCAGCTGTTGCTGGCCTGCTGCACTTGTGGTAACACATCTGCTGGTCATCATCATAAGCACAATCGCCTGCTCTCTCTTTGGACAGTATATAAACCTGCCTGAACCAAGACTTTTTGCTTAGTTGTTCTAATGCTTCTATACTTCGGTGATCGCTGAGCAGCAGGGAACTGGTGTTTACTTTTAAAAATGTTTATGTATCTTTAGGGAAAGGTTTAACGTTAATATCATATTAGCATTAAATAGACGTTAGAATATTCAGGTAATTAGTAAAATCCACTTGGGCCAATTTACCTGCTAAGCTAATGATTTCCACAGCAGAACAGACTTTGCCTCCCGCACATCCACCCTCTCCAAGGCCAGTTAAAAAGCTACATCGTCTATGAAAACAGAAGCTAGGAAACCTCAGGAGTGCTGTGAGCCACGGAGTCATTTGGTGGTAACTAAATTGAAGCTCTCTCCTCTGAGCGGAGAGTATGAAGACTACCGCCAAACATATTACTGGTTCTGAACATAAGGAAAAAAGGTTACATTTGTATACTTCTTTAAGGACGCTTACAACATTGCACATTAACGCCCTCCCAAGTTACTTTAGCGCACCTTTCCTAGTCCCTCTCCTGCAAAACTTATACTAGTGTGGCTGGTCCATCCCTAACAATGGCACGTTTTCCTTTTATCTCTTGTGTAATACACCTAGCCTGTTTGAGCAGGGCCCTCCTCAATGCTACATAAAACAATAAATAATAATAATATATACACATTACTCAAAAACTATTTTTCAGCACACCAAAGTGGCTTCCTATTCTTTGGCAGAACCAGAAGAGTTGTTAAAAGAACATAACTTGAAGAGTGAATACATAATAAACTAGGGCTGCAACAACAAATCGATACAATTGATAATAATCCATAATGACAATCGTTGTCAACGATTTTCATTATCGATTAGTTGAATCGATTTTATCAAATATAAGATGAGGGTTTTTTCAGAGTAAATACTCTGAAAACTACCCCTCATCTTATAACACTAAGATCCAGATCCCCCGCAGCGCTGCAGGGGACCTGGATCCTCCTCTCTGGCAGCCGGGGGGCGTCTGTGCGATGTATGAGGAAAAGAGTTTCCTCATACAGTGCTACCGTCAATGTCTGGCTCAGTGTATAATGGTGGGAGTTACACTGTACCATATTTTACCAAGATTTTTTTTCTAGTTGACATACAGTTAAAAATTTGTGAAATAAGTATTCTTGCCAACATTATTTTTTTTGGGGGGGGCACATACAAGATCCGCCCCGGGTGCCAAATACTCTAGGTACGCCCCTGGATACGACCCATGCAGGGTTTTTCAGATACCACTTCAATTGTTACCATTTAATCTCCTGAAAGCTGAAACCTGTCTCAATGCAGCAAAACTTGCATTATCTAATCAGTTTCATGTCCTGAACTTGTTATCTCCCATTCCACCCTTACAAGGAATGTCTAAACCACAGTAGGGGCAACATAATGACAAATTAAGGGTGTTTCTACTACATGTATGTTAATTATTGTAGTAAACGCCATTGCACCGGTTTATTCCATGAGAAAAGGGACAAATATGCTTTCAGATTAGAATACTGGAATTGTACACAGCGGTAACAATAATATTTTTAACTCTAGTTACATTTATTTGGGGGGGGACACTTTTACTTTAATGTAAACCCATTTAAAACCATTTTTCCCTTCTTTAGCTCATACTGTACATGTGTGATCTCAGATATCCCTGGACAATTGCCTATACTTGCCTTATACGTTTATGTATATTAATCCTCTCTGAACAACCGTGTACCTTACGCAAAGAAGGCGAGGTCTTAAGGAAACCAAACAATAAAAAGCAGCTAATACTAATCCTATTACCATGCATGAAGTAATCCTAATTAAGGTGGCATGAACATAAAGAGTGTTTCTGCAAATTTTAGCCAATAAGTTTAATTGGGCAGTTGCGGAGATAACATTCTGGTAAGTGAGCTGCTTTCATATGAATATTTTTTAGACCCTCTAGACTAGTTTGCCGTAACATGAATACTCAATACATGTATATTTCTTTAAATAGCACAAAATATATGTGATGAAATCTACTGTGTAAATCGTTTAATGGTGTTTGTGCTAATTAAAGTTTTTTTTTATTTTGGCGTCAAAATATATTACGTGAATATTATTTTCTGGAACATTTTGCACTGTAGCTTAAAAAAGGCACTTTAGAGGAATGCACAAATACAACACAATGCACCTTTTTTTATGTAAATTTAAATTTAAACTAATTCAACAGGGGGGTCATTTGTGTTCACTCACTTTGCATTTTGTTAAACGATAAAAATAACCTATTAACATATTAACATATTTTACATAACGTTCTTACTTTACAGCAATTGGTATCACCCGATGCCCGGGACATCAAGTTCCGGGCACCGGGTAGGTGTTTTTTTTTTTTATTTAACCGTTTGCATAAACTTTAAGGGTGCGGCCTATAATTGAGCCAATACGGTATATACAGTATTTATGTGTATATATTTATATATATATATACCCTATTGGCTTGAATATAGGCCTCACCTGATTATAAGCCGCACCCTCAAAGTTTGGTGCTATTTTAAAGAAAAATGTATTTTAAAGAAAAAATACACATTAGTGGATTGGTAATACACAGGAATACATGTATTTTAACATTTTTGGTATCTATTATGCAGTTAGTCAGCATAGGTTATATACAAACAAAATTTGGAAAACCAATAGCCATTTTAAGGTCCCCCCTTAATTCATAATGCACCTTACTTATAGATATGCCACTCTGGCCCCCTAGAAATGCCACTCCGCTCCCCTGAAATGCCACTCTGCTCCCTAGAAATGACCCCCCCCCGACTTACCAATGCAACCCCAGACTCCCTGGTGTCTAGCGGGGCTTCTATGGTGGAGCACCAGAAGATTATGTGTCTCCGGTGCTCCACCATAGAAGCCCTGGCGGAAGTGCTGGCAGCGGAGGTTGTCTAAGCGCATCGCACAGACGTCCACCTGCTGCTGGAGAGTAGGATTGTGGTCTTCTGCCCTGCATGTTGGGGGGGGTGAAAGCTATTACAGTCTCTTCCTAACTTCTTCCTAATCTGTTTTTTGTGTGGGTTTTTTTGGTGTTGGAGTGATTGTATGCCAGGGAGTGGGGGGCCCAAGCAAGCCATTGCCCAGGTTCCAATTAATATTAAAGGCGGCCCTGGCGGGAGGAGAAATTGATATTAGTCATCAAAGTGAATTTCTTACAATGGTGGCTGATTTATCCCAAGTCAATTGTGGTGAAGTTGTCTATGATACATTGTTTGCAGGGTCTTTGACAGGCTTGGAAGGGTCCCTCAAGAAGATCATTATTGTATGCTTTGTACGTCCTAATAGGGGAGCTGTGGTGAGGCACATTGAGCTAGATTACTGCGACTTGGGCTTGTTTGAGGAAGATTTTGTTCACCTTGTTGGATATATGGCTTTTTTGGTATCCAGGCCGGGCTGGAGCAGGCCTGGCAGGTGTGGAGGAGCCTATGATGTGCAAAGGGGTTGCTCATATAGGCTGTGGTGGGGGAGAAAGGGGGGCTGCTTCTACCAGCCCAGATGCACCGGCTAATGAGTAAGGTGGTGGGTTCCCTTGGGTGGTGTCAATCATGGTTGGAAACGCCAGTATGTTTTATGAACCATTACAAAAGGACAAGTACTTTTAGTGCAGTCACTCATGTATTGGTCGGAAGTTAAACTATGCCAATCGAACGATATTTGGTCAGTGCTGACATCCTGACCGGCTGGCGTTGAGATGTTACAATTGTTGTTTATGTTCTTATCTTGTTTATAAACAACCCAACGCTCCCTCTGAGGTCTTTACTTCAGGAAATGACAAACTTGACGAGTCCCCATCATGTTTTGAGGTATAGTGTCCATTTATGGTCATTTCAAATGCTGGGAGGTACATTGTAAGATTTTATGTTTGGTTCTTGAATCAGTTTTTTTATATTATATTTACAATTTTGTATAAAGGGAATTGAACTGGACCTCCTTACAATAAAATGTGATATCCTAGCCAATTGCTTTGTGTGGAGTATATTAACTTAAATGGCCTTTTTTTTCTGGTTCTGCTCCAGTAATGCTTGGCTCTTGCCAATACATGCAAAATATTTGAATTCAGTGAGAAGTATTAATTCATGTTAGTATAAGGCACATGAGAAGAGGAGGTGAAACAAGTTTAACTTGTGCTGCGGTTTTCAACTGCGAGGGAAAGTGAGTTCATACACTACCTGGCAAAGGAACTGGCAAACCCGTATGGCTAATCTGTGGCCCTCACATACTTGCAGATAATGTGGGCTAACGTCGCTAACATCAGCGAGTACGCATTCAGATAAAACAGGGGCATAGCTGAGTTCACAGCTTTATCGAACTGTTGAACCTTTAGCCTCACAAAACCTCAGTAAACAGCTATGAAATAGGACATGCTGAACAAACATTCGAGATATTCAGCATTTAAAGTCCTGATATGGGCATGTAGAATCTTTGCCAGTTTAATGATGTTAAGTCATGCTGACACAAGTGCCTTCTAAGCCATTTTTTACGTTTTAGTGAAAATATGTGAAAACAGTGAAATAAAGTGAAAAATGTATTCTGTCTGCCACATGGCCTCAGACAATAGTCATAAGGTTCTCATTGTGGAGAATAATCACACCCAAAGTAATTGTCTTCCTGATATAAAACAAGCAGTTTGGACCACGATTCTGCTTTCTAAATATGGAACAACCTGTGTCACAGTTTTTTTATTCAAGTAATATTAAAAAAAAAAACCAATTACAACTTTTAATCTGAATACCCCAAGCATGTTAGTAAAAAATGGCCACTGAGGAGTTAAAAGTACTATAACAATGTAACCTCTCGACCACTACTGCTATCCATGGCTAGATATTCAAAACAGTATTAGGGCAGAAGCATCTTAGGTCAGTGATTATAAAGGTACGAGCTAAAAGAAACTCCTATGAACCCAATATGTTGGTATCAAAGGTATGGGTTGGGAAGGGAGGTAGGAAAGTGTATTGCACTCGCTCCTTTTTCCACAAAATGAAAAAGAAATTCCCAACACGGATTTCACCAACAACCTTTAGCTTTGTCAGGGATAAGACAAGTAATGTTTGTCTTGCTAGATCTCATGATGGGATCCCTCCATCTGTTAGTTTCCAACATTTGCAGTCGGTAGTGAATGGCTTTATGTGGTAGAAGCTCTGGGTTAACAACCACTATAAAACCACAGGTCGCCTTCTGGGATTAAATCTATTAAATATATCAGCGGCAGAAACTATTCTGCTCCTATTTCCTAAAATGGGAGCATTTGTTGATAAAAATCAGCATTATAATTTTTGACTGAGTAATATTTTGCTGCAGAGTTGCTTGAAGCAAAACACAACTAACATTTGTTTTCACTAATACCAGAGTTTACTTCTGGGATTAGAGAACACACCCTAAACTAATCTATCCCCCATTTATTTGTAAAGACAGCAAATTCAAATAACATTATCATGTATGCATTGATTTCTTTTTCAACTATAGTTTATAAAAATAATAATGGTGAGGCTGTAGTTTGTTCTAGTGCCCTAGTAGGAGTATATCTCCAGTGAGCCTCCAGCATGCACCTTCTTGCTAATATAGGAAGGAGCACAATGGTGTGGCACCCTCTATCAGCTCAATACCCTAGGCAACTGCCTAGTTAGCTGGTATGGTAGAGCCACCACTGACAGTCTACCCAGTGCCTATGGCGGTCTTTAATATTAAAGGTGTACTTTGTTTTTCACACATGACTTCTCCATTTATTTTTGTTGAATGAATCATGACATGGTGTAATATTGAGGTTGTATTTACATTATTATTAGACCTGCTAAGGAACAGATGATTGTTATTATGTCCTGATATGTAAGCCCACATATATTCTTACACTGTACTACATAGTGATGGCATGTGGCAGCCCAACAGAAAGTAACAAAGCAGTTAAACTACTTGTCGGTGACATTCATTTATATTACCGTATTTGCTCGAATATCAGACAAGGTTTTTTTCAAATGCATTGAAAAATACCCCTTGTCTTATATTCAAGGTTGTCTTATAGTCAGACCTAAAATAGAGCTCTGACTACAAGACTAAGATCCAGATCCCCTGCAGCACTGCAGGGGACCTGGATCCTCCTCTCTGGCAGCCGGTGAACGTCCACGTGATGCACGCAGACAACCTATGCTGCTACCCGGCACTTCCGCTGGGGTTTCTATGACGGAGCGCCGGCATGACATGACCTTCCAGTGCTTAGTCATAGAAGACCCAGGGGGTATAAAGCATATCTGGGGGCAGAGTGACAAATAGGGGGTATAAAGCATATCTGGAGCAGAGTGGCAAATAGGGGGGGTATAAGGCAAATCTGGGGGGCAGAGTGGCATAATAGGGGTATAAGGCATATCTTGAAGGCAGAGTGGCATATAGGGGGTATAAGGCATATCTGGGGGCAGATGTGCATAAAGGGCAGGTTGGCAAATAAAAGGAAATAAAAACAAGAAATGCATTGTTCTCAATCATAGTTTTTATTAAATATGAAAAAAGTTTACATGTGAATAATTATCTACTAGTAAAACTTTTTTCATATAGTGTTTTATATTCAGGCTTTTTCTTCTAAATTAATATTCAAATTTTGGGGGGTTGTCTTATAATCAGACTGAGTGATGCAAACTGAAGTAAAGTTTCCTCACACTAATATCCAGCAATCATATGAAATACTTATCTAAATTACGACCGAACATGACCTAAGAACATGTATGAACTATGGTCAGAACAGCTAGATTTCAGTAGTCACGTGAGCACTGCACTGACTCGCTAAGGCATCTCCATTAACTTCCTAAGGTGTTTAGAGGAAGCAATACAATTTTATTACATGAAGATTTCACATGAATCATGGTCAGCTTCCACTCATTTACAGTGTGATGAAAAAAAAAAAAAGAATTGCAGATGAGCTTTCATGGACTTCCACTCCCAGAACGATGATGTGGTGTTGTAGTCCACAAAAGCAGGTATACTAGATGTGCGAAAAGGATGTCATACTTATGTAAATACTTATGACATCATAAGTAAGGCACAGCCCCTTTTAAGGGAGCTCAGTGATTAGAGAGATTAGAGACCTCTATTCTAGCCCATTGAGCAGCGTGATTGGAACTATTTTGCCATTTTTGCTCATATGTTTGTTCAGTCACGATTCTTATTTTTATGTTTATTGTTTCCAGGTTTTTTACTGTTGTTTCTAAGACAGATAGGCCTGGTTTTCAGTGCCATTTTATAATTGTAGTCCATTATCTAGTATTAGTAGTATATATAAATAAAATTAATGTATTTTTTTACAGGAGGCAGGTTCTACCTTTTTTTGTCATTCTTTGCTTAATATGTTTTACCTTTAAACTCTTTATCTACTGTAGATCCCATTGGAGTCTTTCAAATACCTCATAGAACAATCTCAAAACTAGATGGTACCCATATCTGGGAACCCCCAGGGTTTAAAATGCCTCATATCGATCAGAGGAGCCTAATTATTTTTCATTTTGTGTCTTTCTAAAATATTTTTTGAAGGACAGAAACTCTCTTGCATTACCTGCAATCAGCCAGCAGGGTTATAAAAAGACCTCAGCTGGGATATTTTACTCTTCTCACTTGCAGTTTCTTTGTATTGTCAACCAAGAACGTACTATTACATCTTGGTTGTTGGGAACGCTTTACACAGAACATACTAGTATGTCTTAAGCAGGTTCTTGCCGGTTCGTGCGAACCGATTCTTAAAAAATGTAGGGTTCGCCAAACGGTTTCTTAATTACCCTATTATATGCTGCACTTTCCCCCTGAGTCTGTGTGAGACTGCCTGAGTCGGTGTGTATGTGAGACTGCCTGAGTCGGCGTGTATGTGAGACTGCCTGAGTCGGTGTGTATGTGTGACTGCCTGAGTCTGTGTGTGTGTGAGACTGCCTGAGTCTCTGTGTGTGTGTGACGCGTCAAGCTAGTTGTTATGCTTTGCAACCGCTTCAATAGTTGTCTTGGTCAGTACACCCATACACTCTATTAACGATTTTAGAATGTGTAATAATACACAAACTATTTAATTAAACATTCCATGGGCAGTTTCCATTGGAACAAAATCAGTACGAAGAAGAATCACGCCCTTCCCACCCTCACCTCTGCCCAACTTCTATCATTGCGTCACTAACCCACCCAATCGGTGAGCTCGCCCAATGGCACGCGGCGCGGGTGGGCGTGTCCAACCAGAATTGGATCATACCAAAGGCATATGAGATCTACAGGGGAGGCCACATTGGATCGCTTTTCTTTATGAACACGCATAATACTGAGTTTGGCGCGGCTTTGACTTGGGAGAAAAACCACACCGAAACATTAATAATAGTTAAATTTGTGTACACCTTTCAACGGTGCTAAGGATACTGTTGGCTTCTAGAAGCAAATGCCAGTCCACCCCCGTTTCTTGCAGCAGCAGGACAATTGGTAGCGACCCTCCGTCAGCTGACGTGCTTCTAGTCTCAAGCCGTGGGGCTGCTGTGGTCATTGTTCTTTCTTGGTGTCGATTGGCTGTGCAACTTAAGAACTGGTGAGTTAACGGGCGCAGGCGTTAGCGGAGTGAATTTCGTACCGGAGTTATATATCGTTCCCTGTTCACGCACTCTGTTACGTGTTGCCAAGGAAATCTGTACCGGTCTCCTGGCCTCCGCAAGGTCCTAAAGCCTTCCTGCCGAGTAGTGAGAAACAAGCATGTAAGCGCTTGTCAGTGCACCGCTCCTCGGAGCTGCTTCCGGCCTGTCAGAGTGCCCGGTATTTCTTGCGCTTCTCCTGTTATGGGTCTAAAAATCTGGATAGGAATGTTTGTCTTACGTGGCGCCTTGTTGTCTGTTCTAGAAGCGAGATGTTATATGTAAATAAATAGAATGTTGGCTTTTTATCATAAAGTGAGACCTAGAATCATAGAACTTTATGGCAAATCAACCATTTGGCCCATCTAGTCTGCCCATTTTTTCCTGATTTACGACTTAGCCCTTAATCAATCCTTGGTCTTGTCTTAGATTCAGGACGACCATATGCCTATCCAATGCATGTTTAAATTGTTATTCTCTGCCACCTCTTATGCAAGGCTGTTCCATTTATCCACCACTCTTTCAGTGAAGTAAAACTTACATTGCAACTAAAAGTGTAGCCTTAGTGTCCATGGTGACTTGTCATTGATTGATTTGGCCTTGGCAATCACACAGCATGCTCCGTGTTCATTGAAGTGCCATATCGTGAGTATTGCTTAATGCAGTTGTGCAGCTGTTAAGATTTATACAATGTGCTTTAACTCTGCCACCTTTCCTTTGCTGTCATTATGCACACTGTTATATTAGCCGGTGCCGCGGTTATGTATTGCATAGTTATGCAATGTACGCCTGTGTTATGCCATGGTCTATGTGGCATCAGGTTATGCGATATCAGGTGGTGTACTGCAGGTCATATAGGGCTAAATTGTACCCAATCTGAAGATTTAGCGTTTTATGCTGATTTAAGAAATATACAGCATTTTCTTTCTAAAATAACCCTTTCTAATTTGAATTATTTCAGATATTCTATTCTTTTTGCTCTTTTTAAGAGCATGTATGTGGACAGCATCTGACACCCTGTGTAGGCCATGGACTTGTGATACTTTGATTTTACATCACCTGTTATCAGATAAACCAGTTTCACCCTTTCGCTCCATAATGTACAGGTTTTACAGGTCAAGTGACCTTTGCACCTGTAATTCCCCTTCCAGTGCTAGCAAACACTTGACTGGAGTAATACGCCTGACGCTGGCACTCTTAGGTCGTTTAGTCCTTCATGAAGAACATCCACATATAATCAGCACTGATAGGAGGATGGTCCACAAATGTATATGTGACGTTAAAACGATACATCATTCCGGCCAAGAACTGCCCTTGTGCCTCTGTATAAGGTCTTTCTTTCACACGCTGGCACTAGGGTCTCGAAGGGAATGATCTGAGGAGCCTCATGTTGCCCAGTACCTCTGCTACTGTGGTGGTAAGGGCTGGAAGCCAAGATGTGACCTCCCACTGCGTCTACTTCTGATTCATTGTCATTTGCTGTCCCTACGTTTCATCTTGGTTTCTTAAGCTTTCGACTTGATGCCACTGAAGCCCTTTGAGGGTAGTAGGCAGAGGTCCCACACACACCATCCATGCTCGACTCTTTCTAGGAAGTCAGATGCTTTCCAGTGTAAATTTACAGCTCTGTTGCCGTGCGAGTACTCCTTGTGTAAAGGCTGGTGTGCCTTGTAAGGAAGTTGCTTGCGTGACGACTTTTACGTTTTACTGCATGTTCTAAGCCTACAATTTTACTTATCTTTATTCTTTGGACTAAGCAGTAGCTTTAGCTGACTTTTCGTAGGACAGCCAAGGTCAGGTTTTTTGTTTTTTTCTTTCTAGATTGCCCCTGTTGACATGTTTCTGAACTCGGTAGATACTAAAGGTCTTTGCTGTATGAATGTAATATGATCTCATACACGTCTGGCCGATACACAAGTCAGTGTGGCCGTATACCTTTTGGTATGCGCAAAGATGTGTTGTAGCTCTTTAGTGTGTTTTATTATTTTATGCAGTTGTTTGTTGACAAACTAAAACATTGTTTATAATCTCCTGACTAACCAGTTTGTGCCCCGTATGATATCACTAAGCAGGGTTCAAACTTGCCTGACTGCATCCTGTATGCGAATATAGCATGGCTTGATGAACCCTGGTCGCCATGGAGACTATGAAGCGCTCCCTGGTACCTGGGAAGCTGTCCCCTGCTTAGTTACAAGGGGTGCTGAGGAGGGTGGCACCGGCATGCGGCATCCAGGCACCTGTAATATGTGATCAAGAGAGGCAGCAGTGTTTGGGGACGGGCACACGTGTGCTAATCTGTAAGATTATTGCATATTTATGAGCACTAACACATTCATCCGTACACCATATGCAAGAGTTTAAATAAGTCCAGGTACATGCCCCAAAAAATATTTATTAGCATGAATATGGTTTTATATGAAACGGTGAAAAAAAAAAAATGTAATCAATGAGAGGTACACAAAAAGAGGAATAGCGGTTAAACATCCAAGCTTTATGGTGTAAAATACCTCTTGTCACGAAGAGGTTAAGCGGTGCAGCACTGAAGGACATGTTTTAAGTGGTATTGCTCCAATAAATATCATTTAACTGCAGACACGGGGTAATATATTAAAAAAAAATTAACGTAATTGGGGAAGAAGAAAAGTCTGGCTCCTTCATTTTTTTGCTGGCTTGTAGGTCCACACCAAATTTGACCCCTAGAATATATACCGGTAGTATTTGATCACGTGACAGTTATCCGCTGCAGAAAATAGTCACCTTCTTCACGATAACGGGCCATGTGTCGGGAACGAATGTCTAAGCGCTTGCACTTATGCTCCTCGGTCAGCTGCTAAGGCACCCACCTGGCACACACTTGAGGCTGGAATCAGGGCATAAACAGATCCAACTCTCACATTCCGCTTTCCTGCAACGTCTTCAACGGAGCTTGAAGATGAATTTGTGCTCCCGGCACACCTTCTGCCCACAAGAAGCATTTGACAGAACACTAACTCTTTGGTGCAGTTTGTAGATTTGACAGCCAACTTTACCCCAGGGTGAAAAGTCTTATACTAAACTGCAAGGGCAGCCGGCTTGCCGACAGAACTAGTCTCATGAAACGATGAGATACGACCAATTGCTACTACTTCTGTCTCCACCGCTTCTGACGAAAATATAAAAGTGCATAAACTTGAACGGCCCTCGTACATGTAAGTTGAAGGCTTTGCTGGTATGGAAGTAGAAAAGGCGTTCTTTTAGAAGAACTTCAATATTCGATTTTTTTTTTTTTTTTTTATTTTTTTATTTTTTTTTAAAACACACTTTGAGATCATTAACGTTTTTGTAGAAAGTTAATTCTAGTTTCACTTCGTATCTTATAGTGTTGGCTATAAGCAATGTTTTTGGTGGCAGACGATAAACATTCATTGGTAATTACAGCCATTAGAGGATTTGCGTAATGATGTTTTGCTAAATGTTACCTAACCTGGACAACTGGCAATGCCAAGAATACCTGCCCAAAAACTGATTATATAATAATAATAATAATAATAGGTCTGGAAAATTCCGTGCATCCCTAGAACCCCCAAATCATCTAAACTTGATGCACTTCTTGATAAAGATATGATTTTTCATCACACCCTGACTTTAAGAAATCTAAAAATTTAATGAAAGAGGACAAAATAGACTAATCAAGTGATACAGAGCACCAGGCGGAGAGGCCTGAGCTTTGTGTTCGTTTGGTTTCTCTTGGTCTGCCAATTTTAGCTCATTTTCATCACCCATCAACACAGGTAACAAAATAAAAATGTAGCTTATTCATGATGACAAAGAAGGGGGTGATTGGGGGATACTTCGTTTGGCCAAGGTTAAGGACTTGTGGAACCACCGGATGTAAAGCACAAGTACTTATCTATATAGTAAAAGGTACTGGAGAAAGTTTGGAGGGGTGTGATTTGTGTCATAGTTTTGTTACCTGCGTTGATGGCTGCCTTTATTACATCATAGAAATGGTGGGTTCACCATTACGAGCCCAAAAACAAGCGGCAGTGGAAGCATCCATCATGATGATGATGATGTGAAATCAGTGGCTACGTGTAAAACCAAAATTTTTATTTTGCTGATGGCATTAAAAAGTGGGTACGACGTTGTGAGAATTGCATTGCAAAGGAAAGGTGATTATGTAGAAAAGCGATGTCATTTGTCTTTGCAATGTTCGCATGTCGATTGTATTTTTAGTTTGAGAGCTTTGCGTCCCTGAGCGTTTTTTTTCTAGTGCTTGCCAATTCTCTTTGGCTAAACACAGAAGGCATGCTCAGTCACCTCAAAGACAGGGTTACAACGTGTACTCATTAACACAGGGATGGTTTCCAACGTGTGAGCCTACTGGGTAATAGGTGAATTGGCTAAAACTGGTGTAAGCGTAAGGAGATGGGGAGTCTTCAGCAGTTATGAAATTGTGCTCAATGTTGGGTGTGTTAAGGTACAGGCACCTATGTTAATTTGTACCTCTTGGTTTGTTCTTGTTAACACCCTGTCTCCGAAGCCAAAGGGTGTTATCACATGGGTATGTTGCCTTATATAAGCGTGTGCATTATATACCATGCAGTCGAGTTAGTTAGCTTTGAAGATTAAGCAGCCTGCCGTTCTGAGACACCTTGGTAGCTTATTTGGTTTTTATAGCACCCAGTCGTTACCATGACACAGTCTGTGCTTATGGAGTGGCTTCGATCGAGCAGAGGTAACAGGCTTTTTGTTAAGATGCTGTCTTTCTGTAGCATTGATACGTCTTGTAGGTAGGGGCTGTTGGACGGATGCAACTTGTTACGTGATGGCCAAGTATTTTGTAGTTAGGTTTTGCTTAATAGCGACCTGAGTTGTCGCCTTTTTGCGCTTGTAAGATTCACGTATCTTGAAAATATTAACTGGGTCATATCTATAAAGGGTGAAAGAACCACGGCTATTATGTATTTATCCCTTTGCACTAGAATTGCACTTTATAAATGTGAATCGTTTCATCCTAACAGATCCGCAATAAAGATATTACTATTATATCTTGTCTTGGTGCAGTTACAGCCTTTTCTGACCGAGCAAACTATTGTAAACATGTCCTTGTTTTAGCTTTGTACAGACAATATTATTGAGCTTTGCCCATGAAGATTTCAGTACATTACTAGAGAGAGCTATGCTCTCCTCCTCACTTATCACCTCTTCGTTTTCCCGCCTTCAAGATTTCACTCGGGCTGCCCCCTAACTCTACTTCCACCGAACCTTCAGCATTCACCCTCCCTCCCAACATTCAAGAAACTTCTCAAAACCCACTTCTTCAGAGAAGCCGCACCATCTTAGCTGCTAGAACATCCTTGTCATTGATACAACCACCACACTACCTCTCACCCTTTCTCTATGCCTTGTTTGTCACCCCAGTCCCTCAAGATTGTAAGCTTGCAAGCAGGGCTCTCTCCACCAAATGTATCGGTTTGTTTGTCTGCCGATTCTCTTGTCTTGTCATACCCCTTGAATATATGTATTGTATTAAGCGCTGCGTAGATTGTTTGCGGTATATAAATAAAAGATGATAATTACAAAGATCATGGGGGTCGTAGGTCAACAAATAGTTATCTATCGGCCACTCCTGATATAAGGCATAGTTTTAAGCATAGGGTTACTCTTGCCTGGGTGCAGTATTTTATTTAGTGCACCCCACCCCTAAACACGCACATATGTACTAACACACGAACTCGCTCTGACACCAAACGCTAACTTTAATGCCAAATGCGCATACATACACACTCCCTCTCCCAGAGACTGCTAAACCCCAGCTCACGTCTGACACACACCATCCGCTTTTATGTGCATATATATACACACACACATTCTCTCCCCCCCCCCTTTACCTCTCATCCTCTCACCACCTCCTTCTCTCCCTCTTCTTTTTATTACTTTTTTTCCCCCCTTTCTTCTCCATCAATAGTACAGCTTCCCTCCTCCCCTTACCTTTATACAAAACGCTTTTATTTTTAGTGAAGCTCACACGCTCTGTACAAGCTGCCGCTGCTACCATGGGGTTATGTGACCCTTCTGGGCGCCTCTGTTACAGGTATGCCTGGGTGCTGTGCGCTTAACATGCCCCAAAAGCACCGGTTCATCTTATTAATATGGCTTGGACATAGAAGGAACTGTCTATAATATCAAAGAAAGATAAAACCTACACTGTTTAGAGGATTAGATAAGAAATCATCTTGGAAGTAACTCATTCACACTGTGTGCAAGGCTTTGACGTGGGGCATGTGAAATATTTCAAGAAAAGGCATATTTTATGCGAGTTTAAAGGTATTGGCTATCCCCCATAAATTTGCACCAAAAGCTTTTCTGTAATTGACAACTTGAATTTATACCCTGCAATGGAATCATTGGCATTTATTCCAAGGTCATCTGGAATACTACTTGGAATGCCCCTATTCCGTCTGCTAAAGATGAATCCGATACCAAGACCATAAATCCGGGTACCCTAAACCAGTGTTTCTTAGTCTGTGGAATATTTCGTACCTAGTTTAACTCCAACCGTTACAGATATTTCCACTATGAGTGCACTGTAAAAGTTGTATATGTTGGTATGTTAGGTGTCCTTGGTTGATGAAAAACATGCCGTTATCAAGTATTCAGTCTATAAATAAATGAATGATTCCAGCAATTGAGGAAACTGCCTCAGCAGACCCCTTCGATAAAGATTAGAGTACTTCCTATGTTAATACGTTTCACGGAGGTAACATCACAAAGTGCTGCCGGTAGTGAGGTATTGTGTATCCTTACACCTGTGTGCGTTTAATCATGTTTGCAAGAGATTTGTCTCAACGAGCGTGTTAACACCTGGGTATATTCAGAAACATGCACGTGCTGGTGTTTAATATTTAAATGTTAACTGGTACGTGTCAGAAATGCAGCTTGTTTCACACTCGAGTTTTGCCGAGTAACGCTTACATACTGGAGTGGTCAGCTGGTATGGGGGTGTAGAGATTGCGTTCTTGTAGTCATGAGGTTTCCTTCCCCAAAAAATCAAATTGGTTAGTATGATTCAGCGATTCTTGTCCACGTCCCTTCACGTCATAGAATGAAGCAGCCCAGTTGTTCCATTACAAGGCATATTCTCCTAGAATATTTTACTTGGTGGAACATATGCTTCAGGTACGGTTTGTAATGTTTTAGCGAGTAAATTCCTGGGGTTTTTTTTTAAAGATTTAATTTTCCGAAGAACTGTAATTATTTGTTTGCTGGGCCAACTTGGCTAGTCTTGCAAGAGAGACTTGCTTGGGGTTGAGTATTGTCATAGTTGGACTCTATATTGGTATTTTTCCACTGCTCTCTTACCTGCATTGTTTTACCAGTTTCAACGACTTTATTCTGCGGTTCTGCAATAATAACCTTAGTTATTTGGCTCCGTATAATACTCTGTCAGGTTTACCTTGACCCTGTGTACTTATTTGAACCGCCCTTCATGTGCAAGCGTGTGAGGGACGGGTCATGAACTTTTTATTGCAAACACTGGCAACATTTTAAAATTTAGTAATCTACTCAACTCTAGCCTTTTTTTCACGCTTACTATGTACCTTTTTAGCTAAAAGGGCCTAATCTTAAAAAGTTGGGCTTCAGAAACCCACAGAACACATTTCTCCCTTCACCATTTTGATTATAGTCCCATATACTTTCTTAACATCTGCGTGAAGCAAGCAGCCAAGTGGTTTGGACTTGATGGACGGACGAGTACTCTAGCCTCCTGATGATGCGCATGCCAAATGCGATGTCAGGAAAGTTTAATTGACAGTCTGCTCAGGGTTACTCTGAAAACTTTCCGCTCTTGGGTGCAAACGATTCCCGCATAAAATCCTGACAGCAAAGTATATTCTATTGTAAAATATCAGAAAAGGCATTTAAACAAATTGTTTAATCTAATAGATATTATTCAACTCATTAGTCCTGCAGTGTAAAACATATTCCACAAAAGGAATTTTTGTAACATTTCATATATGTATATTATGTGAACATCCTAATGTCCTTCATGGATTAACAATAATTCTGTTTTTTTTTCCTTTTTAGTTTGCACAATAAAAATGGGGGATTCCTGTGCAGATCAAAATATGTGCCATGCAGAAGAGGTTGGCAGTTCCCCCGAAGAAGCATGGTTTAGCTTTGCTGACATGTTTCTTTTTTCTCTCATTGTTGGACTGCTCACCTACTGGTTTTTCTTCCGCAAGAAGAAAGAGGAAGTAGTAGAATTCACCAAAATCCAGCCCACTGTGTAAGTAGCTCTTTCCCAGGGAAAACAATAGTCAGCATGATGGTCATGTATGTATGTTTAGCCCCTTATAACTGTTAATTACCCTGTAGCACACACAAAACTGGTCTGTTTCTCTTCTGTTACAAGTTGTACCGGGCCCCACAGTATGGCACCAAGGCACTTTAAATAGCAGGGGCGCATCGGACGAGGACTGTAGCGCCAAGGGGTGAAGTCTGTGCCAGCTGAGTCTCCCTAGCTTAACTTTCAACTGCTTCTGCATTCCTGTCTCTTTTCCCATAGCTCCGCTTTTTTTCTTTTTGTTCGTCTGTCCACCTTTTCATAAACATGGCCTTGGGCGTTCGTCCACAAAAACACAGAGCCTCCTGGCACACCCTCTCCCTCAATTTGGGATGGCCCCGAAGAGAAGTTGCAGAAGTACTCTGAGATGCCAGAATAACAAAGACTGATTCCCAGAGACAGATATGTGCACAATCGCTTCTTTCTACATGAATCCATTCTTGCATTTTGAAGTATTTTCTCAAAACTGCTGGGCCAAGCAGACAACCTCTGAAGGGCCAGGTTCATGAAGAAAAGGCAGAAGAACAAGAAGGGGCAAGAGAAGAAGTGGAGCTGAGGGAAAAGAGACAGGGATGCAGAAACAGTTGGTGGAGAAGATGAGGAGACTTTGTGTGTTAGAAAAAGCAGTGAAATGCAAACGAAAATGGTGATGGGAGTCGTGCTGTACCACGAACTCTCTGGCTCGCTACATATTGATAGGGACCATAGTGTATATTTTCTCTCAATGAAAAATATGTTGCCCGTGCACACTTTTCTGATGAGGTGACAAGTTACAGAAAAATCTAGTGCTTGGCCTCCATTTTTAGCTGCTGTTAAGCTTCCTGGGCACTAGGTGGAATCGGTGTGCACTGCCCTTTGGTTTTTGAAATGAAAGCATACTCCAGCATTCATATGCACTTTAATGCATATAAAAATTACGTGAGTCCTTCAAATTGTCACTCATATGTATTTGACCCTTTTCTTAGTGCCCCCCGACAAATGTAGTGCAGGAGATGTGTTTAGCCAAACACAACTGTCTGCATGTATACTCCCCTGCGATCACTTACAAAACTGTCTTGGCAAATGCTGCAGAAGGGGGAATGTTGAGCAGTGGCGCCTCCAGGTTTCATATTTAGGGGGGGCACATGGGGGGCCAGGGACCAAAGTAGGGGGGCCAATTATAAAACGGTACATATACACTATATATATATATATATATATATATATATATATATATATATATATATATATATATATATACACACACACGTTAGACGTGCATTTTTAACTACATAATATGCACTTATCTCTTTGAAGTAAAGACTGTGATTAAAATATGATTTCAAAATAACAGCTAAAGTGACAGTTATTTTTCATTCTTTAATATTAGCCCCTGCTGACAATATATATAAATATTACACCCTGCTTCCGATATATATTAATATTAACCCCTGCTGCGGATATATATTAATATTAGCCCCTGCTGCGGATACATACTTATATTATACCCTGCTGCCGATATACATAGAAATTATACCCTGCTGCCAACATATATTAATATTAGCCCCTACTGCCGATATATAGTATTAGTCCCTGCAGCCAATATATATAAATATTAGCCCCTGCAGCCAATATTTATTGATAATAGGCCCTGCAGCCAATATATATTAATATTAGCCCCTGCTGCCGATATATATAAACATTAGTCCCAGCTTCCGATATATATTAATATTAGCCCCTGCAGCCAATATATTTGCCACACTGACTGCAGATCAGGGGAAGACAGTGAGAGTCAGTGCAGTGTTCCCTCCTTCTGACTGCACCGTGACATTGAGAGGTCCTCTCCCCTGTAATCATCCCCAGAGTCCCTTTGTCCCCTCATTCACTAAACCATAGCGCTCTTTTACTTACACCCTGTAGTTCAGGTATAGATCAAATAAACAACACATGGAAACAGCACATGCAACTGAATGAGATTAAAAAAAAACTTGTATTTGCAGGTATACATAAATAATGTATGGAAACATAGCATTGCAGGTATAAACCAACAGAACACACAAACCCAGCATTGCAGGTATATATCAACTGGAAATCACATGTACGCTCAGCACTGAAGGTTTAGATCAAATAATCAACACATGGAAACAGCACTCCAGGTATTGATCAACTGAATAAGACATACAAATCCTATATTTGCAGGTAAACATTAATAACGTATGGAAATATAGCCGATACAGATAAACAGAATGACACAAAACCCAGCTTTGCAGATATAAATCAATTGGAAATTACATATAAACTCTGCATTAAAGGTATAGATAAAACCCCCTAAATTACAGGCATAGATCACTGGTCACACACCCCAAAGCCAACCCTGGTGTCCACACTGCCCACATAGAACCTGACCAGCACCTAAGTTACACATTATGTCAACTTTGTCCCCAAACAGCTGAACGTACGCCGTTTTTGTCCCATAAAGACCTCTCCCTCCCAATCTATCCTATCTACCCCCTCTCCCTCCCTATCTACCACATCTGCCTCTCTATCTACCACATCTCCCTCCCAATCTATCCTATGTACCCCCCTCTCCCTCCCAATCTATCCTATGTACCCCCCTCTCCCTCCCAATCTATCCTATCTACCCCCTCTCCCTCCCAATCAATCCTAACTATCCCCTCTCCCTCCCAATGTATCCCATCCACCCCCTCTCCCTCCCAATCTACCCCCTCTCCCTCCCAATCTATCCCATCTCCCTCCCAATCTATCCTTATCTACCCCTTCTCACTTCCTATCTACCTCTTCTGACTCTCTAACCCCCTCCTAACTTTCTAACCCCCCCTTTGAAGTTCACTTACCTTGGGCTTGTCCAGCGGTGAGATCGCGAGGTCTCTGTATCCCTGGTTCTGCCGGCTTCACTGCTGGGCGCCGGATATGACGACATATACCGGCGCTCGGCTTGAAATGCCGGCACTGCGAACCAGGAAGAGGCCTCGCGGTCGCGGAGAAGAGTGAGAGGCGCCGAACGGTTGCTGAGAACTTATTCCTCAGCAACCGCTCGGCGCCTCTCGCTCTCTCCTCCGGGTCTATTAAAAAAAAAAAAAAAAGACGGCGTTTCAATTGGGGGGGCACACCGGGGGGCACAGCATGATGTAGGGGGGGCCATGGCCCCCTCTGGCCCCCCCCCTGCCGACGCCACTGATGTTGAGACCCTCCTGCCCATATGCAGCAACTGTTTTCATTGAATTTGACTGGGATATTTTTCTACCAACATCTGGTGCATCTCATGTGGTGCATAAGCGCATTTATTTTTTTATTTTTTTTCAGTTTGGAAAAAGTACTCAGAGTAGTTTAATATGCATTTTTTAGGGCACTAGATTGTTCCTATTAATAATTAACCAAGACACATCTGTGTGTCACTCTTCACCTGCATATATTAGAAAAAAACTGTGATGTGCTAGTCTAAAGTTCACCTCTCTATTTCAAGGCTTGTGATGTCATAGGAGGCAGGATTACATGAGTTCATCAATTTTTTTTTTTCTGGTCATGATCTCAATACCTTAAAGAGGAACAGGGAAAGCAGCCAGGGAGTAACTAGAAACCACATGGCCCTGGTGCCCCAACTTCACCAAGCAACATGTCCCACAGTGCCATCGCTGCCTCCTCACAGCTTGTCTGTGCCATCTTTGCCCCCACACGGCTTGCCTCTGCCCCTGCAGGAGTGGTGTGTCTCTTCCTCCGTGCTGTGTTCAGACTGATTCAGCATGAAGGAAGTGTATCATCTTTACACTCTCTGTGCCGCTAGCTGCGGGTATTATGTGCACCTAGCGACTTTAAATGGATGGCAGGGCTGGACTGGGATTTAAAGCCAGCACTGAAGTAATTGAATGTTAGCCCCATATTTCATGGTGCCATTTTTGGACACAGTGCACATGTCAGATTTTGAATGCAATATTTCTTGTTTATAATGTATATGTAGATAGATTATAGATAAAGTGTTAGTAGGTATGTATGTTTTATGATGTTAGAGTATTTGTATGTATGTGTTAGGGTAGAACTGCCTCTGACCATAATCATCCCTTACGAAAAATTACTGCAGTTTTTTCTGAAGTAATACTGCAGTTTTTTGGACATGAAAAAACTGCAATACTGCACTTTTACTGCAGTATTACTGCACATTTACTGCATTTGTACTTCACTGTACTGCACTTTTACTGCACTTTTTTTTTTATATTGCAAACCTACAGTTGTGCTTCAATGTACCGCAGCTTTATTGCATTTGTACTTCCGTACAAAAATTGCAGTAAAACTGCAGTACAGTGAAGTACAAATGCAGTAAAAGTGCAGTATTGCAGTTTTTTCATGTCCAAAAAACTGCAGTATTACTTCAGAAAAACTGCAGTAATTTTTTCGTAAGGGATACCCCTAACATCCTAATTCATTCCAATACCTAACCACAATTGTTATCCCCACGCCATCATATTCCTCCCCACCATCATTGCTATCCCCTTCCATTATCACCCCATATTGCACAACAATAATCCCCCTCAATCTTCACTCTCCCTAACATAACATATCACCTTTATACCCATCCTGCCCGTCTTTGTCCCCAAACATCTTATCAGTGCCACCAGTCTGCCATCTGTGTAAACAAACAGCATTTAAGTGCCTGCCAAACAGCTTACCTTTGACATGTTTGCCCCCTAAACACTTACACACAAGCGCTTTACACACTTATACATACATTCTCATTCTATCATACATTCATACATACCCCTCTTACCTCATTCACTTTCTCTCTAGCACTTGCACACTGTGTGAGCAACTTTTTACTGTGGGGTTACGTCTGCCAGTCGGCGTGTCGGATAAGATGTCTTATTTGATGCGGCGCTGACTGGCATAAGCACAGTGGAAATGGCTACATACACAGCACGCCATTGACTAGCCGACGTAACCCTATGGTAAGTGCGAGGCTGATCGCTTTTATGTGTGCCTGAGGCTGCCAACACAACTGTAGGGACAAACTCTTGTTGCATTCTCAACCCCTAGGACTCTGATTGTTATGCCCCTAAAAGAAGCCTAAATGAATGAATGGATAGATGTCCTATTGAATCCTGACTTAAATATAAGACGCCTTAAAATTCATGTTCTGAAGCATTGGCTTTAAGGAGACTAAATGAATGCTCTGATGTGCGTGAGCTTATCCAGTGACATCCTTAATAGCTGGCTTGTTAGCAGCCATTGTGGAATGGAGCTGAGCAGCTGCTGTACAGAAAATATTTTAATATGTGACAGATCTAGGTTTTTTTTTTTTACTTCTAAATCTTTTGCCAGCTGCTTTCTTCAGTTCAAAGTAACTTGCACCAGATTGAACCGATTTACTAACACTCATAAATTTCTATGTGATCACGTTCACAATGGGTGTGTGATACTGCACATGAACAGGCTTGGTTTCTTTAAAAAGCTTGTCTGTATGTTGGGTTTTGTACTGATACTAGGCTTAAGTATCCTAGAGTAAAGTTACATTGAGGTTTTCTTTGTGTAAAAAGTTAAAATTACTCTGGACTGTTAAATTCTAAAACGTATTTTTAATGCCAAACATGTCTGACCGCAACCATCTTTGTGAGTTCAGATTCTTGGTTTTGGAAGATGCTAAAGTAGAGCATTTTTTTTACACCCTGCTATTTAGACAATAAATACATGCCCTCTACAATAAGATTACCACATAAAAAAAAAGTCTCATTAAAACTACCAAATTCATTGTGCTTGATGCCAAGTCACATTTGTTCTTCTGCATGTAGAATTCATGGTGCCTAATTAGTACTGCTTTTCCCAAGAAACTGCTACCAAGTATCAACTTCCCTTTGAGCCAGTGCTAATTAGGCTTCTATAAGATGACCCATTGAAGTAGCTCTACCTACACGTGCTCATTAGCAGGAATTATTGGTGTTGTAATGGATGTTTCCTGAGGCTGGAGGGTCTCTTGAAGGAGCGATGGGGGCTTTATTTGCCATTTATTAAACGCAGATGTTGTCAGTTCTCTGTTTGAGTCAACTATGCTTCTGAAATTGCTTAAGCTATGTATTGTTTGCATAGTGTTTTCAGTTCATCAGACATAGCTGTAATGCAGCTCTATTAAGTGTGCCATAGATACAGTTTTATACTAGTTCCAGAACCCAACAGGTCACTTTCAGTTTTTAATGATTCGATTGTGATTATAATAATGGTTTGCAAAGATGAAGCGGTCCCTAAGCCACAGGTCACTAGTGGTGCAACAGCCCTGTATCTCATATGACATGGCAGGTGGTTTTGGGCTGAAGTTTCACCAGCTGTACCCTAGGGATTTCTTGAGGCTATGTCTGCTGTATATTTAAACACTTTAATCTTCTGTATGGTCGTTGAATGCAGGGGACGTGTTCAACTAAATGTTGAGAGGTACATGGCTGGAAGAATCTGTTGGCTGGATATCAGGAAGCACCACTTTGGTGTATGATAGCTGGTAGGGCTCTCATCCCCTCTCCTCAGTAGCTACACTAATATTGAAGTATATTCGAGGGTTGAGATGGGTGTCTACATGGTAGGTCTCTTGATCACTATCTAAACTTTGCTTTAACTGCTTCCGCACCATGGAAATAACCCAGCAAGGGACATTTCTGCTTTGGACAGATCGTCCTATGCATTTACACTTTCCTCCAGCTCCTTGGCTTGCTGCAGATGCTTTCGGCCGAATGCGTGTCCTACTTACCATGGTTCATGTGCAGTACAACTTGCCTCACCTTTTAACCAGTAAAGAATGCATATTAAAATACTTGTCCTGGATAACTCGGAGAATTGACTGATCTTAAATTGGTATCTGCAAGATTCTGTCAACCATTCAGCTCTTCATGTGGGCAGCCTGGAAACCAAAATTCATGGCTAATGTGCTTAGCAATGGGCTCAAAATCACAAAGCTCAATAGATATGTGTACAGGAATGCAAAATAAAACTATAGAATCTTTAATTATTCAAGCGACTGTTTAGCTCTTTGCTACTCTGTTACCGGTGTTCGTCCAAAATTTCCAACCTTTTCCTCTGCTGCTAGAATGCTTGGGGTGAAAAAAAAAAAGCCTATGGATCACACTCCGTTTTCCTGCTATGACCGCTGTATAAGATGTTTGCATAAGGGATTCCTTGTGGGTAGGGAGGCCCAGCGAGGAAGCATCAGACATTGAACTCCAGAGCAGAATGTATTTGACCGTCTTACAAAAGAAGGCTCGTATTACAGGATGTGGGAAAGCTAGGAACCGGGAGACAAAGTCTGCAGCTATGACTATTGTGTTCACCGTCTTCCAAAAGCTTCAGTGTCTTGTGTGTTTTTCATTCTGCCTTTTAGCAAGGTAAATCCTTTTTAGTGGCCCAAATCAAATGTCTGCATGCACGCCGTAATACACTGCTGATTATGTATGGGTGTATTCTTTTCAAAACACTTTCTTCTCTGGCACCATGTTAACAAGATGATTCAACCAATAACCAATCCTTGGGTATTACAAACATATTGGTTTTTATAACCACGTTGGTTTGAGCAATGTTGGCACGGCAAGACTTATTAGATGCTGACAGCTCTGTCCACTAGTAGTTTGACTGCATACGGTAATTTTCATGAAAAGGACAAACTCTTTTGGCTGTATGACTGCCCGTATGAGGAACATTTTCTGATTGACAGTTGCTTCTATCAAATCACCCTGACTCAGTGAGTCACCACTCATGCTATGCAGCCCAACAAGTTTTTTTGTCAATAGTAAAAAACAAACAAAAAAAACCCCAGATTCCTCCAGGAGGCCTGATTATTAGTGGCTGTGTTGACCGGAGTACACACCTAAGGTGATTGAGGTGACGCCCACAAGTAACTGCTAAGACCATGAGAATTGGTTTGCTTGAGATCAGCCCCATTGTTGGACCTCAAAGTTTACTTTAAGTCATCTCGACTCAGCCGTTGATGTCAAGTATGAATTTCCAGTCGGGCAACTTAGTCGGACAGAAGCAAAGTTGTGGCAGATTACATGTCATTTTACCAACACCAGCATAGTGGTGTAAAATGAAAAATTGTAAGAGACACTGATAACCTTAAAACTGCCAATATACATAATTAACAATGACATGAACAAATCTGCACCAGTGTAGTTCTGCTATAAAAGGAGAAATTACAAAATATACCAGTAACGTTAAAACAGCCAATATACAAAAAGAACAGTATTGTGAACATGCTGGTACAGAAGAAGGTTCTGCTCTTCCAAGCTTAGTCTGTCAGGTAATCATGTAATCTGGAATATCAATCTCTTCAAATATACGGGAGTAATTTTATATCAAGGGAAGTTCGAGTGAGGACAGTTCATGAGATAATCGGTTAAACCTCTAATGGTACAACGGTGGTTATCGTGAATTTGTTTTGAGGTTTTTGTCCCATTAGATCTGTAATTAGTTATAATATATGTCAATTTAGTATCAATTTACAGTGTTGCAAAACAACAAGTTCAGCAAGCATACAGACAGTTGGCTGTCATTGCTTTCATTAACTCTGAGGCTCCACTCCTATTGACTTCAGTGGGAACACTGCAGTGCATGTGCAGTGAGCATACTTAAGTACACTTCCTGCTTTTGGAAGAGGTAGGTAGAGGAGGAAAATGAAACAGTCTCCAATAGCAGAATGCATGGATAGACTTGCATACAGTAAACTGCATCGGAGTCATTCAAAACGTTTGGAATATGAGTTGAGTGGTCATTTTTAATATGGGAAACTTGATGTCTTATAGTGGGTGTAAAGCTGGATCATATGTGTCATGGTGGGGTTGGAGGTCCATTCTGTGATACAAAACAGTTTCCCAGGAAACCAAAGGGTGGTGGAAGGAAGGGAGTGTGGATTTACTTGTTCTAAACAGATAGAGGAAGAAGGAGGAGGGGAGGCTGCTGAGCAGCGGACCCTGGGATCTTTAATTCTCCCTTTCCATTCTTTCCTCATTCTTGCCAGATGTGAAGGATTTTTCTGCTTTTCCTTGTTTGCGTTTCCCCTCTCCCATGCTGCCTGTACAGCTTTTAAGAAGTTGTCGTGTCCCCAGGAGGGGTGTGTTGGAAAGGCTGCCTAAATGATTGTAACAGCATTTTTCAGCCTGCTTAGTACACGCTGCTCTTGTCTCGTATTCTGGATAAGCTGAGACCATTTTAAGCATACTTGGAGTATGGCAAGATGAAAAGGTTTTGGGCCAGAGTGCAATCTGCTGCAGGCAACTTACATTTTTTGTAACTTTACAAGAAAGTAAAGTGCTGCTACAGAAAAAATGGGGTGTTTCAGCTCGGTCCCCCAAGAAGAGGTCTCTTTGGCAAGGTCAGTTTGTGTTTCTTTGGCAGGACCATAAGGTGGCTGTGGTGTGGCGTTCTCCCAAGTGTATCTTTTGTAGATCTCTCTGTATTCATGTGAGTGAGAGAGCAAGTTGGGGAGGGGGAATCCACTGAGAAAGTTGGAGTGTTTTTGTTTTTTTTCTCTTGGTTTTCTTTCCAAGGCCGTTTGAACTCTGCTCGTGAGAATCTGAATCTCATGTTCCTCTCTCGGGGAGTCCAGCTCTGACATCCTCTCTCCCAAACCAAATGCAGTGACATTATATTTGTTCGGACTGTAGTGTTTGTTCAGTGGCCTTTTCCCCAGGCTATATGGGCTATACCCCATTTTTTTTCTGTAATCCAGGGCCTGTAATATAAAACATAATTGTGCAATCGTACTGTTCCTTGTGATCTGTTAAAATGAAGATTATATCTAGCTGCATAGTCACATAAACAAACTTTGTATTTTACCCTTGACAATTTAGGAGCCACATCATGGGAAATTCTTGTAGGGGGTCTATTTTGCTTCCTTGCTATTAAGTATTGTTCTTTACTATGTTTGTTTTTAACTATTTTTTTCGGTAATGGGGACATCCGCATAGAGGTATTTTTGTCTTCCAATGAGGAATTCATATGCCACAATATTAATAAAATCATCGGTGATATAGTAATTAGCAAGCCCCCTGCATTCCAACATGCCAAAGATGCACCAAGTCTGCAGACATTATCAAAATGACATACACATTTGTATTTCTTATAAGCAAGGCAAAAAGATGAAAATGTGTATAAAACCCTTGTCTGTTTTTGAGCTTCCTCCCAAATTACCTTGTGTTTTACTATTTGCCACATTGTGAATGTGTACAAAAATGTGAATGTGTACAAAAGAGTAATTTCTCAGTCTCTTGCTAGCCATGACACATCTAGAGCCACCAAGAGACTGTCATTAACACTTTGCGTTATTCTGCAGGAGCAGTTCCTCTGCCCGGGAATCCAGCTTTGTGGAGAAGATGAAGAAGACGGTGAGTATTGTTTGTTTATTACCTGAGTGCATATCTGTACCTTGTAACTTAGTGTTTCAACTATATTGTTTCTAAATATTAACTAATCAAAAGCTACCCAGCTCAGGAACGATGGATGGATAGACAGAGGTGGAACCTTTTTTTATTTTTTTTTACTTTTAATTGTATTGCTCTTCAGACTTTTATTCTACAGTTTGATATTTGTGATAAAAGACCTACATGCTGTGAAATAAACGCTGCTTTGAGAAATCATCTGGTTTTCTCAGTCCAGGAGCCGTTCCCCTAAAATGACATTATACTGACCTTTTACCTTATGACAGTTATGCCCTCTGGAATGCTGTTTGACACAAACTTCAGCCGCTTTATTCCTGTATTTTGCCCTCATCTGCACTTAATTTAGATTAGCTGGTGCACAGAACGGAGGAAATTGAGAAATTAAGACAAAGCAGTACAGGAAGCCATGCTGTTGAATGCCAATTTTGTAACAAAAAAAATGGTTTCCCTCGGCTTAACGGGACAGTCTAGTACCCCACCAGTAAATGCATAATAACATATTTAAATTATGTATACCTGGTAAAAGCACCTTAAGTAAGAATCCTGCTGCATACCGCCAATGAATGGCAGGAAAGTTCTACCATTGAAATGAATAGGAGTATTTTTTGTGCCTGCCTGAGAGGGCGCAGCACCTCTCACATAAGAGTTTGTTGCTGGCTGGCAGTGAGTATGCGTAAGTGTACACCGATGAGCATAAGATACATTTAGAAACATAGAAAGTGACGACATATAAGAACCATTTGGCCCATCCTCTGAAGACAGATGGAAGAGGTATGTGTGCCATCCTGTACGTCCCTCCACATAAGCATAATGCTGATGAATCCCTGTAGAATGAATAAAGCTATTCCCACATTTCATCTTTGCATATACCAGCACTGTGTGACCGCTAAACATCTTTTCTGCTCACTGTACTCTCTACTTGACATGTATGACCTGCTTCTAACTTTCATTAAGTTCATGTTCTCCTATTTATCACTAGGGGAAAAATATAGTGGTGTTCTTTGGCTCCCAGACTGGAACAGGAGAGGAGTTTGCCAACCGACTGGCCAAGGATGCTCATCGTTACGGCGTGCGCGGGATGGCCGCTGACCCAGAGGAGTATGACATGGTGAGAATTGGGGGGGAAAGGGAGCTACGTGCATCCATCTTACAAGCTTGTGCATGTGGAGAAACCTGGAAGCGTGTCGGGAGGCCTCACGTGGGCTTACTTAGCGTCTTGGGTGTGGGACAAATTAAAAAATGTTGCCGCCCGTAAAAGGGTTGCAGGTGTACAATGCGGGCCGTCTTTTTTTTTTTTAATGCTTTTTAGTGCTTTGGGTTCTCTCATACCTGTTTGCAATCAGATTCTCATTACTCTGCTTTCTGAAATGTGCTTTCCCCCTCCCCCTACTTAAATGGCATGCCATTCCTCAGACAGGGCACCAGATTACAGCGGCCATTGTGTTTCTTCCTGCCACTTTGTTGCTGTTAGGTCTTTTGTGTGGAAATGTCTGGGCTTGTTGTGCCTCTTATTGCATGTTTAATCAATTAGCACATTCCTAAGCAGACACACAAGTAAAGCTGTGCATGCGAAGCACAGAGCTGATTAAAAGCAGTCATCGGCAGGCAGCTACCATTCTTTGTTGGGCTTGGCTTTTGTCTAAACCGTGTGAAAGGTAACAGTACAATAAAAAGAGTGATGCAAAACGCTGCTACGCGGAGCAACTTTTTCAAGCATGGCATTGCTGAAACAAAAATGTGGGGGCAAAACTAAAATAATGGTGACCCCTTAACTCTAAGCATGACGTAGTGATGAATAAATGAGACTGTGTCCATCGGATGTTTCAAGGGTTGGAAGAAAACCTAAAAATACAGAGAAGATGCCATCAGTCTGATGTGAGATTTGCTCCTTTTGGGATACACGCTACCACCTTGTTCCTTGACTTGTGTTGGGCCGATTAACCACGCCCCCCATTTTCCATTTTGTCAGAACTTAGAGTATCTTCAGTAAGTTTATTGTATTTGGTCAGAGACGTTTCTCTGTGTTCTTCACACAGCGCAGATAGTGCTCACAACTAATATATACTTCAGTCTGGTGGTCTCTATCTTCAACACCTTCAAAGTTTAAAGATGAAAATGTCCTGCGTATTACCAGCAGACGTTTTCCTTGCACAACCTCCTTGGTGCCAAATGAAAGGCTCAAATAAATATCTGCTACAAAAGGGGTTTTTAGGTAGGACTCCAGGTACCACTGCCCTTCATGTCCCACTCTGCCAGGACCTAGTTTGTTGGTTTTTTTGTCCATTTATAAATTCCACGTACAGTTACATAGCACATATAATGCTGGACTTTAGTGGTTGCCATAAAAACATTTTTATTATTACCCATGGCACATGTGGCAAACCTACACATGTATACATTGTTCGAGTGAAGGTTGTTTGGTTTATTGCTTCCATGAGGACATAGAATTGTTTATTTTCCTCTTTGCAGGCCGATCTGAGCCGTCTTACTGAAATTGAGAACTCGCTTGCTGTGTTTTGCATGGCCACGTACGGTGAGGGTGACCCTACAGATAATGCTCAGGATTTCTATGACTGGTTGCAAGAGGCAGACATCGATCTCACTGGCCTGAAGTATGCGGTTAGTAACATACACTTTTTTATTTTTTCCTTTGATTAATCTGCGCTTCAGCCTTCCCGCTCTGATAAGTGTATATATGTATCAAAAGTTGTTAAAGGCTTGCATCCAAGGGGTTAGTTAGTCCTCTAGACCATGTAAATGCACAAAGGAGTCATGCTTTACACCAAACATTGGTAATGCTGGTTTAGACTAAAGTCCCAGAAATATTTTCTAAAGAACTATACCTTTACTGGAAGATTAAAAGGCACCCAAAGTCTTACTAGACCTAGTCTGGCAGTATTGTGCATTGCTGTTTAAGCTTTGTTGGAAGTAACGCTATGTTGTGCAATTTGTTCCAGGTATTTGGCCTTGGGAACAAGACATATGAGCACTTTAATGCCATGGGTAAATATGTGGACAAAAGACTGGAAGAACTGGGAGCTGAGCGAATCTATGAGCTCGGGATGGGGGATGACGATGGCAAGTGAGTAAACGAACCCGAAATGTCCGCACGTTTTGTTTTTTGGGTTGTTTTTTTTTTTTTTTGATCGAAAACAATGCTGGGGTGCATCATGAGGTCAGACTACGAAAACACCCACAACTTTTGGTATTGAAACCAACATTTCTGTTCTTGCTCAGCTTGGAGGAAGATTTTATCACATGGAGAGAGCAGTTTTGGCCTGCAGTTTGTGAGCACTTTGGCATAGAGGCAACAGGAGAAGATTCCAGGTGAGCAGCCTCCCTCTGGCAATTTATTTTTGTTGTTTTGTAAACAGAAGTCTTGAAAACTATTACTGGAAAATTAAAGTGCTCATTTAGCATTTGTTTAACCCCTTTTTGACCAGAGGTTTTACCCTTCCTTTCATTTAGCATGTCTTTGTTCAACCATTATTCCCCATTTCCATGTTTAGTGTGCGCACACAAATTATATATTGATTTTTCAAGCACAGGTACAACTAACTCTTTAACAAAAAAAAAAAAGAGAGAGAGAAAAAACCCTATAAGGTACTATGTTAGGGATCAATCTGGTATTCTAGATTATAAAATATATGGGTATGCATGTAATCGGGGGGGGGGGGCGCGTTGCAAACAGTGGCACCTAAAGTGTAGAAGAAATTATGTATACTAGTATTAGCCGTTATTACATGTTTCTGTGGTTTAAAATGCAAGCCCTATTTTTTCCTAGTGGGGAAAAAATGATTAATTGTTGTGGGTACATCAAACACTGAAAATGGGAATATTAACTAAACCCACATATGGCAAAAATGTGCAGTAATAATGGTACTAAATTAATGGTAACGAACGTTTGATTCCTGTGGCAGTTGTATAGTAATAAGTCAGGTTTGCACTTGACTAAAATAAACATTTTGCATTTAACAAGCTTGACATCCACAGAGGTGATCTCGTTTAACATTCAGCTTCTCCTGTGGGAAAATATCCTACAACTCTGAAATGTTTGCACACAAAATAAATTTACTTGAAAACCACATGATAGTTTAATTTGTCTGTGATTATCTGTAGATCATGTGCTGCCAGCTCTTCACGGGTTTTCTACCAGTGGTAGAGGCGAATACAATGAAGGAATCTAACCATGCACAGGATATTGCAAGAAGGCTGTTTTAAATAAAAAATAAATAAATAAATGCTTTTGTTTTACATTTACTGTGATAATGAGCTGTTATCATTGATGGATGTCTGCCTCCTATAGCATTCGTCAATATGAACTTGTGGTGCACACTGATGAAAACATGAACAAGGTTTACACTGGAGAGATGGGCCGCCTGAAAAGTTACGAGACACAAAAACCGTAAGTACTGGTTTTGGTAGCGATGTGAGAAACAAACATTGATTTGGCTAATCTAATTATGGCAAATACCAAAAGTTAGTCTTAAATAGGATGCTGCAGGAAAGGCATGCTGTGTATCTAATGGCTGATTTGGTAGTAATTGCAGCGCTAGGCACCTTTAGGGAAAGACCTTCCTGATTTCATTCTAAAGTATATATTCTCTCTATCTCTATACAGACCATTTGATGCAAAAAATCCTTTCCTGGCTAATGTCGCTGTAAACCGGAAACTCAACCAGGGTGGGGAGAGACACTTGATGCATTTGGAATTGGATATCAGTGGATCAAAGATCAGGTATTGCTCCTCTGCTTATGTCAGTTGAACTGTTACATTTTGCTCACTAACATATCTACCGCATAATCAGGCGGTTTAATACCATCTAAATTTATTGGGTAACTCATGATTAACATGTACGAAATGTTAGCGCACCATCTTCTTAATTGTGTTATTTTATACCATAAACTTAAATTTATATTGACTTTTACAAATTGTCATCTGTAGTGCAATGCAATGTGTTTTAATACAAGTCTTCACAGAATCCTGCTTAAAGATATCCACGTTGTCCCTTAGGTACGAGTCTGGCGATCACGTTGCCGTTTACCCAGCCAATGAATTGTCACTTGTGAATAAGCTGGGAGAGATCCTGGGAGCCGACCTTGACACTGTCATATCATTAAACAATCTGGATGGTGAGTTATTAGTTAAGCAGTGTACCTGCGTGCATTCTAACCCTGCAAACGGAGAAGCACAGTTCTGGACTCTGTGTCCCTCTCTTTCATAATACAAACGCCATTGATTGCCTTCCTGATGATGCTGAAAGACTAGGGCTATTGAGTTCAGAGTTTGAGCTTCTGGAGTTTGCCCTGGAGTTTACCTGTTCAAGTGAGCTTTGTGCTATGTTACTGGGAAAGTTTCCTAGTTTTAGATCAATTCTAACCTTTGACTGAAATGATTAGTAAAAAAAAAAAAAAATTATAATCCTGGAGAGGTATTTAAGCTTTTGTGGCTTCTGAATGGTTTTCCCGCAACTTTCATTGTAGAGGAGTCCAACAAGAAGCATCCATTCCCCTGTCCAACCACATATCGTACTGCACTCACCTACTACTTGGACATCACCAACCCCCCTCGCACTAATGTACTTTATGAACTGGCACAGTATGCCACTGACGCGAAAGAACAAGACAATCTACGCAAGATGGCCTCCTCAGCACCAGATGGCAAGGTGAGGTTACCACTTTTTAGAAGAGCGCTTGATGAGCAGGCATTAAAGGCTAATTTTGGGTACACTCTAGCATACATGTAACTTTTTGCCACACATATCTGTGGCATCTATCATGATATGGTCGGGTTAAAATACATATTGCTTGGCTGGTATACATTAATATACCTTATATGACCCTTTCCGTTTTATATCTAGTTTTCTGGCTTCCTCTAAATGAATTTTTCCCTATTCTGGCTCTGCTTTTACAGGCTCTGTACCTCTCTTGGGTTGTTGAATCAAGAAGGAATATTTTGGCCATCCTGGAGGATACACCATCATTGCGCCCCCCTCTAGATCATCTGTGTGAGCTGTTGCCTCGCCTTCAAGCACGATACTACTCCATCGCTTCTTCTTCAAAGGTATATGCTCTTGCACATGTATCAGACCAAAGCAGACAGTCCACAAGCCATCTTTGGCCTTCCAAAATAATGCCCTTATACATTTTGTTCAGTAATGGTATGGGTGTATGCGATTAAAAGCTTTTTTCATTTGGTATGAGGCTTTGCCAGCTGTTTGCACATTATGTGCAGTAAATCCAAATGAATATTATGTTGGTAATTTTACAAGAAAAACTGATTTATTTTCCTTTTTATACTAAATACTCAACTAGATTATTTGGCAGGTTAGTTGTGTGTAAAACTGCTACAAAAATAGTCTGCAGTTCTGCTACTGTGGTGTAACGGTGTTTGTTTGGGGGTTTTTAATACCACCTGCTGATTTAACAAATATCTTTCAGGAACAGGTCTGGCCTAAACATGCAGGCTTAAATAGTTGCTGTTAGGATCCGTGCGTAAAGGGGGTATTAGAGAAGTAGTTCAACCCGGGAGTTAAAAATCCTCCGGCCAGCCCTGTTCGCAAGTTGTAGAATAGCTTACATTTCCAGTTCCTTCACATTGATAAATTCCCAATTTAAGTTCATGTTATGATGGTCAAACCTGACTTTTCCTAGTAGTCTGCTATATAAAACTGCGCAGTTTTTTGTTTTTACACCGTTCTGAATTGTATTGTATTTCAACCCGTTTGTTACAAAATGTAACTTTTTTGCCTTTGCTAAGAAAGTGGAATGTAACCCAAAATGCATACATTTTTCATCCGTGTCAATGTAGGTTCATACCAACTCTATACATATTTGTGCTGTGCTGGTTGACTACACCACTAAGACAGGACGACAGAACAAAGGGGTGGCCACAAACTGGCTCATGCACAAGCAGCCAACTGACAATGGTCTCAAATCCACAGTACCCATGTATGTCCGCAAATCTCAATTCCGTCTGCCATTTAAACCCGCTACCCCGGTCATCATGATTGGGCCAGGCACAGGCATTGCCCCATTCATAGGTTTCATCCAGGAGAGAGAGTGGCTGAAGCAACAAGGTGGGTAGGAGATAAAAACTCCAAATCTCATGGTTTGGCTCTTTTCTACAATCACAGCAACTTAATGCAATTGTATGAAAACACACAAGTAGTCTCGTTCACTCAGTACAACAGTCTAGTGTTTGCAGAAATACAGGACTTTACAGTAACTTTAAATTAACTTTCTCGTTGTACTCTTCATAAATAAAAAAATAATAATAAAAAATTGTTGTTGCAACACTGTGGAAGTTAGAAATACAATTATTGGAAATGTTATATTTTAAGCAATTTGTTATGGTTGCATGGTATGTTTTTCAGGCAAGGAAGTTGGAGAAACTGTCCTGTACTATGGCTGCCGGCATGAACATGAAGATTACCTTTATAAAGAAGAACTGTCTCGTTTCTACAAGGACGGTGTACTCACACAGCTCAACGTTGCCTTCTCTCGAGACCAGGAACAAAAGGTACGTCTGAGTTGCCCATCCGCTCACCAAGCAAAGGTTGCTTTCATTAAAGAAAAGTGGGAACTCTATTAAAAATATATATTTTTTTTTTGCAGGTTTATGTCCAGCATATACTAAAGAAGAATAAAGAAAACGTGTGGAAACTGATAAACGATGAGAATGCACACATTTATATCTGTGGGTAAGTATAGGTCTCTGGTTAAAAAGTAAATGTGCAGGAACTTTGGGTTTGGCCAGTGCTTGGACAATGGTTTCTGCATTAAGGTCAAGACTTGCTGTTTCCAAACTTTCTTAAAATTTTTGTGTCATGGAACAGTAAAGTTAATTTTTTTTTTATTATTATTCCCCTCCCCATCGCCAGTGAGTTATTATCCACAGAAAGTAGGGAGATGTTGTGGTCCCTTGTTAGCCGCTTCTCTGATGTGTACCTCTTGCATTTACTTGCCTGGTTACATAGAAGAGAACATGTTGCCCCAACCAAGCTAAGCCCCTTCGATTTTATTTATTTATTTATTTATTTTGTGCATCCCTGGGTATATTCACTAGGAATGCCCAACCCTAGGAGCTGGCCCTGTATAATACTTTTGAGGTGTCTATCTCAACATCTCCTTACTATGTGTATGCACGGCCAACTGCGCTCTTCATGCAGAAGAAGCTACCTGGGGTTAATCAGCGAGTCAAAATAAAAAGTTTTGCAAGTCCTGCAAAAGCAAAGATTATTAGATCTTACGGTTTTTTTTTTTGGTTTTTTTTTTTTGGTTTTGGTTGGAAATGTAATTCCAGGTTTCAATATCAACTTAATTGTTTCTCTGCTTGCAGTGATGCTCGTTACATGGCCCGCGATGTGCAGAATGCTTTCTATGAAATTGTTGCAGAGTATGGCAAGATGGAGCATGCCCAAGCAGTGGATTACATCAAGAAACTAATGACCAAGGGCCGCTACTCTCAGGATGTCTGGAGTTAATCCGGGCAATGTGTCTGTGAAAAGAGTACTTTACCTAGACATGACCTCCATTGCAGTCCGTGACCCAATTCATGAACAGTCGAACAATAACCCTTCAGCCAGCTGCACCCCTCTTAATCAGAATGCTTGTTATGGAGGAGAGGACTTTTATCCCACTAACCAATATAATATTTGGTGTATATCCGTAAGGACGTTTTCATAGGTTCCAAATTCTTACCAACGTTGTTGACCTGAAAGGCAGGTTAGACAGCAGGAAGGAAATCCCCCACCAAGGTTTTAGTCTGTTTTCGCAGATATCTTCTCTAAACTCACGGATGTTTACTTGTGGCTTGTGTGCACGTTGCTAGGAAAAAATTAGGCAAAGGTTAAAAAAAAAAAAATGCAAGCTCTTCTGTGATTATCATGTGAAACTCAGATTGTAGATGAGGTTTTAACAATTGTTCATTTTATCCTTGGTAGTTATTTTGTATAAATATATATGTATATGTATTGCATTTGGACAGAAAACTAATGTTTTGAAGCAACATGTTTTCCCCTAATGTAATCAAGCAGAGGACCTGTGCTAACTGCTTGTTGCGCTAACATACCACACTTTGATTCAGGTGGCAGCACTGATAGGGATCGTGCTTTGCCATGTGAAATAATTACAAATGGGATGCTGTGCGTTATTGTGCTAGCACTTGGACACTTGGCGAGAAAATCCTGCATCCAAAACAGTCTCGTTTCAGGAATGCCTTCAAATTGCTATTAAAGTGTAAACATAGCATGCATAGGGTATAGTGTCATACAGAACGATCATGGTATTGGAAACCCCGTGCTGACCTCAGATGTTGAGTGCATCCTTGTGTGCCCATCAAGCCTTTATTTCTAAATGTATTTGCTGAGTGGATATGATCGGGTTATAGATGGCTTTCATTGTGACAACTGTGAATGTGTTTTGTAGCAGAATGTTGACAGTGGTTTCTGTACCATGTTTTACCAAAATTCAACTAAATGTAGATAATGATGTCCACCATTATTTATTATGCCTTTATCATATAGCCTGGATATTTATTATTATATGCTGTATGCTTGGGGGATTCCTTGAATTAACGATAGAGCTTCTGCTTGACAATGCTGAAGTAAACTGGTTATTAGGGTGATGTAGAAAATGGTGTTATACAGTCAGGCATGTAAGGAATTATATTCAGTGACCGGTAATCAGGGTATGATGGCTCTTTTACATTGTGTAACAAGTGTTAGCACACATTTCTATCAGCTCTTCGAGGTAAAATGAAACCAGTCGATTCACCACCTGCATCTGTGAATGTCCTATTCCAGTTAAAAGCAAAAAAATAAGCATTTCTTTGATGTCTGCTAATTACCGTGGCCGGCACCTGTAAAAGCAGCAAGTACGCGTGATGAAGAGTAATGACGGATGGAACGGAATGGCTTGACTTTGGTTTGTCCAGAGACAGGCTACCTCTGGCCACAGGTCTCTTTGCCTGTCTTTCAGTGCTGAGGGTGTGAAGTACTATCTTGGCTCCAGTGCCAGAGTTTTAAACCAGTTTAGTGTCCATGGGTCATGATTCTTTGTCCGTAAAGGGATTAAATGTACTGCTCATATTCCTTATTGCGGTTTTAAATGTTTTTCTTGGCTGGAGTCAGGTGGCTTTTTTTATTGCTTTTCTCTTTTGCAAATTTTAAGAAAACAATGTTACAAAAAAATTAAGTGATTTTGTAAATAATTTTAAGCATACACTAACCCTTGAAATAAAATATACATTTTCAATTCATTTTGGCTACAATTTTTTGTAATAGCTTTAAGCTGATTTTGTATTTCTTTTAATAAAAAGCAGATGAATGTCTTAACACACTATATGTTTTCTTATGCTGTAGAGCGATAATGTTCTTGGCTCTCCTTAAATCAACATACTTACATGATAGTATATGTGTGTGTATGTATGTATATGTGTGTATAATATATATATATATATATATATATATATATATATATATATATATATATATATATAATTACACACTACAATGAGTGCAAGAAATAACCTATTTGTATAAAAACATCTAACTTTTGTTTAACCCCTTCGCGACCTTTGCCGGTTCAGGACCGTCACAACAAGAAGGTCACTAAATGACCTTTGACTGTCCTGAACCGTCAAAAAATTAAATAAGCTTAGAAAGTGATCAAGGATCACTTTCTTCGCTTAAACGGCCTTGCTGCAATGCCTCGATGTCGAGGCATTCAGCAAGGCAGAGATCGGCATCGGGGGCCATATCTGGCCCCTCCCCGGGGCGTCAACAGCCGCCATACATTGTATGGCGGCGGACGCCCGTTTTAAAAGCGTTTAGGAGGCGATCAACGATCGCCTCCTAAACTTAAATGGTGTCGCTGGAATGCCTCGATCAGGAGGCATCCAGCGACACCAAACACTTACCTCTGGGTGGGCTGTGGCCGCTCCGGAGAGCGGTCACAGCCGCCGCTGCCGGTGATCTTCGCCATCAAGCAAGATGGCGGCGGCCCGGGAAATAAAACAATAAAGACGAAAAAGTTCGCTAGAGGGTCTCCAGACCCTCTAGAGAACTGGCTCCACTTGCTGGTTGAATACAGGTACTGCATTCAACCATGCAAGTCAATGGAGCCCAGCTTTCTAATCACTATGTGATTAGTAAAATATTCCAAAAAAATAAAAATAAATAAAAAATGGAAAAAAAAATAAAATAATTATGCAGTGATGTCACTAGATGAACCATCCAGTACCAGCAAAATGTGTAAAAAAAAAAAAAATATAAAAAAAGTATTAAAAAAATAAAATTAAATTAAAAAATAAAGTTTATTTTGAGCAAGTGCTAAAATTTCTCAAAAATCTCAACAAAGAGTTAAAATAAAAGCACTTCAAATACCCAAGGGGTGTCTAATATATAAAAAAAAATGGCTGATGGGGTAAATTGGAGTGGCCTAGCTCAAAGATAGGGCATAGGTACAGACTGACCAAAATGGAGAAAAAAAGCGCACTTCCCAAATGTGGCATTTTAAATCTGAAACAACCCGACAAACCCATGCATGTCGGGTATCACTGCACTCAGGAGATGTTCCTGAACACACATTGGGGTGTTGTTTGACAGTGGCATATACCAGGACCTGTATATCTATAACTAAAGTACAATTTGTGTGAAAAAAAAAAAAAAAATTACTATTACAAAGTTTGACAAAGTGTAGTTCTATAATTGGTGCATGGAAAGGTTTAAAATAGCAGCATTTGGAATACCCTGGGGTGTCTAGTTTTCAAAAATATATGGTTTGAATGGGTTAAATTGAGTTAACCGGCTTCAAAGATATTCCAAAGAGGAGAGGGAGGCACAATGACCAAATGACCACCTGAATTACGCATGCCCCAAAAGTAGCCTTTTACCAGCCAAACAATCTGACAAACCCATGCATGTGGGGTATCGCTGTACTCAGGAGATGTTGCTGAACACATATTGGGGTGTTGTTTGACAGTGACATATACCAGCACCTGTATATCTATAACTAAAGTACAATTTGTGTGGGGAAAAAAAATAAAAAAAATTACTATTACAAAGTTTGACAAAGTGTAGTTGTATAATTGGTGCATGTAAAGGGTTAAAATAACAGCATTTGGAATACCCTGGGGTGTCTAGTTTTCAAAAATATATGGTTTGAATGGGTTAAATTGAGTTAACCGGCTTCAAAGATGTTCCAAAGAGGAGATGGAGGCAGACTGACCAGATTTGTTAAAAAAGATTTGGAAATCATAAAACGCTGCTTGTACTTATTGCCCTATAACTTACAAAAAACAGCAAAAAAACATAAAAACATTGGGTATTTCTAAACTCAGGACAAGTAGTAGAATCTATTTAGCTAGTTTTTTTACTTGCTTTTTTAGGTGAGTAAAAGATTTTTCAAATAAAAGTCATAAAATGTGGGTTTTTTTTCAATTTTTCACCATGTTTTTTTTATTTTTTTTTATAGTAAATAAGATGATACGATCAAAATAATGGTATCTGAAGAAAGCCCATCTTGTCCTGAAAAAAACAATATATAACTTATGTGGGTACACTAAATGGGTGAGGAGAAAATTACAGCTGAACACAAGCACCACAAAAGTGTCAAAACAGCCTCGGTCCCACAGGGTACAAAACGAAAAATGAGCCCGGTCCTTAAGGGGTTAAAAAAAAAATAAAAAAAAAATATTGGCATAACGCATCAAATGTATTAAGCAATTTCACTGATAAGTATACCAACATATTGAAGTTATTACATTCTAAATGAAAGTAGTAAGACTAAGTATATTCAATTAATCATGGAGATCGGATCTATTGTCCGCATAGTATACCTGTGACAGAATCTTATCGCATTTGAGGAAATAAGGGTCGTATAATACATTGAATTTGTATCTGTAACTCACATGCAAAGTGTTTAGTCACCCCCTCAGCCTTGCATTGTGGGTATCTAGACACAGAAGGAAGCGAACGCTCAACATTGTGGTGCATTTTTGGAAATGTATACAAAGTCAAATTAGACGTAATTGCCATACACTCAGATTACTACACTTGCTTGGCAAATTGTGGTTCTTCTGATAACAAATACACATAGACTGAAACAATTGCATCTGAGGTGTATGCTCAAACTGTTAAAGGGGCACTCCAGTCATCATATGCACTTTAATATGTATAAGTGTGTGTATAAGGGTCCCCAACATGGCGACCCTTTGGCTTCCGGGTTGGGGCATTACGCACTTCCAATAGTGCGTTCCAAGCCTCGTTTTTTGGGCCGGTTTTGAAAATTTTGGCGCCAATCTGCTGCTGTTGCGGCTTAAAGCCTGATTACAAGCCATTTAAAATGAAGGGTGAGTAGGTTCTTGGCTTTTTCTGTTCCTGCTCCTTGCTACTTATATTTTCTAGGGTGTTGTGGCTCCTGATAATTCTGAGCTGCCCTCTGACAAGCCTAAGAAGGCTTTGATGAAAACCAAACATGCGCAGTGCTCAGAGTGTCACGAAGCTTTGCAGGATTCCACGAAGAAGCTTTGCTCCGCTTGCCTGAAGCCAGTTTCTGAGGCGGTTGGAGTAAGAGAGTTTTTGGCCTGCCTTAAAGAGGCGATGCAGTCTACCTTCTCTGCCTTTCGTCAAACTGTGCCTGTACCTGCCTACCCTCACTTTCCCGCAGTGCAAGATCCCTCTCTCCTGGGTCTTAAGCACCTGTTAAAAAAACTCAGAATTTGATTATCCTTAGGTGGAGGAGTATTCATCTTAGGAAGGAGAGATCCGTGAAGATAGTTCTTTTCCCGGTGGAAGAAATTGAGACTATCTTGGCAGGTGAAATGTTTATTTCCCTTTGATGAGGACTTTGCCCAGTTTTGTGCTACCCCTCTGGTTGATACCGCAGTTATGAGGGTCTCTAGACCACTTTGCCACTTGAAGATGGCTCACATTTCACTGACCTCATGGAGAAGAAAGCTGAAGCAGACGTTAAAAAGTCTTTTGAGGCCTCTGCTGCTGTTTTCCAGCCAGGAATCGCATCTGCCTCAGTGTCTTGAGCAGTTAAGATTTCGCTCTCGCAGATTGAGGAGAATATTGCCACCAAGACTTCTAGAGAGGCTATCCTCAAGAATGCCGCTGTTAAATTGGCCGTGGACTTTCTCTGCGTGCAGACTGACAGCCAGGATTTCTGCACTTTCCATCACGGCTAGATGGCTGAAAGCCTGGGCTGCGGATATCCCCTTTAAGGGTAAGACTCTATTCTCTGTAGTCTTCTCTAAAAGGGACTCCAGCTCTTCACCAAATAAACATTGGATGCCACAGTGGAGACTTGCTTCCAAGAGATGGCAGTCCTTTCGGCCATACTTCCCAGGCCAGTCCATAGGCTATGGTTCCAGGTTCTCTCGCTCATCAAGAGATCAAGGGGTCCGGGGGCAGACTCCCTTGTGAGAGGGGTAGAATTGACACATTCTCCTTCCCCAAAGTGCCCCAGGACCCCAGTAGCTCCACATGACGCCACTCCCATTCCAGTGGGAGGGAGGCTTTTCAAAAGACAATTGGTTCTCCATTACTCGAGACCCCTGGGTAAGAATCATCGTATCTAAATGACAGGGGGATTCAGTCTGATTAAAGACTTACGCTTCATGAACAGTCACCTCCAGTTGGTCCAGTTCAAGATGGAAATCATAAAATCCGCTCTAGCCACCTTATACCTTCAGAGCTGTATCCTTCATCATCTAGAGGAGAACCCGTTGGCTCTGGACAGGCTCGTCCGTCTCCCTCCTCATGTCAGAGCGTCCCTCGTGTGGTGGCTACAACAGGACACCCTAGGTGCAGGGAAACAAGGAGCTCACCACCGACCCAAGCATCAGAGGATGGGGAGCCACATATCGAGACAGATTTGTTCAAGGTCTTTGGTCCCCAGCTGTGCAACTCCTTCCTTCCAACTGCCTGGAGATGCTTGTGGTGGAAAGAGCCCTACATCACTTGGAATAGCTGCTAGCTGGCAAGAACATCATGCTATGCTCCAACAACCAGGCTGTAGTAGCATATATCAACAAGCAAGGAGGTACAAGAAGCCCGGAACTTCTGCGTATATCTATCAGGATCTCCTTTTGGGCAGAGTCCCATTTGATGACCCTGTCTGCAGTTCACCTCAAAGGGACATTGAATTCTCAAGCGGATTTCCTTAGCAGAACTCCTGTTCTGAGCGGGAGTGGGCTCTGCATCCAGCGGCTTTCAGGTTCATCGTCCAGCAGTGGGGATTACCAGAGATCAATCTGATGACATCCAGAGACAATTCTCAAGTTCCGGCCTTCTTCTCCCTCAATCCTCAGGATCATCCTGTGGCGGTAGATGCCTTCCCCCAGATTAAGAAGTTTTTTCTCCATTTCCTCTTATCTCCAAAGTTTTGCAGAAGATCAAGAACGACCGCACCTTTGTTATCCTGATAGCCGAGACGCGTCTGGTATGCGGACTTGGTCACCCTCATTACACCCCCCTCAGCCTCCCTGCTTGGAGAAACCTTCGTCAGGGGCAGTTTTTTCACCTAAATCCTGCAATCTTCCAGCTGACGGCCTGGAGGTTGAACGTGAGATATTGAGGGCCCAGGGTTCTCTATTTCAGTACCTCAGACTCTTCTTCGCAGTAGAAAGAAGGTTACCTCCCTCAGATATATTAAGAGCTGGAAGAAGTTTTGCAGTTGGTGTAGCTCCAGAGAAAGGTTTCTCTACACTTGTTGTCTCTGAAGACGGCCTTTTTTTTTGTGGCCATTACTTCCGCTAGACGCATTAGTGAAATTCAGGCTCTTTCTATGAAAGAACCGTTCCTATGTTTCTTCCCGGATAAAGTTGTGCTCTCTCTGCCTCTAAAATTTATGCCCAAGGTACGGTGGCTGACTGTACAGTGGAAGGCTGTTCCACAAGAGATGCCTCACCATATATTTGAAACAAACTTTGCCCCTGCTTAAGTCCTCTTGTTTATTTGTGGCCTCTTCTGGCCCAAACAGAGGTTTCAACATTTCCAAGCGCTCCATTGCTAGGTGGATTGTTTTGGCCATCAGCTTGGCATACTCTGCAGCTGGCCAGCCTTTACCTGTTGGGATCCGTACCAACTTTACTCGAGCAGTCTCCACTTCCTGGGCTGAGCGATGTCTTGTTTCTCCTGAACAGATCTGCAAGATGGCTACTTGGTGGGCTCTCCATACCTTTGTCCAACATTACAGACTTGAAAAGATGGCGCAGGAGTACTCGCTTTTCGGACATAAGGTCCTTGAGGCTGTGTTTTCCCACCCTTCTTCTTTGGTATATCTATCCGTAGTGTCCCTTCCTTTTTCAATAAAAAATTTGTTGCATCATATTTGTTTTCCTGTGTGGTCTTTATTATTATTTATTGTTTTATATAGTGCCATCAAATTCCATAGCGCTGTACAATGGGTGGACAGGACACAAGTAGTATATAACATAACAATTTGACTTACAGAGACAACAGGTGAGGAGGGCCCTGCTCAAACAACCTTATACTGGGGATATCAGGAGGGGAGGGGCTTTTAATTGTTTAGAGTCCTGCCCTATCTCAGGTACGGAGGAGGAGTCTATCCGTAGTGTCACCAGGGATTGGCAGGGAAAAGAAGCTCTCGGTAAGTAAAACTTCCTGTTTCTATTCCTTCTGTTTGATCCCTCATTCTAATCTCTTCTTTTTCTTTACCTCTCCTTTCTGTATCTCCCACCTCCAGTGGTGGGCAGTCCTATTTGCCTCTGGAGAGAGATGGCAGGGTTGCAGACACCACAAGGGAGCACCTGCAGCCCCTTGCCCATATGCACACTGACACAAACACTCCCTCACACACATACACATTCCTGCTGCCACAACCCAAGCAAAGAGGCTAGGGATGAGCCTTGTTGCAGTGGAAACTGAGGACACTGTCTGTACCCCACGATGCATGACAATTACCAGGAAGTCACAGAAAGGGTAGATGAAACATGCAGGGCTGGATATTACAGCAAGGACTGGAGAGTAACGACAGGGCTGGGAAGTATAAACAGGCCTGGTTGCTACAGGCAAGGCTGGATATAGCCCTCGGACAGGACGATCAGCACAGGCGAGATATAGACCTCAGACAGGGTGCTTGGATGGATATCCCTTAAGGCAGGATATCTCTCAGACAAAAAAACACCAGCCAAGAGGAGAAACAGCAAAACAGGGAGCCAGAAACAGCAGGTCATAACCACAAGGCAGGAATACAAAGGCTTTTTTTGCAATAAGCAGGAGGTATTTAAAGGGCAGGGCTGCACAAGATAAAAAGGCCCAGCTGACACCATCAGTGTGGAGCAAGAATTCCAGTTATGTAGAGTGGCCACTGCAGGCTAAAAGTGGAAATAACACAACTATTATAAATACCGTATTTGTTAGATTATAAAACGACCCAGATTATAAAATGACCCCCCAAAATCTGAATATTAATTTAGTAAAAGAAGATAAAGCCTGAATATAAGACGACCCTATAGGAAAAAAGTAAATGTTCATTCATGTAAACTGTTTTGTTTTTTTTTAAATAAAAGCTATGATTGAGAAAAATATTTTATTGTTTTTATTTTCCAACCTGCCCCCCAGTTATGCAAATCTGCCCCCAGGTTTGCCACTCTGCCCCAGAAATGCCTTATACCCCCTATATGCCACTGTGCCCCATGATATGCCTTTTGACCCTCTAAATGCCACTGTGCCCCATGATATGCCTTTTAACCCTCTATATGCCACTATGCCCCATGATATGCCTTTTGACCCCCCTATGTGCCACTCTGCCTCCACAAATGCCTTATACCCATATATGCCACTCTGGCATTTAGGGGGTTAAAAGGCATATTATGGGGCAGAGTGGCGTATAGGGAGGTATAAGGCATTTCAGGAGGCAGAGTGGCATAAAGGCGATTAAAAGGCATATCATAGAGCACTCTGCCTACAGAAATGCCTTATGCCCCCCATTTAACACTCCCCCCCAAACTTACCAGTGCTTCAAACTTCCTGGTGTGTAGTCGGGCAGCGGGTAGACGTCTACCCGATTCGCGTAGGCAACTTCCGCTGCAGCCGGAAGGAGGTTCCGTTAGCAGCGGGGGTTGTCTCCTCTCTGACTGCCGGGGAAGGTCTGCGCGATGGACGCAGACAACCCCCGCTGCTAACGACACCTCCTTCCGGCTGCAGCGGAAGTTATCTACGCAAATCAAGTAGACATCTACCCGCTGCCCCGACTACACGCCGGGGAGTCAAAAGCACCGGTAAGTTTGGATGGGGGGTTACCAGACAGGAGGTTCCAGGTCATCTGCAGCGCTGCAGGGGATCTGGATCTTAGCCTCATAGGCAGACCTATTTGAGGTCTGATTATAAGATGACAACGATTATAAGACAAGGGGTATTTTTCAGAGTGTTTGCTCTGAAAAAAAACTTGTCTTATAATTGAGCAAATACGGTAATACAGGTGCTTGAAATGCAGGTTGGAATCTTGATTCATGCTCTTACACAAACCCTTAAACATATAAACTCACTGACCACTTTATTAAGTACACCTTGCTAGAACTGGGTAGAAACTGGGACCCACTTTTGCCTTCAGAAATTCCTTAACCCTTTAATGAAAAAGCCCGTACATGTACGGGCTCAAAAATGCATTGTTTTCAATGGGTTTAGGGACCGCCCATTGTCTTTAAGGGGTTAATTCTTCATGGCATACTTTCAACAAGGTACTTGAAACATTCCTCAGAGGTTTGGGTCCATATGGACATGATGGCATTTCACAGTTGCTGCAGATTTGTCGGCTGCACATCCATGATGCGAATCTCCTGTTCTATTGGATTGAGATCTGGTGACTGTGGAGGCCATTGGAGTTCAGTGAACTCCTTGTCATGTTCAAGAAACCAGTTTGAGATGATGTGAGCTTTGTGACATGGTGCATTATCCTGCTGGAAGTAGCCATCAGAAGATGGGTACACTTAGAGATGGCCCAAGACATTGTACTGCCTGGGGCAAAGTGTGAAATGCTGCCGCTGCAAAAAACGGCCCACATCCATTATGTTATATCATGAGAGTTAAAACTAAAATTAAACTTATCAGGAAGTGAGAGTTTCCATGCAACAACACAAAAAAGGTGAAAGGGTCAGCCTGGAATTAACCTACCTCAATATAATGCATATACTATATAATAATAAAATATTTTCGGCAAAGAAGCTCACCCATGGAGTGAGAAGAAAGGTGAAATTAAACTTTATTATGTCCAGGCTCAGCCTGGAATTAACCCAATTCAATATAACGCATATAATATCTGTCATTGCTGGCCACCGCTGTAATTGGTGTCAGCTTCAGGATTCACTTTGAGTGAGCGCTGACGTGACACCTGACGTCACCGCGCTCTCCCTCACGCCCATGCTGCCACGTGAGAGCTGACCGCCAATCAAGGAGGAGAAGATGCTCTGAGCAGCTTGCATTAGGTCCGGAGACCGCAGGACCACAGACAAGCTAATAATAGGGTCAGAGGCGTACCTAGAGTATTTGGCATCTGGGGCGGATCCTGTATGTGCCCCTTTAGCAGCCTAACTGTGCCACCCTTGCCCCCGAAGCAACCTACCCGTGTCATTTCTGCCCCTAAACACTTACTCACTATTAACTTCATCCAATCACCCACTCACTCTCCCACACCCCCTTACCTCTCTTACGTTTTTTACTGGTCCAGGAGCTGGCCGAGCATCACAGGGGGGCCGTGCAGATGTCTATGCGGGCCGACGCCCACCTTACTGTATAAGGAAACTCTATTCTCGACCACGTTCTTGCTCCCCCTGTGCAGGAAAAGAGTTTTCGTCATACAGTGCACGGGCGCCCTCCTTTAGCTTAGGGCGGCACTCTGCTCCATTGCAGGGCCAGCCCTGGATACACTGTGGTCATAAAGGGATGGAGATGGTCAGCAACAATACTCAGGTAGGCTGTCACGTTTAAACGATGCTCAATAGGTATTAAGAGGCCCAAAGCATGCCACGAAAATGTCCCCCACACCATTACACTACCACCACCAGCCTGAACTGTTGATACACGGCAGGATGAATCCATGCTTTCATGTTGTCTGACCCTGTCATCTGAATGTCGCAGCTGGAATCGAGACTCATCAGACCAGGCAACATTCTTACAGTCTTCCATTGTCCAATTTTGGTGTGCATTCCAATATTGTGCGTTCAGAGATGGTATTATACCTTGGTTATAACTAATGGTTATTTGCGTTACTGTTGCCTTTCTGTCATCTCGAACCAGTCTGCCCATTCTCCTCTGACCTCTGACATCAACAAGTCATTTTTGCCCACACAACTGCCACTCACTGGCTATTTTCTCTTTTTCAGACCATTCTCTGTAAATCCTAGAGATGGTTGTGCATGAAAATCCCAGTAGATCAGGAGTCTACTCCAGCCCATCTGCCACAAACAACCATGCCACGTTCAAAGTCACCTAAATCCCCTTTCTTCCTCATTCTGATAATTGGCTTGAACTTCAGAAAGTTGTCTTGACCACATCCACATGCCTAAATGCATTGAGTTGCTGTCATGTGATTGGCTGATTAGCTGTTTGTGTTAACAAGCAATTGAACAGGTGAACCTAATAAAGTGGCCAGTGAGTGTAGTCATAACACACACTTATACATACACTCTCATTCTAACATAATACACCCATTCATTCATAAATACTCCTTCCCACCATCATCCCTTACTCACAGTTTTCTTTCTTGCACTTGTGGGGAGCAACCTTGCTTTTACAAGGGGGGGGGTGTCATGTCAGACTGGCCATTTCTAAACAATTTTGGACAGTCTCACCAGCATTATATAAAGTAATCAAAGTATTCCTCCTATTTAAAATTGTCCATTTGTTTTGGGGGTTGTTTATGGTTGGAGGCATGGGTAGGGCTTCAACCTATTTTGTGTGTCTTTGTAATCCATTGATATATAAATGCATTTAAAAGAAAAATGGTAAATGTTTTCCTGCTGTTTCTATAGTTATACTGTAGGACACTAACACCTAACAAAGTGATTAATGGCCCATAAAGGGACTGTGCTCAATATGGGGGAAGCTTTGGATATTTACTTTATGATTTAATTAACCCCTTTAGGACAATGGGCGGTCCCTAAACCCATTGAAAACAATGCATTTTGAGCCCGTACATGTATGGGCTTTGTCATTAAGGGGTTAACATGTTTTTGTTTTGTGTTTTTTTTTAAAAAGATCTTGACCATAATGTTCTTACATTTTCAGGATCTGATGAAAGGGCCCTAGGCAGCTGCTTAACCTGCTCAGAACTCCACCTATTGTAGCCATGTGATGTCAGTGAAATGAAACGTAACTGCGCGTCTGTGTCACAGGGCCCTGATGTGAAAATTACCCCGGACCCCGTGACTTCACCAAGCACCATGATCAACAGTACCACCATTGCCCCTAAAAAGCTAGTTTGTACATCGTTGCTATCTTTACCTGTTTAATACTTCCCCATAGAGTCTGTCTTGCCATTTGTGCCACCAAACACGTTGTCAGTGCCCCAAACACCTTGGTCTGTGCAATTAATAAATCCCATCCATAAAGTGTATAAATACATTGACATTTTAAAAAAGTGATTACATTACCGCTGCTTAGGATGTGCAAGAATATAGACTTTCATGTTCTTAGAAACCAATGATCTCTGTAATTCTCGTAGGGAATTTACATGGCCAGTGTGTTTATTTTTCAAGGTCAGTAAATGAATATTGAGAAGGGATTTGGTACGATCACAAGTAATAGTAACATACAGAGTATCTCCCAATTTAGTAGCTGTAATAACATTTTGTGTGTATGATCACAACTGTTTTCACTGCACTCTCCCCTTGATGATCAAAGATGTTTCATACCCAAAACAGTAGACATTTTTTTGCAGCAGTAAGAATGCCTCTTAACTTCACATTTTTGTACACCCAAACAAATTGTGCACACATATATATTTTTTCTTTTTAAAGTTGGGCTTTTGTACACACACACAAAAAAAAAAATCTAAATTTTATTTTTACGTAGCAATCCATTCTTGCTGAAGTGCTGTCAACATCTTGGTTTCTAACTCATAATTACTGAACAGCAGTGATTAAAAGGATTATATGTTGCATAGTTAAGAATTTACAGTGGCAAGAAAAAGTAAGTGAACCCTTTTCCATTACCAGCATTTATGTATTAATGTGTCCTAAAATAGGATATGATCTTAATCTAAGTTACAAAAAAAGACTTAACTAATACAATAATTTGTGTATTGTTCTTGTCCATATTCAATGCATTATTCAAACATTCACAAAGTGGGTTAGGAAAAAAAGGTATGTGAACCCCTAGAATTGCTAGTTTGCATAAAGCTGGAATGGGTTGCAAAGTAATCTCAGAGGCTACACATTCATCAGGCCATTCTTTATAAACTGAGATGATTTAGTACTGTGGCTACTCTCCCTCGAAGCGGGCGCCCAACCAAGATGACTCCAAGGCCACAACACAGATTGCTCAATGAGGTTAAAAAATAACCCTAGAGTAACAGCTAAAGGAATCATTGGAACTGGCTAACATCTCTGTTCATGTGTCTACCACATGCAAAACATTGTGCAGGCATAGAGTTTGTCACTGTTCTCCAATGTAACATTGTTCACCACAGACCACCTTGACAGTCTACAACACTACTAGGAAAACATTTTGTGGATTGGAAAAAAACAAGGTTGAATGTATGGTGTAAAAAGGGCACCACATACATACCTACCTACCTACCATACTGAAGCTCAGTAGAAGTTGTGCAATGCAGCAGAATAATAACCTGAAACAAAGAATACAGTGGCTTTATTTAAAAAAAAAAAACCAAAAAAAAAAAACCTGCTCTTCAGAGTGGCGCAGTCAGACTGTAATCCATTAAAGATGCTCTGGAATGACCTCAAGAAAGCCGTTCACATTACACATCCCTGGAATATGGCTGAACTTAAAGCACATTGTGTTTGTCTATACTTGTGACTTAGATGTAGATCAGATCACATGTCATGAACAATTTACTTTATCTTGCCACTGTATTTATTAATTTACACCAAAACCTTTAATAAGCAACTGGTAGCTTTCAAGACAGTCAACGATTGTTACAAGCACGTGAATATATGTATATATCACACAAATCAGGATTTTGATTAATGATGGAACATTTCATAATTTCAAGCAGCATTTAAATAATAAAAATAAAATGCTTAAAATTAGTTATGTGTAATTTCTGTCAGTAAAACGCACGTTTGAGAATCTCTCAAGTTAAAAGTACACAATATAAATACCGGAAACAAAACATCGGGAAAAAAACAAAGTCCACAAAATAAAATTAAAGAACAGGTCCGTATCAGTTACTATTTCATACATTAATAAAGTCTAAAAATAATCTACATGATTTGTATCTGGAGAGAATTGTATGTAAAACTGTACATAGCACAGGACTAAAACTTAGGTGGGAGAATACCATTTATTTTTTAATTCATATAGCATTTCACCTACTTCTATAAATGGAGTTATCAATACATTGTGTGAAAAACGAGATCCACGTTAACATCTAATGGTTTCTAGGTTTCTATTCATGCAAAAGTGTTACTAGCCTGTCCAGAACATGTGTGACTCTCCTAACATGTCTCTAGAACTGCCCCTCAGACTACTTTTCAAAGAAAATGGGTTATTTAATATTATGGTTTTGTCACCAATAAAATCCAGAATGGTATGAATCGGAGTTATATCAAATATCAAGAACAAGAGGTTTTGTTCTGCAGACAAATATGCGACTCTAAGCAGGGTAGGATTTCTGCTATTGTTGAAGCAAACAGTGCTTATTCAAGCATCGCCTTTCCTTACAGACAGAGCTCGTGCTTTTTGTTAAGTACTGATGTGAAGGCTGATTGACTTTTAGGGTTGTATTATAAGTGTTAGGTTGTCATTTATGTAATACAAAAAGTCCAAATATACATTGTGATTCTATTGGCCCTCATTTAAACCATGGCTGTGTTTCTGTTTTCTGAACCAGGCAAAAGAAAAAAAAGCTGTTCATATAAAAAGCATTTTTTATGCTAAAAAGATTAATGGCTGCCTTTGATAAAACCCATTTAAAATATGTTAGAGCCATTGCTCACTGGAAAGAAAATAGAGATGTATATGCCATTTGGGATATATATTTTAAAAAAACTAATAAAAGCCTAAAGGTCATAGTTTAGCCTAGTGTGCAAGGCCGACAGTATTATAGCAACATAAAATTAATACATTCTAACACAAAATCATTATTACTATGTTATTTAACACCTAAATAATCATTGATTATTCAGCATTTCATCCAGATGTTAATTAATGCTGCCTACATACAATCTAGGCTTAGAATAGTGTTGATGCCACAGAAATAGATGAATAAAGCAGGGTTTATGGCAAACAAATTCAGCATTTACATGTAAACTAAGCAGTTGACATGTAAGGTCCATACAAACATGGGCAGCAGCAGGGGGGCTCCCACTTCTCCATGCTTTGGCTGCCTTGCCCTTGGGGCGCTCCTTGCAACCTTTCGTTCCTGTCTCCTCCTGCCAGTTCTAAATTGTTCAAATACGGCCCTTCTGATCTGGACCGGGCAGGAATGGAATATACCGTATATCCCCATGTACAAGACGCTCCCATGTATAAGACGCATCTTAATTTTGGGGCCCGGAAAAAAAATGCATTACATAAAGTTATTGAACTCAAGTTTTATTCATCATACAACTCCTCATCACGGTCAAAACTCCCATCTGGTGACAAATCAATGTCTTTGTATATTGCTTCGTCCTCAGTTCCATCTAAGGCATTTGAAATGCTACACTTCTTAAATGACTTGACAATGACTTGATCTCAATCTTGACACTATCCCAGGATCTTTTCACCCAGGTACAAGCTTCTCCTATAGTTTGTTTCTTCACTCTTCCTGCTGGTGTCAAATTGTCCCCAGAAGACTTAACCCATTGGTTCCATTCATCTCTCATGGCAGCTCTGCAGAAATCTTCTTTGTGGTGTTTGTTATGTGTGCCCTGAACTGATCAAGCACCAATAGGGCAGGTTTGCATAAGAGCCCACTTGGTCTCCTGCTCCAAACTTTCTCAAACCAGATCTTCATCCCATCCTGATCCATCCAACCCTTCTCATAAACGTGGACAATCACTCCTTGAGGAACGTCTTTTTGGCATTGTTTTGCGTTGAAAATCAGCATAGGAGGCAGCTTGGTTCTGTTGGCACAACAAGCTAGAACAACTGTATAATGGGTCTTTTCATGCCCACTTGTCTTCACAGTTACAGCTCCCCCCCCCTTCTTATCAACAGTTCTGTTACTTGGGACATCAAACCGAAGAAGGACTTCGTCCATATTTGTAATCTGTCCCAACTCAAACTGATGTGTCTTCCAACATTGAATGAGGCATCTTTAGGGCAAGTCTGGTGCGTGTACGCGTGCTTAGTCCATTCCGTTTCATGAACCTGAAGCACCAATTGTGTCCTCCTTTGAAATCAGTAACTTCTTTTTCATCAGAAATTCTTCTTGCCTCATGCAGAACCATCTTTGTGGAGACAGGAATTCCAATTGCCCTTTGCTCTTCAATCCATATCTTCAATTCCCTCTCTAAATCAGGCCATTTTGCGGACTTGCCTCTCATGGCCTTCTTCTGCCGTGGCGTTTTCAGTAGGGTTTCTTCTTCCCGTAGCCAGTCTCGGATTGTTTTCTCAGTTGGAGGAGGACCAAACTTACGTTCAGCAGCACGATTTCCATTCACTTTTGCAAACTGGATCACTTTTAACTTGAATTCAGCACTGTACGAAAATCTTTTCTGAGCCATTCCTGGGCAGAACGCGGAAAAACGTAACCTAAGAAGTAAGGATGCACCGAAATGAAAATTCTGGACCGAAACCGGAAATTCAGGATGCGCTTGGCTGAAACCGAAAATGACACCCCCCCTTTTAGAAAAGAATAAAAAACACACTTTTATTAAAAATGAGTAGGCAGCCAGTACATGCTGCAACCTGGGCATGATTTTGAGTGTGATCCTATCCCAGAAGCAATCTAGAGCTTCCAATAAAGATTCATGTTCATGAACAGAACACTCCTATCATGGCCAGAGTCCAGCATGTATGTGCATGTATTGGCTGCCTGAGCATGATATGAGTGTGATTGCTTTTAGCAATCATGTATATTTTATATAGCAATCACACCCCTATCATGCACAAGCAGCCAATACATGCACATCACTTTCAGCCTCCCTACTTACACATCCATGCTATCACACACGTTCATTCATTCGTTCATACACCCTCCCCCACCCTTACCTGAACTGCAGATCTTCCGGTGCCGCTCGCAAACTTCCGCGGGGGCTGCTGTTTCCCTCTGCGTTGCTCGAACTCTTGTCCCAAGGGAACGGAGTGGAGTCACGTGATGTGATGTACATTCATGTGACTCTGCGGGGTTCCTGCATCCCATCGACGGAACAAAAGACGCTGCTGAGCAACACAGAGATAAGCAGCAGGTCCCCTGCAGATGATTATTTTCGGTAGGTTTTTTATTTCGGCATTTTGCAGATACATTTTAAGGCATCCCTAACAGCAAGCGTGAAAAAGCGGGAGATGCAAGAAAAAAAGAAGCACCCATTTTTTTTATACATGGGGAAATACGGTAATTTGTATGTGCATGTTTACACTAAATGTGGCTTCTACATGTTTTCCCTCTTATATCATTCAGTTATAGAGTCTCTATCATACGTGTATAGATAATGTGGTGCATTCATTAGTGTTAGCAAAAAAATAAAAAAATAAAAATTAGAAATTGCAACACTAAAATAAGATAATAGCAGCTTGATGCTTCGATTATGCTTTTGTGTCAGGCTTCTCAACCCTTTGCCTGCACTTTATGTGATAATGATTATGACCCCCTTGTTCATGACATGGTAAAAAAGGGGCAGGGCAAATAAAAATTATGCCCCCCTCCACCCCCCCCAAAAAAACAACAAAATTTTTTGCCCATGCTCACAAAGATTTTCTTTTAGATTTAATGTCTGACTTATTGTGAACATGGCGGAGACAGCGGATGGTGCTGTTAACTGCAGCAACACAAGCCTTCCAGTCATTGCCGTTTTCGGTCAAATCAAATGCTGGGTAATTTTCTTGAAGAAATTCTGAGGATAAAACAAAAACAGAACATTAAAAAAGTTGTCATAATGTGATATCTAGATTGTATGCACTACAGGACAAAACGATATAGTGGTTTCCTCTGTTTAGAACTAAAACTTAAGGCCAATAACAGTTAAGGTGCTGGAACATGAAAACATACTTACAATAAGGCACCATATTTACTTTCTGATTTGATGATACAAGTTACAGAGACAATAAGGCACCATATTTACTTTCTGATTTGATGATACAAGTTACAGAGACAATAAGGCACCATATTTACTTTCTGATTTGATGATACAAGTTACAGAGACAATAAGGCACCATATTTACTTTCTGATTTGATGATACAAGTTACAGAGACAGCATACAAGCTAAAACAATTTCTATTTTGATTGTTATATGCAAAAAGTCATTTATGGTCATCTCCATTCTGATTAAAAAAGGATTATTTGGCTTCAAAACAAAAACTGTACCTTATACTCAGTAAAATGATCTGAGTCTGCTACTCACTTCTATTTGAATTTTCTCATTTAAAATTAGTACAGTCTTCCCAAATTTGGGACAGTTCGCACAAGTGTCGATTTTTGCAGGAGAAACTGGATAGGGCTATGCCAAATGCATTGCGGAGGCATTGAAAGTCAATATGGACTCCTGTTCTCGCTTCTGCTTCTAAAAAGCATTATGCTAAAATAATCAAGTGGCCCTCTGTACTATTAGATCCGCAGACACGGACAGGTAATTGCAATTATAACCCTGTCAGGCAGATTAGTGACATCAAAGACATGTAACTTTTGCAACACTTAAGTGAGCAGAAGTTTGGTGTTACCAAAACCAGTTATGATACATTTTTGATAGTGCTGTCAAATATAATAATTATACCTTGCAAAGCAGTAACTCTGTTGCTTTCTAAAGGAAGGATTCCACGTTCCGCATTTCCATATACATTACTGTTCAACAGTATGTCGTCGGGAAAGAGATGCCTTATTAGATATCTGGCAGAGAGCTCTGGACGAGTCTTCCCTTTAGCTATACAAACAACTGAAAATGGCAACTGCACATTCCTCCAGGATACACCTAAAGATTCTGTTACAAAAATGGAGACATAATTAATTCTAAATAAATAAATAATAATGAGAAGTCAAAGGATTTTAACAAGCAAGTCAAATTACCCATGTGATCCACAGACGGCTTATTTGCGGAAGAACCTGCTAAAATGACATCCGGTTCCTTGTTATCAGCTTTTGGATTTACAGATTTAGTGGAGGTAGATTTTGAATTGGTTGTTTTTTTGGACTTTTTGTGGACAAGCTTTGGAGTTTTTGCAGAAGTCATATCCTCTTCACTGTCATTAGCATCCGAATCCACGCAAATGGACTCTTCCGACATCTTGGTAACTGACTTACGGCAAGGTCTGGCCTTCAAAAGCAAAAATTCAGTGAATTTTTTAAATGATTACCGGGGCATATTTGAACATTTTGCTTTAAGCCGCATTCCTACAGCCAGGTCACAATTTACCAATTTGTTCTATTCATATGCAGAGACATCCTTGCAGCATGCAGCATGGCGATAAAACCAATTTTACTGAAATACTACATATAGCTAAAGTATTAAAACACAATTTTTTTTTATTACAAAACTTGACTTTATGAATATATATAATATCTGCTCTGCTGTCCCTATTGCCTCTGTCGCCCACTAGGACACAGCCCCTATCCACCATCACAGTCCCTGCCCCCAACACAGTCCCTGTCCCCTACTCCCCACCACAGCCCCCCATGCACCATCTCAGCCCCAGTTACCCAGACACCACAACCCCTGTCCCCCAACATAAGTGGAATACTGCACAAGTTGTGTTATGGAATAAAATATAATGTTTCAGAAATTAAATTATTTTTGGGTCGCGACTTAATGGCCAAAGACAAATGTGGGTCCTGAGGATACACGGGTTGAGAACCACCGATCTATAGGATACATTCTCATGCTGAATGTACAAAAACAAATGGTTGCCAGTACAATCACTATTAGTAATATATGGGTATAATTATTGTACCCAGTCCTGGATTCACATGACAGACAATGGGTAATCCCGATCCGTGCTAAACACCCCTAATTTGATTTGATGCTACGTACTTTGGCTGCATTCTTTTCCGATAGTAAACGGAAAATGACGGCATTAATGTTTCTGACACAGTCTTCCCAGTCTTTGCCACATTCACGAAGATCAGATTCTGGGAAAGCAGACACCAGGAACTCTGCATAAAACACACACACATGAATTTAGGAATAATAAAAAAAAGCGGCTAATGGGATTAAACTCTCCCTGTCCCAACAACTTCCTTGTTCACTACCATGTACATTTTGTGTTTTGCTTTAAAGATTATCAATTATAATAGATCAGTATGTTAGTGGCTTTTCTATTCCAGCATGACTGTGCCCCAGTGCAAAAAGCAAGGTTGTATGAGCTTGGTGTGGAAGAACTTGACCAGCCCGCACAGAGCCCTGATCTCCACCCTATTGAAAACATTTGGAATGAACCGGAAAGGAAATTGTGAACCAGGCCTTCTTGTCCAACATCAGTGCCTGATCTCACAAATGCTCTGCTGGATGAATGGGCAGAAATTCCCACGTAAACACCCCAAAATCTTGTGCAAAGCCTTGCCAGGAGAGTGGAAGCTGTTATAGCTGCAAAGGTGGACCAACTACATATTAATGTCTATGTATTTAGAATGTGATGTCATCAAAGTCCCCGTTGGTGTAATGGTCAGGTATTCCAATTTTTGTCAATATACTGTATGTCTTTGGGTATGTTAGTAGGTGTGTGTCTGGTTGTGTTAATGTGGGTGGGTGTCTGAGTGTATGCATGTTAGCGTCATGTAGACATGTGCAACTAGGCCAAACATTTTCGGGCAGCAAATTCCTTTCCCTGCCCCTTCACTCATGGTCTCCGTTTCCCTACCCTCTCTGCCGACCACTTCCACATCTTCAGATACAACCCTTCAGTAACTTCTGCCAAAATGAAAGCGCCGCCAATTTGGCGGAGGTTCTCGCAGTGTTACTTCCGCAGATATGCAAAGAGAAGATACAGAAGTCGTCGGCAGAGAAACATTTAGAGAGTGAGTGTGAGTGAATGCAGACCCATGAATTTCGGACAAAAATGAGCTTTTTTCAAGCAATGTTTTGGGGCTTCACACGAATCTGTACAAGTCTGTTGCGCTCTTCCCCTTCTGTGCCAGTATGTCTTAATGTGTATTAATCTTATTAAATTTCCCCTTATTGTAATAGTGCTACCTGGCTGCTGCTGGCGCGCTAAAAATAAATAACGTAAATTATTATATTGGGTGTATGAGGCTAAGCAAGAGTCAGAAGACTGGACAGAACTGAAAAAGATGACACGAAGACAAAGAGAAAGCAATGATAAATTTGGGTAAGCACTCAGGGTGCGATTCATGTATAACAAATAAATCGGATTGGCGCATTGGGTGCCCAATTATGGATAAGAGCACACAAAAGATGAATAAGAAAAGTATGGAGATAATGACACTGCGATGAATTAAAATAAATAAAAAAAAAAAAAATGTAAAAAAAAAAAAAAAAGCATAGAGACGGTTGAGAGAGGAATACCATGGGAAGAGAAGGAGGGCTAAATAAGGAGAAAAAGAAATAAGTAAACAATGAGTGATTATGGGTTAAAGTAAAGGATCAGGTAGATAATAAAAAGACACCGAGGGTATCAAATGGGGGTAAAGAAAAACAAAAGCTACGTTTTAGTAACAGAAGAAGGTGGTAATTTACAGATAAGGACCTTGAATACGCTTCCACCTACACCCTCTATAGTTATTACTAAGAAATGATGAGAGATGTAGGACGTGAGTAGATGTTGCAGTATTTCATGAGTGTGAACAAATATTTTTCACCTCTTAATGCAGAAACCTTGTTGACATCCAGTGAACCGAGTCCTTTTGAATTTGTTCCTGCTAGAATGGATTTCAACGTTTCTTTTGGGAACAGGACAAGGAATAAGCAACGAGCTGCATATTTAGGCTTCGTCTTTTGCCGGGCCTTCTTCAAATAATGTCCAGGAACCTTTATATTTCTATTTGGGTCTCCAACACACTCTATAAATTCAAATGAGATGCAATGAATTATGTTCAAAATGGCAAACTCTCAAAAGTCATTACATTATTAACAAAGATAACTATTATACATTATACCACCAAGAAACAACACTGTCTTTTTCCTCCCTGTCAAAATACTGAAAATTAACTCTTTAATGAGTGGTAGAAATCATGGACTTATTAATACACTATCTATAGAAATCTGACACCACTGATCAGTATAATTAAAATTTTGTCTCACCATGTCTGGGATTACTTGGAACCGACGATGAAGGTTGTTCCTCATCAACAATGATGTTTTCAGGTGGAATTAAACAATTTACCACGGGTTCCTCCACTTCTTCAATGCAAGTTTCAGATTTTGTTGATCTTTTAGGTAGAGAGGTGACGGGTGCATTATTAACTGGTGACAGCACCCGAGTGCTTTCAGGCAAGGCCTCAACTATTGTTTCTGAAGTTTTAAGTATTGCATCCACTGCAGAGAAGGAAGGCTGCAAGGAGCGTGTTGATATTATAGTAGGTAGTGGCGGGCTCCTCCTCTGATGGGATTCTGCTGGATGGGGTACAGAAGGAGCAGACGTATAGGAAATGGAGGGTTGGATGCCTATATTATTTCTTTCTACCCTCATCCTTGACGGAGGTTGGCGATATCCTGGTGGATGAGGTGGGGCCTGTGAGCTGTAAAGCCTTTGGTTCACTTTTTGTACCCTCAATTTTCCATGTGACGAAGGATGAAAGCCTCTGGGTGGAAGGACAGGCATTCTCTGTGCAAACATTCAAATGCAATATATTTTTAGTGATTATCTGTTAAATCAGAAGTTTTTAAAACATTACATCAGGGTGTTCTGTTACTGTTCACCGAACTTATCCATGTTTCCCAATCAGTATAATAAGATATCCACCTAATATTGCATTGTCACTTTAAGCCTTATGCATTTTGATAGATTTGTCCATAAGGAATCATGTATTATGTACACAACGTCTGTGGGGCAGCAGCTGGTGGAAGCAAAATGATCAAACCTGTAGCGTATTAATATTTGAAAATACCTTTTATACAACCATAATCCCTTCCACAATACACAATGGTGCAATTTTCAAGCTATTGCAATACGTGTCATGAAGTTATGCAACTGCTCAATGTACTCACGGATTTTAATCTGACAGGATGCATTTCAGCCACTTTCCTCTGGAGTGAATCCAACTTTCTATCCAGTTTCTGAACAATTTGATACATTGCCTATGAAATTATCAGCACAACATTATGTAAACAAAGTGTAAACAAAAAACATAAAAAATAAAAGACTGTGTGCCTATAGAGCAGACAAAAAAGACATTATTAAGGTCAAATTTGTCCTGCAGGAAGAGTTTGGCTGGCTTTGTATTATGCATAGTTAAATCAGTGAGTTTTCTCCAAAGTCTTCCGAACCACTCAATTATTTATTATACAGGGCCACTTCAGGGCCTTCTTGCTTATTGGTCCTTTATAATGAATAGTGATAGAAGCTCTCCTTTCAACTCATTAGTGAATAAACTAATGAGCCAAAACAGCTTCCTTCACAATCAAGCATTCCATCACTTACAAGGTTTCAAAAGCTTTGCAATCAGAATACATTAACCTCGGCATTGCTTAATTAATTTCCAGGTATTTATTTTTATTTTTTTACATTAATATAGTTTATCTATCATAGATATGAAGATGTTACCACACAGTCACCTCCTGACGTGGCATTTACCTGGCAGTAGTTGAGCACCTCAGCCAATGTTCTCTGTTGATCACTCGCATAAGAATTTTCCGACATGACACTTGCCTGCAAAACACAGGAAAAATCTAAGAAGCAGGACTGTCTTTAATGCGGGGCAAAGCGGGCAGTTGTCCTGTGCCCCATCATTCGTGGGGGGCCCATAGCGGTTTCCCCTTGAGCCCGCAACAACCACGGTCAAAGGTGTTGTAACGGCAACCAGACCGGCCACTCCGGGGGGCTCAGGCGATCCCTGTGAGACGCAAAAGTGTTAAAACTTGGTCACGAAAGGTATAAACAATTAAACACAGCCTGGCCCTTAAGGGGTTAAAGGCAGCCCTGGTCACACAAACTATTATTATTATTATTATTATTATTATTATAACTACAGGGATTGCCCACACAGGCCCTGATCACAACTCGCATGCCCTTTTCAGGTCACTCAGGCCAGCCCAGGAACATTAATTTGCTATGTGATCGCATAGTTTTGTGCTCCTTCCCTAACTTGTGTATGTGGCGTGAGGACGTCTCATGCAGAGACAGGCTAAGGTCAGGAGGAGGGAAGACCGCACTGTACTTTTGTTTTTTTAAGGGTTTTTGGGGGGGGCATTGGAGTGGAGGGCGTGATTACAGGCTAGGAAGCATGGGGGGTGTCAAACAAAAGCTTGCTTAGGGTCCAATCTATATTAACCCCTTAACGACCAACGACGGGCCAGGCACGTCCCGTAAAAAATGTCAGTAATGACCAATGACTACCACAAAGTTTGACAAAAGGTGGTAGTGGAAATACTTTGGAGTGTCTAGTTTTCAAAAATATATGGTTTGAGGGGGTGAATTACATTGGCCGGCTTTAAAGATACTCGAAATAGCACATGGGGCAGAATAACCAGATTTGGAAACAAATGGTTTCGAAATAGCAAAATGCTTCTTGTACTTATTACAAAAAGGCAACAAAAAAAAAAACACAAAAAACACATTGGGTATTCCTAAACGAAGGACAAATAGTAGAATCTATTTAGAAGTTTTTTTCCATATATTTTTCAAATAAAAGTGAGAACAAGTGTTTTTGTTTGTTTTTTTAAATTTAGATTATTTTTTTTAGAGGAAATAAGATGATCAAAAAAAATAGTATCTGAAGAAAGCCCTTCTTGCCCTGAAAAACCAATATATAAACTTGTGGGTACACTAAATGGGAGAGGACAAAATTACCACTAAACACAAGTACCCCAAAAGTGTTAAAACAGTCTTGATCACGAAGGGTACAAAAATAAATAAATAAACTGCCTGGTCCTTAACCCCTTCAGGACCGGGATTTTGATACTAACGTGTCGCTAAAAGACAGGAGCCGTTTTTGTGTTTTGCCATGTCTTTCTTCAACTGTAATTTCTCTCTTATCAATTGGTGCACCCACACAAATCATATATTGTTTTTTTCAGCACAAGTAGGGCTTTCATTTGAAACCATATTAAGCTGGGTAGTACATTGTTTTGTTTGAAATAAACTGGAAAAAGTGGGGGGAAAATGAAAAACGCCTTTTTTTACAGTTTTGTATACATACAAATTGTACACACATTGAACCAATGGGAAAAATTATCCCAAATATATTCATTAAGTTGTCCTGATTTGGAAACCACCCAACATGGCCAGGATTTTTATCTATTTTGACCAGTATAGGGAAAATATTGCAAGGCATCCATCACGTTTTTGAAATGTAATTTTTTTCTAATTTGGCATGGTAGTCTAATAACTGCAATAGTTGTCACAGATACTGATTATCCCCCCAAAATTATATGTTTATGAACAGTAGATAAGTCAAGGTGTACAACTAGGGTCATTTTGACACTTTTCAAACAGGGATTTTATCGCCAATTGCTGCCAAATTTTGAGGTATTTTTATATTTTTGGGGGTTTTTTTGCATATGTTGCTTTAGATTTGCAAATGTTGCTTTAGATTTTATATTATATTTTGTATAGAATATGTGCAACTGCAGAAGAAAACACCAAATTGTGTTCACCAACATCCCCCGGTTCCAACAAGGCCTCACATGCTTGGTTCATGCATTTTTTGAGGAAGCTATGAGGGCAAAACTGGAACATGTGCATTTAAATGTTTTTAAATATTTTTTTTTTTATCAGATTACTTGTAAGTGACAGGTTTAGGCCGCTGACATCAATCAGGGAGACCGATCAATAATCAGCGACTTAAAATGTCACCGACAAGTGATCAGGTAATAATTATTATTTTTTCATTTATTAATAATTTGTGTTTTTTTCATAATTACCTCTTTGTAGAGCAGGGTCATCCGTGGGCTGCCATAATGATCCGATCACTCCTATTGGCCAGGAGCGATCTGATCAGCCCAGCCCAGCATTTGACCTGGAAGCACCCTGGACTTTCAGGTCAGTGCTGTTATTTTTTTATTATTATTATTATTTACATTTTTTTTTTTTTAACTCTTTCAATGCTGATGCTCCATTGAAGCACAGCATTGACTGATATTTAGTCCCCACAAGCTTGTGGGGACTAATATTAACCCCTGCAATGCTGCGATTAAAGCAAATAAACAAGGCAGCTAATCACAATGAGGTGGTTATTATGGGGGACTTTAACTATCCCGACATAAACTGGGAAACCGAGACCTGTGAATCTCATAAAGGAAACCGGTTTCTGACTATTATTATTATTATTATTATCCTTTATTTATATAGCGCCAACAGTTTACGCAGCGCTTAATACAATACATAAATTCAAGGGATATGACAAGACAAGAATTGACAGACTAAGACAAACCGATACATTTGGTGGAGAGAGCCCTGCTCGCAAGCTTACAATCTAGAGGGAAATGGGGTGACAAACATAAGGCATAGAGAAAGGGTGAGAGGTATTGTGGTGGTTGTATCAATGACAAGGAAGTTCTAGCAGCTAAGATGGTATGCTTCTCTGAAGAAGTGGGTTTTTAGATGTTTCTTGAATGTTGGGAGGGAGGGAGAATGCTGAAGGTTCCTTGGGAGAAGATTCCAGAGATATGGGGCAGCTCGAGTGAAATCTTGTAGACGGGAAAAGGAAGAGGTGATGAGTGAGGAGGAGAGCCTTAGCCCATGGGAGGAACGTAGGGATCGAGTAGGAGAGTATTTGCTAATGAGGTCAGAAATGTACGGAGGAGCAGTATTATGGATGGCCTTATATGTCAGTACCAGGATCTTAAATTTAATTCTAAAGGTAATTGGGAGCCAGTGGAGGGTTTCACAGAGGGGGGAAGCAGAAGAGGAGCGACGTGCAAGGAAGATGAGCCTAGCAGCCGCATTAAGGATAGACTGTAGAGGAGAGAGTCGAGACAGTGGAGTGCCAACCAGAAGAGTGTTGCAGTAGTCAAGACGGGAAATGATAAGGGACTATAAGTAAGGATAATTATCTGTCCCAAATGGTACAGGACCCGACCAGAGGGGGCGCCCTACTGGACTTAATATTAACCAACAGACCTGACAGAGTAACTAATGTGCAGGTCAGGGGACATCTAGGAAATAGTGATCACAATATGATGCATTATAACTTGTCCTTCAATAAGGGAACTCTTAGAGGAGCCACAAGAACTATGCACTTTAGGAGGGCAAAGTTTGATCAACTAAGAGAAGCCCTTAACACTGTAAATTGGGAAAATGTCCTCAAAAACAAGAGTACAGACGCTCAATGGGAGATTTTTAAGAATATCTTAAATTCTCACTGTGAAAGGTACATACCGTATGGGAATAAAAGAGTCAGGAACAAGAGAAAACCAATGTGGATAAATAAAAATGTAAAGGGGGCAATAAATGGCAAAAAAAAGGCATTTAAGCTACTAAAACAGGAAGGCAGTGAGGAAGCACTAAAAAGCTATCGGGAAAAAAATAAAATATGTAAAAATCAGATAAAAGCAGCAAAATTGGAGACAGAAAGACTCATTGCCAAAGAGAGTAAAACAAACCCCAAAATGTTCTTTAACTATATAAATAGTAAAAAGGTTAACAATGAAAGCGTTGGCCCCTTAAAAAGTAATGAGGGAGAAGTTATAGACGGGGATCAGGAAAAAGCTAATCTATTAAATATATTCTTCTCTGCTGTATTCACAGAGGAAAATGAAATGCCAGGTAATATACAGCAGGATGAGATAAATGCCCCAGTACATGTCGCCTGTCTAACCCAGGAAGAAGTGCAGTGCCGCCTAAAAAAAATCAAAATAGACAAATCACCAGGTCCAGATGGCATTCACCCCCGCGTTCTAAGGGAGTTAAGTAATGTAATAGACAGACCCCTATTTCTAATATTCAAGGACTCTATAGTGACAGGGTCTGTTCCCCAGGACTGGCGCATAGCAAATGTTGTGCCAATATTCAAAAAGGGGACAAAAAGTGACCCGGGGAATTATAGGCCTGTTAGTTTAACTTCTGTTGTGTGTAAACTGTTTGAGGGTTTCCTAAGAGATGCTATTTTGGAGTATCTCAATGAAAATAAGTGTATGACTCCATATCAGCATGGGTTTACAAGGGATCGGTCCTGTCAAACTAACCTGATCAGCTTTTATGAGGAGGTGAGCTCAAGACTGGATCGGGGTGAATCGCTGGATGTCGTATATCTTGATTTTTCCAAAGCATTTGATACGGTGCCACATAAAAGGCTCGTACATAAAATGAGAATGCTTGGGCTGGGGGAGAATGTGTGTATGTGGGTAAGTAACTGGCTCAGTGATAGGAAACAGAGGGTGGTTATTAATGGTACATACTCTGAGTGGGTGACTGTTGCTAGTGGGGTACCACAGGGGTCAGTTTTGGGTCCTATTCTTTTTAATATATTTATTAATGACCTTGTAGAGGGATTGCATAGTAAAGTATCAATCTTTGCAGACGATACTAAGCTCTGTAACGTGGTTAACACAATAGAGGACAGCGCACGATTACAAATGGATCTGCATAGGTTGGAGGCTTGGGCTGGGATGTGGCAGATGAGGTTCAACACAGATAAATGTAAGGTTATGTACATGGGGAAGAAAAATCCAGGCTGGGAATATGTATTAAATGGGAAAACACTGGGGACGACTGACATGGAAAAGGACTTAGGAGTTTTAGTTAACAGTAAATTTACCTGTAGCGACCAGTGTCAGGCAGCTGCTGCTAAGGCAAATAAAATCATGGGGTGCATCAAAAGGGGCATAGATGCCCACGACAAGGAAATAATTCTACCCCTGTACAAGTCACTAGTCAGACCACACATGGAATACTGTGTACAGTACTGGGCACCAGTGTACAAGAAAGATATAGTGGAGCTGGAGAGGGTTCAAAGACGGGCAACCAGAGTAATAAGGGGAATGGGAGGACTACAGTACCCAGAAAGATTATCAGAATTGGGGTTATTTAGTTTGGAAAAAAGACGGCTTAGGGGGGACTTAATAACTATGTATAAATATATAAGGGGACAGTACAGAGATCACTCCCAGGACCTATTTATACCCAGGACTGTATCTATAACAAGGGGACATCCTCTACGGCTGGAGGAAAGAAGGTTTCTACATCAGCACAGACGGGGGTTCTTTACAGTAAGAGCGGTGAGATTATGGAACTCTCTGCCAGAGGAAGTGGTGATGGTAAACTCAATAAAAGAGTTCAAAAGGAGCCTGGACGTGTTTCTTGAAAGCAATAATATTACAAGTTATGGATATTAGATTAATAGGGACAGAACGTTGATCCAGGGATTTATTCTGATTGCCATATTTGGAGTCGGGAAGGAATTTTCCCCCTGGTATGGGGCAATTGGCATCTGCTTCATAAGGGTTTTTTGCCTTCCTCTGGATCAACACAGTAGGGACACAATATGTATATAGGTTGAACTTGATGGACTTTGGTCTTTTTTCAACCTTATGAACTATGTTACTATGTTACACAGCATCGAAGGGGTTAATTGAGGAAGAGGGGGGTAGGGGTTAACTGAGGAAGGGTGGGGGGGCTGGTCTCCACACTCATGTGGAGACCAAAGAACCCTGTCTCCCTGTCCCTGAAGCTGCCTCTGGCAGCTGGGACACAATCTCCAATAGACTGGAGAGTGTAGGGGAGGAGTCTCTTTGATCAGTCCTACAGGACTGATCAAAGGACTTCTGGGGGCTCGTTTTTGCTGTTGCTGGTCTGCCTGGGCTTCCAGGCAGACCACCAGCAGCAGAGCCCCCTACAAAACGGGAATTAACCCCTTCAATGCAGTGATCGCGGCATTGAAGGGGTTAACGCTGCACTGACGCTCTCATGGAGCGATCAGGCAGCAGGGGGGTGTTGGGTCATTCAACACACCACCCCCTTCCCTGAAGCTGCCTGTGGCAGCTGAAACCCCCGATTGCAGATTTTTCTGCAATCGCGGTTTCTGCCTAGAGATCGTAGGCTTGGGGACGGGCTCTGAGCGGCTCTGCTGGTCTGCCCAGACTCCTGGGCAGACAGCAGCAGCAGCGCCCCCACGATCGCGGCGATGTGGGGTGCGGTTTTTGGAGGAGACGTACCTGGTACGTCCCGGTCTACCGGTGACTGTTAACCAGGAAGTACCAGGTACGTCCCAGTCCTGAAGGGGTTAAGGGGTTAAAGGCAGCCTTGATCACACAAACTATTATTATTAATAATATTATTATTCCCCATATGCTGAGGTTTTTCAAAAGGTGCACAATTTAGATATATTGACCATGCACAACTGGCAGTCATAACATGACCCCACTTAAAAGCTTTCATAAGGTGTTAAACTAGCACAGTAGGATCTTTTATTTAATGTTACAGAAACTTTTTACTGTCCATATACACACACAACACACACACGTACATTACATTGTAAACTTGCGAGAAGGGCTCTATTTAATGTGTCTGTAATATCCTTTGAATGTGTTTATTTAAGAAACACTACCTAAATTGTTGGCACTATATAAATAAAAGATAATATTGTTTTTAAGAGAATACATATATAATACAGTTTATAGTGACACACATTTAAAATTGAAGTAAGCAAATGTTACTTACATCTTCATATTCTGCATCATAGTCATACATTATATTAGCACTGTCTTCATATTCTTGGTTCCGAATTTCCATCTGCAAACACATAAAATATTAATCGTGAAGAGATTCTTTGTTATACTATAATATAATATTGGGGAAAGTCAGTCCTACTACAAGGGTGTAGTATTATCTGCGTGTGCCTATAATTTGCCTGCCCAGGCCCAGTGCTCTACTACTCCTGCCGATGCACCACTTTGACTGTCCTTACTCTACAGCAGGGGCATCCAATCTGCGGCCCTCCAGCTGCTGCAGGACTACATCTCTCATCCTCCTCAGCCAGCCCATTAGCTGAAAGAGCATTATGGGAGATGTAGTCCTTCAGCAGCTGGAGGGCCACAGGTTGGACTCCCCTGCTCTACAGGAACCTTTAAACAAAATAAAATTGTAATCTGCAATATTGGGGTTGGAAATTCAGTCCTGCTCCATCGGGCTGCACGTGTCTATCATCTGCCGGTGTATGGCTGTCCAGGCCCAGTGCACCTCTTTGAACGTCCTTACTTTTCCTTTAAGGTGTTAGGGAACTCCTCCTTTGTGGAACACCCCCCTGAATGTGTTTCCGAATGAAAAAAGGCCCCCAAATTTAATTCAAGCTGAATGGTGGGAAACAAAGTTTGTTGCCCGAAAGCAAACATGGCCAAAACGTAACAAAAACGTAGTCCAAAGCGATTTCACTCGCTGTGCACATGTCCAATACATACTGTATTTGCCAGCATAGGTGAGGTTCTCCGCCTTTTGTGTGAAAAACCATATCCTATTTCCTCAGGACTGTGGATATTACTTTGAACACCGGAATGATGATTCGCCATTATAGAGCTGTTTAAAGGTGTCAAGTCTTCAACCTCTGAAAATAAAAAAATGAAACATTTAAGTAAGGTAACTCAAACCAATTATTATGTTTACATAAAGCTTATTTATTCCATAGCTAAGCACATAAGCAACAGGGCTCAGAGAGAAAAAATGTGCCATTTGGAAAACTAATCTCAATTAAACCAATTACTGCATAGACCTCCTCTGCTGCTTGGTTCCACCCCCTCCAAAAAATGTACTGTATTTAATTGGAGTTGTGTATTTACCTTCCTCTCGTCCTTGAGGAGTTCCAATTGGTAGCATGGTCTTCATGTGCAGACTATTCTGGACATCTGTTTTTGAGTTGCTTTCAATGATAACAGGTTCATCATCATCTACTTCTTCCTTTCGCACTGTAATGTATTCTGTAATAATTAGCCCAATTAACAAAATGTGACAGCCTTTGCTGCCCCAGAATAGTTTCACATAGACCCTGCAGCACCAGGGCATTTTTCAATGCAGTGGAGACACAGTGCTAGGACTTGTAAGCATCCTGCTATCATGCAAAGCCTTTTATAAAAAAATTCACTTAATTGTATAATTGTTACCTTGCAAACAAGCAATTATGTTATATACATATACACACACTATTCCCACCAGGTTATGTCCTCGGAGATAAGGACAGAGACAGCAGATTGTAGATTCAAGAGAAAGGAGAAGATGCAGAAGCTGTGGGCAGAGAAGGTAGGGAAACATTTAGAGCCTGAAAAAAAATTAATGAGAGAGTGTGAGTGAATGTGGGTCCACATATTTTGGATGAAAATTAGAGCTTTTTTCTTCGATTTTGTCTGATTTGTGGGGGTCTGGCCTCATCTTCATGGCTTTTTACGAATCGCAGAACTTACCAAAATTATGTAAATTTGAAATTTGTACGAACCGGAATGCGCACGTCTACTAAATGACTATTAAATGACTTTAGTTACTTTATAATTTGAGTTAGGATCTAACCAAATAATATACAATATGCCAATATTATTATGGAATTTATACCTCTAACACAAATAGTCATCTAACCCCCAGGGCCGACTTGTCAAAGTCAGAGGAGATAGAAATTCAGACCCTGCAGCCCAAAACACTTCTACTGCAACCCCAGCCAACTCATCACAGACTTTGATAGAACAGGATGCTAGCAAGTCGAGGTGATAGTATACCATTCCGATGTGATAAGTGACTGCTTTGCGACCAGTCTGGCTCCCTACTTTTTGTGGAGGGACAGTAATTACCAGCACGCATCGTACTAAAATAGCAGAAAGATCAGGGAAAGGAAGGAAGAAGGGGCTTGTTTGTAGAAAAAAAATTTAAGCTTAACAGAAAAGAAATGCCAGTGAAAATGAATGAAAATAGGTGGATATTTCAAGAGTTATGCGATTGTCTGCCCTATTCCTCCTATTCTCCTCTATTATAACTTTTTTATCTCTATCGTCATATCTTAAATGGGAAGATGTCTATGCAAATTATACTATGCCCAAATAATAGATATCTGGTAAAAACTAATGGAAATTTCCAGTACCAAAGTATTAATGTCAATCTTGGCCACCAAGGGATGCTCATATATAATGATACAATGATTATTTGGCTAAATAACCACTTATTTACCAGAATTAGGAATCTCTGACGTAAGTGTTGCTCAGTAACTATCAAGCCTAGTCTGGAAAACAGAGACAGAATTCTAAGTTCTAGAATAACATTTTGAGGAATGTTGCCTTGAACATGTAATGGAAAAAAAGGGAAAAAAAGCTATTGTATGTCTAGAGCATTCACCAGAACACATTCATATAACTATATGATCAATATGTCAAATAACAGAAATATAAGATTATACATTATATAGGATTAAAAATGTATGTGTTAGTAGAAATCCCATCTATATTAATAAAAGACATATGAAGTCATCTAGATACCTGAAGTAAATTGCAACGCTACATAAAAAACCCTGACAGTACAGTGCTGTGAAAGTATTTTCCCCTTCCAGAGCTCTTCTATTTTTGTATATTTGTTGCATTTAAATGTTTCAGATCAAACTAGTTTTAATATTAGACGATAACACAAGTAAATAAACAATGCTGTTTTCACGTACAGAAGAAAATAAAATTCCAACCCCACCTGGCCCTATGGGGAAAAGAATTGCTCCTTTAATTACTAAATCAACCCAATCACATTGAAATTTGGGTTCAATTTCACTATACACACCCAGGTATGATTATTGCCTTGTTTAATGCCATGACGTGCCAGGCAACTCATTTGTTAACTGTAATTTTCGTGACACGCGCATCATTGGTCATTAAGGGGTTAAAATATGTTTTGGATGCTTGTATGTCCCCTTTACCATCATTTTGTGGGGTGGAACGTATTCCTTGTATTTTTATGCATTATTTTTTTGACCTGAATATCAGGTTTTGAGACAACTGGTTGCAAAACTATTTATACATTGGTGCAAACAGGATTTTCTTTTTTTGCAGTTTTATTTTGCGTGTTTACATCAGTAACTGGTTCAAACAATCCAGCCTCTGTAAACTATGCACTTGGATTGACCCGGTTTCAGTCTAACCCCCTTTTGTTTGCACTCTGCGATAGACGATAAGCAGGCGTTTGCCGATGAGGAGACAGCTTTGTTATATAAGCATTAAACCCCCGTTACGTATGCTCCAATTACCAGAACGGTTAGTCGCGTAAAGCAGAAGCTTTAAGGTTTTGCCTCGTATGTGCGCTGTATTTCATGTTTACGGCAGAAACAAACCTGTTCCCGCCCATTTGAAAACGCAAGCCGAAAGATACGCTTCACGCTTTTCGTGTAACAACGCACACAAACCCACAGAAAACGGACGCCTCCCGTCACGGCCAATAAGAGCGCGCAGTTTGCGCAACATGCTCGCTCGCAGAGCTTTTCGAGAGCAACGTGTTGTTGCACTGTTTCTTACCGTTAGACGCCACGTGTCTACGCGGTGCTCGCTCGACGCTCATTTTACGGGTTAAGCCCGACGCCCGTTTCTCTTCGGCTCCAGCTCCAGCAGGCTGTACTTTACCCTCAGCTCAACACGGCGCAGGCGTAAAGTGTAGGTGGAAGGCGTGTCTATTATGGCGATAGGAAGTTTAGCTGGGAAAAGACGACCGAGGGGGCGCAGTAACAGCGTTAAGCGTAACAGGCCGCGAAAAATGCGGGCGATTGTGTGGCGCGGTAACGCGAGTGTGTTAAACGGCAGTGCCCAGCTCCAGCTGGAAGAAATAACTTGCCCATTACGGGAACATAATGTGTGTGTATATATATATATGACTGGCATAGGATTACAATAAGGCGCAATACCGGACTGGGTTTGGTTATATGTTGTATGCTGTGCATTAGTAAAGGTTAGCCCCTTCGTGACAAAGGCTGTTTTAACATTTTCGCGCTGCCCGTGTTTAGCTGTAATTTTCTTCTTTCCCATTTACCGAACCCACACAAGTTATATATTGTTTTTTTCAGGACAAGAAGGGCTTTTTGTAGATGACATTGTTTTGATTGTATCATATTATTTACTATTGAAAAAAGTATAAAATATGGGGGAAAATTTAGAAAAAAATGACTTTTCTAACTTTTAGTTGAAAAGTCTTTTAGTCATCTATAAAAGGTAATGAAAATACCTGCTAAATAGATTTTACTATTCATCCTGAGTTTAGAAATACCCAATGTTTTTTTGCTTTTTTTTTTCCTACACGTTATGGGGCAATAATCACAGGTAGTGTTTTGCTATTTCAAAGCCATTTTTTCCAAATCTGGAAATTCTTCCCCCCCATGTGCCATTTCGGGTATCTTTGAAGCCGGCCAATGCAATTTAACCCATCAAATCATATGTTTTCGAAAACTAGACACCCCAGGGTATTTCAAATGCTAGTATTTTAACTCTTTTCCTACCACCAGTCTTTGTCAAACTTTGTGGTAGTCATTTTTTGCATTTTTTTTTTCCCCACGCACATTTTAGTTCAGCTATGAATAAACAGGTTCTGGAATACGTCACTAAAATAAAACACCCTGATATGTGTTCAGCAACATCTGCTGAGTACAGCGATACCTCACATGAATGATTTTGCCTGGCTGTTTGGGGGGGGGGGGGCATGCACATTTTTCAATGTTGAACTTTGGCATTTGGGGATCCACTGCCCATGCCCTATTTGGTACATCTTTGAGCTTGGCCATTTCAGTGTGCCCAATAAAACCATATATTTTTGAAAACTAGACAACCCAGGGTATTTTAAATGCTGGTATTTTAACTCTTTGCATGCACACATTTTAAAAAAATTTGGAACTTGAAGGTTCCCCTGATAGTGACATCAGTGGGAAATTATTTTTACATTTTACTGTTTTGTTTTTTTTTAACTATTTATTTTATTTTTTAATTTATTTTTACTAATCACACTGCAACCTGCAAGTGGAGCCAGAGTTCTCACACGCAGTGGCAGTTGTGACCGCTCTCTGGAGTGGTAACAGCCCGTCCTGGTTTATGTGTTTGGTGTCGCTGAATGCCTCCTGATTGAGGCATTTCAGCAACACCATTGAAGTTTTAACTCTTCTAAAAATCGCGGATGTTGACGCCCCGGGGAGGGGCCAGACAAGGCCCCTAGTGCCGATGGTGGTGTTGCTGAATGCCTCAAGGTCGAGGCATTACAGCAACACCATTGGGGTGCAGAAAGCGAATGTAGATCGATTTCTGCACCTGTTTAAAGTCATGACGGTCCTGGCACGTCAATTGTCGTTAACCCTTCATTTTCAGGTGACATGCCCGGACAGTCAATTGTCATTAAAAAAAATCTCCAAAGTAATAATTCGTACATCTGTGCGAAGGATCGCAACAGTAGCTTCCAGACAACAGTTTCTATATCATTATTGTATCTTCTAATTATGCTTTCAAAGTTCTTATATGATAAGCTGAAGACACCATTTAGAAAAAGTCTATTTAATATTGACAGCCTAGATCAGGGGTGTCCAAGTTTTTTCTGCAGTGGGCCACTTCATCAGAATTGTATACGTGCGAGGGCCGCACTCATTTTTCACTTAGAGAAAATATGGCCTTTAATAAGATATGCAGATTAAAATAAATTAAATGACACAAAACCTTTACTTTTCCTCTCACTGATTTCTGGGCCTACAAATTCAGGATTCTGGATAAGTAAAAATAAAATAGTTCTATTTATTTTAGGGATGCACAAATGAAAATTCTGGACCAAAACCGAAAATTCAGGGTTCACTTAGCCGAAACTGAAAGTGACCCCCCCCCCCCACACACACACTTTTAATAAAAGTAAGTTACACACCAAAATCGTACAAAAAAATTATATATCATGATTGTTAATAGCAATCTCAGGCATACCCAGATTTCAGCATGTACTGGTTGGCTGGGCATTGTATTTTTTGTCCAATTTTAGTGTGTAACCACACTTTTATTAAAAGTAACACACCACAATTGGACAAAAAAAATCAACAATATGACTTGGCATGATAGGACTGTGATTGCTAACAGCAAACACACTCTTTTCATACCCAGGCAACCAGTAAATGCTGCAACCTAGGCATGATGGGACTGTGATTGCTGTTAGAAATCACACTCCTATCATCCCAAGTCAGCCAATACGTGCTGGTACAGGGTGGCTGTAAGTGCAGACCCCATACTGCTGGCAGCATCAATACACAAGGGGGGCAGCTAGCCAGGTTTCAGCATGTACTGGCTGACTTGGCACGATAGGAGTGTGATTGCTAACAGCAATCACAGTCCCATCATGCCTAGGTTCCAGCACATTTATGCTATCACACACACACAAATTCATTCATTCACAGATTCATTCCCTCAATCAGACATACTCATTCACACAACCTACCCCACCCCCTTACCTGCTCTACAGCTCTCGATGCCGCTCACAGACTTCAGCAGGGGGCGCGGCCTCCCTCGTTCTCCCCACAGAGGAAGCAGGAGCAGAGAATAGACCCTCCCACAAGTAAGCAGCAGGGCTCTTGTGATTCTGGCTGCCGATCTCACGCGGGCCGCATGTTGGACGCCCCTGGCCTAGATTCTCTATGGAAGGCCAGTAAATATCTATCCAGCCATTAAGAAAATATACTGTATATTTCCAATCGGTATTACAAAGTACCTTATGGTATATCATGCACGGAATGGGCAGAGCCGTAGCTAGCTACGTTTTGTGCCCGAGGCAAGAATGGAAAGTTGTGCCCCCCAGGTTTTTGTTTTTTTTACAGATGCTATTTTATTTACACTGCCCTTACACACTGACTTCACACACACCTGCCTGTCACGGTCAGGACTGCTTGCCAAGCCGTGACTGTGTGGAGGTCGTGGGCATGAAGGAGTTAATAGCATCAGGCCTCTGGATTTACTTCAACCCTTAACCCCTTCATTCCCCTATAGACGTACCGGGACGTCCAAAAAACGCCCACTAAGAAACCCCTATGGACGTCCTGGTACGTCCAGCCCTTCGTGCAGCGTCAGGGACACATCGTTTGACAGCTTGGACTCCCCCCTGGCAGCAGAATCCGGCATCGCCGGCTTTCTGCTGCCCGATCTCCTGTAACAGCTTCCGGCATGAAAGCCGGTAAGCTGTTACATATGAAAGTTTGCAACCGCGCGATCGGGCATTCCCTTCCCATTCACTGCTGACGTAACCCGGAAGGTAAGCTGTTACATATGAAAGTTTGCAACTGCGCGATCGGGCATTCCCTTCCCATTCACTGCTGACGTAACCCGGAAGGTCATCTGCCTGCGGGGATATCCTGCCCTCCGATGAGGCACGGAGACGCTGCGAGCCTCACAGACCTGCATAGAGATCACAGTGTGATCGGTGCAGGGGGATCGCGGGGAGGGGAGTGAGAAACCATCTCTCTCACTCCCCCTCCCGTCCTGAAAGAGAAAAGCAGAAAAAAAAACTGTAAGTCCATTTAAAAAATAATTTTAAAAAAATCATTAAAATAATAATATAAATAATACTAATAAAAATTATAATGTGAGCTGTGATGTCATTGTGACATCACTGGCATGTTCAGGAGGTCCCTAGGAGGACCTCTAACCATTACTGTGTAAAAAAAATATATAAAAAATTTAAAAATAATTAAATTTAAAAAAAATATATAAAAAAAGATAATAAAAAAAATTCTTAAAAAAACCTTACTTCCCATTGCCCTAGCATAACATCTAGCCAGTATAACCCTCCTGCCCCCGTTCACAACCCCCAAACCCGTTAAGCCATAGGCATAAAAAGTATACAAAGTTGTACACCTAATAGTATGCTCCCTGGTGCTGGGAAAGTCTGGAAAATCTATATAAATTAGGTATTTCTGAAATCAGGACACCTGAATTAATAAACTTGGAGGGGATTTTCCATCACTTTACCTAATTTTGTGAGGATTCAGAGGGAAAATGTTAAAAAAAATTAGTTTATTTTTCTAATCTTCGCTAGTTTTTACTAAATTTCTCATTCTAAATTTTCAGCTATTCATCCAACTATGGTATCTATCCATATCCAAATTGCTCTGGGCTTTGAGGTACCAAAAACCCCTGGGATTGAAGGGGTTAATAAGGCATAAATTACACCAAATTAACCCCCAAATCCTTCCTGTATCCCCCCGGGTAGTCTGCCACCACTCACGATTTTGATACTGGACTCTCTATCTATCTACCATATTTCCCCATGTATAAGACCTTTTTTAGAAAAATTTGGGGTCTAAAAGTTGGGTGTGTCTTATACAGTGGTGGTAGATATTTTTTTTTTACTAAAAAAGGGGACCTGCTTACCTGTTTTGCTCAGCAGCGTCTCTTGATCCGCTGCGGCAACACAGGAACCCAGTGGAGTCACGTGAATCACATGACTCCGCTCAGTTCCTGTTCCTGCTCGAGCAAGGCAGAGGGGAAACAGCGGCCCCCACAGAAGTCTGCAAGTGGCAGCAGAAGATCTGCAGTTCAGGTAAGGTGGGGGAGTAAATGTATGTATGTATGTGTGTGTTAGCATGGATCTGTGTGTAGGGGGCACAGGGAGGCTCAAAGTGATGTGCATGTACTGGCTGTCTGAGCATGATAGGAGTGCGATTGCTAACGATTGCTAGCAGCTAACATCTATCACACTCATATCATGCCCAGGCAGCCAGTACAATAACTTTATGTAATTTTCTTTTTTTTAATTTCGGCCCCCAAAATAAGGTGCGTCTTATACAAGGGAGCGTCTTATACTTGGGGAAATACGGTATCTATCATATACATATATATATATATATATATATATATATATATATATAATCTCCTCTAGAAATTAGGTATTAACAATTTGGTAACGTGTTATCCTCTCTTAGGGTTTGTGGATATCAATACTAGAGTCCAAAGACAGATTTGTATTATGAATATTTTAATAACAAAAAGACAAATGCTACACAGTGCCGCAATTACAAAAACAAGACATGCAAAAGAAAAATAAAACAGGCAAACAGTTCTTAAAAACAATGGGACTTAAACACAGGACCCTCAATCACAAGTTCCATCAATAAGCAGGCGTGTGGAAACTCCTTAAGTCCAGATGGTGTATTATGATGATGTTCCAATCAGAGTAAATGGTGGAGTTATTCTTTGAGGTCACTGCATTGCCCCTAAATCAGACTCTTTTGCAAAGAAAATGGGATGACCACATGACCAATTATATGGCACCTTTTCCAATAATCGATTTCCATCTTTGACCTGCCAATAAGTTATGGTGGGGTAAAGGTGATGGAAAAGCTATGAATGGAATTCCTATAACTCAGAATCCTTATCAGTTGGGCCATGATTCACCACAGGGGTCCTCTGGGAAGATGACACTTCTAGCCAGAATAGATACAGACGACATGCACAAAGAAGCTGATTTAAATCAACATCAGAATAACTAATTTAATGCTTACACAAAGAAACGAACCACCTCTGTTGGATTACCCTTCCATGCATCCACTACATCGTATGAGTTAATCATGACACTGCCCATAAACACATATGCACATACACTGCCCTAACACATAACTGCCCACACACACACTTCCTTACACACACCTGCCCATTAACACACATATACACATACACTGCCCTTACACACCCCTGCCCATAAATATGCATATACACATACACTGCCCTTACACATGACTGCTACCACACTACCTTTACACATACCTGCCCATAAACACACATATATACATACACTGCCCATACATACACATACACTGCCCTTACACTCACCTGCCCATATGCGCTGCCTTTACACACACACACCTGGCCATTAACACGTATATACACATACTGCTTTACACACGCCTGCCCATAAACACAAATATACACATGCACTGCCCTTACACACCCCTGCCTTTACACATACATATGGACATACACATACACACACCAGCTTACAAACACACAAATGCCTACACTGCTCTCACACACACCTGCCCGTACACATACATATATATATATACACATACACTGCACTTACACCCCTTTCTCCCCATCTCTTACCGTTGTCACCTTGCATCCTCCACCTTCCATTCTCCATCCAACTTTGGGAGTGCGAGGTCTGTCACTCCAGGCCTCTGCTTTAGTGCTCCCTCATCACTATGCGCCAGTTATTGATGCAGAGCATGGGGATGACGTCATATCCCGGCGCGCAGTGATTAGGGAGCACAGAAGCCGAGGCCTGAAGTGACAGACCTCGCATTCCCTAATGTTGGGCCGCTTAGAGGAAGATTGTGATCTCCCCAACCAGTCCTGCAGGCTGCAGCTGCTGATCGGGCGTCTGTGCGCCCCCTCGAGTGCCTTTCACCCCTCACCCGTTCTTCAGCCCTGAGAATGGGCCATACACTCGTCATCTTCTTATTCGGGTTATTGTACGTATGACGATCGAACTCTGTGACTTTGCTAATTATTGCGGCTGATATATTATATATTATTATATGCAACTATGCAAAGAGAAAAAGGGGACTCTTGTAAAGTACTGTATGAAGTTTTTTAATTAAGCATGAAGGAAAATAACATACCTAAAATACGTTTCTTCAATCAGTATACAGGATTCATAAAATGGTATTGGCGTTGGGATCTGGTATACTGATTAATAAAATGTATACTTTCTGTAGGGATCAGTAAATCAGCCCCCTCCCCATGCACACACACAGTTTATCTAAAAAAAAATCTTCCCATAAAATAATGATATAGAAACACAATCAAACATAAAAAGAGTACATAAACATATTGTGACGGGAACGACTTGTACCCTGAGTGGGTATTCCCGCCAATCGTTGCTTCCTCCTGCTGGGGCTCCAGAGATTAACCCCTTCATCGCCAGACAGAACCAGCGTTGCAGAGAGAAGGGGCTGCTTTACCACTGTGGCTAGATGAAGCTGAGCTACACCGTGGGGCTATTGTCCTGAAAAGGACAATAAGCAGTGGCCTCGCTACAGGGGGGGCAATTGCCATCCCTAGGTTAATCCTTGCCCCCCCCGTTTCCCCCCTTGCCGAATTTGGAATAAATTCGCAATGCGACTTTAAATCCCGTCTTTTTTTTTTTTTTAATGCGGAGGAGAGAGAGGGGCGCCTAGCAACCTTCTCCTCCACGAGGCCTCTACCTCCATCACGGTGCCGAAATATGACGTCATATTTCGGCGCTCAGCAGTGAAGCAGCGGGCACCGCAGCAGAGAAGGAAGACAGAAGCCTTGTGCTCCCGTCGCTGGACCTAAAGATGAGAGAACTACAAAGGGGGAGGGTAGATCGTGAGTAGGGAAAGGGGAGGGAGAGGGGGTAGAAAGTAATAAGGGAAGGAGAGGGGGTAGATAGTGAGGAAGAGGGTAGTAAGAATATTTAAATAAGTAAGTAAGAGTGTGAATGTGTGGATGCATTGTGTGAATGAGGGAGAGCATGAGTTAATATGTGGGTGAATTATCTGAATGAGGGAGAGCATGAGATGTCTGAACGAGAGAGAGAATGAGTTAATATGTGGACGAGTTGTCTGAATGAGGGAGAGCATGAGTTAATATGTGGATGAGTTGTCTGAATGAGGGAGAGCATGAGTTAATGTGTGGATGAATTGTCTGAATGAGGGAGAGCATGAGTTGTCTGAATGAGGGAGAGCATGAGTCAATATGTGGATGAGTTGTCTGAATGAGGGAGAGCATGAGTTAATATGTGGATGAATTGTCTGAATGAGGGAGAGCATGAGTTAATGTGTGGATGAATTGTCTGAATGAGGGAGAGCATGAGTTAATGTGTGGATGAATTGTCTGAATGAAAGTGTGAATTAGAGAGTGACTGCAGAATGTTTGAACCTTGGGGACCAAGATGGCACAGGCGGGTGTATATGGAACAAAGATGGCACAGGCCGGGCTGTTTGGGGACAAAGTTGACTTGTGCTGTGCTATATGGGGACAAAGATGGCAAATCTTATGTGTGTTATCTGGGTGCTGGTCAGGTTCTATGTGGGCAGTGTGGACGCCAGGGCTGGCTTTGAGGTGTGCAACCTGTGATCTATGCCTGTAATTAAGGGGGTTTTAAATATACATTTAATGCAGAGTTTTTATGTGAATTCCAATTGATCTATACCTGCAAAGCTGGGTTTTTGTGTTATTCTGTAGATCAATATCTATATATTTCCATACATTATTTATGTATACCTGCAAATACAGTGTTTGTATGTCTTATTCAGTTGATTAATACCTGCAATGCTGTTTCCATGTATTTATTTGATCTATACCTGCAATGCTACGTTTCATATATTATTGTATACCCGCAAATACAGGATTTGTATGTCTGATTCTGTTTATTTGATATATACCTTCAGTGCTGAGATCACAAGTGAATTTCAGTTGATCTATACATGCAAAGCTTGGTTTGTGTGTTAATGTGTTGATCTATACCTGCTATCGGCAACTGGGGCTAATATTAATATATATGGGCAGCAGGGGCATCAATACCCAGGGGGCAAAAACACTAAGGGGAGTATAAACGACAATGCAGTGTGAAAAATCCATCCTGATGTAGAGGTCTGTGACGTAGATTGTGTCCTGTTGTTTGTGTGTTTTTGGTTATCAGTGTAGCAGAGCCTGTCCTGGGGTGTGTGTATAGGTGTTGGTGTGGCAGAGCCTGTCCTGGTGTGTGTGTGGATGTTGGTGTCGCAGAGCCTGTCCTGGTGTGTGTGTTCGGTTGTCAGTGTGGCAAAGCCTGTCCTAGGGTGTGTGTTTGGGTGTCAGTGTGTCAGAGCCTGTCCTGGTGTGTGTTTGGATGTGGGTGTGGCAGAGCCTGTCCTGATGTGTGTGGGTGTCTGTGTGGCAGAGCCTGTCCTGGTGTGTGTGTCTGGGTGTCGGTGTGACAGAGCCTGTGTTGGTGTGTGTGTGTGTTTGGTCATCTGTTTCCTGGCACTTAACTTGCAGTAGGAATTATTTAATTTATATTTATCCAGAGATAAAATGCCCTCCTGAAGTTGTAGTGACTTCAGGGGACAAAATGTTCAAGGCCCTGAAATCATTTAGTGGAAAAGTTATTTATTGTGTTATAATATTTATTTCAATGATTAGTTGCACTCAATTGTGGCTTCAGGCTTCCCATGTTGAATGATCAAGTATTATTTTAGTCCAATAACAAAAGTATAATTCCATAGCACATTACTTTTGGCGATATATATATATATATATATATATATATATATATTTGTTAGGCCTACCTGGTCCGGAAGAGGTGGAATACTTTGCAGGATGGCCGAACCATGCACTGTCCTCTATCTAGCAGAGAGGTGGAGGCTGATAGTAGGAGACTGAGCAGAGGACGGCAGATGACTGGAGCGCCACAGCAGACGTAGGGTTAAACCGCAGACTCTGAGCAGGACAGCAGATGATAGGTGTGCCGCAGCAGACGTAGGGTTAAACCGCAGACTCTGAGCAGGACAGCAGATGATAGGTGTGCCCCAGCAGACATAGGGTTAAACCGCAGACTCTGAGCAGGACAGCAGATGATAGGTGTGCCGGAGACGTAGGGTTAAACCGCAGACTCTGAGCAGGACAGCAGATGCCGGGTACGTCACAGCAGATAAAGGGTTCAAACAGAAGCCGGGGTCAAAGTCCAAATCCAGGTCAGAACCGATAAGGCAATCCGGAGGGAAGCTGGGACGGAAAGGCACGGGTCAAGGTAGGACGGGACAGGACGGGTATGGGAACGGAGCAGGCAGGAAGGGATTAAATCAGGCAAATTACTGGGAAACTCAAGGAAACAGACGCTGAGTTGCTCTCTGAGACTCCAAACAACAACTGAGCACCTTAGCAAAGGTCAGTTGTTTAAGTAGTCCAGAATCCCCTCAATTAACAATTCAATTTCCGGGACGCGGTCCCTTTAAGAGTGCTGGTATGCGCGCGTGCGTGCCGCACTCGACGGACGGCAGCAGACCATGCGGCTGGAGGACGCGTCGAGCAGCGGGTACACGGCTACCCGTTGCCAAGGTAAGTGCTGTTCGTGACATATATATATATATATATATATATATATATACATACATAGCTTTTTCAGTGGTATGATTTAATGGTGGAAATTATGAATGCCCCCCCTCCCCAGTTTGACTGTGGTATCTTGTGTGCCCCCCCTATATATTGTTTCTAGAGTCGCCACTCACAATAAGTGATCATAGCAGAGGAGACAGCTCTTCAGGAACCTCGGCGGCACTGTACTATACGGAAATATAGCAATACAGCGCTCTACCGCCCTGATAAGGACAGCACCGAGACTTACCTCAATAACAAGACAGGGCTTGTAGGGAGGTAAAACAGGAACCCATTATTTGGGAAACACACTGGCGTATATACAGGTTAGGTAAGAAACAAACCATAAATCATGCCCAGTCCAGACAGTCCAGTGCCACAAACCCCGCAATGTACCTACAGCTTGAAACCATCATTTTCGGGGTGATCCAGAAGGAGCAGCGGCGATCCCGGGGTACCGGTGGATAGCTCGGGGTCCTGAAGATATCCTGTCCAAAAAGCGACGCAATCGGCCAAAGAGACCCCCAGCAGCAGCTGTTCAAAGTTTCCCCCGGGACAGACCGCGAGATAGCCGGCGTGCGTGTGATAACCGCGACGGCTGATCTCCCTCTCCATGCAGCCCCACTGCTGGGAATCTGCAGGAGGCTCCTTCTCCGAACCATCCCTGGTCCATACCCCCACCACCCGTGGGGTATCTCCATACAATAGTGCTGTGGTCGGGGCGATGGTGTCCGGGCTACAAGGGGTAAAAGTTCGTGGACAGGACATGTGGCACATGGATAGGATAACACATGAGGGGAGGACAAAAGCATAACAATAATCACACATATACTGGGATATACAGAATTCAGACAATAACTACCACAGACAGCACTTATTAACTCTGGGCCGTCACACATATATATTATTATGACAGTTGTGCTGTTTTTCTCATCAAAATAAGAGAAGCCCCAGAGGTGCAAAAAATTTGGCATACATGTGGAAATGTATACTTTCTATGTTTTGTTTCTTTAGCTTTATTTTTTAATTTAACATACATCTTTTGTTTGCCAACCTTGTGATAACCTTGCATGGGCAGGGTGGAGGTGGGGTAATCACTAAATAGGTCCAGCATGACCAATTTGGGCCAGCTTGTTTGGAGAGGCAAGGCTTGGAAGGGTAACGTAATACACCGTATGGAAGCTGCCTTTAACAAAGCCTTAAAGTTAAGTGTTTGTCTGTCAGTCTGCATGTAAGCGTGTTATTATTTGTTTGTATGTTAGCCATGTGGGAGGGGCCAGTTGGTTTTATGTGCCAGCCTACTGAGAAGTTGTGTGCTGTGGGGCCTTTTAAGAAAGTTTTTTTTTTCTTTTTGGTTTGGCATATGTGGGGAAAAATATTTTTGGGGTTTTTAGGTTTTGCTGTGGTTCAGGACATTTCTCCCATTGTGATGCTGCTAAATGCTGGGGCATTCCAACAAATGAGTGCCCAGAGTTGTATTTTGTAGCAGGGGCTAACCACAGACCCAGCTGAGAGGTTATGAACAAGCAGTAGCGTACCTGGATCTGCCCCGGGTGCCGATCATCAGGGGGGTGCCATGGGCTAGGGTGACCACATGTCCCGGATTGCCGGGATCCCTGGCAGTCTCGTCACTTTTTTACGCGGAGGAGAGAGAGGGGCGCTTCAGTCTCCTTCGCTAGGCCTCTAACTCCGTTGCGGTGCCGGCATTTCATGCTGAGCGCAGGAATATGACGTCATATTTCGGATTACACAGAGCAGGAAGCAGCGGCAGAGCAGGAAGACGTGCTCCCACTACAGGACTTCTGGATGGTAAGTCCAAAACCTTTAACTACAAAGGGGGAGTGGATGAATTGTCTGAATGAGGGAGAGCATGGGTTAATATGTGGATGAATGTAATATTCTTACTACCCTCTTTCTCACTATGTACCCCCACTCCCTATCACTTTCTACCCCCACTCTCTCCCTTATCACTTTCTACCCCTTCTGCCTCCCTTATAATTTTCTAACCCCTCTCACTCCTCTCCCCCTTTGTAGTTCACTCACCTTTAAGTCCTGCAGCCGGAGAACGAGGCTTCCGTCTTCCTTCTCTGCGCGCGCTGTTTCACTGCTGGGCGCCGGATATGACGTCATATACCGGCGTTCAGCATGAAACACCGGCACCGCGACGGAGGTAGAGGTGGAGGAGACTGAGGGGGGCCGAGCAGTTGCTAGGCGCCTCTCTCTCCTCCACGTCAAAAAAAAAAAAAAGCATTGCCCAGGACTTATAAAGTCCCATTGCGGGACTGTCCTGGGCAATCCGTTGGGTGGTTCCAAATCGGGCGGGGGGGGCAAGGAATAACCTAGGGGTAGGGGTGTAGCGATGCCACTGCACCCAGTGGAGCCTTCTCTGGCTGCACTCTGCTGGGTCATAATGACCAGCCTAGACACCCACTAACTTAAACCATCCTGCCAGACCCAGCTAAGCCAGGCTCTGAAGAACCTCCTGCAAACAAAACACACAGATCCAGGCAGGTAATGCCACACTTTGCACACTTGGCTCAGGGATTGTCTTTTCAGGGCTTCTGGGGAACCTCCTCTCCCCTTGTCAGGCTCAATCCAGGCTGCAGAGCTGCATTTCTTTTGTTTCCCTATTGAGCTTCCTGTGCGTTTTATTTATCTCCTAGAGTTATCTTGTGTACCGAACCTGGATTTTCCTCGACTCTGCTCGCTTGTCCCGGACCCTTGGCTACTAAACGGCATTTCCGAATTTCCTGGTTTCCTGACTCTGGCATCCGATTTTGACCTCATTGCTCTCTATTATCCTCACCTTATACTAAGCTGCATTTAGCTTTCTGTCGCCTCCTGGGGTTACGTCCCTGCATATCGGACTCCACCGTTGTTCCAGCCTCACATAATCACTGAGCCAAACATAACGGGTGGGGCACACCTATAAAGGAAACAGAGCTGAAGCAAAGAGCAGAACTAGAAACAAGGAATAGAAGATCAGAACAGAGCATAAGGAGCATAAGGAGAAACTGAAGCGAGACAGAGATACGCAGCTCCGCTAACACACAATCACTTACACATACACACACAGAAATCCATGTTAATACACAAACAGTTACAAACAGTTACACATACAGACTAACACTGAAACACTTACACATCTATGCTAACACACACTTACACATACTAATACACAGTTACACATACAGGCTAACATGCAAACACTTACACATAAATGCTAACACACAATCACTTACACATACACATCAATGCTAACACCCACTTACACATTCAGGCTAACACACACTTACACATAGACATCCATACTAATACACAGTTACACATACAGGCTAACACACAAACACTTACACATCCATGCTAACACACAAATACTTTCACCTGGACTGGCCCTGTCGAGGTTCTTTGTGAACAATTTTGAACCAGCCCAGGGGACACCCTCCCGGCCAGCCTGTCCCTGTCCAGCTTGCCCCTGTCATGGACCCATACACAAAATTTTGCACATGATCTGCACAAAAGCAAAAAAAACATCTTACTGGGACTTAAAGTTGCCATAATATGTTTATTATTGACAGATTAACTTCTGGCCTACAACTCCTATGACCCTTGGTAAGAATGCTGATGAAGATCACAGGAGTTTTAGCCACAAACATGGGTGGACCAGGTGTGAGAAAAGTATATCCTACTTCTGTAAATGTGTAATTTCTCTTATATTAAAGTATAGTATTGTTAAGGAATTTAACCCTATCTTATGTGTGCTCACCCTGGAACATATGCTGTCTTCCACTTACACACATATGAAATATTTGTTTGTTAAAATAAAAACAGAAGCACGGTTATTTTTTTAATTGCAGTCACGTTTATTTGCAGCTTCTATACACACTTTCTATGTAATCAAACTTTTTTCTGACACAGTTTAGAGGGGTTCACAAAAGAAATTATCACCATTTTTACTAAAAAATAAATACAAGACTTAAAGTGTTGCACAGCTCTAAAATATACAAAGGATTAGATTTAATGTAAACTCTGAAAACATTTTACAAAAGAAACAATTTAAAAAGTCCATATTTACAGATATTACAAAAATACAAATGGTTGCAAGTCCATTAAACACTGCCTTTTCCACCAGCAAGTACTGTCCTTGTACCAAACCACTGACACTTTAAACTTCATCTATGTTCCTTAAACACTTCACACTTATTATATAAGCTGCATATCTATGATTTCACCCGTCAGTGGCCAGGGGGCCAGAGACAATATGGGCATTGTCTATAATGGCCAATTCTGGGGATAAATGTGGAACTATCACCTTGAAAACCAACAGAATGTTCTTCTTTACAACTTTGAGTGTTTTTAAAAAAACTTATTTGGCAAAATACTAAGTGTGGAACAGTCAGATGATACATTTCTATGATTTGCAAGGTGACCGTCCACACTTAAAGCTTTCGACCAGAACCGTTCTTCAGAAATATGCCCTATGAATTCCTAATGCATTGTAAATCATTTTGCCTCACAAATTAAGAGATTATTTCAACAGCCACTGCTGCAGCAATCCACACAGCAAATTTGGCAAGTTAAAAGTACTTTTCTATACTGTAATCCTTCTTGTAATCTACTTGCTTCAATATAAAGTCAAAAAAAAGTGTTAGAATGAAAAAAAAATTCCATAATTAAAGAAAAAAACTAACATCAGTGCAAACAGAACATCAATTTGGAAGGATGGTAAATAAGGTCATTGAAGGCAGTCACAGAGAATCAGTCAACAAAACATCCAGCGTAAATCACTTGTAAGGATTGATGCTGCCCCATTTTATAGATATGTTTTACGTATAGCCTGCTTTAAGGGACAAATCAGTACTTAAATCCATTGATTAAAAATGTCAAGTTGCCTCCAGTTTAAATTTGTAACCTTAAAACATTTTGATTGCACAACCTTGGTAATGCATAAAAACACATGAAAAAAACTTTTCAAAATCACATCATTTATGAATTGAAAACTCTCCGGAATACATATCGCCTGTGCACGTATTAAAAGCTATCACGAGTCTGGTATGTTTCCCTAGTTATGTGTTTTTTGTAACGCAATGATATTTAAAGAATGAGAAGGTATGCATGGTGGAGCTAACGCCAATCCAAGAATGGATATATCTGTATAGATGGTTAAGGCCTAGCTACTGTATATTAATTAGGCAGCGACAAACCTCAAAACAAAAGTGTTTTTCAATTTAGGTTAAAATAATGCCTTCTGTAACTCGGTTGTTTCTGTGCTAGCCTATTGGGCTGTGTCTACAGTCCCTTTTGTTGAATGTGTTTTTACAGGACTGGATTATGGGAAATTAGCGATCTGTTTTGGGCCGGACTCTTTCTGGGCCATCTGGCCGGGCATCCCCGTGAATGATGGTTGCCAGCTCTCCACTGCAAAGGAACTGGTTAAAATGAGGGATAAGCTAAAAGGATAGCGCCTGTAGACGTTAGTGATGCCTCTGTCATGTAATATAATAATATAAAAGTATTTAAATGAGCTGATAAACAAGAGACTTTATCACACAAATTACCACATACTGCAACACGCTCTACTTTATAAACAAAACTATGTTAATAACCTCTCTTTCTATGGAAATCTGATGATTTCCAGTGGCTTCCAGTGATCAATTGTTTAGTAATATCCTAGTCTCTAGAGTTAATTTGTTGCAGATAAAGAAACCTAGGAAAAGCTAATCACATGGTATTACATATTTTTACATGATACAAATGTTGGCATAATAGAGATCCATTATGTGTTGTAAATTGGAGGCTTGTGACTGAATGTTCTATTGCATACCCTTTCCAATGACTCTATAAGTCACAGATAGGTACGTTTCCATAGTTATGGTACTTTTAGGGAGGTTCTCTTTAGCATGCATACATTTAATTAAACTCAAATTATCAACTACAAATATTACTTTTCTAGGTGTACTTTTGAGAAATCAAAATTCTTAATATATTTAAGAAGTCAAATATACAAATGCCATTCCTGCCTTATTCTATGTAAAATACAAGGTATTGGATCTTGTATTGAATTAAACAGATGTTCGTAAACGACTGGAGAGACCAAGTTTGTGTATAGACTGCCAGATAACCAGATCTGATTTTCTAATTTTTTTTTATTTTTTTTCTAATCATTTCTTATTTTTGACACATTTCACAAATATGTTGGCAATGAGAGATATAATATGCATTATTAAAGAAGTGGTTCAATTTTATTAACTTTGTGAAGCATGATGGTAGAATTAAGTTATGATTACAGTAAAACTCTTAAATTATAAAATGTTTTATTTCAAAAGAATCAGTCTATAATCTTTATTTTATTCTAAAACCATCATTGTTTACCACTAAAACGGCTTTACAAGCCAGAACGATAGCGTTAATAATCCTATTACACTAGTACTGGCAACATCTTCTTTTAATTATAATAAGACTTTTGGCCACATGCTTTTCATTGGTAGCTTTTAATGACTGCATGTAAATGTTTCATGTTCCAAGTTGGATCTGAAAACATTTCATTTAAAGTACTTAATAGATGTACCTTTAGAGCGACAGTAAAATTGTCCATCTCCCAGCACCATACAAATAAAAACATTATGATTTAACACTTACCTAATTGGTCTAATTGGGTATCAATTTGGCTTTACTGTAGGATACTAATGCACTGCATCGTCATGCTGATTGCCTGGCAGTGTGAAAATTACAAGAAGTGTACAAAAGTGTAGACAACCAATATACCAAAATAAAATTATTTAGGAAAGAATAATAAAGAAGTATCTTGCAAACAATACTTCCCCCTTTTTTTGTTGTCTTATTACCGGTGTGAAAATTACAGTAAGAAACAAAATTCCCCATACTGTGCACTCAACTCTTAGTAATCTCTCATGTTACCCCTCCACACACACTATGCCTTCAGACATACATATCAAACCTTTAGTGTAGACAGGACACAAACCTCTTTAACTCACTTCACTCCCTTATTTTTCAAATGATAAAAGTCAAGTGCCCCAGCTGTGTGGCACATACAGTGAGCTAAACAGGTAATTGCCTTTAATTTTGCAATGCACATTTTTTCTTTTCATTTTTACATAGGACAGCTATATTTATTTATATATAAGGGCAAATTTTAAGCCTCGTGTAGCATATGGAAACCAACAAAGTGATGCCGCTGATTAGTTTTCAATGAACATAATCTTTTTTTTTTGTTAAGTATGGCCCGATGTATCTCATTTAGAAGTGCAGCGATAGTTTTGCAGGATGGATGCCTCACAGCGCAGGGTATTTATATAAAATACATACTGACATCTGACATGTCCTTTTTCTGACCTTTCGAGTGCTGGGTAAGAATGTGAGATTATTTATACATTTTCACTGTAATAATATCTGCCGCAAAGTGTCAGTTGTTAAAAATGCTTACATAGGTATATAATTCCCAGTGGAAGGATATATATATATATATATATATATATATCTGCTTACTGGCCTCTCTATTATTTGCCCATATGCACGCTTTACAGATTGTAAAGTGTAAAGCTGTGAATGTTAAGTATCAGTACTGATAAATGCTGATGTTCTTCTGCACTGATTAGCATTGTCCCAGCCTCATCTCCCTGCACGTCACGTATGATGAATCACGATTCCTGTTCAGTCTGAACCAAACCATGCCCGACACCCTCCCGACAACTTACTGCGCTCATTCAAAGCACTTCCATAAACATATGCAATGTAAACATTACTCCCATTTTGATTCATGAAAAAAGAGTTTATCCACTGACATTAATTTGACTTTATCAAAAGTGCAAATCACTTTTTTTCATGCGAAAATTCAAGTACTTTAGCTTCCGCAACTCTGCTTTTGTCTGTCCGATGCACTTTCTGTTTCCTTCTATTCAAGTTTAAAGTTAAACAGTAATAATAATTTTATTATAAAACCAAGCAATTAATGCTAATTAATGTTAGAAAGTTGCTCGATACTGGCTCCCTCTGGTGAACAAGGGGTTAAATAATCATTTAGAAAGGGAGCTGCGGTGCAGTTCTTTTAAGCAAATAATCTCATGAACTAGCCCATCTTTGTTTAGCTGGACACTCTGATTGTGTTTTATTTATTACTGTACTAACTTGGCACCTTGTTTCAAGAACAGTAAAATGTCTATTTTAGATTAAAAAAAACCACACATTGAAAATGATATCTACATTTAGGTATGACCAGACAGGACAGGCCTTTAAAACATTTAAACCAACCTTCTATATATATATCCACCCTAATACATTTACGTTTGACGCAAAGTGTTGTGCTTTGTCTTACTGCCGTGAATTGTTTCTTTCAGGGTTAGTATATACTGGCAGTATAAAACCTCTACAGCATTCGTGCAAATAAATCACGTTTAGAAAGAGTCGTTCCGAATGTCAACTCGTGCAGGTTGTATGTCACATGACCAACAGTTAAGTTTTATATATATATATATATATATATATATATATATATATATAATTCCCATTCTAGCATTATAGACTAAATATGCTATTTTTGGAATTCCACTCTGTATCATTTTCTCAATCAGGTTCATTATTCAGCATGAATCAGTGCTGTGAGTATTGTCAACAGGTCTACTTTATTATACGTATAGTTCTTTTTAAACAGAAATGTGCTCTTTCGCATTCTGTCACAGTTTCTTTGTTGTAATGGCACTTCTATCGGGCTGCTTTTCAATTAAGAAACCTTTAAACAGTGATATTTTACAAAATATTGTACAATGAGACCCTTGGAATATGCGCAGCACCTCAAAATGTGCTGGATAAGATGCAATAACAGCGCATATGTACCTGTTCAGTGTAAACGTACTCTGTGTTTTCCATTTTAAAACTGTGACCTTTCAAGCATTCTACCTGCCATGTATCCAACTCTTACATGTATGTATTAAATGGGATCATGTCTTCCAGCATCCTAAAAGAGCAGTATGTTGTAGTCTTTTGACTTTACATATATTAAGTAGTCAATACGTTCAGATATTAACATACTCGTCACATAGTCAACTGTGATCTCATGATAATATCTGTTCTGGTTGGCACAACTTGTGTTATTTATTTTTTTTATTTGGCATTTGCTCTGCCCTGCTGTCTAACAGAAACTTAATTGCCAAAAAAAAATATGAAAACTACAGTACTTTTAAATTGCTTTTACGTAAGAAAACCCTAAAAACAGTATGCCATTGAGCACTAAAAATGTACAAAAAGAAATTTGAGGCTCTCTCATTTTTGTCAATAATGGACATGTATTCCTGTGACTCAGAGTAAAACGATGGTATTCACAGAATACAGCAACTTTATCACATGCTTTCGTCTTTTAGTGCTGCAACACCATATTTAGCAGTAACACTCTCAAAAATGTCCAATGCCTTATTTTCATATTTTCATTTATCGGATGCATATCCACTTTTAGTTTGATATTCTTATTTACAACATTATCAAAAATATTATATTTACAGGGTTTCTTAATTTCTTTGAAATGTTACTCTTTATTTATTTACTAATATACAAAAATATCTATTCTCGAGATTTCCATTTTAGTTTGCTTTTTTTTTGTTTTTTTATCTTCTCGGTTTCCCAGGGAAGCACTTTAGCAAGTTACAGATTATAATTTTTACAGTATTAACATTGTTTCTATTGCAATGTTATTTTTATGTATGCATCCCCATAGTCCCTCATAGTGGATTTGAATAATCTCTATAATTGATATTATAATAAGGTAAACAAAAAATTATCTAAAATAAACCACGTAAGTGCAATCCATCAAAATTGCACAAATATTTGTTTTTCAGTTCCTCAATGTACCAATGTTCTACAAATATAATCCATAGTTTAGCTTCGCCCATTTGGATAGTTTTTTCAGATCCCGATATTTCAATCACTGTGTGTGTATCTATATATATATATACGTAGATACATTGCTAATGATGACTTTTTTTCTTAAAGTTCACTGGGAAGTAGGATCTTAGTAACAAATTCAATACAAACCAACTTCTCATCTCCTTCGACCAAATACTAGGAGATGGCTATGGAGAAAATTGTTTGGAGGGAATCCTTTTATTTGCCCAAGATTTTATCCTTTTTTTTAGTGAGCTGTTATGAGGATAATTTTAAAGAGAGCTGAAAATATTTGTGGGTGTCATACTGTTTCCGTGATACTGATGAGTTTCCTACATCGAGCTCTGCGAGGACCTGTCATCATGAGGGCTGCCATCTGAGTTTTCCGTCTCACCTTCTGAGATGGCTTGCATCGGTGCATTGTAGAGTCTACACCTGACACTGTACCGGCTGCTGCTTGCAGCTGGGGGCACTCGGGACCTCCCGACTCTGGAGGATGCAGACACATGGCCAGATTTAGCAGAAAAACCTTCAGACATGACCCGAGAAGCGCAAGGGGATATAGGGGAAAATAGATCACCACCAGGTGATAACTGTAAAGACTCTTCGGAGCTAGTAGAAGAGTCAAGTGAAAAATCACCAAGTGATTTGGGTGTTACCGGACTCTTCAGTATTTCGGCAGCCGACATGCGGTAGCTGGAATCAGACCTGCTGCCTTTTTTCAAAAGTAGCAATTTAAATTCCTCATTTGATGTATTGGATTTTTTGGCATTCCTGTAGATCAGACCTGGAGATCTCTGGGAACCTGCTGGGGTGGCAGTGCTGCTTGCAGATAAAGCTCTTGATTTGTTTTTAACAGAAGACTCTCCCGAATCCTTTCTTCCAAGTACTTTTCTCTTGGATCTGTTTTAAAATTAGTACACAAATTAAAAAAAAGGAACACATAGGTCACAATGTCACAACAAAGTAAAGGATTAGTCACCATGCAGTTAAGTTGAAATGTTAGTATGTCTCACAGTAGAGAATAATAATTTTAGACCAAGAAAACAAATTGCTTGCTTTTTTAACCAAAAACAAGCACAAATTCCAATTAAAAATACATTCAAGTAAGAGCTAAAGAGACAAATTTTTAATTCAAGTATAACTTTTGTCTTACAAAAAATAACGCTCTAATTTTCCTGAATTATTAAAAGTACCATTTCTGTTAAGGTGTCTGTAGGAATTTATCTGAGTCTCTCTTTTTCTGTCTTTTCTCTCTCTCTCTCTCTATGGACAAAAGTATTGGGGCACCTGCCCATTACACCATTTGTCCATTCATCCAGTAGAGCATTTGCAAAGTCAGGCACTGATGTTGGACGAGAAGGCCAGGCTCGCGTTCTCCATTCCAGTTAATTACAAAGGTGTTCGATGGGGCTGAGGTCAGGCATCTGTGTGGGCCAGTCAAGTTCTTCCACTCCAAACTCATCCAACCATGTCTTTATGGACTTTGTTTTTTGCATTGCAGCTCAGTCATGCTGGAATAGATAAGTCTCTTCTGCAAACTTTTCCCACAAAGTTGAAAACATAGCATTGTCCAAGATGTCTTAGTTTGCTGAAGCATTAAGATTTTCATTCACTGGAAGTAAAGGGCCCAACCCCTGAAAAAACAGCCTCATACCATTATCCCTCCTCTATTAAACTTTACAGTTGGCACAATCCAGTCAGGCAGGTAAGGTTCTACTGGCTTCCTCCAAACCCAGACTTGCTCATCAGACTGCCCAATAGAGAAGTGTGGTTTCTCACTTCAAAGAACATGTTTCTGCTGCTCCAGAGTCCAGTGGCGGCGTGCTTTACACCACTCGATCCGACGCTTGGTATTCTACTTGGTGATGATAGGCTTGCATGCAGCTGCTTGGCCATGGAAATGTTCAGCTGCTTGGCAATTCCATGAAGTGCCCGCTGCACAGTTTTTGTGCTGGTATTAATACCAGTGGAAGCATGAAATTTCACCAACTGACTTATTGCAAAGGTGGCATTAATTAAATAACTGGGCACTTCCAACGACCCATTTCTTTCACAAATGTTTATAAATGCAGACTGCATGGCTAGGTGCTTGATTTTATACACCTGTGGCAACGGATCTGATTGAAACACCTGAATTCAATAATTAAGAGGTGTGTTCCAATACTTATGTCCATATATATAGTGTATGTATTAATGACATAGGGTTGTGCTGCTTGTAATGTTTGTTAATTGATGCAAATAACCGACAAGGCATTTGCAACTTTTGCTATACTTCTACAAAACAGTAAAAGAACAAGGGTTTATCCCATTAACTAACTTGATTGTTTTGTGTCAAACCAGTTGACTTACCTGTGAATAACGGCAAAAAGATCCTCAGTAGTGCGAGGTTTGTTCGGTGACACAAAGACTTCATCTGTGTCAGCCTGGGTATCCTCACTTAATGGTGAAGTTATCGAGTCTTCACTCTGAGAAGATTCTATGAGAAACAAGTCAGCCTTTAATGAGACATAATAGTATACTGTATGAAGCAGGTTCAAACAAAGCTGAATAAGTGTGTATAATACCTGATCACAATAAAGTGTCATTAGGATTATTAAGCCAATTACTTTACGTTTATTGTTTGGGTATTTTTAGTCTTTATTGATATATTGTAAAACACACTGGGACACCATTTGTATTGTAGATTAATTTAGAACAGGAAATACCTTTGTAAAATAGCCACACAAAAAACTCTTTGAAACTCTGCTTTAACCCCTTCAATCCCAGGGGTTTTTGGTACCTCAAAGCCCAGAGCAATTTTGCCATTTTTGGGGTATGTCGGTTTAGCGATGATTCTCTTTTCCTGTGACTAGTGTACCCATATAAACTAAATATTGTTTTTTCAAGGAGAGATAGAGCTTTCGTTTGATACCATAGTTGGATGATTAGCTGAAAATTTAGAATGAGAAATTTAGTAAACACTAGCGAAGATTAGAAAAATAAACTATTTTTTTTTTACATTTTCCCTCTGAATCCTCACAAAATTAGGTAAAGTGATGGAAAATCCCCTCCAAGTTTATTAATTCAGGTGTCCTAATTTCAGAAATATCTATTTTATATAGATATTCCAGACTTTCCCAGCACCAGGGAGCATACTATAAGGTGTACAATTTTGTATAATTTTTATGCCTATGGCTTAACGGGTTTGGGGGTTGTGGACGGGGGCAGGAGGGTTATACTGGCTAGATGTTATGCTAGGGCAATGGGAAGTAAGGTTTTTTTAATAATTTTTTTATTATCTTTTTTTATATATTTTTTTTAATTTTAATTTTTTTTACATTTTTTTTTATTTTTTATATATTATTTTTACACAGAAATGGTTAGAGGTCCTGCTAGGGACCTCCTGAACATGCCAGTGATGTCACAATGACATCACAGCTCACATTATAATTTTTTTTTGTATTATTTATATTATTATTTTAATGATTTATTTAATATTATTTTTTAAATGGACTAACGTTTTTTTTTCTGCTTTTCTCTTTCAGGATGGGAGGGGGAGTGAGAGACATGGTTTCTCACTCCCCTCCCCGCGATCCCCCTGCACCGATCACACTGTGATCTCTATGCAGGTCCTCACAGACCTGCATAGAGATCGCAGCGTCTCTGTGCCTCATCGGAGGGCAGGATATCCCCGCAGGGGATAGCAGTGACGCAACCCGGAAGGGAATGCCCGATCGCGCGTTTGCAACTGCGCGTTCGCGCACTTTCAACTGTAACAGCTTACCGGCTTTCATGCCGGAAGCTGTTACAGGAGATCGGGCAGCAGAAAGCCGGAGATGCCGGCTTCTACTGCCAGGGGGGAGTCCAGGCTGGCAGCGGCAGGGATGTGTCCCTAACGCTGCACGAAGGGCTGGACGTACCGGGACGTCCATAGGGGTTTCTTAGTGGGCGTCTATAGGGGAATGAAGAGGTTAAAAATGTGCCACTTTCACAGCAACTTTAAGAATAAGCTTGAAGTCTGGCAGTAGAGTATAAGAGTCAGTTTCTTTTCTTGTTTTGAAACTTTTTTAATATATAAATTTCAAGTACAATGGGTACACTCCATTGAAATACTATCTATTTGCGTATTGTCCCCACAACAAACCTTCAATGGTAGTTATTGTATCAAAACTCAGCTTTCTCCTTCATCCCTCACATCCAGTCCCTCACCAAATCCTGCCGCCTCCACCTGAAAAACATCTCCCGAATCCGCCCTTTCCTCACACAAGATACCACCAAGTTACTAATCCACTCTCTTGTGATATCCCGCCTGGATTATTGCAACTGCCTACTAACCGGTCTCCCCCTCTCCCGCCTTTCACCGCTTCAATCTAACACTGCAGCTAGATTAATCTTTCTCTGCCGCCGCTCCTCATCTGCTGCTCCACTATGCCAATCACTTCACTGGCTCCCCTTACCGTTCAGAATCAAATTTAAACTTCTAACCCTGACCTATAGAGCCCTCAACAACTCAGCACCCCCTTACATCTCTACCCTCCTATCCAAATACATCCCTACCCGCCCTCTTCGCTCCTCTCACGACCTGCGGCTTTCTTCTACTGTTGTTACCTCTTCCCACTCCCATATTCAGGATTTCACCCGCGCCGCTCCCCTCCTGTGGAATTCCCTTCCCCGTTCCGTCAGACTTTCTGCCTCATACGCGACTTTCAAAACCTCTCGGAAAACCCACTTGTTCAGGGAAGCGTACAACATTCCTTCCCAGTACTCCCAACCATCATCCTAGCCATCGGAACAAACGGCTTCAACACATCAGAAGCAGATCAACTCATCCTCATCCAAGCTGTCCTCTCCTATTGTCTCACTCCCCTCAACCACCGACTAGATTGTAAGCTCGCAAGAGCAGGGTCCTCTTCTCCTTTGCACCAGTTTGTTATTGTATGTGTTATAAAATGTTCTAATGAATGTAACAGCGCTGCGGAATCGGCCGGCGCTTTATAAATAAATGTAATGTAATGTAAAGCAGATATATAGAATTACCTTTCCAGGAGATGTCATCCATGATCTCTGATGCATCATCTGTCTTCATATCCTCCGAGGCACTTTTGGTTGGAATACCTGATGCAGTTTCAGATTCCTGCTCTGGACATTCGTCACTGAGTGAATATACAGTGGAGATCTCTATTTGAAAGCTGGGAAAATTTCCAGGCACTTTGTAATTGTTGCTTATATCAGACTGATTGTTGAGCTCAGTAAGCATCTTGCTACTTTTCTCTGGCGTTTTAAATTCAGCTGTGCTTCTCCCAGGTTCAGATATTTTTAAAGGCTCAGTTTGTACTTGCTCTTGTTCCATCTTAGCTTGGTCATTTTCTTGGGTGCAAAAGCTTTGCTCAACAACAAGCTCACTATTACTCATTGAGTACTCTTGGAAAGATTTTCTAATGGTTTCTGGATTTGCTGTAAAAATAGTTTCTTCTATTACGTCATCATCTAGTGGAGTTTGGTGTTTTTCTGGTTCGGTTAAACTATTCAGCTGTGCTATTTTCTCCTGTTTGTAAATCCCATGTCCAGTGAAAAGACCAGTGTGTTTAAAAAACAAATTCTCTGGGCCTGAATCAACTGGTGAGGCATCAATAAATGGTAGCATGGCTTCTTCTGTAGAAAACTGACGCAATATTGGTTTCATAGTTGACAACACGTTCATTTTATCCGGAACATAGGAGTCCACAATAATTGTGGGATCCTCTATGCACAAAAGTTTGTTGTCTCTTTCTTTATTACAGGTTTCTCTATGGTACTTGTTGACAGATCTAAGGTGAACAGATTTCAAAACTGAGGGTGTTATAGTAAGGGCTTGGGAGGGATTTGAGTTAAGCTGGTCCTCTGCCACATTCTGATTAGTATGACTGAGAACATGCACTTGGGGCCTGTAAGGTAATGGTTTATGTAACACATGAAGGGCACTTAGGTCAAGATGGGTAGGAGGTAAAGTTGGCAGTTCTAGTTCTTTGCTTAACAAAATATTACCACATTTTGAAGGAGGATATTGTAAAGAAGATTTTCTTTCTGGAACTTTTGGCTTTCTTTTGCTGCATCCAGGTGACAAAGGCCCACAAAAGAAAGGGGTTGGGAAGGATGATGTAGGCGTTTCTGACTGGCTGGAATAGCCACTTGATGGTGATGCCAAACCAGCTAGCTTTTCTGGGGAAGCTAACTTGTATTCATTCTCCACAGAAGGAAGAGAGGGGGTTGTGGCTCGTGATTCAGACTGAGAATTCTGTGACTCTGAGCTCTCTGGTGACTTAATGCATTCTATGACTGTAGTACCCGTAGCAGTGCTTGAGTTTGATAAGGACCTGTAAGGATCACTTGTTTTTAAGTCATTAAGAAGCCAGAGATCTGCATAGTGAGTCTGATCACCACCTTCTTCTTTAGATGATGCAACATCTGGGGTGATAAACTGGGTGCTCTTTAATTCATTGTCATCTTGACTGACCCATGTTACTTCATGTTCATTAGGTGGAGCAAAGTTTTCCACTTTTGAAGGTGTATTTGAAATCTCAAGTGGCAACATCATTTCCCTTGAGGTGTGAAGCACTGACTGCCCACTTGTTATCTTTGGTTCTTTCTTTTCAAGAACATCTGTGTGGTTGTCAGATTTCCTCAAAGATGAACAGCGATTTGGTGGTGCCGGCTTTGCCTTTGGTTTCTTAAATGAGATGTTCTCTGATGCATGTCTTCTGTGATCCACATAACGTTGCCAAACACAGTCTGTATTCATGGAAGAAACACCAGTCTCATGGTCACTCTCCGGCCTTGTGGGTGCATAGTTACAACTGTAACTCCTGTTAAGACCGCAGTCAAAATGCATGGAGGTATAATATCCTTCTGTGTCCACCGAAAAATGAGAGGCTGTATCTGCCTTTTCTGATGCCGGCTTTTCAAGAAAGCTGTCATATGTGCCCATACTGGTAAAACTTGGGCAACCCAAGCCATCTGTCTTCAAATGCTGTGGGCTAAAATCATGACGACATGATGCATCATGACGATGGTGAAGGTAATTCCATTCGCTATCACTGGTGTTGCTATTGTTTGGATCATCAAGCAAATCAGCTACCGTAGATGTAAAAGAGCTGGCTCTGTGACCTCTAATACTGTCCAAGTGGTCATCGCTGTATGGTTCCATGATAAAAACATTAGAATCTTCACTGGCATGGGGAGCAGTGTTTAAAGATAACTCAGAATCACAGTGTGAAGACCCAGTGAGTGGTGGAGATGCAGCTGGAGGAATTGTTTCAGATGTCTGTGAAGGACATGTTGAACTACTCCCACTCCAGTTCCCGCTAGATGACTGGTGATCATCTTTCTGGTCCATGTGAGTGCTTAGCAATACTCCTGCTGCAGATATTGAATGAACAGGACTCCCAAATGTATCAGAATTTGAAGATATATCACAGCTACCTGAATCCGCCATTCTTGAAAGCCTTGACCTGCCCCTTTCGTTTAGGTTTAATGGTGGGCTATGGTTGTGCTGGGAGTATGCTAAACCTAAAGTATGATGTTCTGGAGATGTTTGGCTAGTCAAACTATCATCATCTTTCTTCAGTGATCTATCAGAACTGGCTATATAGCAATCATCTTTATAGCTTGAAGACTGGGCACCACGGCTATGATCACTGGTTGCTCTAGCACCTTCTCTAGGAAGACTTCGCGAGCGAATACGGTTTGATAACGTTTTGGTGAACATCTGATCACCAGCCTCTGTAAGTGCTGCAATGTTTCCAGCTGAATGAGAAAGTGATGCTGCAATACTTTGACCCCTCTGAGCACGAATCCTTCTTCTGGAGGGAGCGGCTATAAGAATTTCTTCTGTTTGGCACTCTGTATCTCTGGTTCCAGATCTTCTGTTTGCAGAATTGGCAAGGTCAGAGTTGGTATGAACAATGACATTGCGGTCTCTTGCTACTGGAGATTCATCTGAATCTAGGGCAAACAAAACAAATATTGTTATAATTTTATAATTATTATATATTTATTGGTGTACAGTGTTTGTGATCTGTATTTAATGTATAAAGAATGTTTTATTGATGATATCTTTATACAAGTTTTATGATTATTCCTCTTGAACAACTTTTTTTTAACTTTAGCTACATACATTACAGGGTGGAAAATAACCATTTGCTAGAGGTTTTATTGATAATATCTTTAAACAATGTATTTGCTAGGGGTCTATAGCCTTATGATAAACAATCTGGCAAATTCCATCATAATCTGAAATTATGGTGTATGTGTAATTATTGTGTTGCAGATTTTGTTGAATGATGGCAAAACTACTGAATGACAGCGAAGATCAAAAATATATCAAACCATTCATGCCAATATATAAAGAGAGCAGGACAGAATTTGTTAAGGTCCTATCCCAACAGGGCTGTGTGGGAGGACATACTGACAACTCCCATTGTATTTTTCTCTAAACCCCTACCAAATGGTTATTGTCCACCTTGTTTAAATTCTAGTCATTGAGGGATACTTATTATTTTTATAATAATTTTAACCACGTTGCTTAATTATACCTAATTGAGACAATGTTTATTACAGAGAATACAAAACTCACAGGAAGAGATTCATATGCCATGTTTATACAGCTTGCTGTGTCATCATACCAAAGATTGCCCTTGCATACCACCACTGCTTTTATAGTCAACCTATGTTGTGAAACCTCTCGTTTAGTCATACATACTCATATAACAAGTCTAGTTATGTGTTAGAGATCTTTAGTTATTGAATGCCTTCTTATTCCCCACCTATTTCCTGCTGAACTCTTCTTGGAATCCCAGATATGGTTTTTCTTCTCCTCAGTTTCCGTCTCCGCTGTAGAACAGATTGTGAATGCACCAGGGAGCAGCGTATGCTAGCCTCTCTGTCAAACCCAACACCTGAAAAACAAATACAATAGTATCATTTAGTCCTCATATTTGTGGCAATTTAGGATTTCACATAAACAATGCGCATTCTGCGCTCTGAATGAAAGAAGTGTAAAAATAGAAGGACCACCCCTGCACAAGTACAACTATAAATTATTCTTATTAATATCATTAATAGTTCAACATCTTATGCAAAGTTAACATGATTGACAAACAATTGAAATTGTAACTGAACAATTGAGTATTGTAATTAAGTATTTCATGATATGTAATCGGTGTCATAAGAGGTTATAGCTGCTCCTTCCAGCAGCAGACAACATTGGTACTCCTACTGGCTGTACAAGGCACTATGAGATCATCAAACTCAACGGGAAGTGAATATCATAGGCAGTAATCATAAGCTCCTCTGTATCCATGTAGAGAATTAGACAGGAGTTTGCAGACTATGTATTTTGAATATTAAAGATAGTAGTGATAGATAATTTATTGTACAGCTTTGCTTACTTCTACTCATGTACTTGTACACGATGGTACAGCACTGCATAATAAGGTTCACCAAATAGCAAGACTGAATATGCATTGTAAATATGAAGGATTTGAAACTAAACACAGAATTATAAACGAGGTCAAATATTGACTACCCAGACCCTGTAAAAAAGTAGGTATTTGATCATATGAATTTTGTCTAATTCATATTTTTGAATGGAATGTTTAATTTTTAGTGTGACACGAGGATAAGGCACTGATTGGATGAGATTCGTATTACTATAGGACCGGAAAAGGCTTCTTATATTTGCTGTTTTATGTGGTTAAGCCTTTGAAACGGGGGGTGACTCACATCATTCTTCAATAAAGATTTTGCCTATGTAGTTATTCAACTTTAAGTTTAGGAAGCTAAATCAGACCTTGGAGCAATGATTTATTGTGAGATCTGTGAGATCATGGTGAAATCATTAGGTCAGGAAAACTGTGTTGTTATAGAACAGAACAGAAGTAAAGCACATTCTTTTAACTATATTATAAAATGGCTAAAGAAAAGGTTAATTATTAATACTATTCATTAACCTTTGTCAGTTAATAATACTCACAGTTACTCTGATTACTCAAACTGACATAAAAATACATAGGCTGGTCTATAGACAGATTAAAAAAAAGTATGTTGGACTACATTGTGCATAAACTCTTTCTCAGAGAAAAGGGAAACTAAGTATTATAATTAAGTACATTTCAGGAAGAAAGTGATATTGGTGATCCAGAGGTCTCCTACCTTAATGATGTCCATAGGAGATTTTAATATATTCCAAAGCAAACAAGCCAGGCTACACAATACTAAACCAGGAACTCTGTTTATTCTGTTTTGAATCTCCATGTGATGATCAGATGACCTTCTACACTAACTTCCTATTATGTTTCATTTAAAAGACTGCTTTTGTTTTGGTAAAAAAAATCTATGCATGTAAACAACACATGCCTACCTCAAACAATTCACACCAACGGAAAACACATTGAAGCTGCAAAAAATATTGTGGCACTATTGAGATGTACTGTATAAAATTTAAAAAAAGGAAGAAAGTACAAGGGTTGTTTAGAAATATTATCATATCTGTGATCTTCTCAGGGCAGACTACCAAGAGATCTTCCTCTTCTAAGAGGAAGTGGCTTTGTGAGGGGTGAAGATACCAACGAACAGGGTGTAGTAATCCCTGCAAAGGGTGAGGCTAGCCCCAAATAACATAAAATTGATTGGGAATAGGATTGGGCCAGGAGTAGGTATGGCCAAACACTGCCCCGCTGCACCAGAGAATGAGGCAAGGGACCCAGGGAAGCGACTCTGGGTCAAACCCAAATAGTTCATAGATATGAGTATTATGGACCAGGTATAATAGTCATGTACCATTTTTAAATGATTACGTACAACCGGAGAACCCTTTTTATGATTCCGTATTAATAGAGCAATCAGTGTCAAGTGTCTACGGTGGTCATGCAGACACAACACATTTGAATTCTTTTAGAAGGTTGTGTCTGATTTTTTGAAGTCTAGAAACATAAATAGAAAAAGGAGTACCACTGCATTAAAACCCTCAAATGTAACGTCAATGTACCAATGTGCAAGTGAAGCCGCACAGTGTAGAGCCAGTGGGATTGTACCTGTGACATTAATTGGGATAATGCAGGAAGTGATCACTTGGGACTCCTGTTTCATTTTCTCCTCAGGAGTAGGGAGGGGTAATGCCTTGCTCCAGTTGGTTTGCTTATCCAGTGTAGATGGGACATTGGGTATTGGGTTTTTGGGCCTCTGCCCTAAAAGTACATCATCTTCCTCTGGAGGGGGATGTGCCTGTAAAATGAACGCACTTAGCATTAGCTCTATTTTGCAACAAAAAATCATGTTAATTGTATGTTCACAAAATGCAAAAACATTCAAACCAAACTAACGTAATTAAGTAAAGTATATATATAATCAGTTTATGGTGAAACCAATGACATTTTTATTATTGGCATTACTAGTATAAAGAAGCAAACATAAAAAGTAAGAAAATGAAATATCTAAATGTCATCCACTTAAACAAGGGCAAAAATGAAGAGCTTAAAAATAGGAACAGAAGAGAGAATGAATATTAGTGCTATTTATCATTACACCGTTAGTAAACAAGGACAGAATATTAACAGGTAGAAGAGAAATACAGCACAGAAAACCAAAGCTCGTGGTAGGAAATCGTCTTCTTCTACTTGTGAGAGTACAAGCTACTTGAGTTTATACAGGACAGAAACCTGTGGTATGTCCCAATCGTTTAGGGCAATAAAAGGACTAAATTCAAACATCGCTGGATGTCCAACAAGCTTGCGCATAATATAAGTTTGCTGAGATGACAGCTTCTTTACCTACAGCTACACTTGTTTGTAGTTTGTCTACAGAGTGCTCTGACAGCAGCTCTGCAAGCAGACACTCCATGATCTTTTCTCATTCAGCGCAGAGATTTTGTGGCACCCTACCCTTGTCACAAATGTGAAACACATTTGGATATAAAAGCATTGCATTGTGGCACTTACCTTACCACGTGAAATGGCATTTTTAATGTAACTTTGCAGAAAAGTCTACATCTTTCTCGCTTTCTCTGTCCATCTGCAGCTTTTGTATTCATTCCCAGCAAACATGAATAGCTCATACAAACTTCAAGCACAAAGGACTTATGTTTCCAAGGTAACTTGAAGGAAAAAGGTTTCCTATAGGGGAACGGACTGAATGCTGCTGCTGATTCCTACCCTGATTAACAAAAGACTACTAGACCTCTGATGCATGGAAACCCAACTAATGCCTGCCTGAGCTGCCAATATCACGATGATAAAATACCTACATAATCATGACACATCAACACCAGCTTAAAGAGCTTAAGGGTACCAGTTAAAGTAGCTGAATAAAAATTCTGATTAACAGATATTACCACTTGAATATCCATACATTTTTAAGTTAAAGGGACAAAGTACTGCATATACAGGTAAAACTTCTTGTCTTCGTTTTCGTGTCATATTTTAATTCTCCTTAGTTTCTATATCCCTCATTTATTTCATATGCCAATAACTCATATTTGTCTTTTTTTATTCATTGAATGATTCCAATATTGTTTCTAGGTTACCTTTTTTTCTTCCTTGTACACTCAAAGCAATGCCATTCACTCACTTGGCTTATCCCCACTTTAATTTGTGCTTTTTTTCTAGAACTTCAAGACTTCCCGTCTCCATCACCATCTCAGTAGACAGTTGTACTCAATTTGTCATTTAGCAAGTTAAGAAAGTTAAGACGTAAAGACAGATAGTGGGAAAGGGCAGTATAGCAGCATTAAAGAAAAGGATAGCGCTATAACAGAGGAACACTATGTGTTTGATCTTCCAATACCTTTCTACTCCATGGGGTCAAATGGCAACATTCAGTGGGGGAGGGCGGACGGGTTCTGTTAAACTAAGAATATAAAATGTGGGAAAATAAATTAAAACATGCAAATGGTAAAAAGAAATATGTATGTATGGCACATGCTTTTACAATGTATATGATACTGACAAACGAAAATAAAAATGCTTTTAACTTAATACCTTAATATGCTCTGTTAAAGGGGTACTCAACTCAACTCAAATATTATATTGCTTAAAAAAGGAAGCTGAGATCTGTGGCATCCTGATAGGACATACAGAACTTAAAGGGGTAAATGCTGAGGAAATTAAGATATCCCATAGTATGCAAATTAGGTAGCCTTAGATTGCCTTTAATGCGTGTATATATATATTGATTATTTCAATAAGGAACACCATTACTTTGTTTAGCATATACAACTGGAAATAAACGAATACATTCACTTTAAATCTTATTTATGATCTTATATTGTCATATTCTCTTTGTCTATCAATCTATCCATCAACAAATTTCCTCTCGTGCAGATGTGGCTTTATCCTTGCTCCTGTAACTTGCTTATTAACTAACACTTGTGAGTCAATATAGCTCACACTCATCTCTGTATATACATTGAAGGCAGATAGCATAATTAGACAAACACACCATGCACAAGAGAATCGAAATTACCGGTATATATATATATATATATATATATATATAGCCTACTCAGGCATGTATCAAAGCTATATGGATTTATATTCATATTAATAAATAACCCAGATACACCAGTCACTGCTAAATCAGAAACTTGTAGTCACTTAGTATTAGCAATAAACACCTCTGTTAAAGAGTAATAATCAAATGGAACCCATTAGAATCTGGTTCTGTGTATAGCACCTGTAAAAGTATAGTGTTAAAAACGACATGGTTTATATACTGTTCAGCATATGAGGATGTTCTTTGTTTGATGTGTTACAAATATAAGTTATATGACATTAAAACTCCCTGATTTCACTATGCATTGTGAAGGGTCCACCTCAGTGACGTTCTCCTGAAATGGCCCTGGATAATGCATAGTTAAAATCAGTGAGATTTTTACTGATTTAACTATGCGTTATGCAAGAGAAGGTCCACTGATGTAACATTTTAAGGATGTACATGCGAGATTCCTGTTTTCTTCCAGTGCTTTATACCAGCGTGAGTGATTAATTCCAAGAGATTAAAAAAAAAATCTTACTGGTACAGGGTGGCGTTCCTTAATTTCTCGTCTCTTCAGAGTATGAGCTGCTGGAAATGTGGGGAATGGAGGAGCTGTAAACACAGAGCCCACAAACCTCCTTTCCCTGTTATCCGCTCGAGCCCTCTGATCTGTGAATTAGGGAGCAAAGTGGAAATAAATCCTCTGTACGAATTTCACAAGGAGCTCATTCATATTATTTTTAAAAGTAACGGAAACACAATAACAAATCTCATTACAGTCCTAACAGTTTATTCCGAGTGTCTCAAAAAGTGTATCATTTTATATTTACAAAATGATTGGCATTCATTTCAAGCTTTAGATTCCATTTTTGCCCACTAGATGGCAGTAAATTAAAGTGACTTTTCAGGGCGTAGAAATTGTTAAATGTGTAAGTTTGTGCTATATCTGTTCCAATATTCAGAAGCACTTCTTACACGGACACAAAAAGCTGTCATTTGTAACCTTTGCTGGTAAAGACATCAATCAGCCTACACATTAAGTTGTAAAGTTATTTTAAAATACAGTTTACTACTCTATTACTACTATTGGCTCTACCTTTCTTTCCTTCCTCAATACATTCATTTATTCATCAATTATGACAAAAGTAAGAACAAAACCATGGCTATGACTTCACTGTTCTCTTCAGATTGGATAAATGAATGAGGAAAAAGATAGCTAACTGGCGTGATGCACTTGTGATTGACACATTTGTGTTGTCTATTCAGAATATAGCATATAATACATTGCCGTATATAAGCAATTTCATTCACTTAACAAAGCAGTCATTCAGCTGTTCATTTCAAACACCAAAGATACCTCGCTGCTCTGAGAAATGGTTCAACCTCCTGTATGTGCTGCAGAAATCAATGCCCACTGGGTTATAACAATCCAGCTGTATTGGCATCCAGTGGGACAACCCTGTTCTAAGCAGTTTTCTTTTTACTGCAATAACTGCATACAAATTCAGATCCCTCAATAAACTGCTGGTGTTAGTGTACATTGCGGGCTACCAGAGGAAGTGCATGTCCTACCATTCTAACAGGTTAATGACATTCCACCAAAGACGTGGGAACTGGCCAATAGACGCGCCAAATGGTCAGATTTGTGTCTTTAAGTCAAAGCTGGTACACCAAGGAGATTCTGTTTAACAATAGACATCCAGGTACATTTTAATTAATAATTTTAGGCTTGCACTTTAACGGGCAGATATCTTCATACTATACCGATTTCAACGATTTATGCGTGATCGTGAGATTTGTTAATTTCTCAAACGCTTTTTACCCTATTCACTTGTATGCATTGTTGCTGTTTTAGAGTATTTTATGCTTGCCTCACCTCCATTTGTAAACTTCATGTTTGCTGATTTCCATATTTTCACATGTTGTTAAATGATAGACAGAAGCTCACAGCAGTTTGCTAAAATGGGTATAGCTTCAGAGGCTTCACTCATAGTTAGGTAAAATGCCCATTTCTTTATAATTTACAGCAGCAGAAAATCGAAAAGCTTATAAAATGCATTTTACTTGAGGTATAATTGCCCCTACAAAGCTCGGATTAATTTAGTCATGCCTTGCAAGGTAATTGGCATGGTGACCACTCACATGAAGTCATCGCAAACAAAATCAATATACTGTTGTTTCTTTTTTACAGAGCACAAAGGTGTTCAACTAACAATCACCATACAAATAGCTGTGTCCAAACAACATTTTTGTCCATTATATACCGTATTGGCTCGAATATAGGCCGCACTTTCCCCCCCCCACTTTAAGTCTTTAAAGTGGGGGTGCGGCCTATATTCGGGGTCTAGCGCCCGACGCTCAGGACATGCAGTCCCGGGCGCCGGGCAGGGTTAGGATACAGATCCCCCGCAGCGGTGCAGGGGACCTGCATCCTACTCCCCGATACGCTTAGACAGCCTCCCCTGCCAGCACTTTCCACGGGGGGGGGGGGGTGCCGGCACGGGAGGTTGTCTAAGCGCATCGTGCGGATGGTCCGCACGATGCGTTTTACCTCTGCCCCCAAGACTTACCAGAGGAGACTCCCGGGTGTCTTGCGGGGCCGGCGGGGGACAACTACGCAATACGCGTACACAACTTCCGGTGCCGGCACATCCTCTGGTAAGTCGGGGGGGCAGAGTGGCAGCATATCTCGGGGGGGAGGAGGACAGTGGCAGCATATCTCGAGGGGGGAGGAGGACAGTGGCAGCATGTCTCGAGGGGGGAGGAGGACAGTGGCAGCATATCTCGGGGGGGGAGGACAGTGGCAGCATATCTCGGAGGGGAGAGACAGAATGGCAGCATGTTTTTTTGGTGCTTTTTTAAAGAAAAATTTTTTTTCTTTAAAAAGGCACCAAACTTTTAGGGTGCGGCCTATATACGGGGGCGGCCTATATCCGAGCCAATACGGTATATATTTTTTTTTTACTTATGTTCCACTTTATATTGTCTTTTAGAAAACAACCACAACCATGGTAATGTTGGTACTGTGTATAAAAGTATTTGCTCCCATTAATAGTCAATTAGAATGGTTTTGAGCCATTTAGTAAATCTAGTCCAAAGATCTATATGAAATTTTAAAATAACTCACCCCTCCGCACGGAATGCAGATTTTGCTTGGCATGGCGGTGCAGCTCTTCCACGCATGCAGGTCGGGTGGATGGCAGGAAGATATTCCTCTGCTGGTGTAAGGTAGACTTGTAATACACACTCAGCTTGCTCTCTGCGTCCAGGTTCGATACAGCTGTCAAGAACACAGAATTAAGACATTTTTAGCTTTAGCCAAAAAAATAAAAAAATCAAGGCTATATAAAGCAATAGCACATTATCTGCTGTATCATGATCATTATGTTTAATACATATATAGCAAGAATAGAGAGACACACAGAGGTGCATACAAGTGTCACCTGTTCCAGCTTTTTTGAATTAACCTTGAAAATTACATCTAATTACTGGCAACTTTATCAAGAAACATCAATAGCTGTCAGCTTGGGTTTCTAGCAGACAATGTAATAGTATCTTGTACATATAGAGTGGAAGGTCACTGTTGCTCAGACCATGATGCCATACTCAAGGATCAGTTATGTGTATTTGCTTCTTGTGTCGGTTTATAAGGCTTTTCTCATTTCAATTCAATCCATTGCTGAACCAAGCAAGGGAGAATGTCCCAGAAGAACATGGACATTTGTTCCCAAGGCCTTTATTCTGTGTGCCCTCTACCTAGTGACATCAGGAGCCCCAAGTTTTATATAATATATAAAATGTTATATTTTTTTTACTTGACCCTAAGGGGTTTATTTGTTTTTAGATTTACTTCTTTGTTTATATTTTGTGGCATGACACTCAAATAACGTATACATTACTTATTCAGCATACCCACACAATATTTCATGCATGTTCACTCACAATGATAATCTGGCCCTGGGCAAGCCACCCCTAGAGCCTTCCTAAAACCCAGTCTGTCTACTGTATAGTGTTGTGTGCAGGGGGGAAGTGCTGCTGGTTAGTATTGTGTGCAGATAATTAAAAAAGAGAGAAAAGAAAAAAAAAGGGAAAAGAGTTAGAAGAAAGACTGACATTTTAATGATAAAATGTATTGATTTAATGATAACATTTTAAATTAAAAAAATTGTGAATTGGAATGATTCACATACTACACAGCACATGTAAGACATATAAATGTTTATTTAGGAATAAATGCTCTAGTATGCTGCAAGCCGAGGAATATCTTTACAACCAGTATGTTTATGCTATGGATCATCTTGTCAGGGATCACTTTCTTAATCAGCATCTCTCAGCACCTGGGTAGAAAGCTGTTCTCAAAACCAACAAAATAGGCTGGAAAACATCAATTAGTTCATCCTTTTGGTAAGTCGCACCAAAAAAAGTAGCCTTTTCTTCCCATTGCAGGTTTTGGGCATGTGTATTCATGTGTGTATATTCCCTGTCTGGACTATCCTTTCATCAACATAGCATTCCACTCTCCCTTCCTTCGTCACAACAAGGTCAGACATTACACTAATGGAGTCTGGCCTGGCCTTATACCATGCTTCATGAGTCCCCAAGGGGAGGGATTACTAAATTGTAATGCCTTATTTCACAATTATATATCCGTGTCACTACACAGAGAACCTGATTAATATACGGCACCTGTCAGGCACCTCAAGGGAAGAAGAAATGGCTCATCGGCAATCCTCTGACTTTATCTTGTCAGGTTTCCATGAGGTAGAGTGCCTATTTGGCACCCAAATAATCATTTTCAAAAACAAACAAAAAAACCCTTCCTTTTTTCTTTATTTCACTTGGCAAATATAAAATTGCTGCATAGTGATACGCCCTTTGACTTTGCGAGTGACTACCTATCCTGACCGGCTTAAACCAATATGTGTGAGAAACTCCAATTATTGTAATGCCAGATATCTGTATTCAGTCTTACAATTTAACACTGGAGGGTATTAGACAAAAGCATTTACAAGAAAAACTAGCTCTAAAATAATATTGTCTATTTATAAAACCATGTCTTTACACCATGCTTTATTTTCCACAATACTGGCTATGCTATTGCTTACACAGGATACAGTTATATATGAGACCGATATTAATGTAATTGAATTCCCATCAGGGACAGGCTGCTTAAGATATAATCAGTTGGGAACTCAGTGGGGTGACACAACACAATGTTACATGACCCCGTGGTCACCATGTGCATTGCTCCAGACAAGCTAAGTGTATGTCCTATAGGTGGGGCTGAGGTGTGTGTGGGGGGCTAACCCTTCTTTACTTGCCCCTGGGCCACAAGATGCTCATCCTCCCCTGCTGCCTGTGTAGTCGAATAGCTGTTAATGGTATTGTACATTGTTCACTCTAAAGTAACCACAAATAACCTTTCTTGCTTAATAGTTGATAAAAGATACCTGAAAAGTTTTGCCATTCCATGAACAAATTCAAAAACTGTAAATAAAACTATAAAATAAAACCAAATTATGTCATCAGCACAGGTAAATATTGGTAAAACATTTTTGTGCATGGGGCATACACCTCACATGAAGCAGCCGTGCAGTTCTCCTGCTGTACAGAAACGCTGGAAGGTAGTACGCCTCTTAGATCATTCAAGCGTATCTGTTCTAATAATAACTATACAAAGGGCAAGCAAGAAGTCTTTCCGCTCTGTTTATTTTGCTGTCTTTTCTGGGCTCCCCCCACAGCTCTGTCTGGTAGACATTTTTTACCAAACATTTTAGCATTTTATGGTTGCCCAAAAAAGTATTCATTTTCATCTGTTACATACATCACACAGTCTAACTCATGATGTCATAAATCAAGCAGAACAATCTCCAAATCTCACATTTGGATGCTGGATGTATGTATTGATCACAAATCCTGTCTGTAATAGCCTTTTAAAAAACTTAAACTTAAGACCATAATGCTTATAGCTAAATAATCCTTTAAATGATCGTTTGTGTCTCCTTTGCAAATTCCCCAGAATTCCCCCCAATGCATTTACGCCTTGGCTTGCAGAACATGTGTCCAATTTTCTTCAGTACATGAAAATCCTACCATTGATAACAAAACTAAAAAAGATGCCGCGGCATCAGGTCTTTTAGACTTCTTTATTTCCCCTTAATCTCCTTGTAGCCTCTCTCTTTTAACTCAGTGTGACAGGAAGCACGGAAGAATAGTACATGCTTATGTATTAATAACTCTGAGGCATTCAACAATGTATGCAGAGCCAAGATTCTCTGCTCTACAAAAACCAAGCTTGTAATTAAAAGTACATGAATTTAGGCATGTTAGTAAAAAAATAAATAAATGGTGATTTAAAATACTTTGCATAAAAGAAGAACCATTAGTAGAACTACTAACCAGGCATTTGGCCAAATGATCAAACTGTTAAAGCTGCTGTTCCACCTATTATGCTGAATACCTTTAATGCCCAGGGGGTCGGTAGAACTGCATACTTACAGATATTACTGCTGCAGTGTGCAGCTGCCGGCTGGATACACATGGCTGCATTTGTGGTTGTGCATAGCACTTGGCATCTTTTAGCGGACGCTAAGGGCCAGTGGCGCGTAGACATTTACATTTCAAATAAATTTAGTATTAAAAACAGTATTTGTTGATTGCCTAAACCCCTCCCTGAAATAACGTGTCATAATAACACTTGCCTGATCCTTAATTTTTCATGCTTGTTACAAAAACACGCACTGGTAGGTTGTTGCCATACAAATGTAAACATTATTTTTTTTTTTTATGTTTCTGTGTTTCCTTGTGTCATTCAACTTTTAGAGTAGTAGAGTAAAAAGTGGAACAGCATCTTTACCCATCCCTTCCATTTACTGGGATGCAATTACTTACTAAAACATGGATTTGTATATTTAATTGTAACTTTGGAAGGTTATTTTAAAAACGGGATACTGTTAATATATATGCATAAAGGATTGCCTGTCACATTGATAGGCAGTCTCACTGAGACCTTTGTGTCCATAACAATTCATACCATACGACCCACGTCTGTGCAGGGATGTGTGAGTAATGGAGCCCAGCCGGCGTGCAATAACCTGATAAAGGTTTTTATCCAATCCACTTGTATCCTTGGCATTAAACTGCGTGTCTTTGTTTGTGGTGTCGTACCTTCATTCATAAAAGAAAGCTGTATTCTTTTAATTATTTGCTATTATTGCAGCCGCCGAACACACATTTCCTCGTCTCCGTTATCAGAAACTATTGGAATAACGCAGATAAAGCAACATGGCCTATTAGCATTCAAGAGGCAGGTACAACCCAAGAAACTGCAGTCTTCTGTATCACAGCATCCTTTTTATGTATTATTATCAAAATTTGCAAGTTGCAAACATCACTCACCAGGTATACATATATATCAGTGCTAACTAATGTTACAATGAAGAATTTACATGGTTTTACTGGCAGGTACATAAAAGATTCGGCTTTGATTGTCATCACATTTGTGCTTTTTAATTCTGTCTACACTTATATGTATATCCTATATTATAGCTCTTCCTATTCATAGAGCATTCAACAATTATACATTTTTTCTAGCCTTCTAATGGCTTTTCCTCTTGCACTTCCAATAATACTTATCCTTTCGGGTTGGTTCTTGTGTTGTTGCTAGGATACCTGTAAAGAGAGGGGTTGCTATGGTTCTCTGCATCCTCCTCTTCGTGTCACAGTGGTCTTTCAGCATGAGGAATGGACACCTATTGGTACATGCTGCTGTATTCCTGTGCTACTGCTAAAATCGCCGGGTTTATCACCAGAATCAACAAACATTAGAACGACAGAAAAACACAATGTCTAACCTTAATGGAGCTGAAAGGAGGAGAAAGAAACCTGGTCCAAGGACATTAAAATCAGACACTTCCCTTCATCTCCTTAGCACCTATCTGCTCACAGCTTCTGGAACTTCAGCTTCTGTTTGGGTTGTTACTAATTCTCAAAAAAGTATGCAAACAATGGCATTCCTTGCACTTGATTATTAACATTTTATTATAAATATTACCACCAGCAAAAACACTTACAACACTATGGCTACTATGAAGTCCATGCCCCATTGTGCTCATTCAGCAATTAGAATGGTTTGGTACATATAGGATATGCACAGTATTCGGCAGCAGATCACACTCAAGAGCTTCCTGGCCCAATGCATCTCCTGTAAGCCAAAGAGGTGGTGGCAGGCAAACAGCGCAGGTGCATAGAGGTCATTCTGATTAACCCCCCCCCTGTATTTGCATGGTTTAAACATGAGATTTAGCTATCGTATCCACTAATGTACATATGATGGCTGGAGTATCCCTTTAACAATAAGGCAGTGATAAGTTAATAGGAAAGGCTAATTTATGGTGTTACATATAATGTAGAGTTGTAAACCAGTCACTTGTGCTGCTAATATCTTCCTTTAGAGCAGTGCCCCAGTGGGATATATCCTAGCTGCGGGATATACACGGAATATAAGTGCAAAAGTATATTTAAATCCACATATTATAAATACCATTACAAAATCACTGAAATGCATTGGAGGATAGGAGACCTGCTAGCTGCCATTCAACAGTAATTACCACTGCACTGCTGCTTCTTAGGTACATATACACACACACATATATATATATATATATAAAAGACTCTATAACTTCCATCAATACGCACACATGCAGCACTTTCTTACCTAGTGACAGTCACTGCTCAATCTGAAGCAGTCCAAAGCAGGGAATAATCCTGCCATACACCGAACAGGGATTTTTAAAAAAGAACCCCAATTCATTGATGGCGAATTGTTTTTTTCCTGTATGCTACTGAGTAATCTACAAATAATTGTCACCTGTGATTTAGAGGTGCGATGGTGACAGAAGCACAAAGATGGAGGTTGGCATCCACATACTGGAACCTGCAAGACCATTGGTTGCTAAGGGCAGCAGCATCCATACCCTAGCAACCTCAGTACTTGCTTTTACATCACTGGAACAAGTTACACGTGATGTTTGCAAGAAATGCATACGCTACATTTCATGGCATGTTTCCTATCCTGCCTTAATGCTTTAGCCAGTGCCAGGGCTTTAAGTTAGATATGATGGGATGTGTTTCTCATTTGGGTTTGTGGCTATTGTAATAGAAGAAGCAGACCAATATTGTTCCCCTTGGAACCCTGCATGTAGCGTGTTACTGTTTTAATTATCTGTGGTATAAAAACAAACTACGGTATTCATGTACTCAATTGCTACATTATGAATAATGTGTACTAAATTAAAAAAAAAACTGAAGTCTGTAAAATCATTTCTGTTTTACTGCCAATCTTTCCATTACTTTAGAGCAATCCAATAACTGACTGTGGTATGTATGGCTCCTTGTCTGTGAGAAACAAACCTACATTTCTACTGTGTTACATCAACAATTGGCTAAGTTCAACTTCCCCACTCAACAGCCTGTCATTGTGGATAATACGTGGCGCTTTCCTTTTGAAACCATAAAAATGGGTAGTATTGATCTAGCCAAAGCATCTGCAAATCCAGGAAAGTATCCTATGGAAGAACTTTGGGAGTGATTTTGTAATTTGCTATGGAGCATTCTATTGTTTGCCTTTAATGCAAGATTGTGTATTGTTGTAGACTTATGTATTAAAAACTGAATGTAAGCATTTTCTGTTGGAATTCTCCAAACCGTAGGTGACTTTTTGATTTGACTTGAGGAGCTAACTAATGACTCCAGGGTTGCTGAGACCAGAGACCTTCTGGAGGTAAGGATGAACCAAACCTTACAAATCAGAGAAAAAAGGGACAGTAAACAGTAAAATCAAGCTAAGATAACATCTGAATTTAAAGAAACTGATGCCCCGATACACCAGAAACCTTCATTAGCCTTGTGGCTAGACCTGACAGTTCTTGACTAAGCTACATGCCTCCCCCCTTTCAAACAACTAATACAAGTATACCTAATATACTGAATGATATGTTTTGCTCATTTGTTGTGTTGTGATGTCTGTTTATTCTGGCACAGACTAAGCTCCCCATAGTGGCACTGCTCCATGGGCCAGTTGAGGACATCAGAGATCTCTCCTATTATCGTCCCATATACACTGTGGATCACTAGTCTTAACCGCACATAGTCTCCATAGTGAACCTTAAAATTCAGTGTATATGACATCATATCCCAACATTCAGCATATAGAATAGTGGATGTGAATGTAGGTGGTGGGGACAGGCAAGACATGTCATTGGCTCTCCACTACTCTGCTGAATTTAACACTTTTTTGTTTTAACTAACTGAATTAGAAACATCATTCCAAGTATTGTTACATGCAAAAACACACTATTCTCAGAAACAATTATTACATGAAGTGCAATTTTTCCTCATTCAACACAGTGGTTACACAACCCTAAGCCCTGGAAGCTGTTGCCCAGTCTTAAAAAAACAGTTTGTAAGATGCGTGAATGGATATTCCTCAGTAATGCCTCCAGAGCGGCTCTTTACTTCCATCTAAGGCCAGAAGTGAAGTCCTGGAATGTAGGCACTTTAATACTCTGTCCTGCTTGCCAATGATCAGAGTATCCAGGCTTGTTGAACACTGCTTGTGGGAGGAATACATTTTTTGCTTTTCATTTTTCTAGATTTTAAATGTGGTTTATTCTTGAGGTTGTCATGTTTTGGTTTGGAGCTAGTAAAGTCAGCAATGTCTCGCTACAGAACTTGGCAGTAGAAAAATAACACTTTGTTGGCACTTTTTCAGTCTTTGAAAGATTACACTTTTTTGTTTTGAATAAAATAAAACTGTCTTTGACAGTCTGGGTCTTCTAGCTTGCAATAAACCCTTAACCTTAGGTTACTATGTGTTTATCGCTAACAGGCTCTGAATATTTTTTCAAAATACCGGTACATATTTCGTCAATATGTGGGTGTGAATTACTCCATACTGATCTACCAAATCAACATTGTCTCTTGTATAATGCTCCCATTTGCCCAACATAATTTTAAACAACCTGACAATCTGCTTGTGGTGGGTTTCATGGCACCTGTCTCAGAAGGAATGCCAGCAATTATGGAGATCAAACCTCTTCATCAGTTAATGCAGCTTGTGAACTCCAAAAAGTAAACATATGCTGATGAAAACATTCTTTTATGTTTAACGGCAATGCCTCCATTAATAGATAAGAAGTAAAAGAATGCATTCTTGTATAGGACTGAGAAAGGGACTACAGGGCTGAATATTGGATTCCATCACAGTCAAGCTTTTGAGGTTAAAACCTGTAGGTTTACAGTGTTAAAATAAATGTGCCCTGCAATGACTGGACTACTACATTGATTCACTATCTCTTGCTGTAGTGCAGTGCTGTTCTAAACTGAAATATTGTCTATTTACCTAATAAAGTAAGGGAAATGTATAATTCAATCTCTTATTTCTACAAGTATAAAATCCTTGATATCCCGAGGCTCAACACCTAAGGGCATATTCATAAGAGGCAATCTATTTTTGTTTACATAACATAGCAAGCCTATCAATGCAAGCCTTAAAAAAGATTTCTAGAGGCAAAATCAGATAAGAGAAATAGCACCACATCTGTCAAAAAAACAAATACCATATAAATGACCCATTTTCTTGGAGACTATCTTGGTAATCTCTGTTAAATACAGTACTTTACAAAAGTTTTAGGCAGATGTGAAAAATGCTCTAAAGTAAGGCTGCTTTTAAAATAGACATGTTAATAGTTTATTTTTATCATTTAACAAAAAGCAAAGTCAGTGAACAGAATAAAAATCGAAATCAATATAGGGTATTACCACCCTTTGCCTTCATAACAGCATCAATAGTTCTAGGTACACTTGCACAAAGTCAGGGATTTTGCAGGCATATAGTTAGGTGTATGATTAAACAATTATACCAAAGATGTGCTAATGATCATGTAAGTTAAAACACAATAATTAAGTAGAAAAAGAAACAGCTGTGTAGGAAGAGTAAAGCTGAATGAGGAACAACCAAACTCACAGTGGTTGACCTTAATCTAGCTGATGAAAGGCACGTCATGTTTACTTCACTTTACAATCGGAAGATATCAAGCAGTACCGTCAGCTCAGCATTGGCAGAAAACAGTGGGACCTTGGTACGCCCATCTACTGTTGAGAGAAGTCTGGTCAGACGTGGTCTTCATGCCTTGCGGCCAAAAAGCCATATCTCCGACGTGCAAGAAAGGCCAAACGACTCAAGTATTCACTTGGGTGCTGAAAAATGGCAGCAGGTGCTCTAGACTGATGAGTCCAAATTTTAAATATTTGGCTGTAGCAGAAGGCAGATTGGGGGATGGCGAGCAGTGCAAAAATGAGTGTTTGCAGACAACAGTGAACCATGGTGGACATTTATCCAGCCACACATACGTCATTTGGTGGTGTCTGGCCTTAAAGTGCCAAGTATGCTTAGCCATCCCCAGTCTAGCCCTGCATTTAAAGTAAACAATAAATATAAATATAATCTGGTCTGTGCACACGTGCCATGCACAACCACTTGACCTTAATGTGGTCTATTTAGTCTGGATAGTAAAAATGGGCCAATAATATTCCTATGCAAGCAATGCCAAGAAAAGCTTGTTTTATCCATATTTAACCACAGCTTCTGTTATCATACACAGTGTGTCTGTGGGTTTGTGTCAGAGATTTCGGGTCATATTTCTGCATCCTGGAGGTCTGAGTTCATCATAATTTCATCTAGTATAACAAATGTTGGACATATTCACAAAGCCACTATACATATTAAGGCATTGGTTTAATAAAAGTACAACTAGAGAACTATAATTGTGTAGATGATGTAACCATTTAACATGCATAACCTTCGTTGGCTACTATGACTTACTATATTTTTGATTAAAATGTCTGTACGGTATTTAGGGTTACATTCTCTAGTAAGCGAATAAACCTTAGCAGATCTGGCACTTTACTCTTTCCATTGAAAGTTGAAACACATAAGAACAACACAGAACCTTTAAGAAGCTTTATCGGTTCCTATGGCAACAACCTATCAGTGCCTCCTTTTATGTCAATTATAGAAATTCCTTTAAACCAGACTAAATGAAAACCAAACATTGGTGGGGGACTGGAAAAGTATAAACACAGAATGAGTACAGCAAATAAAAAAATTAACAGGAATAGGTCAAGCAGGACTCGAGTTTACTAAATCTGTTGTTGTCTTTGAAGCGTAAAAACAAGCTAAGACCTCTGCGTCATAACAATTTTTATTACCATGCCCACAAGTTCTAACTTGACTTAACGACTCCAAAGTAAAAGTGCCATAAAATCCAATAGATGTTAAGTAGAGTTGTATTTACAAGCTTGAGACCTGCAGCATATTCAGCCGAAGACCTAGCATAATAATAATACGCCGGAAACAAATGAAAGTTGATTTTACAGTGATCCTGATATCTTGTACTGCCAACATTTCTGGCAGTGCTCGCAGCATAAGGTGATGTGACTGCCATAGTATGGAGTCCTCTTAGCATTAATGCATTCTTGACAAATGATTGTCTTCATTAGTCCTCAACAGATATGACAAGTAAGAAAAACATAACCAATGTATGGGGATGCAGAGAGCAGATATCCAGAGAGATGACAGGGACCATGATGGTAGGAAAGAAGGGCCTCTACTTTATGATGAGGTGTGACCGATATATGGGGTATGGCTGGTTATTGATTTTATGCGATATATATATATACATATTTCACATATGTTATTCACATAGACTGTAGAAAATATTTTTACAGTGTATACAAGAATACAAGCGCTATATAAGCTGGCTGGGATGCATTCTCCTATGATGTCATCAATGAAGAATTAGGTGTTTTGGAATTCAATTTTAGCACAGTTTGGGCGATTTGTGCCACTGAGGTAGGCGGTGGATTTTTACTCCCACTGTGCTCAGCCAAAGGATCACTGACGGGACATGAAAAATGGCTGTTGTGACAGTGGTGTGCAATCCCTGTTTGTAAGCAGCACCACTGCATCAGCCCACGTTCTTGCTGAACTGTGGATGCACCATACAAATGATTGCAACATTTAATAACATAGCCTGAATCAAACAACATGCCACAGCATCAAAGTAAATCAAAGGGGATCTAATATCCCCCCCTCCTTGCTAAGTGGGATACTAGCGAACTGCAATCACGAAAAAATGAATGATTTGTTTCCCTGTAATCAGATATAAAAGCATAGCATAGCAAACATCTTGATGTGTTAGCCTCGCAGTTTCATTCCCATCAGTTGTCGGCATTACAGAATTCACACCTTTGTATGTTTGTATGTAAGTTTGCTGTTCAGTGAGATGTGTCAATAGACTCTTTGATGTTCTGCAACTTTGTTAAGTGATGCAGGCATCCGTGAAATAGCATTGAAGCAGTACTTCTAAAATACTATAAGAAATCAACTACATCTAAGTGCTTAAAGCTAAGTACCTCTGTTCCTCAGTAAACAGCATCCTAGGGCCATGGCGGAGAATTCATTTATGCTTTTTTTTTTAAGAAGCATTCCAATGACCAACAGAATTCTTCAGTCTTATCCATAATATGCGCTAGGTCCCAGAGAGAATCATTGAGTGTTGCCTGTGTGTGTTTCTGCACAGGCTGACCTGTCTCAAGTGGGAGAGGGGGTCAAGCGGAATTACCTGCTGGGATAGGCATGGAATGTTTATGTCAAAACATCTGCTAAACCCTAGTAACACCCCTGCCAGGCATGCAGATGGTTCAGCCCAAGAATTTGGTCCTTCTAATCTTTTCACAGTCCAGCAGAATGGCAAATCAGAGCAGTGAGGAGTAATCCCCCAGCCTTTACAGTCAATCACTCAAGGCGGTTAACTCACTCCTGTACTTAGGTGATTCCTCTGGGGTAAAAAAAAAAACAAAAAACCTTCTAAAAAGTTTGTTAGTCGTGAATTAAACACCTTCTCCAAACCACGTATACATACGATTTTAAATCAAATATATATATAACTATATATATATAATTGCATTTAACTGTATTTTTAATGTCATTGAAAACAGCAGTCTTCCATTTAAAGACCATGATGCATGATATGACTTGTAGTCTAAAACATCAGAAGACCAGATTTTGCCCAGGAATTCTTACCATTTACAGAAAAGCTGTAACTCTCTTATTTTTTTGATTATTCCAAATGCCGCCTGAGACACCTGGGAGTTGTAACCCATTAACCACTTGACATCTGTGTTTTGGACTCTATTAATATAGGGGAAGAGGATCATTTAGAGTACAGAGCAAAGTGGACATTTCCTATATGGGGGTTTTTGCATATGTTGTCAGTTCCTATCTAACCTTTTATTCTAGAATAATCCCAAAGGTTTTCTTTTTTGCTCTTTATCAGAGACTAGTTTGATTGTGCTTCGATTCTCAAAATATGCTTTATCATCTGTTCACAAGAACCTGTCATATAAGTGCAAGTGGTGTTTAAAGGCGTGCAGCCAATTTGTACCCAAAATCGTCTTTGATTAAGGCGATAGTACATGACTTGAATGTCAGATTCCTTTACAAGACATGACCTTTGCCAGATGCGTCCCATCTGCTGTCTAAAAAATACCGGGCTGATTCAGGGTCTCAGATAAATCTATATAGTGTTTGAATCGCAGCGTTATCGCCACATAGATGGCAATGGGAAAATTAGATTAAAAACAGAGCTATACTAGCCCAGATTCATTTATTCAGCTCATTTTATTCCATTGCAATCTACAAGAGGACTGATATTCAATCACTGGTGATAGAGTTATATCTGGCATTGAATCCAACCCACTCTGGTCACAAACGGTCTGAAATATAACTTTTTTGTTATACATGGCAATGTTCCTGCTTGTCTTTGCAGAATCCAACCAGATGTCTAAAAAACAGGACAATGAAGTTCAGCCAAAAATAATTTGGTCCGGTTGTTCCTGTTGTCCAGCTACTGGCGATGCTTTATCTGCTGAAAGAACAGGGCCAGGATAAAAATGATAGAAAGTTTCGTATTGTAAGTCTTTGAAGTACTTTTTAGTTCGTTTTTTTAACCAATTGCCACATCTCAGACCAGGTTAGAATGTGTGTTCAGTCCCGCAATCAGTGTCAGCTTCATCACAGGGACTAAAAATGTAGCTAGATATATTGATAAGCCACCATTCAAGACTTAGAGGTCAAGTGCATGTTTGAAGCATAGTTATAATAAGCTATTTTGTAATTTGGGGGAGGTGTTAATTGGATATGAGCCAAGCTGTTTATCTATGTATAAAATGTGATGCTGGTGCAACACCTTCAAAGTGCTCCACGGCTATCCATTGAAATGTTTCTGCCGAATGGACCATTTCTTTGGTTTCTACAGTCATAAGGCCAACTTTGTACTGGAATAAACTTGTATACATAGCCTCCAATTTTTTTCAAAGCAGGTTGCAATATATTTCTGGACATTCTTTGAAAATGATAGCGCACTGAAATAATATGTTATTATACAGCAGTAATGCTTCATTTTCTTAGGTACCATGGCATGTCAGTGCACTTCTCAGTTACTTCCAACCTTTCAATCCCTGAAGGTGCACATGCCAATGAAAAACATATGAACCAGCATGTCGGAAAGTTGTGCACTTTCCCCTTCCTCCACTCAGGATGCCAAGCAGCAGAGCTTTCAAGCACATGAATCATAACTAGGCCAGATCACCTTGGAGAGCAGCCAAGAACTTAATTTAATATTCACAACTGACCTGTTTTATTCCACCGAGGGCTGGGTTTGGGTGAAAAGCTTTCCTTAAGTTTGCTGGTAATTGTGTGGCTCTCTCAGTGCTGTCCCGAGGTGTAATCTGCAGTGTACACATAAATGATTAATGCGTAGCTTCTGCCTCTGTATCGTTCCATCAGCACGTTATGGAGGCTTGCTTCCCAGATAGCGTCTATGTGGAATGGAAATGCCTTCTCTAATATTCTTCTCAAACATAGCAGGCTGTTCCACTACTCTGTATGTCTCGTTGCAGGAAACAGGTTCACTCTTGGGCCAGGATAGATAACCACGACTCTTATCAGCATCAAATGTTTCATATTTTAAAGGCTTGGATTTAAACACCCCGCTCAGCTATGTGTTTTCTTTCCATGCAATAAACAGTATTTGCTCGATTATAAGACGACCCTGATTATAAGACGACCCCCCAAATCTGAATATTAATTTAGGAAAAAAAGAAAAAGCCTGAATATAAGACGACCCTATAGGAAAAAAGTTTTACCAGTAAATGTTAATTTATCTAAACTATTTTTTTTTTAATAAAAGCTATGATTGAGAAAATATTTTGGTTTTATTTCCAACCTGCCCCCCAGTTATGCACATCTGCCCCAGAAATGCCTTATACCCCCTATATGCCACTGTGCCCCATGATATGCCTTTTAACCCTATATGCCACTGTGCCCCATAATATGCCTTTTGACCCCCTATGTGCCACTCTGCCTCCAGAAATGCCTTATACCCCTATATGCCACTCTGGCATTTAGAGGGTTAAAAGGCATATTATGGGGAAGAGTGGCATATAGGGAGGTTTGGGGCATTCAGGAGGCAGAGTGGCGTATAGAGGGTTAAAAAGGCATTTCTGGAGGCAGAGTGGCATTAAGGGGGTTAAAAGGCATTTCACAGAGCACTCTGCCTCCAGAAATGCCTCATGCCCCCCATTTAACCCCCCCCAACTTACCGGTGCTTCTGACTTCCCTGTCATGTAGCTGGGGCAGCGTGTAGATCCCACGCACTTTCGCTGCAGCCGGAAGGAGACGGGGAACTCTGACCCCTTACAGCCGGGGAAGGTCTGCGCGATGGACGCAGACAACCCCCGCTGCTAGCCACGCCTCCTTCCGGCTGCAGCGGAAGTTGTCTACGCGAATCGCGTAGACATCTACACGCTGCCCCAGCTACACACCGGGGACTCAGAAGTACCGGTAAGTGGGGCGGGGAGGGGGGGGGGGACAGGAGCATCCAGGTCCCCTGCAGCTGCGGGGATCTGGATCTTAGTCGTCTCATAGTCAGACCTATTTGAGGTCTGATTATAAGACGACCCCGATTATAAGACGAGGGGTATTTTTCTGAAAAAAAACTTGTCATAATCGAGCAAATACGGTAAATGCACCATCATACAGGCCAAAGTAAGCACAGACCTTAGGCCAGAGTCACTGGGACCAATTTCTAGACCCAATAATGAAAGGTCTGAGTAACCTAGATCCACATAAACGTGACTGATGCTGTTACTTTACACAATGTACTTTTAGTATGTCTAAGTGTTCGCACGTGGCTTCACACAATGATGTATGCATCTAGTAAAATTTTTCGTGATTGACAATCATGCTACCCACCCGTGTGTGTTTCCAGAAATCTGCTGAAAAAAAAAGCTTTTTCTACGTTGATTTTTCTGAAGCTCTATCTATAGCTTTGACGGAGGGAAGATTCCCAGCATCCTCTTCGCACGCTGCTATGATGAGGTGTCTGTGTTGTCTCACTATTATTTAGGAGGTAGCCACGGTAATTTTCCCTGTTGCTTGCCGCTGGTAATAAATTCCAGCCTGTGATCTGTAGCAACGGGAGCGCTCAGCGCGTGCTGTCCTTCTGTGTGTAAGATGTGGATGCCGGCATTGTGCGGACACTGAAGCCTGCTGTGTGAGGTGCATCTCCACTGCAACCACTTGTGATGTATAATCACCCACTCATAAAGTGCATGATTAATGAAGCTTGCCTTCTTCTGGATCAATAAAAAAACTCCAATGGGAATGTTTGAGCTTGATATATTCGTGACTATTTTTAACCTTACCAAACATGTATCAATGCATTTATCTACAGAGCTTCCCATTATATTTAACAACAAAAACACTATTAAGCCATCTAATAATTCAAGACTCAGTTACTTTACTTGATATTTTTTTTTTTTGGATGCATCCATTTGATTTTGGCCCTCAACGGGTTGCAAATGATAATGCAACTCATGGGGCCCAATGAGCTTTGGAATCAAGTGTTTCTTGATCATTGGGGTTGCTAACCATGTCTATCAAACCTACAGCAGTAATGAATGAAGAGAAAATCTATTTATCGACTTTTCTTGCTTTCCAGCCTTATTGGCTAATTATAACTATATACAAATGTATGATGTATTCAGAGGGGTCCAGACTTGATAACTTTTGAGGATTGTCTCCCAAAAAATGGGAAATATATCACATGCACAGGAATCGCAGATTATGGATATTAAAGATCACGCAATACTCATGGCAGGGATTTCATATATGACCATATGTCTCAGGGCGGTAGACGGTCTACTAATGTATTTATCCTGTAAACACCCCCACTGAAATAAAAGGCATGTATACAGAATAGACGTACTGGGGATTTAGATACTGAGGTCTGGAAAGAAGTCAGTCAAATGACAGATGGCAGCTGTACATGGGTCTTAGGACAATAATTCTCCAAAAATTAAAAACTAAGAAATAACTGAGAGACGACTAGTATACATTAGAGATCTAGTGACTGGAAATACTATAAGCCGCTATAATACTATAAGAGAGAGCCTAAAAGCTGGCTACCAGGGCTTATATCCACATGGTATGATTATATTTCTGCTGGATTTGCTTATTAATGCACATTTATATATTAAGCAAAATGCCCAAAGAAGCACGTATTGCGTGATAAAAAAAAATTTACATTCTAATGTCCTCAGTAATACGCAAGCTTTCTTTGGGTCAGATTTGTCCTACAGAGATTAAGGAAAATGGATATAGCTGTATTAGCCCAGGGGGAGATGGATTGTTAATTGGCATCAACATAGAAAACAACTGTAGTGACATTAGCTTTCGAGATCTCAGAGGTCTCTTTTTTAGACATAGGGGGTTTCAACCTACACAGCTTTCCATACTGAATGCAGCCAAATCAAGGGTTCAGCATATTTTCAACAATTGCATATGAACCCAAATAATTGTGGACTTTAAAGGCTTTCTAGTTCTCTCTCCCAAAATAAAATATACATTTATTGTACAAATTTGTATAGTTTAGTTTAATACTGATCATTTTACCAAAGCACTTTGTAATAAACTACTCCTTGCATTAAAACTTTGCACAAATGTAGATCTGAATTACTGACGGCTCCTACACTATACCGGAAATACCTGCTGGTTACTGGGGCTTGTTAATAGCAATTACATATGGGGCAGAGCTACACTAAGAATGAGTAGAGTGCCAAGGAGTGCACACTAACTCCTCAAACAATCCCCGTAGACCACCCTGATTTGGATATTTTGTAGCCTGACAAATAATAATAAGCTTCATCTGGCTAATCTCCATACAGATGCAGTCATGAATGCTGTATTTAACCATCAAGGTGCCACTCATAGGATTGTCATATAATTGTGACCAGTGGTATATTTACTTTTGGGGCCACCCTAGGCTCTACCTAGGGCAGCACCCTCAGTGGCCTCCACCACCGTGGTCAGATCTTGGGTAAACAAAAAGGAGCTGTGTGCCTTAAAGAAACGGAGTGCCATGATATTACCATACCTTGGAACTCTCCAGATTTCGCCCAGAGACTCCGGGGTCAACACCTGGCTAGGGATCAAAGATCTCCCTTGTAACCGGGTTTTTGTTCGGCAGGACACTAAAGGGACTGCCACCCTAGGCCTGGGCTTAATCGGCCTAGGCCTAGAAACGTCAATGATTGTGACCTTACTGCTATAGTCTATTACAAGAAACATGATATTAACAATTTAACTTGTGAGACATGCTGACTTTCTGGCTTTATTTTCTCCCAATATTTTCCTTGGTTCCAGAAGTGAAATACTGACATTTTGGAGGTTCTTCAAAGGAATAGGATTTCCAACTGTGTGCCAAGAATCCGCAGCCAGCCGACATGTATATCATTAATAACGTTACATTTCATTTGCTTGTTTTAGTTAATCAAGGCTACAAACTAATTTAATGCATTATTGTACAGAGAAACTATAAAAAATATTGTATTATTCAAAATGCTGGTGTTTAAGATTCTTACATAAGCATTCACTTTATAATGATGCCTGGGTCTAAGTGGCTGCAAATACACATTGTAACATAATATTTGTTAAATTGGCAGGTTATATAGGATGCTTACGATACTAAATACCTTTAGGGCCATCCTTAATAATCAACTTTGTCTACCGCAAAAAATGGTCTCTTTGTCTATCTAAAACCTAAAATCCAAAACTCACTAAAGAACCTGCAATCTGCTACATAAAAAGTACTAATCTAGATGAGGACTGATCAAAGTCGTATTAGCACTGAAGACAGCCCAGCTATCTAGAAAAGCCGCCTCAGGCTCTTCTGAGCATAAACTGTTCACAGCTGGTTTCTAGTGCATCTGAAAACATTCCATAGTGGATCCCTGTAAAAGTGCTTTACTTTTATGCGCTATTATTGATGTTTTTATTAGACCATAGGTCTGAGTCCTAAATGATGATTAGTCCTTATTTCTTTTTATGGCTTCTAGAGTGGCAGAAGTTATTATGTCAGACAATTGGTGTCATTGGTACATTTTCTTGTCTGATCATGAAAGTATCAACTCAACAGATAGCCCACAGATATTGCAATTATGTAAATCTACCCCTTCAACAACATCTTAAATCGAGGGACTGGAAAGAGCTGTATGTATTGCTTAACGCCACAAATGAAGCTTTGCATTGAGCCTCAAGAAGCCCTCACTTGGTTGGGTCTTTTTTCTGTAAATCTCCCTGTCAATCTGTACATCAGACAGCTAACATTTGTTAGGTAAGCAGAGACTTTGTGAAAATTGTGAAGTGTCCAAACTAAAGCGCACCCTCAAATCTCTTTATTACCTCTTTAGACACAATAAACTCCACCTGTGTCTAGTCATACAAACTCATGTCTGAGACCCAGTAAGCACCTTCTTTGAACAGTAAACATGTTCGTTGTCTTGAGGAAAAAGAAAAGTCTTCTGGCTAGCAGCTTCTTGTCTTTTATGTTTAAAAAATACAGTATTTGACAAAAGCTAAATAAAAATAAAGTATGTTAGGTTATGTAATTCTTACAATGAGAGTTTTGAGCCAGATTGTGCTGTAACGCGGGCAACTAAGACACCGCTAATAATGATGAAAATTAATCTAGAATTAAAATGTGAAAATGCATTTGATGTGGACAGACTGACTTGCTTCTGTGTTGATTTCTGCCATTAGGGCTGGTCATATATACAGGAAGTCTCAAATTGATACTTTCCACTAAAAGTGATTATCTATCATTTACACCCTCGTCAAGTCTTTCTTCTTTTAGTGAAAGTACTCTGAACACCCAAAACCGGCCCATGCATAAGCCAAAAGGCATTAACCAGTATTAATTAATATGTGATCTAACCAGAACACTTCACAGTATTCAAATCAGACAGCAAAAATAATTTAAACTTTTACCAAATTTACTACAGCTAGTCATGAGTGGTAGAGGCTAATACGGTAAGGGAATTTAAACATGCACAGGACAGGCAGGAGACTATCTGGAATTTAAGCAAAGATGAAGCACTGATTAAGACCTGAGTTTTCACATCAGGAAAAATGGGCAGACTAGATGGGCTGAATGGTTCTTATCTGCCGTCAAATTCTATGATTCTGTGTGGTATTGATACTGAACAGAAAAGCCTGATTTTCAAACTACAACTACTTTTGATAGTCACCAGCAGAGGGCAATCAGATGCTACCACTTCTATCGGAGAAAAACATTGCTCCATTCCAGACAAACAACATATTTGTTTCCAGAAAACTTCCAGTAATACGGAGATGGGTCAAAACAACAGATTGAAACGTATCTGGACTGGTTCCCTTTCCCTGTTAGTAGAAAAACACTCAAGTAATCATGTAATGTTAAACTATATATAACTAGTCCACTATAAAGTATTTTGAATGATATTCACATTCATAATGTACTCAATATAAGATTTTAAATGTATACTGCTAAGGTAAACACAACAAGCAACCTTGAGGAACAGTTTTTTAAAACAGGTTAGGTTATCTTACTCTGTAGCCACTGAATTTTCAGCCAATGATAGAAAAGGCCTATAGGACTCATCCATAAAACCGTTACTGAGTTAATGATTCTTATTTCTAAATCGCCTTCTGAAGCCACTGGAACAATTGTGCCCCGGGCCACTAATATGTTCTAATTCTCTTTTTTATGGAAAGGAATGGTGCTGTGAATCTTTGATCTACCAAGGCCAGTTTTGTTGTTTCCTGGAGACAACTGTTTTTAACTAGCACCTTCACTTACACCTTGGTTATTAGCTCTATGGCGAAGGTGTTGACCCTTGACCTCTAACCCCAGGTTCATGGTTCCAAAATGGCTTCCTTTCTTTGATTAATGTATCAGAAATGAAAAGATCAAAGCCAGGAGCCATTAACCTTAACCTCATTAACTGTTTTTTTTTCTGCAACAAGCTACTCTGTTTTTGTCATTACCACTAAGCAAAGAAAAAGCATGGAACATAGAGTTTCTCTGGTTCTTTGGTGCAAAACCATACCTAATTAAGAAGAATTAAGATCAGCTTACAACTGAAAGTTATTTGTGCATTGAAAAGGCTGCTGTTTGCTTGTCAGGTTACATTAACACATGAGACCTTCTATTCGGTAAGAAGTTACTCCTGAAATTTATGAAAAATGTATCTAAATAAAATTAAAATGATGGAACCTCTTGTATTTCTCCTATGAGGTAGTTCTAACTAGTAATACACAGAGGGGCTTTACTAAAGGTAGTGTCATTAAAATTAAATTACTGGAAGTGAAACATTCTGGTGGAACTTTGCACAAATGACCACTGAAGGCAGATACTACTCAATATCCCTTTTTATATCGGACAGTGATTCAGTAAATAAATACATATTATGCAAGAACATTTCAAAATTGATGGATCTGCCATCTCTAGTAGGTTGTTGGAACCCATTTTTTGCAATTACACTTCACCCAGCCTGCAGGATGATTGACACTTTACCCTTCCATACACAGGAAATCTGTGTTAGTTATAGTGGCCCTTTATTTTTTTTTACCTGCCTAAGATGGTTCTAGAACTATACTTACCATGTAATATCTAATCTTCCCCATGCAATAGTTATTACCCTGTCAAAGCTCAAAGAGAAACACAGCTGTGTGGGTGTATAAGATCACAGAGGCACTCAAGATAAGCCACAATCTGGAAGGTCCACCAAAATACAAGTAACTAAGCCACTGCCCCTTGCACTTTAACACAACATTGGGGGTCACAACCTTTTGATTTTAGGGCAGTGATTTACATGGGACAGTTAGCTGAAATGCCAGAAGGTAAAATGTCAGCTGTTAATAGCCTAACAGCAGAATGTTTTAGCCATGTGTAAAGCTTAAGTTACAATTTCATGGGTCATTGAAAGTAAAAACAAAGGTTAAAAATGAAGGATCCTCACAATGCCAGCAATAAATTACTTGAGAAACAGAAGAGTTGACTTGGTTTTACTGTTCCTGGCTTATACACCAAAAGCATTTAGTAAGGATTTTGTAGGTTAGGTTTGATACCTTGTAACATTCCAGCTTTTGTTAGAGTGGAAAGTGGTGACTTCTTTTGGCTCTATTAGTTGGCTCTAATAACAACAATGGAATACATGAGATGTATCCTGGTATGTGTCATATGTAAATGCTGCTGCCTGGTAAATAGCAATCCAGAGTGCCAAGGATGGTACTAAAAAATGTAAACACTCAAGACAAAGAGCTTTGACATCCTCGGAGAAAATGTGGCTGCCATTTATCCTTACACCAGTATATATTTTATGTATATTTCAGCTGTGGGATTGTTTTTTATTAACAAATGTATCTGTACGGAGATGTACATATTAATACTAAATATAGCCATACTGATATCCCTATAGTTGTGTCAGTTACTAATCACAAAACAAGTAACCATCGACTAGCACACAAAGAGGGATAGCCTACAACGCAGGTCAGAATGCTGAAAAGGAAGTGCTGCCGGTTCTCCTGAAGAGAGGAAGCACTAGTTCCATTATTCCAATTAAAGAAGGAAGCCAGAGTTTTAGTGCTGTCTTTTGTCAATTATGGCATTTTATCATATATTTATACATTTAAAAAAAACCAATATTGATGTTGTATTTATTGGAGTAACATTTAATTTTATGACTAATATAAACTTCCTATTATCAAGTTATCAAAAAGAGAGAGTATAATTGTTGCAGATTCAGTACAATTTAGGTGACTCTGGCATCTTGTCGGAGAACACAGACACTGATTTTGAACAATGCATAACGGTTGGAAGTGCATGAGCCTGAGCTTTCCACTTACACATGCCTTAGACCATGTGCATATCGACATGTATTTATGTCGTATTATGTATGTATTATGCATGTTTTATTTTGATCTCTCTTTCTCACTTAAACTCGCTCTCTCTCTCTCTGTTTTATTCAGTTAAAGGTGAGTAGTATTTCCTACTTTCTGTGATCTCAGTGTGGTTGCTATTTATTATGATTCAGCTTAGCCTTGGCCACTAATTCAGTGAAATTAAAATCACATAAAACCTCTTGTACAGGAGCTGTACACGGTTACAGTGAATGCGCAAGAATCCAAGGCATCTCCATTAAGCCTTCGTGGTAGAAAGGAAAGTGAGGAACACTGCTTGGCGTATCTCTACTTTTATTCCCAATCAGTCAGGGGATGCTTCATTGATCATCCTAACAATAAGAAAAATAGAAAGCTGCAGGCATTGAAAATGTTAATGTTCAGACTTGTTCTGAACCGAAAGGAGAACAAAAAACTTGAATTTGTGTTTATTTGGTAGGTGGACCACTACATACATATGCAACTAGGGCCTTTCAAATTGGCATGAGCTGAATTTCTATGTGCACATTGGTATGATGTTGGCCATATCTCATGAGCAGCCAATAGCTGTTGAACTACAATTCCCATGATCATCTGCTGATGTCTGGCGGTGATTCTGACTTCCACAACTCATAATTCCAGAGTACCAAAACAATGAATGAGTAACGTGTGTGAATACAGATGGCGGGGTTGCATAAGATATACAAAAAAAGTACTTTATATTGGCTGTACAATAGTGTAGACTATGTTCTCTGCAAAACCATTAAATATTCAGTGACTTTGGCAAGTAGGATCAGCTATAGCCCCAGGGTATACGGGAAAAAAGGAAACTATTTAAGGTTTATGGAATACTCTATCAGCAATTGTTTTAGTTGAGTGTTCCTTTTTCATCTGTGTATCTTCAAAAGTAAATGAATGAAAGTATTTCATATGATTTGCTAATACTTATATTCCTTTAACCCAGTCATTTCATCTCAAAGTAAATTCTTTAAAGTGGACCTGTCATCCAGTTGCCCACTCAGCACAATTTTGCAATGACATAATTGCCAGACGAGCTAACAAGCATAAGATGACGCAACTGCTTCAGTGGTTTAAAGGTTAAGGGCTTCTTAAAACTCTTTCTATTGATATGCCATAGTGACACAGTGTAACTTAATAAATAGTAGTACAGATATTTGTGGAGGGGCTGTCATTCAAAAGATTAAATACATTTATGTAATGTAAAAATAATAATATTAATAATAATTAATGTGCTCTAAATAGTGACACATTGTTTTAGGTAGACACGTTTGTTGCAGAAAATAGATTTTAGAGAAAATTTTACCTAGCAATTGTTGATGTGGATGTTGAAAGTAAGGCTCATGTTAATAGGTTTGTAATTAAAAAAAGTCTAACCTCTTCAAACGAATTGTTAGTTAGTTAGTAACATGCCGGAACAGAGCTCTTTTTAAAGTGGAGTTCGGATATGTTATGGAGTTCAAAGCTGATAGTGGCATCTCTGCTCACTTATTTCTCTGCTGCAGGATGCCATAATGTTGTTAATAATGGCTAGGAATCCAACGTTTATATCTGGGATTTAAATTCCTCGTAAATCTCAGCAGCTCATGACTATGTACTATCAACACTACATTCATTACAACTGCCTTTTTTTGGAATAAAGGCTTCCTCAACTCATTTTAAAGGCATGAATTCACAGATTTGTAACCTGCTATAGTAAACTGTCTGCAAATAAAAAGTTACAGAAACCTGACAAAGTATTATCAAACGTATTAAAAGTGTGACTAGCAAATAACACAGCACTCCCCCCGTTAATCTACAGATGTTTTGGCTTAGAAGTCCCCGTGACATGTTTATTCATCTATATCTTGTTCTGCAGTCTAGTCTGGTGAATGCAGCCACGAAAGCCACACAAGCAGTTGTGTAGACAGCACAAGGCTCTTGCGGAAAATTCATGTAATTCTTTGTAACCTCTCCCTGGAACTTTCCACAATTGAGCCATTCCATTCCTTTTTAACCGAGGGAGCTTCTGTTTTTAGGGCTCCATATGCGAAACCCGCAGTTTCAAATGAAGAAGGGCTACAGTTACACATAATCTAAAGGTGTATACACAGCTGAAATAACCTAGTATGTGCATCCAATTTTATCATCTGATGTTAGTAACTACCTTTAAAGGGACATTCCAGCAGCATAACGCACATGATAACTCTTTAAATTCCCTTTGTTTCCAATTTCCAAATGCATGGGGGATTCTGCTATGTCCTCACCCTCTGTAACCCATATTAAAACATTTGTGCGGCAAAGGTACAAAATACTGAAGGTCGGGGCATCAAATGGACAGCAATGGCATTATTTTTATGGATTGTTCCCATGAAAGGGGACACTTACCTTGGCCCCTCTCAGGCTCTGTGTGTTTCTCTGTGACCCCCCTTTTTATTCTAGTGTGCATACTGCAAATCACTGTTCTTTATAATGTGTTACACCAGGACCCCCACCCTAGAGCAGCCCTATTTACAGATAAGGATGTGAATGCCATTCTCATTTAGGTCACTGCATGAGATGAAATGGAAAAAAAAAAACTAGCGTGTGTTGACTGGCTGCAGAAGAAATAACACTAAGGAGGAGTTTCTTAACCTAGTTATTTGAAGCTGTCAACAGAGATGTGCTTTACCACTGTACATCAGAGTACATACCGGCTTTATTTCATAGTAAAGTAAAATAATGTTATACGCCATAACGTGAAGAATGGCATTATTCATTCACACATTTTTTCTGAAGTGTTGCTTGGCTCATGGATCCCATACATGCAATGTAGTCTGATGTATTCGCTATACTCCTGATAGCACCATTTACTGAACATGTGCACTGTTATGGGGAATGTTGATTATAGCTTCACACCAAAATGGGTCTAGATCTCATTAAAGCTTCCTGCGGGTGATGCTCTATCACTTGTAATATTTATGCTAGTGTGAGTCTATAGTGTATTGTACAACCAAAATGGTCTACATGCCCACGTACACTAAAGCTATATAAGTATTTAGTTATTGTATGCACTTAATTGAATATAAAGTTACAGCTTTATATTTATTTTTTACGTTCTCTCTCTCCCACTCCAGGTATTTGCCTTGCAGGAGGTACACACTGTATAGGTCAAATGTTGTATCACTTCGGCAAAGCAGGTTATATTTGTCTTTATAGCCAGGGCCACTTGACGTTACTTGTTTTCTCTTGGTAAGAGGTTTACCTTGTAAGGCTTTGTGGAAGAAATGCAACATTTCCACAGTCATTTTCTACTATCCAAACTTTAATAGGATTTCAGCCACATCAAAGCTTTAAAGTCTTAGGAGTTTCTAATCCTATTTTAGCCTCTGGCTCCCTACCATTACACATCAAGTCAATTAGTTAAGATGTCATTAGTAAAGCGCTCAGATATAAAAGTAGGCCAGCTAGCATGTCAAATACCTATGCTTGCTTTTGCTTTGAGGTTATTATTTAATACAGTTATTGTTAAATGCAAATACCGATGAAAAGCATGATTCCACCACAACATGAATAACTCATGGTTACTGGTGTCTTGGATAGATTCTCATATATTGCTTGAAATGAACTGTAGTTCTAAAAATCGGTATGGCATCATTTTTAAACATACAGGTAGAAAATATTTAGATATCACAAACAGTGTGGTGGACAAGTGAAATAGCCATCCAGTAGAAGTGGTATAGGACTTCTATACTGAGTAGGCAAAAGGCTATCCTGAACATAAGGCTTGTAAAGTAATGTATGTGGTCTTATCTTGGGTAATTAATAGGTAGACTTCATCAGGGGTAGAAAACAAAATACTTATCTTCCCATATGCACTTTAAAAAGTCTTGTGATGGATACTGGTTTTCCTGTATCGACACTTTGCCTATCCCTGGACTAGATGAGACAAATGGCTCGTATCTACCATCAGTGTTTCTATGTCACTAATACCTATCTCTCCACTATCCTCCTTTTTTAAGGCAGTCAGGATCACTGGCTGATTAGGAAAATCAGAGGACTTTCCCTGACTATACCACAGGCCCTCAATCACAGCATTTTTGTGACACAATGAAACTGTGTGCTGGGATATGACATACCCTAACGTTCTGCCTTACTGAGTGTCAAGGTGGTAGGGCAAGTGCCAGGTTCTGACCGCAGCTCTGCCTCTAGCCACAATCTGGCCTCCTCCAACCACGCACCATTTTGGGCTCCTGAAACATTAGGGTGTATGCTAATACTCCAGTCATTGTGTTGCAAATGACGGAGTCTAACTGTGTCCGCAGCTGATATTACTAAACATTCAGTTCTGTGAGGCAGCAGATAACAGTATATTGAATTCATACACTTGACATAATGAAATTAATTCCTGTATGAACTTCACATGTAGTCGACTATCCTGCAGCTTGTAGGACTCATACTAAAGTAGCTGCTCTGTCAATATTGGTTAAGTTCCAAGATCCTGATCTTTTTTCCATGATATTATCTATGCATCTTAAACTCAGGGAATCCATACGACACTCCTTATGTACATTGATCAATAGCATCTTCTAAAGATTTCGAAAATGGCCTTCCTCACTAGACATCGAAATTGTTCACGTTTAAGATAAAGGAAGTATAGAGAAAGTTTTAAACTTTAATCTCAGTTATCTCGTTATAGTGTAGTAATTCACAATAATCATGCCAGAAAATGTACATGTAATAGGTTCAGCACACGCATTTTTTAATGTGCAAATAATTACATTTTTAGACTCTGATGCTCAGGTTTCCATGGTGATTGGAACACGATGGCAATTCCTGTGAGTACATCCACCCACCACTGATGCGCAGGTCAAATGCTAACAAACTGCCATAACGTCAGTCCGTCAATGACATACGTTATGCTTTAAAAGAAAAAACATGCTGTTTTAATTGGTTAAATGAGAATATCATACGGCCAGAAATAGCGGAATCCCCGGAATTCAGCATGGTATTACTGTCCCAGTTATCAACTGAATGTGTGTTACTTACTGCAGGCTAATAGATAATTAAATCAGTATGTATTTAGGGAGGGAGGGCAACCTGCAACCCTGCATTAATTAAGAAGTATATTTCCATATGGTTGCTTTTCATTAAAAACCAGACAATGTTTTACAGAAACCTATCTCCACGTGCTTACTTTATTTAGCCGTAATTGTGGAAAGGAACCCTGTGTCTGGCATGTCAAAACAGGTTTGCCAGATCAGCCATTGGAAACCAGATAATTTAGTAGTAAATTTGAAATGAGCAGTCCCCCTCTGATGCGTTCGTCACTCCCAAAGCTTTCTCCCATAGTGGCTGGAAGCAGGATTAAGCCCAGGGGTGCCCTGTTTTTGCCACTGGATTAATGGGGAACCCAGAAGCAAAGATGACAACTTAGCAGCACTCCAGACATTGTCATAAGCTTATCTAGGAACTCTCAGTTTCGCCCCACTCCCCCTCCACCAGTAGCTTGTGGCCCGCGATATCAGCGTGATGGTCCGCATTGTTAGCAAGACTGCCTACTGACATCAGCTGGACCACCCTGTGACTCAACGGGACGGCCCACAGACATCACCTGGGCCTCCATAGCCAGAGCCAGAAATATCCTAGGTATAGTCATAAGACTGTCCTACAGGGAACCGGGACGCTGAAGGAACTTTGTTTCTTTTTAATGACCTTTAATAATTTTCTGCTGCTCCCATTCATATTGTTGTGACATGTAGAGCCGTAGAACAGGGTGGTACACTCATCCCCAGCAAACATTCTGAACCCCTGGAAATGAGGGACATCAGAGGTGGAAAGGAAGACGGACTATCTTCCTACACAACTAGCGAACATTAACAGCAGTATTTATTATTACTGCAATGTTTACCAGCAATTATTCAATTAGCATTATTGGCAGAGAAGTTATATATCTCATGGAAACATAAGGCTTGTTTCATACAGATTATGCCAGCAGCACTGTCCTCTTAAATACCACAACAGATGGGCTTACTAATGATCAGCAGCTCAAAGGAAGTTTGAGGTTATATAACTCATTAATAAAAAAAAAAGATTATTAATTATTTATTCTCCAACATATATATGCAGCTGCGTAATGTTTTACTTGATGTGATACAAACATACTATTGTGTTCATTATGGAATCTTAACAATGCTGTTATATATTAAATGTGAAATTTTTGTTTAAAAAAATATATGATTTTTGCTATAGGGAATAACGTTTAGTTATAACTTTTTTTTACAAAGTATTGTGGTCACTACATACAGAATATGGTTCTGGGTGTTTTAATGAGACCTAACAGACGTAGAGCCACCACCCATGTTCAGGAAATCTCATTTGCTTCATCTACATATTATACTGCCTAAACCTTGGTTTACCTCGTTTTATTCCTCGGTCAGCAGCAAACCTCCCATAAATACTTTCAGAAATTTGGCAGCTATACATTCAGCGGTTTGAAACAAAGAACTCATAATCTTAGCTACAGTGTCCTGAAGGAGGTTTCTAGGGGTTATGCAATGATAACATACGGTTTGGCCGAGATACAGTTAAACATTATTGCACTGTTCTCAGGAACCAGCTACCACGCATTAGCGCTTTCTGTGGTAACCAACAAAAATGTGATTATGTAATACAGACACACCAAACACCGCATTCATGGTCATCAGGATCATTAAAAAACAAGGAAATCAACGCTTAACCAGAAACGTAGACGTTTGTAGTTGTCAAGTCCCAGCCGGCCCACCCAGTAAAGCCCTTTTTTTACTTCTATAAAACAGCCACAGCCTGAATAGTTGTATTATATTTGTGTGGTTATCAATATATAAGTATGGTTAGAAAAGTAGGTATGTATATTTTATAGAGGGATTAAAATGCCCTTTCCTTTGAGTCAAGGACTGACTCCTTCCCTCTTTTCGAAAGAACCGTAATTTTCTTTTTTTCTGTTGGATTCATTGCAACATCTTAACCTCATTTACCGTGCTGTTATGGCTTTATGATTTGTTTATTTGTGAGTCTGTCAAAAAACAATCCATTCATATTAGTGGTTTGTAGAAGTGTACAACGGATAATGCCGTGTATTAACTTATTAGGATACCTATGAACTCTGGCTGACGTCGTGAAACAGGCGCCATTTTTGGAGGGGAAATGGGCAGGGAGTGGGTTGTGCCGCATGACCGCCTCTGCAATCGGAGTTTCCTCACAGTGACCCGGAGAAGCATCGCTTCACCCAGAGAGTTCCCAGATACGTTTATTAGAGCCCATCCACAGGCTCATACATCTCAATGATACATGGTCATCCATATTAGAAACATTAGATCACAATGTTCTAGGATATATTACAAAGCCCACTCAACAGTGGGACATCCCACCGATGTCAGCAGGACCTCCACAGTCGAAACCAAAATTTCCTAGTCATAAGACTGTCCTACCGGGAGGCTGAAGCAACTTACTCTGTTACCTTTTTTTTAATGACATGGCTGTTCCTTAAATAATAAAATGTACACAGTTAATGACTCATCCCCAAGCTCATGCATCTCAATGGTACATGGCCATCCATTTTAAAAAATTAGATCACAATGTGCTATATTATATTATAATATTAAAAGGCCCACTCAACACATAACAATTCCAAGCAAAGTCACAGCAATTTCTGTAGCCTGCTCCCTGAATCACTTTACTCACATGCAACAGTATAAATCAGAATTTACAGGAAAAAACGTTGTTAATGTGCCATTAAATAATTTACAGACAGGAAGTCATTTGTCATAATTCCATTATAAACTGAAGAAATGAAATGGTATGTGAAGTCAGTGAGCCAAGTTTAGTGCTTTATGTATAAAAGCATTTCATTACTATTGTTCTTGGCTGCTACGGCTCCCACAGAATAACATTGGGCTTGTTTCTTCTGCTTGGTGGAGGGAGGGAAGTAAAAAAATAAAAAGAACAGTCACATCTGGTGGAGAAATCTTTATAACTGAGTGAAAAGGATCATTTTGTATGTCAACACCTGTTTGGAAACCAAACCAGTAGCTGGAATTTTAGACCTGGTGGAAAGGAAGAATGAATTATAATTTCTGATGCTGCTCCCTAAAAGTCTATCTTTTCTACTTTCTGCTCAAACTTCCCACTGGCATACAACCATTACAAGGTATATAGAAGACTGATACGGGACTGGTAGGAGTAGGAAAAGATATAATATCCCATTAGAGGAATTGCAAAACATTTTTACCTTACATAGGTTAACTATAATAGAGTAAGAGAAATAAAAGCAATTCACAGAAAGAGGTTCACCGTTGCCTGGGGACAAAAAAAATTGCTTGTCATAGAACCTATCACTGTGAAGCACCGTGCTTACCTTCTATGTTAACACTGAATGTTTAGTAATTTGAGAATAGTGGTACGAGATTATTCTGCCCAGTTGTCAGTCTTAGTACCAGGCATGTCAGGCGGCTGCCTGGGATGCCTCAATTAGGGTTTCCACCTGCCCTGGCTTCAAGCTTCTGAATAAAGGGGCAAGTCTATCTTTTTCCTGAGAAACAAGGGGCATGGAGGTGGGTGTTCAGTACTATCACATAACATGATGCCATATTGTTTATAGCTAAGGGTTTACCCTTCTCATGTATTGGTCAATGCTCATTCGTCTGACCATACAGAATTCTGGCCTTATTATAAAGGACCTCTGATGAGATGTGGGAAAAATGTAAAATTGGGGCACCACCCTAGGTAAGGGCTACAGCAACCCCAAAGGTAGATTTTTATATATACATTGATGATTATAATTTAAGTATAGGGAAATATTCCTCCAGAATAAGAAAAAAGTTGAAAAATCAGAGAACCTAGGGCTATGGAATTAATGTACGTGTGTAACATATAAGGTCACAAACACTTTTTTTTTTTAAAAAAAAGCTTTGGGCTGCAATGAAACGATTACTTAGCATTTCAGCAGGATAAGACCTGCAAACATTAAGAATAATAATTATGATAGCTCAATAAAACCTAATTGCTAAAACCATATAAACATGTCAAACAGTAAAAGACATGAAAGCATAATGTTCACCTTGATTCGGTTCACTGAGAGAAGAATATCCTGCTCTGCCACATGGATGAGGGTGGTCCCCTTACAAGTAGTAATTCAAAGACTCATCTTTGTTAGTTTAAGATGTCTACTGGTGATATTAGTAATGGAGATAATTTGGCCTGGTAATAAATGCATTTAAATGCTTGGGACCTTACAGACAGTACTGAGGTCAGGTTGGCCACCCTTTAGAGATAACCTCACAAGGTTGCTATTGAAGGGCATCAATGTCTTTTCCTGCACCCTAGATAGAAAGCAGTGGGCAAGCAAGGAATCATACTTAACATCCAGGACTGGACACCAAATGATGCCATCTTTGTCATCCCACACATGCACAAAACATGTCTTTTAAATATATTTTACATTTTAAAGAAGGCAAAGATTACTTGTGCATGTCCCCTATACATTGTTTAGGCTTCTGCTGCACCTCAGATTTCCATGTTTATTTTTTTCAATGATTTCACATCAGCCCAGGATTATACAAGTGATGGGATTCCATGGATCTTCAAGTAAAGTAGTGGAATGAGCTAAGGTTCCGAAGCACTGTGCTACTGATCACTTACGTTTATATGAGGCTTATGTCTAATAAGTACTTATTTGATTTAATAGCAATATCAAAACTCTGCAGATTTTCCACTGCCAAAATATTATGAATGGATCTGAGACACTGCTTTCTGTCTTTAGTAAATATCATTCATATCTAAAGCATATGTTTACAGCTCTTTATGCTTCATATGTGTATTGAAAAAACCCCAAAGATTTTGGTTGCCCCACATGCAGGAAAGCGCAATGGTTGGAGGGTAGGTGGGCAAAGGAATGAGGGTGCTTATTAGCATGTTCATGAGATGGCAAGTCCTCATACACCCTTTTAACTCTGCAGTCTGGGGACAGGGGTGCTTATTTCCCTGTCAATTCATTTTTTGCATACATTCCCTCCAGCAATATGCTAAGGATGATCTTCATAGGGCTTTCATCAATTTGCTTTGAGTAGCTTTCCTTTTGTTTGACACGCTGATCCCCTCAGCCATGGAAATGCGCAGCCACTTAACCGAATCAGCAGACATTTTCCGGTCTCCCTGCACTCTGCCACCCTGCCCAGCATTGTGCACCCAGCAGCTGTGTATCCCAGCAAACAAAGCACCGAGATCCCTTTAATCCTTCTGACATCATCCAGACAGGTAGACAGGCTGAACTTTTCATTCCTTCTTTCCTATTGTTCTTTAATTATTATTGTTCAATATGGTTCTGCTGACTGTTATCCATCCAATTTCAGCCCTGAATTTCAGCCCTTTGCAAATGTGGCACAATTCTTTTAATTCTTGTCCCTGCAACAGGCAAGAAACTGAATCTTTCTGGTTCCACGCTCTACTTTTTTTATACATATAACTGTCATACTGAAATCAAGGCTGACACACGCATATTTTCTTTTTCAGTGCTGTCTAAATGACTGAACCTGTATTTTAACAGACAACACCAGCAATTTATGACATAACATGAAATTCCGGATTTCCTCTTATTTTATACAGACACTGCTTGTTTTTTTCTTTTAGAAGCATGAATAGTAAATACCCAATAGCTACTTCCTGGATAGTTTTAACTCATTTAATTCCAAACAGCTGTTTCCAGGCATCTTCAAAGGTATCCTGCCTTTTATGAGATCTTATTGGACCTTCTGGTTGTCTTGTTTTTGGGTCCTGGTAAAACTGTGTTCCGTGGACATGCTGCAGAGACCTCAAAGTTAGTTGTTATGGTGTAAGGGAAAACCATGTGCATGAGCCTCTTATTTATCTTATATTATGGGATAAAAGGTTTTACCAAACCTTAGAGGGACTGTTAGACCTACGTGATGTCACTTCTAGGTACATGTTATAGAGAGCCCAATAACCCACAAATTCATTTTTGTGGACTGAAACATAATCCTTATAATTGTATTAGTCATTACATCCATATTTTTCTCAAAACGTGTAAGGATGTAATGCACTCTTGATTCCCACCATTGTTTTTTTCTACTTAACTTGTCCCGTCTTGGACGCATATATTGCCCCACCTGCTTTGCTTACTGATCCCCTCTCCGTGTAACATCCTTCCTACATTTATCTCTACCAGCTGCACAATACACTTCCGTTACATCTGTACCAAGAGAGCACTGTGGGGCCAGCCTAAAGGACTATTTAGTTGTGCTTATTATGGAAAGCTTTGTTTAATACAGTTTAACAATCTTGTTTACATCATATTATTATATTACATTTCGGCTTACATTACAAATAAGTGTGGTGTTCTTGCACTTCATTTTTACAAGTCCTACACTGGGAGCTCCGGCTTGCGGCTTCTCCGAGTCACTAAGGGGAAAAATCCGGGCAGCAGGAGAGGCGTTGCAGCACTCCCAGCTCCCCATCCACTTTCCCATTAAAAATAGCTTATGTCCTGCAATGTACACTGATGTCCGCAATATGAGCAATACTAGCAATATAAAATAAATATAAAAATATTAAAAAAAAAAAAATTTCTGCCAAGAGTTCGAAATGAAGGGTATACACACATAACTCACAGGAAGGTCCTGTCTGGCCCTTGGGCAAACAGGCCAAATGCTCAGTGAACCCCCAATCCATGTTCCATGTTACTTTATTGCCGCTCATGCAGCAGATCCTGTTCTTTAGTATGCTCCTCCTGGCTGGATGTACACGGCCACATACTGAAAAAAACCAAGAGTGTGTGTGTGCGTGTAACCAGCAGGCAGCTGCATATACATGACTTTATCGGCTGCTGGCCTTAGTGCCAGGCAAATTTTAATCCTCAATCTGGCTTTGCATGTTACATGCCCCGTATGATATGTAATGAGAAATATGTACATATATATAATACAATAATGTCTTTGGCTTTGAGGTTATCAAGAAGGATCTTTACCAAACCAAACCCATTTCCATTATTACCGCTTAAAGAGTGAACATTATCACACACCTGAACTTACTAAAATATGTGAACTTAAAATCCGGATTTGTGTTTTTCTTTATATAAATGCATTTATATTCACGAAAATAGCAGTGTATGGAAACTAGAGAAATGCATGATCGTGAAAATATGTACTGTAAGCCACAAACAGCAAGCGCATGTTGGAAATGTCAGAATCCAGTCCCATTAGGCTTATAATGTGAAAGAATCAAACTCTCTTTCTCATGACACTGAAAGGATACTTTATTATTAAAGATCAAAAGCGTTCACCATTGGAGAATTTAGTGTCAACTGGGTATGAATGAAGAGCATTGTGGTTTCCTGCGACGTACTGTGGGATTATGGCACGTCCAGAAATCCTTCTTACATTCAAAACTTGGTAAGAAAACATTTCTACACAAACAGTAACACCCTACAGTTTATTATTTTATGAATATGTCCATTAAATTAAGCTTATTTTTTTAAGTATCGAACCACACAAAAATAACAAATATATAGACTTTAGGCCAGAACACAGGTGTTTTATGATTAGGAGCAAGGCACAAATAAATCACAATACATACTCTGGTATGCGTAAGGCTATTCTTAATAGACTTCGCTGGAAAGTAGGAATTAAAATGACTGGCTTGATACTTAAATCATGCAGTCCTATTGTTAAAATAAAATGGATTAATGAGACCCACTTCTCCAGTCTTAAAAAAAAGTCTACATCTTAAGTTGTAATTATAAGAATCCTTAAAAGTTATATAATGAACAGAAAACACAAATTGAAAGCTAACACTGGTTTTACAAAAGCTGCAATATTCTTGCCCAATGATTTAGAAGTCTAGCGGGTCAAAACAAATTTAAGCAAATCCAGTCTTAGGACACTTGTGTGCTGTATGTCCAATCTCATAGAATCTATTTTTTTTCCCTACACCTGACAAAAAATACATGACTAGGATAAAATATTTTCATTTAAAAAAAAATGATAACAAGAAAAAAATATACCACCACAATAATTAAATAATGGAAATGAATAACTTACCCCATGAACCTAAGAATAATTATGTGGTCTTGAGTATTGGAAAACATGTTCCAATTGGGTGGAAAAGTAATGATTACCATGTACAATGAGATAAATAATATGATCTGTAATTCACAGTTTAAATTACAAGAACCGCTGTAAAACGCTGAGCTGCATTCAATCCTGGAAATATATCACAAGCAACTAAACAGGAAACTTCACATAATGCTAAATGCAATGGAAAAAATAGTTGTTTTTTTAAAAAAAAATAATATATATTTGTCTACCTTTATTATTTCATTAACTTGTTACCGTTTTCTATGTATTTTTTTCCAATGCAATATCTATTCTATTAGTAGAGACAGATTTATATTTGGCATTAAATCCAGTCCATTGTTTTCCAGCCCGTGAGACCCTTAAGTGGCAGTTGTCCATTCAAAGGATATATCTACTTTGAAGCAGACTGCATATAGGCTTCACTGCGCTGGCTTTATAAGAATTTACGTTACACTGCTGACAATCACACTAACAGCAGCCTTAGAATGAATATCTACAACAACATCCACCCAAAATATGTATATTATAGAATGCATAAAACTTTTAGTCTTTTATGAAAAAAAGATATCTAAGGACTTGCCTTAACAAATAAATAGTTAGACTTATTTGGTAGCTCTCTCCAGAACTGTTAACACGATTCCCTTCCAACACACAGCAGGTAGCGCTTTGCTTTAGAAGACTAAACATCTCTACAATTTCCTCTCATCAGAGCAATTATAAAAGGGTAACTCTTGTGACCCTTCCAATTGTAGGTTCCTGCCCAAACTTTGGAATTACTTGTAATTATTTAGATCCTGTGTGGCCTTCTCTTTTGACTGATTCATTTTGATTTTGACGGCTACTCTGAATCCCATAAACACTAACTTAGACAGGTATTTAAACAAGTGGCTTAAGATTCGAAAGCTTACAGAAATGCAGACAGAAACAGTTTCTGGAGCTAGTTATTGTGCTTTGACTTTTTAATATAACATATTTTCATATAACTCAGTGTTAGCTGCTTAGTAAACAGCCACAGACTAAGTCTTAATAAAAATATGCATCTAAGAACACTTGCACTGAAACAGTTAGACATGGTAAAATGTTACTAAAACCCATGAAGCATCATGGAAAATAGCAATGACAAGTAACAAAACAAAGCACAGATCTATAGATATCTACTGTCTACATGAACTTCCTACTATAGTGGTTAAAGGTTATTCTTTAAATTCTTATGGTAACTCCCTGTGGAGTTGCAATTTGTTTGCATGGAAGATAGGAAGTGTTGGTTTGAGGGTGTGAAGGATTTCTTTTTAGATTCTCCTACATTGTACACCAGAATTATTTAACATTGAACCAAAACTGCAAATACTTAAGAAAATGCCCACCAGTACCGTAACTAATTAGGAAGTATTCACTATTGTAGTTCTGATTTTCATAAAGTAAGTTTCTTTATATACAGTGTCAAGAAAAAAATAAGCAAACTCTTTGTGATTACATGGTTTTCTGCCTTAATTATTCATCAAATGTGATCTGATCTTCATCTAAGTCACAAGTATAGACAAATCCAATGTTCTTAAGATAATAAGACATAAACAACAATAATCTTTCATGTCCTTATTGAACACACCCATTAAACATTCAAATTGCTTGTAGAATAAGTGAGTGAGCCCTTCGATTTAGTAACTGGTTACACCTCAAACAAGCACTTCCAGTAGCTTCGGATCAGACCTGCACAGCATCCAGGAGAAATGTTGTACCATACTTCCATACAGAACTGCTTAAGCTCAGCCATATTCCTGGGATGTCTGGTGTGAGGTCATCTATAATGGGTTAAGGTCTGGGCTATGATGTTCAGGTCATTGTTCTGCTGCATCACCAAAGCTCTAGCTAGCAAACAGCCAACCTGACATTATCCTGTATGATACCTTGACACACACCTGCAAAATCATTATCCTCTTGATAATGATTTTGATTGGGTAAATCTCAGTGTGTTTCAATGTGGACATTTTCACAAAAAAACCAGAGGGAAAAATCTGTGTTTTTAACTTTAAGACAAACCTTGAAATTGTATTTGTTACCTTCCTATGGGGTCCTCTTTAATTTGGTTGGACTGAACACAGGCCTATTATTGGTACATAAACAGGTGAGGCTGATAACTTTAGAATGTTTATCATAAGCCAATGTCTGTATTTTTCATGTATGTGGACACAACAGAAAAGGTACCAAACTAAAATAGATACCTTTATGGAAGCTCTAAATCACATTGCAGTAACCAGACCTTCACTATATTCCAAAGGGAGCTCAACGAGGTCACAAGTCAAGTATAATTCCAATGCAGCTGTTTCACCTTTGGCATTAGCCTGGCACATTTACAAGTAAGGGCAGTCAGTGCTTGTCAGATGACATTGTCCATATGCTAAAACAGGACTGTGATGGTATATTGGTGGCTTCGTTCTGGCAGGCAAAAATGTTATCTGATAATCATGACACAAGCTTTTTCCCAGATCCTTCCCTCATTAAACAGAACCACACAGCATGTTTTACCTTACCAGAGCACAGGAATTGGAACTTGTCGGTAAATAAACCTTTCACAAGCACTAGGCTTCATTAGCAATGCTAACAGGGATTAAACAAGCAAATCAGTCACAAGTGGCATTCACAAGACTACTTATTTTATCTAAAAAAAAAATCAAGATATTTTTCCAGAAGTAAATTTCTGCCCCCAGACAGAAGGCATCACATGCAATATTTCATGACTAATGGAGAAATTGGTTGCTAACGTCCCCGCTACATTAAGTGTAGTTTACTGTCACCTCAAATCTCAGGACTTGTATTTGGATTGAAATGTCCCAGGACCCATTCTGTACTTGTATAGGTTTTGCATTCTTTATTGGTAGCTTCTCCAAACACTTGTATTCCCTTATTAACCTCCTGCAGTCTTGCTTTCATTCTATTAATTCTTCAAATACTGTCCTTCTAAAGTGTATAAATGACCTTGACACAGCTGAATACCACTGCCTTTACCCTCTACTCGAACTGTATGGAATTTTTCAGTAGTCCATACAGCGCATAGCACACTTCACGAGGGCCTTATTATTCTTAGTAGAGTTCACACAAAGGTCACCACCTCTCTATGTTTCAGTGATACCTTCCACAATTTCTAGTGGATGGAGATAAAGACTATGAAGTGTATACTCCACAACACGGTATTCAGAAAAGGGGGGATACATATATGAAAATATGTAGTTCTGTGTTTTCACTCCGTATTTACATCTGACTCCTAAGCATCTATCATTATTGGTCACTAAGCTAGATTAATACTATTCAATCATTGGAATGACCATGTGCCACTGTGATGGTAGTGTGATGTGTCAATCAAACAACCAAACCACTGGAATGGTTATGTGTCAATCAGACACACAAATCTTAAGCCAAAGTCTACCAAATAAATGACATAATAATATACTAAAATTGTGGCTTTTTCAAGAAGATTAAAAACCACACAAAATATTTTGAGGACTGCATCTGATTAGAGAGCTGGGCAACCTAAATCAAGTGGCCTTTTACCAGTCAGTCCTTTAAAAATAAGTAATCATGCTGACCGGCTGGCTTTGTTGTTTTCATGACCATGCCAAGTAATTATATCTGGTTGAGGAATTTTCTCGTATGAAATCACCTGATTAGAGGAAGCCACAGTTCAGGAACAAAAAAGTTCAGATCCATTTGGCTGCTATCAAGCCCATGGGTGGTTTAAGATGTCAGTGACAAGACAAACAGCCAGATAATGTCAAGGTTTTTTTTTTTACCTTTTTTTGGACAATTTATTACTTCATGCATTCTTTAATAATCTATGAAATCTGTTACATGCTTAAATTAGCATGATTTGTAAACAAAGTCTTTAATTATGAGGGGATACGGTCAGTTGTTACACAAACACATTAATCATGTGGATACGCCTATCTTGATCATTTTTCAGTTACACAGGGTAGGGTGAGATCAAAGTACAAGCAGTCTTCAATGCAAGTTAACGTAAATAGCAATAATAGAAAAGAAAAAAAAAAGGATTGCTTATTTGCCAACTAACCGTGTAAAGCATTTAAAAAAAATAAAATATATATATATATATATATATATATATATATATATACACACTCACTGGCCACTTTATTAGGTACCCCTGTTCAATTGTATGTTAACACAATAGCTAATCAGCCAATCACATGGCAGGAACTCAATGCATTTAGGCATGTAGATGTGCTCAAGACAACTTTCTGAAGTTCACACCAAGCATCAGAATGGGGAAGAAAGGGGATTTAAGTGACTTTGGACCTGGCATGGTTGTTGGTGCCAGACGGGCTGGTCTGAGTATTTCAGAAACTGCTGATCTACTGCTGAATCTACTGGGATTTTGATCTCTAGGGTGTAAAGAGAATGGTCCAAAAAAGAGTAAATATCTAGTGAGGGGCAGTTGTGTGGACGAAAATGCCTTGTTGATGTCAGAGGTCAGATGGGAATGGGCAGACTGGTTCGAGATGACAGAAGGGCAACAGTAACTCAAATAACCACTCAATACAACCAAGATATGCAGAATACCATCTCTGAACGCACAACATGTCGAACCTTGAAGCAGATGGGCTACAGCGGCAGAAGACCACACCAGGTGCTACTCCTGGAGGACTGGAAGAACGTTGCCTGTCTGATGTCTCAGCTGCGACATTCAGATGGTAGGGTCAGAAATTGGCCTAAACAACGTGAAATAATGGATCCATCCTGCCTTGTATCAACGGTTCAAGCTGGTGGTGATGGTGTAATGGTGTGGGGGACATTTTCTTGGCACACTATGGGACCCTTTGTACCAATTGAGCATAGCCTACCTGAGTATTGTTGCTGACCATGTCCATCCCTTTATTACCATAGTGTACCCATGTTCTGATGGTTACTTCCAGCAGGATAATGCACTCATCTGGAGTTTTGAGGCCTTTCTCTTACATCAGTATATATATATATCACTGCCTCTCCCCCAGTGCCATACCTGTCTGTCCCCTGGCTCCCCATTGTCCTGGAGGCCGGACCCCTTACAGCTGTATCGGCTGTACCCTATGATGGCAGCCCTACAAAGAAACCAGCTTATTCTTGCATATCTGTGTATGGATATTATGAAAGTTTAGAGATATTCTCCTCCTGCTTAATAAAGATATATAATGTGATGTATATGTGATTTTTTATCTTTATCATTAGAATTAAAATGATATGTGAATGCCCACTATCCCCAAAAAGTAAGCACTAGCCCAACTGCTCCAATGGAATTTTCCAGCCTTGAATATGCATTTGAAATGTCTAAGATAACACACATTTTTCAATATTGTTTTTAGCTTTCAACTTTTCACACCATAGCGCATCCCTCTAGTCGTGGGCCTCTAACATAACTCACAAAGATTGCATCAACTTACTACTTATGTTTAATTGACTTTTTGCAAACACTCAATCTCGCTTCTTTCATGTTCAGTAATCGGTCACTTATTTATTTAGATTTGTGCCAAGCTGTTCTTCGTATGAAAGGACAATGAAAGTGGACAAAGGGAGGGGAACACTTCATCATCTAACAATCTCTATTCTGTAACTGTTAACACTGTACTCATTTTTGCTTCGGACACAAAAAATCTCTCAGTGGTGAAGCCATTGTGAAGCATTCATGTAGGAGTCCTTATAAATCAAGATGCCAAGAGAATACCATGATAGGCTAAAGGGAGAAAATTAATATTGCATATACATTCTATAAAGGCCGCCAATTTGACAGCTTACATCAGTAGAAACTGCAAGTATAGGAACATCTATGAGATTTTCAGTAGGTTTCTACACTAGTTGCTTTGGTCTTAATCTCATTTATTTAGTTTCATTCTTTGCATTACTGGGTGGGAAGTAACGTAAATCATGTTGAACTTCGTAGTGTGCCGACTGTATCAAATAAATGTAAAAAACAACATTAATAGTAGAATAAGAATTATTTATGTATATATAATTATGTCCCAAAAAGGGACATCATTTAGCATCTTTTAAATAAGCAAACCTTCTTAATCTGTATTTTTTTCACATTATGCACTTTTTTTTTTTACTACTTGTTAAATGCTGTTAAGTAGTATGTTGTCAGTGGATATATCCAACACTGTCTCCAATCTTTCTTTACTACTATTACAGTGAAAACATTTGCACTCAAGAATTAAATAGGAGATCAACAGCAAATAAGACCTACTACATAAACTCTCCTTCATTAAAGAAACACAGATGACATGGTGAGATCTTGTCAGCCAGACTATATACTGCCAACCAGGGAGCAAGAAGTTTGCAACTTAGACTTAAAAAAAGTCTTTGCTTTAATAAACGTAGTTTGGGGTAGCCGTATTAGTCCACTGTATAAGAATGCAAAAAAACAGAATGTTGCAGTATATGCCACTATTTACTATTTACGACCCTCTTAAGTTTTTTGTCTGCAAATTCTCTACCTTGTTGTTTTAACACCTGTTTTAACCCTGTATCAGAACATGTACTGGTCAGTTTTAAACTGTGTTTTTCACTTGCTTGGTCAGAAATGCTTTTGACTTGATAAAGGGAGGACTCCTGAAAGCTCGTCTATTATTTTAAATACTGTTAGTCCAATAAAAAAGGTATTACAAGATTCTGCAACATTCTGTTTTTTTGCTTTAATAAAATAATATTTCTGTGTGTCGTTAAGTAACAAGTGGCTTCATTCAATCTTTCACCAAAACATTTGGAAGCTTTGTACATAGCCCCTGGGGGCTACTTTTACAGCTTTGTAAATATCCGTTTTATGGGTCTCCTAGATTGTTACACCTGTTTGCTCCAAACACTAGCTATAAACAGGCTTTCCTACAGTGATCTTCAATAGGCTGCTGGTTACCCTCAACAAATGATACTGTAGCTCATATAAATCTTCAGCAGAATGGGGAAGAGAGGTCACCCAGAACCATGCCATGTCAAAGCGAGTGGGCCGTGGGAAGCTGTATCATTGCACATATCCTCACGCTGCCATTCTGTTACTGGGGGCAAAGAAACAAAGCAGAAGCTGAGACAGCAAACAGACAGATGGATTTATGGGGATTCCTAAGCAAATGATACTGTATTCTTTGTTACCATGAGCAGAGGTCAGGGCAGATACTTCAAACCTTGGACTCTGTTCCCTGTGATGTAGACTGAGACCCGTCACTAATCTGAAATATGCATGCTAATAAAGCAAAAGGGCACAGAAATCAGGCAATGAATTATGGCTGCCCTATTCACACTTTTTTTTATAATGAGGAGCTCTTAAAACTAAAATGCTACAGCCCTGTATTTTTCTAACCCTGCAGAGGGCTATTTTTGTTATATTCAGCTCATTAGTCAGTTTTCTAGGAGCACATATTCTACAAAAACCTACGGGTTTGAAACTCTGGTATTTTCTAATAAATACATTTTTTGAGTATATCTGATTTTCTACCATCATACCTGCCTGACCACTTAAGAACGTATGGAGGTGTAGACCATAATTAAAGTTGCACTCACTGCTATTTTACCCAAAAGGTAGTAAAAAGTATATTTTTATGACCATAATAATGCCATGGTTATGAGGGCCATTACAGTTTTTTTCCGATCTATGATTCCCAGTCATTCTCGCATAGCTGTATTATATCCTTATATGATTCACTGAGCACATTTACATATTTCTCAAGAAAATTGCTTGAGAAACAGCAGTACTTATATCCCATGGGAAACACAAAAAATGTGCATGATTAGCCAATAAAGCATGCCATGGATCAGGATACCAGCGGTGTATGATGTAATGCTTTTTACTAATCTATGAAATTTTTTTTTAACATATTTCCAAAGGAGAGAAACAATATCTACATGGATCAATATTACAGTGTGAACTTTAGTGGCAGCCAAATGCTCAATATTTTATTGACTACACCAGACAATGTGTTGGGTGTTACATATAAGGAGTCTGGTTTAAAGTTTGATCATTGGTCTTCTCACTTTAATATCAAAAGGAACGATCCAGTCAGCATGGGTTTCTAGGGTAATAAGACCACTTTCAAACTTAATATCAGCAGAATTTAGGTATACTTCCAACTGTGTTTTGAGGTGCAGAGCTTAATTATTATATTTTAACTATAAACTGCTACAAGTTTCAACACCAAAGATTGAGCTTTGGTTCGGTAATGATCTCAAGAGGAACTCTCATCATTACTGGCAATAGTTTTTTGTAAACAGAGCATGTAAGGAATACATTCTCGATCCTTTATCTGAAAACCCCATAATTAATTAATTTTTAGTACTTACCTAATCATGATACTTTGGCTTTGTTCTTACCTGGAAGCCTCCAAGAGATGGGAGCAGTGATTATGCCACATGCAATGCAGTGCGATGTAATCACATACTGTACATACAGATGCTACAAATGACGTTCAACATCTCATACAAAGGTTATTGCTGAAAAGGCCACAAAATTTGCTTTGTTTTTGGCAATAAAGTAACAGTACTGATAAAGACTTTGAGTGACAGTGACACCAGGAATCCTATGAAGACCCTTCAAAATGTTATATATAAATACTTTATAGTGAAAGCTAACCTACAGGCAAATAGACTAAAAGTAGAAATCTAAATGCTTTCTTACAGTCCCCTTGTTGAGATCTTCGGATTGTATCCATATCAACAGATTATGATTCTTAAACTTTTCCAGGGACATGGATTTTGCTGACAGACTGATCAACACATTAAGGCAGCATACTGACAAAATAAATAGAGAGGTATTAACATGAAGGATTTCCATGCCGCAGTTAAAGAGCCATTACCAATCCTCCCTGGGGCTGATTTCCTTTTAATGACAATAGGGTTTAGAAAAACAACTCACAAGCAGAGAGCTTACTTTTAAATGGACCTCAAATATCTAGCAAGTGACCTATGCTCTCTCTTTTGCTAATTGGATATGTGAGCAACACCATGATATCCTAAGAAAACAAGCAACAGTATAAAAGGATGTTAAAAATGAAACGTTTAAGAAATCCTTTATGGTTGGCCCCTCTGTAGAATAAAAAGCACTAATCTCACAAACAATATTTGTGGGCAAAGTGGTCAACTCTGTTTGGAAGAGCCCTCTTCTGAAGGAGTAGCTCACGCTTTGAAGCACAATAAGTGGTCTGTATATGGGGTTTCCCTAATACGCTTAGGTCTACCTTATCACAATCTCAAACTATAAGTAAAGCAACAACATACTAAGTCTAGTCCCTAATATTATTTTTTATTTTTAACTCCTCCCCTGGCTGCATCCACTACTACCAGGAAGTCTAAGCAGGAAAAATACTTCCTGAAATCAATAGAAGTAGCCAATTGCATTTAAGCTAGCATCAGACATTCAGAGAAGCATAAACATCACTGTCTGCAGATACCCCAATTTAGTGGAGGCAGCTGAGGGAGGAGTTAACGGAAGACTCATCTTAAACTCCAATGGCTAATGAATGTATGCAGGGTGTAACACGCTAAATGGACTCTGACACGTACTCAACATGAAAATGAGGCTGCTGTGGACCTCTACATTTGGTACGCAATAAAACATAATATGTCCCCGTTTCATGTTTGGATACTCACATGGGTTTGCTTTTTTGGACAGAAATTCAGCCATGGGTCCTTTAACATAATATAGGTAATATTAGGATCTAGACATAATAGCGGTGAGCTTAAGCTTCCTCATTCTCCAGCTGTCCAGCTACGTGTACATATTTTTAATCTATTTAAAGGAACGTAACTGCAATACATGCAGTGCAAGAACACATGGCATATACTCAATAGGGTGGTAATTTATTCATTTTTTAAAAATGCACCACAAACTCAAATGAATGAAAAACAAAAACAGTAAAGACGATTAATGACTGCACCTCTATAAATGGCAGATGTTTCATGTAGGTTCAGCTACATGACCTCCCTCCCCCTATGATTCTTCTGTGTCAGTCGTTTCTGTAATTGATAGAACACAGCTTGATGGAGAAACTACTGGCTGATGGTTCTCCATAAAGAGACCACACAGAGTATCACACTTAGAACATTGGCAAAGACTGATATACTCGACCATTTGAACCAAACCATGTACATTAATCTCATGTGAAACTATAGAGATCATAAATTTGAGATTAGCAATCTTCTTTTTATGTGCTACTAAAATATGGTCAATGTGTTCAACAGAATAACATCTCCCGTTACTAGGGATCACAGACTTATCAAAAAAGTATCCTCTACGATAGATGAAATCACTTAAGATTAGACATAGGACGTCCACATCCATTTTCATTCACGACATTTTGATTCTCATAAATCCCTCATAAAAAGTAACGTCAAAAGTTTCTCCTGTCCTGGCAGGCAGTATACCGCTTGTACAAAAACCCCAAGCCTAATCTTGAAATATAAACGGTGCCGCTTTTATTTATTTATATAAATAGGTTGGAACTACACATTTCCATTTGTTTGCTGGGATGCATTGTTGAGTGTGATTTGTGGGGGTAAACCCTGCAAATTAATTGTCAAGAGCAATTAGCCCCCAGTTATCTGAGGATGCAGTGTGAGGAACTAATTGGAGAATCTCTGTAGTCATTACTGCTATCCTTTAACGGACAACAGCTGTTAAAGAAAAGTCTGAAAGAACAATGTGCAGTTTAGAAGAATATGAAAGCTCTTATGGACTGTGAAACAGAGTGTATACACAAGGTATCCCTTTTGAAATGGCTCCCAAAGTGCTGCCCTTCTATTAAAGTAAAAATCAGTGAAATTCACGCATGCAGCTCGTTTTTGACCTTGTTAACATTTCTTCACAAATGTAACACTGGTTTTTTTTTACTGCAAATTTTAGTAACACCACAGTCCCAAGATTAGAGAAGAATGAGGTCAAGGTAAAGGAGGTGGTTAAAGGAGCACTGATGCCTTTCAGCATCCTAAGTAGTGGTCATGTTCTCTCCACTGCTTTTCAGCCAGCTTGATAGATTAATAGTGAAATAACAAAGTGGCAACCAGTTCTAAAAATCCTTTTTTGGCCCAGTTTCAGGAAACTGCTTTGTGTTTAAATCGTATTGCAAAATATATGCAAAATGAAAAATAAACTCAAATTCCGTGTGTGATGTTTCCAGCTGCCTTGGATTCAACTGCATTTCTTTCCTAAATATACGTGTAATGCATTAAGCCACAGATGCAGATATATGTATATGACAAATGGAGGACTGTAAGTTTCTGGAAAGCCTAAAGTGCCTTTAAATTCCTCTCTTGCAACATATGCAATGAACCTGAGGTTAAGTTCTAAAGCACTTAGAAAATCCAATTTGTATATGAAACAGACACATTTAAGGTATTATCATTTCTGCAACCACCACTAGAGAGAGCAGACATCTCCATAGACCTGGAGCAGGTCTACATGACATGAATGCAGCTGTAGACCAGCATGATGCAGCAGTATGAATCAAGGATTTAATAGGAATACAAATTCAATACCAAGCACAGATTTAACGCAAATGGCAAAAAAGGATTATACCATATTATACAATATCATTTTTTCTGCATCATTTGTGGGAGGTACCGTGGCTCAAGCATTTGTGACTTCATCAATGAAGATGAAAGCTTTGATGGCTGCCCTATACAACACTCACATTACTCTGTGTGTTCACTCAATGTGGAGAGTGGTTAATTCCTTCGATTACAGTCAAAGGTTACTTGCACACACTGAATTTTCACCTACACATTGCCAGAGCATCTTACAAAATTAGGGACTTCACCAGACCACTACTTGCTCCCATCCAATCCCCATCTGCTGTGCAACCATTTCCATATGCTGTTTATTAGTCTAGTATTGTTGATATCGGGTAGTAAATGAGGTGACTGTGATATTGAGCAGATCAAGACATTAAACCTAAAAGCAAACAACTGTAGGACACTTGTCTTCCATAATAACAGAATTCTATGAAAATACTGATTAATTTAATTTAGTTTGTAACGAGCTGCTTTTGACATGCTTTAGACTTCATAGCAACGCATCCTATATTCTATCATTCTGTAATTTATAATACACCAAAGATGGCTTTGAATCTGAGTCTAGGTTCATTTTCTTTATCATGTCAATCATTATTACAAAAGCAATTTGAATTATTAACAGGCTTTTACCACTCAATGGAACATGCAATAGAATGCTTTATGGACAATGCAACACCAGTGAGACAGAGAAAAAGCATTCATTATTTCTATGCATTTACATTGTTTCCTTTTCCTTTAATTATCACAGCATATAATAATCCATAATGTCCAGTGGCAAATATGACTATCCCTTTAAATGCTGTTCCTAGCTCTTAGAGATCTGCAGACATTGGCTTATGCTTATAGGTTAGAAAAACAGCATGACTCTGTAACAAAGTGCAGTTACAGCATAAACATTATCTATAGGTTATTATCTCAATGTATTACAATGCAAACAATAAGATAGCCATAAAAATTGAAATTGTGCGCTGACCCATATCTTGCACACTGTGTAATTACCCTGTATAAGAAGGGATATGAATCCTCTTAAGGGATGACAACCAATAAATTGAATCGAATATCACGTGGAAAGAAAGAAACATATAATATAGTGTAATATATACAATTACCAAAAGAGCCTAAAAGTAAATATAAAAGGCTCACTCACACTTTCCTGAGCAGATCCTGCTCAGTATGTTCAAGCTGAAGAGAGCCCTACAATTTATCTGTGTGTTCCACAAACAGTGCTCCAGAATCCAATAGGAGAGTAAAAAGAACAAAAAATCAACAATGTGTACTGCTTACATAACATTAAAAGAGTTGCAATATTAATAATTCTTGGAACATATGCTTACCCAGAATTTTTTATTTGCTTTGAAAACAAAAAATACAATTGAAAGCTCAGGCCCCTCTGAGGCTAAAAAGCTGAATCTGTTTTGCTATATTTGCTATATTCAAATCTGAATTCAAAAATGGTGGTTTTAGTGAGGGTCTTACTGTCTGCAGATTTAAACTTCAATTTATGGAACACAAAACCTACATTGAAGAAAAATGAATTTGCTTTGATAAAGACACAAATCACTTGGTCTTCTGAACACCCTACTTCTGAAGGGGGAAAATGAACAATGATATTTGTACATAAGTGGAATGACATTGAACGAGGATATGATTTCTGTTTGCCTCAACATCAGGCCTGTATTTAAATAAATTCTTATTGCTTTTCTTATGCTGCTTTAGCCCATTTTGATTAACTTGGGTGGGCAAAGTGATATGCCATCTGCTATATAAACTACTTCACTCATGTTCAAGGCCCCAGGTGCTTTTTTGAAATATGTTACACATATGACAACCCAAACTACTGCACTCCTTCCAAAAGTCCCTCTTTTAGCCTCAAATCCCCCTTTCCCTTTATACATAATTTTTTGTTTTGTTTTACATGCTTCCATTATCAAACATTCCACCTACCTTCTCCCCGCACATTCAATATCCAAATGTTTTAGTTAATCTTGTAGGAATGTGTCAAATTATCAATGGCAGGATAAGTGACTTTATCCAAAAATACAATATTTAATTTGGACTACCGAGACCCGTCAATTAAAATATTGCCTTTGAAGTAGGCAACTTAAAATAATTTTTTGTCCAAATCTTTGCAAGCAGCCGTGCTTCCTCGTGCCTCAGGCACTGACAGAACATTCACAGGAAAGCAAATACATGTCCAAAGTTATACAATAATGCAAGATGATTATGTCTTTGTTCTGGAAGGTCAAAGCATTTGGGATGAATGTACGCATGCAATTCAGCAAAGCCATGTAACAAACAATCGGTTCTCAAACTGTGGTCCCCAGACCACCACTTTGCGGTGAATGAAACGATTCCCTTTAGGCAGCTCTCCAAAGACGCCTGTGAATTTTTCATCCGAGTTTTTATTTCTGCCTTAAATTTGGTAAACGTACAGTTATGAGTTTTTTTTTTTACTTCCTAAATTAGCGAGTAACCAGAAAAATGTATGTTATCTACTAAAGGTACACATAATTTCTGTTCTTACAGGTGGATGCGCAAAACAGGCCAATTCACTATTTATAGCGAGACCAAGAATACAATATTTTGTCTTCCTACTTTAAAGGAGGGGCTACTTTATAATTTCCTTATAACTACATATGTCTTGGTACTTCAAAGACGCAGCTTGATCAGAAAATAACGGTCTTGCCGCATTTGTTCATGCTAGTGATTAAAAAAGGAGATACAAACAAACAAGCGTCTGTTGGCAAATCTGTCTGGTTTTGCAACTGTGTGTCTAACCTCGGCACACAAACGCCTGCGCCACAGCCTCTTTAACAGGAAAAGCATTATCCCTTATGTATTGTGCAGTTATGGCCTAAATCCAGACCCACGCCAGAAGGATCAATGGAGAGCTCACAATGTCCCATTCAACTGTACACATCCTACTTGTCATCCCTTTGGGAGCCACTGACTCGAACTTAACTTTATTGCAAGCAGACAGCTGGTGGGATTCAACATGAACATACAAAAGAAACAATTATAACACACTTGTACAGAAGCTCAGGGCATTGGGTATAAGAGCTCTATTGAGGCCCCTCATTCAAACCACTGAAGATTCGAAACAACATTACTAATACTAAGATCAGACGACTATGCCCTAGGACCACATTAAAGTACCCCCCTCCATACATTTTAGGTCATCCTACATCACAATGATCATCAGCTGCTTTGATGAATGTTAAGAACACCATCTTACCATTGAGCTATCTTAACCCAATCAATAAAAGAGCATATGCTTTCCCTAATTGTATTCACAATACATCTTCTTTTCAGAATGTAAGCTCATGAACTGGGGCCATCACTTTTGCCATGATGTTTGGATAAAAGTGCCATAAGGCTAGATTAGAAGTTCACGGACAGGGTCCTCAACTCCTGTTGTACATGTAAGTGTATCTTTGTTATGTATATGTTAACGACCTCATATTTAAATTGTACATCACTGTGGATAATGTTGACCCTGAATAAATAAAGGGCAGTAATAGTAATTCTCTATTTACATGTTAATAACTCAAAAGACTTAAGGGTTGATCCTAAAACAAGCATTTAATTCAAAAGAAAAAAATATACCTATTTTATATTAATAATTTAGATTTTTTATAATATTATTGCATTTCATATCTGATCTGAGCAGCCAGATTTATGCGCACAGCTGTTTTTCCCACATTTCAGTTAACCTTATTGTAGAAGCTTAAACTTCTATTGTTCTGTTACCTGATAACATAACAAATATAGATAATATAGCATTCCGGGTATTGCTACAGGCAGTAACTCAGCCTGTTTTGCTCATCCACCTGTAAGAACTTACATTATGTGCACGTAGTCGATATTAAACATTTGTTTGGCGTAGCATGGTTTCTGTGGTTGAAAAACCTGTTGCATATTTGCTAGCATTAGATACCGATAATTACATAAAGGTACTTGTACTACTGAACTGTGGCAAGTATGAATGTACGCTTTGACTTTTTTCTAAAAAGTTAATCTTACACATGTGTATATATATATATATATATATATATATAACTTTTTGCACGTAAGAGGTTGTTATGTTTAAACGACACACAGCTGAGTTTATTTGAAACACAAAGTTAAGGGGAAAAAAAGGACAGACTTTCATTAAACCTTCAGTTGTAGCCCCTCACTGAAGTCTTAAAATCTCTTTGGTGCCGCTCAATAGCCTAGGGTTGTTTTCGGTAAAGCCTTCCTTAAAACACCATACGCTACTTTCCCCAAATCCTTTAAGCTCTTAGAAGAGGAAGGGGGACATAAATTAAACTGAGCTTATGATAAGTCAAGAAAACAAGGTTGATATTATCATTATTAAATACTTTGCATATACTTTCCCCAAATCTCAATGCATTAATATTCTAAAAACAAAATCATTTCTATTACTCTCCATCATTTCACAATGTTCCTATTTGCATTCCTGATAATTATAAATTACTATGCTTTTCATAAAGTAGGTTCGTGTTTGTAAAATAAAAACAAACATGTCTTAGACGAAAGACAAAAAAAATACAATCATAACAAAAAACATTTTTGTCCTTTGAAATGTATGTAGTTAATCATATATTTGTTCTTGTCTTTTCTTGTTTTGAGGATCTTCTAAGATCTGATTAATAAACTATATTTAATCAACTTAAAACTTTCAAGTTTCAAGGGCGAGTTAATATCTTTTCTCCCTTGCGCTACTGTTGTAATAAGAAAATCTGTGTAGAATCAGGCATTTAAGGAAATAATTCAATTTTGTCATAGGATGATTTAGGAAGCACAAGCATAGGGGTTGCCTTGCTTTTTAGTCTGTGGTCCTGTTGCAGAATGGTCTCAAATGAATGCATTTAGGGTTTGCACACACATTAATAAGAGACTGTACCTTTTCACAACCTCCTCAACTAGCTTTGTACTTAATTCATTTAATTAGATCAATGTTTTTAGAAAGCACCCATGTAGAAATTTGATGGAAAGTCCCTAGGTTTTTTTCTCATACTATACTTGTATATTTACAAAACATTTTCTCAGTAAATCAACTGAGTCATTAATTAAAGGATGCTCTGTAAATTACATTTTTTTTTTCTTGTTAAACGTTCTCGTTTCCCAACGTGAACAAGTAAGATGCTGCAAGAAACTTCCAAGCTCCCATTCTCCATCTGTGCTCGTGTTATGCAGGGTAGGTGGGTCTGAGAAAAGCCAGTTTTAGGAAATAGCCAAGGAAAAGAGGCCAAGGTAGAGGAGTTGGTGTTCAATTAAAAAAAAGACCATACATGCATATCATATACCAATGCATTTTTTTTGATTAAAACAGGCAAATTTCATTCCAAGAAAGTGTTACACCTTTCACCAATGGATAAGTCCCTAAGTCGTCTGCCAATAAAACATTATTATTATTATAAACTAGGACTGCTAAAAAAAGATGACAACATGACAATATATATAACCAATATTTATCTGGTACCAGTAAAAATGATGGCACTTTCTTTTTAGGAAGACTCATACAACAGGTGTTTCTAATAAAGGATCGCCTACTCTGATTCCATGCAAGACTTGCAAACTATGTATTGGAAAGCCTTTAGAACTCGTAAAAATAAATGACGAGAAAAGAGCTGTTGGCCAAGATAGGGAAGAATGTTATAAGGTGAAGAATTCCGCCAGGTAACGTGCACTGTATACAGCTAAATATTGCAATACAAGATAACAATATAAAAGTAAAAAACAAGAACACTAGAGTATTAAACTGAGCAATTCAATATAAAAAAAATTCTATATAAAAATGAATCATAGAATTTATGAAGTGATTAATGGTGCTGAGGTCATAATATAAAAGTTTAGACAAAAAAATGACCGATATCTGGGATCTAGACCCGCACCCCAGCAGAGTTAGAGTGAACACTTTAAAGAATAGAGCCTCTCAATCTAATAACATATTAAATATCCCTAGTAAAAGATTCACCCAAACACTGCCTACCAAGTAAGCATTCTAATAATCATTTCCTACCAAACTATTTATTTAAGAAAAGGGATAGTAGTAACAGCTCTGAGATCTAGAATGGTTGTCCTAGAAAAGTTTTGCTATTTAATATTTATTTAAAAAAAAAAGGCTTGCAGTTAAAGAGGGCATTCCTATTTTTTTTTTAATGACCAAATCCTGTCCAGAAAGTATTCTTTAAGGATGTCAAATTTAGCCACACTTAACGAGATTTCTCATGAGAGACCCCTGCCAAGATAAGTAGCTTTCCTTCCAATGGCAGCAGAAAATCGTTTATTAAGAGATCCTGTGTTATTTGCACCTGAGCAAGAACTTTAAAATGTTTATTCATATTTACTTGCTTAACCTTTTCTATCACTCTTTTCCGTGTCAGGGCTGGATGAAGTAGACACTCTGTTGAGTTAGATGACCAATCATGTTGCCGGTGATTGCTAGTTTTTGGCAGATGCAGTATATGAACTGGCCAATTATTGGCAACCAAGCTTTTGCCAAAGAGCTATATCTCACTCCAGTGGTCTGATAGCTGCTCCAATTTTAGGGATTTAATATTCACATCACTCTGAAAATGTGCAGCCCATGCGCTCAGTTTAGAAATGTCAAACCCGAGCCTAACTAGGAGGATACAGATGAAATATTTTATAGAGCAAATAGTAACATGCTTTGTGGAGTTTGTTGCGAAAGTGGGATGAAAGTTTTGGGGATTAACTGCTGGCATGCATTGAGTGCCGGAAATTATTTCCTCCACATCGTAAAAGCAGGAATAAATAAGTCAAAACCACAAACAAAAAGAAGTTATTTTGTGACATTTTACAAAATCTGAACATGCACACCAAAAAACGTCCACAAGCCTTGTAACAATCACTGCTTACCTCCTCCCCTTTTGTTCCAATGGACCATTTTGATGAAGAGTAATTGTTGTTCTATATATGTTGTGGTCATCTTGGATCTTTGTTCATAATTATTGTTTATACATATGGCGTGGTGTGACCAAACACACAATGTCCTGGGGCAAACTGTTGCATTTGGAACAATTAGCCGAATTCTACCACTCAGTTAATGCTCCAAAGTTAACATGGCCACTTTTACCATGATAAGTATGACATTGTGTGTGCCCACTATGTGAATATACGTTGGTAATAGCTGTGCAACTACTGATCATTAAAGGTGCTGTTCAACTTACTCATTTTTATTACTAGGTTCTGCATTAGAGACATCATTCCTAGCACTGCTGAATGAACAATCCCATCCCAAAAAATAATTATTCATTATGTAAACACACGTCTCATAAAAAATGATGCCAGGGACATCTGTCATATGATGTAAACATGTTGTTGCTAAATACATTTTCTTACAAGTTTCTGTATTGTTTTCACGTGATTAAAGCTTCAGAGGAAGTTGCAGATCTACTACATTTTATTCAACATGCTAAAGAATTGAATTAATGTATTGTCTAAGTGGAACCGCATCTTTAAAAACCTCTCAGTGGCTTAAGCATTAAGCATGCAGATATTTTTGTTATGATCCCAAGTGAAGAAATAATATATCTGCATGTTCTCAGTTCTTCATTTGCTTTGACAATCTAATATGTATTCTTCTTTTGTGGTTTATGTGTTTAAGAATTTATTAAGAAAAGAAATAAGAATGGCAAATATTTACATTACAGTATTTCTGTTTTTCTTGAGTGAGCCTTGCACAGAAATATTTTCTGAAGAGGTGTACTTTTAATGATCCCCAGCCTGTGGCGTAGAGCCCAAGAACTTCCCAGAAGTTTCAATTTACTGGATTGAGTTCTCTCTGTCCGGAAGTGACACTCTATAAAAAAAAAAAGATTCCCTAAACTATTAATCTGGATAGCATATTACAAAATGAGACGGCATGAGTTTTCTTTTTGCATCTATAGCTTATTAAAACATGCTGTTTCATTTTATTGCCAGCTTAAGGAGAAATTTATACGCAACATTTGATCTATGTAACTGGAGATTCTCAAACACAGATGATTAGTTTCTTCGGCCACAATGACTATCTCACTTGCGACTAAGACCCAACGGTTTTAAAAACTGGCCTTGTGTACAATGATATATATATATATTTGCAGGTCCTCTCTCCACAGTTACATGTGAGTAGCCCAGAGCACAGACAGACCAATCAGTGTCTCAAATGCTGTATGTTGTTCTACCATATTATCCTCTGCCCTGACCTCTGCCATTCTCAACTTTTAGTCGGGAGTTATACTAATAGACGCAACTGCAGTCAACTGAACCAAGGTCACAGGGGAGCTTTGGTTTAAGTTTTTTTCAAGAAATGTTGTTATTTATACTCTTTATTGTGAAGATAATAAAGATTTTATCTAAGTAACTTGTCTATGTAGCTTTGGTTGGATTTTTTGGGTTGGAGGCTATGAGAAGGCAGGGCAGGTCTCAACTGCTCTGTTTTTTTTAAATGCCTTATTAAATAAAAAATTGCTATAAATATCAAAAATAATTTAAAAGTTAATCTAGTCCTAGAGATGCCATCTAACAAAAGTGTTGACTGATTACGTAAATTTGATTTTTGTGCATATTAACTGTTGTAATATTGTAATCTTTAATATACAACCCACAGAGCCTTCTACTGAATATAGCGTGATTTGAAATATCAATAAACATGGCTTCATACCAAGACAATGTAGAGAATGACTTAAAGGACTGAGGGAAATGTAGATGAGTGTGATGGGAGTTATAGTCTAACACCATTGGTAAGCCAGAATTCAAAGAAATACTTCTTCTCCTTTGTGGACTATTGTGTTTTCTATACACTTGTGCCTCATCATTTATTATACGTTAATGAAAATGGTCCGCTGATTTCCCTAGACGTCAGCAAACTAAAGGCTAGGATGTATGAACTAATGGGCCTCACATGTGCTCATTGAATAATAAAACTCCCCAATACTGAGCCTGCAAAGAAATATGAGCTGATTCATACGATTTATTCCGTGTGTGTGTGAACTGCTTTTGACACTAAAATGTTCATGTTTTTCATCTAGAATCAATGTAGCGCTGCTTAAATAAAGCAGAATCCAGTATCTCATTTCAAAAGTAAAGATCATTTTAAAATTCTCACTTCTTTCATACTGCAGTTGCGCTTTAATACAATCTGCAGGTGTGCCTGTTGCGTAATAGAGTGGATTCACATTGTATCATGAAATACAATGGCACATTTCTGAATCGCTAAGTACCTTCTGTCTGTTAGTCTAATTCTGTATAATATATATACATAATTATATATATATATATATATATATAAACAGCACTGAGCAAATAAAATAACATACAATACAAATAAAATTCGGCCACACCCAATTGCTCATTTTCTGCTGCTAAAATACTCAAGAGAAAAGCTAAGAGGTCCAATTGAGCCCTATTATATTAAGTCATTGACTGCAGTGCATTTTACTGCATGCCTTTCAGTGCATGTGTTTTAGTTACTAGACATGAGACATGCTACTAAAATGACACTCCTTGCTCGAACTGGAAATGTCAGGTTTGTTTGCCATAAATGTATTTATTGCAATTTTTCCAGGACATTGTAACACAATGGATTTATGAATCACAAAAAATATATACAATATATATATATTTTTTAATTATTTAAAAGGACCACTATGTTGGTTTACAACTGGAACTAAAAACCTCGCTCAACACTTTTGTATTTTGACTAGCTTTAACCAAGCATTGCTTATAAGCCCAAATCCAGTGTTCACATATCTTCCAGAACAAGTTTTAATGCATGAGAAACAAGCATGGGAAAAAGGAGCAAATGCAAACTGCTTACCCTGTGATATTAATTAGCTGTCCAGTCCAAGAAGCTTTTATACTCTTTTATACTGGTCTTGCGATATGGTGTGCTCATTGCTGCCATAATAAGGACATCTAATATGAGCTTTAATTATAGAGAAAAAATATCAAGCTCCCAGCCAAACTGGGACATCAAACATATTAATCCGTCACAATGGAAATTCCCTCTGTGTGTAATCAAATATCAAGTTACTTCTTGCAATGCTAAGCCTACTTAGAGGAATAAAATAACCGAGAACAGAAGCGCACAAATACAAAATAAAAATGTTGCTTTCAATCAGGGAATATGCATTGGAACATGGCTGCAAATTTAAGTAATTTAACCATTAGCTATTCAGGCAAATTAAAGCATAGTCTCTTAAAGATGACTCTGGTGAATACTGTATATCAACATGTATCAGCCGTGTTTAAAAGGGTCCCTTTATGAAGCGTAAATGAACCAATATTTGTGATACTAATAACCATGGTGGTAGTTCCCCTTAAAGTATAATCTGTATCTACTTCTATAGCAGCGTTTTATCAAGTGGAAGTGTGCATTGAGTTGTCCAGTGGCACAGATAAGCTGTTTGGGGCACTGACAAGCTGGGGCAAAGATGGCACAGACAGGCATTTTGGGGGTTAGGGTGGCACTGATCAGCTGCTTGGGCGAAGGCACTCAAGCTGTTTGGGGCAAAGGTGGCGGCCACAAGCTGTTTAAGGCAAAGGTGGCACTGTAGCACATGTTACTTGGTGAAGTTGGGGGGCCCATGGGGAATTTTTGAACCAGGGCCCTGTGGTTTCTAGTATCACTCACTACAAAACTGCCTCTGGGAGCAACATCAGCACAAGCACTGTACTTCGGGAACTTCATGAAATGGGTTTGCATGGTCAAGCGGCTGCTCACAAGCTGGAGATCACTATGCATAATGCCATGTGTCAGCTGGAGTGTTGCAATTAAGGCACACTGCCAATGTGGACATATGTTCTTCTGGAAGTTGTATGGACAAATCTGGATTTGGCAGATGCCAGAAAAACACTACCTACATATGCATAGTGCCTACTGTAAAGTTTGCTGGAGGAAGGATAATGGTCTAGGGCTGTTTTTCAGAGTTTGGGCTAGGCCTCTAAATTCCAGTGAAAGGTAATGTTAATGTTACAGCTTGCAAAGATATTTTAGACAATTGTATGCTTCCAAAGTTGTGGCACCAGATTGGGGAAGATTGTTTCTGTCCTAGCATGTGCACAAAGCAAGGCATGTCCATAAAGACGAGGTTTGACAAGATTTGCAGGGACTCGAGTGGCCTGGTCCGAGCCCAGACCTCAACCCCACTGAACACCTTTGGGATGAACTGGAACACCAATTGCAGTCAGGCCTTTTTGTCCAGTGTCAGTGCCTGGCCTCACAAATGCTCTTTTGGCTGAATGGCACACATTCCCACATATGCAGTCAAAAATCTTGTGGAAAACTTTCCCAGAAGAGTGAAGGCTGTTATAGTGGCTAAGGGTGGGCCAACTCCATATTAATACCCATGATTTTGGAATGGGATATCCAACAAGCTGTGATAGGAAGGTGCCCAAATACTTTTGGTCATACAGTGTATATACACAACTGAAAATGTTGTCGTGAAAAACAAATAGCACAGGTATAAAATTGGCAAAATGATTTTGTTCTGCACAATCCCAATGAACATGGTAGGTTCGTCATTTTTTATCTTAGAGAATGTCAATATTAATACATTAGTCTTCCATGGAGTATTCTAACAGTACAGCGGGGAAAACATTCTTGAAATACAGCTGTTAGAGGGGAGACACATTATTGTGTCTTGGTCAGAAGTTGTAAACAGGAACATTTCAAGGTTTTTAATCCACCCAAAATAGCCAGAAGCCATTCCCTTTGCTGGTGAGACATTAAAGACACCAATTAAATGAACAGTATTTACAGCACAAGTCTTCAAGCCGGAACGCTTGTTAGTTGGGTGGTCAACCTCAAGCATATCCAGAACTGTGCATCTGAAGCACCTCACCCTATTATCACCAACACCCACACTCACTTTAGGCAAATACTACAAAAGCAAGTCAAAAATTGCTTAATAGTAACATTCCTGTAAATTGACAATACCTACTAAATCACTGCATGTGTATGGAAAGCTTTGTAGTGTTTTTAAACAACAGCTGTTCAGAGCCCCTGTATTTAGCAATCTGCAATGCCAGGAAATTAGTGCTGACATCTACAGAACAATGTTAGTATTCTGCCACAGCTTGTTTTATTGCATAATGGAGACCACCGCAAGCCGTGCTGGACCTTAGCTTAGATGTGTATATGTGTATAACTACAGTGTCATTATTACTACTAATTCATTTACATAGTTCTGTATTGTACAATAGATATACAGGACACAACAACTAGGGCATGACATCTGGATCCAATCAAAGGAAGAGGAGAGCCCTACCGAAATGAATTTACAATCTAGAAGACATTGGGTTTCACTTGCACCAATCGCCTACTGTATTATTATTTGTTTTACAGTGTCTACTACATGAGGATTACATTTCTAGTAACAACCTCTTGTTTTCAAATAAAGTTAGCAGGAATGGTATCATTGAATCAAAATGCAGGATATCTGCTGGAAATAGGTAGAAGGGGCTAACTCTGGTGGCTTGTAATACCCATGAAAGGATTTTAAACTGTACATTAAACATGCGGTGGCAGGAAAAGCTGCATGTTGAGAAAATATGCATGCTGGTTTGGAGTGCAATTTCTCCACCTGCTTAAACTTTACGTTCTAAAAAATTCAGTTTACTGGGTAAACTACAGTACATATTGAATTCTGTTTTTTTTTATTTCTTGTGCCAGTTCCTTGTAGCAGATTTTGTTTGGATTTGTTTAGGGATGGACTACGAGACACTGTTCTAGGAAACTGCTATACTTATGGTTTTCTCATCATCAAGGATAATCATAGAAAGAAGCAGTGTATTGGCCACCTGCTGAAACCAGCAATTTTTGATGTAACTATGGAGAATAATCCTGTTTGAATGAGCTGTGGATGAAATATATTGAGGCTGTATCTTAATAGACATGCATGGATACTTTTAACCAGGTTGATGGAAGAAGATGAAAACTTAGAAGTAGTATCTGACTTAAATATCTCAGTTCTTAGATTACCTGCAGCCACTGCTACACTGGCTATGTTAAAAACTACCACGTCTCATGTACTGATACTATGGAGCTTGTTACATTACAATCATTTAGTGGTGCTTTGAATACAAAAATAAAACAGAAAAATCACTAAATTAACCCATGTGTATATATATATATATATATATATATATATATATATATATATATATATATAGTATAGTATATACAGACACACACATATCTATTAAAATCCCGACTTATGTGTATACCATGGGGAAAGGTATCTTAACTTCCTTTTTTCTCCATCTGGTTATTCTTTCCCATTATGTTACCGCTCACTCATTTTTAAATTGCTAAGAGCTGTGATGATGACAGTTCTAATTTAGGTGATTTTTCCCAAAAGGAGACAACTTTTTGCTATCGTCCAGCTGCAATACAGTCCAAGTATAGTGTTATACTTAGGAGACCACTTTGCAAAGCCTTGTGGTATAACAATGTGTATATATTCAATATAGTCACTTACAGCAAATAAAAACCATTAAAGTGTGGCAGGGACAAGTACATACATGTAAAATCCACAAAGCAGAATCCTTTAATAAGAAAATAAACGCTGGTTCAAAGACAAATTGTGATCCTGCTGTTGGAATGATACCATAACACTACTACTAAACAAAAGACATACATAGAAATAAATAACAATCCAGGATGGTCAAATATGCCCATAAATCTGTGGATCAATATTCTGTTCACTTGTTTTCCTTTTGGCCACAGCAACAAGCAATGCCATTTGCTACAACTGGATAACAGCTAAAAACTTGCGATGCAATCAGAGCCAAGACAAGTGAACTACGTTTATTATAGGTTGGTGAGCTCAAGCCCAACACCTAGAGAGTAGAGAGGAGGAATGCAAGCCAAAGCCGCATTACTACAACCTCTTTCTCCCACTTATTATATTGGTTTCTTCTTTACATTACAGATAATGAGCGTGTGGATAGCTCAACACCCTGAGCCTGGGGTCTGGCTTGGGCCACTGGCCAGCTTATCTACCTCTAGTGTGTATCCTTTTAAAGAAACTGGTGACGATCTTAACGATCTCTACAATGATCCTGCTAGAGCCCTTGGAATAAAAAAAATAACTCTAAAATGTTTATTTAAAATGATCATCAGCTGTGCCCAGGAGACAACAGACCAAAAACACATCATGACATCATACAGAAGGTTTCCATTTAACAAGCCCATTAATTTGCATTATGGTTGCTCACAGTGACAATTGCAGCGGACACATCATAAAACTTTGCGTCCAAACAGGTAAAAGGATTAAAGCCGTAATAAAATTGAACAGATTATGTGAGCATAATTTTCTCAGTAACAATGTCTCTGTGTATGCTGGCGCCTTTTCTTCCACTCCATAAGTCCCCCTAAGACACTTGGAGACAATAGCTTGGAGACAAAATGTTAAGTATGACGAAAACAAGCTATAAAAAGTAAATCCCTTGCCTTGACCTTATTGTTGCACCTAAATTGCATGACAATCCATGTAATCCAATGGATCGAGCATAACTGGTTCTTCACCTCAAAGTCGTGGTTTTAAAACTGAAAAGATGCCATCAGCTAATTACAAAAAATGACATGTAGGACAATGTGAAATAAAGGTGAACCAAATTCGTATCTCCCTTCTCTAAAAGTCTCCTTTCCTGATTGTTTTGCCCAGCAGAAATTCTTTACATGCCTTAGGATTTGTCTTTAAAAGCAACTGATGTTTCTGTACACAAAAGCGAAAGTGACTGAAACATAAAGGCGCGGAGAAAATATTACTTAGCCACAGTGACGTATACCAGCCTTGCCTTTTAATGTACCGGAGATCCGACCACAGAGGTGGAGGTGACTGGGGGGCTGCCCTAGGGCGGCCCCAAACGTAAATATACCACTGCTTAGCCAAGCATTTTATCCAAAGTGTATTTCTCCGGTCCTGAAACAGTGCAAACTGCTGCCAGATTTATCAATGAAAACATCAGAATGGCACCAGAGGGAAATCTGGAGTTGATTGTGAGGCTGAGAAAAAAATAACAAAGAGAAAATTTGAAACCAGCGTGAACACTATTACTGTTAGAACGCATTAGTTCACCTTTCTTCCTTCCAAATTGGTAACAGTTCAGAAATCCAGACATTGTAACATAGTGTTATGCTTGAATTAACACCATGGTGCCTTATGTCATCAAAGTGTATCCCTAGGTCTCTAACTGAACCTGTACTGACTGCTCAAAGGTTCTCAGCCACAAATACACAAGGGTGTTCGTCCCCCTCTTTGCCACTCATTCAAAAAGAAGTAAACGCTTCCCGCTAATGCGGATGGTTGAGAAAAAAAAAAAAGGGGTCGGAGGCGTACAGCCAAGTATTAATTACTTTTAAGATAGTAGTAACGTATGCAAATGATCACTAAAAACACTCTGTACAGCCGCTGTCATAGCATCGCGGATCAAACTGATGACATCTGACGTGAGCACATGCAGTGTACTACAAGCAATGATGTGCAGTGTGTTGTGAAGAAGGTTACTGCAGGTTGTGTTACTTCAGGTACTTCATTTAAATGTTAAGTAATTTCATTTGGTGTGATTCTCTCTCTCACTTCTTGGCAATTAAACAGTTCCTAGGAAAACTGAGAATTGTAACAATGGAGTAGCAAATGCTCCTGAAAACCTGTTACAGAACATTCATCACTTAAAGGGACTGCACTTTTGTTATGCCTCGGCATACATTAACAACAAAAGTGTGTGTATATAGAAAAGGTTACACTGCATTATGGCTATTTGACCCTATGATGTATTGGAACTGGCTAATAAAAATACCCTATCTAATAAGGTATCTTCTATCCATATATTTAAACATTTATAGCTTCAGTACACTGGGGAACTGGAAAACCTGTAGACAGATTTGATTTGCAGGGTTTAAAAAATGCATTTTGAAGCTTCACTATATCACAGCCTTAGTCTTATGCTACTCAACACCTCTTTTTACAGCCTGTTGCTAGGGGTCCACTATCTTTAGCTGCTGTTGGCAGCAGATGGTACAGCTGGATTTTGCTCTTTAAGAAGCCTCTTCTGGCTTGTCTTTGACATATTTCTTTGATTATAATGATAGCACAGCATGGCATTGTGTTCAACAAAAAAGGAACATAACTAGTAAAAAGAGCCATTCAAACTGGTTTCCCATTGTGTGGGGGCATTGTACAAATGGCACTATAGAGACAGCAAGAGTACATGAGCCCTTTACAGAGGAATGCTGTACCTATATATAAATATAGACTTGGGTAACTAGTTGATTAATGCAGTATGTCATACTGTAAGTACATACTGTGTATTGTAGCAAACGTCAGGTAATCTAAATGATGCAGAGCCTGCGGCTGGCTACACTGGTTTTTTTTTAACAGTAGCATGATTTCCGAGTTGATTTGAATTTGAAGGCAATTTCTAGAAGGTTTTGCAACGAGCATAAACAAAACTCAGGGTCAAAACGGTATTTGATATGCAAGAATTATCAGTTATTTATAGCACTTTGTGGGGTTTATGTATAGAGCATTTTGGTGGTAAACACAGGGCAGTGACTATAGCAACCAATAGAATGTTGCTGCTAATTGCTCCAAATTTAGCAATCCCCCCAGAATACCCTTAATTTTCTGCTGCCAGAGATTTCAAACTGAAAAATTTCAATTGGCCCACCCATACCACCATTGTAACATCAATCCTACAGGCTATAAAACAGAACCAGATTTTGCAATAGCATAACTAGTCAGTATCTTAAATCCTGGAAGATATTATTAAATCATACCAGAATTGAGTCACTAGACTTACTGGGACAGACTTAGAACGTTCTCAGCATTATTGCTGGCTTCCTCAAGATTGCAAGCTTGCAAGCAGGGCTCTCTTCACCTAATGTATTGGTTTGTCTTAGTCTGTCAATTCTCGTCTTGTCATACGCCTTGAATATTTGTATGGTATGAAGTGCTGCGTAAATTGTTGGCGCTATATAAATAAAAGAATAACAATAATATATATATATCGATAAATACAGAGCAAAGACAGCATCCCTGTGCTCTAGGTAAAGGCAGCACACAGTAGTACTATATGTGTGGGATAGTTCAGAGCCATCCTGTTAGCAGAGGACACAGCATTGTTTTTTTCACATGTGGAGCCAGGATGCAGAATGCCCTGAGTCAGCGGTGTGCTCAGTAGTGGGAATCAGATTCTCACTGGTCATTGACTAAATGAATCATCCCTGTGCCAATACAAACACTGACACCTTTTTATATGAACATTTAAACGGTGCATATCATGTTTGTGCTATAATGTGTTGTATGCATGATCTCAGGGGCTTTTTAAAGCAGGTCTTTAAGATTTGTTTGTTTTAGTTTCAGCTCAGTTATCCAAGCTTGACTTGTTTGTCTCATTCCAAAGAAAATGATGATTATTTTGCCCTTGACTTTCATGAGGCATCAGCTAATGAGGATAAATGAAACAACAGAACAGCTTGCATACTCCACAAAATTAATAAAATGACTGAAATTTAGCTCTTAAACCACAAGCCCAGTGATGTGGTCAGACAGTCTGGCAGCCAAACATCCGTGTAACTTATACCTAGAAAACTAAAAGGGAAGTAAAAAGGAAACTATACTCGTTTGAATTCAAGGCCGTTTAACATGATTTTTAGGGTTTAGAGACGCGTCCCCTCCCAGCGATGAATGCCTAAATGCACATTTTTACTAAAACGTTTGACTTCCTGCCATTCTGTCATGAATCCATATTACTCCTCATTATTGGCTGGCTTCATGGAATCTGATGTCAGTGCTCTCTGCATGCATGCCATGGTAAATTTTGGAGGGGAACAAGTAGTGCTTGCCCATTACCATAGATGACCTTGCCAAGCTACCATTCAGAATTGAAATGGATCCCTTATAAAACCTTAATTGCTCTCTCCTCAGCCAGTTTAAAAACAACAAAAAAAACTTTTAAGAACCCTCTTCAGTTTCCATGGCACCTATCAGGGCCTGATTCTGTGTCATGTGACATTTAAGTGTTCCCTGAAGAATGAAGGCTATGGTTTAATTTCACATGACAAAATAATTATTTGTAGGAAAGTGAAAGTTGTGTTTAGTTATAAAATTCTAAATTCAGAGCTCCGAAATCCCAATTCCCTTATATTTATCTCTCATCTGTCTAAAAAAATCATTTTATTTCATTTACGTAGCATTCCAGGCCATAGTACTACCATTCCAATGACTATGTTCAAAGCTAGGACTTACAAGAACTCCAATTTTTAAAGGTAACATTTAATTCAATTATATGAATTAAGGATTACCCCAATTACCGCAAAGTCAAATAATGAACATAGTATATATTGATTTATTAACCAATCCCAGCTTTACCACATAATGAGTTTCACAGAATGAGGCATTCAATTAATTAATATTTCACTGCACAGCTGTGGAAGCCCGCAAGCATCACCCACCTCAATCCTCAGACATAATTTAACTAAAGTGGCAGCAAATTTCTACCACCTTGATGAAGTTGTCATATGCCAGGGACAAGAGTCATGTGATCCTGGAGAGGACTCTAAATTAGGTCAGAGAGCATATATCTGGTCTTTGGATATTCCTTTGTATTCCACTACCAGTAAACAATAGGCTCTATGTTATCCAAACAAATGTCTGTGGTCCTCAAGGACTACACTGCAACTTTTAACTCCTATGTTCCTCAGCACAGAGTAGAACCAGGTCACTTGTCTGAGTTAGAAGGCAACGTGTTTTAAACATTCTATATACAGTAAGGCACAGTTGTCCAGATAAATGAAGATGTGCCAAATATCCTGATTGTTTTCTTAATACTGGCACTTGTCATCTGTCAAAATGTAAAGAAAACTGTTTCAAGATCTGTCCTAACCTGAAGATTAATGAATTTGAAAGACTCCTCATGCATTGTCTAACGATGGGGTAGGGGTAGGCTTGTCTGTCCCTGACACAGGTGAGGTCTGATGCAGGTCCTAATGCAGGTCAGTCTCACACTCCTTCTTTTTAAAATCAACTGTGTGGAAATTTGGAAATTAAATGTCACTATTTTATTGATGGTTTTACCTTCCTTCATCTATACATTTGACGTCTTTTCCAGGCTTTCTTGCTATATGCCATTCAAACTCTTTTTTGCAGCTAATCGGGATTGTTTAACAATGCATCAGCTGAAAGTCAATAACCAGAGGTAATGCCAACAAAATATACATTGTAACAAAACCTGTTTCCTGTATTTATAGTGATAAAAGGAACATAATGGATTCTTTTGTCCCACACAGATGGAAAGGGTGCAACAGGTCAACTTAAATACTTTTTTTCTGCACTAGTAAATCTTCTGTGGGTATTTCTATTCTTTGTATTTAGCAATGTTGTTACAGAAAATATACGGGTCTTTTGCTGGTTAGATTGCTGGAAAACCAAAACATGATGAATGTGAACTAAATAAGAGTGCGCGTGAGAAGCAAAACATCCTGACCCCACCTACAAAGTCTCACCACTGCAACAATCTGGAGACTGACTCAACTACACCTAGTAACATGACCCAGGAACTGCCCCCTCCATGACACCACTCCTCACTACAGCGCACAGGGATATGACATCATATTACAGTGATCAGTGACTTAAAGGTGACTATCCCTTTTTAAAGCAGTCTATGGAGGGTTGTGCCAGCTCGGAATAGAGATTTCTCTTGTAACTGCCCTATAAAGCAGCAACACAACGCTTCCTGGTTTTGCGACACAGTGGATCTTGCAGCTCTAGGCCTGGATGGCATCACATACAATGGATACAAGGAAAGCTGCAGCAGTCTTACCTGTGAGGTATCTTTTATAGGGTAACTCAGAGGCATGATCATATTGCTGATAACATGACAATCCTTCATGCCCACATCTTACATCATTCATACTTAAGTTAGTCTTATGCCAACCGTACGCTGTGTACAAAATTAAAAATGTATTCTAGAACCCAAGAGCAATGGACAGTAATCATTATCAGGTCAGTACATCAGGCTGGAGAAATCCCAAGGTGCAGTCGTAATTACCTGGTCAGTTACCCATCTACAGGAAAAAATAAGTTATTGTCTCCATTTAAATGAAGAGTAGTTCATTTTCAGATTTTAACAGATATAGCAGCATAGGACCTTAATACAGTATACCATATAAAACCTATTTTAGGCACATATGTAAGTTATTCTATCGACTTCATTAACTCTTTGTGTGTAGAAGGTGCGTAACACCATTTAAATAGCAAAGAATGCTTGCAGCTAAAGTGTCACCTCTTTTGTTTAGAAGTTTAATAATAATTGGTATACCTCATTCCAATAAACTCGTTTGTAAATGTATGACTTTCCTTTCTTATGAGAAGCCTGTTTTTATGAAGTGCCTAATATAATATCCAGCGCTCATTCATGAATCACACGTGGCTCGTGTAGCTCGAAACAGTCTTTGATATGAAGCTGGGGGGAACTGCAAGATCAAAACTTCAATTTGAAATCACACGCGTTCGGTATCATGTGACAGTTATTAAAAAAAATCATAAAAACATGCTTTTGAAGTACACGTTTTATAATGCCACAATAAGAGACCATTTAGCGAATCAAGGTTATAAAGTTATATACCTGCAGTATATGTTCACACACACACATTTGGTGGATATGTCCTACTGGCATCTAGAAAAATTTTGTTTTTTTCTGAAAGGGTGGCCAACAGAGAAAATTGGTCTCAACAGATTTTAATTTAAAAAAATCCTACCGGTTCTACTGCATTAAATAACGCATTTAAAGACAGAATCATCACTATATGTGTTCTTGCCACTCTCATCCACTCTTTATGAACCTTCTCACCTGGTCTCTGATTACTATTATAAATTAACTATGGGACCATGGGATGACTAACTTAATTATTCCTGGATATTTAATTAATGTGGTTTTAAAAATAAAGTATGGTACCTTCAATGCACTCGAACAATACAGCATGATTTGGTATTGCAAGTCCCATTCCATATTTATATTTATTATCTGTAGGCGGAGCGTGATTTTTTTCAGAGTGTCACATTGAATTCTTGTCTGTATCCAATGACCTAGTTGATGTGAAATAATGGGCTTTATTTAGGAAAACAAAAGACTGCGTTGGGTGCATTCTAATGTAAACCTCCACCCTTTCATTGTGGGAGAGGTTCCATGAAAGACTTATAATAAGCACCAACATTACTTTACAGCATGTGCTTTCCATGAAAGAGTTGTGCACCATACAATGTAGGTTTCATTGAGTTACTCAGTAAACAGTGCCTGGGGTCATGAGAATTGTCTGCATTTATTACCTGAACACACTAGCATCACAAAGCAGGCTGCAAATAAAACCTTATTTTCAACATCATTACTTTACGAAGAAATAACAGCCATCTCCCACCTCCTGGAGAAGCTGCATTGTCAAGCTACAGCCATCTCTCTGATGCAGAGGCTTCTCCCCAGAGATAGAGCCGGGAGCTCTGAGCATCTCACTATGGGCCGCTGTCGGCTTCCTCATTGGCTTCGGTCATAATACAGAGGATAAATCGGCCAATAAGAAGACAGCATCCGTAGAAATGGCAAGAGGAGGGGGTTCTGCAGTCTTTGTATCATTATGATGCTGCTTGTGTCAGAGGTATGAGTTGTTGCGATTTGCTAGTGAATCGACAAAATTGAAAATGAGGGTTTTGCCACATTTGTCCTTTTCAATAAAATAATCGTTAATGACAGTTTTGCAGTGATTGTCCTTAAATATGCACCTGCAACACATTCTGGTAGCAACATTGGGCAATAACAGTATTTCAAAACCAGAAATGACTTCATCTGGAAAATATTTTTGTTCTTCAATAATTTTAAATAATGTCTGACTTCGCCTACAAAAGCATTCAGTAGGAAAAAAACACAGGGATTTTGGGACAGTGGCCTGAAGAGTTAATATGTAGTTCATATGGCTTATGCGGGGCACTGGGACTTCATTGACAGAGCAATGCCTGATGCCACGTGGTCCAGAACACGCAGCATGCTCTTATAAAGTCAAAGTCATCCTCCCGATTATTTAAAAAATATGACTTGAAGACACGAGTCAAACTATGATCATCCCTTTATGATTTTTTTATTATCTATTATTTCTGACAATCGTCTTGAAACCCGTCAGATTCTGACAGCTGATCATTTTCATGTAATATGTATAATCTTATTTTACAGAAGGAGACATAGCAAGACACAATGACTATTTTGGAGTATCTATAGACTGGCAAGATTTTATTACATGTAACTCATAAAATGCTGACTTGGAAATTCTCTCTTTTGCTGCAAAATTGAAACCAATATTCCATGTTTTATCAGCCTGAATTCAACTATCTTCCGGAGCAACACTTCACAGCCGCATTAAGAGTTCAGAATTGATACTTAGGATCCCTTAAAAAACAGAGTCTCAAGTAGAGGGCTTACCGTATTTGCTCGATTATAAGACGACCCTGATTATAAGACGACCCCCCAAAATCTGAATATTAACTTAGGAAAAAAAGAAAAAGCCTGAATATAAGACGACCCTAAAGGAAAAAAGTTTTACCAGTAAATGTTAATTCATGTAAACTATTTTTTTTAATAAAAGCTATGATTGAGAAAAATATTTTTTTTGTTTTTATTTCTTGTATTTTCCAACCTGTCCCCCAGTTACGCACATCTGCCCCCAGGCTTGCCACTCCAATATGGCACTGTGGCCCATGATATGCCTTTTAACCCTCTATATGCCACTGTGCCCCATGGTATGCCTTTTGACCCCCTATGTGCCACTCTGCCTCCAGAAATGCCTTATACCCCTATATGCCACTCTGCCTCCAGAAATGCCTTATACCCCTATATCCCATTCTGGCATTTAGGGGGTTAAAATGCATATTATGGGGCAGAGTGGCATATAGGTGTATAAGGCATTTCAGGAGGCAGAGTGCTCTATTAAATGCCCCCTTAACGCCACTCCAGAAATGCCCTATGCCCCCATTTAACACACACACACACACACACACACCCTATACCCCCATTTAACTAACACACACACACACACCCTATACCCCCATTTAACTAACACACACACACACACTCTCCCCTCCCCTCTCAGCCCTCTCTTACCGGTGCTTCCAGCCGGGGCAGCGGGTTGACGTCGCCTTCTGCTGCAGCCGGAAGGAGGTGGAGTTGGCAGCGGGGGTTTGTATCCGTCCGTCGCGTATACTTTCCCCGGCTGTCAGAGATCAGAGTTCCCCGCACCGGTGCGGGGAACTCTGATCTCTGACAGTCGGGGAAGGTTTGCGCGACGGACGCAGACAACCCCCGCTGCTAGCCACACCTCCTTCCGGCTGCAGCGGACGTTGTCTATGCGGATCGCGTAGACGTCAACCCGCTGCCCCGGCAATACAGCAGGAAGCACCGGTAAGTGTGTGTATGATGGGGGGGGGGGGTGAGACAGGAGGATCCAGGTCCCCTGCAGTGGTGCGGGGGATCTGGATCTTAGTCTCCTAATCAGACTCTATTTGAGGTCTGATTAGAAGACGACCCCGATTAGAAGACGAGGGGTATTTTTCAGAGCATTTGCTCTGAAAAAAACCTCGTCTTATAATCGAGCAAATACGGTAGTTCAAATCAGTGTATTGCCCTTTAATTTGAAGAATAAAATGCATCCCAACACCATATTAGTTTCCATATCACGTGCTTATAATTAACAGAGACATGTGGTTTGTCAAAAATCACTGTTTACTTTAAATTCATGTGTCTGGTAGCAAGTGGAAACCCGATCTTAGTCTCAGGGGGATTGCAAAGTATTCTCTGACTAACCCGTGCACAATGACTGAAAGAAGCCACTACTTCCTAGGGTCTGGATCTCTTCACTTAGCTTTTGTTAATAATCACTCTTTTTATGTCTTTATATTATGTGGAGGTTTAAATTGAAGTTGCCTGTCAAATATGATGGTAGATTAAATCATCAGACAAAAGCTAGAGAAGAATGTAATTCATAAGTTCCCATGAGGCCATGTAGCCTCAGAATGAGAGTTTGTATGAAAAGACAAACTGTGCAAAAATGCAATAGAACCCATTGCAACTAATGATGCTCAGTTATACCAATTTTGGCACACTGCACCATAACTGCTCCTTATAAACAGCTTTAATTGGAACTTGTCCCAACTGATCATGGCTTTATGTCTTACATTAGAGATGTATTAAAGAGTCAATTCACTAACACAACATTGTGGCCCCAAGATACTACCCTAACAACTTAGGGGTCCAAGGAACATGAGCTTACTTAGAGCTGAATCCTTAATAATTAGGCCTCAGAACCCAAGCGAGATAAAGCTCCTTGCAACATCGCAAAGCAATCAGCACAATTTGTAGAAATCGTTTAAAAAAAGCTCTAATTTCCTCCCTATAACTATCACACGTTGGAACCATTCTGCCCCATGTGGGGGTTTAGGAGGATCTGAAGATTCTGCTACATGTACAAGATATACATTGTTGGAATTCCAAATTAAATTTTGAAAGGAAATCCTATTCCAACTAATATGATTTGCTTATCAGATACACCTTAGTAAACAAATTGAATACAGAAAGAAGTCACTATCTGTATATCAGTCTGAGGTCAAAATGTAGCAAATGAGAGTGTAAGGGTAGTAGTACAGGGTTTGTTGGAGGTAATATCTACCCTGATACAAGGAAATAGACATTTGTCAAACAAGCAGTTATGAAGCAAAATAAATTAATAAATCACAGATCCATGTACCCCATGTAACTGCTTGTTTGACAAATGTCTATTGATGGTGTTTGCTAATGAACCGGTCAGATGGTAAACTGTTTGTGTTAAAATGTGTTATATTCATTCCCACTTGTTATGCCCTTCCTCAGAAGCATTAAAAGAGCAATTTGTGTATCTCACGCACCGTAGCTTAAGATGAGGGATCGGGAACTTAAAGGGTGTATTGTTATTGGCAAAAGGACATTCCAGGTCTGCTGAGTGAAAACCCGCTCGGCTGCATTCATTCATTCACATTAAGGCATTAGAGGCTATTCATATAACTAAATTACGAAGTAAGGGGACCACCAAAAATATCTCCTACCATGTCAACGGCAAGTTTATCCATGCTTTCTGTTTCCAACCTCTGTGTCTATGCCTCCATTATTAAAATTTAGCTGAGATCCATGGATAATATAACAAACTATAGCAGACCAGACCCATTCTAAGCTCTACTAACTTTAATAAACACATAAACAAAAAAAAGCAGTATACCATTATATCTAATTCAGAATAAAAATTAGGAACGCTATGAACAGAAAAGATGTAACAATAAAACCACTAGCATAAAAGTGGGCTGAATTCTAATATAATTCTACATAAATATTTTTCTGTATTGGAAAAACAGATATAAAAGTACTCACTGAGTGCTTTGGTATGCATTCTTCTACAGTGGGGGTGTCTGGGACAGTAAATTGTCCCTTTAATTCACCATTAAATAGAGAATAAAAAAATATTATTTTGTTGATTTGGGGTTTTATTCCTTACAACATGATTAGAGAACATCCACTCTTTGCAGAGATATACAAGCATTGGGTGATTTATGCAATAAACAGTTACATTGCAAAGATCCAAGATGGGCGTAAATAATGCACAGTATAGTGAGATTTATTCCCAAATTTAATTATGCAGAATGCAGGGCTTACTCACCAGCCTTACAAAATAAACTTGATAATGGATAGTTAAAGCAGTGAGAGGAAAGGGCTCAAGGGCTATAGGCAATGCCGTGAAATTGTATTGTCTTACTAGGAAAGTTATGTTGAGATCCAGATAGGTTCCTATCCCCATTTATTACAGTTTTGGTGGAGGGGTAGTAGTCCCTCATTGAGGAGTAGGACGAACAGAGACTCATAGTATTTATGTGTACGATCCAGTTTAAACTATTTGGAGAAACATCTCCCTTTGCTTAGCTACTAACTAGACCAACTTTGCATCAGAATCATTTTTATACTCAGAATTTTTTTTTTATTCAGTTTTCTTGCATTATTACATCAAACCAGAGACAGGTGTAGCAATGCTAAGGTGACTGAGCTGGCAGGTGTGTGCTAATACAAACTTAAACAGATGTAAGATACAACAAATATAGGTGATGACAAAATATTTCTCATATTTCGATGTCATGTAGGAGACATAATGTCTCGTGATTGTTTGTCTATAAGGATTATTGTACGTATTGTTTACCTAAAAAAAGCCTAGCCTTCTGTAGCCACGTAGCACTGTAACACAGACGGCTTCTTAGATTATAAGCTCATTGGCACAAGGACCTCCTTTCCTACTGTATTTATACCTATTGTACCCTGATCAAAATGTCTGTAGGATTACAGTACTTCTTTTATGTCTGCACTTAATATACATCCACTGTATTGTTAGCTTTATAATCATGGACTTTAGTCCAGAATAAGGTAACACGGAGTTTACTATGAGGGTGTGTATCCGTGTGGCTTATAGGCTCGACATATCCTATGCAGAACGGTCTGCGAAAGCACGCAACGTTTTTACTAAATATGGAAGGATGTATGTCAGGACCATGACAGATTTCTCAGAGCAAATCATAAACACAGGCAACGGAACAGCTATTTCACATGCACTCGTTTCTGTAACCCTGTCAGTGCTGGACAGACCTCAAATGAACTTTGGCTTTATACCACTTCACAGACATGCAGATCAAAACCTATATTTACTGTCTTCAATGTCATATAACAACATGATATCTGAAAGTCCTTATCACTGCAAACAAGCAATAGTAAATCTGAACTGCAAATATATGTATATGTGTGTGCACATATATATCTATATATATCTATATATATATATAGATATGCAAGAGTATGCAACAAAAATGTTACTTGTCATTGTATCTTCTACCTGAAATGGTTAAGGTGGTGTGGTTCTGCTCTGAGGACACAAAATCAACAAGGTGACAGGTCCTAATCATGGAGCAGTCATGTTTATTTTGGCTTGTTCCTCCCTTCACTTTGAGGTCAAATTAACTTACAGAGAAGGCTTGGGTGGCCCCTGCACATGCCATCCCACTTACATTTAATGTAGGAGTAAACTTATAGTGAACCTCAACAAACAATTAAGATAAGGGACATACTATTAGCAGCATCCGACATTTTTATTTTTCTTCCTTCCTTGAATCTCACTGATAAGGATTTACCCAGAGGTGTTTTTGTTGTTATGGCAGAGGGTCAGTGGGATCCAAGACTTGCGTTCAATGTCCTTTATCTATAGAACAGTCTATTTTCAGCTAATGTAATAAGCCTTCCAGTAGGATCCGTCTCCATCCACGGGCTACATAGCATCTCTGTCTATAAACACCAGTAAAAACGAGAATAAATTAAACTTGTTTAATTGTTCATTAGTTTTTGTTAAATGGGCCTCATTGCAAACGTACATGGCAACTGTCCTTGGATAAGAAGCAAAGGTCTTTATGGTATATTTTCATTATTGTAATTGCCAATTCAGTCGTTGTTCTAAATCATGAAATCTAGACTGCTTATTCTGTACTGAGCATATAATGGCTAGAATCAATCTTTATGTTTTCTATAAAACAATTCTGTTTTCACAATTGGGACATTTTTCAAGGCATTGTCCATGTGCTGCTGAAAAAATATTTGCACAGGCAGCTTCAAGAGTTATGTTGCTGAAACAGCCAAAATGTAGGAAATGTTGCAAACCATTCCTCTATTTTATTTAATATATGATTATGAGAAACATTTATTAACTGGCAATATTTTCTTCAAAGCTGAATATGGGGTGGTTAACAAGTACATAAGAAGAAAAACACACATAAAATTGAAGACCCTGTCTCTGACCTTATGGCAATTTCATACTAAGTGCCTAGCAAGAATGGTGCGCTATTTTTACAGATTACCTCTGTACACCAACAAACATTCCCATCAACTCTAAGTACCCAACAAAGTGGCACACTAATGGTATAGTATGGTATGGTCCAAAGTTGGGTTTGCTTTCTTGGTCCAGGGGAGCATTAATTATACAGTGATTGCATAAACATAGATTTTATGCAGCAAACTTCAATGACATTGCCATTTATTGCACACATGGTGGTCATCTACTCTTTAAAGTGTGATTTGTCCAAGCAAGTCATCCATAGAGAAATCTTAGTAAGGCTTCTGCATGGGTGTTTGTGCCCTTATATTCTTTTATGGTATCTGCTTTCATTCCCCCCCCCCCTGATTAACCACGCCTGGACTACTAGAGACAAAGCTTATTTGCCAAAATCTATAAAAAGGATAGGGAAACTCATTAGTCATGTCACATTCTGTTGCTTCACACTGAAATCAGCAGCATCTGTGACCTTGAGATATCTTTTGTATGTTTTTTTTTTTTTTCTTTTTTCAAAGCATGTACGTACTAAAGTAATATAATCGTTACGGCCTTACAACATCGGCAATATTTTAAAGTAATCAGCTAAAAAAAAATATTTTTGTTCCAAAAAGATCAATTCAGTGCTAGAAACTATATTAACTTAATCCATGCTTGCGGGTAAAAATATATAAACCTAATGTTGTGATGCTAGCACCTGTTGTTTGAAAGCCCTCGTATACTAGGAGTTTTGAAGTTAATTGCTTCAGTAACATGATCTGCTCAACTTGGAGAGGAGCAGCTTGTAGGGCAATATAATAACAGCACTATTAGCTAAAATGCCTTTAGGGATGCTATTGAATGCAAATTTTATAAAATCAAAAAGTTAGGATTAGCACTGCACATTTTGAATGTCCTTAAAGGTATAGACAACAACAAATGATCACAGGAACATGACCCAAACCATGCTTTCTTTTCCATATTCAAAGATTCCGTATAGAACTTTGAAAATATTGGGAATAAATTACAAAATAACCAAATTCTTATTTCATGGATTAAAAAAGAAAGATATGTTCTTTTTTTATAGCAGAACTTTGCTTTCCTAATGTGCATAGGCATGTCTTCTCCTTAATAGTATGCAATTTTGTAATTAGTGATAACTAAAAGCGGGTCTGCTAAGCACATTCCGCACAATATTCTAGAAAAGTACATCCAGCTATAACAGGCTGCAAATGTATATGCTTAAATATAACTTAATGCACACAATCACACATTGCCAACCTTTAAAGCAATTTTGTTTTGTATGAATGAAACATTCATTACGTTAAAACAACTTAGGTCCGCCATTTCTCCTTTCCATATGAAACGCCCTGCCCAGGTACAGGCACAGTAGTCTGCTGTCAGTCATGTCTGAGCCAGGCCATACGGACCTAATGCACTGGGAGAACACGAGTGTGCCCTGCTTTGATGTCCCTTAATTAAAAATGCGTCATAATTGCCCCTTTTTAAAGTACAACGGAGGTAATATACAAAGGACAATTCTGGTGTGGTAATAGCGGGGTAATTACCGTGCCAACCACATAAATGATACTACTGATTGCTCCCCTCTTCCCACCAGAGTTGCTTTATATACACAACCCCACAATGACCCCTTTATGAAGGAAAAGTCCCGGAGGAACATGCAGATGATTGAGTAATATTGCTTTGCTGGGATATGAACCCAGATATGATCGTTGCACAGAAAATCAGATTGTGAGAAAATCACGCATCCAAATGGGAGATGGTAACAGGGCTGGGTCTTAAGTCTTACCAAAAAAAATGTGTCTTTATTTTCCCTTCACAAACATAATTTATCAATTGAAAATGAAACTTAATCAGCATGCGACTTAATCTAGTCTCTCTTCCCAGAGTTCAGTTCTAGTTCAATTCACCAAACTCTTGCCAGGATATTTAAGCACGAGGCCTAAGGTCCAATAAAAGCTGTCTCTGCTTGATAAATCATGAAACATTCCTTCTATTATTTTCATGTCCGGTTCATTTATTGTGCCTTTCCAAAAACTGCACAAGTTTGGAGAAATATGTGAAAAATATGATATCCACAATTAAAACCAAAAACATGTTTATACAGTTTGAAAAAGCCAAATTATCGAGCCATGCAGGTGGTATCTGATTAGTAGTTGGACTCCGTTGCTTTTGTCCTTGTTCTCATTGTTAATTTATGAGAGGTGAAGACATTTATGATTTTGTGATAATGCTTAACAAAATACAGTAACATCCACTATAATAATTATTAAATAAGACACTCACAAATAATTACAGAAAAAGAGTGTCTACTGATAAATTCTTATAAGCAACATGGGTCAGTTAGCAAGTGTCCACCAAGAAGCCTTGGGGGAAGTCACAGAGGTTGTATTATAAAATATATGCACTCCAGCACAAGCTTTTCCAGAAGAGTATATATCTCTGTTTAGAAACATTAAAATACAAAACATGTTTATAGGGACCAATCTTTAAAATACTTGCCAAAGATTCTGAAGGCCAACCAAGGGTTGCCGATTGTTTAGACACCACTGGTGCAATCGAATGGATAGTGGTACCAGTAAGATTTTTTTAACTACTAAAACAGCTGCTCTATATGTCATAAGAACTTACAAAATCCATAGGACCATAACCAGTCCATGTTCTTATCCCACACCAGGTTTTTACACATGGGGAAAATATAGTGACCAAAGAGGACTCCGCTTAGACTGCAAGATGCAATTTAATTATCTTGTCATGGTTCTTCACTGGGTGGTAATAGCCCAGGATTGAGAACTTCTCAGCTATGGATATCATGTACTTTAAAATGACGGCAGCATAGCACTGGACGTATACAGTATTTACTAAGACATCTGGAGTAAGTTTAGTAAATATGGAGAGAAGCCAAGCACAATCCTCACCAGCTGCACAATAGACGGATGAGCAATGCAATCTCTTTCATTGTGTGAAGCAACCCTCTGGCATGTAAAGGTTTACACGTTCTGGACTTTTAAATAGCTTTTGCCTTAGAAAATCTCCCCTATTGTATTATCAACAGTGGTGATCACTGTGAGGTGTGGGGGGAAGGAATGTGTGGGAACTCTGACAAAGAAAGGTATTTGCATATCTATTTAAGCACATGAAGCCAAATTCCTCTGTTTCCTATCAGCAAAATACAAAAACTATTATTTAGTAAGTATATCATGTGATGTACCCACATTGCACAATCTTCTTTTCTTTAGCTTGGCACAAACACCCTCAAGGTTGAACATACTGTAAAACTGCGCTGATGTTATTCTTACAATAAAGGTATTAACTTATGAAGTCTCCTGTATTGTTTGCCTACATTCTCAGGACCAGTCCAGAATTACTGCCATAGCATACTTACCTTTGCCACCATATTCCATACGTACTACTCGTGTGTGCCTTCATGCTGCATGGAGGCATTAAAGAAGACAGCGCTACTTTTAGAAAAGGAAACCAGAGACTCCTCTATCGACCTAAAACCTGGTTCATTACCTTTAAAAACCAACTTAGAATGCCAGGTATTTTGTGAAATATGATCTGTGTCTTTGACTACACAAAAGATTATTTCCCATGATAAAAATATACCTGCAAACATTAGTGCACTCCTGTAACCTTAGGCAGACCCTACAGTCCACGTAAAGGCAAATGTATGCATGACTGCCGAGTGTCACCTTTAAACTAACTTTCGCATGCAAACACATGCAAAATCACTTGTCCCCCAAGCTATTTGCATTGCTGATTGGCCAAATGCATCTCCTGCGTGGCAGTGCATATGCGTTTCAGGAGGTTTAATGTGACCCCTGCACATATGTCCAGAAAGCGCACCCACTGATTTCAATGGAAGCGCTCATATGCTGTAGCACTGTACAATAGGATTAACGTAATTTAAAATGCATTTTTAACTGGGAGTGATGTGGTCTGTCGTTTTATATATCAGGATGCAGCTAAAGTTTCAAAGACGCACAGAAGACGGCGCTAAAAAATAATTAAATGGTATTACAGCTAAATTTAACAAAAACTTGGGCTGTTACTGGGCTTGGACAGATACCATTCTTATACTAACAAATGGAAACTTTTAAAACCAAAATATGTCATAGAACCTATACTACTTTCGAGGTCACTGCCCATATAGGCTTTGGGGGAAAAGGCTTTATTTATGGATATGTTTGGTACAAGGTACGATCAACACATTTTGGTAGCCAGTCTGCCTGGGTTGCTTCTACTTGACTTCTGGCTGTACAAACTCAAGGTTCCTCAACATTCCAGATAGCTTTATTTTTCTTAGTTTCTGTCCACCGCATATTAAGAGGATACTGTAAAGGTGACATCATCCTGATTACTCATATATAAGTAGTTTGCCAAAGGCATTTACCTGGCAGAGGGAGTGAGTGTCGTCAAAGTAAAAAGTAAATGGTCTGTCTTAGTAATTTTAATTGAAAATATGGTTATTTTGTTCTTACCCAAACAGGTGCCGGAGGGCCCAAGCAGCATGAAAGGAAAAAATGTGAACTATTTTTTGTAATCACTTCTTCCCTGCTTCCTAGGTGTTTTAGAAAAGAAGAATCCAGTAAAAAAAAATAAAAAAAAATTAATGCTTCACTCTTCATTATGACACCCTGCTTGATTGACAAATGTTTCCATTTGCTATTGACCCTTTGGAAGCTTTGATGTTGCATTGGCAGTCAGTACGATGCAGATCAGAGGTTTGGCAGTGAACAAGTTAAAGGAATTTCGCAGATCACCTCCAAAACAAAAGGAAAGGAGGGCAAACAGACACTATGCTGTGAATAACTAAGTTATCCTCTTTCAAATGACTGGTAATAAATATTTTACTTCGGTAACCTAATGAGAGCTTTTGAGTTCTTTGAAAATATAAAAGGGTGTAATTTATAGCTAAGGGCTACACATATTAAACATAGTGAAAGGAAGAATGAAAAAGAAACCTGTGAAAAGAAAACCAAAAGAAAGGAATAGAACCGAAGAAATGAGAACAATGATTAGAGATATGAACGACGATCATTTTTGGGGATTATAATTTTTTTGTACAGCTAAATGATATTGTTATTTCTATGATATTCATGTAATATCACAATATAAAAATAAATATGATTACATACATATTGATTTAGCCTGATTCTACTGATCCTAATCCAGATGTTAAAGCTGCTGGCCAGAAATATAACTATGACCTATCTGATCTTTTATTAGGGTTAGTGCTGAGTTCATCTCTAAATCCAAGGCGAACAGGGTGTGAACGAGACGCACTTTGGCCTGAAGTATTATACAATTTAATGAATAATGCTTTTTTTTGTTTATTTAAGGGCAATTAGACAGTTTGTGTATATTATACATACTGCCATTTCTTTCCTTTTATTCCATCATGTAACTAGCACCCCTATTGCTCTCCCTGTTGTTTTGTCCCATAAGAGGTGTGAAAGGCAGCACTTTCCATTGCTTTTATTTGTTTTATCCTGGCTATAACTGTTGGGTGCAAGTGATCACATGCACTGACCATGTAAACAGCACAGGCACATGGCAATTAAAGCCAAGAGGACCTTTAACACTAAGGGTGTCTAGGAGGACAAAATTGTTTTGAACCCTTTCCAGAGCCAAATGGGTTTGTTAGCTGTAAGTCCAGATGGTATGGTCCAGCAATGAAGCATTATATGAGAGGAACTGTCTACGTAACACACAAGACAACCATAACATCATATTGGTAATCATGATTAGCTCAATTTGCGTAGCAGTAAAACCTAACAAGACTGGTTAAACTTCTCTGATTTCTTGCACTAGTCTAAACACATGGGTAATCATCACTATAAACTACGCGTAAAAGTAGAATCTGTGCTCATATGTGTCCTAATGCAAATATTTAAAAACAACCCAAATGCTACAGTCCTCCCCTCTTTACTGTCACAAGAGAAAACACACATCTAGATGATAGGGATTATGTACTATCATGTTGCTGAGATCAGTCCTCCAAAGCTCTTATACATTCAAACTGCTACTAAGCAGAATTTTGTGCTGTTTTATTAGATCCTCACCGCACACACACAATAGCAGCCTTGGTGCACATAAGCCTTGCAGTGCTACTCTCTAGTGTTTTAATCACAATAGCACCTACAACCTTTCTATTTCAGACAAAAGGAATATGCATCAAAGTCATTAGGAGCTGAATACTGGCATTAAAACCAGTTTCGAAATCTATAAACAGAGACGCCAGGGGGTTCAGATATAATTAATAAAAAGCACAAAGCAGCCTCGTACGGTATGTGATGTAAGGACTCAAGGTACAACCCTCCACCCTAACTCAAGCCAGAAGGCAGATAGAATCCTAGGGCACGAATACTGCTCTGGGGTCGCAACAAGGATACTAGATATATGAACCACGAAGACCGTAGAACTATGTGAGTAGGATGAATATTATGTAAAAAGGATGAATCAACTTTACTTGGTGCGGGAGTAAATTATTTTTCCTCTTCTCTAGATAGCACTGTTGGTGAATAAGATCATTTTCATCATCGTTCTTGCTTGCTGACTGTGTGCCACACTTCATGTAACATGTCTGAGGCTACCAGCCATACTACATAAGACCAGTAACCATACTCTTACGATATAAAGGTGCCTGCAGGCTCTACACATATGTATATTCATCAGGGGCAACTGCAACTTCAGTGCTTGGCATATTTCAGTATAGAAAGGGATGTGGCGGGGATGTTATTCTACTATCTACAATCTCGAATCTGCAATTGTAAATGTAATTTTTTTTTTAAACAAAAAAAATAAATAATACATTTTAAACAAATTCCAAAGTGATTCTACTTCCAATGATTGTGCAAGACCTGAAAAGGGTAGATCGAGTTTATTTCCTTAGAGCAGAATGACCCCTTACATTGTAAAAAATGTTGTGTACTCAGAGTGTACTCATGAGTTGAATGCACATTTAAACAAAATTAATGATTGTTAGGGCAAACACATCTATGTTTTGCTTGGTAAACTCACGGAACTAAATAAATGTTTTATAGAGATGCCCTTTAGTCATAGACCAGAGGGAACATTCAAACTTTCCTTATTGAAAATCTCCATTTTTCCTTAACAAACATTTTGAAACTTTGTGAACTTAATGTTTGCAGGTTTACACGAACAAGACTACATATATATTCCATGTACCAAAATAAATGGTATGGATGGCCTTGAACTGTTTTATGATGCATGAAACTGAGGAACATGGTGAAAACCAACCAATGTTTAACGCATCACCTACAAACCATATGTGTACTTGGCATTACGCAGAAGGACCTGGTATCAACTGTGCCATATATACATACATAACAATTATGTGTAATGTTTTTATCTTCCTCCCTGGCAATCTCCCACCTGCTTATTCCAATATCCTTGTTTTGTATCCTTGCTGAGCTTATAAATAGACTCATAAATCCCATACATTCCTGGGGGAGTTGAAACGCATACACACAACAAAGAATATGGTTTTCTCTCACTTGACACTAATGTCTACTATCTAGATTTGGCATACATTCTAAAAGCCGCAAGATGCAACTGGGGTCCAAGATGGTGAAAGCAAACCAATCAGTAGGTACAGACCACTGGTTACTATAGTGACTGCTCCACTTTCAGCAGCAAATTACAGCACATTACTATATACAGGTATCTCTACCTGGTCTACTATTTACAGTTAACAGCCGATTTAAAAAAACAAAAACAACAGGCATTTCAGGCAGAAAGATCTAAAAGTAAATTGTATTATTTTCCTTGACGTATTTTAAACTCCTCCAAGAAAAGTTAAGCTGTCATTATGCTCATATGTTTAAACATTCACATGGCTGAAACCCAATTCCCAGCCCTATTAAATTCTGTGGAGTTTGTGAAGAAAGGATGGAATTCCTGGGTGTGGGCACAACGATGTTATTTTTACAGGCTTTATTACGCTGCTATGCTGAACGGTGGTCTTCCAGGGAGTCTGGAATGGCAACTCCTATAATGCTGAGGAAGTTTAGGTCAGCTAAGTATGAAGTGAAGGTGAAGTCTGAGGACAACTGTTAGAAAGGCCAGATTTTTTCGGTATGTCCACCTCTTGATGACAGTCGAGGAGAACATCTTGATATCTGCCTACCAACTATTTTTTGTGAACAATAAATTCAGTACATTTGAAGGGAAAGTACACAGGTGCAAACCTTCCCAACACTCTCTGAATCTCTGGACTAACACTTCAGCATAAAAATGTGACTTACGAGAACCCTCGCTGAAGGTGGCCAAGCAACCAAGCGTGAATTGGCAAAGTGTAAACTGGAGCCAGCATGCAGATCAACATACACACTGGGTGAATTCATACTACAAACAGGAATATTTTCCTGCATTAATAATTTCATTGTGTGTTTTGAGAAAACAAAGAGCTATAATTTGCCGGTATGTATAACGAAAACAAGCACATACAATTAGCTACTGTACAGAATTTGAAGCTGGTAATTTCCAGCTCAGAGCTCCACCCAAAGAAAAGAATATCCTGGACTGCTCTGTAATAGTTGTTTGAGTCTTTGAACAAAGCTATTTGAAATAAATCAAAGCTGTCTGTGAATGTTCTGCCTCTTTGCGCGATATGTTGATGCAGCTGGGAACAATAGAGGCATATCTTATTTTTGGAAAGAGATGAATGTGTGAGAAATAAGGGCTTGGACAATCTCAAAAGGAATGTCCTATATGCTAAATGGAAAAAGATACAAAACAGGGTGTGCACCAAAAATGTTCTTTGATCCCACAAGCAGAATCTCTTGCTTTCTTTTAAACAGTCACCCCAGCCATCATATGCACTTTAATGCATATGATAGCTGCGTGCCAGCTTTAAATTAACTTATTTCGCATGCAAATGCATATAGAGCTTCACCAAAATGTGCACTGCAGGAGATGCAATTGGCGGACGCTCGCCAACAGCTAGTTGAGACCCTCTGCACACCTGCGCTGAAAGTTCTCCCACTGATTTCAAAGGCATGGCCTTCCTGGCAATGATTCGCTACTCACCAAGTATTTTAACATGCGTTCTTAGTCCAGGAACACAAATCCTGTTTTGGTTGATTTTGTCTCATATTTCCTTACTGACTGGTAATTGTAATGGTTGGGCCTTTAAGAATTGTGCTTACTAAATCAATTATCTAATTTAACAAAATAAACCAATAAATTCATGTAAATGAATAAAAAAAAAATGTACAACTCTACAGGTTTGATAATACACACGTATCCATACATAAAGATTTCTCAAAGAATGTGAAGACTAGGATGTGCTAATGTTAACATTCACAAAAGCAATTGGCCACATTACTGATAATAATCGGAAATACAATGTATTGTGTGGTGCTGATCCACTTGTCACTGGTAACATCTTTATAGTTTGTCTTGTTAAGTAACAGCTTCATGGGAGGTGTTGACTCTTTAGAGTGTATGTTCCCAGCAGAAGGACACTCAATTCCTGGTGTGATGAAATTCAGTTGTGTTTTTGTACCCTTGTAATTAGGCTGCAAAACATGTTAGTACACAATGGATGGTGTTATATGAGTGAAAATGATCTGACAGCATCATTTTATAATCAGACCAGAGTTTTCTATCACAGATTCAGTGATTATGATATATTTTATATTATTATTATTATTGTTACTATTATTTTTCATTATTTCTAGAAAACTGGGAAGGACATGGTTGCAAAAATCCTAACATGGCATGTGACAGTACTGCACATCTTGCCTTGGAGGTGATAGCCCAGGCCTAGACATCACCCAAGTCAGCAAAAAGATTCATGTTAACAATGAGTCACTTTAACGGCCATCACCAGTGATGGCTGTATGATATGACATTTCAATGGGGTTGTGGGGTGGTGGTTGGGTTTTCATTCAGGGAACATTTCTTTTTCCTAATCCCCACAAAATGTTCCTTCCACATCAACAAACTTAGAATGGAGGAGCAGATGCAAATACGCGTTCCCTGGATTTCTGGGAATAATGAGCTCTTGGTGTTGTATGAGTAGTGCAGCTGGTGCAGCACTCATTTCCAGTGAACCACTGTACAGAGAATGCAGCCATCACTAACAAACCAATCTCCCCATTTTCTAGCACTAGCAGAGGACATACTGCTTTTATTGAAAAGCAGCAAATCAGCCATAATACCTATATCTCACCAAAGAGCTCGTACAAGTCATCCAAGGTCACTTTGAGATCGAGCATCTTAAAACAGCCCATGCTGCTCAAAAGCATCAGTGGTAAATGCACAAGCATTCTCTCTCCTAGGGACCAGTACTGTGTCCCTTGCCATATGCATATTCAATGGATGCCTTTAATAGATCTTCATTCTAACAGCAGCACTAAGCACTTATATGCAGTGACAGCACAGACACTGTATCGAGTCCTACTGGGCCTGCAATGAATAAATAAATCATGTCTTACAGCTCCTTCCACCACTGGCAGGTTTACGTGATTCACAATAACACAACAGCCTTCTTCTGCAATGAACCTGAATTTAATCCATATACAGATTCAGGTCTGTATTTTCCACCAATGTTCAAAAATCCTGGGATGTTGTATTATCAGAACTGTTTTTAATAAAAAAATTACCATAATCGCTATGATTTCTGATTGGCTATTCTGAGCCTATCATCATGTAAGCCATACCCTCTTCCTTTCTGTTGCTTAGGAGCATGAATGATCGTTTAGCGTTGCCACCTTAGAGTTGCTGAGATTTCAGTACCCAGCATCTGCCCATTGAACGCACACAATCAGAAGCCTTCGGGAAAGCTTCTTATATAAGTCACAGGCCACTGACACCATCTATAATGTCATAGAACAAAACAGGTTTGGTTGCATACATTGTATTAACATACAGGTTTCTTTACAACCCGCATGGAATAAACAAGGTGAAAACAATGGAGTTTGTGGTACAGTATCTATCGCTTGTGATATTGAAAGCCTATATGAATAGCTGAACAGCAGCTGGAAACTCCTAGGTTGCATAAAGAACCTCAATCAAAACACACGGTTCCCAGTTGACTGGGCTGTCGAATAGCACAGTCTGAGGCAAGAGAGCTATTTCCAACCGAGAAACACCCTACCCGAGAAGCACATGCTAATAAACACAACATCTGGTCCAGAAATATTGCTATCTGGTCCTTGAGCAAAAATGCAGGATGCAGATTTACTGGTAGGCAGCGGACACAGAATTCGGTGCGTTCTCAGCATGGAGAGATACTGCAGATGGATATTGCTGGACGAGGACAGCAGCAACGCGCTCCTGGCTAAAACTCACAGATCGTTTTCTCTGCGTGTGTAAATGCTGCAGACATATATGTGCCCCAGTTATATATATACTGCACACACACACTAGCAATGGTTCGTTAATGTAAATGCAACATTTGTGTTTCTAGGCAAGCATTCAGCGCTAAATATAGCATCATACGGAACGTGTTTCTGTAAATGCTTTCACCTTGTTTTGTCATCACAGAATAAAGCCAACTTTTCCAGAAAAAGACCCCCCTCGCCCCCCATTGCTCATCACTTCCAGCAGCTGTTGTCTTGCCTTTTGCTGCTGGAGTAGCAATGCAGATTTCTCCCTTCCCTGGCATTATCTCAGCTGATAGTGGAGCATTTGGACACTTATTAGCATAAGATAGGTAAGGTTATCTATACATGATATTAGCAGTTCAGTACTAATTAATTGCTATTGTTATCTAGCCGGAGGGGCCTGATTTATGTTTTGCTGCCCCACTGTCCAGCACAGGAGAGGACAGACAGACAGATGTTGTGTACAGATTAAATATGTGGTACTCACGCACTGTCTCCTGCTTTGGATCCAGGCTGCTCACAATCTGCTGGACACTGCCGATTTTCCCTTGTATGGCCCTCAGGCGCCGCGCCGTAACCTGTACATCCACTTCAATCTCATGGAATATGGAGCAGGCGTGCCGGGCCACATCTGACAGCTGTCGCAAAATTCGTGAAAGAGACACATTGCTGACGGCGCACAAATCCAGAGGCACCACATCTTTATCTTTCCCATCAATGGGCAACACTTCCCTGTCATCGGAAGGCACCTGGGCAGAGGATGCCACGGCTATTCCCAATTCATCCCTGGTACCCCGCGGGTGGTGCTGCCTCGGCTCCTCTCCCTGATCCCGGCAACAGCTCCCCTCTGCCAGGGTGACAGCATGCCTACACAGCCACTGGGGCTCCACAATCCGCTTGGCAAAGGGCATTGCAGATCCCCCCTTCACGTCAGCCTACTATAAAGCCTTGGCTATCCAATCCTCGGGAAACCACATAAAAATTCCAAGGAAAAAAAAAGGATAAAAAGCCCAAACACCTCCAAAAGGAAGAAAAAATCTTGCAATCCACAAACCACGAGCCCCTCCTGCCCAGGCTTATATACATATACATGTATATATAAATATATATATATATACACACATATATATATATATATATATTTATATATACACACACATTTATATAAATATATGTATATGTATATAGAAATATACACACACTGGTGTCGCTCTAATCTCTTGCAGTTCTAAATTGGCAGTAGTTGATTGTTAGATCCATGGTTTCCAGTCCATGTGCGATAATGTGCAGATGTGACTTTGGAAGTACTGCAGCCCTGCTTAAATGAATCCTTGCTTGCCTCTGATCATCCAGTTGCTTTTTGGGGATTTTTCCTCTCAGCCTCTGTGCTTTCACCATGTCACAGTGAGGCAGACTGAAAAACCTGGAGCCGGGAATTCACCGAGATGTTTCAACAGGGAGGAGGAATGAGAAGGGGATGGAGAGGGGGCGGGAGGGTGCAGAAAAGGCAAGGGGAGGAAACCAGGATATCTTTTTTTCCTCTTTAAGACAGTGCCTTTCTTAGCCACACGGAGTCAGTGAAGGACTCGGCTTAATGACTAGGCTTGCTTGCTTGCTGCAGGAAATCTCCTGTCAGCTTGCTGTGCGGCTCCATACATGCCTGAGCTGGGGATTTGAGCTTTGATTCCATTTGGAAATGAAAAACAAATACAGACCGTTTAGGAGCCTGGAACTGCATGGTACATTTAAACCCAGGCAGGTTGCTGTGTCTGCACCATGGGAGGAACGAGGTGTCCTGCATAACAAGCAAGCACTAGCATCTAGTACATCTCTCCACTTCAATGTTGTGCTGATACACAGGAGATAGCAAGTTGCCATTAATTATATATTACATGAATGTAGAATTATTTCTAAACAGACACAGCACAGTAGTAACGTTTTAGAGCTTTGTAAATACAGTAATTAAGATATTGCATGTACACTGTACATCTCAATAGTGTGCGACTGGAGTATATTTTAATACCAAGACATAGCGAATTCCAACCTTGACCAGTCATTATTATTATTATTATTAAGCCATAAGATTCCGCAGCGCTGTACAAAGGGTAGACAGGACATAACAATTAGTATATAAAAAAAACAAGATGATATACAGAAACAACAGGTGAGGACGGCTCTGCTCAAACGAGCTTACAAAGTCATTGAGTGAAGTAGTGTAGTATAAACATATTAATATGAATCAAATCCTTACTATTGTTGCTCAAAAGGCAACATAAGGTTTCACAGAGCTATGAAACAGCCTTCAGTCTAGTAGTCTGTAATGTTACAAGTGATACAAAAGTATGATAATATTGCGGCTCCAAGAATATTCATCTGAGGCGGACAGGCTGGACAGTCTCTCTTTGGGAACAACCGGCATGCTAGCCTCCCAGAAGGCGGAGGGGTCAAGCAGCGCACCCAGAAACACGGGACGTTCAAGGAAGCTGGGGCATTGGACTTTTTAAAGGAAACTGTTTATGTATAGAATGGAAACGTAGGGACAGACGTTTAAAGAGAGATGTAATATTATTGTCAAGATATCAATGAAAAATAAAGGCATGATAATAACGATAATGGAAAGGGGTCATTTCAACCAAGCAATTTATACAGTAGTGGAATTTTCAACAATTTTGGTATTTTGATTAAAATTACGTTTTCTAAAATATTGCGCTATTTTCTTTTCAAAAACATTTTTTTTGGATAATATGTTTTAAGCAGCTGTATACCAGCCATTTTTTTGTATTCTAGCTCAGTTATCTGATCCAAATCTACTAGACAAACACCCGGACTCTATGCTAAATAACAGAATGGCTCGATCTTAAGCGTCAAGTTAGACCCTCTATATGCACTAAATATGCAATAAAGAATCAGCTCAATGTGGTGTTTGAGCAGGGAAAGTCACCCAACATATCACATCATTCAAAACAAGGTATTTTACAGGTATTTTACAACACAATGAGATAAAACCAGGTTATTCCAATGTTAACCTACATTACTGTATACAGCACTGTATTTTATGTTCAAGGAGAAAAATATTTTTTCCATGAGACTTCCCCTGTACACTTACAAAAATATTCTAATACTTTGCATTCTGATTCCTCAGCATGTCCAGTCTTTGAATAATAATACGGTTTCACTTGAACGCCTTGACTGACACACAGCATATTACTGGTTTGTATACACGCTTTGTAAGCATGTTCTCTACTTACTGTAAAAATGTATACTATTTGGTTACACATCGCTTGGTCCACTGCGGTCCCACGTGCGCACGCAGCAGGAGATCTCTTGAAAGCCAAGTATTCGGGGTCAGGTAAAGAGGCAAATGCATATGGGGGGTAGCGAAGGATCCCTTCGTGCATCTGCAAGAGCGACAACTCAATAAAACATTCAGCTATCATATACATTGAGGTGCATGTGATGGCTGGAGAATGGTTAAGGCTGGGGGCTGGAGTTTAACGTTGACAAACGTTCCCAAAAGGAAAAATATAGCATAGTGGGGCCTGTGTTATCAGCTACAACAGAAAAGGGGGACATGGGAGTAACTGTTTTTGAGGCCTTAAAGTTAAGCAACGGAAAGAGCAAGCAAGATGCTATAAAAGATGCCGCAATGGGACTTTAAATCCCGGGCAGCCTCAAACGCTTTTTTTTTTTTTGACGCGGAGGAGAGAGAGGGGCGTCTAGCAACCGCTCGGCCCCCCTCAGTCTCCTCCACGAGGCCTCTACCTCCGTCGCCGTGCCGGTGTTTCATAGTGACTGCCGGTATATGACATCATATCCGGTGCCCAGCAGTGAAGCAGCGCGCCGCGGCAGAGTAGGAAGACGGAAGCCTCGTTCTCCGGCCGCAGGACTTAAAGGTGAGTGAAATACAAAGGGAGAGAGGGTAGATAGTGAGTAGGGAGAGAGGGGTTAAAAAGTCATAAGGGAGGCAGAAGGGGTAGAAAGTGATAAGGGAGGGAGTGGGGGTAGAAAGATGAGTTGTCTGAATGAGGGAGAGCATGAGTTAATATGTAGATGAGTTGTCTGAATGAGGGAGAGCATGAGTTAATATGTGGATGAATTGTCTGAATGAGGGAGACCATGAGTTAATATGTGGATGAATTGTCTGAATGAGGGAGAGCATGAGTTAATGTGTGGATGAATTGTCTGAATGAGGGAGAGCATGAATTAATACATGGATGAATTGTCTGAATGAGGGAGAGCATGAGTTAATGTGTGGATGAATTGTCTGAATGAGGGAGAGCATGAGTTAATGTGTTTGGGTGTATCATAGATTGTGGAAGGGCAAAGATGGCACTAGCAGGATGTTTGAGCCTTGGGGACCAAGATGGCACAGGCAGGGTGTATATGGGACAAAGATGGCACAGGCCAGGCTGTTTGGGGATAAAGTTGACTTGTGCTGGGCTATTTGGAGACAAAGATGGCAAATCTTATGTGGGTTATCTGGGTGCTGGTCAGGTTCTATGTGGGCAGTGTGGACGCCAGGGCTGACTTTGGGGTGTGCAACCTGTGATCTATGCCTGTAATTTAGGGGGTTTTAAATATACCTTTAATGCAGAGTTTTTATGTGAATTCCAATTGATCTGTGCCTGCAAAGCTGGATTTGTGTGTTATTCTGTAGATCCATATCTCCTTTGCTATGTTTCATATATTATTATTGTATACCTGCAAATACAGGATTTGTATGTCTGATTCTGTTTATTTGATATATACCTTCAGTGCTGAGATCACAAGTGAATTTCAATTGATCTATACATGCAAAGCTGGGTTTGTGTGTTAATGTGTTGATCTATACCTGCTATCGGCAGCAGGGTCTAATATTTATATATATATATATATATCGGCAGCAGGGACTAATATTAATATATATATATATATATATATATCGGCAACTGGGGCTAATATTAATGTATATGGGCAGCAGGGGCTAATATATATATATATATATATATATATATATATATATATATATATATATCAGCAGCAGGATCTATTATTTATATATATCGGCAGCAGGGTCCAATATTAGGCCCTGAAATCATGTAGTAGAAAAGTTAAGGTATTGTGATGTTTACTCTGTAATATTTATTTCAAGGATTACTAAATTGTGGCTTCAGACTTCCCATGTTAAATGATCAAGTATTGTATTGTCCAATAACAAAAGTATCATTCCATAGCACATTATATATGTTTTTTCAGTGGTATGATTTAATGGTGGAAATTACCGTATTTGCTCGATTATAAGACGACCCCCCCAAATCTGAATATTAATTTAGGAAAAAAAGAAAAAGCCTGAATATAAGACGACCCTACAGGAAAAAAGTTTTACCAGTAAATGTATTTTTTTTAAATAAAAGCTATGATTGAGAAAAATATTTTGGTTTTATTTCCTTCTATTTTCCAACCTGCCCCCCCAGTTATGCACATCTGCCCCAGAAATGCCTTATACCCCCTATATGCCACTGTGCCCCATGATATGCCTTTTAACCCTCTAAATGCCACTGTGCCCCATGATATGCCTTTTAACCCTATATGCCACTGTGCCCCATGATATGCCTTTTGACCCCCTATGTGCCACTCTGCCTCCAGAAATGCCTTATACCCCTATATGCCACTCTGGCATTTAGAGGGTTAAAAGGCATATTATGGGGAAGAGTGGCATATAGGGAGGTTTAAGGCATTCAGGAAGCAGAGTGGCGTATAGAGGGTTAAAAAGGCATTTCTGGAGGCAGAGTGGAATTAAGGGGGTTAAAAGGCATTTCACAGAGCACTCTGCCTCCAGAAATGCCTTATGCCCCCCATTTAACACTCCCCCGCCCCCCTCCAAACTTACCGGTGCTTCAGACTTCCCTGTCATGTAGCCGGGGCGGCGTGTAGATCCCACGCACTTACGCTGCAGCCGGAAGGAGGCGTGGCTAGCAGCGGGGGTTGTCTGCGTCCATCGCCCGTGCCGCACCGGTGCGGGGAACTCTGACAGCCGGGGAAGGTCTGCGCGATGGACGCAGACAACCACCGCTGCTAGCCACACCTCCTTCCTGCTGCAGCGGAAGTTGTCTACGCGATTCTACACGCTGCCCCAGCTACACACCCGGGACTCAGAAGTACCGGTAAATGGGGAGGGCGGGGGGAGACAGGAGGATCCAGGTCCCCTGCAGCTGTGGGGGATCTGGATCTTAGTCGTCTCATAGTCAGACCTGTTTGAGGTCTGATTATAAGACGACCCCGATTATAAGACGAGGGGTATTTTTCAGAGCATTTCGTCTTATAATCGAGCAAATACGGTATTAATGCCCCCCCAGTTTGACTGTGGTATCTTGTGTGCCCCCCTATATATTGTTTCTAGAGTCGCCACTGATCTAGAGTATTACACAGTGTTCTAGAGACTCCATCTCGAGGGGGGGGAAAGTTGAGCATATGAACTACATTAGAAATGTGGAGCAATCTGATGCAAGGTGGTAAAACTGGCCAATCCCTAAACAACTGGCCAAACAACCTACAATGCTAAATGCTCCACTTTTGCAACTTTGTGCCAATACGTTATAATGCTAAACTAGGGTTTAAAATACCAGTTAAACAATTTATTAAAATACCACATTTCATGTTCTAACACAGTATATTCATAGAAGGTCTAGTCCAGGGGCATCCAACCTGGGGCCCTCCAGCTGCTGCAGAACTACATCTCCCATCCTCCTCAGCCAGCCCCTTAGCTGAAAGAGCATTATGGGAGATGTAGCCCTGTAGAAGTTGGAGGGCCGCAGGTTGGACGTCCCTGGTCTAGTCTCTGCATTCAAACTTTGGTATGAGTATGTGCAGCTTTAGTGTCACCTTCTAACCATATACACTATAAGACTTACTAAGCTCCGATGAGTTGAAAATATTTATCCCCATTTAAATCACCAATGTTTTTCTACACTCCAGATGCCAATCAGCACAAAGACTGCAGAGCCCCCAAAATGCTAAGAAGAAAAATATTTAGCATATGGGGCATGAACAAAAAATTGAGACTAAGCAGAGAGCGGTAAGAGATTCATCGAAGCGGATGGTGCTTCAGTGGGAGCGGGCATGGATATCCTTAAGCCCCACTCCTTCTGTCTACCATAGCACCCCTGAGATCTGGTTAGCTAAGTGGTAAAACCAGGTCTGCACCAAGCCTCACCTTTAAAAGCCAGATGTCACCATCACATTTTTAAGTATAACAAAATTAATTAAAAACATATATATTGTGTTTAAAATTCCAGACAGCCTCACCAAAGAAAAATGGATAGGAAAGTTCTGAGTACTTTAATTTGCATGCTTTAAAAGGGTAAAATAAAATGATGGAAAATAAAACCTTATCGAGAAGCTGCGTTCCCAAAGCTGAAGCTCCCCGCCTCTGACGAAACTGACCACGGTTTGAAGCATCCAATCAGTGGCAGCAATGCACGCTCATTGAAATCAAATGGGCAAATGTGTATGGGGGATTCTTTACACCATGTAAATTTAAAGGGATCTCTCTGCTATGATATACATTATAATTCATATACTGGCTGGAGCATTATTTTAGTAAAATAAAGAATAAACATAATGTTGGGATAAAATTGCCCCTCCCCTTGCTGACCCAAAAGTCTTTACAAAGGGCAAGTCTCACCTGGACAGGTGGGAATGTAGTGATGTAAAGCATTGTTACGCGATCTTTCAGTAAAAAGCAGAGGCTTAGGTAGTGAGTAAGAAATGAGAGAGAGGGTATAAGTGTTTGAGTGTTAACATGAATGCGTATGTGTGTGCGCATGAATATATGTGTTAATAATTGGTTTTTAATTATGCTTTCCAATCACTGGTATAATTGTCAAAAAAAGTTTATTCTACTCAGGGAGATGTTATTTTTGAGGTATGTGACTATATTTGAAATATATGTCCACTACACTGGGTGCACATGAATAATATAAAACATATACAGTATTGTGTCAGTGTACCATATTATATATAGTATACCATATTAAAGTGTGACTTCTCAGAAAAAAAACTGCCCCCTCGTAATTTGCATGATTTTGTCATCTCTAATGTACCCCAAAATCACTCTCTACCTGAGATAGCTACAGATAGCCAACCTTCTTCAACTGGGTTCATACAGGTTTGCATCACTGCTCTACCTTCTATCACCATTCACAGTCACACAGCATGATCATCTACCCGGCTTCCTGTCACTACACGTGCTTCCTTCAGTCCACAATCTGCCTTCCACACCCAACATGGCTGCCCCTGACCTACTATAGGTTCTCATGTTACCTAGGAACCGTGCAAAATTATTAGATGCCATTGTAATAAACAATAGAGTGAGACATTAAAAGAAAGATTGCATATGTTGTAGAAGTGCATAATCATTTCCTACATTATAATGCTTATGGTTTACTTGTCCTGCTTGCACACCTAATCCATATCTCCAAATGGTTTATAGGGTCAGCTATTCACCCTTTTTTAGAACATATTCAAGTCAAGGGTGTCAGCATTTCTGGATATACAATACTGGGCAAGATATTGCTTCCATATTTTGTTTTTGGAATTCAGTTGCTTATGGCTTATAGTTGTATGTATTATGGTTATCTTTTTTCTTGCTTTCTGTGCTCACCATTTCTTCTCATAAATTTTATATATATATATAATTATTATCTTTTTATTATTATTTATTTAAATGTATTATTATTTATTTCTTCCACCGTTGGATTACCTCTTCTCCCAGACAGGGTGACATATCCTTGTTCTGGCTCCACGGACACACAACTAACTTTAAAGCAGTTCTTTATTTATTTATTGTTGTCCTAGAATAGAATTGTCAGGGACACAATAATAGAGTTCAACGAGCACAAAATGATACAATATACCTAATAGATGTGTGTTATAAATTAGTACACTGCTTGCATAAGAAAACAGACTTGGAGGAGTCAAGCGGCACATCTTCCAGTTCCCCTGTAGAATGTGTTCCTCCTTCTACTGTGCAGAAGCAGCAGCAGTGTACCTAGGCCACGGGTTCCCCTTCATGCACTGGCACCACTACTGCCACCATCAGAACCATTACGAATACAATTATAGAAAACATGGAGAAACATGAAGGCATTGGCGACAACAGCAAACCTACAACAGCCGCAACCAGCAGCAGCAGCTGCTAGAGGAAAGAGTGCGGTGAGGCCTCAGCCTTCTCAAGAAGTGTGACTGATTCCCAGAGACAGGTGGGGCACACGCATCTACTGTCCCAGCCTACCATTGAAGCAGGGGCGTACCTAGAGTATTTGGCACCTGGGGCGGATCCTATATGTGGCACCCCCCCCCCACAGACACACTTTAAAACTGCATAGCTTCTACCGTTATATACCGGCGCAGACACTGAAGGTGGTACAGCATTACTGTTATCATTATATACTGAGGCAGACATTGACGGTGGTACAGCATAACACTTATCACTATATACTGAGGCAGAAATTGACGGTGGTACAGCATAACACCTATCACTATATACTGAGGCAGACATTGACGGTTCTACAGCATAACACCTATCACTATATACTGAGGCACACATTGACGGTGGTACAGCGTAATCCCTATCACTATACAATGAGACAGACATTGACAATAGTGCAGCATAACTCCTATCACTATATACTAAGTCAAACATTGATGTGGTGTAGGCCTACCACTTCATTGTCTGGCTTAGGGATGCACCGAAATGAATTCCGGACTGAAACCGAAAATGCTGCATTTACCTGGCCGAAACTGAATATGACCCCCCCACACCATAAAAAAAATCTAACACTTTTATTTAAAGTAAGTAACACACCAAAATAGGACAAAACTATTAAATAACAATATATATATATATAGATATATATATATATGATTGTTAACAGCAATCACATTCCTATCATGCCCGGGCATACCCAGATTCCAGGATGTACTCGCAGACTTGGCATGATAGAAGAATGATTGCCCTATCTACCCCTTCTCACTCCCTTCTCCCTATCTACCCCCTATCCCCCGTCTCACTCCCTTCTCCCTATCTACCCCCTCCTAACTATCTACTCTCTCCCTCTTTGAAGTTCACTTACCTTTCAGGAGTCCTGCCGTGGGGGTGCAAGGCCTCTGTCTCCCAGCTCTGCCACTGTATGGAACAGTATAGAGTGATGGGAATTATGATGTACTTTAGAGCATAATTATATAATGAAAAATACATTGGAAATGGTACAGCATAACACCCATCACTCTCACACACTTACCAATCCACACATATACCAGTCCACACATATACCAGTCCACACATATACCAATCCACACATACACCAATCCATACATACACCAATCCACACATACACCAATCCACAAATATATTCTAATCCACACATACCAATCCACATTTACCAATCCACATTTACCAATCCACACACATACCAATCCACACACATACCAATCCACACATATACCAATCCACACATTGTCAGGGTCCATCCAGACTGCGGAGCTGCATATCTCTGTTTTTCCCTGCCTTGCCTCAGTTCCCATGTTTTGCTGTGGTCCACTCCTGGATTTCCGTATGCTCTGTCCTGAACCTGTGATTCCTTGAGTCCAGTCTGCTCTTAGCTTCAGCTCTGTTTCCTTTATAAGGTACGCCCCACCCGTTTGTTCTGTTTGTCTCAGTCTGCAGTCTAAAGGTATGTCCTTCTCGGTTCTGTGTTTGAATTCAATGTTTAGTTTATCAGTACTTTCGTATGCAGGGCTTAGCGTTAGGACCCACCGTCATTGGAGTACTTTGGTGTGGTGGGCTAAGCATACTATGGCCATAAGATGTGACAGAATCTCCAATTGTTTTCTTATAGTCCTAGGCTAGTTCCTGTATTCATGTTTGTCTGTCTCTTATGTACCTTTGCCCTTCTTCCCTGAATCATCTGAGGATTTCGGTTCCTCTCTCCTCTCCCTTTGTCCTAGTCAATATGGCCTATCCTTGCTTAAAGGAGAAGCGTCCGAGGATTCCGGCTCCTCACTCCTTCCCCTGTGTTCCTTGCCTTGTTCCCTGTCCTTTGTTGTGCCTGTATCATGTATATCCTGTCTAGTAATGTTTATTCCTTGTCTGGTTCACTGTAGTGCCCTGTAACATGTATGCCTTGTCTGGTTATGTTTCGTGCCTGGTCTCCCTGTCCCTTGCTTGTTATGTTTCTGCTATACCCTTTGCTTAGCTTCCATGCTCCCAGCCTGCAGCATCCTGCATGTGATTCTAGTGATAGGCTTCATGCCTGCTCCAGGGTGCCTGCAGGATATCACCTCACTTCATTCTGGACTTCATCCGCTGCCATATCAGGGCGCTGGTGCACAGTGCACAACACCTGGGTGAGTGTGGTCACCCTGCAACCAGGCCCTGTCCAAACTCCACTACTGCACTGTGACTCCTGCATACAATCTTCGGGCGCGCTGGGTCCTTTCAGTCATCTGTTTGGACCCAGTCCGTGACACACACATATACCAATCCACACACATACCAATCCACACATACACTAATCCACTCTCACTGTCACTCTCACTGAATGCTTTCCTACCTTTCCTCTTTTCTCCTTACAGCTCCTTTTCCTCCTCTTCGCTTCTCTTCTTCAGTTCTTCTGTCTTCTTCCGGTTCAGAGGGCACGGACGGCGGTGGGCGCGGCTTCAGTGTTGTGCGCCGGGATCTGACAACAAACCCCGGCGCACAGCAGCTGTTGCCGCGCGGATCGCAAGGGAGCGGTATCGGAGGTCTTTAACAGACCTCCGGCTCCCTTGAGTGATTTGAGGGAGATCCTTGAACCGGCTTAAAATCACTCAAGGGAGCCAGGGGTCTGTTAAAAACCTCAGATACCGCTCCCTTGCGAGCCTGCTCCTCCAGCGGCGGACATTACTCTCCGTCTCTGGAGGGGTGCCAGGTGCCGGCAAGTTGGCACCCCCCTGATGAGCGGCACCCGGTGTGGACTGCCCCCCCCTGCCCCCCGCTAGGTACGCTACTGCATTGAAGACCTTGGGGCTCTTCATTTAAGGGGCATGTGAAAGCAGCAGTCAAATAAGGTGACACGACTGCCTAGTGCTTCCTTCTCCATGATTGAGAGGGAGTCATTCAGGCAGCTGTTAGATGCTCTCACTCCCTACTGCCACCTCCCCTGTCACACCACCTGTCGCACCACCTTAGCAGCTAAGGAGCAGCACACATCAGCTGACATTTTTGCAACCTACTCTGTAGGTTTGTGTTATGCAGCACATATATTACACCTGTCGGTAGGTTCAGCTATTCCAACTGACGGGCAGTGTAGGCTTTTAAAACTGATTGAAAGGTGCCATAAGATTGACAGGCAGTGTGAAGGCAAGCAAGTAGCTGAGGGAGGAGCAGTTGAGGTTGCAAAGCTGAGCAATAGGTTGATAGGGGAGCTTAAAGGTCAAATGTGCTCCAGAGTAAATGCTGGCCAACCACTGTGACCCTAGGGTTAAGGGCAAGTTGGCGGAGAGATATAGGAGTTGCAGCAGTCACAGTAGTGCCAGCCACATGTTCCATTCCCAATCCCTTGCACACATGCAAAGCAGCTGCATTAAACCTACCAGAGCATCACCTATATGGGCAGCGGACCTTGATACTTTGGTTGATACTAGTACTACCCAAGCTCCCCAAAGTCAGCGTAGCGCCTCTGAAATGGCAAAAGTCTATCTTGAGGAACTCCCAGTACGTCCTGGTACAGACCCTCGACATTATTGGGACCAGAAAGATGTTGTCTGGCCAGGCTTCTCTTTAGTGGCTAAGCAGTTGCTCAAATGCTCACTCAGTAGTATTCAAAGCAAGATGGCTTTCTCTACGACAGGCCTCATACTCAACCCCTAGAGAAAACACCATCCCCTTTATGTGGTTGAGCAGATGGCTTTCTTGAAAATTAGCGATCCCAGCACTCAATGTTAAAAGTGAGTGAGGCTCTAGTGCTGCTGCTCTGTCTTCTTTCTTACTCTGATGGATCTTTTTTTTAAATGTCTATAATATTGTGAAAATTCAGTCCTGCTCCAAGTGGTTGCATGTGTCTATCAACTGCCAGTGTCTGCATGCCCTGGCCCGATGCCCAACTACTACTGCCTGTCCTCTTTGACCATCCTTACTCTGGAAGAACCTTTTTTACATTTCTAGAATATTGGGGAAATTCAGTCCTGCTCCATGGGGCTGTATTTGCCAATGTCTGCCTGCCCAGGCCCAGTGCTCTTCCACTAATACTGCTGCCGCTGCACCTCTATGACCGTCCTTACTCTGGGAGAACATTTTTTTTTTTATTTCTTTAATGAAAATAGTACAGGAAAAACATGCTTGATAGGCATTATAATTTCTTGCAATCTGAACATCTAAAAACATGCTTGACTGGCGTTATAGTTTCTTGCAATCTGAACATCTAATAGTAAATGATCACGCTAACATCTAGAAATATTTAAGAAAACAGTGATCTCCAAAAGGATGTTATTTAAAATACATGTTATGTGCTGTCGAATGCAATAGATATAATTGTGCCACTGTGTACCAAAATTTAGCCAAAAAAGATAAATACAATATCGTAAGCTTGTTTGAGCAGGACCCTCCTCACCTGTTGTCTCTGTAAGTCAAATTGTTACGTTACATACTACTTGTTTTGTCCTGTCCACCCATTGGACAGCGCTATGGAATTTGATGGCGCTATATAAAACAATAAATTATATATATATATATATAAATAAAAGTAATAGCACATTTAATGCAAAAAAAAACATTAGTGCATGCATTTTGTCAGAAAAGAGCAAAGACCACCAATGCTTTGTATATGTGATTAAAAAAAAAACATGGTTACTTCCCTTCTACCCAGGAGGTATATGGGACATGCAGTGATGTCCACTCATCCATCTCAGTAACAAGCATTCAGACAGATAGAAGATGAAGCTGTCTGCCTTGTCTGGTGATTTTAATGGGAGCAACTATAAAGCATACAAAAAGTTTAAAAGGTCTTTCAGAGTGTATCTTTTTTGCTACATGGCATTCCAGAAAAACAAAAAAAAAATTAAACATAAATGTCAATGTCATCCTTCTATCAATGAAAATATTAAAGATAATGTTCCGCTTTGAAAAATCATTAAAGAATTTTGCTTGATAAAAGACTATTTCTGGGAAGTGTTTTGGGCATTCAACAATACTTTGATAGTGTCGTAATGCTTGAATGATTGATTTAATTATAAAACTGTAATATTTAGCTTAGACAGAACACTACTTTTAAGGAACTAAATATGTAATTCCATAGAAGTCTTACCTTATGTATGCAAAGCATGTGTTATAGCTGTATAGTGATAACTATGCACAAACATATGAAGAACATACAGTATATTAAAAAAAGAATTAGTTTTTTTGTGGGTATAGCGTACACTGCGTGCAGCGTGAGCTGCAGAGCACAACCCCCTTCCATGGTCCTGTTTTCGCACAATTCTTGGCCGCTTAAAGCAACCAATCAGTGTTGGGAAAGTGCCATTAAAATCAATGGGAGAACTTTCTGTGCATGCACAGCAGGAGGGGTTACAGCTGGAACTGGCTGCAACTGATTGTACAACATGAATTTAAGGGGTAGTAGAAGTATTATTAGACATTCATCTACAGACACCAGACAAGCCAGAAGGTTTGTTTTTCCCTCAGAAATCTCATGGTGCTTCGACAACCCCAAGGGATTCTGGGTAGGCACATGCAAATAAGGTGATAATTGTTTACCTTATTTGCATGCGCCTACCCAGAATCCCTTGGGGTTGTCAAAGCACCATGAGATTTCTGAGGGAAAAACAAGCCTTCTGGCTTGTCTGGTGTCTGTAGATGAGTGTCTAATAATACTTCTACTACCCCTTAAATTTAAGTGGAAGGGTTTCCATCACCTTTTACTCACCATAACTTATGTAATGGTACAACATGAATGCAACATAAAGAACGTCCATATGTGCAACTATATGGGTTTGAGCCAACTTGGTTACAGCTCTGTGCCTCTGGGCTTCACTCTGGCTAGTATAGATAGAATTATTATTTGTTGACTTGAATAGCACTCCATCCTTAGTACTGTAAACAGAACATAAACTGTAGCATACCACATAATAAATTGGGCTTACAGAAACAAAAGGTGAAGAGGACCCTGGTCAAACTCTAACATACATAGAATGGAGAATGGACAGGTACCAAACAAGAAAAATATTTGTTTACTTCTTTTAAATAATGGTAAATTGAAAGATGGGACTAACTATTAACCAACATTGGTTTGAATAGCAAATCTTTGTATACATTTTGGCAAATACAAGTGTCTTAATAAATGAATTATTTTCTTTTTTTTTTTTAAAAGCAGACTGTTAAAGGTCAAAGCCCTTTACCCCCAAGCCATGCTTTTCTTTTTATGAGGGCAGGGTTTAGTGTTTGAAATAAGAACTCATTGTTTATCCTTCACCATTTCCTCTTTATCCAATGCCTCAATCATGATCTTTTGAATTCCCCTGATTGCTTTCAACAGATAAACACATACGCTTTATTGAGTTGGCCTTTTGTCATGCAAAAGCTGATTCTGGCAAAGAGATAATCACTGACCCCATTAGTGGTTTCTTTATATAGTAGTTAAAAATGTGGCACAATATGCATTAGAATCAAAGTTGCATCACAGATTATATACAGTATTACCGTGGTTCAAAGTGCAGTCTGCTGCCACAGAAAGCCCAGGACGCATACCATAAACACTAATCTGTGTATTGATTAGTGTTCCACAGGCAAGGAAGATTCCATTACATTGTTTGAAAAGGCCCGTAGAATCCATTGTAGGAACTTATGTACATTATTTGGGTTGTGGCATATCTAGGGGGTGAGGGTGGAGTATTAGGGCTACCTGGATACCCTTTATTATTATATTGTGTGTGTGGCCCTTATAAACCTATAAAAAAAATACTCTACTTGGAGGATATTGCTAAACATAAATTGGGTTTCTTTGGCACCAAAAGGTTTTTTTGTTCAATTTTAGTCCTGACTTTTAATCTGTTATTCCTAATAAATACCTATAGATATAGTTTCAAAGTAAAGCCCTATTTGACTTGAAAACAAAATATATAATTTGTGTGGGTACACTCAGGGCCAGACTTGGTAACAAGGCAGCCCTGATACCTTAAGGCCAGAGGCCACACTCGCCTTTTTTATGCTCATGCATCCTGGGTGGGATGGTAGAGCATTGGGAGCTGTTGTCATGGGAGTCATGTGCCCGGTGTGCCAGATGGCCAGTCTTAGCCTGGTGGCTAGCCTCACCTTTTTGAACCAGACACAACTCCCTATAAAGAGCAATAGAGGGAGAGCTACAGGGCTAACTGAGGGAATTTCACAGTTATGAATATTGTTTTATTGAACAACTGCATACTTATAAGACAGAACTCCCTTTTGCTTAGGATTTCTTCTGCACAGTAGGTGCCACTGCTGAACAATTACCAAATGTATGTTCAGCGACATCCCTTGATTATAGTAATACCCCACATACATACTTTTTATGTTCTCCATAAACTTTATAGTGTACTATTGTTAATACTACTGGTTTGGGCCTAGTGAAAGGTTTTTCTTGTAATATAATTTTTTACTTGTGGTGCTAGGTTGGGGTAGGTTAATTGAATTTGTTTTGCACTGTTCTTCTTGGAAGTCTCTCTCATATTTTATGGATGTCAGTCATGTTGCAGTGACATCACCAAGCTTCCTATATCTTTTATTTATCTGGCACACGTGTTATAATGGCATACCAGTGTCTGCGTCAATTGCCGTTATACCTAGTCTGTCAACAGGATGCCAGCAACGCTGGCTTCAGCTGACAGAGGAGACTACGGGCAGACAGCCTGATCTCTTCTTCAGCAGTAGGGATATGTCCCTGCCAATGCAAAGAATGCTAGACGTATCGGTATGTCCTAAGGGACATCTTGCCTCAACGTTTATGGATGTACAGGTATGTTTATAGTGTTGCACACAAGTTCTGCAAGTTAAAAAGGAGGTATCGCTAACACAGGCTGTGAAAATAATAATTAGACATTACTAAGAGTAAGTATTAATAATGCACCTTTGATTCCATGTTATCTGATGGAAGCACAATCCAAGACCATATGCAGGAGACCAAAAATGTGATACTGACAAGTGGATTAGAGTTGTGGGTTTACCATTTATACCAAGGGCCTCAGAATATTTCAAATATATCTCTTAGTCCAGCTGTGTTTCTTGTTAGACAGACCTAGGATCCCATCCATTATAAATAAATAGCTACATCATTTTTGTGTGGTCTGTATGGATTAAATGCAGTAATTTGTTGTCCTAATCAGGAGATTTGGTCCATTGGACAGGGGACACCAGAAGATCTCAAATTTCTGTGTTAAATATTTCCTGCTATTCATTGGGCGGGTGACCTCAGGCAACGTGCTTTCATTCCTTAGGTCTCAGTTTACCCAGTAATAATTAGAAGAATGTTAACCTCATGTGACCTGACCTGACAGACTTGGTGTGCTGTTAATATATAGTCATATGGCATATAGGTACCCTAAAAAATTATTGAGGGCATTTGTGAACACAATAAGACTCGATCTTAGTTCATTAGTGCCCCCCGACCCTTTGCCCCCTTAGCCCTCACTTTAACACACTAACACACACCTTACACTAACACACACATACACACCCAATGTAACACACTCACCCACTTACACTAACACACATTTAAACGCACTCACACACTTTCCTCATACCATCCACATAGTCTTACCTTCTCTGGGGCCTTTCCTTCATAGCTTCATGATATAGTGTTACTTGACCCCTCACTCATGCGCTACTGTAACCCCTGGGCCAGCCATTTCTTGCTTAATTTGGTCATGAAAATATGTCCCATTTGTTTTGTATCATCCTTCACATGCAATTAGTTTGGCAATCCAATACATGTGGCAGCCTCTTACTTTAAATAGCACAGACAATACAAAGTGCTGTCAACATTTGGCTAGCAAGCAGGTGCTGATTAGTCTGTTATCAAACTATGTTAAAGCCATACTTTACACTACCTGCCTCCATCTACTGAAATCTATGTACTGGAAATATTGGAATAAAATTAATAAAAGATGTTTTTTGTAGGGTGACCACATTTTACACACTATGAAGCGCATGAGATCACACACACAGGTATATATACAGTATATATATATATATATATATATATATATATATATATATGTGTATACCTGTGTGTGTGATCTCATGCATTAGACATGCATTTTTAACTACATAATATGTACTTATCTCTTTGAAGTAAAGACTATGATTGAAATATTATTTCAAAATAACAGCTGAACTGGCAGTTTCTTTACTATTAGCCCCTGCTGCCGATATATATATATATATAAATATTAGACCCTGCTGCCAATATATAAATATTTGACCCTGCTGCCAATACATTTTATATTGAAAAAATGGACCCTACGCAAGCATTTCCTTGGACTCCGCTCCACGCTCCCTAGCATGCAATCACTCCCTCCGCTCCCGCACCACAAAAATAGGTATAGATCAAATAAACAACACATAAAACAGCACTTGCATGTATAAATCAACTCAATAAGACAAACAAACCTTATATTTGCAGGTATACATAAATAATGTATGGAAACATAGGATAGCAGGTATAGATCAACACATTAACACACAAACATAGCATTGCAGTATAGATCAACAGAACACACAAGCCCAGCATTGCAGGTATAGATTATTATTATTATCTTTTATTTATATAGCGCCAACAGTTTACGCAGCGCTTAATACAATACATAAATTCAAGGGATATGACAAGACAAGAATTGACAGACTAAGACAAACTGATACAGTTGGTGGTAGATGAACTGGAAATCACATGTAAACTCAGAACTGAGGGTATAGATCAATTAAACACATGGAAACAGCATTGCAGGTATTTATAAACTGAATAAGACCTACAAACCCAGTATTTGCAGGTATACATAAATAATGTATGGAAACATAGCATAGTAGATATGGATGAACAGAATAACACACAAACCCAGCTTTGCATGTATAGATCAATTGGAATTCACATAAAAACTCAGCATTAAAGGTATAGATAAAAAAAAAACTAAATTACAGGCATAGATCACAGGTTGCACACCCCAAAGGCAGCCCAGTCGTCCACACTGCCTACATAAAACCTGATCAGCACCCAGATAACACACATAGGACTTGCCATCTTTGTCCCCAAACAGCCCAGCATGAGTCAACGTTGTCCCCAAACATCTATCCCCTCTCCCTCCCTTCTCAGTATCTACCCTTTCCCTCCCCCTTGCAGAGGTCCTGCGGTGGGAGCGCGAGGCCTCTCTCTCCCCCTGCTCTGCTGCTGTGCGCGCATGACATGCCGGCACCGCGACCGAGCTAGAGGTCTCGCGGAGGAGACTGAGGGGAGCCAGCTGGTTGCTAAAAACTTCATCAGCAACCGCTCGGCGCCCCTCTCTTTCTCTTCCACATAAAAAAAAAAAGACAGCGTTTCAATTCAATGCATTGTCCCAGGTTAAGGCTGCCTGGGACCCGGGGATTTAAAGTCCCATTGCAGGACTGTCCTGGGCAATCCGGGAAATGTGGTCACCCTAGTTTTGTGTGTGACATTTTAGCATCAATTGTCCCATTGTAGATAAACTGTAGTAACACACGCTTAACTGTATTTCTCTCTTCACAGATAAATGGATTACAAACCTTGTACTTTCTACCTTTCCAATAAGGATCAGATGTCGTTTTTGTTCTTTGTCCTGCTGTCTACAGCTGTATTTTATCAGAACAGAGCTGGTCTAATATAGTTTGAAAAATATATTGTTTGTTGGTTTTACTGTCTGCTTTACATTACTTCTGCTTCCTCTTCATCTCATATGAAATTGCTTTGTCGGTCTTAAGAGTCACCATATAAAAGGAGGTGCTGATTAGTCACTGTGGCCACATGGGTAAAGGGAGCAAGAGATCTGTGATGGTGTTGGCAGAGTGCGTATGTTTGTGATGGTCGGTGTATGCATTAACACTGATGCCAACAGTGGTCAAACCTGGAAAACCATGTAATTACATACAAAAAAAAAGCCGTGGTCTGACCATATAGGATAATATTGTTCTAGAGATGATCTGTGGGATAATCTGAATTGTAATTCCTTAGTATTAAGTTATAGCTGAGAAGTTCCTTTTAACTTTTAGATGTCCCAAGTGCAAATGCAAGGGCAAGGATCCACTAACCCCAGCACTACCCCCTTACACTATTCCGTAATCCCTGATGTAATCATTTAGCTTTGTTGTTAATTATTTGCAAGCTAGTTGGCTTTCAAATACCACAATAATTGCCCCAAACCCAGGGAAAACAAGACAATATCATGTTTCAATTAGATTTGTGGTTGCAGTAGGCCACTTAGAAAGGTAAATGGGATGCCTTTGAAATCTTCAAGGGGTGTACTTTAGGGAATATATAATTTGTGGGTCTTATTTTGGTGTGTAAGGCTTGTTGTCCCCCACCAAAAATCATGAGGTGCGCATTTCTGGCTCAACTGCAAATTTCTCAGCTTGAAACAACTTTATGCACCTTGGATTTGTGGGACTCACATGAACAAGTAATGCTAACTTACCACACATATATGGTATATATGTGTTCAGGAGGCATGGATAATGTTTTTCTTGTGTTTTCCTTTTTTGTTCCATGTAGGCCAGATTGCAGCATTCATCCTCAAATATGCCTGGAACATGGAAAAAAAGATGAGGAGAAAAACAAATCCTCTGTTTTTGGAAGATTTGTGGTTGCTGCGGGTGACCAAGAAAGGTAAGTGGGGTATCTTTGAAATCAAGGGGTGTGATTTCAAGCAATATATGGTTTGTGGGTGTTATTATGATATTTATCCCCTCCAAATCACAAGATGCACATTTTTGTTCAACCATAAACATTTCTTGGCTTGAAACCGTTTTGTGCACCTATGACTTGGGTGCATGTTATTATTATTATTATTTATTGTTTTATATAGCGCCATCAAATTCCATAGCGCTGTACAATGTTGTAACCCTGTCATTATCTAATGCAACACACATGTTTTATTGTATAATTCAGGAGACTTCGGAGAAATTTAATCTTTTTTTTTTCCCACTCAGCTAACGTTTGAGACATACAAAATCATATATCCCAATACTGTATTTATTGTGTAAGAAAAAAAAACAATGTATATTGCACAGTAAATACAAGATAAGCTTGTGCTTGACAACAAGATGACTTTTTCATGGCCTTCCTATTAATTTTAATTGTGTACTAAATGTTAAAGAGAAACAGATTTGATGAAGTTGTTGCAGCAACAAAGATAAGGAATGTTTACCTGTAAATAACATGCAGCGCTAACCCCTTAATGAGAATTGATGTACCAGGGATGTTACGGAAATGCATCCCCTTAACGACAATTGGCGTGCCCAGCACATCATGGGGTGAACCGTTCTCCCACGCGGTGTTGTTGAAGAAAGCACCATACACCCACTAAAAAATAAGCAAGTCCCCAAGAAGTCTGTAGGGGACAGGATTCAAGCATGCAAGTCAATGGAGCCCCGTTTACTAAAATCAAAATCTGATTAGTGAAATATAAAAAAAAAAATAAAAAAATGTGGTAACAAGTAAAAATAATTCCCCAGTGATGTCACCATCAGGGGAACCATGCAGTTCCAACAAAATGTTAACAAAAATCCAAAAATCTGAAAAATGAAGAAGTCCTAATATTAGCGCAGTATCCTGCTAAAAATTCTGACATGGAAAGATTTAAAACACTAAATGTCCCAAATAGGACATGGACACAGACTGACTGGATATCAAAACAACCCAACAAACCAATGCATGGATATCACTATATTTCGGAGTAGTTGCTGAACACATATTGTTGTGTTTTTTGTTTTGTAAATTGAACTGACCGGCTTCAAGGATGGAGTAAATAGGACATGGGTGAAGTATGACCAGAACTGAAAACAAATTGTTTTGAAATAGTAATATGTTACTTATTGCCCTATAACTTGTAAAAAAACATAAAAACATTGGATATTTTTTAACTCAGGCCATATTTTATCATTCTTTTCATTAGCTAGTGGCATCTAAAGAAAGCTCTTCTTGTCCTAAAACACAACACAACAAAAATGTTAAAAGAGACATTTTCAAGAAGGGAGAAAAAACCAAACAGATCTGTCTTTAAGGGACCAGAACCAGTTCTCAAAATGATATTGGTTTATTGTAACCTGTTTTTACATTTTGTACATTTTGGACATCTGATTGCTTGATTTTGTGGTCATGGCCCTCTATTCACATTAATAATTTAGAATTTACTGAGGTCAAAGAAGGCCTGCAATCTTTTCATTTTTAAAGATGTCTTTAAATAGCGTGACCAATCAATTCTTCTCTGTTCTGTTGTGGGTTTATGTTTATAATCATGCACGTGGACATCCATAAAATTGCTCATTAGGGACTTCATATGGTAATTGCGCTACAAAAGTCTGTCATGTTTTTTAATTACAGTTTTGAAGCAAAACAGGCCTATGCTAGCTCTGTGGTGTCAGATTGTGTTGACAGATGGCCTTTGATTGCTGTTGGGTTAACATATCTGTTTGCATCACTGTTACTTTATAAGAACATGTAAAAACTTCTAATATGGTGCTGATTTAACGGTCCTAATCATCTAACAAAATTATTGTTATAGTCCTCAGAGAAAAAAAACGCTGAACTTAATGAAACTGACATTATTTTTTCCTTTTATTGTATTGTGTGATTTCATACAATTTTATAAGCATAATTCGGTGCAGTTACTAAATGTCAACTTATCACTTGAAGTGCAGATAAAATCCAACAGAAATAAGTTGACGCACTAAAACTCTTGACAAGCAAGCAGTAACAACTGCCCAAATTGAGCTGAGAATAAACCTAAAAATAAAAGGGGGAGATCGATTGACAAATATTTAAGCAGTACTTTCGGAAGCTACATAAAGCATAGCAATAGAAGCATAACTAGACATGTCCACATTGGCATACAAAGTCTACAAAATCATTTAACCCCTTCGCGACCTTTGCCGGTTCAGGACCGTCATAACAAGAAGGTCACTAAATGACCTTTGACGGTCCTGAACCGTCAAAAAATTAAATAAGCTTAGAAAGTGATCAAGGATCACTTTCTTCGCTTAAACGGCCTTGCTGCAATGCCTCGATGTCGAGGCATTCAGCAAGGCCGAGATCGGCATCGGGGGCCATGTCTGGCCCCTCCCCGGGGCGTCAACAGCCGCCATACATTGTATGGCGGCGGACGCCCGTTTTAAAAGCGTTTAGGAGGCGATCAACGATCGCCTCCTAAACTTAAATGGTGTCGCTGGAATGCCTCAATCAGGAGGCATCCAGCGACACCAAACACTTACCTCTGGGTGGGCTGTGACCGCTCCGGAGAGCGGTCACAGCCGCCGCTGCCGGTGATCTTCGCCATCAAGCAAGATGGCGGCGGCCCGGGAAATAAAACAATAAAGACGAAAAAGTTCGCTAGAGGGTCTCCAGACCCTCTAGAGAACTGGCTCCACTTGCTGGTTGAATACAGGTACTGCATTCAACCATGCAAGTCAATGGAGCCCAGCTTTCTAATCACTATGTGATTAGTAAAATATTCAAAAAAAATAAAAATAAATAAAAAATGGAAAAAAATTTTTTAAAAAAATGTGCTAACATTTAAAAATATTTATGCAGTGATGTCACTAGATGAACCATCCAGTACCAGCAAAATGTGTAAAAAAAAAATATAAAAAAAGTATTAAAAAAATAAAATAAAATTAAAAAATAAAGTTTATTATTTTGAGCAAGTGCTAAAATTTCTCAAAAATCTCAACAAAGAGTTAAAATAAAAGCACTTCAAATACCCAAGGGGTGTCTAATATATAAAAAAAATGGCTGATGGGGTAAATTGGAGTGGCCTAGCTCAAAGATAGGGCATAGGTACAGACTGACCAAAATGGAGAAAAAAAGCGCACTTCCCAAATGTGGCATTTTAAATCTGAACCAACCCGACAAACCCATGCATGTCGGGTATCACTGCACTCAGGAGATGTTCCTGAACACACATTGGCGTGTTGTTTGACAGTGGCATATACCAGAACCTGTATATCTATAACTAAAGTACAATTTGTGTGGAAAAAAAATAAAAAAAATTACTATTACAAAGTTTGACAAAGTGTAGTTCTATAATTGGTGCATGGAAAGGGTTAAAATAACAGCATTTGGAATACCCTGGGGTGTCTAGTTTTCAAAAATATATGGTTTGAATGGGTTAAATTGAGTTAACCGGCTTCAAAGATATTCCAAAGAGGAGAGGGAGGCACAATGACCAAATGACCACCTGAATTACGCATGCCCCAAAAGTAGCCTTTTACCAGCCAAACAATCTGACAAACCCATGCATGTCGGGTATCACTGCACTCAGGAGATGTTCCTGAACACACATTGGGGTGTTGTTTGACAGTGACATATACCAGCACCTGTATATCTATAACTAAAGTACAATTTGTGTGGGAAAAAAAATAAAAAAAATTACTATTACAAAGTTTGACAAAGTGTAGTTGTATAATTGGTGCATGGAAAGGGTTAAAATAACAGCATTTGGAATACCCTGGGGTGTCTAGTTTTCAAAAATATATGGTTTGAATGGGTTAAATTGAGTTAACCGGCTTCAAAGATGTTCCAAAGAGGAGATGGAGGCAGACTGACCAGATTTGTTAAAAAAGATTTGGAAATCATAAAACGCTGCTTGTACTTATTGCCCTATAACTTACAAAAAACAGCAAAAAAACATAAAAACATTGGGTATTTCTAAACTCAGGACAAGTAGTAGAATCTATTTAGCTAGTTTTTTTACTTGCTTTTTTAGGTGAGTAAAAGATTTTTCAAATAAAAGTCATAAAATGTGTTTTTTTTCAATTTTGCACCATGTTTTTTTTATTTTTTTTATAGTAAATAAGATGATACGATCAAAATAATGGTATCTGAAGAAAGCCCATCTTGTCCTGAAAAAAACAATATATAACTTATGTGGGTACACTAAATGGGTGAGGAGAAAATTACAGCTGAACACAAGCACCACAAAAGTGTCAAAACAGCCTCGGTCCCACAGGGTACAAAACGAAAAATGAGCCCGGTCCTTAAGGGGTTAATAGTTCAAAAAGATCACATAGCCATCCACTTGTTTTTTTTTCTCAACTACTATTATTTTAGATTTTGCTCACCTTCATGGAAAGGTGGAAAATTTTATGTATGTCTGTTATGTATGACTATAACCTCTTGTTCTAACATTGCTCCTCCTTTCAAACCAGGGCCGTCTTAACAGCATTGTAAGCTGTGGGAAAATCAATGGACTGCCCCCCCCCAAAAAAAAAACATGATATAATCAACAGAAACAGAACTATGCATATGTATTTACATGTAAGGGTGAATGGTGAAGCGAGCAATGTGAGGCACCCAGAAAAGGGTTTGTAGAGCACTGCCATAAACAAAGATATACACATACACTGCCTTGACAAACACCTGCCCATACACACACATATACACATACACTTATACACTGTGACAAACCCTGCAGCATGAGGGCCATACATGTCACATTTAGGGGTCCTAAGCACAGTCTTCTAGTGCAATCAGAGTCGGGAACAAAACAGCACTTTATTTTAACCGCTTAAACCCCCCCAAAAAAATCATAAAAAGAAAACCTAGCTCCCAATTGGAGCCCTCTCTACCTAAACTATGCTGGTCCAGACTGACCAGCCTAATCACCCACTAACTTGACCTCCCAGCCAGACCCAGCTACGCCAGGCTCTGGAAAACCTCCCCCAGACAGCACAGAAAATGTCCAGGCAGGCATTGCCTCACTTGGCTCAGGGATGGTCTTCTTGTTCAGGGCCTCTCTTTGCCCTGGGAGCGCAGGGAACTTCCTCTTCCCCCAACAATCTCTCAGAGTATCAGGCTCCAGGGGTTTTTAATTCCCAGCACCTGTGCCTGATGCCGGCCCCATAGGAATCTCGGACCGGATACTGCAGACTTCTTGCCTCCTGGAAAACCCGGCATGGAATTTCCACAGAATGGGGAAACTGAGCATTGGCCCACCCTGCTCTCCAATTGCTCCACCCCAAGGACCGATATGTGCAATCTGCAAAGCAGCTGTACCCAGATGCCATGCTAATCATCTTCTGGGGTTCACAGTCTCACAACACATACATTGCCCTTCCACATGTCTGCTTACAAACACACACATATATATATATACTACCCATATATACACAAATACACTGCCCATCTTCCGTCTTCCATCTTCTATCCTGTCGTAGGAGAGCTACGTCTATCACTCCAGGCCTCTGCTTTGGTGCTCCCTAATCACTATGCATCATATTGCCAGCGCATAGTGATTAGAGAGCATGGCAGCTGAGGTCAGAAGTGTTTGGCAGGTTAGAGGGAGATTGTGACCTCCACAACCAGCCCTGCTTAGCGGGCGCCCTCATGGCATTTGGGTGTGGCATCTCACACCTGCCTTGGCAGGGCCCTGAAGACTGTCCCAGGGGAGGTGGCCACACTTCTTGCTCCCTCTAGATAGGCTACTGTTCTGTGGCAGCAATGTGAATGACCATTGTGCCCTTGCACTGTTTCAAATAAGCTTGCCTCCTGTACTTTGTTAAATCCCTTTAAGTATCTGAAGGTTTTTTTAATTACATCTCTATCCTTCTTCTTTCCCTCATGTTATATGTATTTAGATCCCTTAGTCTTTCCTGGTAATTTTTATCCTGCAAAACCACTTACCATTTTTGTAGCCCTCCTCTGAACCCTCTCCAATGTGTCAGTATCCTTCTGGAGATGGGGTCTCCAGAACCATACACAATACTCTTGATGAGGCCTGACCAGAGATCTGCAAAGTAGCAGAACCACATCTCTCTTCCTGCTACTAATGCTTCCCACGATACAACCCATCACCCTGCCTGCTTTTTCTAATTCGTTATTGCATTGTCTACTTACCTTTAAGTCATCACAAATAATTATTCCTAAGTCTCTCTCTTCCATTGTCACTGACAGAACAGTGTCCCCAATGCTATATTCTGCCTATCAACATTAAACTGCAGCTGCCACACTCGAACATTCTTCTGATTTATTTAAATCATTTGACTTGCATCTAGAACATCTACCCTGTTGCAGACCTTTGTATCATCTACCTTACCCATAATGTGACAAAATTGTCATTTAAGTGGGTTGAGGGTGGTTAAAATTCAAAACTGCACGCAGTCTGGATGAATAATTTTATACACATTAATAAGAATTACATACAACCTTTCTCAGTATGCCGAATAATTCCTGAGACCATGGAGCTGCCAGTTCCTTCTCTGTAGAGAAACCCTTCCAACTGAATTTTTTTTTTACATTTTAACTTACATCCTGGGCGCTACATAACTGCAGCCAAGCTAATGTGTCCTGCACCATGTATAGTGACTTACTATATTAGGATATATACTGTTAATCATTGAATGTATATTATATTATTTACATTTAATAATACAATCAACACTTTCTCACATCACACAAATTGGTGGCAGCATATATATATGGCTACCAATTTATAATGGAGCAGTATGAACACATGAAAGTGGCTGAATGGCGGAATGTATGTAGAGAAAGAAGTTAAAATCCAAAAGAAAGAAATATTCAAAGCAGATTCTGCCATACATTGTGTTGCTTCAGATAGTGTGGACCAGAACCCCTCTGCTAGCACCAGCAATAGAAAGTTAGTATCACCTAATCTTCCTGATAATGAAGCAGAGGATATAACACTCCCTATAATGGATCACATTACACAAATTTTTAAGTTAAGAGTCATAGCCCTGGGAGGAAGTATGACGATGATGGAAAAAATAGAAGCTTATGCATTTGGTGGAACAAACCTTAGATAGGAAAGTACGCCAAAAAGGTGCAACTACTGAAACAGAGAGAGCATAGCTAGTTTGAGAAAATCAGAAAATGGAGAGTTTTGCTGGTGTTGTATATACTTCTCCTCTCTCAAACCAATACCACCAATTGATATGCGTGGAGAATAATCCGTTCTGCGTTGTGTATTAATGATAAATGTAATACCCTTGTTACCTCCTCCAAGAACTACATATAACCGTATCCCCTTTTCCAGATAATATATATGTCTAGTTCTACTAAGGTTTTCTACCTGATATTACAATAAAACAGCCAACCCAAGATTCTTACCAGAGAGAGAGCTTTAATTAGAATCTACCCAGATTAATGTTACAGCAAAGACAAAACCAGAGTTACAGTGATATACAGATGACAATCATTCATACCACTCACAAACATCCCATCTATCTAATATCTGCTGCTAAGTGTGTATGCTGTGTGGGTGATGTGCCAAAGGTGAGACTCACCAATCCAGTCTCCTTCTATGTGTTTCTACAATGTCTTTTTAAGGGATTTCTCTATTGATGTGTAAATGAGGTCCCTGTCCTCTGTTCCCAAGACCCCACCGTGTGATGTTATTGACTTGCTATGTTTCCCATGCCTATCTCCAGGTGATGCATTTCCTTCCTTCTCTACATAGTGTATAGGTGTGATATCTTCTTACAGCTGTCTTTCCTGTTACTTCCCCCCTAAGTGGCTTGCAGCTATCATACATACATATATACACACATAAACTTAATCAAGCACATATTAATTACAAATATACATACTTTGTATTTACCCCAACACTCCCCCACTTGAATAAGATCCATATAGGAACTTATTCATAAAGACATATACCAACTCAAACCCAAACAGTATTACAAGAACCAATATACTGGTATTTTATATCCCTACAATCGATGCTAGCTCTAATCGTTCCTGCTTGGTGTGTGTTTTTTTCAGTTCTTTCCTCCAGAAGCAATATAGGATGAATAAGGAGCAAATTAATACAAATTGCAGGAATACAAATATTACAGACAAATTTTTGTTCTCGTGAGTTTAGATCCTCTATGTCTCCTCTATTCCAAATTGAGGTCCCCAAACTGAATCCTGATATTATATCAGTATCCAGATCCCTTTTTTCTCTCTCTCTAAAACGAAGCCCTTGTGTAGCATCCCAGAATAGATTAATATGTGCTTGAAACACCTTTTTAAACCATTCTTTCAACATTTCTGGGCAGCTCTCTGGTATATTAAATGAAGAAAAATTTAACAATAAAGGTAATGTTACATAAGACACATCTATATAAGCGACCGTTTGTGTTGGTTGTATGAATAATCCATGCTCTGGCCAGGGGGTGGTTGTTGGGCAGTCCTGTGAGTTAGTAAGTTGTACTTTAATTTCTGAGTCTACTATAGTATGCAGTCCACTGTGATTTGGGTTGCATGTCACAGAACCATCCTGGGTTAATGTAAAATTTCTTTCCAGCAGCATCTTTATTCTCACTTTCTTTGTGGTATTGGTCCAAAATGTACTGGTACTCTTATGCATATCACTCCGTCCTGGATAGCTCCAAACTGCAAATTCAGAGGGAAGGTTAGACTTAGGCATTGAAATATTACACTGTACCACTATCCATCCCCCTATAGCCCCAACCATGGTATGCTTATCCTTAAATGTAACTTCTGGCGATTGCCCCTTTACTCTTAAAGTTACTCTGATTTCTCCTTTTTCTTCTGAACGTCTTTCCTCCCTCTTATAAAATGTTAATTTCCTGCAAGAAATAACATGTTAATGTCCCGATCCACGGGTTTGTTTACTTTCTTCCTTTTTTTTTTTTTTTTTTCATTTAGTATCATCTCTTCTTTTTCTGAAAAACAAATACTTTAAAACAAATAGATTAGCATCATATGTTACAACAACAAATGAAAACAAATCTAGAAGACCACACTAGTTTTATTCTGTTTTTCAACTCTTTCTTTCTGTGCCTTAATAACATGGTAGGGAATCCAAGGCTTGATATAGTCTTTCCTAACATCATTACCTCTTCCCTGAGATCCCCACCTAGTGTAATTAAAACAACTCTTATCTACCTGCCTCCAACTATCAACCATGGGTCTTTCCTGAACATCGTGTTCTTTAGCAGAGTGAGAGTGGCAATTTCTGGCAAAATGTCCTACTTTACCACAAGCAAAACATTTAAAGGCTTCCCTTTTACCTGTGGGTCCTTGAAATTTATGTTGTAGCCTGCTCTGATACAACTGTCTCTGAAGCGAGGGGCTTAATACAGACACAGGCTTTGCAATGGTTTTGCTGTGATTTCGGATTATTTTATGATTAGCATTACTTTGCTTCTCATCTAAACCTTGCCCATCTATTTCAACTGCAGCCACAACATCATTTCTTTTCTGTAGCTGTACATTTAACTTGTTACCGTTAGCTGTGCAATGCACAGGATCAGCCTCCCTCTTACTGCAGGCTGCCAGGGTCCTAATCTCCCCCTCTGCATCCCTCAGCCTCTGAGTAAGGCACTCATTTGCACTACGCAATTCCTCAATTTCTTGCAAAGTCTGCTGGTTGCTTACACATAAAGCTGCAGCATTCTGTGCAAAAAGCTTACACTTCTCAACTTCAATGTTTAAACCTAGAACTTTTGCTTCCAAAAGTTCTTTTTGCTCTTTCATTGATTTGTGCTGCTCCGCTATCCAACGAGCAGCAAAATCCAAAGCAGTTTTCACTCTAAGATCAACAATCTTATTATTTAACGCGTTATACATCTCATCATGCTTCTCAGATTTTACTTTAATTGAAACATTCAGCTCTGCCAACTTATCCTCCTTTGCTTTCACAATTTCTTCTAATCTTAAACAACAAGAGAGTAGTCCTTGCACAATGCAACCTTTTCTTTTACTCTCCGACACCTTTTTTTCAAATAATGTCTCTCCCAAAAACTTCTGCAACATCTCCCATGACTGTTTACAGTCCTGTGGGATTTCATAAGGACCACCATGTCTCTTAATATAATTCAGAAGCCATTTCTTAACATTTTTAGAATAAGTAACTTTTGCATCCTCCATGTTGCATGTCATATTAAACGAACAAATCACAGCAATATAATATAATAACAGTTATACTCACCACACTCCAGGCAGACTCTGTAAAGTTCTTCTGGCCAAGGGTCACGGCACCAATATGTTGTATATACTTCTCCTCTCTCAAACCAATACCACCAATTGATATGCGTGGAGAATAATCCGTTCTGCGTTGTGTATTAATGATAAATGTAATACCCTTGTTACCTCCTCCAAGAACTACATATAACCGTATCCCCTTTTCCAGATAATATATATGTCTAGTTCTACTAAGGTTTTCTACCTGATATTACAATAAAACAGCCAACCCAAGATTCTTACCAGAGAGAGAGCTTTAATTAGAATCTACCCAGATTAATGTTACAGCAAAGACAAAACCAGAGTTACAGTGATATACAGATGACAATCATTCATACCACTCACAAACATCCCATCTATCTAATATCTGCTGCTAAGTGTGTATGCTGTGTGGGTGATGTGCCAAAGGTGAGACTCACCAATCCAGTCTCCTTCTATGTGTTTCTACAATGTCTTTTTAAGGGATTTCTCTATTGATGTGTAAATGAGGTCCCTGTCCTCTGTTCCCAAGACCCCACCGTGTGATGTTATTGACTTGCTATGTTTCCCATGCCTATCTCCAGGTGATGCATTTCCTTCCTTCTCTACATAGTGTATAGGTGTGATATCTTCTTACAGCTGTCTTTCCTGTTACTTCCCCCCTAAGTGGCTTGCAGCTATCATACATACATATATACACACATAAACTTAATCAAGCACATATTAATTACAAATATACATACTTTGTATTTACCCCAACAGCTGGTATCAAACTTAAATATTTATCATTGCCAAAATTTAATGAAAAGGAAGATGAAATTGATCGATTTCTGCAAACATTTCATGTGTGAAACGCACAAGATACCTAAGAATGATTAAAGAATATTAGCTGCAAAGTTGGTTGGAAGAGCCAATAACATGTCTTGAGTCCTTTCTCGAGGACATAGAAGACTATGAGGTAGTTGTACGATAGGTACCAGGTTACTATGGAGAGCTTCCAAAGAAAATATAGTGGTAAAGACAAGGGAGGAGATGAATCACACCTGTAATTTGTCACTAAACTGAAACATTTATGTGGTCAGTGGACTCAAGCATACCAATTGGAAAATTTAGAAGGTCTTCAGCAACTAATGATCACAGAGCAGTTTTTGGAGAAATGTTCACCCAGTGTGTGTGATGGATTCTAGAAAGGCAGCCAACAACCTCAAAGAAGGCTCCCCGTCTGATTGAAATAAAGCAAAACTGCGATAACTCGATAGACTTTTTGCAACCAAATGAAACTATTCGACCCCAGCTACAAGGAACTCCATCTCAATTTCGAAAATTTTAAAGATCTTGTTTTCGCTGTGGGCAACCTGGGCACAGGCTAACTGTGCTATGTCTTTTACTACCGCAGGTGCTCATCTTCAGAACATCTCTAACCAACCAAACAGTTGAGTTGTTTCCTATCTTATTACTAGAGGACAGGAAGAAGTGACTGGAATGTGAGTAGACGAGGCCCTAATACCTGGGTACAAGCCTTACCTTACCAGGGTTTATGCATTCCTAACAAACTTTTATTGTAGTACTAGCAGGGGAAGACAAAAAGAGAATCCCTTTAGTATAAGTTAATTTAGATTGGACAGTAGGACAGAAAGATAATTAGGTAGGAGTAGTGGATTGTATTCCAGTAGATGTACCGTTTGTTAGGTAATGATATTGGTAGAGTTCAATGTCTTATAACCTCATATGATAAGTGGTAGCTATACCAACTGGTCTGGTATCAACTGTGGGAAGTGATTAACTCAATATAGACCAATGTGTAACCAATAAAGACCAATATGTAACCAATTTTCACCCAAATTTAAGATCAACAGGACTTTCAGATGACCCAAATCAGTGATCCTACGTTAACTAAATTAAGGTCAAGAGTTAATGAGAGAAGGAAAGATTTAAGATACTGTATAATTCTTCAAATGACCATTTATATCAAAAAGTGTTTCCATCAAAGAATGAGAAGGCTTTGTCTAAAGGTAAATAGTTGATAGTTACTGAGATTGGCTCATTAACACAGAATTCCTACTGTCCTGGAGTATCGCAGGATGTGACTAAACACTGTAAGACTTGTGATAGTCAAAGAATTTGGCATAAGAACCATGCAGATAAGGCTCCACTAAAGCCCTTACTTATTATAGGGGACCCATTCTACCAAGTGGCTATAGACATTATAGACCCTTGAATAATTCCACTCCAAGAGGGAAGTGTCATATCCTCACAATAATCCATTATGCCACACAGTATCCAGAGGAAGTTCCCCTCTCTAAAATAGATGCCATAAAAATTGCTGAAGCCTTAGGTGTTGTGGGCTTCCCTAGAGAAATTTTTACTGATCAAGGACCACAATAATGGCACATGTGATGCAGTGTCTCTGGCAATTATATGGCATAAAATCCATAAGTAATTCCCTGTATCAACAAGAGGCTAATGGATTGTGTGAAATGTTCAAGTGGACCTTAAAATCTTTACTGAGGCAGGTGAGCATAACTGGGAGAAATGAATTCCTTGCCCTTACACGGACACACTTGCCCTAACATACACACATTCCTTAACACATTTTCAAAACACTAACACACACTCTCTCCCTCTCTCTCTTGCCTTTCTCAAAATCTCCCCTTTCTCCCTCTTTCCTTTTACTTTCTCCCACATTATCTCTCTCTTGCATATCTCTTCATTTTCTCTTTATCTTTTCCCATTTTTACCAATCTTGCCCCCTCTCAACTCCTTTTTCTTTCCCACTCTCTTCCGGTCTCTTCCCCCTTTCTCTCTATTGTTATCCTTTCTACTAATCCTTCCCATTTCTCCCTAGATCTTCCCCTTCTCCCCTACTTTATTTTCCTTCCTACCATTTTGGTCCTGTGGTAGGAGGGCAAAGCCTGTTCATGCATACTTCTGTGCATGCAGCTTTAGTGCAGAGTGCTAGGATACTCCTAATCTGGCATTAAATAAAGGTAAAGCTGATATTTAACAATATAGGTAATGAAATATGAGATTAGCATTCATTTAAAGTACCGTATTTGCTCGATTATAAGACGAGGTTTTTTTCAGAGCAAATGCTCTAAAAAATACCCCTCGTCTTCTAATCGGGGTCGTCTTATAATCAGACCTCAAATAGAGGTCTGATTATGAGACTAAGATCCAGATCCCCCGCACCGCTGCAGGGGACCTGGATCCTTCTGTCTCCCCCCCATTTAACACTCCCCCCCCCACCCCACACACACTTACCGGTGCTTCCAATTTCATGCTGTATACCGGGGCAGCGGGTTGACGTCCACGCACCGGAACTCTGATCTCTGACAGCCGGGGAAGGTCTGCGCGATGGACGCAGACAACCCCCGTTGCTAGCCACACTTCCTTCCGGCTGCAGCGGGAGACAGAAGGAAGACTGCTGCCTGGGGGCAGATGTGCGTAACTGGGGGGCAGGTTGGAAAATACAAGGAAATAAAAACAAAAAAATATTTTTCTCAATCATAGCTTTTATTAAAAAATGTAATAGTTTACATGAATTAACATTTACTGGTAAAACTTTTTTCCTATAGGGTCGTCTTATATTCAGGCTTTCTTTTTTTCCTAAATTAATATTCAGATTTTGGGGGGTCATCTTATAATCAGGGTCGTCTTATAATACATACCGTTCGATACTGATATATCCAATGCTGCTTTGATTTGTATTTGGTGATTCGCTATTTTAAAAAGTACATTTCTCAACTAACTTTTTTTTTAGGGAGCATCTGAAACTTTTGATTAGGATCAGTACACTGCAGGTGTTCTTCAATGAATATCCCACTTTGTGGACAGCAAGGACAACAGTTCAGTCAAACTAGCTGGTGCGGTGTTGGAATTTTCACTTTCTTAAATAAATCAGCAAAGCATGCAGTATACAGTGAGTAACAGGTGTTATGCAAAGAAATACCCTACCCCAGTTTTTCCTAAATGTAGCAATGGCTGGCTGAACCTTCAATCCCTTTAATTACAGTTGTGGCGCCGTGCTGTGGCAGGTGTTTTTTTTCCTTCCCTTGTTTACTCTTGCACCCAAAATCGAGCTATTACTGTTTTATACAAAATAACAACTGAGAGATAAAATCTCTTGTGGTATTTTTGCTTGTGGAATATCACAGCATGCAAATGTGATAACTATAAATGTTTAAGTAAAAGGGGGTGAGTAACTATCTGATTTGAAATGCTTTCAATATATAATTGTCTTTGAGTGTAAATTTCTATATATGTCATAACAGAAATTCTTAACCATCCAGTTAAATAACCTCAGACAGCTGGTATGGCTTACAGTGACCACCATGGCAGTTATTTATAGCACTTAATGTAAAAATAGTTTCTTGCCAAGCATTAACACATTTTGTGAACTTAAACGGTTTTAATTTCACAGACTTTATTTACAATTTGGTTATAATTGAATCTTTAAGTCCGATGAATTCCACCACATCGCAGCGGCAGACAAACTGGGGAACTGGCAGGTGGTGGCAAAAGGATGGGGGAACTGGTAAGCAGTCGCAAGCCAAGGTCAAACGTGAAAAGGCAGAAAAGACGATACACTGGGATAAACAGAGGAGTGAACTGAGAACAGTCCAAGGTCAATAACCAGATAATCATCAAGCCAAACAGGATACAGAGCCAGAGGTCAAAAACCAGAATACACCAATCAAGCAACAATACTGAATCATCAAGGATCTGTCCTAGGTCCACTGTTGTTTAATGTCTTTATTAATGATCTTGCAGTGGGTATTGAAAGTCATGTGCCAGAGGGGAGCTGGATAGGCCAGGTCAGATCACGCAGGAAGGGCATGGGAGCAGAGCCGGCCTTAGGTGTTCTGGCGCCCTGTGCGGACTACTCCTCTGGCGCCCCCCCATCCCAAAAAAAGAAAGGAATAAAAACTTGTAACAAAACCCCAATCACTATATACTACGCCAAACATTGATGTGGTGTAGGCCTACCACTTCATTGTCTGGCTTAGTAGTAGGGATGCACCGAAACGAATTCTGGACTGAAACCGAAAGTGCAGCATTTACCTGGCCAAAACCGAATATGACCCCCCCCCACACCATAAAAAAATCTAACACTTTTATTTAAAGTAAGTAACACACCAAAATAGGACAAAACAATTAAATAATATTATATATATATATATATATATATATGATTAACAGCAATCACATTCCTATCATGCCCAGGCATACCCAGATTCCAGGATTTACTCGCAGACTTAGCATGATAGGAGTATGATTGCCCTATCTACCCCCTCTCACTCTCTTCTGCCCTATCTACCCCTTCTCACTCCCTTCTCCCTATCTACCCCCTTTCCCCTGTCTCACTCCCTTCTCCCTATCTACCCCCTCCTAACTATCTACCCTTTCCCTCTTTGAAGTTCACTTACCTTTCAGGAGTCCTGCGGTGGGGGTGCAAGGCCTCTGCCTCCCAGCTCTGTATGGAACAGTATAGAGTGATGGGAGTTATGATGTACTTTTAGAGCATAATTAGATCATGAAAAAGACATTGGAAATGGTACAGCATAACACCCATCACTCTCACACACTTACCAATCCACACATATACTAATCCACACATATACTAATCCACACATATACCAATCCACACGCATACCAATCCACATTTACCAATCCACACGCATATACCAATCCACACGTATATACCAATCCACACATATATACCAATCCACACACATGTATATACCAATCCACACACATATATATACCAATCCACACACACATATATATACCAATCCACACACATATATACCAATCCACACATATACACTAATCCTCACATATATACCAATCCACACATATATACCAATCCACACACATATATACCAATCCACTCTCACTGAATGTTTTCCTACCTTTCCTCTTTTCTCCTTACAGCTCCTTTTCCTCCTCTTTGTTCTTCTGTCTTCTTCCGGGTCAGAGGGCACGGACAGCGGTGGGCGCGGCTTCAGTGTTGTGCGCCGGGATCTGACAACAAATCCCGGCGCACAGCAGCTGTTGCCGCGCGGATCACAAGGGAGCGGTATCGGAGGTCTTTAACAGACCTCCGGCTCCCTTGAGTGATTTTAAGCCGGGTTCAAGGGAGATCCTTGAACCTGATTAAAATCACTCAAGGGAGCCGGAGGTCTGTTAAAGACCTCCGATACCGCTCCCTTGCGAGCCTGCTCCTCCAGCGGCGGACATTACTGTCCGTCTCTGGAGGGGTGCCGGGTGCCCCCCTGATGAGCGGCACCCGGTGCGGACCGCCCCCCCCGCTAGGTACGCTGCTGGCGGGAGCGGAACGCCACGGTGGCGTCGGACCCCGCGGCGGCGTCGGACCACGCGGCGGCGGCGGACCCCGCGGCGGCGCCCCCTGGAGTGTGGCGCCCTGTGCGGTCGCACAGGTCGCACACCCCAAAGGCCGGCCCTGCATGGGAGGATCAGAGGGGAACTAGAGGTGGCTGGTCAGAGAAGAGGGGACCTGGGCAGGGCAGGTCAAAGCAGAGGGGCAGGAAGTTGCAGCATGTGCCTTCTAGTTCCTCCTTACTTTGAGCCCCACCCAGTGTGCAATTGCCATGATGACAAGGCTATTGGTAGTTTGTCCAATTTTAAGAAAAAAAGCACCCTTAAACAAGTTTTAATTGTCAGTAAATAAGTTACTTAATTACAGGGGCTTACCTAGAGTATTTGGCACCTGGGGCCGATCCTGTTTGTGGCACCCCCCCACACACTTTAAAACTGCATAGCTTCTATCGTTAGGCAAACATTGACAGGGGTACAGCATAACTGTTATCATTATATACTGAGGCAGACAATGACAGAGGTACAGCATAACTGTTATCGTTATATACTGAGGCAGAAATTGACGGGGGCACAGCATAACTGTTATCATTATATACTGAGGCAAACATTGGTGGTATAGGATAACTGTTATCATTATATACTAAGGCACGCACTGACGGTGGCACAGCATAACACCTATCACTATATACTGAGGCACACATTGACAGTGGTACAGCATAACAGCTATCACTATATACTGAGGCAAACATTGTCTGTGGTACAGCATAATCCCTATCACTATACATTGAGCCAGACATTAATGTGGTGTAGGCCTACCACTTCAGTGTCTGGCTTAGATGCACCGAAATTAAAATTCTGGACCGAAACCAAAAAATTCAGCATTTACTTGGCCGAAACCAAAAATGACCCCCCACCTTTAAAAACAAAAACTTTCATTAAAAGTAAGCAACACACCAAAATTAGACAAAAAAATTAAATAACAATATTAATATATGTATATATGATTGTTAACAGCAATCACAATCCTATCATGCCTCCCCCCCCCCCGCCAGGTAAGCTACTGCTTAATTATGAGTTGCACATAGACTGTCTAGAGCCAAATTATACTAGATTTCCTAATGAGTGTTTGAATTCAACGTTTTAGTGCTTACTTCTCTATTATATTGCTTTAATTAGGTGTCTATTTAAACAAAAACTTAAAGTGCAGTAGGGTTGACAGTTTAAATTTGGATAGCAAGCTAGATAAAATGTGCATCTTGTACATTCACTGCATCTTCAACAGAAACTCAGTTGTGTTCAAGTTGAATGCTTCACAGTCTATGCGAGAAAAAAACCCAGCATCATAGGTATTCAAAACTCTAAAACTTTGCTGACGAGTTGTAGTTGAATAGAAATGCTGATGAAAGCAATGCTTAAGAGAAAACAAGGCTAAATTAAAAGCCACATGTGTTGCACATGAACTGAAGTGTAACTGTCTTATTTAATTAAATGTCCAAGAGTCCAAATCAACTCAACAGCTAATTCCAGCAAGTCGTATAATTTTCACCTGCAGTGCGGTTGTTTGGTTTTGATGTGCACTGTACACAGACAATTTCTGAAGAAGAGATAACAGCCCTTTGGGACTCCCTTGGCTAAGTACTCTTGCCAACTAAAACATAAAAAAATACATGGTCCACACATTTTGAAAAGCTATTGTGATGCCCTTACCTGTCAGAACCAAAACCCTGGCCCACAGCCGTTTTATTTCTTATTCTCTGCTCCTAGTTACTTTTGCACATGTGTGCCATCATTGCCCCCAAACAATTTGTCTGTGGCTTCTTTGCCCCTTTCAACATACACTCTGGCACACATATGTAAACACACACAAATTACAAACATTCATTTGCTCATACTCGCTAACACCCATGTACACATTCATTCTAATATACACTCTATTTCACCCCACATCCATGCTCACACACAAACACCTACACATCCATGGTCACACACAATTGCACATCCATGCTCACACACAAATGCACACAATTACACATCCATGCACACACGCAGCCATGCTCACACACAATTGCACAAACGTGCTCGCACACACACACAATTACACATCCATGCTCACACACACAATTACACATCCATGATGACACATACACAATAACACATCCATGCTCACACATATATATATATATACACAAACAAATATACCGGTACATACATCCCACCTCCCTCCCGCTCCTGCTTACCTCTCACCGCTCCTGCAGCTTCATGCATATGCTCCTATTTCCCCAGCCGGTTCAAAAAAGTTTAGAAAGGGCCCTTTTGATCTGGACTGATGCGGTCCCAGTAAGAAGGACCCTTTCTAAACAATTTTGAACCAGTACGATTAGACTGGAACAAGGGTTTGCAGGGTCGCACCTGGCCCCCTTGAGGAATGGGCCCTCTGTAGTTGCGCCAGTGGTGGAGATGTAAACGCTCTTTGTCACGCTGTGTCTGACATCACTGGTCACATAAATGAAACTCTGCATGCTTTGCTTGTGCGGGAAAGTTAGTCAAGGATAAGCAGCCAGCCTGAGCAGAGCACCACATTGATGAAGCACAACATGCATAATTTTTTAGGTTGAACTTCTTAGTTAACCCCAAAATAGACATCCGTTCAGGGATCAAGTAGGAAAGTATTTGCTGATGAGGGCATAAATGTATGAAGGAACAGTGTTATGGAGGGCCTTATATGTTAGTAAAACTAAAGGTAATTGGGAGCTAGTGGAGGGTTTCACAGAGTGGGGAAGCAGAAGAGGAGCGGCATACAAGAAAGATAAGCCTAGCAGCAGCATTTAGGACAGACTGTAGAGGAGAGAGTCGAGACAGTGGAATGCCTACCAGAAGAGTGTTGCAGTAATGAAGACGGGAAGTGATAAGCGAATGAACCAGAGTTTTTGTGGATTCTTGGGTGAGGAATGGGCGGATACGAGAGACTGAATGGGACTGAATGTGAGGGATGAAGGAAAGGTTAGAGTCAAGGATGACCCCAAGGCATCGGGCCTGGTTAGTAGGAGAGATAGTCATGTTAAATATGACATCAAAACAAACTTGATCTCATGCAACTCATTGCATGATTCAACTCTCTAGTAGTTCACTGTGAAATTCTCAGCAGAGATTTCTAAATGGAAGAATTGTACATTTAATACTGGCCAAATATAGATTGAGGTTGTTATTCGTGTAAAATTTACCCATTTACACCTATTATCAGTGTCCCTAATGAACATATTGTTGTTTGCTATGCATGTTGAACTCTAATAACTATTGTACAGTGCAAGGAAGCCGAACTTTCACTGAAATAACCTGACAAATAGCTATAATTACTCTATAATTATAGAGTTATTATAGTTCTAACTATAATAATCATTGTCTTGTATATAAAAATCTAGTTAAGTCACGGCCAAAAAAATGCCTATAATATTTCACGTATGAGTAGTAATACCGTATATCATATTTTTGTTATTCATAAATACGTTATAAATACATATAGCAAATGTATACGTCTACATAAATCCCACAAATATGTAGCCCTAATGTATGTATGTACGGTATGTATGTACTAGGATTATACTCTATTATAATTAGAAGGAAATATTTCACTGAAATGAAACTTTTGGTGAAAATATTTTCATACTGACATAGAAGGAGTTTTAGTGGCGTTTGGATCCACATTTCTGTTAAGATGTATACTAATACTGAACGTGGGTATGAGTAAAACTGTCTAATGCCAGGTTATGGTTTCTAGCAAGTCTCAAGAGTAAGCAGGCTAAAACTGTCTACATACAAATAAATACGAGAACAACTCTACCGAGAGCAGGCAGCAATACAGTCTGTCTCTGCTTGGAAGCATCTAAAGTTTTAGGTCACTTGTGTCATTACACAGGAAAAATCCAGTAGTCCGGGACAGTCATATGAGGCAAACTTCCTCTGCACAATGGAACCCACAACCCCAGACTTACATTCCCAGCTTCACAGGACTCATCAGTAGGGTGCAGTTGGGATCCCTCTATACACAAGTAAGCAACAAGGTCCATGTCTAGACTCACCTTTACACAAGAGATTCCCTATGGGACAAATTGCATATAAATAAGTTAGAGGATGAATCAACCGAGAACAGGCACCAAGTGTTCTCAGCTCGGGAGCGTCTCAGGCTTTAGCTCATTTCTGCCAGTACAGGGGAAACATCTCCATTGAAATATCACTCTGACCCTGTTTACAAGGTTAGTCCAGAACTGAAATACGAGGCAAATGTGCTCTGCATAAGGAAACAATCACAGATGTACGTTTAGGGTCATTTTGGCCCTTATTGGGGGTGTGTGGGGGTTGTATCTGTTTGAAGTATTGGACTGGCCCAACCCAGGCCAATTTGCTCCTGTCATCGCTTACATACTTTTTAGGAAAGTATCATATTAATATGAAATGCATACATACTGTATATTCTTGTTTATTTTTTTCTCAGTAGTTATTTTAATGCTTTTTTTATTTGTGGTTTCCACGTGCATGGGAGTGCCTTCCCTTCAGTGATTGGTTGCTTCAAACAGCGAAACTTGCAAGCAATGCAGACAGTGGAGGAGTTGGTCTTCTGCAGCTCTGTGCCTGCAGCTTTGTCTAAGGGTAAGTGCTTTTATTTTGTACAGTGAAATAATTCACGTGAATGTTTTTACAAAGTATTTTAATATGCATTTTTTTGGGTGGGGCTGAATGGGACATTGGAGAGAACTAATCTTACATTTCCATAAATGGACACTTATAGGTGCTGTTCCATTTAGACTAAACATTTTTGTATGTTAAGCAAATAAACCTTAGCAGAGTTTTTGAAGCTTTTTCTGCAGCAGCAACCTATTAGTGCCTGCTTTTGTGTCACGTGTCACAAAAATGATAAATATAGTATTTATAGTAATATATATATATATATATATATATATATATATATATATATATATATATATAGTAATATAGTATTACTTTCCATTTTATTTATAGCATGTTAGCAAAATGAGAGCACTGCGGCAATAGGGGAGTGGTTATCAATAGTAGCAATATTGACAATAATGTTAAGAAATGTTAAGGCATACTACTTCAGAAGGAGAACCTGCTCTTCTAAGCTTACACTCTTACACCATAGTAACTGATGAATATTCCCGAGAACATTCAGGCTCTGGCTACCTAGGGCCCTCTCTCTTCGGTTAGTAGGTCTACTGACATCAGTGGGGAGTCTGCTGATGTTGGTGGACGGTCTGCATTTGGGGTAAAAAATAGACTTGTGCATTCGTATTCAGGCGAACATGAAAACTAACACAAAGGGTGCGTTTGCGTTGTTCAGCCTGAATACAGAACATAAAAACATGGAGGGGGCAAAACGAAGACAAAGACACACAACGCGGTTGATGCCAGAGGAGGCCCCTGCAGGCGACCAATAGACTCACTCACACGGACCTTTAACTCCTGATGGCGCAACTTGACCTGGGGAGACCATGTCCGTAAGAGCAACTCTATTGGTTGCCACCAGGGGGCTCGTCTGCCATCAACCAATGAAGTTGGTTGTTCATCGGAATTTCTAATTACCTAATTGTTCCTTGTCCTGGTAAGGAAGAGATGATTTTTATTATGTCCTGATATGTGAAACCATAGGATTTAAAGAGAGGGTGTACTTTCTTTTCCACACGACTGTATATGTCTCATATAGTTATAGCAAATTGTATCTATTTTATTTAAAAACATGTTATACTATTCTTGTCTATTTGCATACGTTCTAGTTAACTGCACATTTACTATGCATGTTTAGCTATATGTCATAAAATTATAATTAAATAGATGAAGCAAATATTAACGTTTTTAGAGAAGATTTAGGCAACCTTAACAGATTTTGTCAATCCTCAGTCAACAACAGGTTAACATATTACAATTGAACTTTCCTCAAATGGACAATGTCTTAGCACTGCACTGTGAATTAGAATCCTTTCATTCTGAATTTGCTGTTATTTACAGTATATGCATGGTTGATTTATAGGGAGGTGATGTGAAATCAGCTAGGAAAACAACAAGATCAAATCAAAGTCTAAAAGAGAATTTCCTCGATATCACAGAACAGTTATATTACCACAAAGTCCAATAAAGCAAACCTTGCTCTTATGCATGGGCTCCCTGTGAATTAAGCATTGTCTTTTATTAAAAAGTATAGTATAGGTGGCACTGGGCCGTCTGGCTAAACGCTATCTTGGCTACCACAGAGGTAACCTGATTAGGTGGATTTATAGGCATACAGCACTTTTCATCTAGACCAAACCCTTCAGTGGAGCTTAGTTACAATAAAATCCTATCATGCAAATTTAACATTCTTAAAAAAGTTTGTGAACCATAAAACTGGAAATGGAATAAGGGAAAGCAACTCAATGTCTTAAACTCCCCGTCAGTAAGCAATATCTTCATATTTTGTTAATGCTGAGCTTTTAAACCTTCTTTATTTTAGAAAGGCCTATGTAATATGATTAGCTCTGGTGTCAATCTCAATATGGGTAACTTTGAAGTTTGTTAGAAAATAAAATTATGTGAGAAAATAAGCAAGGTATCTGTACAAACACAAAATACAGCTTTCTGAAGAAGTATGTATTTGTTCAATTACAATCTGAAAACGGTATTGTCTTATAATAGAGGTCGTATTTTATGCAAAAGCGTTTCTGCACCTCTTTCTCCATGAATCCACTTGTAATATTCTGACTTCTTGGATTACTTCCACAAAAGGGCAGGGCCATGGCATGGACCATAATGGTTGTCCCCGTTACTCCGCAGACAGAAAAAAGAAGACAGAAGAACAGGAAGAAGCAGAGCTGGGAAAAGGAGACATGGGCATGGAAGCGGTTGGCGAAGAAGGTAGGGAGACACAAAAAGAGAGAGTGAATGAGAGTGTGAGAATGTGTGAAAGCAATGAAAGCAAAATCAGTGGTTTTGATTTTTTTTCCTAGAAGGGTATTCAGGCCTTTTCTTTTTTTAAGATGAAAAAGTTTAGGGGGTCGTCTTATAATTAAGCAAATACAGTAACTGCATTATAATATTTGTTGCATGAGAGAAACTGCCGCCATCACCAGCAACATAATAAAAGAGGAGGATAACTTAATGATGAAGAACAGTTATGCGGATTCCAAGAACTATACATTGAGATGGCCGCTCCCCTGGCATTAGCTTGAAGTGGATTTCTAATAATTATATAGGTGTACCTATTTTTAATCTGTATTAGCATTACACACTTATTACATGCACTGAGTTATATAATGTAAAAATTTAAGAAAATTAAAGATAGCACAAACTTAATAAATAATATGTTCATTCATGAATTTGAAATCTACACTCTAAATTACATCTGAGGGCCCCAAAGTGGTCTTAGACAGGAATGAATAGAGAGATCATTAAACATATGTAGTCTCTTCTGGTCTTAGATACATTTCTTGCACATCGGGCTGTAGATCTCTACACATGGTTCCTCTCCAGGACTGTTCTTTTCTTTGTAAACGTGTGGCTAATAATTGAGGTGTATATACCATATATCATGTATCAAGGAATGAAAAAGAACTTTGGCATAATTTGATTAGAAGAAACGGTTTTAAAGATTAATCCAAATACTAGCACTGCTTATAAAGTCTTTGGTTGATATATTTCATTTTTTTGTAAATAAAACTGACCAACACTGAAAATACACATACTGTATAAAAATACCCAAACATATTACCAAAAGAGTGCAATTTGATGCGGGTATTAATCAACCAATTTTACAACCTATCAAGAGTGAACCCTATTCATATGAATAGAACTCAACCAATCATATCCCCATAGGACAGGAGCCTTCTTTTTATTACCCTTACATTATGATCGAAGCTTATATCATGTGACTGAACATAATGAGTTACATGACTGCAATCATAAAATAATTATATTTCATGACATCTCTTGTCTGTTTCTTCACCAAATGATAGTAAGGTGGCTATGTGATACTAAATAACATTAGATTATTGTTTTATCTCCTTTCAGCAGCAACATAATTAAATGTGCTATTTGGGAGTGAATTGTACTGAGTGTCCATTTTAAGGGATCTTATAGCATGCGTCACATTGATAGAAGATCAAAGAGTACACCTACAATTAAGCAGCAGTGCCTTTTCACAATACCAGAGCCCAGCTTGTTAACTCATCTTTAGAGCAATAAAGCATTCGGAAACATCAGCTACCAATAAACATTCAAGACCGTGATCATGGAAAATGAGATGCTAAGTTTACTGAACAAAGATCCCATTAAGCAGAAAATAGAGAAAGGTGAAAGGAGGTATCATTTCACTGTCATTGCCCAAGAAAGATAAACATATCGACCCTGCTGGCAGGTGTTATGTGACGGCAAGAATAATACAAAGTGCTGGAGCTATTATAGAGAATGAAAGCATGTGCTGTAGCGTTCATAACCCATTTGTGGTCATTTAAAGAAGAAGGAATCCAGAGTGCAATATGATATTTGAGTCCTTTGTCCTGCCAGCAATATAAAAAACCTGTACCAGCAGTTCGGTGTGCTTGTTAGATCATGAGATGTGTTGGACTCATCGGTGCCTGAATCCTTCTGGCTAAACAGAGATTACATTGTTTCTGATCAAGTTAGTATTCAACATGCGACTGACCAAACCCTTTGTTTAGCCTGGAAGCTAAACCGCCCCTTCAGGTTTTTAAGGTGAGGTACACCTTAATGTATAGGCGGGGTGATTTAAATACTGTACCACCTAGTAAGTAGTAACAATAATAAAACAAATATTGGGACCTTTATCATTAGTACAGATATATGTACTGGGGGAGGCAGAAACAAAGAGTAATGGTGAGCTTCTACATTTTGCTAGCCCCCTTTCTATTTGTTCCCCTGGCATCAGCAATGAGGACCTCAGACATGGTGCAAGATTTTCTTCTGCTAATTTTTCCAAAGGACTTTCGGTAGGGAAAACAGTGCTGGTTACGTCTAATAGTTTAGGTAACCTCAATAATATGAATTCAAATATTGTTCTTTCTACCAGCACATACACGATTATACATGCTGACCTTATATTATTACTTTTTCATTATTTCCCTTTTATTTATTGGTGAAATGAAACAGTGAAAAGTCACACTTTTCCAGTGAATTCTGAAAATTTTTTGTTGGCGATCCCAATTTGAGCATTTTATCCCCATTTTCACTCATGTGGTCCTGCTTGTTGCAATTTTTCTAAATGTTTTAAGGATAATACTCTTCATAACCTGTACTTATTTAAACCTGTCCCTTTATTAAATGTATACATAGTTTAATGGTATAGACTTAACATATCCCAATACATTTAATAGACATGCCCCATATGCAAATCTAATTTTCCCCTCTGCATCCTGATTAAAGCAGTTCAATGGTTATAACTTGACAATTATGTTAACAGCATTGCAATAAACATTGCAATAAAGCAACATTCATTTAGACTGAAATCTTTCTTACGCACATACATTATTTTCTTCACATACATTTCAGCATATTAAACATTTCAAATGCAATGAAGGATCAATACTCATTAGGTGGCACTACACCTTTATATATTAATACATATTCGTAGAGATCACTGTGGACTGTGGTGTGTCTGTCAAAATATTGTAATAAAAGGCCGCAAAAGCCGCAAAAGGTATGTGATATCATCAATGATGGCATCCCAGGTGGAACTAGGAATAAAAAGGTCTGAGTGCAATTCAACACCCCCCGTTTTCTGTGTATTTTTGCCTGTAATTCAGTATTTTCAAATGAGACATACTTTGACATGATTCAGGGAAGGGTTTGGGCATTCAATAGTATGGAATTATTTTAAAAATTCTGTATTTAGTTATAAAAGCGGGACCTTTAAAGAGGTGTTTACTATAGACATGAAATGCTTAACATTAGGCTTAAAGTCAGATTACGTAACCAGCAGTACTGGACTGGGTATTAAATTCAACCCTAATAATTTAATGCCAGTTGCCAATAAATGACATACGTGGAGCCGTCTGCTTACATTCCACGCAATAAAAGACTGGATGTGCTACACGAGCGACAGTAAAGGTAAGAGAGCACAGGCCCAGCAGGCATGGTAACCAGTAACCCATCTTTTAAGAGGCCATGTCTTAAAATGTTTTTACCTTTACATGTTTTATATTATGAAAGCTGTGTACATTTGCAAATCCATTTCCGAGTTACTCGTCGTTACAGACCACCTGGCTTTCATAATATACAAGATGATGGTGTGAGATTTTTGGAGAAATTTCTTCAAACAGGTTCTTTTACACACATATATATATATATATATATCCTTATATTTCCTTTTCTTATTTGGATAGACAAATAAAAGAAGGATAGAATCTCCTTTGGTTTGACAAAATGTTGCCATTAGCCTTTTTTGTATTAACCTCCATCAAGATAAAGTGCTGCTTCAGTCTCTATCACACACCACCAAATGAAAATGGGCTGTGAGTGTACTCCATTGAATACAAATATTTATATCCATACAACTATGTAAGACAGAGTCCGATTGGTTTGATCACATAAAGAAACGAAAGCAGGTAGAATTAATTGAGATTTGTAGCCCTTAATGATGAATGTTGTAAAGAAGGTTTCAGTCCTGGATGGCAGCGACGAGTTACTGAAAACAATAACTTTTACAAATATGCTGTGTTTCTTTTTTTCATAAAATGAATGTATATATACACATATTCATTTTTTTTATTTTATGAAACAAGGAACAGAAGAAATGCATTGTCTCCGTCCAAACCAGGCTGCCTTCTACTTCATAATAATGAGATTATCCGGTGAAATGAGCTCACTGTTATTTTTGCCTAGGCGAGGTGTATTGCTTCTTCCTTGAAAGGACTGGAGGTCATAACACAGTGACAGGGCGAAGCTGTTCCAGCTGGTTTTCCAAGGCTATCCTTTCCTGATGAACTTCCTGAAAGTTGCCAAAACGAGAACACACAATTCACATTTACAAGTATTACGCAAGAGAAACACTCATCCAAACAAACTGTATTTGGGATAAGTATGAGCATTGTATACATATTTGTATTGAATCTGACTTAAAGAGTGGAATCCACTCAAAGAGGTATGTATATGCCAAAAGAGTCAAAATGATGGGAAAGGGATGTCCAAAATTCTATGGAATTCAACTTAAATAAAACCTTCTTGGCTGCTCTATGTGATGAGTAAATGCATTTGGACAGAGACCAGAAGTGTTCTACAGGTCCTTTTAGATACAGATGCATATCTTGTGAAAAAAAGTTAATACATATTTTTGTATAGAGTTGGCTGCTGAAAGTTTGTTAGCTAAAACCTGTATGATTTTGTAGATCTATCATTTTATAGTATCCATCATTGTACTGTTGCTGTCATGAGTAAGCCATGTGGAAAAATGATATGAAGTAAGAAAATATTTATTTAAACGAGCATAGCTCGTTAAAGTTGAACCATAAAAATCTGGTGTAGGAATCTAGCGCAAAGTATGAAAACTTTTACATACATACTTGGGAATATAAAATACTATCTCACAAAAAAGTTTTTCTAGCGTTTCTCCGTGATTCCGCAGATGTTAACATAAATCCAAACAGATTTACTGTGTGACTTTGCCTGTTTTTTTTTGTGTAGACCACAGATTATGCATGTGTTTCATAATACTCTAAAGCTGCTTAATGCAGACTGGTGATAAAAAAAACATGGTTATGGCTGCATGGAAATTGTACGTTTTCCAATTTCAACATTTTGTTCACAGTTGTTCCAGGCTTCAAAATGTATGAAACACTAGCACACAACGCGTTAAATGCATACATGCCATCAGATTTCTTTGTCTCTTTCAAGACTGTTTAATACCATTACATAAGTTATGGTGGGTAAAAGGTGATGGAAACCCTTCCACTTAAATTTAAGGGGTAGTAGAAGTATTATTAAGCACTCATCTACATTCTAAGACTGTTTAAGTAAGATTTTCAATGCATTCCTCACCTTCAGTTGTTGCTGAAGTTCACTATTCAACCTGGCAAGAACAGCATTTGCCTCTTTGTTTTTCCGGATGGCTGTCTGGATTGCTTTCTTCTGCTTGGAAGGGTGCCTGTAAGGAAGATAAGCCCATAAAGACCAGATCAAAGATACATAACACCAAAAACCACACACCCACCAGAATGTCAATAATTATAATACATCATGTTCGTTTCACAAATGTTATGGCGCTGTTGATGAATATGATGATGGGCAACAGTGTTTTCCTATAGCTTTGCAAATGTTTACATTAGATCCCATAAAGCTAGTGAATAATGTTCCTTGCGAAATTAGATCATGATTTTTATGAAGATTACTAAGAAGGGCACTCTATACTTAGTGGCAGATTGTTTAGATGAGCTCATTTCCTATCTAGTCTGAAGCACTGCGCTCCCTCCTCTAAAAGTAACATAACTTTACTATTTCTATTCCAGAAACTAGTCTTATGGACTGCACTCCAACTATTCAATTGGTAATGCAGTGTGGCATCATTGTGTATGTCCATGGACAATGTGGCAATTAGGTTGTCCCAAGTCTCCTTAGCTTTGTGGGGATGACATAATTCAAATGGTGGAACTTTAGTACAGTCTATGCTAGTTATAGAACAACCCTTGTCTACAGAACTCACCAACATCAAAATAAACCCTACTGATGGATTCTGTGGGATGGTTTGTCAGACCTTTTGTGCTAACCATGGGTCATACTAACTACTTTCACTTTGGTCATTTAAATCACTGAAATGTGTTGGCTTCCTCTGCATCCCTACTCGAGTGTCAGAGCAGAATGTCCTCCAATTACCTATTAGATCTTCCACTGACAAACACAAGACCACACTGGAAACGAATGAATAAATAATTGCAGAGATCAAAGCACGGCATTACCTACTGGATTGTGCTGTTTTAGATAAAGTAATCAGTTTGAAGGCGCTTACCAAGGTGCTAAAACTGCTTTGTAGCTTAAATGATACAGCATTAGGTCATGTTTTCTTGGTGCAACAAGCTATTCAGTGCAAGCTCTGTTGCACATGTTGCTGAGGAAGCTGGATTCATTTGCAATGCCTTTTGGGTGTTTTAATCACTGTGATTTGCCTCTGTCAGCACACTGGGTTAACACATTCTGACTGTGATGCAATATCTATTCATTGTAAATACGCTTTGCACACGTTTAATGGGGCATCGCACTTTAGCCAATGCCTGCAGCGTCAGGGATATAAACTGTGTCTATTTCCTAGAATAGGGATATATGTGTTAATCAGGCTCTTTGTTCATAGGATTTCACTAGGTTGCAGGCAGATGAGGATGTGCGCTTGCTGTTGTGTTCAGCTGGAATTGCCGGTCAGCATATTCACCATTGCTTGCTGATGCCTGAGTAATGGCTTCCATAAATTGTGAATATAGTAAGAAATGAAAGCTTGGCATTTCCTCCAAACTTAGTAAGAAAAAAAACACTCTTGGATCACCAACCACTAAATAAAATTATTTGGTTTTTGTCTGGTGGTTAAGGGTAGACCACACCAATTTCTGGTTCTAGCTTGGCTTCGCTTAACATCATGGGGCAATTCCACAGCAGCTACAGGTTCACTTGCCAGCTTTTCTCAATTAGCTAATACCCTTCAAAACATTAACCCTTCAATAGCACTCATGTTTGTGGTCATGTCAGTGTACACACACAAGGTTTTCAATACAGTTTACATGTAATCTGGGAGGCCTTTATATAAATACACCCAAAGCTCTTAGCCTTAGCCATCCAACCATTCATTCTAACTCCATTCTAATGGTTTGCAATTGTGGTGAGTGGAATCCCCTTCATCTGGGAATGCAAAAATGTACATTGCAGTGCTTCGTGTAGTTAGGATGTGGAGGTGTACTCTCACATGTGCTGCATTTGTCACAACAACCGAGATATTACATATACTCAAGTCTGGTAATTACAGAACTGACAGCGTGGCATATTGTTTAGTGTGTGTAAACAACAGAATTAAATGTAGTCAACAGTCTTTCACTCTGGTGCCAGTGACAGAAGGATTTCCTTCTGGAAGTTGCATATGATAGCCTACGTAAAATCATGCTAATTCAATATTTATTGTAGCTTGGCAAGTATGCAGAGAGTATTTCTCTTGAAAACGTCCACAATGCTGTAAAACAGTCTCCCATTCCATGTAGAAGCAAAGGCACTTCTCTGGGCTAACCAGCAGCATTGCAATACTGTATTAAAGTTTTTTTTTATGTTTTTCCCATCACTATCCTATTAGCATAATAGTTAAAATGAATCTAAAAACAGCTGCCTTGATTAATACGTAGGCCTCATACTAAAGATGACTATATTTAACTGAATACAGTTTGTTTCCATCTGCTTATAGTGATGCCATCTGATTTTATCCATACCATACATCTAACATTTCAGCTAATAATAATGTATGGATGAAGCCACTCCAGCCATGCAGTACCACCACCCATACACCGTGAAATTATTGTTTGGAGACGCAAACGACCCACAACTTTTGCATATAATTAGGATGCATGCTTCATCTCCGGATAACAGTACTTTTGAACCATGGGGTGAGACTTCACGGAAGAAGCGGATGATGAGATCACACTCGATGCAGATGACAGGTCGTGGTTTTCTATAACTTGACTTTCCGGATGGAATTTTCGTCGTAGGGGTTTGGCAGGTGGCTGGTTAAGCAGGATTTCCTTTCGATAAAAGAAAAAATATATATTTATATTAATCAAGGAGAAGAATATATAATTTATATTTATTTTATTTAATCTGGACCAGATTCTTATTTTACACACCCGGCATGTGTCTAGTAACCCCACGTTTTAAGCGTGACGTAGGAGGAAAAAAAGCACGGAATGTACTTCTACCTTTTTTCTAAGCATACCTTTCCAATTTCTGACAGTTTCCCCATAACTTTAGAGGCTATGGTCTATACCAGTAGCATACCTAAGGGGGGGTGGGGGGGGCAGAGTTGCCACAGGTAGGCTGCTAAAGGGGCAGAGGTGGCATGGGCAGGCTGCTAAAGGGGCAGAGGTGGAACAGGAAGGCAGTTTCAGGGACAAAGGTGGCACAGGCAGGCTGCTAAAGGGGGCAGAGGTGACACAGTCAGGCTGTTTCAGGGGCAGAGGTGTTACAGGCAAGCTGTTTCAGCGGCAGAGGTAGCTTACTGTATAGTGATAGGGGTTATGCTGCACTACTGTTGCACTTCTACCGTATTTGCTCGATTATAAGACGAGGTTTTTTTCTCGAAAAATACCCCTTGTCTTATAATCGGGGTCGTCTTATAATCAGACCTCACATAGGTCTGACTATGAGACGACTAAGATCCAGATCCCCGCAGCTGCAGGGGACCTGGATCCTCCTGTCCCCCCCCCCGCCCCACTTACTGGTGCTTCTGAGTCCCCGGTGTGTAGCCGGGGCAGTGTGTAGATGTCTACACGATTCGCGTAGACAACTTACGCTGCAGCCGGAAGGAGGTGTGGCTAGCAGCCGGGGTTGTCTGCGTCCATCGCGCAGACCTTCCCCGGTGTCTACACGAATCGCGTAGACATCTACACGCTGCGCTGTCCCAGCTGCATGACAGGGGAGTCAGAAGCACCGGTAAGTTTGGGGGGGGCGGGGGAGTGTTAAATGGGGGGCATAAGGCATTTCTGGAGGCAGAGTGTTCTATGAAATGACTTTTAACCCCCTTAATGCCACTCTGCCTCCAGAAATGCCTTTTTAACTCTCTATACGCCACTCTGCCTCCTGAAATGCCTTAAACCTCCCTATATTCCACTGTGCCCCATAATATGCCTTTTAACCCCTTAATGCCAGAGTGACATATAGGGGTATAAGGCATTTCTGGAGGCACATAGGGGGTCAAAAGGCATATCATGGGGCACAGTGGCATATAGGGTTAAAAGGCATATCATGGGGCACCGTGGCATATAGGGGGTAAAGGGATTTCTGGGGCAGATGTGCATAACTGGGGGGGCTGGTTGGAAAATAGAAGGAAATAAAACCAAAATATTTTTCTCAATCATAGCTTTTATTAAAAAAAATTGTTTACTTTTTTCCTATAGGGTCGTCTTATATTCAGGCTTTTTCTTTTTTTCCTAAATTAATATTCAGATTTGGGGGGTCGTCTTATAATCAGGGTCGTCTTATAGTCGAATACGGTATTTGTTCAGAAAATTTTATTAATTTAAACTTATTTAATTTATTTTTAAGTTAGTAATTTATTATTTATTTTTTGACAATATTTTTTCGTTTTTTTGTTTAAGAGGTGTCACATACAGGATCCGCCCCGGGTGTCAAACACTCTAGGTATGCCCCTGTGTATACCTCACATACCACCTGCTCTGTTCAATCTATTCATCATTTCTAATGTCTGTCAGACCTGGGGTGTGGTAGAAATCAGTGTTATAGATAGCTGCAGTATGATGTCAAAGGGTTGGGAAATCGGTAGAGAGTTGAGTAGAGAGGGGTAGAGAAGTGTAACCAGCACCGAGGCAGGGGAGTCTGCCCCCTGCCCATAGAATATACTAACCCAACATTAGTTAATTTTAAAACTAGCTTTGTTTGCACATTGATCAAAACATCTGCATTTCCCCCAAATTCACTTGTTACCAATTACATTTTCAGTAAAAGTGAAATTTTCGCAACTTCGATGCAACCACCAGTACAGGTGGTAGATCAAGCTAAAGGTGTTTTGGATGTCTGGACAATAGTCTGTAGGGTAGTTTTTACAAATGTGTGATAGCAATATATAATTTATACAACTGCATAATTATTTCAGTGTATATATTCTACATACTTCTGGAAACAATATGAAATAGTCTGGCCCTTACTGATACGTCAATTACACTATGGAGTGCAATCACAAGTCAAAAACTTAGGATGTGTTACAGAGTTATTACAGGATTGCCAAAAAAGTAAATCATCCCACTCTTTCCATTGATCAAGACAAACGCAGTGACTGGGTTGAGATTGACCATGGAATTTGCTCATAGCTCAATTTACTTATGCCCCTGCCAAAACCACAATCTGCAATAAGCTCTTCATTTTAATAGCCCAACAGTTTAATGATATAAATGCAGCTATACTTAGCATGAGATGACTGACCAGCTCCACTGACTTACTAGGATTACTAAGCAAGTCCCTTGTGCATCCTTTCCCATACATACTAGTAACTTACCTCAGAGCTGCTACTGATGTAGGATTTTTATTATTTGAAAAGTACACAGCTATTTACTGAGAAAATGGAGTTTGTTATTGCAAATAAAAAAAAGTGTATTTAATGTTTTATTACTGTGCAGCTGTGGTGAAATAGATTTTTTAAGTTAAAGTGATGATTTCATGCATATATATAAATTATTAGTATTGCATAATAGCGCTATTTATATGTCTAACATAGGTACTTGCTTTTAAAGAACACATACAATAAAAAATGTTCATGTTAAATAAGGGAATTCTTTTGATTAAGTTTTGTTAATTAGTTCCTCAGAACACTCACATATCATTTAATAAACATCCCCTGCTGCTATAGCAATGAAGCGTTTTAACCTACCAATGTCTATTCTTTGTGTTGCATGACTTATTGGTTTTGGATGAAATATGACATGAATTATTAAGTAGAACTATTAAGTAGAATAGGGATAAGGGATCATAAACTTCAGAATTTTGTGTTAGATGTCTTGTCCTCAAAGTATCTTGGGTAAAATGGTGGTTCAAAAAAAAGAAACAAAATGTGGTAACTAAAGACCTGGAAAGAGATATTTGAAGAATTTGAATTATCCTTGAAATGTAACATTATGTCCAAAGAACACACCTTTCTCATGTACACCGACCAAGCAATTAGCCACTTCATTCATATACTTCATTGTCAGAAACCGGATCAGTACCATATACAACATCTCCTGAGGACAATGCATCAAATAAGCATGGATCCCTTTGAAACTCAATACAACGCTAGGGTGTTAACTTACTTTGACTTGTCAATACTGGTACACATTTCACTCAAACATAGGCCATCTTGTGCAAGTGAATTATAATCACTGAAATCTATCCCCTAGTCTAATAATCTAATTTCAGATTAAACTGAAATACTGATATACTGTGCGCATAATGTAGCTTTTGGCTTGCTAACATGTAAATAACTCAAGTAGCGGGTGGGCACGAGTCCAGTTTTTACTAATGGAAAGGAAAGATAACACCAGAAGCAAAATATTGTATAAACTTCGTGTGGTCTTTTTTATATAGAAATATGTATTTTCAATACCTCAGTCTATATAGTTAGATCAGGATGATGGCTCTGAGACCAAGTATGTATTTCACTCTGATACTTCCAAATAATCTATGACTTGATGAACTGAAACTTGACATGCAATAATATATTTTAATGAAGACAATAAGGAAAATGACTACAACTGCTACCATTCTAAAACTCAAATGGGAGTATAGTAAATACTATATATTGCAAAACTCAACAGTTATATACTAGTAATTAGCAATAGTAATTTTCTACATTACCCTTACACATATGAAATAGGTAACTATTCAGTTTGGTAGTCACAATCAGGAATAATGCAAGAAGCTCTAAAGTCTATAGTATAAAATTCAGCTGAAAACCCATATACCCAACTATCTATCTATCTATCTATCTATCTATCTATCGCCAAAGAAAACTGAACAAAAAGAATATAAATTGTGCCAATCTGCCAGTGTTGAGTTCTGCTCTGTTAGAATGAATTCAGATCAGACATTGGTGTCTTTTTTTTCTGAAAACAAATCAAAATCTAGCTGAGTTAATCAAAGATGGCTCACCATAGACATATGATGTGAAGAACCTGTAATGAAAGCTTAATTGTCTATTATCTGTTTTCATGTGTGTTTTCTAGTTTTGATGTTTAACCAAGAAGTCATACCGATAAACAGTTTACACAATCAATGCAAGGATATCAGCACCACTGGTATCAGCATTCTTGATTATTATATTGTCTCTACTTCGTGGTACCATATTGTACCACTGGCTTAGAGACAATACTGCTTATCAGGTTGCCCATGTCCTTATCCATGGGTGTCCAGAGGAACTCCAGAGGAAATTCAAAGAGGCCCACTGGAGCAGCAGCAGGGGAAGGAGAAAAAGTAGGCTGTTAAGCATAGGTTAACTAGACATTGAGAGGAGAAAACGTTGCAGTCAGGGGGATTTAGCAAAATGCTTTTATTTAATTCTGTGCACCCCCTGCTGTCAGAGTGGTTTAGTCTACTTTGTTCCCTTCCCTCTAGCTAGTTTCATCCCCTTCAATCTGGCAGCTGCTCCTTCACAGGCACAGTTTGTATGCTGCAGACACAAGGTAGTTTATTTCAAACATGTATTAATACTCCAGCTGCTGAGACTACATTTTGTTAAAAATCAGCCTTTGCCAAACTTTTTTTTGTACTTCAGGTATGAATTTGCCGCTCCTGGTTTATGTCCCTGTCAAACAACAACCCTAATATATGTTCAGTAAAATCTCCTGAGTACAGCGATACCCCCCATGCATGGGTTTGTCGGGTTATTTGGGAGGTAAAGGGCCACGTTTGTGAGGTGTTCATTTTTTGGCATTTGGACATCTGGTCAGTCTGTGCCCATGTCCCATATTTGGGACATCTTTGAAGCTGGCCAATTCGAAAACATAGCGGCAATGCAGGTAATTAACAGGAGCCCGTACATGCGGTGCATCGTGACCCTGTAAATGTACGGGCTTTGCTGTGAATGGGGTTCAGCATCATATGAAAAGTGAGTACTCAACAACTGCAGTGCCAAAGGCTAGCTTTTATATCATTATGGGTTGGTACAGAATTTGGTTAGCTCAACATCATGAAAAATGTAATAACAATTTGAGTGCCACATGCAAAAGTAACAAGTGTATTTTGGTTCCAAGCCTTTATGTCCCTTTTTTACTACCCTGTAACTACCCTCTTTTTGTAATCAGCATCTATTCTGTGCATAACAGAGCTATGTTACTCTAAATAACACTAACTTTTTTTGACTGCAACTCTCATGATATCGAGCCCCCACATTATCAGTTGATTATTATGAGAATAGTAACTGTGGATTGGGCTATGGGGGCTACATACATTGTTTGTTGACTGCATCTCCCATGATATACAGTCAGCCATTACTGGCTGAACACCATAGGAACAACAAGGACAAACAAGTATAGCCTTTGCCAAGCCGGTGCTGGAGCTGACCAGTGGTAAGTATATAATGTGAAACTCCTAAAAGAAAAATAGCTGAGGTGGACAATGGGGCAAATGTATAGAACTCTGCGGAGAACTCCGCGGAGAACTCTGCAGAATCCTCCATGCATTTGCTGGAAGGACACAATGGAAATGTAAAGTGACATCTTAGTGATCATATGCACTGGCTGATAGAGAAGAGCATTCTTATATTACCTTTTTGGCCGGGCTACTGCTTTCCTCCGTCTGCGGCATGGGTTTATTTGTCTGTACATGCAATTCATTGTCTGTACCCCGCTCACCCTGTCAAAACAAATGAGATTTTTGATTGCAGAAAATGATCAGGCACTCTTAGTTAACAATGTGACAGTATATTTGATACATATAACAAAACATATACACTGTACTAATTATACTACGGAATATTTCGAATCATTTTATGAAACAAAGCATAAAAAGCTGAATCTGTCCTTTTTGGATAAGTATTCATTATATTACACGCTACATACTTATATGTGTCATTATTATTTTAACCACAGTTAACTGTGGTTATGTGACCAACGTTAAGGAAGAAGGGTACTGGTAAATGGACAAATATGCATGCAAATCTCAGCTGCACATCAGTTATCCATCAGGAACTCGTTCTTAGGGTTAGTGTGTGGGCACCTTCCATCAAGAACACAAATACCCGTCTGGGGATCGTTACTTTTCCAACTTTGCAAACAACAAGGGGCATCCTCTAAGGTCAGAGAAAAGGAGATTTCATCAGGGCAGTGAAGACTACTGCCAAGTGATGTGATTTTGGTGGATTTAGTTAATAGTTTCATGAAAAAGTTAAATGCATTTCTAGGAAACACAAGCATTCAGGGGTACATTTTAAAAATCTGCATTTATAACGCTGACCCAAGAAAATCTGATTGCCTTGGTTTCAAGAAAACATTTTTAATTCTTTGTGGCAATATTGGAATAATCGCAGTTTATTTGCTTTTGTCAATGGATGTGAGTAGTCAGAAGGTAATGGACTTTGTGTCTTTTTCAACCTCAGTAGCTGCTGTAACTTTGAAAGTGTTATAGTTCCCAGTCTAGTGAATATTCTAGCTCAGTTGTATAGATATTCCTGCTTCGTGTAATAACTACTATTGTCCAGACTGCTTGAAGAAAATGTGAACGCAATCCATGTTATATTTTTGCAGAACCTCATTGATTTTCTTGTTATTAGCAGAGACAAACAGACTAGCTGTCAAGCAAGTTACAGCAAGTTTCATATTAACAGTTATTGATTTTTTTCCCTTAGTGTGATCAAGAGAACAAAAGGATTATTTTCCACAGAGGTAACTGTGATTTACAATTTTTAAGGGTGGAGTGGCAGGTGGAATACTAAGTTGATGGCAGCTGTGGAGTTACTGACTAACAAGAATATATTTTAATTTGCCTAGATATCAGGTCCACTAGTAATAGGCTGGCTATACTGCCCATTTTTTTTTTACATAAAAAGTTACTTTTTACATATTGCATTTTACATGACAACCTGACATTCTACATTCATGTCATGTTGTCATTTTACATGACAACCTGACATTCTACATTCTCAGTTGTATAAAAGTTATAATAAATATTAATAAAAAACATATAAAGTTATTACCCTATTAGATAAATAATATAGATATGGAGTCCCATTGAACACTGCAGTCTTTCAAAATAATAGGTTTTGATACTTTATACTTTTCTCTCATTAGGAGAAAATCTAAAAACACGTCAACCTTTAGTTTTTAGAGGAAAAAAACAGATAATTAATCACGTCTATTTTACGTTGAAAAGTGTTTGTAAGTCATTGTAAGACTTTCAATCAGAGCCATCATTGATGTGCAAGTATGCTGATATTAATTTTGCTAAGTAAAATGGATATTGATGTATTGGGCCAATGTAGAAAAATATGTAAAGTTACAGGTCTCGTTTTGCATCTGAAGATTACATTTACATATTTTTAAAATGGCCCAATAAAAAATACTACATAATCCAGTATTTAACCAGCAAGTCTAACTATGAACGCAATCATTATTTCATGTTCGATATAGAACATCAATTTAAGTATTCCGGCATTCTATAAATCCTAATTATAACATTAAAGGATACTAATGGAATCGGACAGACAAAATTACTGTAACAAAATTACTATAACAAAGACAATGGATAACATATGCTAAACTGAACAAAACTGTGGGTAGAATTGAATGTAAAATACCCACTGGACGTACTACTGTGGAATATTATTAAGCTCACACAGTGATGGAATAAATCAGCCTTATTTCAATATCTTCAGTCTAAGTAGTTTTATAATATCCTTTAGTGTAGTATAATATTCTAAGCATGTCCTTCAAGTGCCATCTAGTGGAATTAACAAATGTGATATATGAACATACTGCATTGCAATGTCCAGCAAAATACTGACCTCTAATCTTTCTGTCTTCTTTACTATTAATTGCCATGGGTGGTTGGCTGGAAGGATATGCATAGTTTGACTTGGTGGATATGTCACGCTTAGAATAAGCAATGAGGATAACTTCAATAGCGGACTTATTTTTTGGTAGCTGATTTTTAATGTATGCATGTTTTAAATATACTGGTTTAACTATATCAGCCTATAACATGCAGCACCTTTCCTTCTGTCTTTTTAAGGTCTACAAAAATGGCTCATATTATAAAGAGTAATCATGGACTAAAACCTTTAAACCAGCCATTTTCACCAACAAAACAACAGAATGTTCTATTACGTTTTTTTACTTTAGCATTTGCCACCAGAATTTCTCTGTATGAAGAGTTGTGGGACTTTTTCAACTTGCTATTATTGAGTAGAAAACATGTAAACTAAATATAAAAATAAAAAACATTAATCCACTTTTTTTCTGTTCCAGAAAACAAAACCTTTACCAATTTTTGCAATTACAGGATTATTACAGGCTTCAATCGATTTATAAATAACCCACATGTTCACCAAAGTCAGTTTCGATAATGTGCTTATCTTTGACGCCTCGCAGGTCCAAGGGGGATCTAAGGATTCTGAATCACTGGTATCTGGTGGAATGGGTCTTATTTATGTCACAGTATGTCACTGATAACTCATGATATTAGGACATTAAAAAAAAAAAAATGATCAATTTAAAGAAAGGAAGCAATCTGTTAATAGCAGCCTTCTCTCAAATATAAGCCAACAAATTGATTATAAGGTCATCTGATACAAAATAGTTTCAAGCAATTAAATGAAATTGGAGTATAACAGCAATCTGAGATGTCTGGAAAGAAGAAAGCAGACACTTAGAAGTCATATGTATGCCCTTTGTAGTCTTATGCTATTTAAAAAAATGTAGGACTGCTGTTAAGTTATTGTTTTTTGGTTTAACAAATAATTTCTTGCAGCCTGATCAGTAAATATATTTGATAAGTTGCTACTACAGCTAATGTGTTGTGTAATTTTCATAAAATCAGCTATTTTTTCCAGTACATACATATACAGACATGCATACATATATTTTACATTTTGCTGAATGGAATATATAAGGTTTTACCCTCATACCCCATGTGTGGAAGCTCTCACAGGGTACTTTAATATAGATTCCTCTATAGTGGGGGTGTCAGGGACATTATATTGTATATATTATAACTCCAATGTAATTAACCCCATTAAAATCTTTAGTTATTGTATTTTGAAAATTAGACTTATATCTTATTAAACTCCTCCCTGGCTGCCCCCCACTGAAAGCAGGAAGCATTTTTAAGTAAGCTTCCTGTACACGTCCAGCAGCTGTAATAGGACCTTACTGAACTCAGTGGCAAGAAGGCACAATCCAAACATGAAGACCAGCAGTAAACTAGAATTAAAGGTCAACATCACACAACTCACTAATCCAGGGAGTCAAGTAAAAGCAAGGCCAGACTGGCCAAAGATCTTGCAAGCAGCAGGCAAGGCAGTGTTGGTCAAATTTGGATGCACAGAACAGTGTAGTGGTTCTGAAGGATTTAAATAGGCTACCAAATCCAAAAGGGGGCAAGCTACACATCTGATGGGCTTAATTCATTTCAAGGATGACATACTGCAGTTCAGAATCTGCATCTTTGATCCATTCAACCACCTGAGGCAGCCGAGAAGATGGGTTCTGGAGACATACACAATGAAAGCTGATGTTCAACTAGTGTTCATGCAACTGGTTGCCATGACCTCATTAGAAGTACTACTCAGCATGTTCAGGAGGCATACTTAGGTATGTTATCCACTTCCTGGGTTCAGCAGAGGCAGCTGGGTGCAGAGTTACATCAGACAGAAGTCATTTTGGAATTCCAATAACTTAAGAACATATGAACCAATAGGCATGAATAAAATGCACTGGAGTTTTTTTGGGTACTAGACTATTACTTTACTTGAAATAAGATTATTAAAAGAATGATGAGTTTGACACAAATATACCAGCCAATATGTTCATAGAAGTTGTGAACTATTGAACAAGGCTAACATACACAGCCATTCCACCTCACACGGATACTGTCTTATGAAACCCTGCCTTGGTACTTTACTCCACAGTTTAGCCACCTTCTTTCTTTTTAAGGATAAAGGTATTTACACTGGAGAAGTATTTTCTCCACGTGAAGACAGATAGGTCTTCAAACATGCCAATCACGAAGGTGCAGCACAGGTGTAGTAATTATAGCAATGAGTTAATAAGATAATGGCTGGCAAGCTGATACCTGCCTTACATGGGCTACAACTGGACAGGTGCCGAATCCAATAACCAAGTAGTGGAAATCCATCCTTACAAACTATGTGAACAGCTTGTTGTCGCTTTTAGCAACAACATGAAATGAGCTAGAGTCTTAAATCTCTGAGTTTCAGGTGTCTATGTAATTTATTTCGGAGGCCACAATGGTGTATGTATTTCACAATTACCCACTGAAAGCGGTACTCCCACACACATATTTTGAAGTCAGTTATTATTCACAGAATATGATTTTATATTTTCATACGACTATATAGATTTTACAAGTGTTTTCATGTTTTACAAAGGGATTTGGATGTGTTTTAGCACAAAAAACCCCCAAAAATATATTTATACATGGGATGTGTTTCTTTTATGATGTTACTTGTTACACTTTTTTTGTTCATATATTGTTTTCATAATTGGCTTTACTAAGCCAGGAAGTATCAACCCTCTCCTGATTATAAATGACTAATTCTGCCAAATAAATTCATCTAACTCATTCATCCCAGTTTCTAGGCTTTTATTTGGATCACCTTGGTTCTCTCCAGTCACACACACCGTACTGTGATTTCTCTTACAATAAGCAAAGTGATGCTTGCTAAAAGCCCTATCAAAACTATATTACAAAAGTGCCTAATGTACAAAGCAAAGATGTGTCTTTGATAAAAAGGAGAAAAGTGCTCACACAGGTGAAATAAAATGTATAAATGTGCTTTGAGGGCTATATTATTGTGTGGACTTTCATGTTACCTGGGTCACACAAGGCCTTGGTGGCAGAGCAGGTGGTGGTGCTTGAATCCAACCAGCCCGTGCAGCTGTGTAAAACAAAAAGCATTCACTAAGTAATTTCTCACAACAAAGGGTACATCTACCGCCAAAGGATAAGCATTGAAGCATGAATGGAAATCAACCTCCCCCATTACCACACAGCGCAAGAAACATACACACAAGCACTCATTTCATCACGTAAAATAAATGCTTGTTCCTTAAAATTTCTGTAGTCTTGACTGGTTTTCTTTCACCTATAGCCTAATCATTGGCTGGAAGAGACCTCTCTTTCCCCAGATGCTTTCTGCTAACACAATAATAAATGATAACAGAGACTACTGAAGAAATCTGTGTATTCACACCCTTTGATGTCTTAGGGTGTATCTTAAAGATATTGTCTTGGAATGCCTAGGAATATGACTTTAAGGTTTCTGCTTTTACTGTAAAGCAAAAGCACATATCGTTTGACCATACCTACCAGAACCATACAGCTACATCTTTACTCTTTATTTACCTACATAGACTTGAATTTTCATAAATAAATAATTATATATATATATATGTTAAATGACTGGAGATAAAACTGAAAGGTTATCATCAAAATACACTAGTATTCAATAAGTGTTCTTCATCAAAACTTGGTGCAGCCACCTGGAGAACTGTGCTGGATAATTCTATTCAAATCTAAGGAAGAAGCTCTTGAGTGGGTTTTCTGTGGCCTTGGTGGTGGAGTTGGAGGATCTTCTACTTTCTTCATAGTTGCTTCTATTGATGTGCTTGAATATGACCTGATGAACAGGAAACCAATTAAACATACATTTATAAGATAAATACATTTTTTAAAGAAGTGTAATGTAGAAGTAATACTGAATATAAGGCACAATCATTAATCTGAAAGGGCTATAAATATGGCTTTTCATAGAATGAACATTTTGTCATCACTATTAATGAGTTAATTGTTGCAATAAGCTATATGTAAATAGGGCTTCAGGAAAAATGTATACCTGCAGAATGCCCAAGTTACTTGTATCACACGACACCAACCTATTACTTAGCTGTTATGCGTTACATTTAGATGTCAACATGGTGCCCATTTTTATAACTGCTTTTTGGCTGGTTCAAATGTTGCTCCTGTTAAGTTTTGCCAAATGGTTTTTAATTGTAAAAACAGAAAGAAGCAAAACTATTCAGGCCGGATCCATTGGCAGGTTTTCTTCTTTACCAATGAGCCGCAGAACACTGCAAAGTGGACATACACAGTCACAGCTTAAGTACCAGTCAAAATGCCTGGTGTGTCCACATAAGAAGGTTTCTAAGCACAATGTCACATCACAGGTTTAATCTGGCCACTAATAAAACAGATAAAGTGAATCTGAAGTGTGACCAAGTGTAAAAGCCACATCTGTAAGAGATCATTTTGTATGTTTGAAACAACTGCAATAAATCTATGTTGTCATTAAAATAGAGAAGCATTGAAGAAGGCTTAAACGCTTTACCTTGATCTTGGTCTTGTTTTAGGGGTGCAAAAATCCTGATGAACAGCTAAAAAACAAGATATATAATATATTAAAGTTTGCATAACAGGATAACTAGGATGCCACCATGGAAAGAAAATATTTCCTAAAAAAAAAAAAGAGTGACCAGGGACAAATCTTACTTTGGTTAAAGAAGGGATCATTTAAGCTGTGGGGCCAATATAGGTTAAAAAGCCTGACTGTGTTTTTTAACAGATATACAGTCATGTGAAAAAGAAAGTACATCCGCTTTGAATGATATGGTTTACATATCAGGACAAAACGTTTTAGCAGTTTACTGGTCTGGAGCATCCAGGTGTGTTTACACAATGCCAAGGAGGAACTACATCAGAAGCAATTGTTGCTGGCTATCAATCCGGGAAGAGTTATAAGGCCATTTCCAAACAATTTAAAGTCCATCATTTTACAGTGTATACCAAAGTAACGTAGTGTCAAATGTGAGGGCAGCTTAACCTCGGCTGAAACCAGGTCATGCAACAAGACAATGATCCCAAACACAGCAGCAAACCTACAACAGAATGGCTGGAAAATCAAGGTATTGCAACGGCCTAGAAGTCCAGACCTCAACCTTATTGAAATGCTGTGGTGGGACCTTAACAGAGCTGTGCATAAATAAACGCCCAAAACCTTAATGAACTGAAGCAGCGTTGTAAAAAAGCTTCTCCATTTTGGCTTTATTTTGTTGAATAAATCATGACATGTAGTAACGTGTCCAGTTGTTGTTGTTTTTAATTGGAGGTTGTATTTACCAAATTTTTACAGATTATTGTTATTATGTCCTGATATGTAAAACCATAGAATTCAAAGAGGGTGTACTTTTCTCACACGTCTGTATACCCTTAAAAGGACTGCACTTGACAAATTTTTGGTCTTTTTTACTACAATATAAAGCTTTTTGATGTATATAAGATGACTGTTGGATAAGATTTACTGTTGGAAGTGGAGCTAATGAGAAAACCTACTTAGACATGTTATATCAGTGCACAAGATTAAAATAATGTACTAGCACTGGAATTAGTCAACACAGCTAATCTTCTTACTCTGAAGTAATAGAATGAATGAGATGTAATTATGATTTGCATTTGCCTGACCTATTTTTTGCATGTTGCCAAAAGATTATTTATTCTTTGGTCTTGTGAGGATAGGCAACAGTGCACTGCCTGTTAAGTAGAAATGTTGCTGATTTTCTCAAAGTGAAGATTTGAGAAAATCAACACATTCATTTGAAAATAGGAAATGATGAGATATTAAATGTGGGTATTGTTTTACCAAATGTTGTTAAAATATAAGAATGTTGTCTATTTTATTTCTATTACTAATTCTATTACTTAATATTGAATGCTATATGAAGCTACCAATGAAAAGCAATTTAAATCACACAAATAAAGCAATATAAAATAAAGATTATAAACTCAGTTATATGAAGGTGGTGGGAAATAAAAAATAGAATAATGCACCTTTAGATACCAGCAGGCCCAGTCTGCCCATCTGGCACACTAGGCATATGTCCAACATCGCTCCATACTGCAATGTGTGGCCACAGGCTGGATATGCCTAGCCACACGATGCGTCAGCATAAAAATGATTTTGTCATTCTGTATGCCCGTTAAAGTGGCCACTCTGTGACTTCTCCCTACATCTATTCCTGCCCCATGCCCATCCCACCACAACTGTTGCTCCCCCTTGTTAAATATGAGGTCCTGTGGATTTTTTGTGGGTTCTAATGTGTGTTGGTTTAAGCAAATTTGTAAATTTCATGTTACTTTAATGCAGCAAACTAATTTTTTAGCCAAATCGCAAGCACTTGTAGTTTAATTTAAAAAATAACCATTTTATTCAACTGATTCGAGCCCAAGATCAAGAACTGGGGCATCTTTGAATGCAGTGCAGACGTTTGTTTGATTAATTGTACATTATACAGGGTCAGCTCGGCCATTCTTGCAGGATAATTTTACTGGTTTAATTAGAAAATAAACCCCATCATTTTTAAAATATTATATGTATTTTTGGAAGGATGTGTGCAAGTGAGATTTAAATTATCGCTGTGGGATTAAAAATAAGAAACCTACAGGGGTGTCTCCTTAATTTATTTACTGAGAAAACAGATTATTAAAATCCCATTAATACTGTAAAATTACTTTGCAGGATAAAGATGGGATCAGAGGATTAGCAAGTAAATCCTCCTGTAAATTTTGAGAGTAAAGATGTTTACTAAAACTGGTCTGGCATATATCAAATGCACATTTTTTTACGTAATGACCCATTTCACAAAACCATTACGAAGCGTAATGGTTTAAAGGCAAACCATATCTTTACAGATCCCTGAGATACCCCACTGGTATCAAGACCTTCTACTAGATGAGTGCTTTACCACTTTCCTTGCTCTTTAATCATTTTTAGCCTCAGGAAAACTCAAGAAATGTGTGTAGTACAGAGGCAAACCTAAAGGTCAGAGTACCATGTAGCCAATTTTTTTGCTTAATAAAAAAAGTTTATATCATATGTGTATAAAAATCTACTCTCCTTTTGTGAGTGAAATACCACAAGATAATATATTGATATATAATTTCACAACAATACTACACGATATTTTGTATGCTGCTTGATATTTTTTGTGTATGAGAAAGACCTAACAGCAATCTTTTTTCTTTCATCAAAAGTAAGTTTATATAGCAGGGGCGTCCAACCTGCGGCCCCCCAGCTGCTGCAGGATTACATCTCCCATCCTCCTCAGCCAGCCCCTTAGCTGAAAGAGCATTATGGGAGATGCAGTCCCGCAGCAGCTGGAGGGATGCAGGTTGGACACCCCTGGTATATATAGTATTATATTATATTATATATGCACACCCTCATATAGTTTACGGTTCGAGTTCAGCTCAAACGGTAATATTTTGTGTTCTTTATCCAAAATGCCGTTTCATATCAGATATTAAGTAAAATAATGTTACTTGTATGTCATTTTTTTTAGAAAATATATGACACACCCATGGTCACAAGGATATGTGTGTTTTCATCTTAACTTACTAGTCTTAAAAGTCTGGAAACCCTTTTGGTCCACTTGCACAATCTGTAATGCTGGATTTACCTTTGACGCTGCAAGACAACCAAAATGCACAAAATATCACTAGGAGGAAGCCAATCCAGATTAAGATGCACATTGCTAGTCTGGAAAAATACTGTTAATTTTAACACGAATAACTGTCCCAATAATACAGTATCACAAAACATCATTCTTCAAAAGCATTAACTGCTGCTTAACCATTGGGCTTCTGTTCACTAACAATTGCAATGTGAGATGCAATGCTTCACCGAAACATTGCTTGTATGCACTTGCATACCACACGGCCAGAACATGGTTAAGGAAAGGTGGCAGGAGGCTTGTAGAACCATGAGCCTGACTATACAATACCACCCTTAACATAAAATGTGGGGAAATGTGTGGAGAAGCCAGAACCCTTTATTTCCTGCATACGGTATGGTAGAAGAGAGAGGAACACGGCTACCCACTGAGCATACTCAATATGCACTGCTTTATATCAGTAACAATGAAAATGAATTATTACTATACTTCCAACCATATAGAAATCCTAGGAGGAGGAACTTGGAGGAGCCACCATGAGGTTCTCTAGATCAGAGACAAATTGTAAGATGTGACTTTTTTTAATCTAATTGACAGTGGGGTGACTCGACATACAGAAGAGAAGCAACTGGCCACCACAAAATGGAGAGTTCGTCACTTCTAGAAATGCATTGTTAATATCACTGTAATTTCACCTTGTAAGTCATTGTTGGCCGAGTCTCGTGTCAGTGCATTAAGGTCCGGAGTTGCAGCCGATGCCTGCTGTTTGGAGAAAAGGAAATCAATTACATCTCCACAACACAATGCAACAGATATACAACAATTTTACATAGTCTATGCATCTACAAAATATTAAAACAATATATATTTACTGCATCTTAAGTGTCAAAATACATGTATGAACGTCGTGTTCATCTAATATTGTATGAGAAACAACAAAGTGTATTTTAAAGGCTCTCTGGAAAGTATAAATGCATTTGTATGTGTTTTAGAAAAATATGTATATACAGAGTTACAGACTAACACCTATGCAATAAAATGTAGAACAAAAATCTATAAATAACACTGTAAGTGAAATGAAGCAGAATTTGGCATTAGCATATTTTAGACATCTTTATGTTACAAGTAATACAGACACAAAAACCTGTCTGTTGCTAAAAGATTTTATGTAGCACTCTTAAAAGGTACACAGATAATCATTAGTAGAAGCTTTATGAGTTCATGCATTAAGCAAAGATGTATGCTTTGGCAAAGGGAAAACAGAGAAACATCAATTATTACTGACTAGTTCAGCATTGCTGGTTTCCACATCAAAGAGAATCAGAGGCTCGGAGTTGGCAGGATCCTCACAGACAGTTTCTAGCTGATTTAAAAAGAAATATTTCAGAGGGAAAAAAAGCATTTAACACCCAATGCTTCATTATTCTTAGCAAATCCACAATGTCCTTTTAGCAACAGGAATGATAGGTTAATATGTCAGAGGTCAACAGGAATGATAAGTTAATATGTCAGAGGTCAACAGGTCACAACTTATCTTTGTATGCATATACAGAGAAAAATAATATCCAGTTAACTGGAACATTTTTGCAGAAGTAATGATAATTAATAATTTGCTTGCGTAAATAAATGACAAACAATAGTTGTCAAGCAATTGACCGATAGGCATTGAGTATGATGTAATATGCACCATAGAGTTTGAGAGATCATATATATTGGGTATGTTTATTAAGGGTTCATGAGGACACAGATGCTGGATGTAATGTGAGGCTGAGGAGGACAGTGAGATATTGCGTGTCATATAAAAAAAGAAGGTTGATGAGGACATTGACATGTTGGTGATGATCTAATAAGGCTTGATGAGGACAGTGAGGTTGTGGGTGTCATGTAATAAGGTCATAAAAGGACAAAGATTTGGGGTGTTATGTAGTGATATTTCATGAGGACAGTGAGGTATAGGGAGTGACAAAAGTGTTGAGGAGGATAAATTAGTAATAGGGAGGGAGGCTTCAAAGATCTCACAAAGGGAGGTAGGTCATCATCCAGATATTGGACTGTCTGGCATAGCAGGAATGACATTTTGATTGCCTAATACACGTATCACTCATATCGAAATCTGACATGTGTGCTTAATTAGCAGCGGAGCAACTAGTAGAAGACACTGAACCCAAGCAAATTTTAGGGTCTTGGAAATGTTATATCCGATGACAATCTAGTACATATGATATAACAAGACGTAATATAAAAATACATGCCTAGGGTCAATCATGCCAAACCCCATTACATAAAGATATTGGTATATAATGGCAGATTGATGCCCAGATAAAAAGATCTGGGCAATTTATTTTTACATAGTGATGTGCGCACAGTTCCGCTAAACTGCTCTTTCATCTCATAATTCAAAAGCTTAATATTATGCCTTACCTCTTTCCAGTTCTGGCAAACTGTGCCTGCACCACAGTAAGGTTCATATACACCATCCGTAGTGGGCTTTAAAGACACTGTAAATGAATGATTGCATTGTTATTATTATCATGATGCACTGAAAAGTGGTCAAGTTACCCCTGTCAAGAAAATATGTGTTAAAATACCTATATTTAATAGGTTACTGCATCTGTGTGATAAGCAGATGTAGCATACATTAGTTACAGTGCACTGGTCACAATGGACAGTGGTATTTTCTAGAACAAGCAAATCCTAGCGCAGGTTATTTATGTTTTATTTATGACTTAGGGCATGGATGTTGGGCTGCTCCTGCTTGTACTAATACTCAGTAGTAGTAGTAGTAGTAGTATCAATAAATACATGTACTTTAGAGAAAGATCCCCTACCACTATGAGCCATCAGACACTATCTCTAGACTGAGGGTTGCAAGAAGTACCTTTTGTTCTTCCACTGTATTTACATTGCCTTTCCTTCAATTAATTTTAACTCTCTTGTTCAACATTGTGGTAAGTGCTTAATCTACTGTAAAATAAGTACCAAAATAAAAGGAATAATGCAACCCTACCATTTTCTAATTTTAAGTCCTGATTTGTATGATGCATATAATTATAGGAATTAGAGAACTGGAGATAACCAATAATGTGACAAATTAATTCAATCTAATTTACTGGACTATTTTCTACTATGACATACATATGGCCTACAGCACAACCTTTGTGCTGGCAAATATTTTTATTTAGTGGTGTCTTACAGATGGCAGAAAGCATATGTCTAACAAACTCCAGGGCATGTAATCCATACTTGTTGCTATTTATATTTATTAAATACTGTGCTTTCCTGGATGCAGATTAAATGTTGGGTAAAAAAACAGGCATTTAAAGGGTGTTCGATCGTGGATATTTGCCTCTCCTTGCAGCAGTGATTCCTTCCTCCTGGCTGATGTTCTAAGGGTTTTTTTAAATAATAGAAGCGACACTCCTATAAATCAGAATTTCTGAGTTATGTTGTGTGTCATGTATTTAGTTTATATCATTAAATACCCATCTTTAGAGTGTAAGAATTTTTGTTTTTTGCTTCTCTTGCCTTTGTCTACCTAATCTTGAAGATAAATAATTACCAAAATGTTATTTTTCCTAGCCACTTTTACATCAAAAAGACAACTCAACTCTTTAGAGGGAGATGCTTCCTGAGGGGTGAATAGCCACACGAGACATGTTAACCATGAGAGACTAAGGGGCTAGTCACAAAGAATGGCCTTTCCTGAAAAGGCTAAATGATGTTGGGTTTTTTTTACCCCTGGGTCAGTTTATTATTATTCAATATTATTTACCTGATGAAAGGATTTCAGACAACAGAGGGTGAGGTAGTGTTTCTGGCAGCTCAAAGCCATTTTTTCTAGCAACAATGAGGTGAAAGGCAGCACAAAATTCAGAGAGGATCAGTGCACCATCACAGTCCACATCACTAAGATCCCTGCATTGAGGAACACAAGGTTACCTGTCAAGTCTATCAGAACACAGGGAAACGATGAAATTGATCATTTATATGAGTCCACAAACTTAGCCTGTGCTAAACTCACAGTTAATTTACGACACACTTGTGAAAATTTGCTATGGGTTCAGTCCTTCTTTATTTCAAAGAGTAGGAAAGTTAGGCCTGACCCGGTTGTGGTGGTCTCCTGCGTTTTGCACAACTTGGTATCAAGATGCTTGCCATGGTACTTGTTTGAGTGTAAAGTATCAGGTCACCCTGGGGAGTTAGGCCCTCAACATTGCCCTAATTAAAACTATTTGATCAGCATGAGATGAAAAGCTTCTGGAGGTTATTCCTGGACCAATAAGCCACTTAGTGAATAAAATAAATGAATGTTTACAAATATATGTTGAAACCCATGAGCATCATGTAAGGTTATCTGTGGATGGAATGCAATGGATATAGGCGCTTATTGGGCAATGAGGTAGATCACAACATTTTGCCTGACCCAGACGTGTATTTTGTAAATTCAGGTCCTTGTAATTTTTGTATCTCACAAGTTAAGCAGTTTAATTTTGCGTGAATTTCTCATGCAAATGTCACACTTCAGAGCTCATAATAATATTGCCTCGCAGATCCTGGAAAGCATTTTATTCTGGTGGTATTCAGATCTTCGATTTCAGATGATTGGTATGGATAATCAGAAACTCAAGCATGGTTATTGATGACACAAAAGTAAATAAAACTCGTGTGTGTACATATGTATATAAAAATGTACATATGCTGGAATTGAGATAAAAACTGTCTACTGCATGTGACTACTTATTTTTATGTCATATCAGGATCTAATTTTTGGGGTGAATTAACTTTTTTCTGCTCAAATTGTTAAAGATCAAAGTTAAAGATCACCAACTGGTAGGTCTTGTAGGGAACACACTGGTGAAAGAAGCATTTATGGGCTATCCCATTACATTCATCTGCTATATGTGTTAGCAGATATCACCTTGGAAGCTGGGCCTGACCACAGCTACATTTAATGCAATACTGGTTATCTACCACTAGTGGGCATACAAATTCCAGATGATTTTTGCTTGATGGGGATGGGTGCAAGAAAATATCATGCTGTCTTAAATTCTGAAATAAACTCCTCTAATAACTTAACAAACATTATAAGTATGTTCTGATGTGCTTGTTCACAAGGTGTGTTCTACTAATAAATATGATACTACATAACTGAGTACTGTAAAACCTATAATGGTGATGAACATGTAACCATTTAATTTCTATGCAGCGTGTGACCTTAATACATGAAAAATTACTAGTCTGTTTGTAGACTACCAGCCTGAGAAGTGGGTTTGTAAGACATTTCAATCAATACTGGATTACATATATTCTATTTTTTTTAAATTAAATACATATCATAGGAAGAGCATATGAGAGGAAAAAAAAAACATTTTTTAATAAATATTGAAAAAAGGAGTGGATAAAAAAACATATAGCTTACCAAATATGTGAAAGCTCAGAAATGGGAAGTTTGGATTTGGTAAAAAAGTCCCTTGCAATTGAACCTATAGATGAAATAAAAGAATGCATTTAATATGGACCCTTCTAGCTAATTCTAAATGGTACATCAGTATTTGAGGTCTCTAAATAAAAATGTTTCCAAAATTATCATTATTTTTCTTGCTCGATCTCCAACCAGGAGTCTCCAAATATTGTAAATCTCCATTGTATCATTTACTGTCAGTCCACCCCAATGGATCTCACTCTTGTATACTGCCTTATTATTTACAGCTTTCCCAAGTTGTCCTGGGATCCGAGAAACTGTTATGTACCCCAATGTTTATAAAGGTTCTCAAGGAAAGCATAGGTATGTTATGGCTTGTCATAGAACTTCCAATAGTTTAATTAAACTAATTTAACATCAATTATCAAGAAAGTGTAGGCAATTAAGTTTCCAGACATAAATATTATTGATATATGGAATGCTAAATACTACTTGGTAATAATATTAATATTTAATATTGTTAAAATGTAATTAATCTAATTATATTTTTTCTGTGACAACCAGAATATTAATTTTTAGCTGAATTTAAAAATGAAAAACAGCAAAAACAAAATGCTTCCTTTGTGTCAGGCCCCAATTAGGCTGCGGAGCTGTTCCCCTGTTTCGCGACAGTTCCGCCTTTGCTGTAATCAATTCCTGGATTTCCCTGTGCTCTACCATTTACGTCTGAATCTTTGTTTCAGTCTTGCTCTTAGCTTCAGCTTCTGTTTCCTTTATAAGATTCGCCCCAGCAGTCTAAAGGTATGTACTTCTCGGTTCTGTGTTTAGATTTAATGTTTAGTTTCAGCTTATTAGTAATTCAGTAGGCAGGGTTTAGTGCTAGGACCCACCGAATATTGGAGTACTTTGGCCACAAGATGCGACTAAATCTTCAATTGCTATCATATAGTCCTAGGCTAGTCCTGTATTTATCTGTGTCAGTCTTTTATGTACCTTTGCCCTTTTTTCCCTGAATCATCTGAGGATTTCGGTTCCTCTCTCCTCTCCTCATGTCCCAGTTAAGATATCCTATCGTTGCTCTAAGGAGAAGCGTCTGAGGATCTCAGCTCCTCACTCCATCCCCTGAGTTCCTTGCCTTGTTCCCTGTCCTTTGTTGTGTCCTGTACCATGTATGTCTTGTCTGGCTATGTTTCTTGCTTGTTCTCCCTGTTCCTTGTTCTGTCCCCTTTGCTCGCTCGGTTTCTGCTTTTACTCTGCTTAGCTTCCCTACTCCCAGCCTGCAGCATCCTGCTCATTTCTCTGTTGAGCTATGTCATAGGCTAGGTGCCCGCAGGATATCACTTTGTTTTGTTCTGGACAACATTCGATGCTATGTCAGGGCCCTGGTTGTGGCTGCACTACCTTAGGTGCTCAACACCTTTGAGAGTGCAGTTGCCCTGCACCAGGCCCTGTCCAACTCCGCTACTGCGCAATAACTCCTGAATTCCATCAATGGTCGCTCTGGGTCATTACAGTTGTGTTCCTGACACTTTGCAGTTGATTAAATAATTTATTTCTAAAATTTGTTAAACAAAAAAAAAAAACTGTGGGTCCCCCCCCAGAATAATGATTCAGGAATTTTAAAGCTAGTTTCTGAAATATTATGCATGTTAGAAACTTTGCTTATGTGTTTTTGTAAATGCAGATTTCATTTAAGCCTTTACGTACATTTACATTTTTTAAAACAAACTTTTAAAATGTTAACATGTATAAACTAAGAATGCAACGTTTACAATCACATTAAAAAAAAAAATACATACATACATTCAATGAATAAGTGAGGAAGTGTCACACTTGTATAGATCTATCACTTCACCCTCTATGTGTCTCCTCAGAACAATTATGGTCCTAAGCATCAACTGATCATTATATGGTAGTGCCACCCCTGAGTTTCTTGATGAATTACAAAATAATTTACCGGAGATGAAGGATTTCAGATTGGGCTGTAGGGTTTTGAACTGGTTAGTGTAATACTCCCGCTGTTCCTCTGTTATCCTCCAGGGGTCATCTGTGTAATTACTTGAACTGTTCTGGACTTCTTTTTCAACAGAGAATGACTGTTGTTAAAAAAATAAATTTAATTTTAACAATTCCTTCCACAAATAAATCACAAGCAAATGTGTGAATTAATAAAGATACCGTATTACATTTTATCTGCACCAACAACAGAAAATCTCTTCATTCTTCATGAGGCATGTTTATTTATAATATAAAACAAGAAATGAGACCTTGCATATATTATTTCAACCACGTCTATACTAAGTTTCCTGAGTAACAAAAAAAAAGGAGAGGGAAGAATGCTTAGTTATATGAGTAAACATATTATTATCATAATAACAAAATAGTAATATGGATGAACATAATATTAACACAATAACACAGTACTTAGTGATATGGGTAAACATATTAACAAAATAACATTTGCATGCCACAATACCAGTCACAACTATGATTTCACTTTGACTGCAAAAAATACAAAACAACTATGTATGTTCTCCCTCCCTCCTCCCTTTAATTAATTTGTGAATGAAAAAGGGAGAAATTATCAGAAAGGGGAGAGAGTGAGATAGTGTGTTTGTGTTTTGAAAGTGTTTGTATGTTAGGGCAAGCAAATGTGTGGATGCAAGGGCAAGTGTAAGCCAGGATGTCTATGTGTAAGGGCAACTGTGAATGTGTGTGTATTTATTTATGGGCAGGCATGTGTGTTTTTGGGCAGGCATTTGTAAGGGTAGTTTATATGGGCATTTTTGACAGTCTACCCATTATTGTTACTATTTTGGGCCTAAATGACATAGATTAAATAAAGCATGCGCCTGAGGCAGACTAAGAGGAGCCATGAAACTCTGAGAGGAGACTCCTGTGGATACAATCTGGGTTCTGGGAAGTCCTTTGTATGCAATCGAGGTGCTGCACAAATCCTATGTGTGCAATGGGTGTTAGGGAAAGTCCTGTGGGTGCAATCTGGGTGCTGGGCAAGTCCTATGTGTAAAATCGGCTGTTTCCTGTTACATTTGCAACTGGAAAAAATATTTGCACAACATAAGATTTCTGCGCACACCAACTCACTCAGCAACTCCTAAACAGTAGAGGGACCATTGGTGGCAATTGCCAGATTTATTCCTAAACACATATATGAACATGATGGCAAACCATTAACTCAGTGTGTACGTTCTCAGAGTCTACTCCTCAGAAAACACTAATCGTCCAAGAGTCAGGCATGTCCCTTTTAGAACATACGCCCTGTATTCCTAAGTCCTTGTGGGCTGTTTAAGTAACACCGACTGGGTAAATATATAAACCTATATAACATGACCTTCGTTTTTCATTTCTAAAAACATGTAAGGTAACATACACAAGGCTGCTTTTTAATGTAAGTGTTGTTTTTGTTGCACTGCCGATGGATCTGTCTTGACAACACATTTCAGTCACACTTGTATTTTACAGCCTGCTTCTACACAAATTTGCAGTTTCTCCCACAATAAAAAATAGGCGGTTAGTATGAGTACTCTTATCCATTTATATAATTGTAAAATAGTAATCCCATCAAGATAATGGGGAGGCATCTGACAAGTTCCTTATAGTAAACTCTAATTCTGCTGTTCCATTATTAGGCTAAATTTCATGTGCAAAAAACTATTACTCAGTACAGTGCTTCAAAACCGACAGGATAAAACAAACAGGAAAGCGGGTGTTTTAACCCCATTTACTAAGTATCCTAAATAGAAACTGTGCAACACAGATTTCAGGAAGCTACTAACCAAACAATGCAAAGGAGATAAATTAAAAGGACTGTGTTCACAATTAGTCCAGAAGAACAATAGTTTGCTGACAACACTTTATTAACTCTTTGAGTGCTAGAAACATACCAAGGGAAGAATTCTCAGTTTATTAAGGATACAATTTACACACAAAAAGGTGAGATTAGCACAGCCCAAAAAGAGCAGTTCTTAAATAGCCTGCGCTACTACAGATCACTCCTTAAGAGAGCCCCTCAATGGCAAACATCCACCGCACAAAGTATCTAACATTCCAAGATGTACCTTTCATCCTCCACAAGCCTCATCAATGAGGTGAGGTTGGTATCCTTCTAGGCACTTCTAGGGAGCTAGCGGCATCCTTTGTTATACCTTGTTTTATCAGTTCTGCTACTTTAATGTGATCATAGGCAAACATGGGGTTTTATAATTGTAGTTGCAAATCCCTTCACTGCTGGTAAAAATCATGTCTAAAACCATATTTATAAAGATTAGAAACAAGGCATATTTTGGGATTGGAAAAATGAGAAATTCCAGAGCAACATGGTAAACATGATGCAATCACTATAGCAACCACTGGAATGTTTGGCCATTGCTCTGCAATGTACCTAAATGTTGTCCTAAACATAACTGCTTCTTGCTCAGTCTATCCTAGACTATCACTATGTAGCCCTTAAATAAGATACTTCCAACAAGGGAGAAAATAAAACTTAAAATACAGAGAAATGCAAGACTGCACAAACAAATTTGTCTTTGGTTGTTTTGAAAAAAACAAAACAAAATATATAACACTACTGTAAAGTATTGTACATATATTAACAAATAACAAAACATTTTAATTTAAAAGAAACACTCAGATAAGATATGCATTAAAGAGCATATGATGGCCAGAGTGTCGGAACATTATTGGGGAAATAAAAAAACTCAATGCTTTAAATAACTGGTACTCACAAATTCACTAACACCTACTGGCATTTGTACTCAGAAGAAAATCATTGTCAAATTGCATATACCCAACTGCAGGAGAGATGGGTTGGTGCAGGTTTTAAAAGAATTAAGCTTATCACATGTACATGGCATGGAAAAGTGAGATGGAGGCACAGAATGCCATCCATTGTTTATTATAAATAATAAATTAAATAATATATATTATTAACAAAATCAGTGTTTGTTAATTTAACTCTTTATATTGCTGTATTTTAGCTACATTTTGTGAGTTTGAGACGAGGGCATGCGTGTTTTCATTCTAGTAATAATCGCTCCGCTCACCTCCTGTCCAGCCTCACCCTGCATATTAGTGAAGGTGCAAATGGTGCCAAGGTTAGCAAGTTAGCATGTACAACCCCAGCCAAGTCTGGAAGTAGACTGAGTGATGTCTTAATGAAGAGAACAGAGAGAGCATAAAAGACCAAAACAATAATAAAAATCGGTGTGATAGGCCTTATTTTAGATGTTTTCTATACATATAATTGCACAAAAAAATAGAAAAAACAAAACAAAATATCTGTTATGCGGCAGGCTGGCAACAAGCCTTGTAACAGACACTGGCGACCTCATTCTCTGCCTAACCTGGTGATGACTGACAGGAAAGCATCAGTTACATTGTTGTTGTAATGTACTACCTTCAGCGTCATTGTCCTGTTGTACCAGATCTAACATCCTGCCTAAAGTTATTAATGTTATGCATCAAAGTATTTAGTATTTTGCTACAATCACACAGTTGTTTATATCTCAATATCTCATCTAAAATCCCATGTTTTAACATAATGCTACAACCTGTTTCGGTTTAAAAAAAAAGACCTTTTTTAACCTTTTAGTACTCAAAGTGATTTTGTTTCAGTACACTGATTAAAGTAGAATTGCAACTGGCACAACTTTTAGAGTGGCAGTTCCATTTTAAGCAATGTATTAAAAAAATACTACACTGGGTATGCATAAATATTTCACTAGTCGACTATCGTAAGCTTCTCTTACTAAGCTTGTAGTGTATAATACATTGTGGGTTAATTTAGATCAGTTATAGAGGTGACCTTGATAGAAATGACCCTTTAAAAGAACTAGAAAGATTCCATTAGAACCTTCATTACAGGATCTGTACATTTGGCACGACAAATGCTTGCATAAGTATAGAACACTAGAAAAGACGCACTTTTGTGTTGCGATGCATCAAGCAGCACACAGACACTGTCTCTGCATACGCACAACCCTGCATTTACCGCAAGGACATAGTTGTTGACAAGGTTCCTTTGAGCTGCATTATCACGCTAGAATAAAATTTAATAAAACTACCAATGTTTGTGGTTCTGTTTGTCAATCATTGTCATTGTGTTGGAGATTTTAAAACAAAGGTAAATGATTGCAGTTTAAGATTATTGTGCCATTTCAACATTTTTATATTCATGCAAATTGTATCCAATGCTATCATGATGTGTGTATATATATAACAAACATACATGGGGTTCTTCTAAACTCAACCTGTCTTAGGTTATAGACGGAGAGTAAGATGTGAATACACGTTGGTTTGACTGGTTTGACATCTTATATTGAGCCTAACCACAGTGGGCTTACTTAGGCCTTTGCTTGCCATACCTATGCTATGAACTTATTGTATTTTTTTGTAAGATAAGTTTTGTAAGTTAATTTCGTTGTTTTTATGTTAAAGCTCTAAAACATAGTAAGGTTTTATTGCTCCAAAGGCAATAAAAAAAAAATCGAGTTGCAAGTTTCATGGCAAGGTGAAAAAGTGGTACTGCAGTTAAATTTGCATACTAGGAAATAGTTCTGCACAATATAGAAATGGGCAGACAAATGTACCAAGATAATAAATGGAATGGCCATACCTTGTTTATTACAGTATCACTGAACATGAGATAACATTCTACTTATAGAGCATCCTATAATGCAGCAGAGAAGGATCTAAAATATGGTAACTGTTACCATCACACCTTTTGGCATAACTAAATTATATTACAAGTTTACTCCAAGAAAGATCGGGATCTGTGGCAGGATCTTAACCAGTTGTAAAGTTCTTTCTCTTCTCCTCGCTCACCCTTATAAAGGCTACCCAAAGCAATCATCAACAATCAGCAACATGACAATAAGGAAGAGATAAATTAATGAGGAGAAATAAAGATTCATACAAAGAGTAAAGCAAGTAACAATTTTTAATTATTTGTAATCTAGCTAAATATTCTACTATGTAGAACATTTGACTTAGATTTGCTTGCTGTGGTTATCAAGTTGAAGATGTAGTATGATCAAGCAAATACATTTGACATAAATCTACATTAATTTATGGGTAGTCTCATAGAAAGCTAAACACAAACAACAACAAAAAAGCTACAAAAAGTGAAAATGAATCCACTGTAATGGGATGACCGGTTGCAAGGACAAGATAATCAAGCTGACAATAATGGGTTTCAAACCGCCAGGATGGACACATTTCCCTTCACTATGAAAGACAAAAAGAGAGTTTTCTATATTTTCATGTGACCACCAGATTTAATAAATAAACATGAGTAAATGTTACCTCTGTTATGAGGAATACAAGGATTCCTTCACAATTATATTTAAATATATATATGATTTTTACACTATATATTTTACTTCTCATTTTCCCATATATAGACAAGACTTATTAATTTATATTTTTTCCTATCTTAAGTTCCTAGGGTGCTGTGGTACTGTTTTACACTAACCAAAGTGGCATAAAATGACTGAATTCTAAGGATCTGACATATTTTCTTTTATGTGAGCACACATATAAAATGACCAATTGATGAGGGGCATCAGTCTTCCCAGGTACACTTAAGGAACACCAGGATCTGCATTACGTATGTTCATATTCCCATGTGCATTTCTTACAAAAGGAAAAAGTAATACTTAAATATAATACTCAATAAAAAGACAAGAATTGTGTTTGCCAGAACCTAGATATACCTACAACCAACAGCATTAGCACATATCATTTCAATGGCAAGAACAGATTTTGCTCAATACACAAGTTCCTTTCTTAAATGGTACAAATTATTTCAAGGTACATTTTTAGCCAGGCTTTTCAACATTGGTATAACAAAAAATCCACTGCCAGAAGTGTTAATCTGCAATATTTGTATTGGAAATATTTAGAGTTTCATTTAGAAGGCTGCAGGCTATGGAAGAAAATAATTATGTTTACATTGATACTGATCACAATAAATATTTAATAATAGAAAATGTTCTTAAAAAATGTGCAGAACATTTTTTTTCCCCTAATAAATCTTCTGTTTCAAGTATTTTTAAATAAAGTATGTTGGTTAAATTGTTTCATGTTTAACTAGCAGGAACATTTGTATGCATCATTAATAAAAAAAAATTCAGGGAAAACACATTTTTTTACATGTATACACTGTATGTATTATATCAACCATTACATTGGTGAGATGACCACTGGGTAGCAGAATTCTATTAACAGTTAAATTTCACTGCAAAAAACTCAAATCATTTAAACCTTTGTAAGATGGGCAGAAAAGCCCATTTCAATATTTTTTTTTACCCGATACTCATTTCAAGCTTATTTAAAAAAAAACAAAAAACTTTTAGTATGCTATTGTATGCTTCCTGATCCAAGATATTCTAATAGAGCAACCTGTGGTCTGTGGTTAGCAGATGATTAAATATAATAATTATGGCAAGTAGAGGTGATGAATGTATTACAAGATATTGAAGCAAGCATAGAAAATACCAGCATGTTGATGATGCAATTTAAATCTAATCTTCTTCAACACCCTCCCTGCTTTATTGGTCTCTAAGCCTTTACAATTACATACAGAGAATTCCTAGATAGGTATACAATAGAAAACAACATATACTCAGGTGCTGCATTTTTACCAGCGAGGATTGGGGTTCTAAGCAGACATCCTATAAATATACATACAGCGCACGTCTTTCTTGCCCACATCAGATCTCCGCAGTGTGACTGTTATATATTTGGCTGCTTTCATGTCCTTACCCGGCTAAGTGAAGACTGCAGAGGTGCAGGTTGGTTTCCATAGTTCAGCGACAACTGTCCATCCTGCTGAAGTAGTGCAGATTGTCTAGTCTCGTATGCTGCTGCTGCTGCAGAGAGGGAATAATAAAGACGAATCGGTCATGTGACTCAGAGGCTGCTGTTGCATGGTTACAAGCCTGCGAGTGGTAATTAACTGAATTTAAAGCAATACCAGGCTGCTAAAAGTCAACCAGCTTAACCAGTTTGCTGCTGGGTATTTGAATTCACAAATAAAGAAATTAAGAACGCTAAACACAATATACCTCTAGTTTGTTATGCAGGAATTACCGTATATAGAAATACCACATTACTGTATGATATTCATCTTTCCCTGAAGAACAACAAGGGTCCATCTACTTACTGATCTAGAGCTTTTCAATATTTAACTTTAGTACAAAATGGTTGCACTAAACAATGATTTAAAGATCATTACTATATTTTCACAATACTCAGATTTGCTTTGAACAAAGAGAATTAGCAAATTGCTTTAACATATTATAAACAGCAAGACAGAGTCATACATATATTGGGTGACACTGCTTCTAAAGGTCATTACTCAAAGTCAGAAGCGTAGCAGTCATGAGGTTTTTGGACAACTCATACAAAAACACCCATCTGATGGGACTTTCTACCAAATATTTAGGTGAATAATAGGTCAATGCTCACAGATCCGATATTGTTCGCTGGGTGTCAAACGCAATGGTGTTTTTATCACACTTCTAGGATGCAAGCCAGGCACCCCTGCAAAGGATTGTGAGAATTTAACTGGATGGTAAACCATGTAGGTGAACCATGTAACTCCCAGACCAGAACGTAGATCGCAGCCACATACATTTCTTGCAGGTAAAAGGGAGACACCAATATTTTGATATCATAAAGAAATCTTAAAATGTACTCGGAAGCCATGAAAAGATGGCATCCCAAAACAATAGTGCATTCCCACATATGGCATTTCAAAGCATCTCACAGGAACAAAACTATTTGCAGAAGTCAACTGAATTGCACCATCGTCTGAAAAGAGTTGAAGTTGATTTACGTGGGGTTTAGTTGATACACCCTTTCATCACTCTGGGTCATCTGCATGAAATAACAACTATTTATTAATTATAACCCAAAGGCAACTTAATATAAAGATAAGAGCGCCAACAGAGTTGAAACTTGGGCAATATCTTTTGTGGGTATTTGTTTTTTGGAAAATGGTTGTTCAAGCCCATTTTTCAGGGATCTTTGAAGTAGCATCACTTGAGTGATAGCAAGCACAATGAAATGGAGATACTAAGGATTTGGGCTAAAGAAGTACATATTTTATTACAAAATATTATACGCATGGACAACAATGCACTCACTATCCCAAGGATTAACTTCTGTGACTAAAGAGGGACTTTTAGTGCAGATTAGTTTGGTTAAGTAGATGGCGTCTTGGTTTTCCTCCTGTTCTTTCCTGATACCGAATATAGTTTATTCTACCTAAGGTATGGTGTTATCTTTCTTTCAATCTCTCAAGCTTGGACTCACGCAATCAATCATGTCTCTTAAAAAAATATTTTGTACTCTAGAACAAATATAAGTCTAGATATATCTGGATTAAAAGATCCTTCTCAGTACATGATTGCTACTTTAACTAAAAGCAAAACCTTGTGATGGTATCTTAAACAATGCTAATGCGTGAGCAGGTCAAATATAATTTTATAGAGAGGCCAAAGGCAACGTTCTGAGCAGCCATGTTAAAATTGTAATTTGGGTTAACAAAGACCAGCGTCAAATGCCAGGCCATCTATTATCTGTGGTATGAAAGAAAAACTGACTTTAACGTAAGGAACCATTGAAAGAACCATTAAATATGTATGCATTCAGCATATTGGTCAGATAGAGAAATACTATATTAACTAGATTAATTACTCTTATTATAAAGGAAAAGCCCCAACTAAGACAGGACATTTTATATTTTGGTTAAACAAATAAACATTTCATAGAAGACAGTCGAATGATGTCAGAAATATATGGTAAGTACATAGTGATGGACTGTTTGATCTAATAAAAACTATTTCTTAAGATGGTAGCCAGATATACAATAAGCTTGAAAGCATCTAAACAATATCTTGTGGAATTTCAGACAAACTGTGTGCTACATTGAAGATAATAAAAAATAGAAGTACTTGAAAAACTGGCCCTCGTAAGCCCATTAACCTTTGTATATAAGCAGACAGAAACTTATTACAAAACTTAGGTACTACTTAGAAACCTCTTTTGGATAATGCCAAGGCAAATTAAACATATTATAAAATATATAATCAAAATAAAAAAGACTGTTAATCTATTACATGAAGCAATGTTTTCCTTATAAGAAATGCATGCGTAAGGATGCGTGCTTTGCTCAAGGAATAAGGCAGATACAGGGCAGAGTAATCAATCCCTGATGATCTTAAGGCATTAATATAGATCAGCAGTCTTGCATTAACATTTTAATCTGTCTTGCAAACATAGTTCTGTTAAATTTTCTTAAATAGAAACAGTAGAGCACTTTACAGAAGCAATTTAACTTACACATTGCTAGCTAAACTACTAGAGAACACATATCATGGGAAACAAAGTACATCCTCTTTGAATTCTATGGTTTTACATATCAGGTCACAATGACAATCATCTGTTCCTTAGCAGGTCTAAAAATTAGGTATGTACAACCTCAGATGAACAACAACACGTGGTATATTACACTGTGTCATGATTTCATCTAGAATAATAAAGCCAAAATGGAGAAGCCATGTGTGAAAAACTAAGTACACCTTTACTGCTTCCATAGAAATTAAGATACTAAGTAGCAGACAGCTGCTGCTAATCAAATGCCTTGATTAATTGATCACCAGCAAGTCTAACCACCTCTCTAAAAGCTGATGTTTTAGCAGTTTGCTGGTCTGGGGCATTCAGGTATGTGTTAACACTAGGGCTGCAACTAACGATTATTTTAATAATCGATTAGTTGGCCGATTATTTTTTCGATTAATCGATTAATCGGATAAAAAAAAACAATATGCAAATTTTTTGTTTATTTAAAATAATTTAATGAACTGGATGTTAAAAAACAACTTAAAATTTACATTAACATTCTTATTTTGTTATGATGTAATAAAAAAAACAATATTTTCAAAGTACAAGAACCCAAACACAATATTTATGAAACAAAATAACCCCAAACATTCTGAAAAGAGGTGGACTATTACTGTTCAAGAAACTTTGCCCCAGTCCTGGCACTTTGCACCCAGCACTCAGCACTTTGCACCCAGCACTTTGCACCCAGCACTCAGCACCCAGCACTTTGCACCCAGCACTTTGCACCCAGCCCTGGCACTTTGCCCCCGGCACTTTGCCCCCGGCACTTTGCATCCAGCACTTTGCACCCAGCACTTTGCACCCAGCCCTGGCACTTTGCACCCAGCACTTTGCCCCCGGCACTTTGCACCCAGCCCTGGCACTTTGCACCCAGCACTTTGCACCCAGCACTTTGCACCCAGCACTTTGCACCCAGCACTTTGCACCCAGCACTCAGCACTTTGCACCCAGCACTCAGCACTTTGCACCCAGCACTTTGCACCCAGCCCTGGCACTTTGCACCCAGCCCTGGCACTTTGCACCCAGCACTTTGCACCCAGCCCTGGCACTTTGCACCCAGCACTTTGCACTGTGCCCCTGCAGCCAGTCTCCAACTCTGCCCTGCACCCAGCCCTGCCCCCACATTCTGCCCTGCCCCCACACTCACACCCTGCCCCCACACTCTGCACCCACTCTGCCCTGCATCCACACCCCCACTCTGCCCTGCACCCCCACCCCCACTCTGCCCTGCACCCAGTCTCCTGCCCTGGCCTGCCCCCCACCCCCACTCTGCCCTGCATCCCCTGAAACCCCACCCCCACCCCCGCGAATCGCTCTGTGCGAATGGAGCCACTCGCACAGAGCGGTTCGCTCTGTGTGAATGGAGCCACTCGCACAGAGCGAATCGCTCTGTGCGAACGGAGCCACTCGCACAGAGCGAACCGCTCTGTGCGAACGGAGCCACTCGCACAGAGCGAACGGAGCCACTCGCACAGAGCGATTCGCACAGACATGAAGAATACTTACCTCCGGAACGCGTCACATCCGTCACGCAACTAAAAGAAGGCGGAGAGTGCAGAGCGTGTAGCGGAAGCGGGTGTAACACTCCGACGAGAGACGGGTCCCGTTTGCAGAATGGTGAGCAATCAGGATGAGTAGTTGTAGGAGGAATAGTGGGACAACAACAAGAAAAGTTCAAATAGCATAAACAGGTCACAGTCCAAAGTCGAGGCAGGCAGCAAACAGGCAAAGTCCAAAAAGCAATCCAAAGTCAATCCAGGCGGCGATCAGAGAGTAGTCAGGAACAAAGCAGGAGTCAGGAAACCAGTAAATCAGAATATAACACACTGAGACAGTGATAACGTTTGTACCACACAAGGGCTCAGAGTAGAGTGAGCAGGGGGTTTAAATTTGGTGCCAAACAGCTGCAGCAAATAATCATCCAATTAGATAAATAGCTATAGGACCCGCCCCCTAGCGTGACGTATGCTGTTGCCGGGTATGGGATTCCCGGCCGCCATGACAGTGTGCACGTGTGCGCATTTCCAGCTCACCGAGGACGAGCGAAGAACCCCTCCAGGACCCCCGCCGCAGACCCCCGGCAGGAGAGAGCGACGCCACGACGGCCGAGGATGGCGAAGATGGTGATCCCCGGGGGAGAGCAGCGCTGGAGGACCCGACGGAGGACGCCCCCACCCGAGGGAGCGGGACGCGGGACGGACGCGCGGCAGCAGCGGGGCCCCCCGGACAGACTTCCCGGCGAAAGGTGACAGCGGGGAACGCTCGCGGAAGTAAGTAAAAGGAGCCGAGTGCTCCAACAACGAATCGATCACTCGATTAATCGATAACAGAAATCGTCGACAACGATTTCCGTTATCGATTATTATCGATTTTATCGATTCGTTGTTTCAGCCCTAGTTAACACAATGCCAAGGGGGAAAGACATCATAATGAAGAGACAAGGCTAGCCATGCCTCAAGGAACAGGAAATTGACCCAGAGATTAAGAAACCTGAAAAATTCAGGTCAAACTAAGGAGTTGCCAGGAATAGTCATTTTTCACTGGTTCTCTGTGTAATGGGCAGCTTGAACATACACGCTGAGCAGCAGCTGAGTGCAACAAGGTGGCTCTTCGGGTTAAGGTGAGCAGGTGGGTAAGCATCCGTACTGACTCATTCCCCGCCACTTACTACAACTCCCAACATTGGAGTCCCAGTTTGAACACCTGACATGTTGTGTTTACAGAGTATAATGTACACCTAGCTACAAGTTGTTCCAACTATTTAATGTGATTGTAGTAACACTGAAAGATACATGGTTAATTATATTTAACATCATATCCAGTTTAAGTGCAAAAAAACTCACCACCGTATTAAAGTTACTACAGAAAAGAGAAAGGTCTTATAGGGCATTTGGAATCGCTTTATAAGCTTTTGGTTATTTAACAGTGACCTATCTGTTACACATTTTATACAATAAGTCAGTTACTTTGACAAATTTTCAGAAGATTGGGGGGGTTTCATTTACTAGTCTACACTCAATTTAAAAAAAAAAAAACAACTTCATTTAGTGTTTTCTGAGTACTGCAAAAACATGATATCCCATCTCCTGTTTTAAGTTTTGTCTGGTTTTATACCATTGTAAATTGTTTGTACTGACTGCAGGAAGGAAGTGAGCTGTGTAACCCTGTTGAACTGACACCAAGTGTTCTGAACACTCTTGTATTTTTCCATGTGTTTCAGACTATATTGGGCAGAAGTTATATACTAAGAACTATTAACTTGAAAAAAAGAGGTTAATAATAAATAGAACTTCAAGAACAATTCACCAAGTTATTTACAGTAGCTTGTAAGCTAGGGTTTATTCCACTCCTCAAGAAAAAGTATATGTTTTTCCATATATAATAGTCCCTCTATGTAACTCTCATGCCTTAAACCAGAATATCAGGTTTTGAAAATGTCTTGGGCACAGGGGCATTTTCTAGAGGTGTCATTCTGGAGATGACTACTCTTTACAACAAATATACCTGCCTTACCTGAATAGAAGCCTCGCAACAGCACAGAGCTCCATTAATGTGGGTTTCTTTTCTTTTTTTTTTTTTTTTAAGGTTTTGCCACTTGCCCATGTTTCCCACAGCCTGCAAAAGCGGGTCATTGGGGCAGCTACACAGGACACTACCTGAAAATCAGGACTGTGTCGCAAAAAACTTGAGTATTGGGACGTAAGAATAAGGCATACTGTACAGTAAAACATATCTGAAGTTGGATATTAAAAAAGTAGCCAGAGCGCTACAGATTATGTTTTTAAGCATTCCTGATGCTTCACAATGCTTCATTGAACATGGAAGAAAATGATACGCCTTGAGATACAAGCACTCATTCTGTAAAACACAGAGAAGAAGCTGTAAACTGTTCAGAATTAGCTGCTGCGGCCATATAAGTATTACACATATTAAAACGTAGAATGGAAAACAAGTTTTTTTATCTACCCCCTGGGAAGCATTTTTTGTGTATGCTTCTTATAATTATTTTACAAGTTACAAGTAGGAATTTCCAGGAGTGCTGCATTTTAAGCCTCGTGACTTAACCAAGCAAAACAATTAACTAAACTCTCCGAGCTTCTTCTACAAGAAAGTGTGAGCTTGCCTTGTATATTGCATAGTTAAATGTGTGAAATTTTGTGACACCTCGCTGATTCAACTATACATTATACAGGTCCAGCTCAGCCTCTCTCACTCAGTCTGAGAGACTCTCTAGCAACTACACCTGCGAATGCCCACTTCTGTAGTATAACTCCAGTGTCGTCTTTTTTTAAAATAATTAATATCCTCAGAAGATGGTAAAAAGACAACATAATAGAAATAGTTAAGCAATGTATTTCATCTCAGCTCTTACATATGTTGCAAAATTCATTAATAAATAATTTCAATTCAATTTTAATGCATAGTGCATGTGATCTATGGGGAAAAAAGCATGTCATTTTTTAAGATCTAGGCTTGTGTATTTACACGTATATGCTATAATAACAGCAAGAAGAACATTCTTGTATTCACTCAATTAGAATGTAACCTTGTAACAAGGTAGACTGTCATCTGTAAAACATTTAGTAGGACATTTAATATATATATATATATATATTTTATTTACTAATAGTTTGTAAGTAAATCAAGCAAGTAAACTTCAAAACTTTAGATTTCTGATTTTTGTTTATTTGTTCAAGGATTGGTTAGGTTCTACTAAGTATATGGTACCAAAAGTTATTTTAGCAGCATATATTATTCACCCTGTCCAGCCAAATATTTTAATAGTCCAAGTCTTTACTAAAGTCCCTTTTTAAGGAAAGCTTTGGCTCAGAGGAAACCTTGACAAAATAAGGTGTTCACTAATACAGGAATTTGTAACAGAGTTTACTATTTCAACCACCTCCATCATGCATAGATAATCCACATTAGTTTAACCCCTTTAATGCCACTCTGCCTCCTGAAATGCCTTATACCTCCCTATATAGTAACATAGTTCATAAGGTTGAAAAAAGACCAAAGTCCATCAAGTTCAACCTATATACATATTGTGTCCCTACTGTGTTGATCCAGAGGAAGGCAAAAAACCCTTATGAAGCAGATGCCAATTGCCCCATACCAGGGGGAAAATTCCTTCCCGACTCCAAATATGGCAATCAGAATAAATCCCTGGATCAACGTTCTGTCCCTATTAATCTAATATCCATAACTTGTTATATTATTGCTTTCAAGAAACACGTCCAGGCTCCTTTTGAACTCTTTTATTGAGTTTACCATTACCACTTCCTCTGGCAGAGAGTTCCATAATCTCACCGCTCTTACTGTAAAGAACCCCCGTCTGTGCTGGTGTACAAACCTTCTTTCCTCCAGCCGTAGAGGATGTCCCCTTGTTATATGCCACTCTGCCCCATAATATGCCTTTTAGCCCCCTAAATGCCAGAGTGGCATATAGGGGTATAAGGCATTTCTGGAGGCAGAGTGGCACATAGGGGGTCAAAAGGCATATCATGGAGCACAGTGGCATTTAGAGGGTTAAAAGGCATATCATGGGGCACAGTGGCATATAGGGTGTATAAGGCTTTTCTGGGGCAGAGTGGCAGATGTGCATAACTGGGGGGCAGGTTGGAAGAAAAGGAAATAAAAACAAAATATTTTTCTCAATCATAGCTTTTATAAAAAAAAAATAGTTCACATAGTTTACATGAATTAACATTTACTGGTAAAATAATGTCTTATAATCAGGGTCATCTTATAATCGAGCAAATACGGTATGTATATGTGTTTGCATATATGTATATTTATGGATATGTCCTTGTGTGTGTGAGCATGGATATGTATGTGTGTGTGTGTGAGCAGTGAAGGGGTTTTAGATGTGTACTTTGTGTGTGTGTGCATGCGTGTGTACTTGTGTGTGTGTGAGCATGCATATGAACTTGTGTGTGTGTGTGTAAGCATGCATGTGTACTTTTGTGTGTTAGCATGCATGTGAACTTGTGTGTGTGAGCATGCATGTGTACGTGTATGTGTGTGTGAGCATGCATGTGAACTTGTGTGTGTGAGCATGCATGTGTACGTGTGTGAGCTTGTGTGCAAGCATGCATATGTACTTGTGTGTGAGCATGCATGTGCACGTGTGTGTGTGAGCATGCATGTGTACTTGTGTGTGAGAGTATGGTGTGTACTTGTGTGTATGTATCAGCATGGATGTGTAATTGTGTAAGTGGGTGTTAGTGAGTATGAGTAAGTGTGTATCATTTCTGTAAGTGTGTTTAAATATGTTGTATGTTGGAAGGGGACAAGGGGCAATGATGGCACAGACTAGCTGTTGAAGTTGGGGGGTTCGGGACAATTTTTCATACCAGGGCCCCGTGGTTTCTAGTTACGCCCCTGGAAGTAAACATTTATTCCAGATGACATTAGCATGTTATCCTAGTCAACATGATAGATAAACATAGCTTAACTAATAGACATGATTCCAGTAACAGAATTAGATGCAATTACATCATTTGGTAAAGATGTAATTACCGCAGGAAATTGTATAAATGCTTCCATGTCAGAATCAAATTAAAGGTCAGGTGGTACTGACACAAAAATATTACAGAAATATCTCACAAATAATATTCAGCCTGGCTACAAGGCATATACAAATGACACGAAACAATATATAATTTATTTGGAGTGTAATCTAGCAGAGCAATGAACTCCACTTAGTACTGTTCTGAATTAACAAATACAAGTCAAGTAAAAGTGACAAAAAACAAAACAACTACACCAACATCAATACGCACACTGTTTACTTGTGTATATGTTTCTTATATCAAAGTCACCAGGCTACAGGTTCATCAAATATTCATTAATTTTCGTTGACTATATATTTTTTTTATTTAAAACATGAAATAGTACTTGAAATGGAGAAAGTTGATGTCTTTGTAGTTAATTAGTTAAGAATATGTGTATGTTACTAGTGACAATTTTATGGCTAAAGAGTATCTATGTATTATTTATGAATAATAAAATAAAATAAAAAAAGTGAATGTGCATTGTGTGGAATGAATTTACACACTCCCTACAAGAAAACCCTTACAAAACAACAGAAACTGTGCTTATGTACAATGAAAAGCATGCAATAATATATCTCACCAGCATTGTGCGAGCTTGCACTGCCTTGAGATACGCCATGTCCACAGCTTTGGGGTGCAGCAGAAGATACTTTTTTGGGGGACACCACAAAGATCTTGCCATCTAACTTTTAGAGGAGAAATAATGATTAGTAAATGTGACAATATAGCATTGGAAATCTACTATAAACTCAAATGACCAGATCATCATTATCATCAAATCTCAAGTTATACTATGAACCCACTCGAAATGTTTTGATCTAGGAAAATAAAAAAGATGTGCTTTTATCATAAAGCATACACAACTTAAGATGTGGTGGGGTAAAGGTAATGGACCCCCCAATTAAAATTAAGGGGGTAGCAGAGGCAAATGTCAGAAGACTAAAATATCTTCCCACAAATAACCTTTCACCTGTGAACCAACCTTCAATGAGAGACACCCAATTACAGTGGTCCAGAGTAGGAAACGGCAGGTGCAAGAAAAAAAAGACCACTGCTGCTTAATTCCCATCCCAAAGAATATCACTACAAAGCAGGGGTGTACCTAGAGTATTTGGCACCTGGGGCGGATCCTGTATGTGGCACCCCCCCCCCCCAAACACTTTAAAACTGCATAGCTTCTATCGTTATATACTGGCGCAGACATTGAGGGTGGTACAGCATTACTGTTATCACTATATACTGAGGCAGACATTGATAGGGGTACAGCATAACACCTTTGACTATATACTGAGGCCGACATTGATGGGGGTACAGCATAACACCTATCACTATGTACTGAGGCGGACATTGACGGTGGTACAGCGTAATCCCTATCACTATACATTGAGCCAGACACTGATAATAGTGCAGCATAACTCCTGTCACTATATACTAAGCCAAACACTGATGTGGTGTAGGCCTACCACTTCATTGTCAGGCTTAGGGATGCACCGAAACGAAAATTCTGGACTGAAACCGAAAATCCAGCATTTACCTGTCCGAAACTAAATATGACCCCTCACCATAAAAAAATCTCACACTTTTATTTAAATTAAGTAACACAGCAAAATAAGACAAAAAAAATGTAATAACAATATTAATATATATATATGATTGTTAACAGCAATCACACTCCTATCATGCCCAGACATACCCAGATTACAGCATGTACTAGCTGACTTGGCATGATAGGAGTCTGATCGCTGTTAGCAATTATATATATATATATATATATATTGTTATTATTATTGTTCACATGTGAACTCAGCACCGGAGGCATAGAATCAGACATACAAATCCCGTATTTGCAGGTACACAATAATAATGTATGGAAACATAGCAAGAGATAAAACTACAGGCATAGATGATAGGTCTCGATGCCGGCTTATAATGCTGAGCGCCGGAAGATGACGTCATTTCCGGGGCTCAGCATTACAAGCCGGCACCGAGACCGAGCAGGGAGACTCGCCGCAGGACTGCTGAAAGGTAAGTACAAGGGGGGGTAGGGTAGATAATGGGGGGGGGAGTATTTTAAACTTCGCCCCAGGGGGCATTTTGTCTTGGGCCAGCCCTGTATCTCCCTCATTCAGACAATTTATCCACACATTCATTCATTCTCTCACTCATTCTCACTATCTACCCCTTTCTCACTATCTACCCCCCTCCCTCCCCACTATCTACCCCCCTCCCTCCCCACTATCTACCCCCCCTCCCTTCTCACTATCTACCCTCCCTCCCTTCTCACTATCTACCCCCTCTCCCTTCTCACTATCTACCCCATCCTTCCCTTCACACTATCTACCCACCTCTAACTATCTCCCCCCCTCCCCTTCTCACTATCTCCCCCCCGCCCCCCTTCTAACTATCTCCCCCCCTCCGCCCTTCTCACTATCTCCCCCTTCTCACTATCTTCCCCCTCCCTTCTCACTTTCTACCTCCCTCCCTTCTCACTTCACTTTCTATCCCCTCCCTTCCTACCCCCCTCCCTTCTCACTTTCTACCCCCTCTGTCCCTTCTCACTTTCTACCCCCCTCCCTTCCTTCTCACTTTCTACCCCCCTCCCATCCCTTCTCACTTTCTACCCCCCTCCCTTACTCCCTCCCTTCTCACTTTCTACCTCCCTCCCTCCCTCCCTCCCTTCTCACTTTCTACCCCCCTCCCCCTTTGTAGTTAATGGTTTTGGACTTACCACCGTCTTCCTGCTCTGCCGCTGCTTCCTGCTATGCCGGCATCTCTAACTGCGTCGCGGTGTCAGCATGACATGGAGTTAGAGGCCTCGCGAAGGAGACTGAGGGGCGCCGAGCGGTTGCTAGGCGCCCCCTCTCTCTCCTCCGTGTAAAAAAAAACAAAAAAAAAACTGATGAGGCTGCCGGGGATCCGGGACATGTGGTCACCCTAGCCCACGGCACCCCCCTGACGAGCGGCACCCGGGGACCCTGCTAGGTACGCTACTGCTACAAAGCAACAATGAAATCTAAACTCCCCAGACAGCCCTATCAGAGCTGTCTTATGTAATGCCAGATCAACAAGGAACAAGACTGCTGTGATTGCTGACCTTATTGAATCAGTAGATCTTGCTTGCAATACTGAAACGTGGCTGGATGACATTGCAGGCTCCTTCTTGGAAGCAGCCGTTTCAAGCAATTATTCGGTACACCATTATTGTAGACCCAACCACAAGATAGGAATAGCAATCTGTATCAACATTCTAAACCACTATCAATTAATACACCATTGAATGCATAGCTGCCAGTATTTCCACAGTGAAAGAGTTTAGGATACTATTAATATACAGGCCTTCTTGTAACGGAAAGGGATTCATAGAGGAACTCTCACAGCTGGTGACATTACAATTCCTGGAACACCCAAGATGGCTAATTCTGGGGGACTTTAATGCCTGGATTGATGACACCCTTTCCCATCTTGGACAAAACCTTTTCTGCATCATGAGCACCCTTGGCTTCACAAAAACTGTCACCTCTGACACTCACAAAAGAGGCTACACAATTCTATTGGTCGACGGCAGGGAGCTCCTCTCCCAGAGGAGCTCCCTGCCGGCGACCAATAGAGTTGCTCGTGCAGACCTTTAACTCCTGGAGCGGGGAGACCAGTGGTCACCAGGATTACCGCAATAACCCTGTATTAACCCCTTCTGGAAAAAAAAACTGAAGAAAAAAACCGAACACGAAGATTGTACACGAATATTCGCCCGAACCGCACACAGGAACAAACACGAAGAATTGGCCGGTGCCCAAGTCTAGTGTTAAACAGTATATATATATATATATGTGTGTGGGTTAGTATATGGCATTGGATGCTGTGTTTGTACATGGTGTATGAGTTTTTGTGTATATGTACTAGAGTGTGGTTTGAGCACGTGTACGCACTTGGTATTAGCATGGCTGTGAGTGTCAGCATATTGTGTTAGAGTGTGTGTTACTGTGTGGTGTTAACATGTGTGTGCGTGAATGTATAGTGTTAGTGTTGTTGTAAGGTGTCTGTCAGCATATAGTGTTAGCATGTGTGCCTGTTACTGTATGGTGTTAGAGCGTGTGAGTGTATGTTAATGTGTTATGTTAGCATGAGTGTCTATGTTTGTTAGTACTTGGTTTAAGCACGTTTGTGTCAGGGTATGATGTTAGAGTGTGTCACCAAATCAGGAGCCTAGGCTTCTTGGTGCTTGGGAGATGGAAAGCAGAAGAAAGAGTGTATATGTATGTATGTATGTATGTATGTATGTGTATTAGATTGAGTGGGTGAGTTTGCAATTTAGTAGGTGTGCCTGTTATTGTTTGGAAACCTGCTGGCCCAATCCCTGTGAGTCATGGGCGGAGGTCTTCACAATGGGGGTTAAAATAAGGCACAAGAAAAGTGGTGTTTAATGAACGGGCAGGGAAATGGTGGCGTGTGGACACAAGCTAAAAACAAAAGAGATCCTAGTTATGCATATAACATAATCATCATATTAATTTGAATGGGAATGGATGGTGTTTTGTTCATTATGTATGTAGTTGTCCCAAGGTTATACAAATGACACAGCTGCTTAATTTACTTAACATTGTAATAGGACATTAAGACTGAGTGTGCTGTCTCAGCTTTAAGCTAGATTTCTTGGCTTTGCACATTTTAAATATGCTGTGAGCTCATTTAATTTACATTTTAAAGTACTTAAAACTGTGCTTTAACCTTTGGATCTACCTTTTTACAAGGCATTCGTACTACAGGAAACTAGTTTAGATGGACAGTTTTTTTTTAGGAATTATGTACACAGAAGATAGTGTTATGATACCCTCTAGATGGTAAGGTTTGCACCTACACCAGCTGTAGGTTGAGAACCCAGGCACTCTGATCCTGCCGGCCAATGGATAGTGAAGAGGTTTGTGAACACCAGCTCTAATGACAGGTAGTCTTCAGACAGGATCCAGGACTATTCAGTAATGCATAAGTGTTATAGCCTAGGGACCTAGAAAAGCTTAAACTCAAAGGCCAACCTGGGTTACAACATTTTAAAACTTTGATTTCTATGGTTTTACATATGAAGACATAATAACAATCATCTGTTCCTTAGCAGGTCTACAAATTAGTTAAATACAACCTCAGATGAACACATGACATATTATACTGTGTCATGATTTATTCAACAAAAAGAAAGCCAAAATGCAGTGAAAAACTGTGCGCCATATGTGAAAAGCCAAGCACACCTTGGCTTGGATTCGATAGTTTGGAGAACCAACTTTAGCAGCGATAACTTAAAGTAATCGTTTTCTGTATGATTTTATCAGATTCTCACATCGTTGTGAAGACATTTTGGCCCACTCCACGATGTTGCTTGAGTTCATTGAGTGCATTTGTTTATGCACAGATCTCTTAAGATCCCACCACAGCATTTCAATAAGGTTGAGGTCTGGACATTGACTGGGCCACTGCAACTCTTAGCTTTTTCAGCCATTCTGTTGCAGATTTGCTGATGTGCTTGGGATCATTGTTCTGTACCTTGGTATACAGAGGAGTTCATGTTCAACTCAATGACTTCCAGGTCCTGTGGCTGCAAGACAAGACCAAATCATCACGCCTCCACCACTGTGTTTGACAGTTGGTATGAGTTGTTTGTGCTGATATGCTGTGTTTGGTTTTCGCCAAACATCTCCATTTTGGTCTCATCTGTCCAAAGGACATAGTTCCAGAAGTCTTGTGGTTTGTTCTTATGCTACTTTGCAAACCTAAGCCGTGCTGCCATGTTCTTTTAAGAGAGATGAGACTTTCTCTGGGTAAACCTGTCATGAACTTAAACATTTAACATGCTAACTGAGGCCTGTAGTGTCTGAGATGTAACTCTGAGCATTGCATGGTCTGACCTTGGGGAGAATTTGCTGGAACGTCGACTCCTGGGAAAATTGGCGACCGACTTGAATGTTATCCACTTTTCAATAAACTTTCTCACTATAGAATAATCGACTTTAAATTGTTTGGAAATTGACTTATAACCCTTCACAGATTGATGGGCAGAAGCAATTGTTTCTATAAGATCATTGCTGATGCCTTAACATTGTGTTGACACATACCTGAATGCTCCAGAGCAGTAAATGCTGAAACTACAGCTTTTATAGAGGTGGTTACACTTGCTGATGATCAATTATTCAAGAACATTTGATTAGCGGCATCTGTCTGATACCTAGCATCTTAAATGCTATGGAAGTAGTAAGGGTGTACCTAGTTTTTCACACATTGTTTCTCCATTTTGGCTTTATTTTTGTTGAATAAATCATGACATAGTGTAATATGTAATGTGTTGTTCATCTGAGGTTGTATTTAATTATTATTTTTTAGATGACTAGATGATTGTTATTATTACCTGATGTGTAAAACCATTGAATTCAAAGAAGCTGCACTTTCTTTTTCACACAACTGAAGAAAAGAGGACTACCAGAACACCAAACCTGGGAAGAAAGTAGTTTGTGCACAAAGGACAAAGCCAATATCATACATGATGATTCAAATTTACAGATATCAGTGCACCCGCAGTAATCACTTAGCTGGCTTGATTTATTGACAGACAATCAAAAATTGGGCTTTTAAATGGTTTCTTCTATGTCATATGAGCAAACCTCATAATTTCTGTGGAGAAAGGTACTTGAACAGCCATTTTCAAACAAACGTGCTGAATACACATGGACAGTCTAGATGGTTAAGTTATGCCCCTGACAGATGTGTCCATCTCAAGTAGATGTCCAAGGAGGCAGAGGTGGGATGTTACATGGGGAAAAGACACCCTGCATTATCAAGTAGAGACTTGTGCTCGTTAATGTGCTTATGACTGTCTTGGGAAAGTGAACTATGCGAATAAAGTGCAAAAGAGGTCCACAAACAAAGAGAAAAAGATACATAGAAACACAGCAACACAAAGCAAAGTGAAATATGTTCCAAGAGGCATACATAGTGCATAGAAAGAGTCACAAACAAAAGAATAGATGGTCAAACAGCTACAATTTTCACTTAAATAAATGTGACAAAGAAACCTGTGGAACAATGGTTTGCTATGCAGTACATTTAGTGTTTCATAAATATGTAAACCGTGTTCACATGTTTTTTTTCCAAGGTTTGCAGTCTGATAGTACACCTTACTCGCAAGAGTATTCTAGTTTTTTTTTTTTTTTAAATATGTTTATTGGTGTCGACATCAATACAACAAATGGCTGAAGAGAAACATAAACAAACAGCCAGTCATGAAAGAGCCCGCAGGGCCTATAAGAGAATGCAAAGGACTCCAATAAGATTAAAGGCACTCACGGTACAGCATTAAAAGATGATACATATAAACATGGCCGGTGCGGCAGGTATGCGTACAGGGCAGAAAAAATAAAGATAAAAAACCTGAATAAACAATAGTCGACAGTATTTTCTGTTTTTTCTGGCATACCGAAAACACTCGTGCAGTGCGGCGGAGCCGTCAGGCGGCGCCGCAGACGCCGAAAGACAACGCACACAATGGCATAAACACATCATAGGTGGCAGAAGGTAGCTACCAAATCAGGGAGGGGGGGGAGGGGAGGGGGGGGCAGAGGACCCAGAGAGAGAGGGAAAAAAAAAAAAAAAAAAAAGTTCCCAACAGAAGAGACCGCCGACCCAGCTCCGAGTCAGAGGGACACCAACGGCAAGACAGCGCCCCCGCGGGAGAAGGCGGCAAGCCAGGGGTCCCAAATATCGGAGAATTTCTGCATCTCATCATGAAGTTTGGCCGTAATCCTTTCCATGGAGATGATATGCCAAATGTTGGAGTGAATTTCATCGGCGGTCGGGGGGGCTCCCTTCCACCTCCTGGCTAGGGCCTGTTTAATGGCTGCACAGACCCGATGCACCAATTGACGCCCAGGGACAGACAACTGCTGCGTCGACACATCCATGTTCAGTAGAGCCGTCTGGGGGGAAGCAGTCACCGGAGTGCCCAATGCCGTCGAGAGATCCCGGAAGAACTTAGACCAGATTGGTAGGACAAGCGGGCAGGACCACCAGGCGTGGAGGTAGGTGCCTTTATCACCACAGTGGCGAAAGCAGTTGGCGTCGGAAGTGGGGTAGAGCTTGGAGAGCCGCGCCGGCGAGAGATACCAGTGGGCAATAACCTTGTAAGACCGCTCCCTTATAACTGTGTTGACAGTAAGGCGATGTGTGTTTGTCGCCGCTCTGCACCAGTCATCATCCGCGAAGGTACATTGAAGGGTAGTATGCCAACGTGCCCGATAGGCCGGAGGAGAGACGTAAGTCTTAGCCACAAGGTGCGAATAATGAAGAGAGATAGAGCCCCGCAGCCGACGGCTGGTAAGAAACCTCTGTTCGAGGGGGGTCAGCTCCGAGATTCCGCCGTCACGCAGCAGAGTGGCCACAAAATGTCTGAGCTGCAGGTAGCGAAACTTCTCAGCCTGGGGGATGCGATAGCGTTCAAGCAGCTCCTCGAACGTTGGGAATCGCCCCCCGCGCACCAGGGTACCCAGCCTACTCAGGCCCGCCTCGACCCACCACTGAAATCGTCTGGAGTCCATGCCCTCCGGGAAGAGTGGGTTAAAGAACAACGGGGTCAGCTGGGACACACGGCCCCTCAACTGGTACTTAAATCTGACTTTCATCCAAAGAGAGTAGGACGCCTGCATAGTGGACAGGAGCGGGGAGCCTGGCAGCCGACCGTGGTCAAGCCACAGGCATAACTGGAGCTGGCGGTCAGGCAGACAGAGGCGTTCAATGTCAATCCAGGGCAACGTGCCAGCCGGGAAAGACCAAGATTCCAGCTGCGAAAGCCTGGCGGACAAGTAATACAGGCGAAGGCATGGGACCGCCAAGCCGCCCCGCTCCTTAGGTAAGTACATAGTGTGCCGGTTGATCCTGGCCCGCCGACCATTCCATAGGAACTGGAAAATGCACGACTGAAACGAATCAATGTCGCGGGTGTTGACAGCAATTGGCAGGGCGCGAAACAAGTACAGCAGACGTGGAAGTGTATTCATTTTGACCGCATAGATCCGGCCCAGCCAGGAGACATGATACTGCGCCCATTGCCGAAGATCCTGACGAAGCAACGACAGTAGCGGAGGGTAATTAGCAGCATAAAGCGTCTGGGGGCTGTTGGTGAGATGAATGCCCAAGTATTTGAGCGACGATGGTTGCCACTGGAACGGGAAGGACACGGTTAAAGTCTGCTGTACCCCGGCATCCAAATTGACGTTCAGGGCTTCGCATTTAGCGGTGTTGATCTTGTAGCCCGAAATCTTGGAGAACTCGGTCAGGACCGAATATAGGTTCGGCAGAGATATAAGGGGGCGAGACATAGTCAGGAGGATATCGTCGGCAAAAAGTCCCAGTTTGTATTGCTGACCCTGAACCTCAACACCGGTGATATCAGGGTGCTGGCGGATAGCTATAGCCAGAGGCTCCAAGCACAGGGCGAATAAAAGGGGGGAGAGGGGGCACCCCTGTCTTGTACCGTTAAGGATGTTGAAGGTTCCGGATTCACAGCCCATCAGAGCGACCGAGGCCGTTGGGCCGTCGTAGAGAGCGCGGACACCCCGCAAAAAATTACCGTGGAAGCCGAACCAGCTCAGAGTTTCCCACAGGTAAGCCCAGTCTATCCTGTCGAACGCCTTTTCGGCGTCGAGGGCCAGTAACATAGTTGGTTGGTGGGTGAGCGTCGCCATTTCGATCAGATCAACCGTTCGCCTGATGTTGTCAGGAGCTTCTCGATGCGGGATGAAGCCGACCTGGTCGGGGTGGACGATGGAAGCGATGACATTGCCCAGGCGGTTGGCCAGAACCTTGGCGTAAAGCTTCACATCAGCGTTGATGAGCGAGATGGGCCTGTAACTGCCGCATCTCGAGGGGTCCTTCCCCTCCTTGTGGATGACAATAATTTTAGCTTGTAACATCTCCGGCCTAGGGGTGGATCCGTCCAAGAAGGAATTGAAGAGACGAAGCAGGTACGGCAGAAGTTGCGCCTTGAACTTCTTGTAGTAGGAACCCGGGAGGCCGTCCGGACCCGGAGCCTTAGCCGACTTGATACTGGAGATGGCAGCAAGGAGTTCGTCCTCCGAAATTGCTTGATTTAAAAGGGCGACCTGCTGGTCAGAAAGTTTCGGGGCTGGTAGCGAGTCAAGGAAACAGCGGATGTAGCCACTCCCAGAGCGGTTCCTGGGGGCCTTGTTGCCGTCATACAAGGAGCCGTAAAAAAGCGCAAACTGATGAGCAATGTCTTTAGGTGACACCCAAGGAGTGTCGGCAGAGTCAGTGATCTTGCGAATATTCTGCGACTTCCTCCGGGAGTGCAACCGGCGCGCCAACATAGCATCAGGCTTATTAGCGGACTCGAAAAATTTCTGCTTGGTGAGGTTCAGGGAATGGAGGACGTCATTGCTAAAAAGAACGTTTAACTCGCCCCGCAGTTGAATAATTTCTCGGAGAACAGCAGGGTCCAGCGTCTGTTTGTGGACCTGTTCGAGGGAGGAGAGTTGAGCAGTGAGAGAGTCTATGGCATGGTGCCTCAGCTTCTTCTTCCGGGCCGCGATGCGAAGGAACGAGCCACGGACAAAGGCTTTGTGAGTAACCCAAAGGAGCTGCGGGTCAGTGCCCGGAGTGTCATTGAAGCGGTGAAACTCTGCGATATCGGAGATGACCTCAGTCAGCACCCCCGGGTCCGTAAGCAGGAACTCGTCAAGGCGCCAGGAGCGTGCACCCGGGGTCCAGTCGGCAGGGCAGAAGGAACATTCCACTGCTCCATGGTCGGACCAGGAGATGGGGTGAATCCGCGAAGCACGGGCAACCGGAGCTAAGTTCTGGCTGAGGAAAATGTAGTCTATCCTCGAGTAAGAGCCGTGAGGATGAGAGAAGAAGGTGAAGTCTAGGTCCTTAGGGTGATGGAGCCGCCAAACGTCCACAAGCGCCGCCGTCGTAGCAAAGTCTCTGAGCTGTTTAGAGGCAGGAGAAGAGCCCTGCCGCACAGTCGCACCCCTCCGGTCAACGAAGGCGTCCCAATACGTATTAAAATCGCCTCCTACAATAAGCATATGGTTGCGGAACGGCAGAAGGAGATTCGAGAGTTGATGATAAAAGGAGGCCGACTGAGTCGACGGAGCGTAAACGTTGAGGATGACAGCAGGCTTATTGTGTAAAAGTCCCGACAAAAGAAGGTAACGGCCCCACTTGTCACGCAAAACGTCAGCACACTGGAATCCCATCGAGGCTCTCAGGAAGACACTTACGCCGTTTTTACGTTTAGTAGGATGCGTAGCGTGGTAGTGGACTCCAAAGGACCTGTTCCAGTACGAGGGCAAGGAGGCCGTACGAAGGTGTGTCTCCTGCAGCAGAATAACGTCGGCATGTAACTTTTGATAGTATCGCATAGCTTGTCGCCGCTTCTGGGGGGAGTTGAGGCCCCGCACATTGTGACTAATTATCTTAAGTTGATCCGGTGGCATGGTCACTCACGGAGGAAAATCGTCGGGGCTGGAGACGCGGGAGAGAGCGAAGGCGATGAAGGTCCATGGGAACAGAAAAAAAAACAAACAAAAAAAAAAAAACCAGGAGAGAGGGAGGGACAAAGGGAAAAACACAGGGGAAACATGCCAATATCGTGTAATAAAGTACCGGCGCGTAACAGCAGTTGCACAAAAAACTGACAAAATAAGGCACGAGGAGTATTAGAGAACACAGCGTGGGCACACGGCCCAAGGAAACTACAGCTCTGAACCCTGACTAAACCTCCCACCAGGAGCTGCCCGGGGGAAGAGCCATCAGGCTGTAACTCGACCAGTAACGGCCGTACGGGGGTAGAAGACAGCACTACCATCAAGGTGGATACCCCGCCCTAACGGTGGACAATCACCCATAGATATAAGAACAGAAGCAAATAACAAGGAACGCACAAAAAGAAACAATAAACAATCTGCCATCCAAGCACCGTGTGTAGTATAGTAGGGCAGAGGGAAAAAAAAAAAAAAAAAAAAAGGCGCCTAGTGGCCAAGTGTGTGCGGATGTGTGCAATGAGGAATGGGCATACAACCCGCCTGTGCTGCAAGGCAAGCCCCGCGTATGGTCAAGGAGCACGCGGGCCCCCTAGTGACCGAGCGTGTGTGTGCAATGAGGAATGGGCATACATGTCTGTGCGGCAAGGCAAGCCCCGCGTATGCGACAGGGCGCGCGCTCGAAAGCGGAGGAGGAGAGAAGTAAACAAAACAAAAAAAAAAAAAAAAAAAAAAAAGGAAAGGCGCGCAGGTGAGCCCCCTAGTGGCCAAGGGCGTGTGTGCGTGTAATGAGGAATGGGCAAACAACCAACCCGTGCAGCAAGGCAGGCCCCGCGTATGACAAGGAGCAAGCAGGCCCCCTAGCGGCCAAGTGTGTGAGTGTGTGCAATGAGGAATGGGCAAACAACGTGTCTGAGCAGCAAGGCAAGCCCCGCGTAAGTGTCAGGGCGCGTGCGGCTCCCGGATAACGCCGCTCGAAAGCGAAGGAGGAGAGAAGTAACAAAAAACAAACAAAAAAAAAAAAAAAAAAAAAAAAAAAAAAAGGGATAGTTAGCTCAACTACTACACAGCAGACCCGGCACGAAGCCGAGGAACGACCTAACGGACAGCAGGTTTAGCAAAAACATGTAAAAGAAAACAGAACATAAATAAAAAGTCTATGAGGCCAGATAGTACACGGAGGCGTCACGCAGCACAGAACGAGAGTCCTCACGGAGGGACGCTCGTCGGAACCTCCTGCCAATCTCCCGGGTCGGGGACACCAGGGCTCTGTCTGCTGCGTTTCCGGCCCAAGCCTAGGGGTGGTAGATCCAGGGCCTTGAGAAAGTCCTCAGCCTCCGAGAGGGACCGCAAGGAGCCCTGTCTGTCGCCAGTGTGGACCTGTAAGGCAAACGGAAACCTCCAGCGATAAGCTATGGAGTGTGCCCGAAGATGGTCCGTAAGGGGCTTAAGAAGCTTGCGTCGCTGTAGGGTCCGGGGTGAGAGGTCAGCATACACCTGGATCTCGAAGTTGTCGAGCGTGAGCGTGGTCGATCTCGCCGCCTTCATAACGTCCTCCTTGAGGGTATAATCACCCAACTTGACGATGACATCCCTGGGTTTGTCAGCAGGGCCTGGACGAGGCCGCAGAGCCCTATGTATCCTGTCCACCGGGAGCACCTCAGGGGCAGACTGCGGAAGGAGTTGGTGGAGAACCAGGCGGAGCACCTCAGTCAGGTCGAGGTAAGTATCAGGAATCCCCCGCAGACGGAAATTGGAGCGCCTGGATCTATTTTCCAGGTCCTCCTGTGCGTCCTGAAGAGCCAGAACCTCTTGCTGTAGGGATTCAATGTCGCCCGCCATCTTGCGTTTGTCCCGCTGAAGGACGGCGTGTGACCGCTCCAAAGTATCAGTGCGGGTGCCGATATCGCGGATGTCGCGTTTCAAGTCTCCGATTTCCGCATGGATATGAGCCATCAGATCTTTTTTCACTGAGCGCACAAGGTCCTTGATCTCGGCAATATCTTGCTTGGAGCAGGCCTGTGCCGCCATGTCGGCCGAAGGCCCCGCGTCGTCGTCCAGAGAAAGCCCAGGAGGCTCAGGAGTCGCGGGTTGTTTAGAGAACAAGTCCTGCACCGATTTCTGCTTGGAAGACTTGCGGGGCTTCCCGGACATTCTCTGGCCACACACAGCAGCAAAGAAGCGATGTAGGGTGAGAGTGAGCACGAAATTATAGCATATTATAGGGCTGAGTGGAGGAGCAAAAGCTCTACACGTCCATCTTGGGCAGTGGCTCGCTCCGCCCCTCGAGTATTCTAGTTTAATATGTAAGCCATTCCAAAAAAATGTCACAGGTTATAGTCACTGTTCTCTTTAGAATAAAGAACATTATGCTCTGTACCCATTGACTTTTCTGCCAATTATCATATTACAGCCCACTTCATCAATCTTATGCCTTATTAGAATAAGTTATTGATCATATTTTAATGAATGGCAAAAATTATAGCTTTTTGTAGCTGAGAAAATAAAATAATAAAATTAATTTCCTTTGTAATTTATAATTCAGATTTTTAACACTATGCACAACTTCTTCCACATTCCTTGCTTGCAATTTAGAGTGCTGCTACAGGCTGGATGAGGCTACGTGCTGTATAAGTATGCTTCCCAACTGTCTCGCTTTGCATGGGACAGTCCCAATTTTGCCACACTTTCCCGTTGTCCAGCTGAGCTCTACCTGTCTCCTGCTTTTCAGAACAGAGGTAGAGGTTGGCGGGTCAGAGGGATTCTGGACCACAAATTTTATGTGCCTTTTTTTTTTTTTATTTATTTTTTTTTTTACCTGTTTTTCTCCTTCAATACACCTTGTAGGACCTTTCTCTTTTGTGCCATGCTTTGCTCCAGGTACTTCTATGTTCTCTGGTTGAATACCATATTTTACCTCATCGCTTTCCATAGAAAAGAACCGAGGAAGGGGTAATTCTGTATGAATAGACATAACAGAAACCAAATGTATGCATACATATCTTCTGGTCAGCATTCATAATTACCCAATTGGGATATAATCTTTTAATATAACATATTCAAAATAAATAATAAAAAATATATATCTATATATACACACACACATATACATACAGTATATATATATATACATAACATTCATAACCTCCCTTTAAAAAAAAAAAGTGAATAAACCTTATTTACACACACACACACACACTGATGCAACCTCTTGCCAATTCTAAGCACTGAAATAGACAGAAGCATGTGTTGGTTTCTTACCGCTCTGAATGCTCTCGAGTCGCACAGGGAGGCCAGATTGTGCTGCAGCAATTAATTTTAGAGCAACAAAAAACTGAGTTGGGCCAAAGAAACCCACATGTTTTGCGCCACACAGTTCTGTGATCTAGGAGACAAAAACATACATAAGAAAATATAAACGCCACATTTATGTGAATATTTTTTTAGGTCAAACCTGCATAAATTACTTTTTTCTACCAGCTAAAAGGCAGGACATGTGAAAAAAGGAAAATGTGCTTCATAATGCTCCATGATGTTCTGATGTTGTGCATAGATGTGAAGTCTTATTCATCCACCAAATTAATTTGTTCCTGCTGCTGCTAGTACTGTATTTGCTCAATTATAAGAAGAGGTTTTTTCAGAGCAAATGCTCTGTCTTATAATCGGGGTCATCTTATAATCAGACCTCAAATAGGTCTGACTATGAGACTAAGATCCAGATCCCCCGGAGCGCTGCAGGGGACCTGGATCCTCCTGTCTTATGCCCCCCCCCCCCACTTACCGGTGCTTCTGACTCCCTGGTGTGTAGCTGGGGCAGCGTGTAGACGTCTACGCGATTCGCGTAGACAACTTCTGCTGCAGCCGGAAGGAGGTGCGGTTAGCAGCGGGGGTTGTCTGCATCTATTGTGCAGACATTCCCCGGCTGTCAGAGATCAGAGTTCCCCGCACCAGTGCGGGGAATTCTCTCTGACAGCCAGAGGGTGTAAAGCCATTGGCTTTGAGCCCTCACTGAATTGAATGTAAACAGATCTAAAGATTGTAGTCCTTCTCTGTAATGCTAAAGGTCTTCTAACAGGTAGCCCCACAGCTGTTGATGAACTAACAATCATCCTGCAATTTCTCACTGTTTCTAGCTGTTACTGCCAGTAGAGTGCCCTCATAGTTTGTTATGCTGAAAACAGACACACCATTTTAACTTAAAGTCACATAGAATTCAAACTACACCAGTTTCCAACTAAAATTTTAAATAAAACACATATGCCATAACTGATACACTGTTCTTAAATATTGTTTCAGAAATACCATATTTCCAAAAAAATATAATGCCTATAATATACCACACCTCTTTTCTAGTCCTTGGGTAAATTGAAATTAAGAAAAGTTAACCCCATTCACTACCAATGAAGTACTAGGTACATCACGGAAAGATTTCCTTGACATACTGTGCCTGGTAGGTCATGGGCAGTGGCCTATTTAAACTGGGCACTGCTCTAGGCCGCCTCCTCTGCAGTCAGCAACCTGATGCATTAAACAGCCCTGCACAAGGATATGACGTCATGGAGAGTATGTTGAGCAGGCACAACCTCCATAGCGTAAGTAGGCTGGTAAGAGAGATCACAGATCTCCCCTCTAAGCGACCCACTGTGCAGCAGCACATTGGGTGCTTAGTACCCTCGGTTTTGTAGTAGGGGATATCCGCAGTCCTAGGTCTATGTCTAGTAGTTGGTCTAGGGCTTGATACCTCACTAGACATCAGGGTCACCATCGGAGATATTGGGACCGAGTACATCTTTAATGCTTGGGACCGAGTACATCTTTAATGCTTGGGCTCCCATACCCCTCCCATCAGTCTATCAAGCTGCCCCACCCATCATTCAGTTGTAAGATCCTCTTATAGGCATTGCTTATAGGAACAAGGGCACGGTAAACTTAAATACATTCTTTATCATGTGTCTCCTCTCCCCCTTGAATGCACCACAAACCCTATGCTTACCCCTGACACTCCAACACCATACCCTGACACACAAACTCACAATAACACACACTTACAAACACAGTAAAATACTTGCACACACTACAATAATAATATACTAACAAGCTTACACACATTAACACACAGATGAACATACCCAGAGCAACATTTTGACATACTTACACACACATACTAACATACTTGCACACTCACATATGGTTACATACCTACACACAAAGCATCATACTTACACTAACATACTTACACACATATACTAACATACACACACAACAGTAACATAATTAGACTGACATCCTTACTTTTTATACACACATACTAACATACAGTCAGGTAAGAGGGCAGGGCAGCCTGTCCCCCCTATCAGGCCAGGCCTGGTACATTGTACACGATGGCGTCCTTGTTAGACATGTGTTAATACGGATCCATGTTGCCACCATCACAGGGTCACAGTTTTTGTTGACCGCTCCATGACTGGAGCAGTCAGTCTACAGCAGATTCTCTGCACTTCCATTCATGTGATCACTTTCACAGTGAATCACATGCACAAATACAGTCAACTACAACACATTGCAAAAACATAAGGGTAAAATAGCCCTGGTTGTTAAGGGGTTAAAGGTTGTTGGATCTAGTGAGCAGGGCCCTCTTTAATTTATTGGTCTCTGTAGATTATAGTTTTTAAGGTCACATACACTGTTGCGTACATTGTTGGAGATAATATTAATGATAATATTAAAATTAAGCAGATTTGAAATTTAACATTTTTGCATAGCAGTTTTTTATGCATTGTAGAAATCACACCGATAATAAAACAAGTGCACTAACTATTTATTTACTTAAATAATTTTAGAGTCTAGCTACCTATAACACTATGAACCTCTTTTTGAATTAAGAGCAGATATGAAGAATTTAAGATTTTAAGATTATTATTATTACTAACCACCAAATGTAAATTGCTTGGTGATGCAGAGGAATTTATTTAACCTTTACAACCAATAAAGGAAGAATTAAAGAAAAAAAATTAATTAATTGGGGTTATGGAAGGTGTACATAAAAGACTTAGGTAAACCTTACAAAGACCCCTCTGAATAACCTGTGACTGGATAAACAGGAAGGAATTGATTCTATTTAATTTTATAAAGGGTAGACACCATGGTTAAGCCATCTAGCAGAATTTCAACATATTATTAGAACTTGCACTGCAACAAATTTCAGACCAGTGGAAAAAGAAAATTGATTTCCTACCAGCACTGCAAAAGGATTAAACTTTAGAATTGGGACACCAAGAGATTTGGGTTCCAGCTGTACTCAGCATGCACACTTACAGATCATTAGGAGGGTGAAGTTGTCAATCACTTATTACCTTGTAGGTCTTCCAGTAATTCCCAGAAAGACTAACACACATGGAGTTATCTGCAGCAGCAGATACTTTGTGTGGTTGAGGTTTACATATTGAAAGAGAGTTACTCTCTAATTTATATCATTAAGAATAATTAGGTTTATGTATAAAGTGATTCTGCTGCAAAGTTTGAAAAGTGGTCAACCAACCAACCAACGTAACAGCCAAACGTTCACTTTTTTGGTAGGGTGAAAGCAGAAGACCCAATGTCTCTCCCGGAGATTGAATTTCCTAAACTGGAGTACCTGGGAAGCAGTCTTTCACCACAGTAAGCCAGTCTTATACAACAATTCATTTTATTAATAAATACCCAAATCTCCCTGAGCGGATTGTGGGTCCTGTAGCCACCAAGGTTTATTTTATAACCCACTGCCCCTGCGTTAATAAGAGGCTCACATTTTGTTTTGTTTTTAAATATACATTATTTATCTTTATTTTCAATGTTAAGGGGGTGGACATATAAGCATTCAAGGAAAGTTGATTCTTTAATCGAGTGCACATGTGAGTTTGCTTTAGTGAATATGCAAGCGCAGCGTTAACTTGCCAATTCGCATTCACTTGCAGTTTAGTGAATAGACCCCACTGTTCATTTATTTTTCATGATACACATATGTCTCACATGTTACCGTTTAGCACATGTAAAGCGCTGCCCTTGTAGCACTTAGGATGTATAACTCCTTTGTATGAGTTTATATATCCCACATGCTGCAGGGCACCAGTTACATGGTAACACGTGACGTATGTGTCCTGTAAAAAAGCAGCTGATATGGTCATCCTTGTAGAGTAGTTTAGTTTGCAAGTTCTCATTCACCCTGTACACTCTGACTGTTATAGGCTGCATGATGCCATGATAAGAGTTGGGCTAAATTGCTATTGGCTTCAGGCAGTCAGACCTGTTTGGAAGCATTTTTATGGCAGAAACATAGATCAAAGTGGACTTAAAAGATAACCAGGCTATGTTGTTTTAAATAAACTTGTGTTGTTGATTAAGCTATCTGTGCTTGTTACCTAGTCAGTTCCATAACACTGCATAATAAACCATTGTTGAAACAAACATATTCTAAAAACAGCAGTTTTGAAGCTGCCGCGCACCACCCCCGTCTTGATCCCTTTTTTTGCACCACTATTGTCTGCTGAAAGGGAAAAAGGAAAATCCAAATGGGGAAGATTCTGCAGAATCTCTCCATAGACTTGCAAAGGAGAACAAACAAAAGTGTAATGGGACCACTCATTTATCATATGCATTAAATTGTATATTATAACTAGACTTTCTCTTCCTAGCACCCCTAAAGCTCAAATGTTCTACTTTGGTCCATGGTCAAATGTTGGGAGGCATGCCTTTTTTTTAAAGAGGTGCTGAGGAGGTATTATTTCCCTATCTTTAAAAGATAAAGAAACGTAAATAGGCACAAAATAATATATTCTTTCAATGAAAGAAAACAAAAATGCACCTGTCGAGCAAGCAAGACCTCTGCAGGGCCAGCCATACCAGAAAGTAGGCATCTGCCTCCAGCACTGAGCTGGTCGGGGCTCTGCCATGATAGTCTTTCCAACAGCAACAACAAAGTGCATTCAGGATGATGCAGATAAGGCAACGCTTTGCTGAGAGTCTCTTCCTGCCTGTTGAGACCTATATCTCATTCAGAATATCATCAACAGTTCCCTTCACTGAAAAATGGTAAACTTGGGAGCTAAGGGCAACAATCGTGTAACCTTCCTAAAACGTAAGGGTTTATTTAAGGGTTTATTTACTAAAGTGGAAGTTTGTCTGTAGTAGAACTGAACTTACAACTTGCTGATGTCACTATGAAAAGCCAAAACCAGTGAGTTTCTTTTGCAAGAACTTGGTTGGCCCTTTATAATGTATAGTTTAATTGGAGAGGTGGCCAGGCATGGTCCCAGACAAAATGGCACCCAAGCCAAGAATACTCTTTGGTGTCCTCCCCCCTTATTTTTTTTTTTTTATCTATTTCAGATACCATTATGTTTTCACTCAATTATTGTGTGTTTACTCAATTTAATTTTTAAACACATTTTTTGTAAAAAAAATCCTTAAAACGTTCTGAGCAGTTATGAAAGAGGAACATCAGAGGAGGAAAGCAGGACACAGGGATTTTGTCCCAACAGGGTGATCTGCCCCTATGAAAGAGTTATTTTGGCTGTCACAGATTCGGAACCTGTCTCCCTAGGGAGAATATGCCAATGCTCGGCAACCCCCATGACTCAGGCACCCCAGGTAGTTGCCTAATAAAGAATTCCCATTTCACTGAACCCCTGAAAATAATCTGCAGTATTTAATTCTCGATATCGATTGTAAGCACAGACAGTTCATAAATCTCAATGAGCCATAGATCCTTCTTTTACTCACACCCAGGGATTTGATTTGGAAAATAAAAAGGTTTTAAGGCTTTAAATGTCAGGTTTATTACAACATTTGGAATACTAAAAATGATTTATTAATACTTTATTATATAATGTTCCCACTACAAAACAATCAACTTGAAAGATTTACAAGACCAAATATTCTATATATTTTTGGATAATTTCCTTTGAATGATGTTTGCAGAATATGCCATGAACTCTGTGGGCAGATTAGAAAAAACAATTTATGCTTATGGTATACAGAGTTTTATTCAACTATTTATATATTTATTAAAAAGGTAAGCATATCCAAGGTTATTAATTATAATCAGTTTATTACAGATACTCCTGTTAAAAACCTTTTACTGTATCCATTATAAGTATCAGCAAAACTTTTTGCCTTCATAAGCAAAAATTTGCATTTGTTTTTTACCTTGGGAAGAAAAACCAACAAATGGATCTGGATAAACCTGTTTGTGATTGACTAACTCCCATGTGAGTAATTGGTATTTATGTCATCTATTATCCATACAATTTGTAAAAGTGGAGTCATTTGGGGAGGGGGCAGTTTAAAAGCTCTCTGTGTTTATAGGAAGAAAGGCTTGCTCAAATACTTGACATTAGATTCATAAACAACAGCAGTTTTATGAGTAGGCTCCTATAGATCTCCTAAAGTATATTATGGCTTTGTGAACTAATGCAAGCATATCCTTTACTTAGAGTGCAGTGAAGAGCCACACTCTCAAAACATTCTCTAATATTTCCCAGCCTGCTTCCACATATCTCAAAACATTCTCTAATATTTCCCAGCCTGCTTCCACATACAAATTGTCACTTATTAATTTTACGCTTTGGAAGAGCATTAAATCAGTGATAATCTAATAAATTGGTCATGTGCACCTGATAGTGTCATGAAGTTATGAGAAACTGTGCATTGTATGTAATTTTTTACTTTAACAAAAACATTAGATGACTGCATTCAGAATGCACAAGAGATGGACAAGGATCTCAGCTGCAAAACAATGTTTGTCAACCATTTATACTTATATACAGGGAAGAATCGTAATAGAAATAAAGTCAAGTGTATTAGGTAGGGCATTTGTACTTGGGCCTATAGCTATCTGGTCCACAGCTTGACTTTCTTCATGAACACTATGGGAGCTGCTGGAGTCATGGTTGGCTTTCTCCAGTTATTCTCCAATAAGCCTAATGTCTAACTTGGCTTGTGCCACACCACTGTCCAGTCCTTCCACCTCTAATTTTGTCTTCATTCCTTAGAAATTAGTGTCATTTCTTTAAACTGTATAATGGGGAATATTTCATAGCTGAGGCAGACGAAGTGCTAACAATCACTGGGGTTGACCATTAAAAGAGTTAAGCCAATAAATTGAAGCTGAAGCATCTGCAAGTTTCTTCTTTAGTAAATTAACTCTTTGTGCATTCCTTTTCTTGTCTGAATGCAACTTCAACTAATTGTGGAAGAGATAAAGTCCCATAAACAAAACTGATTCAACCTGCACCACCAAGATATATAACTATGGAACCACTGACCTTCTTAAATTCTTTGTCATTTAAGTAGGATTATTGGTAGATACCATTTTTCCAGATTATACAACCTAACAGTCCCATATCTGCAGTCTACCTGGTAAATGTAAACCAACCTGGTGTATAATGTCTGCAGGTAGCTGCGCTGCCTTGAAGAGCTCCCCCACTTTGCTACTGCCAGCTGCCAGCGTTGGAGATCCTTCCACTTGACACAAGCAGAAAAGCTCTGAATAATATTTCTGTTCATTCTCACTGAGAGGGAGTTGCAGCCCTCCGATCACTTGAGTAGACGGTAATCCAGGGGATCCTGTATCCATGAAGCTGCTCTCGATAGCTCCAGCATAGGCAACTGAAACCAGCAAAACACAGGACTCCCTTACAGTGCTCTCTCAGCGAGAAGTAAAGCACTGGGTTAGGGAGGTGTGACTGCAGCTGCTTGAAACATCCTCTCTGCAGTGCTAGGGTTTATTACACTGCCAGTTCTTCTCAGCTCTCTGCTCACACCTAGTGGTCACTAGAATACTACACTTCACTACTTTTCAGCTGTTCACATAACCCACTCCAAATGCAAAGGAAAATAATATTAATTTCCTATCAAGTCTATTCACTACAGTTTTAATTGATTCTTATAATGTACAAGACCAGTTGTTTAATTATCGACCGAGCAATAAAATGTAAAATGGTGTTTTCCATTGTAAGATGTTAGAGTGGCTATGTGTGTGTGTATGTATGTGTAAGCGTAGAAGTGCCCCTGACCATCATCATCATACCCATCCACATAATAATGTTTCCGTTTCCCACCACAATCATTATCCCCAACCACCATATTCATAACCCCACCATCATCATACTCATCACCATAATTTCCATCCCTCACCATTATCACACCACTTAAGGCACACATATTTACACACAAACTAATTTGTAAACACAAACGTATTGTACATACTTATGCTACACACACATACTCCCTCTAACACACATACTTATGCTCATTTACACATAAACATTTATGCTTACACACACATTTACATATACACACTCATGCTAACACAAGCATACTCACGCTAACACACTTACACACATTTACAAATACACACCCATGTTATCAGACACATCCTCGAACACATACACTTTTACACTCATGTTAACAGACACACCTATACATAAACACCCAGGCTAACACACACTTACACTCATACATATATACTCACTGACTTACTCATTTCACCTCTTACCTTCCTGGAGATTTCTTTCAGCTGCATCCATGCTTTCACTGTAACATTGTATTATGTGATTTTTAAGATAATGTGTCCCCTGTTGGCCTTGGATGGACGGTCTCAACATCAGTATCCTGGTAAGCCAGTCCGCCCTGGCATTACCTGAGAAGTACCCTGAGTACCGGGCTTGTTACAGCCTGTCAGGTATTGTTCAATTTAAAGTCCCACCACCTTTCCTAAAGTGCTTTTTTGTAAAGAAGGATTAAGTATGTAAGTAATGACAGCCTTATTTTTGTCAATATGCAGCTTCACACAAGTGGCATCCAATGACCCATACATACGTTCCATATTGTTGAAAAGGCTGCAATTCCAGCATCCCTGGTGATTCGGATATACAGGATGTTGAGAAAAATGTGGAATGCTGTCCTCGCTACAACCTTTCAAATCAGTATCCCATCCCCATCTGAAGTACCCCCAGCCTGTCATAAGAGGGGCCATGTAAATTGAACTCCATTATCTGCAGCAGAATCTTCTTCTGACCAGCACTTTAAATTAACAGAGAAAGCTCAATATGCCTTTGACAATCTGCACCACTGCTCCTTCTGGACTACCAGAAACCCTGCTACGTTGAACTTACATACTTCTCCGGAATTGCTGTTGGAGAGAACTACAATGTTGGAAATACAACTGATTGCCATTAAACTATCATTGGAGGAATGACAACAATTGAAGGTGCTAATCACCAGGCTATAGCGTACAACGGCCACAGCAACCAGAAATTATTGTGCAGTGCCCATACAGTAAACTCTGTCCTAAAGAAGTCAATGGGTACTTTTCTTTGCTAGATTCCAGTTACTTATTACCTTTTATTCCAGTTTTTAGAATGGGAAGGCCTATGTTCTCTTCTACATGACTGCCAAGGACTCTGTTACCCAGCTCACTGGTACTTTTTCGTCAAGGGCATTTTATTTATTATTGGAGCTTAACCAACAGCACTCCCAAAACCCTTCTTCAACAAGCATTGATGTTTTTAACACTGCATCAAGGCTACTACTTCCATAGCAACTAAGTGTATGTTCGTTAGTGTGTGTCTGCATGTTTGTGTGTTAATGAGAGTGTCTGGGTGCGTGAGTGGGAGCAGTTGTATGTGTTAGTGTGAGTGTTTGGGTGTGCCTGTGGAACTGCATTGAAGATACACTAATGCTTAACTTAGGGGAACTAAGGGTGAGTTCCACTAGGGTGTATGTGCCTGGGAGTGTACTTTGTTGTGTGTGTTTGTGCCTGGGTATATTAGTGTTTGTGTCTGGGGTGTATTTGCGTGTTTGAGTATTTTAGGGTCTGAGTGTCTGTGTGTCTTAGTGTGAGTGACTGGGTGTGTGTTAGTGTCTGGATATGTGTGTATGTTAGTGTGAATGTCTAGGTGTGTGTTAGTGTGAGTGTGTTTGAATATCTGGGTGTGTGTTAATGTGAGTGGGTGTGTTTATGTGTCTGGGTTAGTGTCTGAATGTCTGGGTGTATGTTGGTGTGTGTCTGGGTGTGTTAGTGCGAGTATCTAGGTATGTTTAAGTTCCTGGGTATGTTATTGTGTGAGTGCATTGGTGTGTTAGTGTGAGTATCTGGGTTTGTGTTAGTGTCTGTATGTGTGCCAGTGTATGTGTGCATGTTAGTGTGAGTGTATGTGTCTAGGTTAGTGTCAGTGTCCGAGTAGCAGTGTCTAGCTGTGTGTGTGTGTTTGTGTTTAACTGTGATTGTCAGGGTATGTGTTAGTGTCAGGGTATGTGTGGGTTAATGTGTTATGAGGGTGTGTAATGTATGGGTATGTGTGTTAATATGTATGCATGTTAGTGGTTGGGTGCGTAAGTGTGGGTGTCAGGGTATGTCTGTCAGTTGGTGTTACTGTGTGTGTATCAACATCTGGCTGTGTGTGTGTGTGTGTGTGTGTGTCTGTCACTGTGTTAGTGGTAGTGTCGGGGGGTTGTTAGTGGGAGTGTCTACGTTTGTGTGTTTTAGTCAGGGTGTAAGTTAGTGTCTGGGAATGCATGTGTGTGCCAGTGTCTGGGTAAATGTGTCAGAGTCCGTGTGTGTGTCAGTGTCTATGTTCGTATGAGTGTCTCTGTGTTAGAATAAGTGTGTGTTATGTCTCACCTATCTCTCTTCCTAATTGTTTTCACTCGTCCAAATCCCCTCTCCCTTTTCTCTTCTTTTCCCTTCCCTCCTTTCTTTCTTGTTTTCCTTATACCCTCTCTCATTCCTCTTTTCTCTTGTTTCTTTCTTTTCGTTTTTTTCTTCTTTTATGTTCCTCTCCTTTTCTCTCTTCTCTCCTTTCTGTTTTATCTCTTCTTTTCTATTGTCTCACTCTACCCACTCAAACATCTTTTGTTTTTTTTCTTTTCTGTCTCCTTTCTCTCTGCTTAAAACAAATTCCCCAAATTATAAAATCATGACCTGGCCACAGCCTTGTCACGTCCCTGACCATGGCTCCCCTGAGCAAATATTCAAAGATTCTACACAAAATTGCTTTGTGAAAGTTGGCGATCTTACTTGCAAACTCATCAATGCAAGTATGCCAGCTTGGGCTTTAGTGAATAAGAGCAAGCCACTAAAGCAACAGTGCACTGTGGAGAACTGCAGTCCTGGCAATGAAAAAAGCCTGTCCATTCTATAGCCAACTAAGCCTCCCGGTGACAATTTATTACACTAAACAAACATAAGCATACTTTAAACCACACCTTCTAAATTCTTAACCAGCTATAGGTCAAACTAAAGTACTAAAGGTTATCTGTGTACGCAAACCATTAAATAAAATATTTCTATGGATAGCAAGTACCACATGAACAAAACTGCTTTGCACTAACATATTTCACCATATACTACAATGATAGTTGGGGAAGAGATATGGAAGGTGGAACTGGGAACCTGACCTTATATTACCAGTTATTTGTTTTTATTTTTTGTATTCTGATGGATTGAATGCAATCGGTAGAGCAGGTAACATTTGACAAATACTTAACTTTAACAAGGCAGTTGTCTTCATGCTTCATTTTTCTAAAAAAAAAAAAACAAGTCTGACATGTTTCGGATCTCAATAGTTCTTTTTTAAAGGTCAAGAACGTTTGTATGGTATTGTTGCATTCTCCCCCAAAGCAAACATTCTATAGAACCCATGCAACCTCATGTTATATTAGTTGTCAGAGGCTAAAAAATACTCACTTGGCAGATGTCTTGATACAAAATCTGTTCCAAAAGAGGACTCTGGAAGAAAATTTGAAGGAATCGGTGCAGTGATGGGTCTCTGTGGAAATGTCTGGCTGTTTCTAGGTACACTGGCTCTTACTTTTGCAGGTAAATGTTTTGAAGACTTGGTTTGTACATATAATATAAGGGCTGAAAGGGGTTAACGAAAACTGAAATTCTGCAGTGTGACAACTTAATTGAATATACCAATGTCATATTTCGCCTCTCCAATGGAGAAATGTAAGAACAAGAGGCTATAGTTTAAAACCGGAGGGTCAAAGTTTAGATGTAATGTAAGAAAGTTGTAGAAGAGGGTAGAAGATAAATAGAAGCTAATACAGTTAGGGAATTTAAACAGGCATGGGGCAGACATTAACCGTTCCTCACTATAGGAAACCTGACCTGACCAAAGACTGATCGGGAAAAAGAGGCAGACTAGATGGGCTGAATGGTTCTTATTTGCTATCAAATTCTACGTTTTTATCTTTCATCTAATGCTGCACCTCCTCCTAACACATTAATAGCTAGCACAACCAGACAATTAAACATAAGCCACGTTGCACACAAATTCAAGCTCTTTAACCAACCAGGGGTTGTTTAGAGGTGTGTTTGTAATTAAATGCAACATCATTCCAAATAATGAATTGAATAAGCACATCCAGTCACAGAAATAATTTATCATGTAAAATGCAATCTCCTTGCACTTTATTGTCATGTAATATAAAAGGAGACATTTATTGCCATAGAAACTATAAAATACCTATTTTTTAATGAATTTTTTATTCCATCAACAAATAACAATACATTTAATTATTACACATAACATATAGACAAAACATGAATTGATGTGGACTTAAAATTTTAAGGTTTCTTACATCTAATGTCTTTATTCCTTTGTTTCCAAAAGGAGCATCAATAGGAGAGGCTAAAGTTATTACCTTGTTCTTTTTTAGCAGTCAGATATCTGTGCAGAGAGATAAAAGTTTTTTAAAATAGTTTTAGTTGTTCCTATATGATCAGACCTTCAGAGGGAAGAATATGATGACAAATCTTCTAAATTGTATTTGCTTAACATACTAGAAAGCTCAATTGATGTTTTGTCTAAGCGGAACAGTATCTAATAACATCTATGGTTGCATGTCTTGAATATAGATAACCTATGCCGCTAAAGATTAAAACAAACAAAAAAACAATAACTTATATGCCTACTCCTGGATCCCTGGTTAGGTCTTTGGAAGACCATATTTTTGCGTGGGCTCCTTTAGTTCCTAGGGAGGACTCTCTTTGGAAGAAGGAAATGCCTTATGTACCTGGGAACAGTGAAGTCCAAACACTCAACCTGTAATAACTGTGTCACTCTAGGAAGATGCTATGCTTACTATGTACTAGGGCCAACGTTAAAGCTGCTGTAGGCTTTATGTCTTGAATTTGGACAGAGATGAGTAGTACAAGCTACCAGCTGGAAAGAGTAACCCATACCACTCTTTAAAACTGGATTAAATGTCTTAGAATGCAGCAGCTGACACCTCAATTCTCAACCTTCTCCTAAACCTTCTGTGATACATTCATATCCCTCGGACGCAATTCTCTGTGAGAATGTTTCACAGTGTCTATTAACTAAAGAAATACACCTTATTTCCTAATCTTTGTAAAATTCAAAGAGGGGTGTAGCTAAAGGTGCGGTTAAATGCCGGACGTTACCAAGACCTTTTATGTCACTTAGTGACTTACTGGTAGCTATTTATGTTAATGTGTAACACATTTAGAAAAAGAATAATGCATTCTATTTTTAAAACAGCGACCAACATCCACCGGCTGTGAGTATCCAGCCGGTGGATACACATATGTTTATTAGGTTAGATGCTTATTGAGTTTAGGTGTTTCACTCACACCCATTTCTAACAGATATTTCTAACATTGGCAGTAGAATGGGTCATACTGAAGGATGCCACTTTTGCCACAAGACAGTTTTTTCGAATTGTCTGCCCTGTTAGATCTGCCCTAGTCCACTGTAAGTTCTATTATGGTGAAGTCGAAATGTCTAGTAGTAGCAACAGCTCAGCCACAAAGCGGTAGACCATACACATCTCACGGAGGGGGCTGATGAGTGCTAAATCATGCAGAGTGTAAAAATTCTCTGTCCACTGTAGTGTCCTTTTTACAGAGTTCCAAACTGCTTCTGTAAGGAAAAACAGCACAAGCACTGTGAGCCAGGAGCTTCTTCAAATGGGCTTCTATGGCCGAGCAGCTGCACACAAGGTGACAATGCAGAAAGCCAACCGTTGGGTGTAGTGTTGTAAGCACATCACCACTGTACTCTGAAGTAGTGGAAACAGTGTTTCCACTATCCACCATCTGGAATTCTGGGTTTGGCAGATGCCAAGAGAACGCATAGCACCAACTGTAAAGTTTGGTGGAAGAGGTGTGGGGCTGTTTTACAAGGCTTCTTAGTACCAGTGAAGGGTAATTTTAATACCTTGACATTCATTTTAGACAATTGTATGCATCCAACTTAGTGGCACCATTTTAGGGAGGGCCCTTTCCTTTTCCAGCGTGCCCCTGTGCTCAAAGTAAGGTCAATAAATGTTTTTTTCAAGGGTTGAAAAAGATCCTGTAGTTGGATTGAAATGTTGCAATGTGGTTTCATTGTTTTATTTTAATTTTGTTGTTTTGGATCAGATGGAGTCCTGCTCGGGCACATAGAGTTTGAGTGCTGCCTAACATGTTTCAAACAAACCCAGAAAGACACACACAAATCCAGACACATGAAAGGATACATTTGTCACGGAAGGGTTAATAACAAGCTTGGGGAAACATTATGTTTTTTGGATTACTTTGGAATAGTTTTTACATGTCATTGTTGAATACAATTAGCACTATCATTTTGTATTTATTTATGTGTTTGTCTGTTTTCTGTCAATCCACAATTGACAGCGGCATTTTAATTACAATTTGCATTTTGCTTATCAATTGATAATTGTCCAGTATGCTGTCTGCTTTTATGTTCTGTTTGATTTATTTGTAACCGTCCTCTTTGTTTTGTGTTTCAGATGTTCCTTATTATGTTCCACAAATCACTACTAAGCCACTTCTAGGAAAGCTAACACTCTCAGGCTTTGTGCTGGAACAACCGCAATGTATCTTCAACCAGTATCCTGGTAATGACATTTGGCTGGTTGTTGCTCTAAATAGTGGTATGTACAAATGCAATGTCAATGTATTGACTAGAACATAGACTGCCCCATTTATGAACTACACACATCCAACATATTTGCAAAGCTGATGTATAGAACGTTGCGAAACATTCACATTATAGGCCACACCAGTATGCTAAGGAATATTTATATAATTGTTCCTTGCAGGCTGATACTCTACACTATGCTTTTCATATATGTCCCCAATTTTGGACATATTTGGAGAAAACTTAATAGTCAACACTGTTTGCTCTATTCACTAAGAAGTTGTGTTTTTAGTCAAATTAAGGATTAACGTGAATGACCAAACTCTACAAAGTCACAAGCATCGGCAGACCAAGGTCAGGTATATATCATAAAAACCCATAATGGTGTCTGTCTATATCTCTTCCATGTTAACACTTGCAAAACAACCCATATATTCACTTTAATACAAGTTGTTTGCAAGTGCCTGCAACTTCAAATTTTGCGAGTTTGTGGCAAGGTCATGCAAAGACTTGTATGTTGAATGAAAATGCTCATGTCCTTTTCTGAAACATGCAAAAGTTAGCTAAACCATCACCCCCAATATAATTAAATGATAAATATTTTTGTCCAACATACATGCAGTTTAGTGAATAGATCCCCTTAACACAAGGGTTAGGTTTAGCTTACTTATTTTGTACGTGTTCCTTTCATCTTGAAGTTTGAATTTATTTTCCAAATTTGTTACAGTTGTTCCAAAATTAAATTATACGCATCTGAGCACACCCAGTCCTTACTCAAGATTTGAAACCAATAAATTCTATCACATTCTCAAAACCCTTGGATCTGAATATCCTTGTTCTGACACATCTGCGAAGACTGCTGCAATGCTTGAGGTTGGCTCGGCGTCCAGCTGCACCAACGTTACTTTCTGTAATGGAGCACTATCAAGAACTGGACCTTATAGGTAAGATAAACAATTCAAATCTCTGTACTTACCAATGTAGTGCAATTAGTAATGCAGCAGACAAGCACCTTACGTTCCTTAAGAAACATCCAGAAATTTGGCACATTCATGATAATTTAAAAAATTGTGCAACGTGTTCTGCCTAATTAAATAAATATTCAGACAAGTCCTGTGTTGGGTTTGAGCAATTACAGTTCTTTGTAGATTATTAATTTTCTAACCTGCTCTAAATGTACCACCCTTCTTCCCGTTTCTCCATCTGAGGCCGCCACTATCGATCACTGCAATTATTGACATGAGATATAAAGAATACAGTTTTCTGATTACATGTACATTCTCACACTGTTGTTTGTAACATAATCACAGCTATTAAAGTCTAAGAGAAGAACAAGAATGGTTTAAGGTCTGAATCACCAAAAATGGGCAGACTAATGGTTGTTCAATTCTGTTTCTATGTAAATTAGATTTTCAAGTCAACAAGCACTTTAGTTAATCCCTTCATAACCAAGGATACCCTAAAGACTGGAGGTATTTTGACATCTTTACCACATCATTCTCATTTTGAAACCATAGAAATACATATAGCACCATAATTATTTTTGCGATACAAGGTATTGGACCAAAGTATTACAGGTGTTATTTTTTTCTTCATCTTTTTATTATTTTTATTTATTCTGCTCCCGATGCAACATGGATAGACATTACCCAAGGACTTCTATTTTGGGGACCCTAGTGATATCATGATGGTATCACAAGGGTACCATTTATTATTATTTTATTTTTATTGCATTTGTAATACTATTTTTTACTTTTTAAATGTAAAAAAAATTAGAAGCGCCCTCTGATCTCCTCTGAACTGGGGTATAGGTACCAAGTATATACCCCTCTGCTGCTCCTATTCATAAATATATGGGGGAAAAGTTACTTTGAGAGGACCTCATGCAGGGCCTTCAATTCACTCTACCTCACCTCCTAAAAGCATGAAAAAAAATCTATGATTCGACTCTTCCGACAGGGGTAAGATGTGTAACTATCTGAAAACTCCTTTGGAGACCACATCCTATGCTTTGCTCCTTCTCCATCCCTCCCCTTTACCTAAATGTTGCTCCTGCAACCCATAGACAGAACCTGGTGATGCTTACCAATTACACCCCCACCCCCCTGAGGATAATATGAGCAAATAAGTTAATAATTTTTAGTGAATAAAAACAATGGTTGTAATTAAACATGATGAAGATGATATACTGTACACTATCGTAAAAAGTTTGAGGCCACTAAGCCGTTTTCATGTTAGCTGTGCTAACAATTGCAAAAGGGTTTCTAATGATCAATTAATCTTTTAAACTTAAACTTGGGTTAGCAAACAACAGCTATTGGTTTAACAAATTTCTGTTTATATATGCTGACTAACTACATAATAGATACCAAAAATCTTAATACATGTATTCCTGTTTATTAGGTAAAATACTGTTTTACCATTCCATTAATGTGTATTTTTTAATTTTTTTAAAATATTTTTCTTTAAATCGGGTGCAGCCTATAATCGGGCCAATACGGTATATATATATACAGAAAAATACTATTTTTGTAGCTATGCTATGTAGCAGATACAACAATAGTGGGTTTTCATGATTTGTTCCCTTTTTTTACTCCTGCTAATAAATATTTCTATTATATAGAATATATATATATATATATATTATAATATCTAATATACTAATATTTTGTAATCAAAATTTTAATAACTTGAGCATGTAATTTTTGTGTTCCTAGAGTGAAATTTGTTGTGCTAAGTATGAACGGCACTGTCATGATCAATGAAACACGTTGGTCTGATTTAATTTCTTTGAAAACAGGTAAGGATAATAAATTATTTAAAAACATCCATTGTTCTCCTAATAGATATATTGATTCTTTAAAAAATATGTGGGAGACAAGCCACTGTAGACAGAAGGTGAATTTCTATACTCCCCTAGACTGTGGTAAGGGAAAACATGCAAACCTTGCCTAGTACCCAGTGGCAAAACAAAAAATAACACACCTCGTGTAATAATAATTACAATTATTAGTAGCTTTTGTCATTAGTGCCATCATAACATTGTTATCACCTCCATCATTCTTTGCAATATCTTAATATGCCATAATGTTTACACATACTGACACAAACACACTGGTGACCACTCAATCACACAGTCATACTCTAATACACACAGTAATTTCATTAGACTTGCCAACTCTTCGTGTTCGTCTTCATGTGGGAAAAAATCTTCGTATTCCGCAAATATTCGCACGTTCCTGTGTTCGGCTCGGGGCGAATATTCGTGTACATTCTTCATGTTCGTTTTTTGTAGAAGGGGTTAACACAGGGTAAACATGGTACGGACTATGCAGCAGCTTTGGCGCCAGGTTTTTAAATGTCTGTACAAACAACTCTATTGGTCGCCTGCAAGGGCCTCCTCTGCCATCAACCAATGAAGTACCTCATTGGTTGATGGAAGACGAGCCCCCTGCTGGCGACCAATAGAATTGCTCGTACAGACTTTTATAATCCTGGGGCAGCAACTTGGCTGGCAGAGACCAATGTTGGTCTCCCTGCTCCAACAGTTAAAGGTCTGTACAAGCGACTTTACTGGTCGTTCGTACAGACTTTTAGCTGTTGGAGCAGGGAGACCAGTGGTCTCTGCTGGCCAAGTTAGTGCCGCGCATTAAAGGGCCGTGTGAGTGAGCCTATTGGTCGCCTGCAGCTGCTTCCTCTGGCATCAACCAATCGCTTGCACGGCCCTTAAACCCCTGACGGCGAACCTATGGATTTCTGCTCCTGTTATCTACGCAGCATCGCAGGGGTTAACGTAAGTGGAAATCCGTAGGTTCGCCGTCAGGAGTTAAAAAGGCCATGGTTTGCAAAGTTTTGCAAAGCTCGGACAGTATCATTTGCTTTAATGGCAGGAGTTGATGCTGAACTGAGAAAGTTAGAGGAGTTAAAGATTATCTCTCCAGTTCATCGTAGTGTGTGGGCCTCTCCTATTGTACCAGTACGGAAGAAAAATGGACGGAATCGAATATGTGGAGACTTTAGGATGGTGTTGAATGAATAATTAGCAGTGATTAAGTATCCTTTACCAAGAACGGAAGAGATTTTTGCTAACTTAGCTGAGGGACTACATTTCACAAAACTTGATTTGAAGAATGCTTACCTTCAACTCGAAGTACATCCAGAATCTCACAAATTACTCACCATCAATACTCACAGTGGTTTATTTCGATATAACGAATGATCTTTGGAATCGCTCCTGTAGCAGCCATTTGGCAACAAAATTCAACAAAAAAAATTGAGTAGGAAAGGAGATGTAGTGTTGTGCTTGCTGCCTGCTAGGGTGGATGACACTGGCGTCCGTACAAGCATGATGTCATCAACTTGGCGGAGCTCGCAGGTACATAAAAAGACAGTTGACCTGGTGCTTGAGGGAGATGGACGCACATTGAGTGAGCTCCTACTCTCAGCCGGCAACGACAGCTTTTACAGCCCTTATAATTAGCCTTACCCGACTGTTTCTGCTACCCTGTCGTCCAGCAACGAGATGTCCACCCGTAGGGGCGGAAAACCGAGGGTCTCTTCTGAGATGCCAGACTTTTTTAAGAAGAAAGACGCTGCGCGGGGTGAAGGCCTAGGGAGCGCGGATGAAGCAGGCCTGAGCACACGCAGTGACATCGCGGACCTCAAGGCTTGCATGTTATCGGTGAAACAGGAGCTACAATCGGATCTCAAAGCGGGCTTGTCGGCTATCTCGGCGGATCTTACTGCTCTGGCCTCCAGGACCTTCCATCTTGAAGCCGCGGTTGACCACCTTACCTCTGCTCAACAGGACCGTGACGACGCCATTGCTTGCTTGGAGGCCACGTGCGCTGACCTCCAGGACGCTGTGGAAGACATGGACAATCGGACATTGCCCCTTCTACCCTTCGTAAACACCGGGCCCTGAAACCGCTCACAGGCTCCCTGAGGGAGCGCGGGGTCCCCTATAGATGGGGCTTCCCCTTCAAGCTCCTTGTACAGAAGGGCGGACTACTTCTCCAACTACGAGAGCTTGCTGATGCTGGGCCGTTCCTGCGACTCCCGGGACTCCGGCCGCCTGCTGACCTAGACCGACCACTCCTCGAGACAGCCGCATCGCCTCGATCGAAGGGACGTACTCCACGGGCTTTGGAGCCACGCCAATCGTCACCCCGCCCGGCGGACAGCCCTGAAGCGCCTCGGGACATGGCTTAGACCCTGCTGACCCCTGCGGCTGCTTCAACGCGCACCCTGGGGAATCTCTTGGCCCTTGTTCGGGATCGTCCCTGCTCTCACCGTGGAGGACAGCTAAGTGTTCGCACTGTGTTTTCATGATTTTGTTTTGCCTTCTTTATTGTTCCGGTCGGTTATTGCTTTAGTGGGACTCTTGTCGGACTTGTGTGTTCCAGTTGGGAGCCTTCTACTTTTTTTTTCTCCTCCGCCATCGTCGCAATGTGCCTGTCTTCTCCGCTGCCCCTGCCCAGTAAGGGGGTCGCGGTTTTGCCTTCCGACGCATGCCTGATGCTTATAATGTGCTCCGGTGTGTTTCCACTGTATATCCATGTACATGTAATGCCCTGGATGTTCTGATGATGTACTACCGTGATTGTGCCACCGCAGCCCCTCCGCGGGTAATGCTTACCACCCAACAGGGCACACCTTTGAGCACCTGTCACGGACTGGGTCCAAACAGATGACTGAAAGGACCCAGCGCGCCCAAAGATTGTGTGCAGGAGTCACAGTGCAGAAGTGGAGTTAGACAGGGCCTGGTTGCAGGGCGACCACACTCACCCAGGTGTTGAGCACCTAGGGTTGTGCAGCCAAACACCAGTGCCCTGATATAGCAGCGGATGAAGTCCAGAATGAAACGAAGTGATATCCTGCAGGCACCCTGGAGCAGGCATGAAACATATCACTGGAATCACGTGCAGGATGCTGCAGGCTGGGAGTATGGAAGCTAAGCAAAGGATATAGCAGAAACATAACAAGCAAGGGACAGGGAGACCAGGCACGAAACATAACCAGAGAAGATATACATGTTACAGGGCACTACAATGAACCAGACAAGGAATAAACATTACTAGACAAGATATACATGATACAGGGCACAACAAAGGACAGGGAACAAGGCAAGGAACACAGGGGAAGGAGTGAGGAGCCGGAATCCTCAAATGCTTCTCCTTTAAGCAAGGATAGGCCATATTGACTAGGACAAAGGGAGAGGAGAGAGGAACCAGAATCCTCAGATGATACAAGGAAGTAGGGCAAAGGTACATAAGAGACAAACAAACATGAATACAGGAACTAGCCTAGAACTATATGATAACAATTAGAGATTCCGTCACATCATATGGCCATAGTATGCTTAGCCCACCACTACGCCAAAGTACTCCAATGACGGTGGGTCCTAACGCTAATCCCTGCTGACAGTGGTACGAAACAAACCAAACATGTAATCAAAACACATAGCACTGAGACATACCTTAGACTGCAGACTGAGACAAACAGAACACACAGGTGGGGCACACCTTATAAAGGAAACAGAGCTGAAGCAAAGAGCTGAAGCAGAAGCAAGGAATGGAAGATCAGAACAGAGCAAAAGGAAATCCAGGAATGGATCGAAGCAAAACAGGGAAACTGAAACAAGACAGATATGCAGCTCCGCAGCCTGGGCAGAACGTGACAGCACCTACACCTCTCCCCACCTTCGAGTGTCTAATCCTGCTCTCACCTCCCCAGTAACGGCTGGGGTGTGGCACTGTATCGTGGGACAGGGTGTCTATCTACACCACTATCTACACATTACACACTGTATTATCACTTCATGCATACGGTGTCCTGCTCTTCCCTGTGAGGTAACATTCCCCTCCAGTACAGCCTCGAAGCACGTTCACATATGCTTTACGCTTTTTTTTTTTTATACACTAAGCATTTATCATTGCTCCCTCCCCATCCGCAGTGGCTGCGGCCCTACCGCTGCACCGTGGGACTACACATCTATTTACGCCAATGACTAACCACTGTGCTTTAATTAGTACTCTCTGTCCCGCCTCTCACTGCGAGATTACCTCCTCCCTGGGCATCTCTCTTACAGAGGGGAACGCGGTTCCAGAGCGCACTCACGCACACTTTCCACTTTTTTTTTTTCCCTCTCTAGCAATGCTCACACCATATCTCCACCACAAGACACCTTCTCCCTATGGGGTTCCGCAGATTGTTTGGGTCTGTTATGGGCGTGTTGTAGTCACAGTCCCTTACTGGGGACGACGTCTCCTATTGCCCTGATCGGGTTTGTTCTGTTGCTTATGTCTATTATAGATGTACTAGGTTCTTCTTGTTTGTTGCCAGGGGAGTGTCTCTCTCACCTCCTTATCCAGGTTCCCCTGTGTTAACCTCGAAATAGACACATTTGTGTTGAGTCTATTCTCTCTGAATTGAATTGTTCTCTCCCTGGTGGTCTTTCCCACCGGTGTTATCTCTCTTTTCTTTCTCTGCTCTCCCCTCTTTTTTCTCTCCCTCTTCTCACTTTCCACCCCCCCCTTTTTTTTTTGTTGTCCCTTCCTCCGGGTCCAGCTTCCTGACAAATGGCTTCCTTACACCATCCCAGGCTGAAGATAGTCTCCCATAATGTGAAAGGGTTGCTCGCCCCGCAGAAACGACGTATGGCAGTGAGGCATTATGTTCGCTCCCAAGCTGATATCGTTTTACTTCAGGAGACCCACTTCCGCCAGCGGTGTCTCCCCAAGTTTTGGGATCCACGATTTCCTGTACATTTTCATTCTGCGGCTTCAGATAAGCATAATGGTGTATCCATTCTCATACACAAGAGACTTCCTTTTCGTGTTCTCCAAACGTTCTCTGACCAGGAGGGCAGATACCTCCGTCTGGACGGTCTGCTTAGCCCTCCGACATCTACGTTTTTTGATAAGCTTGCACAACTGGTCCTCACGACTCCACCGGGGGGTCTTGTTATTGGAGGGGATTTTAATTCAGTTCTGGATCCCTACATGGATAGGACTCTCTCCACGGCACGGACTTGCCCGGCCTCCCTCTTTAAACCCTTGCAGAACTTTGTCAAGTCTCTCGGATTATTTAACGCGTGGAGGCTCCTCCACCCCACAGATCGGGACTATTCATTTTTCTCACATCCCCACACAATGTACTCCAGCCTGGACTATTTCTTCCTCAATCAATACCTCCTTCCATCGCTTCTTGGATCTTAGATACACGAGATCTCATGGTCGGACCACGCCATGGTAGAGATTTCACTGGCAGGCCTTCTCCCCCCGAACCTGCGACCATTCTGGCGACTCAACGACTCCCTGCTTCTCGACCCTGAAGTTCGGGGGACCATAACTCAATCCCTCACCACTTACTTCGCGGAGAATCTGACCCCAGAGGTCACCCTCGGTACCACCTGGGATGCGCACAAGGCGGTCCTTAGGGGCCAATTCCTAGCTCTGAACTCGGAGCAACATCTTTCTCAGATCGAGGACCTTGGGGCCACCTTGTCCAGACTTCAAGCGGATCACAAACGCTCCGGCGACTCTCGTCTTCTTCGGGAGATAATTTCCACCAGGGGCCAGCTGAATTTATTACTCTCTTCTGACACCACCAAAGCGCTTCTCCGCACTAAACAACGGTTCTTCAAGAAAGCGAACAAACCAGACACTATGTTGGCACGGAGGCTACAGAACCTCATTCACTCCTGGACAATACGCAATATAAACACGAGTTCGGGCTGCTTGACCTCTGACCCTGAAGCCATCGCGGATCGGTTTGCGGAGTACTATTCTCACTTATACGACGGCAAGAAAACTTCCCCCTCGGTGTCGCTATCGTCTGACCTACAACGGTTTCTCTCTGAGTGTAAGTTGCCTTCTTTTGCTCCTTCGGCCCTAGCTAACCTTAATGCTCTCATTAGGGTGGACGAGGTCTCTGCTGCCCTTAAGTGCTTTAAGAATTCGAAGGCCCCGGGTCCCGACGGCTTCACCGCTAAATATTATAAATCCTTTGCTGCCTGCCTTCTCCCGCACATGGCCGCGCTATTTAACACGTTCCTCAAGGGGGAGGCGTGTCCTTCTCTGGACATGCAGAGGGCCAAGATAGTAATGATTCCCAAGGAGGACAAGGACCCTTCGCTTTGCTCCAGCTATAGACCCATCTCCCTCATTAATATAGATTTGAAACTATTTGCCAAGGTGCTTGCCCTCCGGTTAAATGGGGTCCTGCCTGCTCTGGTCCATCCTGACCAGGTGGGCTTCGTTCCGGGGAAGGAGGCCCCGGATAATATTAGGCGCTCACTGAACCTGGTCCACTCGTGTCGGAGGACCGGGACGCCAATGATGCTTCTGTCCCTGGAAGCAGAAAAGGCCTTCGACCGAGTGGACTGGGGGTATCTGTGGTCAGTCATGCGGGCCTTTGGCTTTACCAGGGCCTTTTTACGCGGTCCGCAGGCCTTGTATACGCTCCCCTCAGCCGTAGTAGATATTGGCACGTTCCGATCTCGGTCTTTTGCAATTAAGGGCGGGACCCGCCAAGGTTGCCCCCTCTCGCCGCTACTATTCGCGTTGGCCATTGAACCCCTGGCTCAGGCCATTCGTCTGCACCCGAATATTAGGGGGCTTGCTGTGTATCACCTGCTAGGGCAGTTCGGGAAGTTTTCTGGCTATAAAATTAACTCGGACAAATGCGAGGCCTTAAATATTAGCCTTCCCTCCCCTACGGTGAAGCTCCTCTCCCTTAACTTCGATTTTAAATGGCGGCCCTTCTCCCTGCGGTCCTTGGGCATTAATATCACCCCCTCTCATCAGCAGATGTATGCAGCCAACTATCTCCAGACTCTAAAACGCGATCTCACCACTTGGTCTGGCTACGCCTTATCACTTATGGGGAGAATCTATGCAGTGAAGATGACTTTGTTGCCTAAATTGTTGTATCTCTTCCGTTCCATCTCCTTGCCAATTCATCGGAAAGATATTGCTGGCCTCCAGGGGGCTATTGAGAGGTTTGTTTGGCAGGGCCGAAGGAGCAGGTTTGCTAAAGCGACCCTTTATAGGTCAAAGAAGGCCGGAGGGCTATCCACCCCGCTCCTTTATGAATACTATGTTGCAGCTCAGTTAGCGATGCTTTTATCCCTCTCTGTGCGCCCCTCTCCTGCGCGTTGGGTTCAGTTGGAATCGGATCTCTCCTCTGGGGCGAATCTACGATGGCTTATGTGGCACCCCACCCTGGATAAAAGCAGGGTCTCCGGCAGCCCTACCCTCCTCCACTCATTCTCTCTCTGGTATCAAGTTCGTCGCAAATATAAGCTCACGGACAACAGTTCCAGATTGACGCCGTTGTTTCAGAACCTGGACTTCCCGGTGGGTCTTCAGGTTCGTCCATTCCAGTGGTGGGTCGACAAGGGTTTAGTCACAGTGGGAGATCTGCTCCTGAACAATCGACCCTACTCCTTTCAGCAACTGGCTTCATTGCACAATATTCCTGCTACTGAAATTTTTCGATACCACCAAATTTCCCACTTTCTCCTTCTGTTTCTCAAGTGCCATCCGGACCATGTACCTACCTTTTACGAACAAGTGAGCAAGCGCTCGCACAAAATCGGCGGCGCGATCTCCCATCTATACAATCATATTTTGGGGGTGAAATACCCGCATTTCTTTATGTTTGAGAAAATAATGTCTAGCACTCTGCAATTGTATTTACCTTTGTTTATTACATAAATACTGATAACCATGCACATGCATATATTAATTCAAATGTTTGTTTTTTGTTTTGTTTGTTTGGTTTTTTTTAGCACAGAACCCATCCCAGATTGAGCCATGGCCTGCAAGACGTAGTGCAGGCATGATAATCATTACTGTTATACTCTCAGTTCTTCTGGCTGTTTTGCTAACCTGCCTCACTGCTGTGCTTATTACTAGAAGGTAAATAAAAACTAGAAATATATAAATGCTTTAGGTCTTATGAGCTTTGGCTTGCTATTCAACAATCATATCTGGAAACTCCCTAGGGCTTGCTCCCAGAGGTCTTATAGGAAGTAGGAAGATGAGGTGTCCGAGAAATCAGTGGGGTAAGGGCAGGGACAAAGGCCCAAAAATTAAAAACTGTCCCATCTGTAATCAGATCTTATTTATGGAGCTTTTGGTTAAATTAGAGAGGATATAGATGCTGGAAGCTACAGTCCAATCGATAACAAACCAACTGCTGTAGACTACATATTGCATGATCTTCACAGTTGTCCCTCAATTCAGTTATCAGTCATACCCAGAAACATTAAGCTCTGCAATAGCTGTCAACAGTTATCTCATTGTCTGTTTCATTCTTTTCACTAATGTTTGCATTCAGTATTCAGGAAAAAAACAACTTTCTAGTATTAATATGTCTGTATATGTTCACTTTTTTTTTTTACAGTAAGGACGTTTGTTGGTGCAAGGAAATTAACAATGAAGCATTTGTGAACATGGAAGTGATTGACAACTACTACACTCATTCTATATACATTGAGCACTCTCATTACAAACTTACAAAATAGATCTGTGTGCCCAGCAAGGGGGTTAATCGAGTGTCCCTCATCTTAAACATCCTGTGTATCTCTGTTTTTACTTTGTATTTTTTGTGTTATATAAATCAGGGCAAAAGAAGGAAAAGTGGAAAAGGACACTTGGGGGATTTGATAAGTAAATCACAACAAAAGCATATTTAATAAAGGGAAAAAAATACTAATAGCACTCATTTTTTATTTAATAAAATTAGCGCACTCAGATGTCATACATGTGGTTTATTTCTGTATAACAATGATTGCATTTTCTCCACCATTTACATCCTCTCGTTCTAATGGTTATCACTGCACACACTCATCTGAAAACGGAAACCCTCTTTTCTCTATGGTGTGACTTTAGCTACAATGCATTATCAGACCATAGGTCTACTCTATTTTCTGCATTAGCAGAAAATAAAAAAAGAAAATTGTGCATACACTCATATGTAGATGCAATTTGTAAAAAACAGGCATCAACTAAATTGCCTGCAACTTTAAATGAAAATTGCAACTTTAGTCAACCTACCACCCCCTGCTACATAAAACATAACAAAAATAAACAAATAAGTATAATTTAAAAAACTTAAAATGGGTGCTTCAGGACCCCCTAATAATCAAGGGGGGCTTTTAAACATCTTTTTGAATATATACCCTAAATTAGCATAAAACAAAATATCCAGACATGAGACTCAACCAGGACAGGGGGTAACACAAGGTAATTACAACCTGATGAAAAAAAAATATTTAAATCACTACAATATATCAAAAATAAAACATTACCTTTAATTAATTACCGGAGTAAAAAAAGGCCAATTGTTACATACCTGATTCCACGGAGGAGAGGGAGACGTCCATCCAACTCCAATCAGTCACAGCCACCACCACAGATACAAGGGAGACCCTCTGCCAATGCCTACCAACGTCAGCCACAGCAGCCACAGGGACGTACCTAGAGTATTTATACAATATATATATATATACAATACATAACATGGCTCCCAATAAAAAGCCCCATCCGATAACAATATAAAATAAAACTTGCCCATATTTCCATGGACCAAATATAGAGGAGTGAGGGCTTCGAGGATCAGTGCTAAAAGGGCCCTTTTCTTTAATGGTGGTACCAATGGATTGTCAGTCTCCTAGTGACCAGAGGGTACCTGGATGGCCTCATCCTCCCCACCAGGGGAATTTAGGGGTAGGCAGTGTTTCTTATTTAACTCCACAAGACAGGGATGGAGGGATGGAGGGAGGGCTAAATAATCTAAAAACCCCTATGGGAGGCACAGACCCCAATCTGTGCCTCCCATAGGGACTTTTAGATTATTTAGCTCCCCATCCACATCAGCAGAGGATGGAGGAGAGGGGTGGTATAAATGGACCTATACCATCCAATGGTTATTTAATTGCCCCTCACCCCACAGTGCATGGAGTAGGTGGAAATTATTGACCCCTTTGGTTTAGGGATCCTGGTGATCCTGGTAAAATAGTTAACATTGTATCTGTGTAACTTGCATAATTTAGTTGCAGGCACTCACAAACCATCGCACGCAACTCAAAGATTACTGAATCTGCAAGTTGTTTTACAAGTGTTAGTAGGTAAGGGCATGTTGAGTTAACCCTTATTTCAACTGATCATTTTATGTCTTCATGAATAGAAAGTACGGTATAATAATGTATCTCAGGTAGTTATAAAAGGGGATTATGCTATTCTACTATGGTACTATATTTCAGGAAAAAGGACTGAGTTGGCCCTGGAAGATGCATAATTCAATGGGCAAGGAGATTTTGAAGTAATCTCACTGATTTAACTATACTTTATAAAGGGTCATCAAAACTCTTCCTGCAGCAGAAGCTCACTAGCAGAAACTACATCCTTCAAAATGTATTAGTTTGCAGGATGACAATAAACAACAATAAACAGCCGTGAGCTGTTTTATTACATCAATAATGGTTTCAGACATGGGTTAGAGATTGTCTTTGCTTGTGGCTCACTGGCCCCTTAACTTAGCACAAACAAAATTGGACATCAAACAAAAACCTATTTCCTATTTGGAGAATTTACAAAACAGGGCCAAGGGTTCACTCTTACCTGCCCATTCCCTAGCAATGACAAGTGCTCAACTAATCTAAGCACTTAAAATATAACCTTTCGCCAAAATAAAGTATGCAGCCAGCAGCCCACACCCTGCACTATGTATACCTGATGGCATGTGTTAACCTGTTACTGACATAGTGGTTATGCACAACTTCCCTTTTACACCTATACAATGTGTCACGGGATATTTTTCAGCTAAGCCTCTTAGTTCCAGTGAAGGGTAGTGTTAATGCGGCAGCATACAAAGACATTTTAGACAATTGTATGCTTCCAACATTTGGCATCAGTTTGGGGAAGGTCCTTTCCTGCTCCAGCATGACTGTCCCCAGTGCAGAAAGCAAGGTCTATAAACACAAGTTTGGTGAGGAGGAACTTGATTGGCCCGCAAAGTGCCCTGACGTTAAACCCCATCGAACATCTTTGAGATGAATTGATTGCAACCCGGGCCTTCTCTTCCAACATCAGTGCCTGACTTCATAAATTATCTTATGGCTGAATGGGCAGAAACTCCCACAGAAACAATCCAACATGGTGTGGAAAACCTTCTCGGAAGAGTGGAGGTTGTTATGGCTGCAAAGGGAGGCCAACGCCACATTAATTTTGTAATGGGGTGATGGTCAGGTGTCCACATACATTTGGTCATATATTGTAATGATATGTAACAAGAATAAGTAGCAATTGAATAATTAAATGTCCCTCATGTTTGTACTTGACTTGTAATCCCCTCACGGTTCTTGTAGTTGAAAGTAAATTAAATGTACCTTGCTCTACGATTACTTATATAAGACTGATCGTGTAATGATAATGATACTTAAATACTAGCAATGTGTTACACTTTCAGTATAATAATGCATGAAAGTGACCTCCTGCCTGACCAATGGAAAGGTGACATATTAGTCAACTGATTTCAGGCATTTGCAATGGCATTCAAAATAACATATATACATGAAGGGAAGGGGTCCTTAACCTATTTGTGTTTGGGGGGTAGCATTCTGTGTTGCCACTGGGTACAGCACACAATACAATACACTATACAAAACGGTGGTGACACACATTATTACACCTTCATGCACTATACACACACATAAGTAAACCAAATATATTATAATAACAGGAACAAATTAAAAGCAGATTGAAGATTCAACCAATTGATCAAAGCTCAAATCTTACAAACGGAATAACAATAAACAATATAACTGTACTAAACCATCAAAAACTGGAAAAAAGTCAGTTGCACAAGCAAATTACCAACCACAGTTGTCATAAACATTATGTTTTGTGACCTACTGCTAACTTGTTTTTAGGTTTTATTCTATAGCCAAAAACTGGGTGAAAACTCCCGAGAACAAGTAAACAAACAAAAATGATGCAAATAAATAATGTGAAGAACCATGTCTGATCTTCACTGTTATTGTTATTATTATATTTATTTGTACCCTGTATAATGTGCCTTTGTGTGGGGTGGATTAGCTCAAAGACCCTTCTACCTCCCCCTCTACAGTATGTGTTCTCAAGGGAGTGCATCTGAGATAACAGATAAGTTATGTTACAGTCACTCTGTGGCAGGGCCAGGTTAACCGGCTAATATTTTGATATGACGTTTAGCCGGGTCATGGAGCGCTTTTGTGTCCCTTTCTTGATACTGTGACCCGGTAATACCTTATATTCAGTGGCGGATCTACCGGGGTCGCAGGGGTCGCGACTGCGACCGGGCCCCGGCGGCAGGGGGGCCCAAGCCAAGGGGAATGGGAGGACTACAGTACCCAGAAAGATTATCAGAATTAGGGTTATTTAGTTTGGAAAAAAGACGGCTTAGGGGGGATTTAATAACTATGTATAAATATATAAGGGGGCAGTACAGAGATCACTCCCAGGACCTATTTATACCCAGGACTGTATCTATAACAAGGGGACATCCTCTATGGTTGGAGGAAAGAAGGTTTCTACACCAGCACAGACGGGGGTTCTTTACAGTAAGAGCGGTGAGATTATGGAACTCTCTGCCAGAGGAAGTGGTTATGGCAAACTCAATAAAAGAGTTCAAAAGGAGCCTGGACGTGTTTCTTGAAAGCAATAATATTACAAGTTATGGATATTAGATTAATAGGGACAGAACGTTGATCCAGGGATTTATTCTGATTGCCATATTTGGAGTCGGGAAGGAATTTTCCCCCTGGTATGGGGCAATTGGCATCTGCTTCATAAGGGTTTTTTTGCCTTCCTCTGGATCAACACAGTAGGGACACAATATGTATATAGGTTGAACTTGATGGACTTTGGTCTTTTTTCAACCTTATGAACTATGTTACTATGTTACTGGACGGATGTGTCCAGTCTGGGGCACAGGTCGATCCGTCACAAATAAAAACATATGCCTTTAATAATTTTTTAAACCTTTTTTGTCAATGTTCTATTTTTCTCTTATCAGGTAAAATAAAGTGATCAATAACTGAGTTTACCAAAACCTCTTTATGTTCCTTTTGTTTCAATAAAATTAATTTATCTGCAGATCTGGAGGCTGTCATTTTTGTCAGTCATTTGATATTTGGGGTAATATAGTAATATAGTATAGTAGGTTGAAAAAAGACTTCAACCTTTCACACATACCTACTTCTAAAGTTCTAAAGTTGATTCAAAAGAAGGCGAAGAAAAACCGCTACTTCGGGCAATTACCAATTATGCCACAACAGGGAAACAATTTCTTTCTTGATTCCATGGTGGCAATCAGATTACTCCCTGGATCAACTTGCTAATACTACTTTCCTTTTAACAGTTGTAGCCTTTTATGTTATGCTTTACCAGACCTTTCTTTAAAAAGTTAGATAATACAGCATTGCTTTAGGGCAATGCTATGTAGTCTGCATACCCGTTTGTTAGTCGAAATGTCCAGCTGGGTGATTAAAACTGAGCCATTGCATTGTTTAGACCAGCAATAGGATAAGGCATCAAGATGCTTACCTAATAGATTGGGCTAAGATAACAGAAATAAAACACATACAAATGACTAATAAACAACTCCCTGAAAACATTATTTTAAATAAAGAAAACAAGAGAATATTGTCACCCTCAAATTCTAGAAATGGTTTCTTGATGAATCACATCTTTAACCCTCCTTTGTTAACAAGTCTGACATGTTTGTCATCTGTGTTGTTACTTAAAAATGCAATTGACACAGATGCCAAAGAACACCATTGGTTGCTCATCTTGTCCCTTGGGGTAAAAATACTTCTCCAGGAGAAACATGAAGTTCCTTCACGCAAATCTCTCCAGTTCAACTTTTTAATTCTGACTTGAAACTGGTGATATGATAATTCTACTATTGCACTCTGGATAAAACGAAGAAGCCATCCCTGTAGAGATGAGTGTCTTTATGGCAGCCTGGCTGGTTCTTGCTACACTGACTCTTAGTTTTGCTAGTAAGTATTTTACTGGGTTACTGGGTAACACAGTAAATCCACGCCCTTTCATAGAAGTATCAGGTTATGGTGGTAAGGTGTGCATTTTAATAATTCTGGATGAATGACTGATTTACCTGAAACTGAGTACCTGAATTTCGACAGGTCTTTCAAAGACCTTTTGCTAACTCGTGCAATATCTTCTTTTAATGAATATTTGAATGATAATGTATAAAATCAGGTGATGAAATAAAACCAACTACGACAAAAATAAACCATGTTGTCACAAATGTCACTAAATTTTATTTGTAAGTAAAACATTTTTTTTAAACTTAAGTAGTGTGTTTTTAATGCATCACATGCAACTTATTCCTATATAGTTTTCTTTTCCTAAGCTGACTTGAGGGTCGAGGGTGTTTGTGACTTCATAAGCATGTTTAATGTAACATACCGATTAAGCTACATTACACAAAACATCACAATATGAATGGTCACTGAAATCATGTATTACTTATGACATCCTGGATACAAGAGGATTGGTGACATTGGTTCTACATATCCACATTTGTATTTACGTTCCCAGGGGGTAGTGAGATCTATGCTTTCCTGACTACATTAAGGTATATTTTGCTTCATAACAAACGCATCTATAATGTATATCTAATGTGTCATGATGTCATGTGTATCTGTGCACTGTGATTCAGATCTGAATACAATTTTAATTTTAATAAACATGTTTTATGGATCATTAAGCATTAAGTAGGGAGTAACCCTTAAGTGGTAGTTGTGGTGGAGGTGGTTGCTTGATGGAATAACCATTTACCAAGCTTCTGCATAGAGTCAATTTATTTTTTAACACTTTATGGTAGAACCTGTCAAGGTCAAAACCAGTGAGGGGTTTCAGTGTTTTTTTCTTAGTAAGCTCCAGTTGACCATTCATACATTTTAATACATATCCTGAATTTGGTGGATATTTTCAGGCCAATTGTGGCCATTAGTGAATATACAGATCTGTTAAAGTTAAACTAGCCATGATTCGAGTCTGCTTCTAACAGTATCATAGTGTGTATGATGTCTGCTTGAGCTAATGTTTACCGGCCAAATAAAAATTGACAACCCTTGGGAAGTTATGGGTGTGACAACATCTCCAGGGGTTATGGGTGTGTCATGGGTTCACACACCTAAGGTGTGCTCAACTATTTATGGCCAAACATTGAGGTTGATTTGTGAAATATGCTTCCTGTTGAAAAGTGTTTTTTTTTTTGTAAATCAGAGTAAACAAGATTCATTTTAGGTCAGTTCTCAGTTATTGTAACCAATATTTAAAAGCTTACTAAGCTAAATAAAATGTAATAATGACTTTTGTACTTAAGTAAGGCACTAGAATTATGCATATAATGTAAAACATAGCACAAATCAAGTGTATTAAATGAACACGCAGTTCATGAGTAAGAGACTCATGTATTCTAATAGTATCCTTGGTGATATGCAAAGCCAGTAAGTAGCTACTCAGTATTACCTCCTCATTATATCAAGAAAGCCCTGGGGGGAATGTAGAAAAGGGGGCACATGACTGAGGGGACGGCAGGCAGCCCTCTCCCCTCCCCTGTTTACTGTTAATTATTAGGGGGCTGTCAATCAAGGATTGACAGCCAGGGATAGTAGGTGATATGTGCAGAGGTGGCTCGTCACCTCTGTTTGGGGGTGGGGGGACATCATATACAGTCTCTCACAAAAGTGAGTAAACCCCTCACATTTTTGTAAATATTTTATTATATGTTTTCATGTGACACTGAAAAAACACTGAAGAAATGACACTCTGCTACAATGTAAAGTAGTGAGTGTACAGCCTGTATAACAGTGTAAATTTGCTGTCCCCTCAAAATAACTCATCACACAGCCTTTAATGTCTAAACCTTGGCAACAAAAGTGAGTACACCCCTAAGTGGAAATGTCCAAATAGGGCCCAATTAGCCACTTCCCCTCCAGGGTGTCATGTGACTCATTAATGTAATAAGGTTACAGGTGTGTAAAATTTTTTGTTATCGCTCTCATACTGGTCACTGGAAGCTCAACATGGCACCTCATGGCAAAGAACTCTCTGAGGATCTGAAAAAAAGAATTGTTGCTCTACATAAAGATGGCCTAGGCTATAAGAAGATTGCCAAGACCCTGAAACTGAGCTGGAGTACGGTGGGCAAGACCATAATAATTTGTATAAACTCACATTATGTACCTAGTCAGTAACTCTATAACTATGACTTTTATTTATTGCACTCAATGCATTTTGATGATTTGTAGCATCCTAGAAGCATTATATAAGCTGGCTTCTATCACAATTTCCGAAATTAAGAAATATCAATGTAGGAGCTCTCCTTATGTTTTTCATTATTATTGATAAACTGGATGTTTCTTTGTTTCAGATGTTCCTTCGTATGTTCCAGCCATTCCAAATAAGGACATTATAGGAAATGTAACATCTACAACATTTCTGTTGAGTCAACCCCAATATATTTTTGGCCAGTATAGTACAAATGAAGTCTGGTTGGTTGTTGCCCTGTGGAATGGTATGTAGAATATAAAATTACTGTAATTATTAATAATAATGTGATTTTCTATTGCAGTCCTATACATTGATTTCAACATGTTCTGATATTTGGTGAAGTCAATTTGCAAATCATTACTACATAATGGTTCATATATGTGTAAGGGCTAATGTCTCTATTTGCGCATAGGTGTGTGTGTGTGTGTGTGTTAAGGTTAATGTGTGTAAATATGTGCATGTATATGTGAAGAAGAGTGTGTCCACATATATGTATGGCCAAACAAAAGTGGCTGTGGCCACCAATACATTGCACTACATTTGCCCAGGACAATTTAGGATTTTTAGCTGTTTCCCATGCCTCACTGTTCATGCTCTTGCACGTGGAGTGGAATGAGGTATTGCTATGGCCACTTCCTACCCATTTCCATTTTTGTTGTCACTAGTGCTCACCTAGACAGGAAACCTAATTTACTGAAGGGTTGAAATGCGCTGAAACATTAACTTGTACACATGCAGAAATTTAAGGGAGAGCGTCATACTTCTAGTTTATAAGATAATTTCAGTAAGGTCCTCCAGGGCCATCTAAACAGCACTGTAGGTCCTTGGGAAAAGCACTGGGACCTCTAATGACCAAAACAACAAAAACAAACAAAACATGATGTGAAGTGACGATTAAGCAACAGAAACAGAAATATGCATTGATATATATATGTGTACATGTTAGACAGAGCAGAGACTAGCTAGCTGAGTCCAGTGGGCAAGCACAGGCAAGTGGCTCAGAAGTAGTGCCAGCTCTACAATGAGTCTAGATGGGTCCATTGGCATGGGTGGTAGCATTGGCAGGGGAGCACCAAGACAGATGCACCAGGCTTCACTGTGAGTTTTTATGATCCATATTCATTTTTGATGCAAGTCTGAATTCAATTGCCAATGTAGCAAGATCTGAAAGCCTTTCGTTAGTCATTGTTGTGCGTAGGAATGATTTTATTCATTTTAGGGCAGAATAGCTTCTTTCGCGTGATGCATTGCTGAAGTTTCTATTGCAGAAGTTTCAAGTTCGCTCTCTGGATTGTGTACTTCTTCAAGCTTATGTTTGGCCGTTCGCACAAGGAGGGCCGCTGATGCCAAGTCAAGATCTTCGGCTTGCAACATGAGAGCTTGGGTCGGTTTCAGTATGTTCTCAAAAAAGTGCCATAATGAAGCCAAACTTAATGAACTGCCGAACAGATTTGCCTATACTGCTCTCTCTATATGTTCTCCTACTGCTAAAATATTGAGAGTTTCCCACAGAAGGTCAAGTGTTTGAAGAACTGCATTGCAGGCTGCAATCTTGGTCTTGGTCTTTTTTTTTTACCACTGTCTTTTTCTGCAATTAAATATAAAATTTAACACACATTTTCACAACTGATATCATCTGTGTTGTACCGATGCTCTTGCTGGGCAATTCTATTCATGCCCGTTAGTAGCAAAACTTGTGCTATTGTTTTTATGTAATGTATGTTGTCATTGACCTCTCTGGTATAAGGCTTAGTCTGATCCTTCATGATCATTACATCCTGTTTTACACTTTTTTTTTTTTTTTTAAATCCTCCCATCTGATGTAGCAATCGTTGTGTAAAGCAGACTTCTCATGCTATAATATTCCTTGACCACTTTCTTGTGCATTTTTCCAGTTTTTATACCCAACGTTAATAAATGATACTTTATTAATATGCCCATGGAGATATTTTGATGTTTAGAAAAAAAAATCGGCATGGGAAACAGTACGTTGAATCCCGGCAAATAGAATATTCAAGCCACTTGAATGACTGAAACTACTGTGGTGGGAATGAGCTGAAGCGTGCTCCCATGTTTTCTGTGAAGGTCTTGGATCTTCAGTAGCGCACTGGCTTGTATCATCTGGCCCTTTGTTTTTTAAGGCTATCACATGGTGGATACTGTGGCAGTACAGCTTGATCTAAATCATCTTCATAAGCAGTGTGTTGGAAATTGCTTTGTGAGGAGGTGCTTCCTTTATCAATCTGAAATCAGGTTCATCCTCATCTGATTTCAGCATTGTCTGTTCTGTCATAGCCATATTCAATATCATCCTTCTAAAGCTCTTCACACTCCTCAAAAGGATGAAACAGACCAGGCTGACTTTTGTCTTGCTGATGTTTTGGGTTTTTTTTGTTTTGTTTTTTGCAGCCTTCTGGCACTGAACACTTAAAGGTGAATAAAATAAACGGATGTCGATTTTTTGGTCAACTAGATTTTTTCAATTTAAAAATAAAAAATACATGTTGTGCTTCATCAATGTAGCAATTGTGCCATGGTTTATGGTACACTCAACATATTGAATAAAACCAATATGTACACAATGCCCTGTGATATATATATATATATATACATGTTGTAATGTGCTGGACCCCCATTTTAGGTAGATTATTGGGACTATAGTAGCATTCACAAAAGTGAAGGGCAAAAGATGTGATTTCAACTTAAGGACACAAGATGGTTTTCCAGCTACCTTTCATCAACAGATTGTGAATATAACTTGATTATACATTAAGATGATGCACCTAGTTACATTTATTTCCATCACATTTGAAAATAACTATATGGTTTGTGTTTGTTTTTTCCATATGTTTTTTTGCAGTGACGGCTTATTTAAATGATAAAATTCTAAGTGTACCAGTCAATCACTCTGAATTCTCATCTAACACATTCTACCACACTCTACGGGTTTTCGGAAGTGAATTCCCCTGCCAGGAAACAAATACCAGTACATTGGCTATACTTCGAGTTGGCTCCGAGAAAGACTGCAACGAAACATCATTCTGCAACGCTCCTTTACCACCTTCCGGATCATACCAGTAGGACAAAAAGTTTTACATTTCAATCTATTAATCAGATACTTTGTCAACAACCTCTTCTAGATACACGTATAGATGAGAGTTTTAAAAGTACGCTATTATCATTAAAAAAATATTTACATTTCTGACTTGTTTATGGGAAAGCAATTTTTTGAGGGAAACATTTATTGGAGATACAAATGAGGCAAGCATTTGAGTAAAGAATTATTCTTGCAAAGGATGTAGACAATCTTTTATGGATTTTGGTGATACAAATTATGTACACATCTACAATGTGATTTATGTTAATCCATCAAAATATGCCTAAATTTAAACAGATTACCTTTTTTTTTTTTTTTAAACTACTCCCCAGTTACCGTAAAGGTTTAATGGATTTTGGTCATCGGTATTCAAAGATATTCATATTAAGCACTGAAGTGCTTTTTATGTTCTTGATTCACTAAGGGAATCAACTACGGGGGTACATTGTTAAGTAATAAGCATGCTCGACCACCCGTACATGTTTAGTGAATGTTACAAAATGTCACAATGAATTATTTTTAAAATCCCAGCTTGCTTAAGCAGATCACATCCAGACAGCCAATTGAGATTTAGGAAATTCAAAATTTAGTTTAATGAAACTAACCTTGTTTTATATAGAAAAGACTGCAAGGGCAAGAAAGGGTGAGGGTGGCCCTTTATGTGAAAGACAACATAAAATCTAACCTAACACAAGTTGGTGAGAACATACAGTCAGTTTGGGTTACATTACAATTTAGTAAACTTACAGTAACTTGTGTATGTGTCATTTATAAACTCCCTGGACAAGTAGGAGAGGAATATAATGTACTAATTGAGGAAATAGCTAAAATGACAGTAAAAGAGGCAATTCTAATCATAGGTGACATTAATCTTCCTGATGTCAACTGGAAAACCAAAGTGGCTGGTTGTGCCCGGAGTGCAGATATTCTAGACTCCTTACTGGGATTATCTTTAAAACAAGTAGTTGAGGAGCCAACTCGTAAAAAGGCCATATTAGATTTAGTGTTCACAAATGGAGATTTGTTTATGGATACTTTTGTAGGTGAAAGTTTGGAATCAAATAAATAATGGTACACTTAAGTAGCAGTTTGTCATTTTTATTAATGATCAGGGTAATTCTGGGGAATAGTAAAATTCAGCAGTATAAAGGCAGATGGCAACAGGCACATAATTTAAATTTACTTGATGTGAATACTTTCTAATGTGCGGATCACCAAAATCCATAATATTTTCCAGGTAGGCTTGAGGTGTGCTAATAACGAGCTGTGTTAAATTTGAATGCAATCTGTTGGTACAGTGCAAAATAGAACACGTGAATTTTTGGTGTAGAAGTTCAGTGACTAATAGTAGAATCTGAAATCTGATAACCAGATATAGTCCAATAAAATATGGTTTACATTTCCTCAATAAGCGTATCTTGCTGCATTGCCCATCCGTTGAGACATTCTTGTTATTTATAAAGGGTCATTCAGGTGAGAGATTTTAAAAAGTGATGTTACCAAGAATAGCAATCAATGGGATTGTCCAATCAGCAGGGAAAATTCCATTTAATTCCACTACTTTTGAAGAATTGATCGTAATAAATGAGACAAGCAGTCCCTTTGGATTTATTCTGGGTTGCTAATATAGTTCATAGTAAATGCTGATATTCTAATTTAAAAGCAAAATCATGCAATTTGTTCTTTTTTTCCCCCAGGGTAAAATTTGTTGTGCTGAATAGCAGTGGCCTTGTCACAGCAACAAATTGGTCCAATACAATTTCACTTAAAAAAGGTAAAATAGGCATGCTTGTGGAGGACTGGGCAGCCAAGAGGCAGATGAGATTTAATACTGACAAAATACAAAGTTATGCAATTTGGGAGAGAAAACAATTTGCAAATTATACCTTAAATGGTATTGTGTTGGGAAATCATGGCACAGATTTGGTAATAATTATAGATAATAAACATAGCAACAAGTTCCTGTAAGTGCTAGTAAGATATTGCCATGTATAAAGGTACTGACTCACAGGAAAAACATATATTTTGCCTTTGTGTAAGTCAATGGTAAGACCCACCATGAATGTGAAGTGCTAGTCTGGGTATCTGAAATTGATGGCCTTTTTTAACCTAAATTACTATTTTACTATTAGCAAGCCGTGCTTTACCTGAGACTTTGTGTCAAATCAGGCAAGTTCCCAGGCATGAGCATCAGTCACCTGTTAAACGCCTGCTACCTGTGACTGATTGGGGGGTAAAAGTTAACATTCTATTTTTTGTGTAGTTAATATTTTACTGGGCAAGGGAACTCGCAATCCTATATAAGGAGAATAGCAGAGTGGACTGATATTACCATAATGATAGTGTAGAGGGAGGGACCATATAACAGCCCTAGTTTATTATTCCCGCCACACACAGCTTTTAAAAAAAGCATACTGGCATCCAAGAATTCTCCAACCAAAAAAAAAATATCCTATAATGTTTAAAATTTTGGCCTATTACACTTAATGAAATACTGTTATGCATTACAGTTATCTCAATGTTTTTCGGATTTTTGTAAACAAGCATAGTCTAGCCTCCTCGCCAAACGAGGAGTCACCTATAACTTGATGCAAAACTTCCTGGCTATTCTCATTCCTTTACAAAACCCCCCCCCAAAAACAGCCAGACTTTTGAAAACATTAATATTAACAAATATAGATAAAAATGATCTACAAGAACTAAGGAAACGTTTTAAAAAATACAAATTTGCCAACAGTGTCATATAACTACCTAATGACACTGGTCTGACAAGGTATTATTCTTACAGAAGTACAGCGTCATATCGGCACCAATATGCTCTGGAGCAAATAGTGCTCTAGACATTAACCTGTGTTCCCCTTTTTAGTAGATTTTTACGGTTTCTCAAACTGTGTACCATTGCCACAAATAAAAGCAGCAGCCTGATAAAACCCATATTGAGTACCAGTTCTTTATCTATCTGACCCCCAAATCAGTCTAACCCTCCCAAAGCCACTATAAGTCTCTTGTTCCCTGCCTTCACTTTATGGGAAATCTGTTTATTCTGCTTTATAATTTTTTTGCTAATACTTTGAGTAATTATGATTGCATCCCTTATATGCATACACCAAAGCTCATAGGTATTTTTTTGTTAGAAGTGTACTTATCAATATGCAACACATTTTAGTGCAATTTGCTTAAACGATTGGGAAATAAGCCACTAGGAATCTGGCCAGTGTGGCACTTATTTTTGTTATGTTATGTTTCTATAGTGAATAACTACTCAACTATTGACACCTCGCCTGGGAGGCGCAGTGGGGGTATGATCGTCATCACCACCATACTCTCAGTTCTTCTGGGGATTTTGTTGGCATGTTCAATTGCTTCTATGATCATTGGAAGGTAAAACATTTTCATGTTTACTGTTAATGTCTGTTATAGCATGTAGGGCTAAAACATTCAACATGCACATATTATGTAACTATCTTATCATGGGATTCTCTTACCTTTTAGCCTACTGTATGTCAGAGTTATACAGTATGTTTGAATCAGATATGATCCATCTTCAAACCATGTTGATATTGTTACAAAAAGATCCTACAGGCAGGGGTTTAAGAACATTACAAGTTTAAGAAATAATCCCTGCTTTTAAAATGACCAAACACAGTGTCCCTTAACATATGAGCACAAAAGCATATATCTTTTACCTTTGATTTACCTTTTTGTTAAAAACACATTTGTCTACAGAACACTTCCTTTTGGGTCTGTGTACTGGTCTTGGGAAGGTCAGTAGTGGAAACAGGGGAGAATTTGCCCCATCCGCTGCTATGATCATGGGTTATGACCTGAAGTTTTTTCATGTATGTTGTACTTGAAATTCCAAATTTAGCCCCCAGTGTACCTATAGCAACCAAGACTCAAGGCAGCATTTTCATGATGACTAGATGCTTCCTGGGCATTTTTCTGCAAATGTGTTTTTATAGAGGATTAGATTGCACACTTAGATCGCAATATCTGATGGATGTGTTTTGGAATGCTTTATTAGTCATCTACTAGTGCAAACGTACCCCAAGGGAAAAGATGTGCTGCTGCCTGTGGTCTACACTTGATTGTAGTCTGCCCAGTGGTATATTTACCTTGGGTGGTTCACTAGGCCCGACCTAGGGCAGTGCACCCAGTCGCTGTGGTCGGATCTCCAGTACACTAAGAGGGACTATGCGACTTTAAGAAACGGAGTGCCAGGACATGATGTCATAACCTGGTGTGCTGTATCTTGAAAGCGCGCATCGTCTTTTAACGAAGTCTATGGAGGCTGCGCTGAGCTGGCACAACCTCGACAGAGTAAATAGGTCAGTTGGGGAGAACACCCCTTGATCTACAGAACATGTAGGTCAGTGAAGATTGCATGCTGTGTTTAGGCCAATAAATATTGTGCTAACAAGTCTGCCTTCTCTTTCTCTTATAGTAAGAACATTATGTGGCGTGAAACACTTGACACAGAAAAAATAATCTTAGAAGGACCTAGAAAAAATCAAGAAAGCTATCGTAAAATGAATCAGAGTGAAAATATGTATGTTCCACAAATGCGCATATAATAAATTATAATGTTCTATATACATGAAAAGACAAAAATAGAGTTATTATATACTCAGAGTACTAGCGGTGTCAGAATTATGCTCTTGTAAACACATTACATAATTAAATTATTGTACATAATCAGTTTTAAATAATGATTATGTGCTCTTGCTATATATATGATCACAAATTGGACTTTAATAAGCCTTTCTTTTGCTGTTCATTTGCTTTTAAATTTTTTCACTATAAATAAAGGAAAGCATTTCCATACTTAAAAAGATGTGCAGACTACATCATCATAAATTCAAAATTAGTGTAAAAATCATCCTTTGATGAATTGTGCACAAATGCGAAAATGGAAAGCACTTCCACTGATTTTAAAGGAGGTGGTTTTCTCCCACTGATTGGCTTCAAGCAACCAATCAGATGCAAGGGTGTAACTAGAACCCACAGGGCTCTGGTGTGAAAAAAACAAGCAACTTGTCCCACAGCCTGCATGTCCCATCTTTGCCACCAAACAGATTGCCAGCCATTATTGCCCCTCAAACACACACTTACAAACATTCTGTTTCTAATATTCGTTCATTCTCCCCCCCCCCTCTATCACCACTTTACCTCATTCTCAACTATAAACGCTGGCAACCACACACTGTGTGAGTAACCATGGAGGTCAGGTCTGGTCCAGGCCAGACTAGCCCTTTCTGAATAATCTCTGCGAGCACCAGAGAGGTAAGATGCGGGCCCTTGGCGTGCAGGGAGGGGGCGCACAAGTGGTTGCTGGCCCAATTGCAGGTGCGACCCCTGGTAGTTGTGCCACTGTGTCAGGGACTGGGTCCATACAGACGACTGTAATGACCCGGAGCGCCCAAAGATGGAGTTCAGGAGTTTATTGCGCAGTAGCGGAGTGGGACAGAGCCTGGTGCAGGGCGACTGCACTCACCCGGGTGTTGAGCACCTAGGGTTGTGCAGCCCCATACCAACGCCCTGACATAGCAGTGGATGTTGTCCAGAACAAAACAAAGAGATATCCTGCAGGCACCCTGGAACAGGCATGAGACATAGCTCTCCACACGAATGTACAGGATGCTGCAGACTGGGAGTAGGGAAGCTAAGAAGAATAACAGCTGAAACACAGCAAGCAAATGGGACAGAGCGAGCAAGGGACAGGGAGACCGAGCAAGAAACATAGCCAGACAATACATACATAGTACAGGACACAACAAAGGACAGGGAACAAGGCAAGGAACACAGGGGATGGAGTGAGGAGCCGGAATCCCCAGAAGCTTCTCCTTAAGCAAGGATAGGATATCTTAACTTGGACATGGGGAAAGGAGAGAGGAACCGGAATTCTCAGATGATACAGGGTAGGAGGGCAAAGGTACACAAAATAAAGACACACATGGATACAGGACTAGCCTAGGACTATAAGATAACAATTGGAGATTCCGTCACATCATATGGCCATAGTATGCTTAGCCCACCACTACGCCAAAGTACTCCAATATTCGGTGGGTCCTAACGCTAAACCCTGCCTACAGAATTACTAAACATGAAATCTAAACACAGAACAGAGATCAAACTATACCTGAGACTGCAGACTGAGACAAACATAACAGGTGCCACGCTGGACAGTCGCTGCGTCGGGGTCTGGAGAACGGACCCTGACAGTACCCCCTCCCAACGAGAGGCCTCTGGCCTCTAACAGGACCTGGGCGATCTGGGTTCATCGGACATTGTATTTACCTAATTTTTAGACCTTCTAAGGAACAGATGATTGTTATTATGCAGTAGCGCTGTGCAATGGGTAGACAGTATATCTAACATAATAATCTGACATATAGAAACAACAGGTGAGGAGGGCCATGCTCAAATGATCTTACAATCTAGAGGGTATAAGGCATTTCTGGGGCAGAGTAGCAAGCCTGGGGTCAGATATGCATAACTGGGGGGCAGGTTGGAAAATAAAAGGAAATAAAAACAAAAAAAATATATTTTTCTCAATCATAGCTTTTATTAAAAAAAATAGTTTACATAGTTTACATGAATTAACATTTACTAGTAAGACTTTTTTCCTATGGGGTCGTCCTATATTCAGGCTTTTTCTTTTTTCCTAAATTAATATTCAGATTTTGGGGAGTCGTTTTATAATCTAGCAAATATCGTAGTTTGGAGCAGGGTCATATGCAGCCAACAGCCCTGTTCGTTGTAGAGAGCCTGGCAAGTATTGCAAATGAAGAATGCATCTTCGTGAACCAGAAAATGCTGGCCCATTGGATGATTCAGTAAAAAATACAGCGGCGTGCTCGGGTGTGCGCTGCATCCAGCCAGTTCTCGCTTCAGGGGACTGCCTCGCATTTGAAGCACGCTTTTACAGCGTACAAGAAGCCTATGTTATTCTGGCTAAGTCAGATGTTTGGTCTGCCACTCAAGTGTCAGATTTTGATGTCTAGTGTTACTCCATAAGATGCTGATGCCTAGGTTCCACCTAAAATAAGGTGTATAGAACCTCCATTTGTGTACAATATATAGAGTGTCCTTCGGGATATATGAGGGGAAGGACAGTCACCTAGATCCCGCTGGCTGCGCAGAGTCAGTTGGCACAAGAGGCAAAATAGTGTGGGACATCCTCTTGCCCTTTTTAAATAGGCAACTACAATACAAGCCCGAAGCGATTTAAGTTTTTCTATATATTTAACACCCTAGCCCAGGGGTGTCCAACATGCGGCCCGCGAGCCAAATGCGGCCCGTGGGACCTCGAGGTGCGGCCCGCGTGAGATCGGCAGCCAGGATCACAAGAGCCCTGCTGCTTACTTGTGGGAGGGGCTATTCTCTGCTCCGGTCCTGCCTCCTCTGTGAGGAGAACGAGGGAGGCCACGCCCCCTGCTGAAGTCTGTGATCAGCATTGAGAGAGCTGTAGTGGAGGTAAGGGGGTGGGGGAGGGTGTTTGAATGAGTATGCCTGATTGAGGGAATAAATCTGTGAATGAATGAATTTGTGTGTGTTATAGCATCGATGTGTAAGTGCTGGAACCTAGGCATGATGGGACTGTGATTGCTGTTAACAATCCCACTCCTATCATGCCAAGTCAGCCAGTACATGCTGAAACCTGGCTAGCTGCCCCTTTGTGTATTGATGCTGCCAGCAGTATGGGGTCTGCACTTACAGCCACCCTGTACCAGCATGTACTGGCTGACTTGGGATGATAGGAGTGTGATTGCTAACAGCTAAGAGCAATCACAGTCTCATCATGCCTAGGTTCCAGCATTTACTGGTTGCCTGGGTATAAAAAGAGTGTGTTTGCTGTTAGCAATCACACTCCTATCATGCCAAGTCATATTGTTGATTTTTTTTTGTCCCATTGGGGTGTGTTACTTTTAATAAAAGCGTGGTTACACACTAAAATTGGACAAAAAAATACCGGTACAATGCCCAGCCAACCAGTACATGCTGGAATCTGGGTATGCCTGAGATTGCTGTTAACAATCATAATATATAATTTTTTGTACAATTTTGGTGTGTAACTTACTTTTATTAAAAGTGTGTGGGGGGGTCATTTTCAGTTTCAGCTAAGTGAACCCTGAATTTTCGGTTTTGGTCCAGAAATTTAATTTTAGTGCATTGCTAAAATAAATAGAACTATTTTATTTTTACTTATCCAGAATCCTGAATTTGTAGTGACAACACTTTTTAGGCCCAGCAATCAGTGAGAGGAAGGTAAAGGCTTTGTGTCATTTACTTTATTTTAATCTGCATATTTTATTAAAGGCCATATTTTCTCACAGTGAAAAATGAGTGCGGCCCTCGCACGTATACAATTCTGATGAAGTGGCCCACTACAGAAAAAACTTGGACACCCCTGCCCTAGCCTGTGGAACGTAAAGTTTTCCCTACACAAACAAAAGTGTGGCACAAAAAAGTGCTCTGCGCAATGAATAACCACAGTGCATCATCAACTACAAAAAACATGAGGGGAGTAGATCTTTCAGATCAATGTCTACAGCCGTACCTTCTACTGCGTAAAACCAAAATATGGTATAAAAAGGTTGCCATCTACCTGATCCATGTTGCCATGTTCAACACGTGCGTGCTGTATGTGACGGAACCCTCCATCACTGGGACCACTGGAGAGGCCTGACTGCCAGCCTCCTCCCTATTGACTATGGGCCCTGGGTTTGTAAAGACTTCTGTGGCTACCCCCAGCAGTATATCATGTCATCTGTCACCAGAGCACTCACCGCGGAAGTTCTTCTCCTGGAGGAGTGCGCTGAGAAGCAACCCCCAGATATTCCATGTTCCCATCAGTGAGGAGGCCCCGGAATAGGTAGATATGGAGAGGAAGATAGTCTCTGGGTATAGCTGGAGAGATCCAGACGGAATAGGGAAAGCGGAGATAATTGGTCAGGGCACAATTCGCTAAATGAGGCGACACAAAAGTGCAGGGAATGGCGGAGAGCAAAACCAAACGCAGAGTCAGACGAGCCAGAGGTCATACACAGGACGGGTAGTCAGCCAGAAGATGGGTCAAATCCAAAGCGGGTAGTCAGACGATCCAGGTCATACACGTGGAGGAACGAACACAGCCAAATCACTGATCAGAGGGTAGTCAGGACAAGCAAAGGTCAGATTCACCATAGAACGCAACTAAACAGGTAAACAGCAAAAGACCACACCAAGGTACAGGTAACAGGGCTTCTGGATTTTTAAATTTGGCGCCGGTAGCCACCACACCCCCAACGCTGACGTCACGCGCGCACCCTACCTGCCAGAACGCGGCAGCTGCTGCTAAAACTAGCGGCAGTAGTATGAAATATGGTGAAAAATTTAGAAAAAAATTACTTTTTCTAACTTTTAGTTGAAAAATCTTTTACTCATTTATAAAAGGTAATGAAAAAACCTGCTAAATAGATTCTACTATTTGTCCTGAGTTTAGAAATACTCAATGTTTTTTTGCTTTTTTCTACACGTTATAGGGCAATAAGTACAGGTAGCGTTTTGCTAATTCAAAGCCATTTTTTCCAAATCTGGTAATTCTTCCCCCCATGTGCCATTTCGGGTATCTTTGAAGCCGGCCAATGCAATTTACCCCATCAAATCATATATCCACACACCATATCTACCACTGGTCTTTGTCAAACTTTGTGGTAGTCATTTTTTTGAATTTGTTTTTTCACAAGCATTTTACTTCAGCTATGAATAAACAGGTTCTGGTATATGTCACTGTCATAAAACACCCCAATATGTGTTTAGCAACATCTCCTGAGTACAGCGATACCTCACATAAATGATTTTGCCTGGCTGTTTGGGGGCAAAAGGGCCATATTTGGGGCATGCGCATTTTCAATGTTTAACTTTGGCGATCAACTGCCCATGCCCTATTTGGTACATCTTTGAGCCGGGCCATTTCAGTGTGCCCAATAAAACCATATATTTTTGAAAACTAGACACCCCAGGGTATTTCAGTTGCTAGTATTTTAACTCTTTCCATGCACCATATCTACCTACAGTCTTTGTCAAACTTATTTGGTACATCTTTGAGCCGGGCCATTTCAGTGCGCCCAATTAAACCATATATTTTTGAAAACTAGACACCCCAGGGTATTTTAAATGCTGGTATTTTAACTCTTTGCATGCAGACATTTTACCACCAGCATTTTTCAAAGTTGCAGTAGTATTTTTTTGTGTGTATTTTTCCCCCACACACCTACTTTATGTATGAATTTACAGCTCCTGGTATATGCCGCTGTCACACAACACCCCAATATGTGTTCAGCAACATCTCCTGAGTACAGTGATAGCCCACATGCATGGGTTTGTCATTTTTGGGGGGAACTAAAAAGCCACATTTGGGACGTGTGCATTTTTCTAATTGGAAATTAGATGTGTGGCCATCCTTCCCCCGTGTTAATTGGGACATTGTTGAACCCGGCCAATTCAATTTATCCCATCAGATCATACATTTAATATGCCAGTATTTTAACTCTTTCCATGCGAGCTAATGTGCTAATTTTAGGACTTGCTCACAAAAATATTTTTTTTATATATATATATATATATATATATATTTTATTTTTGCCTTTTTTACATTTTTTTCAACTTGAAGGTTCCCCTGATAGAGACATCAGTGGGAAATTATTTTTACATTTTAGTGTTTTTTTAACTATTTTCTTCTAATTATTATTAATTTAATTTTTTTATTTATTTTTACTAATCACACTGTGATTAGAAAGCTGGGCTCCATTGACTTGCATGGTTGAATGCAGTACCTGTATTCAACCTGCAAGTGGAGCCAGAGTTCTCTAGAGGGTCTGGAGACCATCTAGCGAACTTTTTCATCTTTATTATCTTTTTTTCCTGGGCCGCCGCCATCTTGCGGATGGTGAAGATTGCGTGCAGCTGCGGCTGTGACCGCTCTCCGGAGCGGTCACAGCCCGTCCTGGGGTAAGTGTTTGGTGTCGCTGAATGCCTTCTGATCGAGGCATTCCAGCGACACCATTTAAGTTTAGGAGGTGATCGTTGATCAGTCGTTTAGTAAAAGTCGATACCTTTTATTGTGCCAACACAGAAATGACAAGGAATCACACCTACGTGAACAGAAGCAGTGTTGCAGTGCGAGGCCAGTGGCTGGCTAATGGCTATGCCTGGCTACTCATTAAAACGTTGGGTGTCGTCTTCCACACGTGACGTTACCAGGCAGCCACTGGCCTTAAAGAGCCAGAGCCGCCTCGACATTGAAAAAGTTCAACTAAAATATAACTCAGTGTGCATCTTGGAAGATTAATAACGTTGTCTAAAGTGTAAGGAAAATGGGGCAAACAAGAGGATTACAACACGAGAGACAATATAAACGGATTTGCTTGCCAGCTTCAAATTAGTGATGTCCGGATCATGAACGAATCGTTCATTTGATCCGGTTCTTTTTAGTGATCCGGATGAGTCGGTTCACTAGACTGAACGATTCGTTTGTAGCGGTTCAGTCTGTGAATCATCATGCAGCTGTAACCTGATCCTAGAGCTGTGAGTCATCTGCAGAGCACTCTGGGGTCAGGTTACAGCTCATTAATTCTCACAGGAACGATGACTCATAGAGTCAGAGATTCGTTCAAAGAGTCGAATGATCCGAAGAGTCGAATGAACCGAAGAGTCGAATGAACCGAAGAGTCGAATGAACCGAAGAGTCGAATGATTCGAATCTTACAGGGATCCGGATCTTACAAGGATCCGAATCTTACAGAGATTCGAATCATTCAGAGAAAATCACTGATACCATACTTTTATAAATAAATACATTAATAATGTTCACACTGCCCCCAGGATTTAGATTCCCCTGAGTTTGCCCCCCTTTACCTATAACTGCACCTACAGTTAACTTTATTAAATTAATTAAATTAACCCTCAATCATCAGCATAAAATTAACCCTTATACCCCATCAACCATAACTGCCCCTGAAATTAACCGTAAAGATCCCATTAACCATAACGGCCCCTGAAATTAACCCTAAAGACCCCATTAACCACAACGGCCCCTGAAATTAACCCTAAATACTCCATTAACCATAACTGCCCCTAAATTAATTGCATGTACTCCAGATAAATTACCTAATAAATTGGTATGGTTGATGGGGTCTTTAGTGTTAATTTGGGGGCAGTTATGCTTAATGGGGTGTTTAAGGATAATTTAGGGGCAGTTATGCTTAATGGGGTCTTTAGTGTTAATTTAGGGGCAGTTATGCTTAATGGGGTGTTTAAGGATAATTTAGGGGCAGTTATGCTTAATGGGGTCTTTAGTGTTAATTTAGGGGCAGTTATGCTTAATGAGGTGTTTAGGGTTAATTTGGGGGCAGTTATGCTTAATGGGTCTTTAGTGTTAATTTAGGGGCAGTTATGCTTAATGAGGTGTTTAGGGTTAATTTGGGGTCAGTTATGCTTAATGGGGTTTTTAGTGTTAATTTAGGGGCATTTATGCTTAATGAGGTGTTTAGGGTTAATTTGGGGGCAGTTATGCTTAATGGGGTGTTTAGGGTTAATTTGGGGGCAGTTATGCTTAATGGGGTCTTTAGTGTTAATTTGGGGGCAGTTATGCTTAACGGGGTGTTTAGGGTTAATTTAGGGGCAGTTATGCTTAATGGGGTGTTTAGGGTTAATTTGGGGGCAGTTATGGTTAATAGGGTGTTAAGGGTTAATTTTAGGGGCAGTCATGGTTGATGGGGTGTTAAGGGTTAATTTTAGGGCAGTCATGGTTGATGGGGTGTTTAGGGTTAATTTAATGGTGAGGGTTAATTTAATTAATTTAATAAAGTTAGCTTAAGGTGCAGTTGCAGGTAAAGGGGAATGTAAATCCTGGGGGCAGTGATTATGAATGTATTATTTATAACAGTATGGTGACATTCTCTGAATGATTAGAATGCCAATGATCCGGATCACTGTAAGATTCGGATCCCTGTAAGATCCGAATCTTTGAACGACTCTCTGCCTTCATTGACATCACTGGAGGCAGGGGGGAGGATTCATAATGAAAGGGGCGGGGCCAATCGTTAGTGTGCCTGCACGGAGTTACTGGAAAACAGTAACTCCGTGCAGACACACTGAGTGATCCGAAGATCCGGATCATGAATCGGATCATTTCAGTGAACGAATCGAAATGATCCGATTCACTTTAATGATCCGAACTTCCCATCACTACTTCAAATATGTCTTCCATTGCCGTTATCTCCCGCAGTAGAAATGCAGCGCGCGCTTTCCTCTTCGTCTTCCTAATTGGCTACGCTTTCCTCGTGTTTTACGTTTCTACGTGATGGAGGCGTGGTCGGCCATACGCGAAGCAGCGTGATAGTGTTAGAAGTAGGTCTGTAAGTTTGGCGGGTGATTCCGTGTCTGCGTCAGCGGAGGGCTTTCTTTCCACTCTGTCATTTTCACGCGGGAAACTGTTGAAGAGACCGGCGAAGAAGGGCACGGGGAGTCCTGTGCCACCGCTACACGGGCTGTTGCTGCTTTACGTGAACAGAGAACATGGCGAATAAAGAGAGTAAGCATGGGCCTGGCGGGCTTACCAGCCTGTGTTGCTGAGGGGGGTGACTAAGTATTCAGCACGGCTTGGTTGGTGTACTGGTTGCATTTACGTTTTCTGAGGGAGCTTCAGAGCGCAGGTTACTGTGTGTGTTTACTTAGCAAGGGACGCTGTTTACCCGCCAGCATCTCGGCGCTCGGTCTGTTCAGGCCTCCCAATGTTTCACCTCTCCTTGCATCGCAGGATGCATTGTTTACCATTCGAGTATCCCCGCTCTTTTCCAGCCTGCGCTTTATTATTATTAACCTCGCATTATTCTTGCAATCGGTGCATTGTTCGGATAAAAACCTATGAAGCGGTCCAAACGCATGTTAAAGACATCAATCGGTAGAAATGGTGCTGGGAAGGCCCATTTTTTTTTGTGTTCGGTTTTCATTCTTAGTCCTTTAGCTTTGAACAGCATGCTAAGTCTGTTTTTAGTATGATCTTTTGTAGGCCTGTTCACTTTAATCTTAGGAAAGTACTCGTATTCATAAAAAAAAAATAAATTACACTGTTCAAATGAAAGTTGATGCTGCATAATGGATAAAACTTGATCCCATATTCAATCCCAGCATCACCACTTAATAAAATACCATGCACGCCCGAAAATATAGGTTTTGCATGATGTATCCAGCGATTGTCTGTATTGTCATGATAAACGTGATCTGTATAATTTGCCTACTGTTTTTATGTGGTGCATTTCTTATAATTACCACAAATGTCATGTCTAAATAAATGCGATTGTATGCATTGTTTGCGGGCTTGACTTTAGCACCAGTGTGTTCAACGTTTGTTTGATGGAAGTGTATACAAAGTTTCAAACTGTTTAAGACTCTAAGCAGTATTATTGTATTAAGAAGTTTCCATAGATCCTGATAAACTTGGATTCAAGCTAAAAAGTGATGGTAAACTGAGCAGAACCTTCTGAAATGCCAATGCTGGGCATTAAATCCCTACTTCCATACAAAAGTCCTTGGAACAGGCATTGAATAAAATCCATTAACTAAATTTTACTAGAATATGTATCAAAGCTTTTCTATTCATTCATGGGTACAAGACTTAAATTAACTGTGGCATTCCTGCCACTCCTTCACCCTGCATTCAGGCATGAATGACATAAATAACCACCCTGATTCTTCAGAACATTCAATGCAATTGAGGTTCTAACGGATTCATATAAATCCTGTATGTGCTGTTCGTGTGTTATGTCTACTTCATTCAAAAGCTTGGTAATTCTTCATTCATCCTGCATTCCGTCATGAATGATATCGACACCCCGATTCAAAACTGTCCACTAAGCCACGGAGATTCCTATACTAATAACAAAATCAATGAGCAGCACTAGTTTCTTCAATTGGTTCACTCGTACCCTGCAGATGCTAGCAAATTATGAATTAAAAGAATGGTAAATAAACCTGACACGCATTTCGTCAAGTAGTTTTTGCTTCATCTGGGGAAGAAAACACCAATGATCTGGTTCTACTGAACATGTGTATACGTTCCGAGGTGTGAATCATTTCAGGGGTGGGGCTTTGCAATGATGTGCTGCCCTAGTAACGCTACTCATTCGAAGGAAAACATTGTGGGGTTGGGTTTTAGTGGCAACGTATCCAATTTACAGTCAAAATTCATGCCTGAATGCAAGACAAATGAGTTGCCGGAATTGTACTCTTATATCCATTAATGGACATACTAGTAAAAGCTAAGTTTTATTTAATTCCCGATTCGATATGCTAAATGTCTACATTTATAATGATGTACTTTTGTTTCCGGCAACAGTTTGTGTACTGAACTATACCATTATCTGCCTCACATAATTGTCTCTAGTGTTTGAAGATACTGTGGAGGAGCGAGTCATTAACGAAGAATATAAAATATGGAAAAAGAACACACCGTTCCTGTATGACCTGGTAATGACCCATGCTCTGGAGTGGCCAAGTCTTACTGTACAGTGGCTGCCAGATGTAACTAGGTAATAGACCTAGCACTATAAGGTGCATATACATGTTTGTGTTTGGTTTGTTTTTTCTAATGGTATATTCGGTAGAGAACAGCGGTTACATACTGTCTTTAATTTTTGTTGCCATGTTACAAAAGATTTAAAAAAAAACAAACTTTTTTTTATTTGCAAAGCCTTTCATCTGGAAGATAGTATCTGACATGATTCAGACAAGTAGTTTCTCGTGATATACTGTTACACAACAATTTGAATTGCTTCCCTGTATTCTAATAACATTTAAATGTGTTTACTCTAAACTTTAAATAGTACTATTCGTGTTTTGTAGTCATTTTGAGTTTTGTTTTTTCCTTGTCTCATTCTACAGACCTGAAGGAAAGGACTATGCGTTGCATTGGCTGGTGCTTGGCACTCACACATCAGATGAACAGAATCACCTTGTAGTGGCACGTGTCCAGATTCCCAATGATGATGCACAGTTTGATGCATCTCATTATGATAGCGAGAAAGGAGGTAGGAGCAGATACTTTCTTTTTTGGTCCTGGGCATAATTAGTCAGATTAATGCCATTCTACACAACAATGCAATGGATGACACCTGGCCTCAGTGCCTGCCTTTATTCTTTTAAAATATTGGAATAATAACTATCCGATATTAATAACTTATGCATATTTCTGAAGATGTTTATTGATAGGGTTAGTAAAAAAAAAAAAAAGAAGATAGAATCTGAGCCAGTGGAAAGCAAGTTTTCATACATGGACACAGATGTGAGTCATTGCAACTTATTGTGTTCGTCACGCAGCTGGCTTCCCCCTCAGAGGCAGATAAATTATGATTGTACCTATTGTCAGGCTACATTGTGTAATGCATGTCTACTGGAATAATTGAGTGGTCCAAAGTTGTTGGTGTATACTGTGGCCTAGAGAAAGTTCTTTATCAAGAAAGCTTTGTAAAAAATTGCTTCATATTCTTTGTATACATATCTCCTCCAAAGGATCTGTCTCGTTGACTTAAGACATGTACGGTAAGGCTTCAGTGTGTTTGTCCTAAAGAGCGGGCTAATATAATTGAGCTAGAACATATACATGATAAATATGCGTCTATCAAAAACATGTGAAAACTAGCATTGTTTTTTAAAAAAAATTTTTTTTAATCCTAGTTATTTTCTATTAAACACAATTCATTGGCATTAATCCAGTGGTCACTATGCTAACATCATGCCCAAGTATACTTAAATCATTAGCTGTGTAACCAATGTATATCTAAATCCATCTCATATTTACTACTTGACTATAATTTAACCATTTAGCAACAATTGACGTGCCTGGCATGTCATGAATTTAAACTGCTGTAGTTTACGGCGCTTAGGGGGGTGATCAACGATCGCTTTCTAAGCTTAAACGATGTTGCTGAAATGCCTGGTAGTGAGGCATTCACCGAAAACCCACCCCAGATCTTGCTTCACGCAAGATGGTGGCGCCCTTTAATAAATGCATTTCCAAGAGGGTCTCTCTACACCTCAGATCTTGCTTCATGCAAGATGGCGGCGCCCTTTAATAAATGCATTTCCAAGAGGGTCTCTCTACACCTCAGATCTTGCTTCACGCAAGATGGCGGCACCCTTTAATAAATGAATAAAAAATGGTTAAACAATTTGATTAATATGTAAAAATAGTTCTCTATTAATGTCACCACCAGGGGGACCATACAGTTCCAACAAAGTGTAAAAAAAAAAAAAAAAAGTGTGTAAATTGAGCAAGTCCTAAAGTTAGCTCTATCTTCACAAAAATTCTTGCATAGGAGTTAAAATACTGGCATGTTAAATGTACATGGTGTCTAGTTTTCAAAAATGTATTTGATGGGGTAAATTGAATTGGCTCGGCTCAATGATCTACAAATAGGACATGGGCACAGACTGACAATGTCCAAAAAAAACCAAAAGATCACCATGCAAAAGTGGCCTCTTACCTCCCAAACTCCCAATTAACCCGAAAAACCCATGCACGTATCACTGTACTCGGGAGATGTTGCTGAACACATATTGGGGTGTTTCACAGTAACATATACCAGATGCTGTAAATTCACACCTAAAGTAGAATGTGTGTGAAGAAAAAAAACACACAAATACTATGATAAAGGCTGGTGGTAAAATGTGTACTTGGAGTTAAAATACCCTGAGGTGTCTAGTTCTCAATTGGCCCCCTTAAAAAAATAGGACATAGGGGCAGAATTTTCATCATGTAAAAATGGTGTCTAAAGAATACTTACTATGTAACAATATATAACTTGTGTGGGTTCAGTAAACGGGAAAGAAGAAAATTACAGCTAAACACGAGCACCGCGGAGATGTTAGAATAGCCATTGTCACGAAGGGTACAAAAACTAAAATCGACAGGATGCAACTAATACAAACGTAACGTTTCCAAGCTTAGTCTGAGAGTGATGGAAATAAGGTATATATTTGAATGTGTATAATTTACGTAAGATCTCCTGAAACTACTTGTAATCTTGTTTCAGAGTTCGGCGGCTTTGGTTCAGTTAGTGGCAAGATTGAAACAGAAATCAAAATAAACCACGAGGGTGAGGTGAACCGTGCTCGGTATATGCCCCAGAATCCATGTATCATTGCAACAAAAACGCCTTCATCTGACGTGCTGGTCTTTGATTATACTAAGCATCCCTCAAAGCCAGGTGAGTGTAAACCATTGTGACCCCTCAGAGTGCTTCTGAGCTTGCCAGAAATCCTTTTGTCTGAACGGATATCTTGCTTGCTAAAGCCTCGAGTACTGCTACTGATTTCAGACATCAGTGGAGCGACACTGGCAATGCACAGGGGGAGGCACACGGAAGCATCAATGTTTCTTGTTTTATTTGTTTTTCATACAGGTTGAACAATGCATATTAAAGTACTTTAATATGCATTCTTTAATGGATATGCTGCATAAGGCATGGAACTGTCCCTTGAAATTTTTAGACCTGGGTTAAGTTGGCATGCTTGTTGACAAAATCACAAAACAGCTATTGTATGCATTCATTTAGCACACAAGGCTTTGTTTTCTTAAGAATTTTCTACTCCAAAGTACTTGTCTCTTTAGCACAGTTTAAGAATGCATAGGGGGGGGGGGGTGGAGAGCAACTGTAGGGTAGGTCCATTGTTAACCTACCGTCAAATTATTTTTTATAAACCTTGTGTGTCAACTTAATGTAAAATTAATAGTTGAGCTTTGTCTTTTAGACCCCAGTGGTGAGTGTAACCCTGATCTTCGGCTGAGAGGTCACCAGAAGGAAGGCTACGGTCTATCATGGAATTCAAACCTCAGTGGACATCTGCTCAGTGCTTCAGATGATCATGTAAGTAATGTCAGCAATACAAGTTATCCCCCCCCCCTTTGTATCGGAATATGTTCTTTGTGAAACAACCTCGTTACTTGTATTTAACTGCCAAGTGATTTTAGCCAGAACAGCAGCCTACTTTAAAAATTACTTTAGTGATTAAATTATATCCATAATCTGTTTGATTATGTATAATAGTGTGTGCCTGGAGATAATCTTAATCATATGTTTTTACCACTAACCTATTTTAAACACTTTATTGATTTTGGGCATTATAAAATGTTAATGTTTTTCATAGGGCAGCTGTAACATTCTTTGAACATTTAACAGGTCTTTTCCACACTTTTTTCGTTTTAAGGAATTTTATGGATGAGATTTCTAGAAATGTTTAATTCACCCACAATTTGTGTTCCCCCCCCCCCTTTGTTTTCCCTCCTGCAGACAGTTTGCTTATGGGATATTAGTGCTGGACCAAAAGAAGGCAAAATAATTGATGCAAAAGCCATCTTTACTGGCCATTCAGCAGTTGTTGAGGATGTGGCTTGGCACCTTTTGCATGAGTCCCTGTTTGGATCTGTTGCGGATGATCAGAAGCTCATGATGTGAGTGTATTGTGGTCTACAAGTCCAAACTTTCTGAAGTACATTTTTAAGCCTCACGTTGATATAGATATATAGATATAGATGTATATGGAGTAATCATAACCTATGAGCCTGTTAACTAATTTCAACTAAATAACTGCTACCTTGCTTTCAATAGATGGGACACAAGATCAAATACCACATCTAAGCCCAGCCATTCAGTGGATGCGCATACTGCAGAGGTCAACTGTTTGTCCTTTAATCCATACAGTGAATTCATTTTGGCGACCGGTTCTGCTGACAAGGTTTTTATTTTTACTCTTGCATGGACACAACAACTTGTGAACTTCCTTTCTTTTGGCACACTTAAGTTAAATGTTGTGCATATTTGTTTCCAGGCTTCCACAAATGTTTGTAATGTGTGAGTAATATGTATAAATGGGTCCAATAAATTGCGGTTTATAACTTGAAGGGCAGGCTGTACTCCCTTTTTAATAGAAGGGGGGCCGTCATATCTTTGAATACTGTGCCATTGTGTTCAGCAGTGCTGCACAATGGGTAATTGGGTCAAGATGTATACAACTCATTAACTATAGTGTGAAATAACATGGTAATCTCACTAAATTAAGTTGTGCGTTCTAATTATGGAAGCCAAAGCACAGTTTTTGATAAAGTTTGCATCTCTTTTGGCCTATTGCCTGTAGATTTGTAAGAAACTTGGACATATTGGAAACTGTTAAACGCACCAAGTCCAATTGTATGGTGCCATCAGTAACAGTGTGGTGACCATGTAATGTTATGGAAAGACTAGTAGGGAATTGAAACACTTTCCTGTAGAGATTCGCAATGCTCTTCAATGCATGCCTTTAAAGATTTGAGATGAGATGGCAGTCCTGTATAATTTAGGCTCTGTGCACGAAATGGGTTTCTATAGTTTAGAGTGCCTGTACTTTCTGTATTAAAATGACACTGAAACTCATATTGGGTGTTTTTTGTTTTGATTATTGCTGTCTTTGTTCCCCCTTCAAGACTGTAGCATTGTGGGATCTCAGGAACTTAAAACTGAAGCTGCATTCTTTTGAATCCCATAAAGATGAAATTTTTCAGGTGAGTAAAAGTCTCATTGTGCTGTCACTCAGAGTATAGAGATTCAATATTTTCCTTAATAGATGTCTCCTTTCTCAAAGGTTCATTGGTCACCTCACAATGAAACTATTCTGGCTTCCAGTGGCACGGATCGCAGACTTAATGTTTGGGATTTGAGGTGAGCTCTACTTGGTTTTAAATTGAAGTAATTGCCTTTGTCCATTTGAAGCACAGTAGGCTGAAGCGCCATGCATGCTAGAATATCTAACACGGTAAGTATTTGGGTGTGGATCTAGTACTGCGGTGTCTTGTTTGTGTTTCCGTAATGTCTTGGTGAAAAGATTAATGTACAGCTATTGATACAGTTTTTAGAACTATTCTGTTTGCCAGAAGACTATATATAAGGACCACAAACCTTAGGGCTTGAAGGAGTTTTAGTGGAAGAAGCAGTTAATGGCTTGATCCTGGTTGTCTTTAGGATCAATCATTATTTTTGTATTTATTCATGTGATCGCTGTGAATCAATCGTAATCGCATGCAATAAATCGCAGTCTGTGTCTTGTGAACACTCTAAATTCTCCCTCACCCACTGATCAATTTGATCTTGTCAAGTGAGAAGAGACACTGTCCCAGAAAACTTTCTATTTCTGTGTACTTTTAAATTGTTTACGGTACATAAAGGGTTATGTCTCAAAAGCAAGTCCTAGTTAATAAATTATATTTATATTTCACCTTTCTTGCACTTTTGTTTAACCCCTTCGTGACACAGGCTGATTTTACTTTTTGTACCCTTCGTGACAATGGCCGTTTTAACATTTCTGCGCTGCTCGTGTTTAGCTGTAATTTTCTTCTTTCCCGTTTACTGAACCCACACACATTAGATATTGTTTTTTTCAGGACAAGAAGGGCTTTCTTTAGATGACATTGTTTTGATTGTATCGTATTATTTACTATTAAAAAAAGTATAAAATATGGTGAAAAATTTAGAAAAAAATGACTTTCTAACTTTTAGTTGAAAAATCTTTTACTCATCTATAAAAGGTAATAAAAAAACCTGCTAAATAGATTCTACTATTTGTCCTGAGTTTAGAAATACCCAATGTTTTTATGTTTTTTTGCTTTTTTCTGCACGTTATGGAGCAATAAGTACAGGTACCGTTTTGCTATTTCAAAGCCATTTTTTCCAAATCTGGTAATTCTTCCCCCCATGTGCCATTTCGGGTATCTTTGAAGCCGGCCAATGCAATTTACCCCATCAAGTCATATATTTTTGAAAACTAGACAGCCCAGGGTATTCCAAATGCTGGTATTTTAACCCTTTCCAAGCACTTATTCTACCATCAGCCTTTGTCAAACTTTATGGTAGTAATTTTTTTGCATTTGTTTTTTCACACACATTTTACTTTAGGTATAAATAAACAGGTTCTGGTATATGTCACTATCAAAAAACACCCCAATATGTGTTTAGCAACATCTCCTGAGTACAGCGATACCTCACATGAATGATTTTGCCTGGCTGTTTGGGGGCAAAAGGGCCACATTTGGGGCATGCACATTTTTCAATGTTGCACTTTGGCATTTGGGGATCCACTGCCCATGCCCTATTTGGTACATCTTTGAGCCGGGCCATTTCAGTGTGCCCAATAAAGCTATATATTTTTGAAAACTAGACACCCCAGGGTATTTCAAATGCTAGTATTTTAACTCTTTCCATGCACCATATCTACCACCAGTCTTTGTCAAACTTTGTGATAGTCATTTTTTTCCATTTGTTTTGTCACACACATTTTACTTCAGGTATGAATTAAAAAGTTCTCGTATATGTCACTATCACAAAACACCCCAATATGTGTTCAGCAACATCTCCTGAGCGCAGTGATACCCCACATGAATGATTTTGCCTGGCTGTTCGGGGGCAAAAGAGCCACATTTGGGGCATGCACATTTTTCAATGTTGAACTTTGGCATTTGGGGATCCACTGCCCGTGCCCTATTTGGTACATCTTTGAGCCGGGCCATTTCAGTATGCCCAACAAAACCATATATTTTTGAAAACTAGACACCCCAGGGTATTTTAAATGCTGGTATTTTAACTCTTTGCATGCACACATTTTACCACCAGCATTTTTTTAAAGTTTGCAGTAGTATTTTTGTGTGTGTATTTTTCCCACACACACCTACTTTATGTATGAATTTACAGCTCCTGGTATATGCCGCTGTCACACGACACCCCAACATGTGTTCAGCAACATCTCCTGAGTACAGTGATACCCCACATGCATGGGTTTGTCATTTTTGGGGGGAACTAAAAGGCCACATTTGGTACGTGTGCATTTTCTAATTGGAAATTAGATGTGTGGCCATCCTTCCCCCCGTGTTAATTGGGACCTTGTTGAACCCGGCCAATTCAATTTACCCCATCAAATCATAAATTTTTTAAAAGTAGACACCCCATGGGCATTTAATATGCCAGTATTTTAACTCTTTCCATGCGAGAATTGTTTTAAGCTAATATTTTAGGACTTGCTCACAAAAATATATTTTTTATATATATATTTTTTTTTTTGCCTTTTTTTTTTTTTTAATTTTTTTAACATTTTTTTTCAACTTGAAGGTTCCCCTGATAGTGACATCAGTGGGAAATTATTTTTACATTTTACTGTTTTTTTACTATTTTTTTTCTAATTATTATTAATTTTTTATTTTTTATTTTTTTCTAATCACACTGTGATTAGAAAGCTGAGCTCCATTGACTTGCATGGTTGAATGCAGTACCTATATTCAACCTGCAAGTGGAGCCAGAGTTCTCTAGAGGGTCTGGAGACCGTCTAGCGAACTTTTTAGACTTTATTGTTTCTTTATTGAATTTTCCCGGACCGCCGCCATCTTGCAGATGGCGAAGATCACCGGCAGCTGCGGCTGTGACCGCTCTCCGGAGCGGTCACAGCCCATCCAAAGGTAAGTGGTGTCGCTGGATGCCTCCTGATCGAGGCATTCCAGCGACACCATTTAAGTTTAGGAGGCGATCGTTGATCGCCTCCTAAACGCTTTTAAAACGGGCGTCCGCCGCCATACAAAGTATGGCGGATGTTGACGCCCCGGGGAGGGGCCAGAGATGGCCCCTTTGTGCCGATAATGGCGTTGCTGAATGCCTCGAGGTCGAGGCATTACAGCAACGCCGTTTCGGTGCAGAAAGCGAAAATAGATCGCTTTCTGCACCCGTTTAATGACGTGCCGGTCCTGGCACGTCATTTGTCGTTATCGACATGAATTTCCGTGACGTGCCCGGACCGGCAATTGTCATCAAGGGGTTAAACACCCCATAGGCAGTTTTAAAAAAGCACTAGTCCCAGAAAACATTAAAGGAGTTACAATCTAACTGCAAGGACTTTTTTTCTTCCAGTAAAATTGGTGAAGAGCAGTCAGCAGAAGATGCTGAGGATGGGCCTCCTGAGCTACTGGTATGTTGACACACAAGTCCAGAAGTTAACAGCTTTACGTAGACTGCTTATGAATGGAATTTTAATGTGATGGACGCTGGGCTGTAATGCATACAGAGCTGTCTGCAAGTTACAGTACACATTAATATACTTGATCCTCACTATTACTATACTCTTTTCTCTCCTGTAGTTTATCCATGGAGGTCACACAGCAAAAATATCAGATTTCAGTTGGAACCCTAATGAACCATGGGTTATTTGTTCTGTATCTGAAGATAACATAATGCAGATTTGGCAGATGGTGAGTAGAACTGACATACAGATCAGCTACTTTTATTGAACCAACATGTCACAAAAGAGGAGGTTGTTGGCTTACATCAGCTGTTCTCTGGGTCCTCTTAGTTATTTTTAATTCTTTTAAATCTTTTTCTGCAGGCTGAAAATATATATAATGATGAAGAACCTGATGTACAGCCCTCTGAACTAGAAGCACAAGGATCATAATTTTTTTTTTGGTTTTAAAGAAATACCAAATTGTGAAATGGTTATTTCTGTAAGTTATGTTTGGTTAAAATGACTAAAACATGTCTTCACAATATTTTTCATGTATATTGTGTCCATATTTGTGTCTTATGAATTGGCTGGTGGAATAAAATATATATAAACTTTTCTATTCTTACAGTCCTATGAAATGCCAATGTCACAGCGCAGTGGAATAAAGTTACATTCTTATTAATCTTAGATTGTGAGTGGAACATGTGGAAATGTTGTAGAGGCCGCAGCTACTTTGCTGGGAAGATTAGCGGTGGAGGTAGTCCTTTTGTTGTCCAGGGCAGTGAAACTTCATTGTCCCAGCATAGGTGTCCTGGTAAGCAGGCATGCTTGCCTGAATGCATCCTCTGCAAGGGAAAGAGTCAAATGTTTGAGATTATGCAGAATCCGCTGTCATCCATTAAAGTACATATGATGGCTGGAGTGTACGTATATAGAGAATCTGCAGTAAGGTGATATGGTGCCGCTTGCAGTGATGTCCTCTCCCCCTATTAGAGAATCAGGAGCTCTTTACTGCCCTCAGTTCAAGTTGCCGGGTTATGTCCACGGAGATGTGGATGAAGAAAGAGGAAGGATTGAAGCTGCATAAGTGGTAGAGAAACTTTAGAGAATGAGAGCAACAAATATGGGGGGGTGCCTGGCCTTGTTTTCAGAATGCACAAGTCTACTGGCTACTCTTAAACACCTGCAGATCACCTTCTCACTACTCCAACAATTAGGATGGCTGGTGAACTGGGCACCTGCCAGGGAAAGGTAGAAATTAGATTAATATGTCAGATTTGAAGCTAGATGACCTACCTTCCCAATTGCGTATGACCGCATCAAGTTACGCTGTCCCTGTTGTGTAGGAGACAACTTCAGTATTTCATACTGTCCCAATGGGATGGGACAGACATCACACAATTTAGTCAGATTACTTCTCTGGATTGGTGGTTAGACCAGAACAGACTTACCTCGAAGAAAGACTGGCTGACGCCTGCACCTTTGGCCATGACCATGGATGCTGCCAGTTAAGATTGGGGTGCTAATTTTACAGATCAACCAATTCACGACTTGGTAGAAAGAAACAAATCTCATCTCCAGCAAACCACTTAGAATTTTTGGCAGGAGAAAAGGCCCTAATCTTTTGGCAGCATCTCCTTTCAAACACAGCAGTTCAAATTTGGTCAGATAACAGGTTGGTAGCCTACATAAAGAAAGGAACAAGAAGTCAAGAACTTCTAAGTGTACCACCAGTATGTAATTGGGCAGAAAGGTGGTAAGTCTCTTTCAGCCCTACTTATCACGGGAGATTTGAATGTGCAGGGTATTAGGTGGAATTTCCAGTGGGGAAAATCATCAGACAGTGCTTCAGTCCTCATTGCATCAGATTGGCTTCCGTGGATTTGGTACTCCAGATCGATTCAGCTATGTGTGGGGCTACCAGTTCATCTCCCTTTGAGAAGCGACCTCTTATCTCAGGGATCCATATGCCATGCCAAATCCGACCATACTAAAACTAACAGCTTGCATATTGAAAGCAGGATCCTGAGAAAAAAAGGGGGTTCTCAGAATATTTTACTGCATGATAGGGAGTTGGTGACATAACTAAGATTCTTAAGATCTGAAAAACCTCTTTATGCCGAAGAGTGAGTGGGTTGCAGGCCCGGTCATCAAAGGAACTCCCCCCACCCCCCCCCCGAGTAGTCCTCCCCATGCCTCCAGAATTTGCACCTAAGATAAATTGTGCTTTTCACAGAAAACAAGATATTACGCTCCCTACCTTCTTTATTAGCCCCTAGTAATCAGGATGCTCCATGCCCTAGATCTTAAAAGATGTTTATCCTATACCTTTCCAGAACAGAACTGCAGGGTTTATCTCGGAACCTCTTCGTGTTCCGCTCAGACCAAGGGCCTCTGCACAACTAAAAGATCTTTTGCCCTTTTGGATTATTGAGGCTGCTAGAATGGCAAGACATCACCCCTGAGGCTCAGGGCACATTCCACCAGGGCTATGGCAACATCTTGGGTAGAGATGCATTTAGTTTAATCAGAGATTTGTAGGGCAGCCACGTGAAAAAATCTTAACACGTTCGCCAAGCATTACCATTTGGATGACTTGGCAATGAAATAACTTTCTTTTGGTACCAGGTTTCTTATGGCAGCATAAGGTGAGTTTTCTCTGAGTTTTGTTGATGCCTTAGTATGGTTCTCTCAACCTATTTTCTGTTGTATATCTCATGTAATGTGCTACCAAGAAACAGATTCTACTCAACGAGAATTCTCTTTTCCTTGCTATTACGTTGGTGGCACAGTTTTTCTCCCCTCCCCTCCACTTTACGTACTTGTAATTTTTGCAGCATAAGGCATACCTTAGTCTTCCGTTTTTACTCACTGAGGAGCCCTTATGGGAAGGGGCTTTGTACTTTTGTACCTGCCTACCTCACATAATGTGCCACCAGGGTAATATGTATAAGTGTATGCGAGAACGAATGTCTGTGAGAATGAATGTGTATAAGTGTCTGAGAATCAATGTGTAATTGTAGGTATGAGGGAATGTGGTTGAGTATGTGTATTATGCATATTAGCATGTGTGCAAGAGTGTAAGGAGCAAAGAAGGCACATAGATGTTTGAGCACAATGGTGGCACAAGTAAGATGTTTAGGGTGAATAGTGGCACAGACAAGCTGTTTGAGGGCAATGATGCCATAGGCACAATGGAGGTTAAGACACTGAAATGCTGCTTAGGAAGGGTGGCACTGTGGGGCATGTTGAGGCAATTTTTGCATTGGGCTCTGTGGTTTCTAGTTATGCCCCTGCAGCTGGCGGTGGTTATGGAAACTAGCCAAAAGTGAATATTTGGGTTCTATGCACCATAAAACAAAGTGACTTATTAAAGCTTATGCATAGGAGCAACTGTCATTCCTCTTTGTTAAAGTGGTGTATTGTGGACCCCCTTTTTAAAGTAGATTGTTTTGTTAATATTGTATGCTTAACATGCAGCTTTTCATGGATCAATTGAGGACCTATTAATGCTTTGCCTGCAGCTCAGAAAAGAAAGCAGCACATGTTAACACGTACTTCAGAACACACATCCCTGAACATTGACGTAGTTTTACATCTATCGGCATGCAAGGTTTTGTGAGTAAAGTCAAGCCTGGACAGACATGTTAAACTTCCATTGACCATTCAAATTCCTTGTGAAAAGACCCCACAGAAACTTGGGTACAGTTCTTATTGCATCTGATTCCATGTCCCTTTTAAAAATGATTAAGGTTTCCCACTATATAAGCTGCACATAACTGAAAAGGCGGAAACGACTTAGAATTAATGGAGTTGGGCTATCAGAATAGAGGGACAGAGAAGATGGGAAGGTCGGCCTATAAAGACTTAACCTAATGTAGTAATAGCAAAACCCTATACTGCAAGCACGGTCATCACGATGCTTACTAGGCTGCCTAAACATTTCTGGGTTTTCCACAACAACCTGATATCCCAACGTGTATCATTGCGCTTTTCTTTTTCCACCAATTACAGCTTTAATTGCATTTAGGGATATTAAGGTTATGTACTAATTAACACAGATATGGAATGTATGAAGCACGTTAATATGTTATCCACTTGCTTTTTGCACACCCAAAAGAGATACAAGTATTGAAATGGACCTTGGTAAGGGAAGCAATAGCTGCCAGCAATCCAAACACAAAAAAGCCCATGAAACAAAGTATTCGAATTTATCTTCTCAGTTTACCCAACTTTCCTGCCCGTTTCTCAGCCTCTACTTATCCTTTGAAACACTGGACAGGACCGCCATCAGAAATCTTAGGGCCAGGCCCGGACTGGGACATAAAATAGGCCCGGGCATTTAAGACTGAACAGCCCATTTTTATTTATTTATTGTTAAAGCCCACCCTTCATGTACCATCTTTGCATTTCCCCAAATCACTTAAACATTCATGATAGACACAAACACTTACTCACTCATTCACACAAATCATTAACACATATTCATTAATGCAGTCTCACAAATCATTCAAGCAATTCATCCACAAATTGTTTTCATTCATTCTCATATGCATTCACACTACCCCCTCACCCCATCTACCCCTCCCCTTATTATCTGCCCCTTCTCACTATGTACCCCCTCTCACTATCTATCCCCTCTCCCCCTTCTCACTGCACCCCCTCCCTCACCCTACTTACCTTGTTGCCGGAGTAAGCAGCAACTGCTGCTTACTTTATTTAACATGGAGGATGCAGCTCCATCAGCCCCTACGTCAATCCGGCCCTGGGACACCTGGCCCACCGGGCAAATGCCCGGTGTCCCCGATGGCCAGTCCGGGCCTGCTTAGGGCCCAGTGCAGGTGAAGAGCCCAGGCCCCCATGCCAATCCCATCATCCACCTATCCCATAGCCTAAGGGGCAGTATTTCTTTGGGGTGCCCCAGTGTTGTTCACTAAATTATTTACATACACACATTTATGGGGGGGGGGGGGGAGGAACAAAAAACTTTGCCTTAGAAAGGTTAAATATCCAACCAGTGTTATGTATAAAAGGAATGGGAGAGGGGGGTTATACATTTTTAATAGTTTTTCATTTTTGTCACCTGAAGTGGTGCGTACACACACACACGAATAGTCCAGTGACCTGTGCTTATTTAGGTTATGATCTGCTGTATTGCAGTACAGGTGTGGGCTAAGTAAGAAACTTATTTGGAAAAGTATTTGCCCTTGTAGGATATCATTTTGGATAATTTATACATTTATTTCGGTCAGAACATTTTGTAGATGGTAGTGGTGTAATGTGGGTGTCAGATTAAAGCAAGCAAGTCTACGTTTGTTCTCTTTTACATCAGAAAGGTTAAAGGTTTGTTGAATGGCCTTGTTAGAATCCAGACGTAAAACTCTCGTCGGGGCAAGACCTGAAACAAGCAGCTTCCTGCTAAAAACCCACAAGTTAAAACCATTCTGTGAGAGCAAGTGGGCCAATAGTGCTGTGGGGGACTGATCACAGGAAGACTACAGGAAGAGTGTGATTGCTGCTAAACATGAATCTATGGAGCAATTTTTTTATATGGGCAATGATTTTGGTTGAAGCTCTTATAATCTTTAGTTCCCAAAAAATGCAATGGAAAAAAAATTAGACAGGGACAAATGACTTTATAACATGTAAAAAATGCCCGATATGCTCAAATAAGACAGGTGCAGTTATAGAATCTGTAATATAAATTTGACACACAAATGGTTTCATTGTTGGAGTTACCTTTTCCCTGACTAATAACTTTCCTGTTCTCCAATTACAGTCACATTTTAGAGAAATTATGGTCCATATAATTATATAGTAAATTACTACATTTACTATAGACATGCACATGGGAAACACCTTATAAACATATATGTAGCGTGATTCCAGCAAGGCTAGCCAAGGCTTGACCAGTTTTAAGTTTAGAATAAACTGAGCAAAAGGAGCCATTTCCTAGATGTACAAGGAATGCATTTTAAACCACTTCCAAATGTATATATAGTCAGAGGCCTTCTGAAATATTACATTATTAATCCATAAGAATGTACAAATATACCCCTTTTTTTTCATAAATGTCTGAGAGTACAAAACTATAACCAGACTTGTACTATGGAGACAAAACGATATGAAAATGAACATTTCAACTTCATTATGGTCAAAAATATTATTATTTTTTTTTTACTGAATATTAGTAGCTTCTCGTTGAACAGGTGTGGTAAAAAAAACAAAACAAGTCTCTACATTCCGCATGTTATTTCTAAGCATGTCACTTGTAACAAGGGTGTTTGCAACATGCACCCATCATCCCAGAATATGGACAACTAAATTAAGGCAGCTGTCAAACTGTGCGGTGTGACAAAGACAAAGATGCTAGGAAGCTTTATGTACCACATGTAATCAAGAAGTCCTAGGAAAATACAAATATGGTAGAAAAAGTAAGAAATTTCTCACCACAAAAAAAACATTACCAACAACAAGTTTATACACAAATATATTATTGTGTACCTGGGTTTTTAAACAGTGGTTTGCTCATTTTAGTCAACTGAATCTATTGCACAAGAAGGCCCTGTCAAGAGTCTTTCTTCTCCGTTGGTGTTTTCCTCTAACGACTGAGAGATGGGCTGAATTCCAAATTCTTCTCTGTGGCCGATCACATACAGCTCTTCTGAAGACGTCACTGTACTTGTCTCTAAAAAGTCCCCTCCTCCCGGTTCCTCATCATCTAGAACAGACACCTGATCTTGAAGATTCGCAACCTTCTTGGTGAGCTCATTCCTCTCCGTTTGCAGGGCCCTGCAGAGCTTCTCCAAACGTTCCAATTTAACCTGCATAGCTTTGTATTCCTTGTCTTGCACAGTTTTCTGTGGGAGAACAAAAAAGGCACCGTTAGCAGTAAACATGCATTTTTGAATGATTTTTACTGTATGCCCCATCTGTCGGTTGATCTTCCAAAAATGTGGTATGCATGCACAGATCAAAAGTTCTGCCATTCAGGTTTGTGTAAAGCCTAAAACACTACCGCCTGAGAGAAGTTGTACTTTTGTACTTGCTCTCTCTACTCTTGTGCTAGCCAACTCAAAAGCTGTAGAAACTCTGTGTTGAGACAAGCACTAGATGGACATGCCAAGTAACTTGTCAGATATTTTATCACAGAAAACATGTATTTCTATATTCTGTGATTTTACACAAAATGGAGTTCGAGCCATTTTATTTTATTTAATCATATAGTGATTATTTCTTTTTGTCCTTGTTCACTCTATAATTGAGAACAAAGGAGTATTCATGTATAATGATGTTTCAGTGTATATATGATACAATTAATGTTATCTTCCATTAGAAAGTTAAGGAGTAGACACTGTATAACTTTAGAAATGTAACTTGGAATGGGGGATACATGGGAAGACTACCAAGACCTGAGTTACTATCTAGGAAGTAACATTTGGTGATTAGGGTGACCAAGGATAAATTCCAAACACATATGTAATGGTTTTAAGTTAATTCTTAGACCAGAACATCTCTCACAGGTAAATTAAGAAATTACAACGGTGTAAATACGAGTAAAAATCCTAATTATAATGGGTAAAACCCACCGTTATGATTGGAGAATTCCAATCAAAAGGTGGAGGCTATGATAATAAGCCCTGTCTTTAAAAGCTTAGGTCTTTAATTAAAAAAAAAAAATAATAAAAAAATAAAATCGCACCCTGAAATAGACAGACCCTGACGGACTTATTCACCAAATTTACCCCACAGAATTGGAATCTTAAGATTCTGGCACCATATTTCACTCTTAGAGTTACTTGGAGTCCTAACCTATATAATTTGTAGAAAGTTATATTCTTGCCCACTTAATTTCTTGACAATGAATCTGGATTAGTTAATTAAGGACCAGTTGGACAACAGCAACAAGTGGTGGTAATTATAATTGTTTTATTATTCTGAATAGAGATGAATTTTGTCTTCTTCGTATAGAATTCCCTGTTTCTGGGAAATAGTATATTACATTATTGTATATGACGGCTTGTGAGACTGCAGCTTATAACCCGTGATAACAATAATGAAAAGGTATTTAGGATCGGAGATAAAATATAGGGTATCTCCTTAAATTAATATTGTGGATGTGGTACTACAATATTTGGTAGCGTCGTTTTGCGTGTGTGACAAAATATTGGTTTTGCCTTTTTTGTCTCATTAATATCCCTAACAAACTATGTACCACATGTAATAATAATGAGCGAAGAATGCCCTCCAAAAGTAAGCATCACCTAATCAGGGTTTACCACACTATGTTGGGGCACAATCAAAGACAATACAAGTATGCTTACTTCTTTTTCAGGTCCATCTGATGGATGTTTCATACACTCGGGATTTATAACAGCCCCAAGAAACAAAGTAGAATAACTTACTTCTTCCGCCATCTGTAGTAGAGCCTTATTGTTGTTTTCCCACTTTGTACGCCACACAACAGTTTCTTTTTCCAGCTTCTTTATTTTCTTAGTCATCTGTGTATAAGGTAAAAATAGCGTAGAACTAGAATAATTACAGGCCTAACATTCACCAAATTAGAACAGGTTATTTACAGACGAATGACTAGGGCCACCATTTTGAATATTTTACTAAGTGATGAAATTACTAGTTACACTGATTCAATCTAATTTACAGATTTCCTGATTTGCCTATGTAGCAAAAATGTGCTACCCCCCCCCCCCCCAAACGATGAGTGCCATCTGTGTTGTATCTGGTTTACTTTAATGCTGTCACATAAGAACATACCCTTCTCGTAGTTTTTTTGCAGAAGATGCTCTTTTTTTATTATTTGAATAATACACTATTCATATAATTTCAACTAGTATGGGCAACAATTCATGGTTCCTCCTGTTAGAAATAATATATGCTATTAATAACTTCAACACCTATTAGCTTAAGACAGGGGTGGCCAAACCGTTGCACCTGTAATGTAATGTGCAGCTCGCGTTGGTATGACCAACATTTTCATGCCAGCTCACTTAGACCTCAGAACTCCTGCAAGCACGACCGTGCACTCTGACATTTACTGTTTATCAATGTCTCCCTACCTTCGCCAACAACCGTTTCCATCATCTCCCAGTTGACCAGGCCTTCTAGAGTGTTTCCTTAAAAGGGCGGAGGCTCAGCACACGCCATGCCCCCGATTCAAGGAACAGAAGAGAGGCTGTCCACAAGTTGCGTGCCATGGCTCTGCCCTTTTGCAGAAGTACTCCAAGAAGTCAGAGAAAATAAACAGGGAGAAGCCATGACACGCACAAGGACAGCCTCTCCCCTGCTCCTCTAATTGGAGGGGAGGATGTGCACAGACTCCGCCCTTTTAAGCAAATGCTTCGGAAGGCCTGTCAATGTAGCTGATACGGGGGAGAGGTGGACGAAGAAAGAAGCAGAGATGCGGAAAAGGAGACGGACACGGAAGTGGTCGGCTGAGAAGATAGGGAGACTATGAGAGAGAATGCGAGTAAGAGTGTGAGTGAAAAATAATGTTAGTATGAGTGAGTGAGTGTAAATATGAGCGAGTGTTGGTAGGAGTATGAATGCAAGAGAGAGTGTGAATGTGTACACTGTAATGAAGCATTGTGCAATCCTTCCTAATCAACACCTGACAGAGCCAATTCATACAGCTTTGACAACATATGAGCGGGATTTTCAACAGCTCATAACCCGGAAACTCACAAGACCTCTACTTGGTATTTGGTATTTATGCATGTATGCACTTAGTATTTACTAGTTTCAATAATCACAATCAGTTTATATTTATTTATATATGTAGTTTAGAAACTACATATATAAATATCAAGAAATACAAGTATGTAATATTCATAAATTTCTAACAAAATGTGCATGCCTTACCATTTACTGTCCCTTTATATAGCTACAGTTGGCTGGCAAATAGAAGACATGCATTAATTTTTATGAGCTATATTTTCTCACATTTGTTATGCTAGAAATATAGCCATAATAATGGCTATTTTTGCACACACGCTGAAAAAAATAAAACCTAATTTATGTTTGGCAACATTTCCAGAGTACATTAATTCCCTACAAATGGATAGTTTCCTTTAAGCTTTGGATGAGCAATTGGAAGACCAAGTGTCTCCCTCACACACTTTTTATTTTTTTAATTTTTGGTTACTCGTCAGTGCAGGGGTTTCCTTAGAATTTTGGCAGCGGCACAAAGCCTTTGAAGACTTTCCCCTACATTATTTTTAAATCATTTTTTTACATTTTGTAAATATCAGCTTTACAAACTACATATACATGATTTCTTGAATATCAGGAATATCAGACAACAAACCTTCTCCATTTCTTGCCGAAAGGTTGTGAAAAGCTCATTACTTTTTGCCATGGTTGTTTGGAATTCCTCAAATTTTTCCATGTAAAGTGAAAGCTGAAAAAAAGCAAAAAAAACCCCAAACATATCAAATAGAGTTAACAGAATATAAAATAACTTTGTAAGACCTTGCGTAGCATCAATTTGAAAGTAGCAATTAAGCATTTTTACATCATCACACAAGCACAGGTTTTGTAGGTTTCCACTATTTCGTTGCGAAAGATCACTGCCAAATATTTATATTCCTTGCATAACCAACAGTATTTCAAATTTAGATGAACCGCAAGACAAGGACATTCTTGTTACATAAATATTATATGAGTAAAGTGCTACCGAATCCTCTAGAATACAAACTATACGACCAACACCAATGTACCCTGATATAAAGTATTGGGATATCCCTGATAATTGTTCAGTTTAGATGTTTCAGGCACACTCACTGCTAACAGGTGTATAAAATCAAGCACAAAGGCAGCCATCTCCATAGACAAACACTCTCAGCAAAATGGGTCATACTGAAGAGCTCAGTGACTTTAAATGTGGCACGTGATAGGATGCCAACTTTGACAGTTAGTTAAAACTAGTCCAATGGAAGTGCTCATATTGTGAAGTGGAAGCGTGTTAGAGTAACAGCTCAGCCATGCACACTCACACCGTCCTTTGTAGCATCACTCACTACATGGTTCTAAACTGCCTCTGGAAACGACAACTGCACAAGCACAGTGTGTCGAGAGCTTCATCAAATGGGTTTCCATGGCCAAGAAGCAGCACACAAGCCAAAGTTCTCTTCGTGCAATGCTAATTGGCTGGAGTGGTGTAAAGCACACCGCCACTGCACTCTGGAACAGTAGAATCTTAAGTGATAAATCATGCTTCATTATCTAGAAGTCTGAGGAACAAATCTGGGTTTGGCAGACGCCAGGAGAACAACAGAATGGATAGTGTCTACTGTAAAGTTTGGTGGAGGAGGGATAATGGTTTTTGGGTGTTTTCTAGGGTTTAGGCTAGGCCTCTTAGTTTCATTTTAGACAATTGTATGTTTCCAACTTGGCACTAGATTGGTGAAGGCCCTTTCCCGTTCTAGCACAAAACAAAGTCCATAAAGACAAGTTGACATGTTTGGTGTGGAGGAACTCAAGTGGCATTCAGAGCTCTGACCTTCACCCCATTAAACACAGGTATAAATTTGAACACCTATTGTAAGCCAAGCCTTTTCATCCAACATCGGTGCCAGACCTCAAAAATGCTCTTTTGGGCATATATTGCCCGGACACAGTCCAAAATCTTGTGGAAATCTTTCCCAGAAGAGTGGAAGCTGTTTTAGTCGCATGGAAGAAGCCGGTTCCTATACAAACAAGAGGAGTCAATTTCCTCTCTTGCAAAATGAACTAGGCATCAAACTATATTCAGTTATGACTATATATCTGTGCTTGGAAATCTCCAGTGTTGAAAATAGTGATGTGAGAAATGATTAATATAGATCTTGATAAAGCTGGCAAAAACTACCAAAAGTGGATCTCTGCTTGGGATGCAGTCATTACAACCTGTTCTCCAAAACGTGGGAAGTTCCGTGACCGCATTAAAAAGTGATTTTATTGGACAACGTTAAACGGCTAACAGAACGATAAAGGCATTCAGTTATGGCCCAGAAGGTTGAGAATATGTCAAATATTTAAAAACACTGCCAAAACGTTGCCGTACAATTCTGTACATAACACGTTCTTGAACGCAAACAAGGACCTTTATATCTAACTCTACCGGTCAAGGCATTTTATCATTAACGACGGAAGCAGAAGTATTAAGGAAATGGCCTAATATATATTCACCAAAGCCAGCCTGGGCTTCCAGCTAATGTTCCCAAGTCTAACATTTGCCACACTGTACATACATTCCACTGCACAGGTAGGAAACAGACCACTGTGTGTCACTGGAGTGGATGAATGTCTGTAAAGTATGGAGAGATATGAACAGTTACGAAATATTTTTTCCTTTATTTAAAGACTAAAGGTGTCGTCCTTGCCCAGTTAAATATATTTCTCTACGTAGAGTTTCATTATTCTCAGGGGCTGAGCCATTTTATTGTTTGGCACAAGGCAGTATGATAAGGAGTCAGGGTATTTAGTAGAGTGATCTAAAACAACAGAGCAAGAACAATACAAAGAGGTCTAAAATATTATGCAAAAAATAGAACTTCTCATTTTAAATCTGTCACCAGATATAAAAATTATTATGCAATTACTTGCCCTGCACAGCAACGTTGGATGATCATCGACAACACGGAACACTTACCTGCTGCTTTAACTGGGTCTCTTGTTGCTTTAGCTCTTCAAATTTCTGTCTGGTTTCTGTTGCTTCATTCAGCAACTAGTAAAATCACAGAGAAATCAATCAACATAAGTTCGTACAAAATGAAATCAAACAGCACACTGCCAGGAGCAAATGACAAGTAGACACAATGAGGGACTCAAGTGGGAAGAAATCAAATAGTAATAAAAAATAAAAAAAATCATATCACTTGGCACCCATCAAAAGGAACACTTTAGCCAATACATTAATTTTAATGCAGGATCTCCCATAACTAGTAAGCTTGCAAAAATATGACTGAATATATCTCCTGCTCACTAAAGCGCATCAGCTAATTCCAGTGCCGGCTCAAGTGAGACTTCCATGGTGCACATGTGCAGAAAGCACTCCCAATGACTTCAGTGGGAGAGCGTTCCTGCAGCAGATTGGAAGTTCTGTCTTTGCAAGGGGGATACCTTTAGGAGAAGCTGCATTGTAGAGGACTGCATTGGGATGCGGTCCCGTGGGACCCGTCAAAAAACTTGGAGGTGGTTTTTCAGGTGTTGTGGGCGGGAGCAGGCGGTCAGACAATGTACCTGCAGGTCCCAGTAATACCGCAAGGCTGCCTTCGCGTTGCTCCCACACAGCATCTCTTCTCTTGTTCCGCCCAGGAACCCAGCGGAATCACGTGACTCCACTGGGTTCCTGGGCAGAACAAGAGTAGAGACGTTGTGTGCGAGCAACGCGAAGGCAGCCTTGTGGGAGTGCGCAGGAAATCTGCAGATCAGGTAAGGGGGTGGGCGGGATTGACCACATATGTTGCGGGAGCGTTCGGGAGTGGAACACACGTTGCGGGAGCGGGCGGTAATGGTCAGAAATTCTGTGGGAGCGGGATTTAAAAAAAAAAAAATAAATAAAAAAAAAAGTCCCGCGCAGTGCTCTACTGCAGTGTAGGTTATTTTTCATTTTACTACTTTAATATGTAAAATGTATTAGTGACGTTGCATGGGACATTGGAGTGTCCCTTTAAATAAAAAGACTATACACATTGACTTACAAACTCTCTTTCTCGTTGATGCCTCTCTTCAGCTTGTTTCATAAGCTGTGTGGTCTGCTGCAGCTTGGCATCAATAAGTTGTTGCTGTAGTTCCTTGTGTTTGAAAACTTTTTCAATGTGCTGGAGGAAGTAAGAGTTTTGGGTTGAGTATAGATATGGATGATTTAAGAAAACTAATGCCACTAAAGGAACTACCATAGGTTACAAAGGGAAATGCTTTGAATCATAATAAATAGGACTAACGCTTTTGCTAAATGACCCAGACACTCCACCTCTGCCCTCTTTCACTTGTTTTAAAACAAGCAAGATGTTAGAAGCAGACAGATTAACCAATAAACAGACTTTTCTAGGACAAGCAGCACAATAAGATAACGGGCAAAAAAAGAGGAAAGGTAAATTTACAGATTTTTAAATGCGTATTTCAGTGTAACTTTTTCTTTAATCCCTTAAGGACAGAGCTGGTTTTTATTTTTTAACACCTTCCATGCACTTATTTTACCACTAGCCTTTGTCAAGGTTTGTGTGTTTGTTTTTTTTTGTCGCCCCCCCCCCACCCCCCACCCCCACCACACACACTGCAACTGAGGTATGAACTTACAGCTCCTGGTATAAGTCACTGTCAAACAATATGTGTTCAGCAACATCTCCTGAGTAGAGTGATCCCACCCATGCATAGGTTTGTTGGGTTATTTGGGAGGCATGCATTTTTGGGGGAATTTTGACATCTGGCCATTCTGTGCCCATGTCCCACTCAGGACATCTTTGAACTCGGCCAATTCAATTTACCCCATCATACATTTTTGAAAACCAGATGCTCCATAATAGGCAGTATTTTACCTGGTGATGATTTTTGTGAAGATATAGCGCTAAATTTTGGACTTGCCCATAAAAACTGAACAACACTGAACGCCTCAACGCGACATTACAGCAACACTGTTTGGGGGAAGAAAGTGATCTTACATTGTTTTCTACATCTGTTTTAAACTCCTGATGTGTCAGGCACATCCATTGTTGTCAAGTGGCTAATAAGTTTACGTCAATGTGAATAAACAAGATAAAACAGAGGAACCCTGTAAAAATAGTCTAGGCAGCTCACAAACCTGTAGAAACCTTAGTCCATAAAGCAAGAAAAATTTTAGCTGGATGTGTCGATTTGTATGTAGCTATGAAATGCTATAATTTGCATGTGTCATGCTTTGTGAACTTATGTTTATGCCCTTAACAAGAAATCGGAAAGCTTCCACAGTGTGTTTTTTAATTTTTACATTAAGAGCATGATTGCTTTTAGAAAATGTTATTGACACCAGTCCACTTTATTTTGCTAGAGTGTAAAAAACACACATGCACAATAATGTAATGTCATACCTCCTCCCGCAGCGCGTACTGCTCAATAAGCTTCTTAAACTTATCCCCCAGCTCCACATTTTCCTGCTGTAGCTTGGCGTTATACAAATCATGCTGCTCCATCGGAGTCTGGATTTCACTCAATGTCATCTGAAAATGGGCAGTGGCTTCTTTACGTTCTTCCTCATATTCACGTGCTTGATGGAGATTGTCTTCCTGAATTTGTTCGGAATACAGTTCACAATTTGAAAACATATTATTTAATATATAGCGCACCAACAGACTCCCCAGAGAAGGTTTAAAGAATTACTGTACAGCAGAAGAAAAGGCAAAGGGAATAAATACAAAGCATCCCATCACAAATTAGAATCATAAATCTAAAATAAGTTTGCATGCCAGAAACGCTGCAGTAGGTTAATATCACATACAATTTATATCAATCAGTAGTATGTAATTGACACACAACGCGTATGTTTCATTACATGGGTATTGTAGTGGCCATACAATGCCTAAACACCAGTTGAAACTGACCTTTAATGCCTTATTGTGCCTCTGCAGTTCCCGGCAGAGGGATTCCAACTTGCTCCGTGCCAGGATAGCCTTGTTGTGCTCACTCTGTAAGTGAACTTTCTCTTTCACAACCTGTGCCTGCTTCTTCTGCAAAATCTTCATCTGTTTTTGGAAATTTCGACTCTCTTCCAGCTGATTGACAAAAAAAAAAAAAAAGACGAACAAAAAGGTAAAAACGAGCCAGGTTATCAGCCACAATACTACAATATGCAGCCTCATTGGTGCCAGAACGTTTTGTTGTACAATGCAATAACGTGGGCACCATAAAGACTTGAAACTAGAGTAACCTATCAGGTTTCCCTCAACGTAACACTTATTGGAAGCGAGAAGGTGGGCATATACCGTTCAATTACATAGGACAAACAAAAATCCGACCAAAACCTGGCCTAGGCTACTGATGACAAGTAGATCCTACTACAAGAATATAAGAAACATAAGGCCATGAATACCCACTGAGAAGCTTTTGGTGGTTTATTAAAGTCAAGGGTGTAAGGACTGGAGCAGTAATGTTAAAGAATGTTAAAGAAGAATTGTTTTGGGCCCTACTTAATTATCTGGTATTGATGGGTTAAAGCCAATATGACTATTTATTATGAAGAGAACTGCAGTACCCGAAACCTAGCATAAGACTCTAAAACACTTTATGTCAGGCTATACCCCTCACCATGCGACGTATAACTGTTTACATAAAAACCCCATACATTTAAAAAGTAATACATACAAGATCAGCATATTTCTTGCAAAGTGCAGCTAATTTTTCTTCAGGCGTACTCAGTGTGTTCAAAGCTTGCATCAAAAGTAATACTTCTTTACCTGTGGGTCAAAAAGGGACAACAGATTTCAACTAGTTGTATTTAAAACTAGATACTTAAGATGCTATCGATATTTTTTGGTTCTGCAGCCTTTGGGGCACAATATACCCCATAAAGGAGTTTAAAAAAAATACAGCGTGTAATCCAGGTGATTTGGGGAAGGTTCATACGCTTAACTTTGCGGTCGATTACAAGATCTCCACAGAAGTGGTTTATGGAGTCACCACATATTAAAGGCCTGGAAGAAATGGGAGTTGTGAGCATTTCAACTTTATGGGGTCTATTCACTAAAGTGGGAGTTGACAGGAGAGATGAGCTTCAGCTACTTCCCATGTATAGTTACACCAGTGGGCTTTTGTCAACGTCCCCTTAAAAGTTGATTTATGCAGGGCAAGGTCAGACCTTCACACCAAAGGAATATGCCAGTATTGGTCGTTCATAAGGAATAGTGAAGCGAGGGTGTTGAAAACACAACTACCCTGCAAACTCTCCTACCAAATATCCGTTTGGCGAATAAACCCTATGGTCAAGATACAAGATTTGGAACAGTCACAGAACTGTTTTAAGGGGTGGAATAATCAAAATTACCAATTTTGCTTCATCATCACCCTTTTTCAACTCTAAAATGGCCATACCTAAAGTCTTTTCCTTGGTCCTCTCAGTGGCTAGGTCCTGTTGCCCATCAGGTGGGTCCAGCCTGGTCTCTTCTCTTCCTGGAGTTTCCTCTCTGGTCTCTTTCACCAAGTAACTGGACAACATAGTGCCTTCAATACTTGTTATTCGCTCTTTCTTCTCACCCAGACACACAGATGAGGTAGGTTTTTCACCATTTACTATAGTCTCTGGAAGACGACTGGTCACTAAATAGTCAGAGCCATTCTCGTCAACGCTCTTATAATCAGTCTCTTCCATTATAATCTAAAGATGGAGATGAAAGGGTCAATTTTTTGTAGCTCTAGGTCAAAAAACTTAATTAAACAATGGCACACCTACAGCACTTCTTATAGGTTAGCACCCTTCTTTTCAAGGGATCAGATGTAATTGGACAGTTTGACTAAATCAACAATGCGGTACATTCTGGGAAAAGAAGGAACACGCTGGTGAGCTTATCCACACCAAAAGGCCTCAACCGCCACGGAAGACGCCAATAGTGTATGATTACAGAATTATTTCCTTGGGGAAGAAAAACTCCTTCAAAACATCTAGGCATGCCAAAAACACTCTCCTGGAGGCAGGTGTAATCGTCAAAGTCTACAGCCAAGAGGACTTCATGAAAGTAAATACAGAATGTTTACCACAAGGTGCAAACCACTGGTAAGCCTCAAACATAAGAACACCATATTAGAATTTGCCAGAAAACAAAAATGTCCCGTTCTGGAATAATATTCTTTAGATAGACGAAAGGTGGAGGTAGTGTTAAGGCATGGGCTGCCAATGTAACGGCACACTACTGTTTATTGATAAGACACTTTGATGATGACAGGAGCAGCATGATAAATTCTGAAGTGTCTTGGGCTGTATTATGAGCTCAGATTCAGCCAAGTGTTGCACAACTGACAAGGTGGCTCTTCACAGTACAGATGGACCACCACCCAAAATATACTGAAGAATCAACCAAAGAAGTGGAATATGTTTCAACGGCTGAGTTAGCCACCTGACCTCAACCTAACTGGACAAGGATTTCACATGCTGAAGACAAAACTGAAAGAAGAAAGATCTGTAAACAAGCACCAACTGAAGAATGCTGCATTAAAGGGAGCATTACAAGGATAGAAACCCATAATTTCAAGTTCATTGTGGTGGCATAGAGAAACAAAATTACGTGTCCCTGTCCAAAATATTTATGAACCTCACTGTGAATTTAGTACACCTGCTACAATGCCCTTTTCTAACAAAATTACAATGGGACACAGAATTTGAGAGGGCACAACATGAACACGATGAGTTGAGGAATAGTCTTTACTGTATTGATTATATGGTGATTCGATAAAACAATATGGTGGGATTTCATACACATGACATCCGCATTATGCATCCACCGGCACTCTACTGAGAAGAAAGATTATTGCTGGCCCAATGTGCGGCATGGTTTCAAAACACAGACAACGATGCATTTATCCGGTATGGTTCTCCACGTCAGAGCATTTATGGGCACATATGTAAAAGGCCAGAAATGGGCAAAAACTCCATGGTGTACAAGGTAAGCCTAGATGAATACGGGATTTGCAGACTCAAATTGTTTTAAGCTTATACACAGCAGGATTCCATGGCCATCGCCTGCTTTATTCTATGAACAGTAAATTCTAAGGTGGTCTATGTATTCTTGTTGGAAAATATGTTAAGTGTGTAGAGAGGTGAACATGCAGCCACACGCACCTCTTTCTGGAATATTAATGATTTCTAAGTGTCCTCCAATTTTCTTGCTCTTCAAGTAATAAAACTAGGATTTTAGCAGTGGGTAGGGAGGACGTGTAAGGACACGCATGTGAGAATTCATTTCTACAGACTGAACGTGAAAGAAAAGCTACTGAAAATACCATGACCTGTACTGAGGTGACACCTAGAAAGTGACTTATAGTTATTACCCAGCAAGCTTCCATAGCTGACCTTCAGAGTGAGTCATCTTAAGCAGCACTTAATCAGCTTTGAGATGGGGTTATGGAAGTAAAACTTTAACAACCCTTGTATGTCTGTGTAGTTAACAACTATTGGGTTTTTTTTAGGACGGAGTTAGAACATGAAAGTAAAACATATGATTCATAGAAGTTGATACTCTAAATTGTTTGTGAGAGCACAGCTAATCTGTTGCTCGCCCAAGGGGTTTATTCGCAAACAGATCAATAGACACTTTACGTTTATTTTGAGGTGGAAAATAAAATACAACCGCATTCCACTGATAGTCTACGTGCATTTTTTTCACATTTGGGTTCGCCTTCCTTTTTCTTGTGCTATGGGCAAAGGCATGCTGTTAACTCAGGGAAACCTTTGCTGTTCTGCAACAAATATCTGAGGCACAGCATCTACAGACAATGCAGAGTTTCTGAAGATACGACGTATGACCTGGGATAACAGGCTGGAATCATTTACAACAGGGCTGGCACAAAATGCTAGGAGCGAGACACAAATATCTAGGAGCCACAGCTACCGGCATTCTTCAGTTTTGTGTGAACTTAAATAGACTCCAACGTGCATTTGAAAAATACCATTTTGGGGACTAGACCGTTCTAGTGAGCAGTAAATATTCAGAAACTGCACACAAAGGATAACCGCAAGTAGTCCAACCACCGCTTATACCTATATATTTAAAATTCAAATTTACAATATGGAAAATTTACAGTTACATTAACACATATTAAGGCATACCGGTATAAGAAGAGTAAAAATCTTGCGCAATATTTATTAAAACCCACAACTATGGCTGCCAACACCCTTTCCCGCAAAATGACTCACTTTTGGGGTTTCATAAAATATATTCCACAGTCATGTAAATCGTTAAGGTGACAATTACAATTTCTGTAGTGCTCACATGAAGCGACCTTTTGTTTTTGCATATTGGCAAGACCTGGGCAGGTAATTCCACTTCTTGTAACGAGCACGTTGTTGTAATGTAATGTTTTTTTAGAAAAATACATCTTAATCATATTTGGTCCATGTTATCCCAAGGTAACTACATTTTTACAATTAAATGCAGAATAATAAATATCATTAATAGTACTGTTAAAGATATTTAATCATGTAAACTTTTCTTCTCATAATTTTGTTGAGGACTGTCACGTGACACCAATAGGTTGCTGCCACAGGTATGTAAAAAAAAAATAAAAAATAAAAAATAAAAGGCTTCTTCAAAATGTTAGTTTAAACTGAAGAAAAAAGAAAAAAAAAATGTACAGGTTTTCTTTTGCTTACTATACTAGAAATTGCAAATCATTTAAATGGACAGTGTAATGCCCTATACATGTTATAGTATTAAAGGCATATTAAAGGATTTTAATGTGTTATTTACTTAAAAATACTAATAAAAATGCTACAGCTATTGAGCTGCAGTCTACCGTCCCTCGATCTTCTGCTTTTCAGGCTTTACGTAGCCAATCGCTAGCAAGAAAATACAAAAGGGGTATCGCTTTTGAGTATTCCCACAGGTTCCCCAAAAGTGCATCTGATGGCTCAAGAGCCCCATAATGTAAAAAGTGTCCTGACAAGATTTAAAAAATACTTATGACATTGATTGTGAAAGAACTCTGCTTGTGCATGCCTATCAGGGGGTAATACACCAGAATTTGGAGAAAGGGTTAGGGCACCTTCTGGGTCTTGGAAGAACCCTGTGTCTCTTTGATTGGACTCTCCAGTTAAATGCACATAAATTACATTGCCATGCATAAGGATCAACGAGTAGTCTTTTTCCCAATTATTTTTTAAAATGATTTGATGCAAACGCCTGTTTCTATCCTGAAACAAAATGAAAGGTGAATGTTATAATCCTTTGTTCCACAAACTAATTTTGCTGAGCTTACTGCAGAGGCCTTTCTCACTCCAATTAAACATCTTTATAAGATGGTGAAACATACCTTAAGTAGAGATTCGCCACCGGGCAACGTAGACCAAGTTTTAGAACCACTGGAACAAACATCGGCCACTATACCTGTGGAAAGCCTTCAACATCTGGTAGACTCCATTACCTTAATCAGTTCTGAGCACCAAAGGACTCAACGACCAGCGATGATCAGACACAAACAGGGTCTGCACGCTCATTTTAAAAGAGAACTTGGTAAATTGTCCGCAGGCGTTAGAAGCCAGACAGACAAATCTTAGAGGCAGCCTCTTAGCTTTCTTAGGAGCCAGAAAGATACATCCATATAGATCAATATAAAACGGCAAAAAATACAGAGCCAAATCAAAAAACCCAAGGACTTGCACCAGCTGATAATAATAAAACACCTGGTCTCTTATACTGTATCTGCAACACACTGATTAGGTATACCATATGCATGCGGTTGTTCATGCTATCACTCCTTCCCCTGGCAGGGTGTGGAAATAGATTGCATTTAAGGCATGGGTGTTCTTAGTGGGTTTTTTTTAGGAATTTACAAAGAGTTTTTTCTTAATGTAAACAAAGAAGTGAAAATAATTTGTTCTGCTAAATTACACTTTTACCCAAAACGTCTTATGCTGGTCTTCTAATACACACCATGTTGTGCCTACACAGCCACAGTGAGGCAACATTACCGACGCTTTGACTGGCTCTTATTAGTACCGGCCAAACTTTATAAACACCATGCTAGACGATCGAGAGATCCCAGCGCATCTCATTTCACAGAGAAGCCCAATGACTGATGGCCAGAAGCGCTTTAAAGGGATCACATACACGCATGAGCTGGAGATTTATGAAGCAGCCCTGCCGGTAAATCCCGTACGGAGTTCCACAGCTAGTCGATGTCTTGGGCTGGAGACCCTAATATTGCACTGGGCTGTGAAATCAACAAGATGTGACAGGTGTACCCCTCAATAATCATGTGTCCCCCTCGTGTCTGTGACCATCATTACACTGGCTGATCGCGCACATAGTGAATGTAAAAGCGGTTTCCCTGCCCGTCTGTTATTACCTGTGAGATCTCTTCCAGTCTGCTCGTGTTTTTCACCGTCGCCGCAGCTTCTTCTACTTGGGTCGACATAATGTGACGCAGTCTTGTAAGTGCCGCGCTACAAACACCAGCAATACCCCCAACTCAACGCTATACCTCTGTACGCTGTAATCTACTAGCCAATCAGACGAAGGATCTAGCAAGAGAACGATGACCGATTCACACCTGCCAACCAATTGCGTGAGGAGGAAGTGCGCGTTTCGCCATGTTGGACGCTGGCAAAATAGTATGTTATAGGTGCTGTCGAATTGTTAATGCTAGCTGCGTCTTTAATTTGGTGTCGTTTACTATCTAATACCGTGATAAGAAATATTTAGCATATACGCTTTTTATTAACAGCACGCGACTACAACTCCTGCCCATATCAAACATGGCAGCCAGCTCGTAGTCGGTGTTTCAGCATGGATGTAATGGAACTATGAGAAGGAAGTGGCAAATTGGCGCGTTGATGACGCCATCAGTGGGAGCCTTGAGGTTTGAATCTGTCGGGGCTTTGAATCAGCAGTGTAATCACAGTGGAGAAGAGCCAAGTAGAACGCTACCGGTATGAATGCGCCACCGGCCTTCGAATCCTTTCTTCTGTTTGAAGGAGAGAAGAAGTAAGTATAGACGCGTAGCGACGTGGAGGAAGTTTACGTTTAATACAGTTGTGCGGTCATGTTTTTATCATCAGTGCTATCTTTTAAAATGGCAGATTTTGTGTCCCTCAGACTGTGAGCAATACTGGCCTGTTGAAAATATGGATCGATCGGCAGTAACATTATCAATAATGGCTGTCACCAAGCTACCTCTTAGCGCATTGTTTTTCATATAGGGAGATCCCCTCGTTAGAGTTAAAGGGACACGCCAGCCGTCATGTGCATGTTAATGTGTATGATTGCTGTGCTCCGCTAGTTGCAGTGCAGGAGATGTGTTTGGATATTGTGTGGCATGTGCTTTCCTGACACTGATTGGTTGCTTCAAACTGCCAATCAGTGGCTACAATAGTTAAACCTAGGTGGGCAATTGATGGAAATTCTGGTTGACTTTATTCTTTGTTTTAAAAAAGCGCTATCATGTTCCGTAGCACTGCACGGTGGGTAGACAAAACATATCAAGTAGCATATAGCATAACAATTTGACTTACAGAAACAGGTGAGACGGGCCCTGCTCAAACTAGCTTACAATCTAGAGGATTCTGTGTGTATAAGTATAAATGTACTCTTTGAATAAAATACTTTAATGTGCATTGTTCTTTAGAGAGGTAGTCAGGGACATTACATCCCAATACTTGTGCTAGCCACCTTCTGAAGCCAAGCACTGACCCACCCCTCTGTTCATTTTATTTATACATCCTCTTTGCATACTGAAACTACTTAGCCCTAACTACTGCTATAAGAGAGCTATTGCTCACTCTTTTCACCCCTCCTCTTGTGTCAATTACACTTACTACTTTGTTAGATTGTAAGCTCTCTTTTTCCCCCTCTAGCTTTTGACCACCATAGTTTCTATAGCAACAGTACTTAAAATATCTTTTATTTATATAGTGCCAAAAATGTACGGAGCGCTTCCTACAATACATATATCCAAAGGGTATGACAAGATTAGAATTGACAGCCTGACAAATGGATACTTTAGGTGGAGAGATCTAGAGATGGGTATCTAACAAGTAATTTTCTTCAGGTTTGGTAGGGGTGGGGCTTTCCTAATTTTTGTGTCATTTTCTGTGGATTTCAGCAAACTATTACTCAATTTTTCAATAAAAAAACTGCAGATAGCCTTAGAGCTGACTTCCACGCTGAAGGCAACATCAGCACAAGCACTGTATGTTAGGAGCTAAACAGCTACACACAAGCCTAAGATCACTATGCACAGTGCCAGACGGCAGCTGGATTGCTGTAAAGCACAATGCCACAGAATTTGGAACAGTGGAAACGTGTCCTCTGGAGTGATAATTTTTAAGTCTTGCAAACAAATCTGGGTTTTCCCAGGGTAACACTACCCTGAAAATGCATGATGCCTACTGTAAAGTTTGGTGGAGGAAAGATAATGGTTTTGGGCTGTTTGTCAGGGTTTTAGCTGCAAAAGGGAGATGGGGGTGCATCAGGGGCAACTCTTTATTTACGCTTGTGGTTTTGGGATGTCCAAGCTCGTATAGGTTTGATGGTCGTGTCCTCACTGGTTATATTGTGAACTGAACTACTGATATCGGCCAGCAATCATGGATGTTGGGTGTAATTCAACTATAACAGCTTTCTTATTTACTTTATAATAATAATTTTATTTGCAGGATAACAATTACAAAGGACACTAAAGTACCAAATGCATGTTTATTTACCATTAACAAAGAAGATCACACTATTGGAAACATCATTAAATCGTAAGTACTATATGTTTTGTTTTTTCCCTCTTTTATGAGGTTTAAGCTAAACTATGTACTAAATCCTGTTTTTCCCCAACAATGAATACATTTGGCACCTAAACAAATTTGTATATTATAGTGTTTACTTATTTTAGAACATACAACATGTTTTCTTGCAACTTTAGTTGTAAATGCATGTAGAGTTGCACATTAGACTAGGGTTATTGTATATATGTTTTCCTGTATGTAGCTTTATCACTTCTTGTGGTTGGTAAACATCAGTGATAGTATTGCATGATAAGGTTTTATAAAATATTCCTGGGTTTATTTTAAAAGGCCTATTACAGTCGACTAATTTGCTAGAGGAAATATATTTGACCTCAAAAATGCAAAGACTCCGGAGAGCAGTCACAAGCCACCCTGCAAGAGTTTTTGCCCCTCGTAAGATGGCGGCAACCATTAAAAAAAACAAAAGTTCTCAAGAGGGTGCAAGTCAATTGAGCCCAGCTTACTAATCATAATGTGATGGGACATATCACTATACTCAGGAGATGTTGCTGAAAATATATTTCATGTTGGGTGACAGTGACATTTATAAGGAGCTGTAAATTCATACCTGAATTACAATGTGTGTGGAAAGAAACACAAAAAAATACCACCACAAATTTTGACAAAGGCTGGTAGTAAAATTAGTGCATGAAAAAGGTTAAAACACCCTCGGGTGTCCAGTTTTCAAAAATATGATTTGATGGGGATAATTAAACTGACCAGCTTCAAAGATGTCCGAAATAGGACACGAGGCAGTATTTTTAACGTGTCCAATGCATACTTCCCAAATGTGGCCTTTTAGCCCACAAACAACTCGACAAACCCATACATGGGGGTTATCACGATACTTTCAAACATACAGTATATGGTTTGATGGTAATTTGCATTGGCCGGCTTCAAAGATGTTTCAAATGGTTTTGAAATGGCAATATGCTACTTGTACTTATTGCCCTATAATGTGCATAAAAACATGGGTTTTTGTATACTCATGTCAAATATTAAAATCTATTTAGCAATTTTTTTTTTTATAAACTTCTATAGATTTATAGTAAAAGTCAGAATAAGTCCTTGACGCCTTGGGGAGAGGCCAGACATGGCCCCTGATGCCAATCTTGGTGTTGTCATTAACATGACTGTTTTTGCATCGCGTGCCTGGACCGTATAATGATCTCGTTACCCACGTTGGTGTAAATATGCCACTTCCTGGAACAGGGACAATATCTCATTTACGTTCACCACATTTTAAGTAATATATCTTACTTCTAAAGTAGTGTGTCTCCAGAATAATAAAAAAAACAAAAAACTCTTCTACAACAATTTGTTAGTTCTATCATCATGTGTGAAACCATTAGTATATGTTTTATGAAGCTTTGGTCAAGGTAAGTTTGTTTTCACAGACCCAGCTTATATCCATGCTAGGCACATGGGGAGAATAGTTTACTGCAAAGGCTAGTTGACGATACATTTGGATCTACCTAGAGTTTTATTTTATTTTTTTATTATGTTTTTTTATTTTATTTTGCCAGGCAACTGCTGAAGGATCCTCAGGTGTTGTTTGCTGGTTACAAAGTTCCACATCCCCTGGAGCATAAAATTATTATTAGAGTTCAGACAACCCCAGACTATAGTCCTCAAGAGGCCTTTACCAATGCAATCACTGACTTAATAAGTGAACTGTCCCTTCTCGAGGAAAGATTTAGGGTACGTATTACACTTATTTTGTATTTACGAGCACATAAATCATTTGTTAGTGGTATTACACCATGGTACCATGGTCCTTATCGCGTAAATAATATGCAAAACAAACTGTGGCAATAACTGGGAACTATTGGTTAGAAATTGGCTTTGCTAACTAATAGTACAATATTTGAAAAATAGTATGTGGTTTGGGTTACTTTTACATTTAGCAAGCATTTTTGCTTTAGTGGCAACTGATTCTGGCAGGTCACAATAAAATTATATTATGCAGAATCTGCCATGTTATGACACCGCTTTCCTCAAAATAGTTCCTTACTTTTAGACTATAAAACAATTAAATAAAAAAATAGTGCGCTTTGTTTTCCAGTCTTTTTTTTTTTAACCATAAGTGTAAAAATTTAAAACAAACCCCAAAACACTCGGTGACCCTCTCTGTGTAAGTGTGTGACATGCCTGCATGCTTCACTTTATACCCCTGTTAGCAATGAGTGTGGCTGAAACACCTAAACTCGATAACTAGGAGGGGTGTCCAGATACTTTTGGGCATATAGTTAATATTGACAATACATTTTTATATAGAGCTTGAGATCACATTACGGTGTCATTATTTATGGCTTCAAGATGTTTTTTTATGAGAATATCCATATTTTTATGTTTTAATATTTTACAGGTTGCCATCAAAGATAAACAAGAGGGAATTGAATGAGTGCTTCTGTGGTCAATGTGTATTTTTGTTGTTGGGAAAGTATTGTCAAAGTTGAAAACAGTCCTTTGTATGCTATATATGATTAGTGTATTTTTTTTTTAAATAAAGTAGCCATGTACTGGTTTAAATGTGTTTTAATCTTTTCTTTAATTCTTTATTTTAGAATGTATTATACAATGTAAACTTACTAGGAACTAAACTTGAGTGAGACTGTGGAACACAAAGCATTGTGCTTTCCCAATTAAAATACTACAGTAGTAAAATAAAACCATGCGCATCTTACTCTGCTGTGTGTGAATGTATGCATGCGTAATGCAGGAGTACATGGGTTCCTGGACCTACTCGGAACCAACTTCACGAATTTCTTCTGCCTTTGGATATTTACCCCTTAAGGACCAGGCTGTTTTTTACTTTTTGTACCCTTTGGGACCGAGGCTGTTTTAACACTTTTGCGGTGCTCCTGTTTAGATGTAATTTTCTCCTATCCCATTTAGTGAACCCACACAAGTTATATGGTTTGTTTTTTTTTTAGGACAAGAAGGGCTTTCTTCAGATACCATTTTTTGATCATATTATCTAACTTCCTATTTAAAAAAAATAGTGATGGAACATTGGGGGGGGGGGGAATTTTTACCCGAAAAATCTTTTACTCGTCCAAAAAAGCTAATGAAAAAACTTGCTAAATAGATTCTACTATTTATCCTGAGTGTAGAAATACCCAATGTTTGTTTTTTTTGCTTTTTTCTGCAAGTTATTGGGCATGTGGACACCCACGGGGAGGGCGACTCTGATCTCGGTGTTGCTGAATGGCTCGACATTGAGGCATTACAGCAACACCGTTTAAGCGAGGAAAGTGATCATAGATCGCTTTCTGAGCTTGTTTAATGAAATGACATGCCTGACTCGTCAATGGATGTTAAGGGGTTAAACTGACACCGCCATTAAAGAAGAATGCATTTTAAAATATTCTTCAAAATAAAACTTAAAAAAAAAAAACTTCCCTGAAGTGTTACGGCGGCTGCTCTTCTCCTTCATGGTCTAACATTTCTTGCCACTGATTGGCTGGTTGAAGCAGTAACATATTGGTTGCATGTATTAAAGTGCATATGGTTGCTGTTGCCAAACATGTTGGTTTAAGGTGTAAAGGGTTGCACGGGCTGTGTATTTATTATCGCATTTGTGTAGTATTGTCAGGGAATATGTTCTGGGAAGCCTTTTGTAAATAACTGAAGATCCAAGTGACTTGGTTGATACAGAGGCAAGTTAAGAACCGCTCTTCAATGTGCAGCTGTTTTGAGCATTTTTAAAGTGTCCCATGCAGCCCCACTTATGAAGAATGCACCTTAAGGTACTTTTGTGTGTTAGTCCTTTAACATGTATCCTTCAATCTGCAGGCACCTGAAAACCTAGGAGCAGAGGATAGGAAAAGAAGGAAAATGTCCCTACTTGTCATTTAGCCTTTCTGTCTCACGTTACTTTTAAACAACTCCTCTACCTTTAGAATTTTTGATCCCCTGCTCCCTCACCTCTTTAATGTCCAATTACCATAACTCAGGTGTTTAATACATCTCTTTCACTTAAGTATAAAGTTTTCTTCATGATCAGGAAAATCGCTGTAAAACTATAAGAATGTGTACTTTCACACTGTTTAAGTGGCACAGGGGCGCATCACATTTAGTGAACATGCCCCCACCAGAGATACCATGAGCATAGGATTACTCTTCTAAAAGATTTCCGTTCACAAGGTACCTTTTTAGCCAAACCGTGAATGAAATTAATATTCAGTTAACCTAAAGTATGAATAATTACTCATATAATGTAAAGAATGCAGAAGTGGAAATGACTATATGGGAAGGCACTATCACTTGTATGCTTATAGTAACTTGTGTGTTATAAATGATTAAGATGTTTGACAGATAATCCAGTCATGATAAAAAAAAAATACACAAATGTGATGCAAAGGAATGTCATGACGATCAGATGCTAGAATTTAGGATAATTGGCAAAGCCCATGTTGGTTTTTTAATGCTTTGCCATAAAGATTCAGCTCAGTGTGTTACTTGCACAGGAAAATTCTAATAATGGAAAATAAAGGAAGTTTATTGGCACATAAGGCAGCCAGGTTTTTCCCATAAAACTTCCCCTTTAAGTGCCATCGTTACGCTGAAACAGAGCAGTCACTTGACGTAAATTCCCGTGACTCCGCTGGGTTCCTGCGCGGAACAAGAGAAGAGACGCTGTGTGTGAGCAACGCAAAGGCAGCCTTGCGGGAATGCGCAGGATTACTGGGCCCCGCAGGTACATTGTCTAACCACCCGCAACACCCCAAAAACCGCCTGCACATCCAGTGACCCGGTATATCGTATGTGAAGCCGCTTCACTCCAAACGTATATGGTCATAAGTTTTTCAGTGTATGAAATGCAGAAACAATGTGATCACTGCTCCCAAAATCAACTAAAGCAGGCAGGCTTTCATAATAGAACCATATTCTATCGGTTGCCATGGAGATAACATAACTTTGCAATCATTGCACTACAATCCCTCCCTTTCATTATCAAGAGCAGACAACGTGACCTAAACCTATTCGCTGACGTAAACAGCAAAGGACGGCGTCATACACCATTTAGGCGAAAAACATACTCCTTCGGCCGTGTAACTACTCTGACCAATCTATTTGGTATCCAACAGCGCGCATGTCACGTTTGACACAGCGGCAGTGGCATTTTGTGGGTCACGTGAGCATGCGCAAACACCACCACCACAACAAATATTTCCACACCACGTACGTTCCATGCCTCGACGCAATGCGGTAGTTCTAAACCGTAGAGACAGCACTGGCAATTCTAGCAATGATTATTGTCTATTTTGGCTGCCATTTTCATTGCATTCCTTACAGAAAAAGCCCGTTCTAAAAACTTTTAATCTTCTGTTGTGTAGGGCTCTGTAGCCCTGCGCCGGTGTTGACCGTGGGAGGAGCTAACCGAGTATTTCTTATCTGTGGGTTGGCGCTCTGTACGTCACGTGGTTGTCAGAGGCTCTGTGATTGGATCAGGAATCACCAGTTGACGTAACCTCCCAGGACGAGGAAGTTTTGACGGTGTTGGAATAAAAAAAAACAAACAAACAAGGCAATATAAAACAATAAGGCTAAGAGTATATCGGTGAAGGCACGGCGCACCACCGCGTCCGTGTGCTCCGTGTCAGCACTCAAAATGTTTAAAGGTTTGGGAAGCTGGTTAGGACTAGACCCGGAACCGGACGCACAAGGCACCGGGGAGGTAGAACAGGCGACGGACAGAGGTGGAGAGCAGGCCGATGGGTCTCAGGACGCGGAGATCAAGCGCTCCAGCGGCGATGAAGAGGATGACGTGCTGGTCAGACAGGCGAAGGGACTCGGCAGTGAGTATGATGCTTTGTGCTGCATGCAGTGACACGGGGTTATCAGCAGCTATGGGGGCCGCTCTGGGGATTATTCACTAAAGAGTCTGCAGGAGAGTTGTTTTAGCCCCATGACTCCACTATACATCTCGGTGAGCTTCTGCTGCTTGGGCCTGTGTAATGAACACTTCTACCAGCGAGATTTCTCCAGATTCTCATCAAACATTATATTATGCATTATATAGAGCCAGCTCATTGTTTAACCCGTTAAGGTCCAATCTGTCTTACATTTTTGCGGTTGGCCAGAGCATTCTCCCAGTATCTGTCAGGTTCGCTTGTTTAAAATACCTGAACAACTTTTTTTTTGTTGTTGTTGAAGTGGAATGAGGACTGCCTTCTAATAATATAGCTATAATAAATATAATATAGAAATAATAAGTGTGTATGTATGTATATATAATATATCTGTATATGCGACAGCGCACAATATTTAATAACTATCCAGTCAATGTTAAGCGGGATCGAATAGCATAGGCAGAGCCCACTTGCAGGCTTTTATTTGTATGTGAGCAGCACACCTTTGTGGTTGTTTTTCCTAGTTTAGTGCTACAGCAGCAATTGGCATTCAAACAATGTAATGGTGTTGGCACCAAGCGCCTTTACTCTGTATCAGAGCCAGCAGTAGCTTCTGCCACAGAGGGCAGATCTGGCTGCCACCAGCAGTCCCCCGTGGTTTCTTCTGTTCCAAGAGATGGCTTAGATTGCCCCCAGGCTTAGATTGCCCCCAGGCTTAGATTGCCCCCAGGCTTAGCTTGGCGCAAGTGCTTGAGCTGGGAGTGTTTGCTAGGGGCGTTGATGGTCCCCCTAAAGCATCTAGTTTTCTAGTGCATGGTGAAAAACATTAGCTCTCCATACCTTGTTTGTCTCTTTTATGACATTTTCTGGCGCTATACAAAGCAGTAAAACAAATGTTTGTACTTTACATGATGATTATGTAAACTATTTTGCTTCTCTGATGCCGAGATGCTGGGACATTGCGTTGCTGTTGTCTCAGTGAATTTTTTCTTACCGGTTTAACAGGTGCTGGCACATACAATTGCTCTAGCAATTTTTTTTTTATTTTTTTTTAGCCCTGAAGGAGAGTTTTTTTTATTTTTTATTACACATTAAGAAATGTTAAAACAAGAGGCCATTGTCTAGAGTCAGAGGTTAAGTTGCAACATAAGGACGTTTTAGTTTACTGAGAGGGTTGTCAATAAATGGAACAGCCTCCCGTCATAATTGGTAGAGGCTAATACAGTAAGGGAATTTAAGGGCCCAGCTAGTACGTACTAGTACTGGCATTTGGAAATCTATACTAATATGCAGGTTTTTGGGGTTCTCTTTTTAATTTTTTTTCCCCCATTATTATTATTTTTTTCATGACTTTGACTTGTCATGGATGTGATTTACATTTAATGTTTGGAGGTATGCACATCCCTTTATGCAGTTCCATTGAGCTTCGGCAATGATATTAAATTTATATAGTCCTTTAATTACATAAATTTACTTTTTATGCAGTGCTTCCGTCTTGCAGAACAAGTTCTCTCTTCTGTCTCTTCCTGCAGGCTTTGATTTCTAATCAATTTCAATCACCTCTTCTAGGAATTACAGGATTGTTTGGAACTCAAATCCACTACGAGTGTTGTACCTTTTAAACTGGTAGCTATTTGGCAGTGAGATGCTTAGACATTTTCCCCCTGAAACGTTATAATCGTCCTATTTAAGGGACACTCCGTCCACCTGATGCACTTTAACTGATATCGTAGCCGAGTGGTCAAATTGAGATTACGAGACGTGCCATGCTTTGCGGAATCGCCTCCTTCCATATGCATTTGTCCTGTGCCTTCTAAGAAATGCATATTAAATCACTCAAATACATTAATATGCATTCTTTTTTTGGTGAGGCTGCCTGTGACATTAAACTGTCCCTTTAATGATTGTCTTGAAGCAATGCAGGTTTACAAGGCGGCAGTTGTCTTGGTTTTGAGAAATTAGTTGATTATTAGTAAAAATAAAAAAAAATGCATATAGCTGGCTTTAGGTAACATTGTAATAACTTTATTTTATGTCAAATCTTTTTGTTGCATTTTTAAGTTAATTGCCATCTTATGTTTTGATTTTGTTTTATTTAATATTTACTTATTTTATGTATTTTTCTAGTGAAATTATTTGTTTTTCTTCCAAAGATTATCTATTGAACTTTGCTTCAGTTGCTACAAGAAAGATATCTGATTCAGTTAGTGAAACCGCTCAGAGTATCAAGAAGTCAGTGGAAGAAGGCAAAAT